>JAKEPQ010001027.1:6982500-9382500 GCA_024500445.1 Entomyzon cyanotis | reverse complement strand
TAATATATTATTAATTAATATATTGTAATATTTAAAGCTAACCTTCTTTCAATCTATTGGTCTAGTTGCTTTTTTTTTGTTCTTAGTTTTGGGTTTAGTTTTAGCTTTGGTTTATTGGGTTTTTTTTAAGTAACAAACTTAATAGTAACAAACTTACTCTAATGATATACGTTAAAAAGAAGCATATTAAAAAAAAACTAACAATCATCCTGGAACCTTCCCCTCAAGTTCTTCCACTGTTACCTTTCCTAACATAAAGGTGTGTCATCATGTTCAGATATTTTTTTAAAAAACTTTACTAACTAAAATAAAAGCTTTGTACTGTGCACAGTTTTGCCCTCTGGGAGAGGATGAGACAATGAAAAACCTGAAAGAAGTTAGACAGGTTAACCCAGTACTGAAAACATTCAGACAATGTAGGAATAAAAGTAAATTTAGATCTCAGTCGTGGGTTATAGATTAATTTAATTAACTCTTAGTGGTTTACACTGACAAGGGTAGTTTGTCTTTTATGTATCATATGATACTATCTCAAAACTGCTCTGCTTACAACTTCCTCAGCAATGCAGTTCTCCAAGTCCACGCTACTTTCCAAACAGTAGGGACAGGCAAGGACAAAGGCTGGTGTACACAGATTTCCAGTCCTCTACCTTACCGTGTGCTTCCTCCTAACCTATGTCTCTGCAACTCATCATGGAACAGGAGAACACATTAGATCAGAAAACTTATCAGCAAAATACATTAGCAAAAACTAGCACATACTGCAGGCTGTACTTTTACATGAAGAATAATTTACTTGTTTTATACAGAATTCACATAGTACCAAGCTTGTTACATAGGCCGATTTTGTGATACACACTCTTTAGCACAGTGCTAGTTACCGGGTTAAAAAAGAACAGCTGTTCATTTGGCTTTTTAGTGCAAGACTGGAAAATAGTGATAATCTTCCATTCCTACTCTGAAAGCTGAGGTTATACAGCACCAGAAAGATCAGTCTTTCTTTTACCAAAGTAAGTGTCACATTAAAATACAACGGTATCTAAATATAATTCAAAGATTGTAAACCAAATATTTATGCACATGAATATTTTTTGTTCCAAAGTAAACTCTATCCAATTCACAGCAGCTATTTGTATGAGTAAAGTTAGCAATATGACACAGAATCAGTCTCAAAATTGTAAATCAGTACCTTGTATTTGTAAATTTATTACCTGGTAATACAACATTGGTAATTGTCCATGTAAATTCTTCCTCTTTCATACGCAATAGGAGATGCAGAATGAGTTGTCCAAACGTTCTTGAACTTAGTACTTTCCTGAAAGTAATAGTTGTAACAGTAATGTCTGTTTGTAACAATCTTTGCTTCTGAGAAACATTTTATTTGACTGCTGCAACTTTGTAACTAACATAAATTGAAGCTGTACTGCCGAATACACAAGAAAGGATCCTATTTGGTTTTCGTAAATAAGATTAAAAGACCTTTTTAGGAAAATGTTGTCTTTTTTTAAAACCGAATTAAAACATTTTATTAGCTATTATGGACAGCACTCATAAGAAATATTTTGTCATTAATTTGCCTGCATTAAAACTGGCAACTAAACTTCCATGGTGACTTTTGAAATCAAGGACTAAACTCCCCGGAGTGTAAATATGCACAGAATTCTTTTATATGTAATTAATTGGATTTACTGTTATTTGCAAAAAGTGCCTGAAATGTTAATGAAATAAACTGCTCACATTGAAGTTTCTTGCATGAATTTGAGATATCAGGGGCTCTATACCATTAACAAAGGTTCCAGTTTCAGAAAAAAAAAAAAGTCTAAGTCAAACGTACTAATTTTTATTTCAACAAACCTTGCATGTCTATTGATCTAGTTACATAAGCAGACACTTCAGCTGACTTCCAATAAATACATTGTCGATATAAGATAATTGCCAATTCACTGCCGCATTCTTTTCCAATGTATTTCAGTCAACTACTGTATGGAAGCAGTAATAATGTTGACTAAAAAAAAAGAGTTCAGTTTGTAATTTGTTTAATTCCTATTTTTTCTGTAACATCAGTTTCACCGAGAATTGAGGTTACGTTTACCTGAAAATCTCTGTTGATTATCTTATTTTATTGTGAGAACTCCTTTCAAATTCAACATTGATGCTCCCTGAAGCACCCAGAATTTAACATTGGTATTAAATGTGAAACTATTCTTAAGAAAATAAGTGATATAAAATCTCTTAAAAGCTTATTTTAAACACAATTATTAGACTGACAAGTGCCTCTGCAGTTTTTGTCCAGCAGAATCCTCTCTACATCTCTAGGTCTGAGCCTTGTGAAATAAATTTAACCATTACTAACTCTCGTCATCAAAACCGCCCCTTTCTTTCTCCCCACTCTTGTTCTCCAGCGCGACCGGGAACTTCTCGAATACATGGTGTGAGCACTGACCCAGCCCCCTCGGCTGAAAGGCCCTGCCCGCAGCGATTCCGCCAGCGCCCAAACGCAGTCCATTACCTGGCACATTATCTTTCTGAGGAGTCCCAGGTTCTTCCTGTGGGCGACACCAGCATCTCTGGCATAGAAGCCGTGGGCCCTGCGGATGAGGAGGCGGCAGACGTTGTGCACCCCGCACGCCCGGGGGGCTGCCCTGGTCCCGCTGCCGGCCGCCTGCGGGCACATTGCCGGCCTGCGGGGCGGGATGGCCTTTCTCCCCCGCTCCAGCCTCGCTCTCGGCGTGGCGGGCAGCCTTGCAGGGCCAGGCCCGCGCCGGGCTTCTCTCAAACCCCCGCCCTGCCCGGCGAGAGGTGAAGCGAAGCGGGTAAAGGCCCGAACGGCCTCTCGCTCCTTGGCCCCCGAGAGAGGCACACCAAGGCCTCCCGGCGGTGCTCCGCGCCCCGCGCTTCCCCGGCGGCCCCAGCGCCAGTTTCCGCAAACGCCAGGCGGGGACAGCCCTGGGCCGCCGCCGCCTCCCCGCGGCCTGCCGGGTACTGTAGTTCTTCTCGAGCGGAATCGCGCGGCGCGCCCGGACTTCACCTCCCGCCGCCGCCGCTGCTGGGCGGGCCGGGCGGGCTGAGGCGGCCGCGTGGTGCCCGCGGGTGGCGGGGGGAGCGCGGTCGCTGCTCCGTACGGGAGTGCTGCGGCGTTGGCGCTGATACGGCACCGCTCGGAGGACTGGGCAGCAGCAGGCGCTACGCAGAGCTGGGTGAGGGCCGCCGGTAGCAGCCGCCCGCCGGTAGCAGCGGAGCCGCCGCACAGCGGCAGCTCTGCCGGGCCGCGCTCCTCGCCGACCCTGCGCTTCAGCGGGCGCTCGGCATGCGGGCCGTGCAGATGGAAGCATTTTACCCGTCGTTTTTTTAAAAATAAAGGCAGGGAAGTTTTGTTAGTGATAGCCAGTTAAGGAGAAGTGGGAACTGCTATCTTCCTTCTTTTAAAATATTCCTAGTGTAGAGCACCGCCCCGGGGTTGGGCGCGGGGCACTGCCGGGGCTGAACGCCCGAGCTGCACCTGCAGCCTGGGGCACCGGCGGGGTGCGATTGAGCGTACCTGGACTGGGGGGGGAAGCTTAAGGGATTTTTTGAAACTTGTTTAAAACTCCAAGGTCAACAGAAGCTTCTTAAGATGTATAACACTTTATTTTTGCACTTTTAGAGCTACATCCTAAAAGTTGTTACAGTCATCAATCGCTACTTGCCGGCAGAGCAACTGAACTCTGTGGACAGACTTGTTTCTCTTCCTTGCCGGAGGCCAAACACCCAAACGGGGTGATTAAAAGTTGCTGATCTTTTGTGTGTCCATATCTGTTCTTCAGGATCTCTGAATGGAACCTTGAATCTTCACAGATACTGTAAGAAAAGAGAGAGTTCTTTAATTCTCTGGTGCTTTGCAGCTGTTTCGTGGAGTTAAACACGATGGTTGCAGTTGCTCCTTGACAGAACTGATCAGGGCAGTATGTGGAGCGTATTGCCCGCTGGGTCTGCAACATTGCCAGTGACTTCAGAGCTGGCAAGACAGGTTGCAGCTCAGCAAAGTCCACATGGACATCCAGAGTCTTGCAAGAATGTAAATGGATGAAGTTCTTGAATATAAATTATAGACAGTAGTAAAATTTATGTTGCTCTCTCCAAGTTCTCATTATCTTTAATAAAAAAACCCCATAGTTTATGTTGAGACTAATCATCTTTTGTTAGGAAATACGGTTAAATAGTCAATATTTTGTAGATAACATGGTTAAAAACAGTTAAAGTGATTGCATTTGGAGGTTTAGATCTACTTTTTTTCCTTTTCCTCCTTCCTGTGTAAGCAGCAGCCAGCAGAGGGTGTGCAGGGTAACACAGAACCCCTCTTTGATTATTCAAATAAATGTTTACAGTAAATCAGCAGGGTTTATCCCCACTTCTCCCCCCTACCATTGCATAAACTATTTTCTCTTTGCTCGACTATTTAACGGGCTAACTCGCAGCTGATGCAAGAACAGGCACTTCTCACTCAGCACATGTACATGTAATTACAATCATCCACTGGGGCTGGTTTTTTTTTTCTTTTAATCTGCTTTGCTTTTTAACCAATATGTTTTTATTTGCTTTGCTTTTTAACGAATGTTAATTCTGCTGTCTCTGTAGGAATCAGAATAAATCAAAATAATTTTTCTTTTGTTTTTCTCTTCCCCTGTGAGTCAGTGCTCTGCAGCAGTTTTACTGAAGTTGCTGTATGTTCACAAAGAGGTCTGCATCATTCCTGGTGCATGAGAAATAAAAACAGTTGAAATTTTTAGATCTGCTGAGTCTGAAAAGTTGTGAAATACCCTGTTGTTTCACATGTGCATAATTTTTTGGAAGTATATGATTGAAAAACTAATCATGAATCTCCAAGAGGGCATGATTAGTCACTTGATCAAATAGAATAGGATTAGGCACTCAGTTAATGAATGAGTCTGGTTGATGGTAAAGTCACCCCCACCCCCACCCAGATTGGAAATATTAAGAAATATTAATATGTATGCATTTTAAAAATAACCACTGGTAATTCATAGTTATACCTTCTACCTTCTGTGTTACCATTATCATGAAAAGTTTCTTCCTTTTCATCTTTTCTGTGTAATGTGTTTTGAGTTTTGGAAGTATTTGATGGTGATAATACATATTAGCAAGGCTTTACAGGAGAGCATTGGAGATTAATGGTCAAGTATTGTCTAGAAAAGCTTCTAGGTACCAAGCAGAAGTAATTGTATGAAGTTAATTGTTTCCAGAGTACTTTTCTGTCTAGGAATATACCAAAAGCTGTACATAGTGTTCCTAATATAGGCTATATTTTCTTAATAACAGAGACTCTACAAGTAGGCTTAGTGATAGAATATGGAAAAAGTTGTTAGATTAGTAGTTGGAGATCAGCCAAATGTCAAAATATTTTCATCCAGTAAGTTCATTAAATTAGGTTCTCGGACAAAAGTAAGAGGTTATTTCTGTTCTTTTTGTTTTGATCTTTTTTTCCTCTGACGTCTCTCTCAGAACTGATACTTTTCAAGAATTTTACTCACCAGTTAAGTTGTTAACAAATGTAACAGAAGAAACAGAACAGCAGTTCTTTTCTATCTAATTTTTCTTCTATGGGTGTGGCTGCTGAGAGGTTTTAATGCCAACATCAATCAGAAATTTATTATTTCAGGTCTTGCTAGCAGTTGATGTGTGCACATTCTTCTGCATGTTCACCTTCAAAAAGCTGTACTAAAGATGTTGTGTTAGCTTGTTTGAGGAGAGAAGGAGTTTTAAGGCTCCTTCTTAAAATTTCTCGATTAAACTGAGGACCTGATCTGTACTTGTAACAATGAAAAAATTGAAAAGTCTATAAGGCAGTGCTCCACAGGGAAAAAAGACTTCCATATTGCTCTTCAGCACGGTTATCAAGTGCATTGTTTCTTTGATGGTTTTTTGGCTGTAAAATAGTTATGCTGCCACAGAATTTAGCCATTTTAACATAATTCAGTTTCGTATTAAATTCAATTGTTTTGATTAATAATCAAACTTAAATGATTCCTGACTGTGACTCTGAACAAGGAAATAACTCCTTATCCTTTCAGATAACATTTCTTGCTGCCATAACTTTGGGGTTATCACCTGATAAAGGGTGTTTGCCTGTTTCATTAAGAAACTCTAGTTAAACAATTGAGCAATGACTTGCTTCAGAAAATGTAGTTTAGGCCTACAAGTGATTTAATACTTTTTGAACTCTAGTAGCCAAGTTGCTCACTAATCTCATGATCTGTGGATGACTTTTAACTCTGAGGGATATACATGCGTGTCTCAAGGGAGTCCAATTACATGTAACCTTGAATGCAACAGTAAACTCCCTCACCTACCCCACTCGCCTTGCATTTTCAGAATTTGTCTGCTAAAATTGTTCCAATCACTCAAAGGCTCGCTTTTTCAAAGAAAGGGTTGCATATCTGGATTTTACTGGTGTAAGATCATCTTAGTCATCTGACTATGGTTCCCATCTGTGCATCTTTTCATGTTCTTATTGAGATATTTAGAAAGCCAAGAAAAATTATGTGACTAGCCTAGCAGCTGAATCATTGTATTTTATGGTGAATATCAATGCTGGCACAGGAAATGCAAGATACTAACTCAGGTCTTTTTAAATGATTGAGGGAGGAAGAGGATTTGTAAACAATTTGCAATGTAATAATAGAATCTTTATCTGAGCATTTCTATAATTTAACAATAATAATTTTAGATTGTGGTTTGAGGTTTTGGAGGACTTTCTATTTGTTTTTATTTTCAAGAATTTTATTTTTCAGTGCCTTTATATAAATTACACATTTTGCAGAAATTGTCATGATGTCTTAATTTTTCTGTTTCATAATTATTATTTCATTATATCCCACATATATTAATAATTATGGATTATGTGATGAAAATGCATATGTATTTTCAAATAAAAACCAAGAACAACTTGTAGTAATTGAAACATAAATTGGTATAGTTTTAGTTGCTGAGCCACATTTTTTTTAAAAAGCCATAACAAACTCATTAACATTAGAAGAAGTTTTGATTTTTTTATTAGGCCTAAATGTTATATTCTCACTGTGTGGCAATGTTTCCAGGTCCTGGTAACATTGCAGTTTCAGCAGCCAAAATTAAGAATTGTTTTGTTTGGCATTGACAAACATAAGGCAAACTCCATTTTATTTAATCTTTGACAAAAAGAAATTTTAATCTTTTTTTGCTTCTCTTTTTTTTTTGTAGGCTTAAAATGAATAAACCATGCCCTTTTTAAAGCATGACTCATTTAAAAATACATGTTAAATGAGGAATTGTTCATTTAATTAAATGGATTCCTTTGCCAGTCTTTGTATTGATGTTTACAGATTAATAATTTTCAATTCACAGTACAAGACTTGTGATCAAATTGCACTATTTTCCTCGAGATAAAAATCTTTGGTTTGTAACCAATTTGCACAGAATGTTTTCTAGTAGTGTCTTGTGCCTGTTCTTTTGTAACCGCGGTTTGTGTTTCTAGTGCATTACATTTATGTGTGGTTTTTACAGAAGCAACACTGAAAAAATATTAAGGAAAAATGAAGACTTAGAATAGTTTTTAAAATCATGCAGGGCATTTTAAGGAAAAAAGAACAAAAGCCTGTCAGGGTGAAAGGGAGGGGTATTCCCTTTTACTTGTCTCATAGAAAGCCTACATTAACAAGAATATGCAAAAAAAAAAAAAAAAAAAAAAAAAAAGGCAAAAAAAAAGCCACCAAAACCAATCAAAAACCAAACACCAAAAAACCCTCCAAAAATGCTGGTACTAGCTACAGACACTTGCTATCTTTCATTATTGATCCTTAACGAAGATATTCCAAGTAAAGTAAAGTATGGCAATAGAAGACAAAATACTTGTAATAGAAATATATGAATAACTTTATAATTTGCTTTAATAGAAAGTAAACATGTATAACCATTACATTTCAAAGACAGTATTGAACAGGGATCAGGAGAATATATGGCAGATGTTTTGGAAGGCTTTATGTGCATTATGCTTACACTTAAAAAAAGATATTTAATTTCCTATTTAAAAGGAAAAAAACACAGTCACAGTTCTAGAGGGAAGTCTTTTACAGAAAATGAGGGGGGTGAAAAATTTTGCTGACAGCATGTACCCACTAGAAGAAATGGTTTCTTATCATTTCTTGCTTGGGTTTGTAAAGGTACAATGTCAAACTTGGGTTATTATTTTACTGTGTATTTCTTTTCTTTCCCCTGCCTGATAGGACTTTGAAACGATACCAAATAATTTATCTTTCAACTGGTTTCATTCCAGTAGCCTACTTTGGGATTATTTGGGCTTTCAGCACACTGAAGCGATGTTGTCATTTTCTAAAAAGCATTTAAATTTATATTTTAGTAAATTATTTTTAGTAAAGCTGATGCTGGTTCTTGATTATTTGACCAGTCTCTCATGTAAGTGACATAAACAACTGGGTTACAGCAAAACTGTAATTTGAGTTAAATGTGTTTTCAGGTCTCACAACACAATGAACTTCATTACAAGGCTTTCTGCTTTATATCTGAGGAAAAGCAAGATGCAGCACAGGCACCAAAGTAATAGACGACCAGCAGTTCCACTCGGATCACGGATTTTAACTGATCCTTCTAAGGTCTTTGAGCATAACATGTGGTGAGATGTTTCTTCAAGGCTGATTTTCGTATAAATTTGTACACAGTTTGCTCTGATGGATAGTGGGGTGTGTGTGTCTAAAAGAAGGTGCTGCCAGAATAGACATGTGAAGGTAGCCCTAAAGGAAACTTGACACTGTCAGAAGTAATCTGACAGTTACAAATTCTCAGCGACTTCTGTTAAAAGCTGCCAAGGAAATAGTTAGTCAAGGAGTGAAAGGCAAAATATTGTTATAAATCAGTAATCAATTAGGAGACAGAAAATGTAGAGATAAGACAGTCCATGTTATTTATAATGGCAGGATGTTTCTGGTTAAGTACAATAACATTGCATACTGGATTAGCAACCTAGTCTAAAACTGGCACCACTTTGAAAGGAATATGTAAATTACTCATGTTCTTCTAAAGGTGTGCTGAAGATGTTACAGATAATTCAGCAGAAATTTTGATACAGTGTGCTGTTATGAGAAAAAGTAAATTGAATCCTAACATAAATAAGTGATGTAATCGCAGAGAAAATGTCAACATATAAATGCTAACAAGAATAAGAACTGCCCTGATTTGCAACATCTCCATCTCTAAAAGGTATTTTTGTGATTAATGGATGCTCATAAAAGAGTGAGACTGCTGTTCAACACAGCGGGTAAAATGAGATTGAAAAAGCTAAGATTTTTGACTGTGGAATGGAGGTGAACGCAAAACAGTAAGTGATACAGGAAGTGTTAGAAGGATAAAAGAATATCTAAATCTATTTAGAAAGTAGAATATCTGGTCTCCCAAGTACCTACCTAAGATATTTGGAAGACCAGGAATTTTTATTCCTATAGTTCATGGCTGAAACCCAAGGAATATTTGTTGAAAAGCGGGAAATTTAGAAGCTATATAAAAAACTACTTTCTACAAAATGTTAAAAGTTTTTTTGAATTCTGTCACCATTTTTGAGAGCAAAGATTTAGCAAAATTAGAAAAAGGAACTGGATGTGGCTAACAATAACCAATAGGTAACATGACATAGGAGTAAAATGACACATTTCAGGACTTAAGCTTACTTTGTAGAAGTAATCTGCAATTCTTTTACTTTCCTCAGAGGTGTCCTTTGCTGTCAGCTGTCAGAGAAGTTACTGGACAAGCCTCTGTTCTGACATGAAGTTTCAACTTGCCATGTTTTTTTTAAATTACTATTTTTTTTATAATGCACTTTATTGGTCCATCCTGCATTTTAATCTAAAGAATTTCAAAATATTCTCTATATTCTGATGAATAAAAAGTCTTAAGAATATGATACAGAAGATTGTCTTCTGGTTAGTAAAGTAGTATCTCCATTACTCTTTTTAGCATCTAAATTTGGGCTTAACTCATTAGTTAAGATACACAACTAGATCTGTCAGTTGTTAGTGTTGTCTAAACTAGATGCCCCCAAGCTATGGTCCCCAACACTTACCACTTTAAGGCCAGATTTGGAGTTAGCTATACCTCCTTGGTTAAGGAAGCTGGAAGCTGGCTGATTATTGTGTTAAGAGTGTAAAGTTTGTCTCTGTGTTTCATAAATCTATATGCAATGTAGTTCTTCAGCATCTTCCAGGCTTAGTGCTTCCTGCTAGGTGGATGAATCCTTTATGTTTGTGAATGCTGATTCAAATATAGGCTATATAATCAAGGTAGGAAAAGATTTTAAGAAAAAGGCCACCCTTTTTCTGTACCATTGTATCTTGATGAAACTCAAGATTAGTTTGTTTTTTAATTTCCTTCCAAAAAATCGGTCACATATAGCTTCAGTTTTTCCTGCTAGCCTTTGGTGACAGCCTAATATGGAGTTATCAACTTTGATGCAGGTGGTTGGGATGAATTGTGAAGATTAAAAGGAGAGAAATAGGGTTGTTCAGAAAGTAGATCTGCAAATGAATCCATGTAGCTCAGATGGGAAAACGGGTGAAATTGAAGCAGAGGTGCATGGAAGTTGTGATGGTCTTGATGAATCAAGAACCTGGCTATGAAGAGAGGAGGTCCTTGTTTCTGAAGCTCATTGAATTGGCAGGGTTCTCACTAAGGAGATAAGGAGAATTAAGATGAGTGGTGGTAGTGCTAAATAGATTATACAGGGTGAACATAAGATATTCATCTTCTCCAGCACTGATGTATGATGTCCTTTTGTTTTCCACTCATCATCTTTGATACTTCATAAAGTGGCATTCTTTTTGTGTGAATTGGCAGAGGAGCCAAGACCTATTGCTGCTGGAAATACTAAGTAAATTAAATTTGGGAGCTAATGCTTTAGCTGTTTGTTGTGGTGCTTTTCTGTCATTTTGTCAGAGAAATAATGAATGATGCTAAACTTTGGAGCAAAAAAAGCCGGCCTCTATTCAGGTCAGTAATTGACATAGTTATCACATTATCATAGAGATAATTAAACCCTATGTTGGCAAACAAGTTAGTGGAAAAGGACTAAGTTGAATAAACTGAACTGAAAGCATCATTTTTTGATGTCATATCAGGCCTACTCATGTTAACAGTTTGTGGTGTGGTTAAAATGGACAGCTTGCTTTGCTGCTGTCAGTGTTAAGAGTAAAACACTTCTGTAGCTAAACACCTCTGTGCTTAGAATTCTTGTGTGTTCTGCGTTCCTACCAGCTTGTACTGCTGAAGGAGCTGCCTCATTTGAAACATCCAAACTATGCTGATAATTTGTGTAAGAACTCTGCAATGTCCCCTTTTTTGTAGATTTTCATGAAGAAGCGCTGCAGCAGTTATTCGGGATCTACCATATAGAGATTTCTATGAAATTTCTATGAAAGCGCCAAAAGGTCTTTCAGCTTTATGAATTTCCAAGGAGGCAAAAAAAAAGGGGGGGAAGGCTGTTAATGAAGATGGAGGGCTTTAGGCACCTTTCGTATTGTGTGTAGAGCCCCTACGGGCTCTGACAGACATGCAATGATGGATTAAAGTTGATCAGCTAAATATTACACCGCAGCAAGTCATCTGTCAGAAGGGCTGACTGTGTATTATTGCCATCTGAATAGGCCTTGGTTTCAGCTTGCTGGAATAGGCAAGGTCAAAACCAGTGATAGCAGTGAGGGAAGGAAGTCTTTCCAAGAGGATGTGTGCCTAGTGATGTTTTGGTCATTCAGTTTTCTTCTACTGCAGCATGTCTGTCAGAGCCGTGACACTGCACAGGAACATTTGGTATATGAACAAATATAGGAATAGGAGAGGCAACCTGCTGGGGACAATAATGAGAAATACTTCAGTAGAGAGGCAGAAATCAAGTCTGAAGCGAGCAGAAAAATACATACCAATTTGTCTCCTACAATTAACAAAAGAGAAACAGTGAAGGTCTAAGAATTAAATTACCTATATGTCATGGAAGAGGAAGATGCTTCATTAGCTTTTAGAGATAATCAACTCTTTGCAAGTTGGCACCGTCTTCTTTTCCCGTAGTAACCAATGGAATTTTAATAATGGGTTTTCAGTCAGTTGATTTCAGTAGGATTAGTATCTAATAGATTACTTGAATTATATAATCTAATTTAACCTGTCCAGACTGGACAATTTGGAGGGACAGCTGATTGGCTTTTGAAAACATTCTGCAGCACATTTTTGGGCACTCCCCATTGTGGCCTGATCCAAATACAGAATCTGCAGGGAAGGCAGTTTAGTCATCAGGGTTAGATCTGGGCTTGGATCTGTGACCACAGATTAACATAACACTTAGGTAACCACTTTACACAAATACAGATGACATAGACTTTGGAAACATTGCAGCACTCCTTGGCTTTTCTTACAGACATCTCATTCTATTTTTTAAAAAATGTTACCTATCTCTATTCCCCAGAAAAGTAAAATCCTGTTCATCAATTCCACCTGCTCCAGTTGAATAGGTGGGTTATACTCCCTGTTTCAGGAGCAGCTGATTTCTTTGCTTGTCCTTAGTTCCTCATCATAAACACTATTAATGTTTCTTGAATTAGGGTGTTCATTTGTAGGTCTATTATTGTATTCTGCTAAATACAATGGGATTGTATTATGAATATCCCATACTAATGGGATATTCAAAGCATAGTCCCATAAACACACTCAATTTGCAAGATATGTATTAATCCTGTTATTAAGAAAATAAATACATACTACTTCAGTCTCTTTGTGGCTGGGAAATGTTTCTTAAATCACTTGACTTTTACCTAATTAGTAATTAATTTTTATCTATCATACACTGAAACTTAGGTTTTAACTCTCAGCCTCCTTGTGGTCATTTGCCTGCACTCAAAAAATAAAAAAAGGTATTTGAGACAGTGTAGCTGATTCATGACTGTTTTTCCTGGGAAAAAATATTATTAAAAATCCTATTGAAAAGCTGGTTCTTCAACTGCCTTCTGCAGGGACCACATGCAATGGTCACAAGAAGAAGAGGAGAATGCCAAGAAAAAAGCAACAGAGAACTCCCTGGTGAAAGTTCAATGGGAAGACCAAGGTAATAAATTTATAATGATATAAAAATTCTTTTTTAATGCTCTTTATTGAAACATTTGAAGATGCTGTAGAATTCAGGAACACTCTTTTTACTTCTGCATTCTCTTGTCTAATTTTTTGGTTTGTTTTTGATTTTTTCCCTTTGTTGCCTCAAAAGATCTCAAAGTGTGTTTTTCTAACAATTTAGTTACTTATTCGAAAAATTTTGCAATTGGTGTGGCAATAGGGTCTATGTAAAACAAGTACATCAATATGGTGTAGTTGTTCTGACTCCTTTTGCAGTCCTTCAGAATAAAACTACTGCAAGGCTTTTACAGAATCAAAAGCAATGAATTTGCATTCAGCGAGGGTGCTGGGGATGAAGATTCTCATGTACAATATTCAAACGCTTTTTCATGATTTGTGGACTATTTGGAGAGCTTGTATTTGTATGTTGTATCATATTTCAGTTAAGTGCCATGCAAGTTGCAGTGGTCCCAGCTGGTCCCAGCTTGCTGCCTTTGCCTTTGCCTTTGGGTGTGCTTAAGGAATCACTGTGTTCACTTGGTGTGGAAGGTGTTCCAATACATGCTGCACAGTCTGCTCTGTAAGGGATAAAGGAATTTTGTGCCTGTCTTCAGAAGGAAACTTCATGTATTCTAGGTTTCTGAAGAGTGATAGCTCTAGGTTCAAACTGGCAAACTAAACTATTGACTAAACTCCAGGATAGTTATGTATGTTAAAGATGGAATATCAACTTGACAGTAGCATAGGAGACTGGATTCCTAATTTATTGTTCTGTTAGAAAGATATTGTGAAAGCAGTTACTTGCATATCCTGTGCCTCAGTTTACTTAGCATGCCATGGATCTGTCAGATAGTGTCATTATTATCCTGTGCCTTGATGTAACTAGGGCACATGTTGGAGGTTATCTGAATTACTTGCGAGTGAGCCTTGCATTGTGTGCCCCTCATCACCTTGAATACTCTGGGATTGTCAAACTGCCTTTCTCTGTTACCTCTCACATTCTTTATCTAAATACAGGAGTACAATGTTCATTTTCCAGAAATTACAACTAATACCTTCATTTTATTTGTACAAAAAGCTGAAAAAGAGCTTATAATTGAAAAGAGAGCTGTGTGACCATGTGGTTCATGGAACCTTTCGTTCTTCATCTACAATCAATTAGAAGTTAGTTTGTGCTGGTGAGAAATGGAATAATCAGGCATTTGTCTATTGCCAAGAAATACAAGAATCCAAGGACATTTCCTATGAATGCCCTTCTGTTTAGGACTTGAATAGGTGAGCATTGCTGATAGTGTTCCTTCAGAAAGCTTCAGCTTCATTCTGCAAGTGGAAGTACATTTTGGCCTATTTGTGTAAACAATGAACTAGACCAAGGCTAATGAGCAGGTTATTTTGGGACCTTGAAAACTACAGTAAAGGGAAAACAGACAAGACAGATTTCAACAATGCTATTATATTACTGAAGTAGAATAGTTCTGGTGAGCCTTTTTAAAGCAAGAGAAGTTAAACTGAATGAACTCGTGATACTACCTTTAGGAATTTGATTTACTCATTAGCATGTGCAGTTTCTTCTCAGGCATGCTTGTTAGCATTGGAAGATTCTGTTATGGAGAAAAATAGATTGACATAATAAAGTTTTGGAGGTTTTTTTGTCTTGGAAGTTTATATGTTTTTTAGTTATGTAATTTTACATGCTTTGGAAAATTTAGTGGGTAGGATAGTTAAATACACAAAATGAAATAAAGGTTTGATAATGCTGCATGCGTGTTACTACACAGAGGTGCTGGAATGACCAGTGAAACAACACAAAGTAAAGTGTTCCTTCACTTGAACCTATGTAATTCCATATTAATACAATTTCAAAGGCTGACTTTAGCTAATGCTTTCCTTCAATCGTGAAATCTGGAAAACTTAATGTGAATTTAAGGACAAGGGTTCTGAGCAGAGTTGTAGAAAAGTAATAACTATGGCGAGGGGTGGTAATAATTTAAGAACCTTTTGACTAGAAGGGGTATTGTTTTTTATATTGAAGCTGAGCAATCTATAAATGTGCAACTTAAACAATTGAAATCTGAAATATATATGACCTCAATCAACTCTGAACTTATAAAATAGGTCTGTACAATTACAATAACATGGCTGGGTCTTGCCTTTAATAATACAATTTGATGTATTAAATTTTAATTTTAAAAAATTACGCAGATTTCTAGGACAAGGCATTCTGCCACCTCCTTACCACTTCCCACTGCCTGTCTGTGCCTGTAATGATAATTCTCAGCCTTGTTTATCTCTGAAAAGCTGTAGCGATTTAGGAAATAATATGTTAAGATTTAAAAAGTGTAGTAGGAGAAGCGCACCATACATTTACTCTGTGCATTTATATTAAAAGAATTAATGGGTTGGTGTGAGTGAGAACAAAATAAGAAAGGCAACACATTATATGAGGTACACTTTTGCAGCAAGAGATGTCAAGGGTAGCAAGAAAGTTCTGCAAATGCTTTGGAAATAAGGGGGGGGAAAAAAACGAGAAAAAAGATTTGGTTTGGTACTTAGGAGGGATAAGGAAGGGGAAACCATCAACAAAAGAGACATTGAAAAGCTGTAATTCTTATCTTTTTATCAGTCTTTCTTTGAAAGGGTTAGCTAGCTCCAGTCCAGTGGCTAGCACAATTAGTGCTAGTGAGAAGGAGGAAAGATTTTGTTCTTGAACTGAGAAAGAACAGGTTACAAAGTACACCCATAGAGTACATGGATGACTGGAAAAGCAGAAAAGAGAATATTTGCTTTTTAAAAAAGGGAGGTGGGAAAAAAGAAAAGTCAGATAATTAGTTTCAGTTCCTGGAAAAATACTGGAAGAGTACATCCAGAGCTTGCAGACACTGGATTCAAAAGAACAAAGGCGATGAATACTGGCCAACAAATATTTTTTTCAAGAATAAATCATGTAAAATCAAGCTAATTTCCTTCTTGGAGAAGGTTACAAGCCCTGGGGTTAAGGGAAAAGCAGCAGACGTCCTGAAGTTTATCTTTAGTCAGGCTTCTGACTTGCTTTACTTGACATTTTCATAAACAAGTTAGGCAAGCGAGAGCTAATGAAACTGCTTTTGGGTGAATGAATGCCTAGAGAGATCCTTTCAGAATGGAAGGCTGTGCTGGACAGAGAAGTGTTTTATTCTGTGTCCAGTTCTGCTTGGTATTTTCATTACTGACCTCAGGAAATTGGAGACTTGAAGATGATGTTAAGTGGAAAGATGTTTCAAGTATGATGAAGGACAGGATTAAGATTCAGAAAGATCTGGACAAATGGTGGAAAAAAGGGAATCTGAAATATATAAATTTGCTAAAAATAAACGCAGAATTCTTTGCTTTATAATAATTCCTTGAAAAAAATACTAGGTTCTGGAACAATTGGCTCGGTAGTCATTTTGCAGAAGAAGATCAGAGGGTTGTGATGAATCACTAGCTGAATCAGCAGTGTCACGCTGTTGCAAAATGGCAAGCTGGGAGTTATAAACAGTATTACAACCTGTAAGCCTCATAAAATACTCCTTTTGCTCTGCATTGGTAATGCCTTTACCAGAATACAGCACACAAAAGTAGTAAATCAATTGAAGAGCATCTAGAGAAGAAAAATGAAAATTATCAGAAGTCTAAAAATGATTACTTCTATGGAAAAAAGAAGAGAGCTAGGTTTGGACAATCTAGAAAAGAGATTGTTTATGGAGACATAGTAAAATACTTCAAATATGTAAATAGGTGTTGCAAAGAGAAAAGAGAGCAATCTTTGCTTTATCTGCTTTGTCCATAGCTGGGACAAGAATTGCTGGACTTAATTGCAATTTGGAAATTTTTAGTTAGGTGGTGGAAATGGTTCCTGACTGTATAGAAAATAAAGATTTAATATATTACTGAAGAATGTTTCATGTGAAAGGTGGTATTTTAGGAATAAATTGGACAGATCTTTGTGGAGAAGGAGTATGAAATCCCCGACTGTGTGAAATCCCTTCTGGTCCTACTCTTAGACATTCTAACCTTCAGATAGAATGTTTTGTAAATTAAAAGTTTGTACAAAGGTCTATTGTAAGACTCTGAAGTGTTTTGAAAGTAAGAAAGCCAGTATGTTCCTTCTGACTCTGTTGTTGAATGGTTAAGTGTGAATTACTGTCTATTCATTATGTAATAGCATTTTTCAGTCCAGTTCACAGAACTGGAATTTTTTTTGAGGTGATGAGGTCTCAACAAATTTGCAATTGATTACAGAATTTCATAAAGTATGAAGTAATTTCAATTTCATATTTCTTAAATGATTGAAAAGATGCATTACTTTTATAATTTGAGACATGAAAGCTTGTCTAAGAATCTTCTGATTGCATATTTGGGTGGTGCTGTTCCATGATGTCACTACATTTAAAAAATGCGGTAAGCCTGGCTACCCCTTCCTAAGTGGCATAAAACCTAATTAAACTTCATAGGAGTTATTTTGAGCACAAGTTAAGGTGAGACTTAAAATCCATATGTTTTAATTTAAATGTAAAATGTGTGGGACTATGGATTTTAAAACTGTATATTTGAGATCCAAATTATATGTAGCTTTAGAGTATTTTCTAGATAAGCTCATATTCACCAAGGTTTTTTTTCTGTTTTGATTTCAGATAAATATGAGAGAGAAGCCAGTAAATATTGGAATGAATTTTACAAGACCCATAAAAATAACTTTTTCAAGGATCGCAATTGGCTGTTTCTGGAGTTTCCAGAAATTCTTCCAGGAAAAAGGAGACAAGAGTTCAAAACAGAAAAAAGATCTTCAGAATACACAAATATAAATAATAACAATAGGTTTCCACACCAAAATGGAATGTTTGAAGAAGGAGTAAAATATTGGAAGAAAAATTATGCAGGTGGTTCTACTGCTGTTCAAGGATATGTATATAATGAAAACCAAGCAAAAGCTCTTACTGACAATCCTCAAGGTAAAAACTGTGGAGAAGAACTTGGCAAGCTAAAATCCTTCCCTGGTTGTGATGCCACATACCGAATATTAGAGGTAATGCACTGCAAATATTCTACCCATCATATAGAGCTCCACTTAATTGCTTCAAAATCTAATAAAGACCCTTAATAAGTATCAAGAAATTAGGCATTTGGAATCTGACATACTACATTCATTTATGGCAGAAACTTTCAGAGAAACCTAGGATCTGGACTTTGTTTTCCCTTTAAAGTTTCTCCCAAATCAGAATAGGGCTAGACTGTCACATTCCATTTTCATTGAAAGACAGGTTTCTAATTTCCTAAGGGAAGGTGTGTGTTTAAGTGCTTCATCTAAAAGTGCAAGTACCTGCTGCATTCTTGCCATTGGACAAGAATATTGCATTTTCTTATGCAATTTGAGAGATGGATTCTCTCTTAACTTTAGAAAGACACTGGGGAGAAACTTGATCATATAAATGATTTGAGAATCGTGGTTTGAGCTGTTTATACCTTTTCTGTCCAACATACCTTCAAGACTAATGGGTCCTACCTGCCAACTAATTTAAGACAAAAATAACAAAAGGGTTTTATTTGCTCATTTATTTTATCTTTATCTTCTGATTTTAGGTTGGTTGTGGGGCTGGGAACAGTGTCTTTCCTATTTTGAAAGTTCTATGGTATGTAGTGTTGGATTTCTAAATATGAATGTTGTATTCACATCTTCATTTTCACCAAATGTTTGTGCTGGATCAGTGCTGTAGGAAGTGTTGAGTGAACCATTTTACAACCCTAAAATTCTTACTGTGTCCAGACCACAAATAATATTGGTAGCATCAGTATAGGAATCTCCTCATATTGCTCCACCCTGGTCTTGGGGGGATCATATTTGCTGACAAAGTTTGTCTTCAGATGCATTCAGGCCAATTTCTTGTAGTTAATCTCAGGCAGGTGAAATATTCTCTTGTTTTATATATTGCTGTAAAGCTACCAGGTATCTCTTAAAAAGGCCAAAATCAGAGACTGGAGATAATGGCATGTGATCTACTGGAAAAAAGTTTTATTGTTTCTGAATTGGCTGGTATATTTGTCACATTACTTCAGGTTTCAGTGTCAAGGCACAAGTTCTGTATCACATTACTTAATTCATTGAAACATCTTAATCCACTTAACTTCCAGTTTTAGCAAAATCTGTTATGACAGCTTCTCCTCCCATCCATGTAGGCAGGCAGGTTTTATTGGAAAAGCTATGTACGTATCAAGGGTTGAAACTGATTTATTTTTATTCATGCCTTTAAGAGCTTGAGAACAAGGCAATTCATTATTCTATCAATTAATTCTGAAAGCTAGTGTCACCACTATACAAAAATACTCCATTTTGGAGATATGGAAACACAGCTGGAGGAATTGAGTAATGCACCATGTAATGGTCATTATGAAACCCCTGAGTTTGAGGGTCATTCATGAAACCTCTAAAAATGTTAGCAATGCATCTTCATCATGTATGACCCTCATACAGTCATGAGGGTCATACATGAAACCTTAAAGTGTTAGCAATGCATCTTCATCCCACAGCAAATGCTTTGCTTTTGACAGCATGTAATGAAAGGAGAGTCTGGTTTCATGTGAAAACTTTGAAAGGAACACTATATAGGGAAAGACATATGTGGTTGTGTTGAAAAAGGTGAGACAAACTTTTGTGTTTTCCTGACAGGAGGCATTAGTCATAGATGGTCATTTCTGATAATTAGGAATCTACTTGTTAGGTATTTTTCCTGAAGATCTCTATTCTTATATAAATCCTTCAGTCAATCACATTGGTTGATACATTGAACAACTTGCTTGTTTGTCTTGTATATGACCTAATGGAAAGATCTCTTATCTCATAGCAGACCTAGCTTTATAAAACAGTTGGTTTTACTCTGAATTTAATAATATAAAAATTGCCATCTGTATGCATACAAAAACAAGCCAGTGTCAAGCATGAATGTACCTTGGCTACAAAAGAAAATTTTACTTAGGTTGGTAATGTAACTTTTAAACCTCTTCCCCCTATCTCCCTTCAAATTTAAGTTAGTGCTTTTCAGTACAGTGCTTCATGAAAACACCATCCAGATCAAGCTATGCCTTTGTCTTTGGTGGACTTTCTACATAGTTCCCATTCTGCTCTAAAAAGAAGAAAAACAAAAACCATTCTAACAAGTCTATTAGGTAATCATCTTAACCTTTCCTAAGGAACTGGCTGGGTCCAAGGCCTGGATGCTTGTCCTCATTCATAATAAATATGTAAATTCATCAATTTTCATGGTGGGCACAGAGCTGATAAAAGTTTTGCTCAGCAGCAAGCATGGGGTGTATTTTGTTCCAGAAGCATTCTCCTGTTGAGCCCTCAGAAGTCACTAACTTTGCTGTGTATACTGTGAGATCCTATAGGCACTGGCAGAGTCCATTGATTCCCTTCTAAAGAAGCCATCTATCCAAAATCTCAAATATATTTTTAATTAATTAAGTTGATCGTGAGATCATCCCTCAGTGGGTTTTGAGTAGCTTTCTCAGTTTATCTTAAATGAGTTTTTCAGAAGTGAAAAAACTTCTCCCTAGAAATTACTAGTATCTGGTGAATGGTACAAGGAAATTTGCAGCTGGCTTAGTCTTGGATGGGAAGGGAAGGGAAAACAGTGCTACAGGAAATTCTTATTCATCCTGGCTAGAAAATAAAGGAGATAATGAGGGGCGATAACCAATACCGCTTAATCAAATCAAAAGAACAGCAAGGTGATACATCGAAACCCAGACTTCTGCAGAACTGGATGATGTTTGCAACACCCCATCTCTGCCCAAATCATATTGCTAATTAAACTGCATGCATGGGCTAATAATGTGGTGCTCCAGATAGAAAATGTGACCTATTAATGTGCATTTATGCATTACAGCACCAGGACATTGTCATCAGTTCTGACAGCCCTCTGTGACCCTTTTTCTTTTTCTTTTTTGCTTCCTCCCTGACAAGGCTATAATTCTTTTTATACTAACTGCCTGTTGGTATTCTTATTAATTTGTCTGCCCTATTGGTTCATTACAACCTATGTGGCTTTCCATGAGCTAGACATCAATAAGGCATGCTTGATCAAACCTGTGGAGAACCCCAGAGGATCCTCTGAAGTTTCATGGACACTGATGTAGACTTTCATCTTTTACAATAATAATTTTTTAACTGATGTTGGTTTTGTTTTCCTAGCAATACTCCTGGAACCTTTCTATACTGTTGTGATTTTGCTTCAGGAGCAGTGGAGCTGGTAAAGGTAATTCATGCACTCGCTTTAGAGTACCGTATAAGCCTGTAATTCAGGAGGCTGCCAGGAAGCCATCTTCATGAAAAAGAATGTGATGGCTTTGAGAACTTTTAACTGAAGTTTTCAATATTCCAAAGAACAAAGTCATACTGTATGCAGAGAGGAATGAATACCATCAGTGAGCTTGCTTCTCAGCTTGAGTAAGATACCGGACAGAATAGGCTTTTATATGAGATGTTTTACAATGCAGAATAATTGAAGAAAGAATGTTTCTTGAGTCACAGTAAACGTATTAACTACTACTGTTCTCTCTGTGCCTCTTTTTATCTTTTTCCTGACAGTCACATTCGTCCTACAATTCAGCCTGGTGTTCTGCCTTTGTTCATGATGTGTGTGATGATGCTTTACCCTATCCTTTTCCAGATGAGATCCTGGATGTCATTCTCCTTGTCTTTGTGCTCTCTACTATTCATCCTGACAGGTAAATGAAGACTAAAGGGCAAAGCAAATGGGTTAAATCTCTTTTTTAACTGGAGGTTTTCAATAATAGCAAAAGAAGATGATGAATCTTTATTATTTAATAAGCTGCAATACATATAAAACAAGGTATTTTAAATGCTGTTTACCATTTTCAGGCTTCAAGAGAAAAGCTAGTCATATTACTTATAATTAGTGAGTCTCCAGTCTCCATCAAAATACAAGGGGTATATTGTAACTAAATCCATCTCTATTAGAAGTGACAGATTCAACAAAAATGCATACTAAAAAAGCAGACTGACAGTATTCTAGAAGGAATTTATTTTTAATGGTCAAAACCAAACATTCGTGATTTAACACCTTACAATATGTTGATACACACTTAGATTGCTGATTTAGCCACATTCAAATGTTTACATGCAGGCCTTTAAACTAAAATGCCTCCAGAATTTTGTAACTTGTTCGGATTAAGGACATTTGATCTAGTTTTCGTGTACGGTGTTATGTTGAGTACTGTTAGCCTTTGCCAATGCCTCTCAATGTCTAATGAACCAAACATTATGACCATTAAGGCTGGCTGATTGTGAAAATGCCCTTTTTAAATGGGAAAAATGTGTAAGAGGGCACGTAAGTTAAAATTCCTGATTCTAGATAGGTATTGCTCCCTTCTGTTTGTTCAGGGATGAGCCCAAGTCACACAAAACCAGGGTCCAGGTTCCAAAAACAATTCGAGTAGTAGACTTCAGATCTACGTAACTCCAGTGATGCTGCCAGAAAGAAATTGGGCAATAGTGATTCATTCAATTGCTTTGCCTGTACAAGCGGTAATCAGATGTTCTGTCAGAATTGCTCTCTATCATTTCCTATTAGTCTTCTAAGAATGTGCTTGGGCAGGGGTTGTGGTTGGTTTCCATGTTGTTTTTTGTTTGGTTTTGTTTGTTTGTTTGTTTTTTGTTTGTTGGGTTTTTGTTTGGGTTTGTTTAATTTTTTAGGTTTTTTTGTTTGGGTTGGGTTTTTTCCCCCCAGGGCTGACATGGATGCTTTTATGTACATGTATGTGTATATACATAAAGATTTCTGTGTAATTTTCTGTGTTGTGAGACTCAGTTTCCAAAGATGTGTTAGTCTTTTCTGCTATCTCATAGAATTAAAATGACAGCATAAAGGAAAATGGGATCCAGATTCATCTTGCTCAGTATACATTTTTTCTGGAAACTTGGAAAGTGGGAAATGAGAAAGAAAACCAAGAGAATCACAAAGCAAAACTTATGAAAAGATGGAAAATATATGTGAGAGGGACACATTTATATTTAGCAAATTGTTACTTAGTAATTTCTCTATAGGCTGTTGTGTTTAGCTTTTGATAATTGCTACTCTTGTAGTCAATTTTTACGCACTTCAATTCTTCTAGAAGACACCTCTAAAATTTGGTTGCAGAATTGAAGTATTAAACTTTCTTCAAGTTAGGTAATTAATGTCTTCTAGTTCTGCTGGATGAGGTTTCTCAAAGCACTTTAATTTTTTTGTGCACATACAATTTTTCTGTGTGTGCAAAACTTCTGTTTATATAGACAGAGTGTATGACTCTGTGCACAATTACCTGTCTTGAACAATCTCTTATTCTTAGGTGGGTGGTGCTTGCCTTTTTCGTCTGTGGCAGCAAACCTGGTTGCTAATGTGTGCAAACTTCACCAGTATCCCATCTATTTTCTAAGGATGCAGGGGGTTGTAAATAGGTTGGCTAAGCTACTGAAACCTGGAGGAATGTTGTTATTTCGAGACTATGGAAGATACGATACAGCTCAACTTCGTTTTAAAAAAGGTAATTCCTGAATGGTTTTGTAGTTCACTGTTCATTTTAACTCTTTCTGGAAAAAAATAGTGACATGTCTTTTTTTCATTACTGCTCTAATTTCTTAGGTCATTGCTTGTCAGAAAATTTTTATGTAAGAGGAGATGGAACCAGAGTATATTTCTTTACCAAAGGTATGGAATGTTACAGTTTCATAGAAAGGGTTGAGTATTTCTCAAGGTGATTTGGATTATGAAAGCTGACCTTAAAACAAAAATTTAAAGAATTTGGCTTTTTCAAATTCTCTGCTTTTAAAAAGCCCAAAGCTAACTGTTGTAAGAAAATAATTTCCTTTGTGTGTACACTTGTTGCATTTGGGGTCCTGCAAGATTGCTTACCGACATCACTTGAAATTTCTCTTTAAGTATCCTGTGTCTAACTGTATGCTCAAATTTTGTTATTTAAACATGCACATGATTTCTCTCTTAAAACTGGGGTAAGCATGCTTGGAAGGAGGGTCTGTAGCTGTATATGGCATAAAAGTCTGGATTGTCATTTGTCAGGTGAAATAGCTTTATCTTGGTAATACATGAACAGTGACCAAATGGCATGCACTTTTTTACTCAATTATGGCATATTGAACCCTGTGAAGAAAGGGTATCTATGGATGCTGTGAGTAATAACTAATGTGGTTTGGGTCTCAACAATTTTTACTGCAATATAAATCAAGAGCTGTGAAAATGAATTTCTAACAAAGGACTTCTTACAGGCAGTGTCCTTTATCTTTCAAATTGCAAAACAGATTTACTTCTATCTTTGGTTGAACTACAGGTTGGTAATTAGTACATTTACAAATGACTTTTTTTTAATTGCAATAATTCTTCATATGAAAAAATAGATGAAGTATGGAACATATTCAGCTTGGCTGGATTAACTGAAGTACAGAATTTAGTTGATCGGCGATTACAAGTAAATAGAAAGAAAAAAGTGAAAATGCAGCGAGTTTGGATACAAAGCAAGTTCCAGAAGCCATTTCTATCTGCATAATCCTGAAGAAGCCACCAAAAGCACCCTTATAAATAGTTGTACTCCAGAAATGTAGTATTGAAATGAAATCTGGAAACAGAAGCATATTTAAGTATATATGTTTCCAGTAAATGTTGTCTCAGCCACTGAAAAGTATAAAAAAGTTCAATAAATGTATTGAACTGGAAACCTTTCTCTGACTTTCATTTCTTTGTAAATATGTATGTGTGAGAAAAATCTGGGGTAGGGGGTAAGGTCATTTCTGACTTCTGCTTTATATGCAATAATCTTTTCATGACTGACAAGGCACTGTTTTACTCCCTTGAATATGAATAGTCAGTAAGTATAAGTATATATCTCATTCCTGTTGAAATTCACAGTATGTAAAAGGTTTTAGTCTGAAGCACAGTTGTTTCAGAGATTTAGAGAAATAGAATATGTGTTCACACTACTACTACAGGCTGCACTGTGTTAATTTCCAAGTCACATCCTTTTCAACCACTGTGTGTCTTGCAACTGTATTTCGTCTTTGGAGGGAAATTTCTTGGTGTGTAAATAATGAAGACAAAAATCTCTTTCTGATTTGCATGTAAGTTATCATTTCACACTAACTGCATGTGATAAGTGTAAATATCAGATTACTCAGTGATTGGTGTCCTCCACTGTGACTGTCTTACTATGCTGAAGTCTCCATTTTTCATCTACATGCTTATAAGGAACATGCCAAATTCAAATACAATACGATATCTTTAAAGTGCTCTAGGTTGTAAACTGAACATGTTTCATGTAGAAAAGAATTACCAAAATACCAAAACAGTGCTGAAACCAAATAGTTAATACTTGTCTGGATAAATACAAACATTATTTTTACAATATGTAGGATACAGTAGAGGAGGAGCAAAAACGGTAGTCCAGAGTACATTTTATTAATATCGTTATGGGGTAATGTAATCACACTAGAATGGTAATCTACCTGGCTGAGATATTTTTGTTGTTTACAGAATGAAGTTGCTTTCCTAGGGATTGGATATTAGAAAAAAACCACAATATTTTTTATTGACCAGGTGGGGATACAGTAAAGGACAGGACTACACTAGTACTTCATGTTCTTTTAGGAAGAAAACCAAAATGCAAACACTGTTTTGAAATGTAGAACATGATACTGAGGCTGTTGAGATAGTATTTAAAGATACCACCTATGCCACTTTGCTATTTAAATGTAATTTTAAATCTCTTAGCCACAAGGAGGAGAGAACAAGAAACAGGTGAATGAATAAAATCTCTTATTTCAGCTAGGGTATGGAATGCATGTAATCTATAACATGCAATAATCTATAGCATGCCATTAATACAGTGACACTCAAAGTCTCTTTTCTTGCTTTTGTTTTAGTCTGAAGGGTAATCATGTCACAGCTGACAGCACAGGCCGATGGCTTTTTTGCAAGTTGTTTGTTGCTAAGTTGAGGACAACTGACTGTCTTTAAGAAAACCCTAAATTATCTAAATGTGGATGCCAAGTAGCTTCATCCCCTTTAACCCTGATGTGTTTCAAGAATGAAGTGCAACAAGGGGGCTGATCCTTTTTTGAAATTCCCCTTAGAGGAAGATGCTTTTTTATTAATTAAGAGGCTTAGGAAGCTTTGGTTAGCAATAGCATTATTGTAACCTGCAATGAAACTCTTGTGGTATAAATCAAAGGTTAAAACACAGCTGTGTTTCTTAGAGCCTAAGAAGTTGTAGCATCTTCATGGAAAATATACATGAATGTCTGCTTATATTTAAAATATGTTTCTACTTTGTTTTATTAATTGTGACTTCTGAATATACATAGCTCTTAGCTAGCACAAATCATTTCCACTTGTAGAATTTTCCAGGGTGGTGATGATGGTAGCTCTTGAGCATTGTGCAATCTTATTTATGTGTGTGACGTGGGTTTTCCTTATGTAGAAGCTAAAGTAATGTTTGCTTTGGCACTCACAAGGATATGTTGATTCTGGCAAGATTCTAATATTCTATGTTGTTAGTTTAACAAAAGTGTGACATCACAAAAAACCAAAACCTGAATTTTGAATGACCTTAAGCAAAATCAGCTTGTTTCTCTTCCACAATTTGCAGAGTAAGTATTGGTTGCGTCTTTTAGAATAATGGTGCCAGATTTAGAAATAATAATATCAGCTACTATTTTTAAGCGCAGAATATCCACTGTCTGAACAGCTCTAAGATTCACAGAAGGGGAAATGGAAAAAGACATCATTCCAAATAAGAAGTTTTGAATCTGAGTAGCACTTTTGGTATTTTGGCTTCATGACATTTCAGATTTCAAAAAGCTTAATCAAAGACATATTTTTAAAATACTTCCAAATTATCTGTATTAGGCAAATAGGACTACTGAAACAGAAGAGGACAGAGAGATGCAGTCAACTCCATAGGAAATGCAGTTTAGAATGTCTTATTGTTAATTAATTTCTGGAGGAAAGAAAAATTAGTTTATTAGTATAGAAAAAGGCACCTAAGTTTCACTTTTGACATGCAAAGTTAATTATTTAATTGGATGTGTACCTAAAATTAATTTAT
Organism: Entomyzon cyanotis; assembly: GCA_024500445.1. Classification (NCBI taxonomy): domain Eukaryota; kingdom Metazoa; phylum Chordata; class Aves; order Passeriformes; family Meliphagidae; genus Entomyzon; species Entomyzon cyanotis. The sequence goes on along the minus strand of JAKEPQ010001027.1, from coordinate 9,355,236 downwards.
ACACATTCTATAAATATTAAACATTTTAATTTGTAATTGCAAATTTTCTTTAATTTTTTGTGGAGGTTTCTTTTCTTGTGGAGGTTTTCTTGTGGAGGTTTCTTTTCTTGTGGAGGTTTCTTTTCTTCAGCACGGCTTCCAAATGGCAATTAGAGAAAGGTGGTCTTGTTAGAATTGAGCTTTGGCTTCATTGGTTTTGGCTTGCTTTATGAATACTGTGTATTTTTTTCCCAGCTCCACTGGTATTGCATTACATTTATGTACTGGGACACTTGAATGTGATACTTACTGTTTCAGACCTTGCTTGGTTTTCAAGCAAGTGCAAGACAGTTAAAAAGTAAAGAAAGTGGCCAACATTTTTTCCTACACTGATTTTGAAGTATCTAGTCAATAACAATTAGCTCATATTAAAAAACGTTGTCTTTTTTCCCAGCAAAACCAAGGCAGGTGCTTGTGCCATATCCACAAATCAACCAAATCTGAAGATGACAGCCAAAATACAGGCCTGATGAGGAGACTCATCATGCTGAGTAGGAACTCTAGCAACACTAGGGAAAAGTTTACTGTCTGGGAAACTACACAACTAATCTCCTGATTCTGCTGTTTAATAATGACTAAAAATTTATAACAAACAATCCCAGAATTTGTAATAAACACCAGTGGAAATCACTTAACATATATTTTGCTATGTCATTTTCATTTGTGGTGTGAACTTTATTCACTGTTCCAGTGTGCTCTTTGATCTGTTGACATGTGGTTTGCTTCCTCTTTTCCCTATGCATAGTGGACAACTAAGCAGTTTCTTCAGGAGCTATATACACAAACATGTGCAGTAAAGTTTGCCAGCTGAATTATTGTTAGGATTGAAAAAAGAGAGTTTTATTTCCTTCTGTACAGGTTGCTTTTTCTTTTTTTGTGAATACAATGAATTGTATAGATGCTAAATTATATGTAGTGGTATTGGCTGTATTTTTAAATTATTTTAAGTCAGGTATCAGAGTCATAGAATGCTTTGGGTTGGAAGGAACCTTAAAGATCACCTAGTTCCAACACCTCTGCTGCAAGCACGGACACCTTCTACTACACCAGGTTGCTCAAAGCCCCGTCCAACCTGGCCTTGAATACCAGTGTGATGTCTATGATATAGATAGTTCATATATAAGATAGTTCATATATAAGCCATTTCTTCTCCATAGAGCATCTTCATAATGGGTGGTGGTTGAACAACCTTGGAAATAAAACGTGTACACGTGTTGCAAAAATATTAAACACTGCTGTTGTTAATAATGCAGATCGCTTTGCCTTTCAGTACAGGTAAACTTCTCTCCATATTTGGAGCAAGGATTGGACATGAGGGGTTTTTTACATCAGTTATGTGCCAGTTTCCCTTGTCTTAAGAATCATCCAGAATTTGGACAAGTGTAAGTCTCCTATACACAATTACACTTAATATGTAGTCAGTAAGAACTACATGGGTTGCCATGAGCATCTTAACAGGTTCTTTGTTTTACCTTTGCCTCCTGGCGTACAGGTCATGCCTGGACAGGGCTTTGAGTTGAGAAGGAAACTTCTCTGTTGAGTGATCATCCTTCACCCTTTGCTAGTATCAAGGAACTAAAAGAAGAATTTGCCTGATTTGAAAGCAAGAAACATATATGCAAGAGGGGAGGAAGATGAAGATGCAGTCAAAGGCAGGCAAGAGAGGGGATTGAGTGTTTCCTCTGTGAACTAGGGTAAGAAGGAAGCTTGGATAAACTGACCAAGACAAATGAGATGCAGAACAGGGAACTGAGGAACAGAACACTGTGGGCATCGTTTATGGAGAAGATTGGTAACAGGATGTAGTGTGGCAGGGTGAGGACCTTGGGCCTAGAAATGAATGAAATGGTGGAGACGAGAAGAGAAAGGGGACTATTTGTCACAAAAATAGGGTGAAATCTGGGTAAACAAAGCAATCAGTATAAGGATTGGAGGTAGAAAGACTTGTCTTCAGAGTTTTTATTCTCCCAAGTGGTACTGTATTTTCACGTCTTAGCGGAATAATGTAGGTTGTGTCTTTCATCCATATGTGCACAACGTATTTCAATTTATTAAAAAGATGGAATGTTTCATTTGTTGCAGTTTGTATGTGCTATGCACACGTTTGCAACAGTGCAGGCAAGTGTATGATGCACTCGCTTTTGCTTTCTCCTTAGGGGACAATGTTTTTACCTTCTTTCAAGTAGAGCCCTATAGTGACAGAAGCTACATTCCTAACCTCCTGGGAGGCAAATACCAGAGAATAACAGAAGTGTCTGTATCCTGATGGTGTTCGATCAAGGTAGAACAATTAAATTTACTCCATGTGTTCTGATGATGTCCCATTTAAATCAAGACAATATCTGCAGATTATCACCATGAAGAGCCTCCCAATATCAGTTTCTATTATACTTGCATCTGTTCAACAGAAGTTAAAATGAATTTGTATAAACTAGAAATAAAACTTAAAGAAAAATAGTAGAATAGACTTCATTTAGGATTACAGCAATTTAGAGATGGAATATGTTTTGTTGCTTTAAAACACTTATGGTTGCAGAGGAGCACTTATCCAAGAGGCTGAAAATTTAGCTTATTTGAGGTATAATGTATGTCAAGAATATTAAAGCTAATATCTGTGTTCTGAAGCTTTGTGTACTTAATGTTAGCCAAAGATATCTTGTGTCGCTGTTGAGCCGCTAGCTGAGGAATGACCCAAGTTCTCGGACAAGGAAAGAGAGAAGAGCGCTTTATTGTTTTGATTTCCATATATATAGAGTTTACAGAGGTCACCCAGATTGGTCAGCCCGAGACCTCCCCCTAGGCCCAATTGGCCAAGCCTGAACTGACCGAATCCGGAGAAGTTGTTTGCAAAACATCCAAACTTTATCTTTGTTTATGAAATATAGCAAAATGTTCCCACGGGAAGGACCTGTGCTAGCCACAATCTTGTCATTTGTTGCTGTGAAAAAGGAGTTAGCAACAAGATAGACTTATTTTCAGAGGATATTTTATTGATCAGGGTGCTACAATTTTGAAGGGAACTTGAAAGATTAAGGAAGCAAGTGAATTGGCTTAATAAGGCTAAAACCCACGGATGGCATACACAGTTTAATAAATAATTAGATTAAGAATAATCTGGGCATTCCTGTGTTTTGATACTAAATGAAATTTTAAGTTAATTAAAAAACAGGCTTGGTGTATCCTGCTAATTATAAAAACAAGCAAAATGTTAGAATTTTAAAGTATGATGTAAAAATAGAATGCTCTATAGCTACTGCATAAATCCAGTGTATAGTCTTCCCTGTAGTGTGTCCTGTTCATCTAGAAGAAAAAGATGCAGTAAAAATAGATAGTGAAGTCTTTTCACGTCTCCAGGAATTTTTATATGAAGACAGCATAGGCAATTGAATGATAGACAATGTGAGAATGGCAAATAATGTTATGTTTTAGTATTTAGAAGATCTAATTTATACCTTTACATGATACAAAAAGCAACATAAATGAGTCAAGTTGGCAGGCAACAAATTTTCATTGTATATATTTATCACTGTGTCCTATAAAAACAAGGAATCACAATGTTCACAAGGCTAAAAGATCGGTGAGTTACCAAAAACGGGTTGTATTAGATTTTTCCATTTTTATTTTTATACATGTGAAAGGGAAATTTTGCATATTTACTGTTCAAGATTTTTAAATGGCTCCAATTAAAAAAAACCAGAGGAACAAACAACAACCCGAAAACTTTTCTCATTACCTTTTGTGAGATCCTGATATTGCTCAACATTCAGCTCAACAGTAGAGCTGAAGAATATGCCTGAATATGAAATAGGTCTAGTAGATACAGTTACCAAATTAAGAAAAGATGGAGAAGGAAAAGGTAGAAAATGGGGAACATGCTGATTAGCATGACAACATGTAGTCCTGTAGCAATCATACAGCACTTAGTATTTTATATAGAATGACAAATTCAGTACAGTGCCTCAGAGAGCAGGAGAGAGACAACCATCTCATCATATTTCCCTGTCACTTACAACTGTAAGCTGGTACATGAACAAACCAAAAGCCAAAGAATGAAAGTAGTTGGTTTGCTATGAAAGTATACAATTGATTAATTATGCTTGGGTGAGACTGGCTGTTTTGGAGGGTTCCATTGCAAAGCCAACACTAATTTTTTCTTTCTTTAATGTCAGGCACAATCTAGCCTCCATTTCCTTCTGAGATAACAAGTGCTCTTTAAATGGAGGAGTGCATCTTTGAACTTGAATTAAAGGGTTGTTGTGCAGTATAGGATTCAGCAGATGGGCTTAGAGATTCCGAACCTACCACTAGTCTTTGATTTTACACTAGGAAAAGCTTTGCCATTTTTAATGGCTCTGTTTGCTACGTTCCCTACTAAGCACAGTAGTCAGATGTTGTTCTGAGGAATTGGACAGCTTAGCTTCCAATGACATTGATTACACTCAACAGTGAGAGCATGAGAAAGAGTAGTGGGTGGAGAAGTGAAAAGGCAGTGTGAGGCATTTCAGGGAGGAGGTTTGCACTCTAGCACTTGCATGTGGGTGACAATCCCTCAGAGAAACAGTTTTTACTCTGAAGTGGAGCAGAGCTGAATCTTCTGTGCTCACTTCAGGTTTAATCTCCATTCCTGCAAACTACCAGTGCAGCCTGTAGTTAAAGGTGCATTTACTTAAAACGAAAAGAAAATAACAGAAGTGAGAAGCTGCATCTTTAGCATGGGGCTGTGATTTCACAGAGATGCTGGCATGTTAATCCCTGGCATAAATGGGTGCAATTCTCAATGACAATGCTAAGCCTGTTTACACATGGGCTGAGCTAAACCCAAAGATGACACACAATGCTGTTCAAAATCACTCATTTAATCCTTTTTGAATTTTTGTGATTGAACAACCAGAGATGTTTGTGTTAAGAAAAGATGATATGAAAAAGCTGTCATTGTCACAAACACATTCATTATCTTATTTTAGATACATATTTCATCTTTTTATTCAAGAGTGCATATTACTGAATTGAATAAATCCACAGTGATAGTGACCAAATTCTGAAATAAGATCTGCGCTTTAAATCGGAAGCAGTCTGAGCTAGCTTATACAATAAAGAAGAAAAAAACCATCCTGGCAGTAAGTCTATGTTTATTTTACCAAAGTTTATGAGGAATCAATAAAATCAACAAGAACCACGGTTTCTTTTTCTTTTACATGTGCTTATTTTAAGAGCAAAAGAAAGCAGATGGAAAAGGACGCTGCATGGTACACAGTCTACAAAACATGCAAGTATTATTATATCACTTAGGATATTTACCAAGCTACTAAATCACGCTCTTCTTGCGTCAGTTGGCTTAAGGCAGAATATCAGAGACAGTAAAGATTTATTTTACTTTGAAACAATGTTAGTAAAAGGCCTCAGAGTTAAATCTGAATGAAAAAAATCTTTGAATCTTTGACCCAAATTTCCAACATCGTTTATGTCAGTTTAAATCCAGAAGACTTAAAGTCTATGGAACACTTCCAAGACATTGACTAGTTGCTCACAACTGGGATCCAAATTAATTAGCACCTGTCTTGGTTTTGGTTGGGGTAGAGTTAATTTTCTTCACAGAAGCTGGTATGGTGCTATATTTTAGATTTGTGCTAGAAACAGTTTGGTACTATAGGGATGTTTTTGTCATTGCTGAGCTGCACTTGCACAGCGTCAAGGCCTTTTCTTCTTTTTCTTGTTCTGCTTCGCCAGTGAGAATGCTGGGGCTGGGGTTGCACAAGGATTTGGGAGGGAACGCAGGAGACCTGACTCCTACTGACCAAAGGGAAGTTACAGACCATATAGTGTCATGCTCAGCATATAAATATGGGAAAAAAGGAGGAAGGAGGGGACATTAGGTGTTACAGTGTTTGTCTTCCCAAGTCACCATTACATGTGGTGGAGCCCTGGCTCTCCTGGAGATGGCTGAACCCCTGCCTGCCCATGGGAAGTAGTGAATGAATTAATTCTTTAGCTTTGCTCGTGTGCACAGCTTTTGCTTTACCTATTGAACTGCCTTTACTTCAGCCCATAAGTTCTCTTGATTTTACCCTCCTGATTCTCTGCCCCACCCCACCAGAGGGAAGTGAGTGAGCAGCTTGGTGGTACTTAGTTGCTGGTTGGGGTTAATCCATGACAGTGCCTAATACTAGTTGTAAGGATAAAATTGCAAACATTGAAGTACAAAAATACTTTGTTCACTAGTCGTACTTTGTTTAAGGGCTGGAATTTGGTTTGCTCACATATTTTTATGTATTTCACATGTTTATATTTTTGTGTAGGATATTCAGAATTTTTTATCCTACAACATTCTGTAGTGGGTAATAAGTTTTATGAAACTTAATAACCAACCAGATAAGCATGATTGATTAGGATAAGTGATTTACAATAAAATCCTTAAGCATGTTCATATTTGTTGTTTTTTCTCAAGTACTTGAGAAAGTTCCTGTGAGAAAGTATGCCTATTCTTAAAGTTAAAAGGCCTTTGAAGTCCAAAATAACTAAGTGAAGATAGGAAAAAAAACCCCAATAAAGGAAAAAATTACTTGTTTTAATGCAGTGTCAGAAAGAGAAAATGCACATTTATGTTTTCCTATGGTTTTACATTTCATAGAAATTGTGTCATTTCATAGAAATTGTGTTATTTCATTACCAAAAGACTTTGCACAATGCTGTGTGATTCTAAGGAAATACCAGTAAAGCAATATAATCCAAACTTATATTATGCTTTGGGCTTCCATTTTTTTTTCCAATTTTTCATTCTTCTTTTTCTAAATTAGTCAATCAGATTAAAAAAGAAAGCAAACATGACACTCTTTGCAAGTCACAGATTGTTGAAGGTAATGCAGGCAAATATTAGCTAAATTCTTTTTCTGGTGGACTTTCCTTTCCTATGTGAGATCAAGAATACAGCAGTTTTATCTGGTGTTTTACCAGCAATTTCTTTGGTAAAAGTATGCTATATGCATGCTTGTGATACTTCATATCATTTTTATGTTCTTGTTTCCAGCTACACTGCTTTCTGATTTATCTTAATAAAGCTTTTGGTGATTCTCAAGTGAAGTGAAAGTAAGTATTACTTACATATTTTAAGTATACGTTATCTAAGTATTACTGGTTGTATTCATATAGTGAATAAATACGAATTTTAACATAAATATGCGTGTGTAACCATGTATAACTACATGAACAATGACAACTTCAGGCCTTTGGTTTTCATGCCCAGCTTGTTTGGTGAGATCAGTAATGAATGTGCAAACTTCCCCAGGGTAGCCTAGAGCGACCTTTTCCATCTCTCTGAGAGTTTCAATACTCCCTCTTTTAAAAACAAACTAAGCAAAACCACAACAAAACAGTTATTCCAAAGATAAGCCTAATGGGCTTAGATTGTATATATACATACATGCATGTATGTATATGTGTATGTACAAAAATAAAATGAGAGCACAGAAAACATCAGCAGGCTGGGAGGTAGAGAAATGGAAATTGGCTGGCATCCAATTAAAGAAAGGTCCAGGCAGAAGAAAAAAGAAATTCTTTAAATAGGCATTCAACATAAGGTAAGAGAGAAAGGTTGTTTGCTTAGAAGTTTTTCCTAAAACAAATGGTAGTATGGAATGAGAAGTAAAAGAAAAGTTAGTAAGGATCTTTCTATTCTCAATCTGGAAAAGTACACAAGCCATAACTTTAACGTTTGGACTTTTTAAGCACTTTTATGCAAGGGGCCTGCCGGGGATCCACATTCTTCTGCAGTCAGTATGGATGCTGAGTCATCAGGAAAGCTGGCCATTTCGTTTTTGGTTTCTAAATATAGAGGTGAACATTTAAAGCCCTAATCTGGGAACAGTGGACACTCATATGCAGCTTTGGTGACATGAATGATTTCATTCTCAATAGGCTTGTATCAAAACCAAAGCTGTGCTTGTATTACATGTACTGCTGAAAAACTTTGGTTTCTATGACAAAAAACAATTATTTAAAATTTAAAAATTATTAAAAGAGATACAGAAGAGCAGCAAGTTTCAGTCTTTGATAAGCATCACAACCCTCTCAGGATAGCTTGTGTATCTTTGCCATATGCAGAGGAGGCAGAACAAGTAGACTTTGGGGGAGGGAACATAAGAGCAACCTAAATTAAGGAAGGAAGCTTAGGTTAAGCCTTAGAAGGGGTGAACTTTGACTCTTTAACTGGGTTTTAGCTATTGTGTTCAGGGAATAAGGAGTGTGAGTTTGTGGGAGTCTGCCTGGAAATTGTCAGTTTGATGAATAATGTCAGAGATCTATACTAACATCAGCTTTGAAGTTTGTGTACTATACTAACATCCAGTACATAGGTTGGTGTGGGGTTTTTTTAATTTCTGATGAAGTTCTGCACACTTGCTTTGTTTGTTTGTTTGTAAAATTTGCTAAAGTAGGACCTTTGATATTCAAAATGCTGTGACAGAATCAGAATTAAGAAAGGCATTTTCGCTTGCACGGTAGACAAATTTGTATAATTCAGTATTATATAGTAAGAGCTCCTTCTTAATAAAGCAAGGTGGTTCAGTGTTTTATTTTGACAGCATTTTGTGCCTTCTGCATAGATCCTAGCTGAAGAGATCCTTGCTGAGTGCTTTGCCACCTGAAAATGTGGGGCAGGGAGGGAGAAACCCTCCTTGGTCAGCAAAAATGTCGGTTTGGCTGAGCACATACCTTGCCAGCAGTGGCATTGCACCTCTGGCAGGGCAGACCTCAGCCAGTGATTCACCCCTGGCTCTCTCTGCACAGATCTGCTGCTGCAGAGCATGTGCAGCATAGATGCCATCTCCCCATCCAGCTACCAGGGTCTTCCAGGAAAGTGAGTCCTGGAACAAGCTGTGAGATCCCATGGGTATCACTCTGGCAGGCCAGGTATGGCCCAAGGGTGCTTCAATGCTTGGCTCTGCTTTGAGTGAAGCACACTCTTCATTATTTAGATTGCTTACAGTCCAAGTAGACAAAACTCCTTGTAACTCTGAATTAAGGAAAGGATATCTTGTAAGTGGATGGCAGCAGAGGAAAGACTGTTTTGAGGAAAAATAGTTTTTTTTCTTTAAACTTTTTGTCAAACTTTCATCCCAAGTATGCACAGTATGTTTCAAGAGCTATTTTTTGTAGGTGAAATAGCTGGGAACGGAACTCTTTAACAGGGTGTAAAAAACCGTAGCTATGTTAAATGACAAAGCTCTAACCATTGCATCCAACATGCAGTGCTTTTGTACAGTGGCAGTTCATGTGCAGCTGATTTATCAGTCAAAAAAACAGCCGTTACCTTACTATAAGATGTGAGCTTCAAAACGAGGCTGTGCCCTCATTTCCTATGAGAACTTTAAAACATGCAAAGTTTGAGGTTTTAAAAGTTAGTTGGCCATGCGTGAGTTATAAAGCCACAACAAATTAGGAACTCATTAAATTTTGAAACTACTTGAATTTTATCAGTTTTCTTCCTGCTGGTGTAAGACTAAGACAGATGATTTTACAACAAAAGGAGGTTTCTTGACAATATTACAGCAGTATGATGAGAAGAATCTTTTTTTGATTGAACTAGGGCAGAGGACTGCTCTGACCCTAGTGCTAAAAGGTCTGGCCCTAGCAATAAACATCTTGCCTGTTGCTCTCAAGTGTCTCAGTAGCATGTAGGTGGAGTCAGGATCTCTGGGCTCCAGAAGATAAAGGCCTAATACGTGATCTACAAGTGTATTTCTGCTGCCTGTGGTAGATATAAAGAAAACAAGAAAGTCTTGGTTTATTCCACCAGTAGAAAAATCAGTAACTGTTTATTATCCAGCCCATTTCCTAACATGCTTTTTGGAGAAGACTGAGTCCTTGTTTCAATTATGCATGGTATGCTGAAGGTATTCATTTGTGACTTTATTACCAGTTTGTATTACAATTATCTTTATTTTGGGTGCTGTCTTCGCACAGACTGAAAACCATGATACATCTCTTTTTCTTAATTGAACTTTTAACTGTTATTTGTCTATTTTCTACCTACATTCCAAACACTAGTTATTTCATGCATGCTACCATTAATATATAATGGTGAGGCCTTGATACAATTGAAAAATTACAGAATACAGCTGAGATGAGAAAGAGATATGGGATGAATTATTGATTGTCTAAAATACAGCCACAATTCCAGCTTAAACTCTGACATTGTGTGAGACCAGTTATTATGTCTTGTTTGAACCTTATGTGAAAAAAACCCATAGAAAATGCAAAATCCTTACTGTATTCACAAAACTTCTAGTGCTTCTTTCTCCAGTTTCACTCATCCCTGTTAATTCTGACAATGCTGCCATATGACTTGTGACTTAAATTAATGGAAAATTAAATTTCCATTAAAAATGCAAATTTTGGTATAAATTATACTTGTGAACTTCTGTAATGAATGTGCATTGCCACAAAGGGCCCACAGCAACTTACTGGTAAGTGGCTATTAATATGCACAAATGTAGTTCTTCTTGTGAGGACACCTCCAATATGACACATATAGTATAATATGATATGTTTTCTTTCATGTGATTGCTGGGGCAACCCTGCCTCAAATTTGATACAACAAATATTGTTCTGACTCTCAGGAACAAAGTAAAAGTTTTGCCACAGACTTCACTTAAGACAAGATCTCATGATAAAGAAATTTCGTAGTCAGATCTAGAACTACTGTGCATACGTGTTCATGGACATGTTGACACTTTCATGAGTGTAATATCAAGAGTTGTTGGGCTACATCTTCTGGGACATTCCTGGTATTTGTGGTTTTATGCTTCCAGATTGGAAAAATAATGTAGAATCTTTTGGCAAAATGGAAAGAAAAAATGCTGAAGCTTGAGTATATCTGTATATTGCTGTGTTGTCAGACCTCCTTTTAAAATTAGTTTTTAAGTTTTTCTAAGAAGTGCTTTAATAAAATATTAATATTGGTGTTCAGCAGTCACAGAACAGAAGCTGTCCAGAGTCTGTATCTGCTCAATACAGAACAGGCCCATAATAGAAGCAGCAGAATGACTTAATATGAAGAATTTTGAAAAAGGAAACTGAGCTGTTCTGCATTCTCATTTATTAGACAGGGAGAGGGAACTGAAGAGTAACCTTTAAGGAACTCAAATTGCACCTGAATAATTTGCATTTAGAAAGGATGTTTCTTTCGTGTTCAATTGGTTTATTGAATCCATGCTAGATTCCTGTAAATGCTACACAGGTTTTGCATCTCCAGTATTTTGCCTAAATGAAAGACTAACCTTTGGAATCTGGCTTGGCTATATTACATTTATGTTTAGTCTAATAGAGGCAAAGAAAGTCATTGAACTGAATGGCACAAATTCCCTTGGTCCTTTAGAAGCAGCTTTAACAACAATCTCACTTGGATGTTCAGAGTGACAGGAATTAACATCATTCCTGCACATAGGAACATCCTTCTACTTCAAACAGCCTTCACAAATTCATGTTTCAGTAATCTACAAGGGCAAAGTGTGGTGCTGAAGGAGGAAAAGCTGAATATACTTTTCATTCCTGAGAGAAATTAAAAAGAAGGCGAGGGCTTTGAGTGGGGAACAAGCCTGCCTTCATTTTGATTCTGCTGGTCTGCCATAAAGAAACTTAAAACAATGCTTATTTTACTGAACAAAAATATTTTGAAAATGATTGTCTTAAGGAGCTGTGGGGTTGGTGTGAATGTGGACTGAGGTAATTTTGTTTCATTAGTGTACAGTATATGTCGACAGTAAATTCTTCCTGCAGCTAGTGGTTATAAGAAGTTTTGCCTTGGGGGTCAAACAAAAAGCTGTATTAGAAGTATAAGAGGAATCTTATACTTTGTATGTGGGACTTCTTAATAATACATCTATTTCATCCCTTTCTGTTTTAGCATTTGTGTGTAGATCTCTAAGGTGTCTTGCACAGTTTTTATGGACAAGCTAGTATTTAATGAGGTGCTTGAGACCTGTAATATTTTGGAATTTGTTTGTGATTTTTAAGCAAAAACAAAATCATATTCAAGTCAGACAGGAATCTAGTTGTGAATTACACTAAGGAAATGCTTTTTTTTAAAAATACCTCAGTCGGTAACAGGGATTAGGGATTTCGTATTCTATTTAATATACCCAGCATTGGACACATCAGATTGTAAGTAGCATTTTTGAGTTTATTCCTAGCAATAAGTACTTGTTTGTAGTAAGGCAGGTTGATAGTTTGATTCTGATCCTGAAAAGCAGGAAAAAGCTAATGTCTGGGTGGACTCTGCACTCACACTCTCTTTAGGGGAATTTAGCAATAACAGTGTAATTGCTCTTTCGAGCTGGAGTCTGGGATGTCCTGAGTTATTCTGAATGTGTGCTAGCCTCAGTTACTGATGCTCGGGTCCCCAGATGGAATTTTTTCTTCCACTCCTCTGCAGCAGTCCTTGTCAAAAGGGCTACTCTTTCCCTTTGCCACGCGAAGATAGAAGGGCTGGAGTTTGGAATGACAGTACTGAAAAGTGAAAGCTTCTATAAAAGAGAAAACATTACTTTTCCCCAAAAATCCCTGTATAATCTTTGTTTTCATATTGTTGAATCCCATTACAAGAAAATATCCAGGAACAGCTTGCCATTGCTAAACCTGAGGACCAAATGACAAGAGCCATGGATAAGATAACCACCATAATAAAGGTTCATTAAAGCCATATATAAACAAAAGCTTCTCAGACAACCTGGATATTTTTTATGTGTCACATCAGCAAAAAAGGGTACGTCATGTCTGCAATCCTTGAGTTCAGTACAGCCACTAAACTGTAAATAGTTATGAAGCTGTGTAAGAAATTGTCCCATCCTGATTAATAATCATCTCATCTCACTCATTGTTAACTCATTGCTTGCTCATGGTTGGGTTAGGGCAAGGATGATATGATAACATGCACAGCAGTAAGTTTGGCACCTAAGAGTTGCAGCTAACACCGAAGAATGCTGTGTATTCTCAGAGATGGAGGATACAGCCCATCTGTCTTCTGTTCTTTGCTCTACCAATTCAAAGAGTTATAAATCGGTATCAGTGGGCTGCTCTGTTTTCTCTAGGCACTCCAAGAATGAGATTTGGAGTACTTAAGAGATCTACTAAAGCTCAGAGATAAAACATAGGTCATCTGGAACAATGGATCTTTCCTCAGTAATAGCAAAGCTTGACCATGACAGAATTTTCTTTGGAAATGGTTCAGCTCTGTCTCAGAAACTACAGATAAGGAACACTATTTGTTATTTCACACAAATACAGATATTTGTGTGCGTGTGTGAAACAAAAATTCCAAAAGAAAGCAAGTTGACTTGCTTCTTCCCAGCTCCACATAGACAGAATCACAGAACTACGTAGATAGCAGTTGTGTGGCTTTATGCATGCCTGAGGTGTGGTCAGGAAACAATATAGAAATATATAAAAAATAGAATGGAGAAAAGAAACTAATGTGCAGAAATGTCTTGCTGCTATTTTGTTTGCCTCAAAATGTTGTTGTAAATAAATGAGTATGTGCAATTGACCATGGACTATCTTTTACCCATGAGGATCTAAAAACTTAATTTGGAACAAGTTTTACAGGGTACTTCACAACTTCTTTGGATTTTTTTTAACTTTATAATAACTTGGCATGTGAATTTATGAGTGTACTGTGGTACTGTCATCAAAAAGAAGATCAAAATAGTGACTAGAATAAGTGAAAAGGAGATAGAACTGGCACCAAATCTGTATGGAACAAAGAAGGTACCTTTATTATTCAAAGTAAAACTCCTGTTGGGAACTTGCGTAGGTATCATATAAATCATGATGGAATAGGTCCTCTAATGAAGGACCATTATGATGGGAAGCAGGTAGTCTCCATTTGAAATAAAAAGCTAGGCACAATTATACTGGTTGTTAGCATGCAAGCAGCTAAAAGGGCCCTGTGTGTTATTAGGCACTTACCCTTACTACCTGAAGTGGAATTGCCTAATAGGAAAATTGGGTGGGACTTTCTGTGGAAAAAAAACCAAATTGTGTACAAAGTTGTCTGTATGCATCTTATGACTGATTTTGGTGGTGTAAGGTTAAGTTTTCTTGGCAATGAAAGAAATATTTTGGCTCTTCCTGAGGTCTGTAAGCTTTATTAAGCACATGCATGACAAGTAATCCGATAGCAAACTATGTTTTCTTTGCTTCCCTAGGATCCTTAAAACTTGACTGAATCCCTTCATCTGAGACAGGCATTGCTTTCCCTGTTGTTTCTGTGACAGATGACTGTGAATGGTGAATCTACCTTTGGAAGGCAGAAGATGAGATGCATTGTCTTTTAGTGGTCAAGTCTGATAGACATACTTTTTTCTGTGTCAGTATTGAATCTTATAAAAGATTTTTCAAAAGTGAAAATAAGTTTTCCCTAGAGAGAGAGATAAGAAATAAAGGATTAGTATATCTCTCCATAGAATAACTCCTACTGTGAAATTCTAGCCCTATTTATAACTCTGGGTTAATAGTTGGAAATTGTTATCTTAAAGGGCCGATCACAGTTTTATTCCTAGGGTGCAGTTGGGCTTTCCTAGGAAAGCTAATATATAAAATACAGCCTCTGCCAGCACGTCATCAATGCACCATGATGGGAAGAGGATAACACTGAATGACATCCATAGCCAGTAATAGCTGCTGTGAGCATCCTGTCAATCAGTGTATTAATATTAGTCACCATCTTGATTAATGACATGGAAACACTTGCTCTTTCTCTGAATAGTGTCTGAGTGCCTCCTGCCAGAGCAATGGAGATCACCTTCTGCTGATCTTATACGTATATGCAGGAGTAGAGCCATTATGGGTGCTTCAGTGCATTGTGTAATACCCTCTTCCAAATTAAGGAGGCTCTGAGCCATCATTCAGTTTTTCCCTCCCTGTATTTGTTTGCACGCTTAAAATCAGCTGACTCACAGACCAAGTGGTGCCTTGTAGCTTTTACACCAATGGGTGTAGTCTGTGTTAGGGAATTTTCTGTCACTATGAAAGACAAAACAAGACTCCGACTAAAGATGGCCCTGGAATTTCTTCGTAATGATCCTCCTTGATTAATTTGAAGTTTCTTGATTGCGAATAGGAAAACACTTGAAGAAATGTGTGTATGTGGTAGAGACAACTTTAGAAGGCAAGAAGAGGATTTAATTGAATAATTTTTAAAAAAAGTGGAAAAAAATTATTTATATCAAACCAGAAGGAAACAGAACAGTAGTGTTAGGGGACAGAGTCCTTTTACTGTCTGAAAGTACTGGAAGTTTTACTCAAGACTGGGCAAAGTTCTGCACTGTAGTAATAGATGTCAACATCCTGAGATATTCAACTTGGCACAGTGAGACCACTTCATTGCCTCATTTCATGCTCGTGTGTTTCAGGCTGTGTGCTGAATATGTCCAGTACTCGGCTTTTTATTCTATGTGCAATAGATTAAATTTTCCTATTTTGACAGGGAATATCTTTAGCAGTATGCTCTGAAATGCCTTAGGGATTCAAGCTGTCCCTTAATCAATGCTGCAGACAATGCAGTTTTGATTTTTTTTTTCTCTAATGTATGAACTATGACACTAGATTTATCCTGGCATACATCTGTCAGACCAGACTGAAAGCATTCAGTTAGAGCCACTTCATTACCTGCACAGGGCCAACAAATAGGAGACAATCTAAAAAAGAGGAATTGAAATATAACATAGATGGGAAATATAAGATATCTCAAGATAAGGTCATAATGGAGGATGTAAATTGCACAGCAATCCAGACAGCAACAGGACATCCTCAAAATATGCCGCAGTATCTGCATACTGATACTGACTTTTACAAATATGCAACAAATATGGATTGTTTGTGAACAGAACAGCTATGGGTCAAGATGTAACATTAACAGAGAAAACAACTTCGCAAATATAAATATTTATTATTAGTGGTTAGTAACTGCTTCCTACTAAAATTGGCAAGAATTATGAACCCTACCCTCTTAGTACTTACTGGAGAATTACAAGGCTAATGAGAGAGTGTAGCAAAAAAACCTCTTCTGCCTTCTAGAAAAATCAGCAAAGCTAACACTGCCAGACTATAATGAAGAATACTCCAGTGTATTGAGAGCTACTGGGCTGCAGATCCACCACAAAAAAATCTCCAATGCTTGATACTGAACCAATAAAAGAAAAGTACAAAATGAAAAATCCTGCACTGGCTGAAGGACATGCAGAATTCTTTCCCATCTGTATTTTTTTGTGATTGTTAATACTTGTATGAAACACTGGTGGACTGCCATAGAGCAAATTAGAAGCAAGAGATGAATGTGTCTGGTTTGATCTTTGAGCTTCTTTGATAAGATGCAGGTAAGAGTCATTTTCATCTCTACATATTGTGGCATGTTTAACATCTGCTGTTCCTTTCTGGGTTTGTTTACAGTTTCAGTCCTTAACTTATGACCTTTTCTTTTTTTAATTTAGCCATTGATTACACCCCAGAACATGTGATTAATTTGAACTGCAAAATCCCTGTTTCTTGTGGTACTAATAAGCATTGTGCCTACTGAAAGCTGTAGCAGAAGAGAAAGGGAGGAGGCCTAACAGGCTTGACACTGTCTTTTGTCTGTGTTGCAGCAAGGGGAGAAGGAAAGATGTATAGGAATTGTCTTATCATCATGCACGCATATACATGTACATAAGCATTTTTATATATCTAATCTCTTGGATGCTTTTTCCATGCCTGTCTTAACCCTTTGTTCTTGAAGTAAGTAAGGAAAAACTATATGACAGGCATTTAATTTTTTTCTTTCTCAAGAACAGCTAGTGTCCCTTGTGCTGAGAAGAAAATGGGACTGTGTGGAAAGCTAAATTTCAATTAACACATCAAAGGGCAATTTGTGGTGTTTTGCCTATGGCTAGGGTTTAACGGAGTTGCAGGACTCTGTGAGTTTTGTTTTCCTGTAGGCTCACTTACTGCATTCTTACCTCTCCTACTTCTCTTCCTCTGCTTCTCTGAAGGGGACAAATGAAAGCAGTATAATCTTGTTGAATATGGTTCTTGCTGAGGAATTAGAAGAACAGCTGCTGGGAACAGTCTAGGAATACAATTTGCTGAAAAAAAGAGATGAGATACAAACAAATTCCCTTATGATGCCATTCATTCTATATGCAGTATTATACCAGATTGGTGGAAAAATGGGAAGGCCTAAAATTCAATTTCACTTCGAGCTGGTTTAAAAAGAAGCAATTCTATATGCATTGCAGCCACAAAAACATATATTTATAAGCACAGACTTTTACTTTGTAGGTGGAAACTGCACAGCTGTATACATTTGATTTTTTGCATGCATAAGAACTTACTTTTACAGGCACAACTATTGTACTTTCTTCTCAGTATTTCCCAAACTATTATGCTAATTCTTACATTATGTAGTTCATATATTTTCTTTGTGCTTTAAACCAGGTTGGGAAGGGGGAGAAAACCCTACATTTTGGTATGCAGAATAATCAAAAATCCAATCCAGAAAGTGGAAAAGTCATTGGTGTGTCAGTGTTCCTGCAATATCCTGCAGCTCATATTTTTGCATTATAAAAATCCAGCATGCAATTGTGTTTTAAGACTGGAAATTAAAGCTAATCTCCTAAGTTGCCTTATGAACGTTATACACCAACTGACGCAATAACATTTTGCTTTCTTGTCTTGCTGCTTTAGAGAATTCTTGCACAGGTCTTTTTAACCTAGCAGAATCTGGGAAACACACACAGAATTAAACACACCTGTCTAAAAAAATGGGAGAGCCAAATGAGAGAGAATTACATTGATCTTGGATCATTTACCATTTAGTATAGTTCTAATAATTCACACTATTTTGGAAAGGTTGATGGGGATCTTGGTAATATACAACCTGCTAAAGCCTTTGGCCACACATCCCAAGTTTTGAACCAGATATCTGTGGTTTACTGACTTGTTTCCTTTCATCCTGCTGCGGGCCAGTAGTAGGAGTTGGATTCTTTTCTTGATTGATGCGTTTAAAGCAAATGAAAACCCTTTCATGTTATGTACATGTTGTAAACTACAAGCTTGATCTGAAAACAAAACCACTTTAGAATTTCAGGAAAGTAATTTTAAATAAATAATTAAAAATATTATTCTGGAACAGGATTTTTTTCATGCTTCAGTAATTGGAAGAGGCCTTCTTGGTAGTTATGAAAAATGGAAAAAGAAATATGCATTTTTAAAAATTAACTCTTGGAAGTAATCTAAAAGCTTAACAGTAGTCATGAAGACTTCAACATAAGTGATGTTTTGGTTTCTTTAAAAGGGATTGCTTTAGTTCTTGGGATGAAAGTGTCATCAGATCAACTGTAACTATAGCTTGACACTCTGTGCCTCTGTGCATGTGCATAGCTTGATATTATCTAAGTATCAGTAACAGTGATACCTAAAGCTACCGTGGATAAACACAGGTTTCTGATGACAGCATCCTAAGTACAGGAGAACAGCTCTTGTTCAGTTTATGTTTATAATATCATCATATCCCTGAGGTGCTGACAGAGTTTCATTCACAGTTTTTCTGTGAGTTGTTTTTCTGTATTTCATGTATCACTTCTGTTTCTTGATGAAAATAATTGATTTTTTTCCCCTTTAAATAAAGACATTAAGAATTAACATCAAAATAACTTAGTACTCTGGTTATTTTAAAAGAATTCAAAATCTCAGTTTGACTTCTTAATGGTTGTAAAAGGCATGCTTTGGACAGTAGAATTGTATTTTAAGAAACAATGTAATTAACAAAAAATGTTTAAAAATGCTAAAGCTTGTTTTCTTTATTTGCTGTTTTTCTTTTCTTTTTTAATTTTCTGAATTATTTTTTATTTTATGTGGAGGTTTGTTTTATTTTACTAAGGCCTTGGCTGCCCACAACATTTGTACTGCTGAATCTGAAGAAACCATGTTAAATGAAACAGGTTCTCCAGTAATCAAATCATTACAGGGGGAAAAAAAAAGGAGGTCCAGTCCATCCCTTTTGTGGCAGGAAATGGGTAACTAGGTCATCCCTGACAGATGTTTGTATAGGCTGCTGGTAAAAACCTCAAATGAAGGGGATTCCACAACCTCATAAATCTTTTCCATCTAATCTAGATTTTAAGTTGAAAGGATTTTTTGTTATTTTATTTTTTATATCTAGTCTACTCTTCTTTGCTGTGAACTAAGCAATTACTTATTATAATTCAGGTGTGTACAAGGATCTGTTGACCATGACTTTCTAGATGCAACCTTTTATGCATTTTACACCCAGTCTTCTTTTTCTGAGGAAGCCAAGCCTCATTTCTTCAACCTTTTCTTGTAAGTCATATTCTCACAATATCATTCTTGTTGATATAATTTCAACTCCATCCAAATTGTTGAAATTGTTCTTGGAGTGCATTGCCCAAAATTGCACAGAATGCTCCAGCTGAGACCTCAGCAGCACTGAATATTGCAAAATAATTGTGTCCTGCATCTCACATACTAATACATCTTGGAATGTAAAATGCCTTTCTGCAACATCATCATGTTGACTCATATTTAGTTGGAAATCTACTTGAACCTTCCTATCCTTCTTTGCAATCCTGTTGCCTTGTTAAAGCATCATTAGGTTATATTAATATACTCTGTTTTATTTTTGTCACTTTCTCTCTGTCTAGAATGAGCTTATTTGAATTGTACTGTCTCTCACATTATCAAAATATTTTGGATTCTGATCTGCTTTCCTGTGTTTGAAACCCCCTTCCAGATTTTTTTGCAAATTTTACAAATTTACTCCCTTTCCTATAATCCAAACTGTTCAATGAAAGATTGACTAGAATAGGATGGATGAGAAGTCCCTGAAGGATGTTATTGCAGTGCCATCCTACTGTGTCAGGAAACTGTTAAATAAATACTCTTTGGGAGAAATACTTCACTACATGTGTGTCAACTGTTACTTGACTTTGTCTACACCCTTTTTTGTAATTGCAGGCAAAATCAGAGACAACCCAACTAAAGGCTTTGTTAAAGTACAGATACCACATTTATTGCTTCCTTCTTATTCAATAGGCCTGCTGCCCTTTCTAGAAAGGAAATTGGAGAGGTTTGACACAATAATGATCCTAAGACTCCATTTGAAGGTCTTACTACTTAATTGTTTTCTATCATATTGTCATCTTCATGCCTATACACTAACTGCCTAATAACTTATGACAGTATCTCTCAGAGATGCATGGTTATTTATGAAAGTTAGGCCAATGGAATTTGGTTTCCTCAGACAGGCAGCATTTTTATCCTTTCTAGTCTTCTAGGACCGCCCTTGCACTTCATGAATTCTCAAAAAATCCAAAACAAACCAAAAAATCCCTCCACAACACCCTGCCACAGCTCCCACCCCAGAATCATCACACAGAGATTATTTTATCTTTTAAGTGCTCCAGGGTAACTTTTAGCACATTTACCTATGGAAACACAGTCTCTACGACTGCAAGTATGACCAGTCAGACCACACCATGCCTTTTGAACTTGTTGCTCACTCTCCAGCTGAACTGGACCAAGTAGTTGTGGTCTGAAAGATGCCACATTTCTGCAGATTTTGTGAAAATGAACAGGTAAATAGAGAACCTTCCATGGCAACTAGGAATTCACTGTAAATGAAACCTTGATAGCAGGCATTGTAAAACTCACTGAAGAATGTTATGAGTATTCCAGCCATAAATTTTAGTCATACTTTTTGCTCTGGGCTAATACAAACAAGAGACACAAGGCTACAGGGGAGGCTGGCTTTATTCACTGCTTTCTGAACTACAAGTTTAAGTCAGCAGGATTGGAAACTGGCATTTCTTAATATTGCTTAACACATTCCTTCCCTTTTCTGGTCTATGTATCTTAGACCTTTGTTAAAATTAATTGCTCTGCATGTCTGACACTAAGATAGTTTGTAGACACATCAGGCAAAAAAGACCACTGAGTATTTCAGTCTTCTCTGTGTCACATTATTTGCTGTCTTTTACTTAGATACTGTTGAACTTTTCTTTGTCTCCCTTTGTGTGTGTGTGTGTGTGTGTGTAACCTTTTATTAGCTTTTAAGTCCTTTTGTACCTTAACTCATTTAGCTTAAGCCTTCACCATTTGTTGCTTGTGTGAGTTTACTATTCTTTTAAACTCATTTTTAGTCATCGATTCTTGTTTTCACTCTTTTCCATGATCCCTTCCTGTTTTTCAGTTAACCAAATAGCTCCTGATGGGGCCTTGCTGCTCTCTTTCAGTGCTTATTTTACATCAGGGTAGTCTGCTGTTGTGCCTTTAATACATTTCTTTCAGTAACTTTGGGCTCTCCTATCCTCCTATTTCCTTATGAATTTCATCCAAAAGATCTACCCACCCATTCATTCTGTAAGCCAAGGAAATTCCACTTCTGGAAGCCCATACTCTTTCTGTCACTCTATGCTTTCTTTGGCATAATTAATTTTATTGTTTTGTGATCACTTTTATATTAGTATCTTCCACCTTTTTCTCATTAGGAAGTATTAACTGATGAGCTAAATATGCAAAACAGCCTTTCCTCTTTTATCTCCTCAACTGTCTGAAATCTCAGTACCCCAAAAGAAAGGTTGTTCCAAATCTGCTGACTACAGGCTGTTATCTTTTTCTTGGAGGTGTGCTTGGACAGCACAAGGGATGGGACACCAAACTAAGTGTGTGTCACAACAGTTGGAGCAAAGCAGCTCCCCTATTCCCAGCACAGGGGGCATTGCAGAATGATGCAGCAGACCAGCTCACCTGGAGCTGGAAGGCAACAGAGGCAAAGAATTTGTAAATTAGAATACTGTTATTTTAGTGTCTAATATTTAATCATCTGTTGTACTTATTTTTGATGTTTTGTGGCCAAAATTTGAAGGCCTTATTCAACAATTACAAAAAAACCAAACAACAACCCTAAACTTTTAAGACTTTTGCCTGAAAAAAAGCATCAAGATATGCCCCATTGCTATTGGAAACCATGTACAGACATGGCTCTCTGCAAACACTGTCTGTCTCTAATGGCTTAAAATCAAAGGCAACAAAATAAGCTCCAGGCAAGATAGATACTTCAGGAAGGAAGATATAAGGTGTAAAGAGTGAGACAGAGCTATGAAAGATGTGTGGAAAAGCACGAGCTTAAAAAAACATGGAGAGGAAGCCTGACAGATAAGAGGGGCCTGTTTACCTGAGAGCAGCATTGTAAAAGGAATAGTCTGAGTGTAGGAAAAAATTGCAGAGAAGAGCAGACAAGTAGATTGCAAGGAACATGGGAAGAAAAGTAATATAAAAAAATGAAAACAGACAGGTGGGGAAAAAGTGAATATGGCATCCATCAAGATAATTTTTTAAAATTTCTTCACCAGGGAACATTTAAAACCAAATTATTTTTTATTAAAATGACATAAACAAGAAGATTGTAAAACTCTCCTTGATTCTGACTGGAATGTAGCTAATAATCATAGTAGCTAGAGCTGGTGTCAAAAGGAACATTTCTATGGCAAAAAAAAAGGCCCAAATTCCATTTTATTTTGCTGTTTGGTTTGATGGGAAGCTGTTTGCAGGCTTCTTGGAGATTTGGAGCAAAAACCATTGTAGCAGAGGTGAAACACTGGCTCTGACTAATTGTGATGCTATCAAAGGTATTATAAATGCAGTTTATGACAATTACATAAATGATAAAAATAGATCTGTGTTTACATAGTGTTTGTGTCTATTTCTTAAATGTAGGCTTAATGTGGAAACATTGTTTTCACTTTAGCTTCTCTGCATCTTGATATGCTGGTATATTTAGGGAAGATATTTTTGCTAGTATATTATTTATGTATGTTTTTGTTACCTTGCAACTCAGAGTTGCCAGCAAGTGCCATATTAAAAAAATTATAAAGCATGTAGCGCAGTATATGGCTCAAGGAGACAGCTTTAATTCAGTGAGCCTCAAAATTTATTTAATCGAGATCAAAATAACTTTTTCCTATAAAAATGTTATTGCTCTAAACCAGTTTTAGAAAACTTTAGCTGAACTTTAAAATTAATGTTGGAACAATTGCAACATTTCTATTGGCTCCTAAACAGAAATGCTTTGTGAGAAGCAGGTGCAGAAGCTGTTCCAGTCTGAGATGGTGTTCTATCACAGCAATGCACTTGCTCTCAGTCACATGGCATTTTACCTTGTAGTTGTGCCAAAACTGCATTCTGAATCTTCTGGCCTACAGAACAGAGAATGGAAGCTTCTGGTGATTATCCCAGCCCCAACTGGCCAGGAGCATGTTGGTCTGATACAGGGAGGATTCATACATGTGCTCAGCTGTGTTAGGAGAAGGAAGGACAGAGTGTTTGAGCTACAAACTTAGAGCATTCACCAAGACAGAAGACAGTATTTTTTTCTGTTATGTTTTCGCAGCATCTTACATTACATCTAACCTAGAAATGTCATAGATACATTATTTTGATGATGAAATAATTTAGGCATTTTCTACACAAGCTGCTGTACCAGCATGTCTGTTTAGTTACAAGAATATTTTTCTACTATGCTAGTTGAAACAGATTGGCTGCTGGTGTTGGTATAGTTATAGGATGTGTGTAGGTCTTCCTATATATGGGGTAGGTGAGTGCATGTGTACACATATTTTTAATGTATAACTTTCATAAATATTGGCAAATATACAATGAGGCATGCTGTAATAGCTTATGCTTTAAGAAAATGCCAGTATGGATTTATTATCCAGTGCAAGACTGACAGGGAACTAACAAAGAATTTGAAGTCTTCTTAAACAAAACCTCCTTTTCACTGGCATTACAAATAGTTGAGGGGATAAATTAAAGGATACTAAGTCTTGGTTGCTCTACTGTCTTGCACCAAGTTCAAAAATATGGAAGAAAGCTA
Organism: Entomyzon cyanotis; assembly: GCA_024500445.1. NCBI lineage: Eukaryota > Metazoa > Chordata > Aves > Passeriformes > Meliphagidae > Entomyzon > Entomyzon cyanotis. The sequence continues at coordinate 9,331,280 of JAKEPQ010001027.1, read as the reverse complement.
CATATAAAATAGATGTCAAAAGCATCAGAAGTAAAGACCCTAATGATCTCTGACTCCTGACATTTCCCTGATTTGTAGCTGATAGACACTGATTTAAGTTTGGAAACATATAGTTTACTACTTTCCCAAGGATATTGTAGTTTCTCGTAACTCTTGACTTTCATTCCTAAAAGTACCAGCCTGCTAAATCAAGTTACTCTTCTACCTCTACTTCTTGCATTCATCTTGTGAATTTGAGGCCTTCTTTCTAATTACTGACATAATTTAAAAATTGTCTTATTTGGAACCTATATGTAAATGTACATTATTCATATAATCAGTTACTTGCCGTGGTCAGTTGCTACATCTTGGTACTGCAGTATCTGCTGCTTGCATGAAACCTAAGCCAGCTAATAGCAAATTGATTTTGGTGGGGAAAAGAGAAATAAGATATTACTCATATATTACTATTTTAATATGCAGTTATTAACAACACGTATTATTTGATGTAATTAGATATCTTTCATGAGGACACCAAAACAGTGATCTTTATAGATGCAATGTAGATGTCTCTAAAAACTCACTCCAGCTGTAATCTTCCTTATTGTCACTATTTAGACCATTAATTCTTTTCTTTAAGTACCTTCTTTTGCTATCTGCCAGCTAACTTCCCTTACTTCCTAGAGATTGTGAACTAACTGCGACAAAAGTTTATTGCATAGATAATTCCAGTGACAAAGTTGAAAGCTCTTACAATATTAATGTTTTCCAGGACTTTTGTTGCTTAGCTTTTTTTATCTTTGGAATAAGGAGAATTACTTATGCTTTTCTGTTCTTAAACCATCCTCAATGAGAGAGTAACTACTGTGATAAACCTTGCTAACTTTCATTTGACACATTCTCTGTTCTGATCTGAATTTTGAGGTCCTTTTCCATAGGAACGAGCAACACTAAATTAATTTTCTGGGGCTTCAACTGGAAAAAGTTTTCCCATGTAGGTAGGTGTGGGGCACCTTATTCATAATGATCCAGAACAATCCCACTGAAAGTTGATTTCCCTGTATCTACCTACCCCGAGTTATGCCTGATGTTGATGGTATGCAGTGTTCACATAAGAAACCTTGATAGCAGACTATTGTGTTCCTAAAAACTAGAAAGCAAACAGAACAATTTAATATTTATTATATTTTTAAAAAAGAAGGAGTAATACTTAGGACTATTTGAGTTGGATTTGATTTTTAACATTTTGGGCAGGTGATGCTGACTGATTGCTCACTACTGTGAGAGAAAGGTCATCTCTCTGGCCACTGGATCATAGTTTTATTGCAAAATAAAGACAGCGTGTTCAAGGAAAAGCATTATGTACATTTGATAAGGGAAGTCTTTTGAAATTTGAAATTTCTGAAAGGTACTAATGAAGGTGTTCTCTCCTGCCATGATCCTACTAAACTGGTAACACTGAAGCAATGCTGCTTTACAAATAAAGCGAGACATTAAAATCAGTGTCAGCTCTAACTCAGTAAGAAAGTAGGTTTCCTGTAAACTAAACAGGGGAAATATAGACAACTCCATGTATTCTTGAAGTTATATAGGTTGTTTCATCTGGAGATGATCTATATAATTCACACTCTGCTTTCATTCTCTACATCAACAGCTCACAAAATCAAGAGATACAGCTCTGCTATACTACAAAAATCAGACCCAACTCATATTTTGCAGCAGGTACTGTGCTCTGCTGGGAAGTACTGCAGTATGTGTCCACTCACTTCTAGTCCTTCAATGAGGTATTCTTTAACACATGACAAAGATCTGATTATTTTTCATAGTGTTAATGTTCGAAAATATAAAAGACACTTCAGAATTTTTATATTTAAACTGCATCTCTGATAGAAGAAGTAATGAATGGGATCTTCTTCATGATGTCCTGTTCCCCTAATCAAAGCAAGTAATGCTTTACTTAAACAAGATGTCTCAACTATGTCAGTGGAAAGATTTTTAGGCAACAGTTTGTGAGCAAAACTAGAAGAAAGAATGCTTGCTTATGTATGGTTTTGTAAGGATTTTGCAGGGGTTTGTATTAAGTGGATGCCAAGGGCTACAAACAAAGAGACAATTTCTTTCACTTACTGCTTTATACTTGGCATATTTAAAAAGCAGCATGCTGCAGCAGGCTATATTAATCAGGAACCAAGCTGCATTTTCACTTATGCTATCATATGGATTGTGGGATTATGAGTATGTTTTAGTTTTAACCTGGCAAGAATATTCTATGCCAGCTGCTAAGTGCTAATATTGCAGTCAGAGTGAACTAGCACTGTTTTACTTCATGCCCAAGTACTGGAAATTTCCTGATGTAATTTGCTTAGGTAAAGTCTGAGAAGTCTTTAGGATCAAGTTGTTAAAAACAAATCCTGGTTGAAATATCAGATCACTTCTGTCTGAAAAAAAAAAAAAAGAAAGTAAAAAAGTATAGCTGTTACTAAATATATATCCTGGAACAGACTTCTTTAGCAAGTAAACACACTAATTTTTACTTTAAGTTAATACCAAATTGCAAGGAATCTTGCAGCTATCCTGTATACTTGTGGGAGGTGAAGAACTTAGATAATTTGACAGATGTCACTTTAAAAGGAAGAGACAGAATTAGTAATATGTGTGTTGTGCACAGAGCTGCAATCCAACATTAGTAACCTATTCCTGTCATTCTCAGATAGAGGGGACAGTAGGTTAGTAGATGGCCAGAATGTCTCCACACAGCAACCACGAAATAAGCACCATGCCTGAATGCCGAATATATTTTCCATATACCCAAAATGCAATATATCTGCAACCCATAGATTTTTCTTTAAGTAATCAGAGTCATTGTTATCCCTAAGTTGCACTGGTAAATAAAAAGGTTTTGTTTCAGAACTGACTTTCCATATATCTGACATTCTCAGTCACGACTATGTTAATTTTAAGGAAGGAGAAACTGAAAAATGGGTTTACATTCGGCTAAGTTTGCAATTTAGTCTCTAAACTCAAGGCAGAGAGGAACGTTCTGAAATTTGCCAGGTCGGCGTTGGTGCCCAGGCGGGAGCCCCAGCCTGGCGGCTGAAGCGGGTGAGGTGGTGGGCCTGCTAGACAGATGGCTCCTGCCCGAGTTCATCCCATGGGAGCTCCTGCTCCGCGGCGAAGCAGGTTGGGGCTGGCCGCCAAAGCCTTCTCCCTCGGGACATCAGCTTCTCCCGAGTAGCCCCGAGTCTCTGCTGCCACACCGTCCTGCCCGGGAGAAGAAAAACACTGAGTAGAGACAGGCGCCTGAGAGCCCCCGGAGATGCTGCCAAAAGAACGTTCACCTGGACGGCGCCGGGAAGAGCCCGCTCAGCCCCGCCGCTGCCGCCCGCACTCCCGCAGCAGCGGGCTGGGCTCGCCCCGCGCGGCCGCACGCCGGGGAGGTGCCGGGCGGCGCGGCTCCGGCCCCGGCAGGCGCGCACCGTCTCCGCCGCCGCTCCCGCCCCCGCCGCCCCGCCCCGCCACCACCATGGCCGTGGCGGCGGGGCGCGGGGGAAGGCGCGGCGGTCGGCGCGGGGGCACGAGCGGACCGTGCCGCCGAGGAAACCGGGACGGAGGGGAGCGCCGCGGCCTCAGGGGAGCCACCTCCGGCTGGGCCGGGACGGCCGACGGAAGGCCGTCCGCGGCGCGGAAGGTGCGCGCTCGGGTAAGGGGACGAGGTACCGCGGCGGGACAGGCGCGCACGGGGAGGGGGTCAGCCGGCGGGCGGCTGCGGGCCGGCCCGAGGCAGGAGCCGAGCGGAGGGAGCAGCCGGCGCGCCCGGGCCGCGCGGCGCGATGGGGCCGGGGGCAGGTGCGTGCGCGGCTGGCGCCGCTCCCGCCGGCCGCCCCTGGGCGGCTCCGGCTCGGCGGGGCTCGGCTGGGCGCCGGCGGAGCGCGGCGCTCGCTCGGCTCGCGATCGTGTTTGCGCATGACCCCTCCCCGCCTGCGCCCTCCCCTCCCCTCCCCGGCGGCAGCGGCGGCGGCGGCGGGGAAGGTTGGCCTCAGACACAGGCGGCTGCTCGGCGGCGGCGACGCAGTGCAGAGGTGCGGGCAGGTTGCGCTGGCCCCGCGCCCCGTCTCTCCCGCGCCCCGCCTGCCTCCGGAGCTCGCTCCCTGCCGGCGGCCTCCCCGCGCCGGTGTCGGGCCGGTCCCCCGGCCATGAGCGCGGCGCTGGGTGTCCCCCCGCCGCGCCGCCTTCCCCGCCGCCCCCGGCGGCTGCCGGGCTCCAGGAAAGTAGCTTGATGAGTGTCCAAAGTAGCAGTGGAAGTTTGGAGGGGCCGCCATCTTGGTCCCGGCTCTCCACGTCCCCACCGAGCCTGCAGGGCTGCTCCGCGGCGGCGGCGGCCTCCCAGCTGCACGGCGCGCCGCCCGGCAAGCCGGCCAAGGAAGGTAACCAGCGCGCCGCGGGGCTGCGCGGGGGGCCCGGCCCTCGGGGAGGGGCACGGCCGTCGCCGCCGGAGGCCGGTCCCGGGCTGGCGGGGAGCGGCGGCGGGAGAGGCCGGTGCCCCCGGCGGCGGCGCGGGGTCAGCGCTGGGCCCGGTGGCGGTGAGCGGAGCCTCGGGCGCTGGGCGAGCGGGGCCCCGCCGCCCCCGCCCGCTCGTCAGCGCGGCGGCGCCTCGTTGTTCCCCCCCGCGCCGGGCCGCGGAGGGGGACCCGCCGTGCTCCCTCCGTCCCCGGGCCGTCCGCCTGCCGCCGCCGCCGCTCGCGTCTCCTCGGGCGGCCGCTCGCCGCGTCCTCCCCGAAATAGGCTCCCCTCCGCCAGTGGCTAAGTAGAAGTGCTGCGCCGGAGGATGCAGCCGCTGTTGCTGGAGGGAGTTAGGCACTTTTGGCATCATGGAGGTGGGAAGGAGAGGGGCCGACCCTGGAGGTTCGTCCCCATGGGGAAACCGCCGTCGGGGGCGGCCGGTTTTGCGGCCAGAAGTGACAGGGCGCCTTGCGGCCGCCACGGAATGACTGCAACTTTCTCCTGTCCTCCATCACGCCTTCGATGATAATATTTTTCTCCTCCCTCCCCTGCTCCTCCCCTCTTGTGTTACACCGACAGCGACAGCAGGGTGTTGTGGGTGTTTGCAGGGAATATCTGTATGAAGGTTATGAGCAAACAAGTCCCTTCGCTGTTCCCTTTCGGGTATTGTCTGCTTTTCCGCCTTGTGTTGAAATGTGTTGCCACAAGATGTAGCAGTTATACAGCTAGTGAGTTGCTCGGCGCTTTTAGCTAAAATAACTACTTGCTGAACGCCGGTTAGTGGCGGAGGAGAACTTTTATGCACACATACTTGCATACCGAGCAGTTGTATAATTTTAATTGATTTGCCCCAGTTTAATGAATACCGTGTAGTATTTCTTGTAGCATCTGCAAAACGTCATCACCCAAGCAGGAAACTAGCTAACTTAAAATAGAAATAGTTGCGAAGATGGGGAGTCTTTGTTTTTCAGGTCTTCCTGTAGCTGCTTGCTTACTTGCTTGCTTGCTTTATGGGTTTTCTTGGTTTTTTTTTTTTTAATTGAAGCAATGTAGGCACTCGGTAACAGGGATTCGATGTATAACGCAGTCCGGTTTCTCCATTTTGCACGCCAGTAGTTGTCAGACTTGTATCACTCTGTGTCACTTTTGCACATGCTCCTGCAGGTAGATTGACATGAAATGCTCTAGAAAATACCTGGGAAGGAATCATGGTATATGTTAAAAATGCTGAGTAAAGTGGCAGGCATTTTGTGCTCATCTTCTCTGGGAAACCAAAGCTCTTAGAAAAACGACAGCCACCAGCCAAATTCATAGTTTTAAGTTTATCGAGAGTAGGTTTCTTCGGTGTTGCAACTCCTGTTACGCATGCATGTAACATGTATATGTAGGATATTTTTGGATGTATTTCAAATACCTTCCATACAAGCTTGAACTGATATTGTAGCGTAAGTTATGTATCTATTTATTTTAACAAAAAATGGTGGTCCTTGAGTACCTCTCTTGAGACAAGAAAAATATTTTTTGTGAAACGCATTTTTAATATGATGATGGTGCTTTTTACATTTTTCTTTCTGAAAAGTCATGCTGTTAGATTTCTTCGGATACTGTAATTTGCATCCTCTAATACAGATGATGGGGTTACAAGTAATCAAAACCTTGGTGTTTGCTTGGTACTATAATGTGCTGTATTTGTGCAGTGTTCCTGGGTTGCATTTAATTGTGTGTCCTCACTGGGTAGCTCTGTTTGAAAATCAGTATATGCTGCCATGCTTGGGTTTATGTTTTGCATTCATGCTTGTGGGATGTTATCAACACATCTTACTTTATGTATATACATTCTACAATGAAATATCTTGCCCGAAATCAGTAGGCCTTGAAATATAAACACATCAGTATGTTCATAGATGTTGGCTTATGTATGTGAAAGATCAATGCCAGATCAAGCTAATAAGCATGCAGTTTTGCAGTGCAGTGTGTTTATAGGAGCCTGTGCTGTCATCATTTCTACACTTGTGATACCTTGTGGTGTTAACAGAGGTTATGAGTTTTGGAGCAGTGCACAAGGCTGCTGGCCCATTCTGGATCATGGTTGCATTGCTGCTAATGCCAGTTTTGAGTGGGTAATATTTACCAATACGGCACACTTGGCACTTGTGCAGAGTTTCTTTCCCAGTCTGGCCTTCTTGTTTGTGAATTAAAATCCCTTTGGTTGGCTCCTGTGAGAGTTCTGTCTGTGTTGCCTTTGGAAATGCAGGCCTTTGCAGAGTGTACTGTGCGTGCTGTGCTTGATCTGATCTCACCTGTGAAGGTCTGGGGTCAGCTCACGTCTCGTATGGGCATGTGAAGATTCTGGTTTATTAAGAACAGAACCCCCCAACACCTTGACTTAGGAAGTTCTAAAAATATTTCTGGATCTCTAATAGAAAAAAATCAAAAAGAAGAGCTCTGGCATGTATAACTATTGCACAAACTCATAATAAAATGGCAATACCTTGTCAGTATCAAAAGAGACTACATGTAAAATATAGGTGAAATTAGAGAAAATAATATGAAAAATATTTTAATGTTTTAAAATGAGCTGCAACATTGCAGCAATATTTTTCACTGGATCTTATCTTCTGTATCTTGATCTAGAGTGGCCTCATGGCTTAGCTGTATTGATTTGAATGTGTTGAGGTTTTGAAATGAAAAGACTGGGATGGACTTGAATACAGTTCCATCTGTACGCTTTTACTGTATAAAAACTGTCTCTTGTTTGCATTTTAGTGTAGCTTGTAGATGTCTGTCGTTCTGTCTGTTGTTTTATGTACCCATTACTTAGGTGTGGTGCATGTGGTCACTTATTTAAGAGCCCCGCAGTAGATGTTACCAGCAATTTAGGAAGACTGTTGTGCAGTATTATTTTACATACCGTATGTGTGAGATTATGTGACTAAATCTTGTGCCATAGTTCACGAAATTGCAGCCACACAATTTCCTGTTTGAAGTTTCTAGACTTTGTCTGTTTTATCCATGTAACTAAAAATATTAAAACGCTTCTCTGGAAAGGGCTGTTTTGTAAATGGAGAATGTTCAGGCCAACGCTGACAAGGCAGGGAGTCAGAAGAGATTTCATAGATTGCCTTGGGTTGGAAGGGGCTGTAAAGATCATCTAGTTCCAACCCCCTGCCATGGGCAAGGACACCTTCCACTAGACCAGGTTGCTCAGAGCCCATTCAGCTTGGCCTTGAACACTGCCAGGGATGGGGCAGGCACACCTCCACAACTACCAGAGTCTCACCACCTTCAAAATAAATAATTTCTTCCTAATATCTAATAGAAATCTACTCTGTATCAATTTAAAGTCCTTGTCGTTTGCCCTGTCTCTCCATGCCCTTGTAAAAAGTCTCTGTCTAGCTTTCTTACAGGCCCCCTTTAGGTACTGGAAGGTGCTGCATGGTCTCCCCGGAGCCTTCTCTTCCCTGGGCTGAACAACCCCAACTCTCTCCACCTGTCTTCACAGCAGAGGTGCTCCAGCCCTCCCATCATCTTCATGGCCTTTGTCTGGGTTCCTCCAGCAGGTCCATGTCCTTATGTTGAGGCCCCTGAGCTGAACACTGCTCTCCAGGTGGGCTCTCACCAGAGTTGAGTGGAGGGGCAGAATCCCCTCCCTCACATTTCTGGACATGCTGCTTTTGATGCAGCCCAGGATATGGTTGGGCAGTGCTATATAGTGTCTGGTAATCAAGCATAACGCTTTGTAAGTTATTTTTTGTGTGTGCTGTTGGCTTTCTGTTAAAAGCAAAATAGAACACCCAATAGAACTTTGAATTAACACAACAGGAATGCAAATTGCAGCTTTCAGATTTGAGCCCAAATTAATGTATGATGACAAAATGGCAAATAAACTTATGCCATGTATTTTACAGTCTTTGAAGAAGTTGCATTGTATGCGTAGCAAATTTTGCTGGTAACTTCTTTCCTAAAATTTGATAAATGTGTATTATTTGTGTTTATTGTTACCTAAAATGTGACGGTAGTAGTGTGTCTGAGTACAAAGGTACAGTTTATTTCCTCCTTATGTTTTCAGTCTAGAAAATGCTTCTAGATGCCAGATTGTAGCTGTATGCTACATACAATATATTAGTCCATGATCACCAAAGCAACCTGAATCTTACTAAAACTTCCAGGGTTGTTGTTTTCTGTTGTTTGCATGTAATGTAAAAATCTCAGCTACTTTATTTACTTTAACAGTAAGTTTGTTGGTTTTTATCATTCAACTATAGATGAAAAATTTTATGGGTTTGGCCAGTTAATATGGGAGCAGAGAAGAACAGGAACACTTTTTGTATTTAAAAATGATGGCATATTTTTACTCAGAATGAACACAGCTATCATAAAAGGTTACTTAGGCTGGCTGTAGCATGAGCAGGTGTTGTCTGAGATTAATGTGCCAGTGACACACACAAATTCTAGCTTGTGATATTATTGCTGGTTTTGTTGAAGATGTGGTTCTCATAGTGAGCCGATACTTATGCCAGATTCTTAGGAGATCTTGTAGCATGTCCAAATGAGAAATGGGAAATGAAACCTTTTTTAATACAGATCCTTGTTTGAATTTGGTTTCTAAAAGGCAAGTGCTGTAGCAAATAGAGAAAATTAGTCCTTGGCCAACTGTTTTGTTTTAATTCTGTTTTACTCTGCCTGGAATGAAATTTCCCATTTACCTATTCAATTTTAAGCAGAGAGAAAATCAATATAAGCACAGGATGTTTTTATTTATTATCATTCATGGTATTTATTTATTACCATTCAAATAAAAACCTTGTTATTTGTCTCATTCTTTTTTCCCCCTGTATTTTTTCTTTTTTCAACAATTAATTTCTTTCTTCATCAAGCTGCAGTAAACTTGCATGTTAGCAATAACTGTGGTCTGCAGTTAGTCTTCACATTTCTTTGGATTTTCTTAAAGACTGATAATCCTAAATCATTGCAAAATACTGTTGCTACTGCTGGGAAACACTACTATATATATGTGCATCATGATCAAAGTTCTATAGAATTTTGCTACCTTAAGAATTGAGATTATGGAAGTATGACAGGCTTAAATAATCCTTTATGCTTTTTGTATTCTTGGTATAAGGTTGTGTTTTGAAGTAGTAGTTGCTCCCCATCCATTTACTCCCATATTTAATTTTTTGCTTCCATGCTGAGCTTTTTTACACAAGAAAAAATGTTGAAGTTAGTAAATTGTGTTTATGCAGTAGAGTATTTCCTGAACTGTAGCTAAAAAGCATAAAAGCACACAAGTGGGAGGAAGAAAAGCTTTATGAACTTCTTTCTGTTTGGCTTGGTGTGTTTCAGCTGTAAAAGAGGAAAAGGGAAATTTGGTTTGCCAAGTTGCTCTGAGTGTATATGAAGGTGGGTAGAGGAGCAAGAGTAGTCAGGGTTTCTGTTGAGAATGCCAGTATTTCAGTTGTGATCGTTGGAAAGCAGTTAAACAGAAGCTGGCCACCATAATATAACCGAGTTTTTCAGGTGTTGCAAGTGGAAAAGTTCTGATAGTTGCTGAAAATGACAAGGAGCAACAAGTACTGCACTTTATGTTCAGTACTTAAGGACAAAGTTCGGTATCAGTAGGGACGCTTTAGTGAGCATCAGAAGGTATTTTGGATCCCACATTTCCCATCATCTTGACTCCGTCCTTGTTGAGATGGTTTGTTTGGGATAGGAAGTAAAGGTCTGTGTCCTTCCTAGGCACCTTCTCTCTGGGGTTTTTACACCTTTCATTCCTGAGCAGAGCTCTGAGATATACCAGCAGAAAAATCTTGGCACCTAGGCTTTGCCTGGGGAGGATGTGGTAGGTGGCAGGAACATGAATGCTTGTAACCTTTAATCCACCTCAGTCAAACATAGTCCTTGAAGAAGGGAGCAGAAAGTCTTAAGTGAAGTTGGACATGCTGAAGATGCTGGGGGAAGACTGGAACTATGGGACCCTTTGGGATGGGTCTGTGCTGGAGGGATTGACTGAAATCAGAATGACTGTATTATTAATTTTAATCATGACTAAAATCAGTGAGCAGGAAACCCTGATTAAATAATTGTTTTTAATTTTATTTTGCATTTTTGCTTAATTATTTTTCCGAAAGAAAAGTTGATTCTAATTGGTCTAATTTGATCATACCTCTTGCTAGGCAGGAGGGGACACATCTATATGCATTTATTTAAGGAGTTATGCAGCTTAGATTCTTAATGTTTAAAAAACATAATTCCCCATGCTTTAGTCAGCTTTTAGCTAACTTTGCTAGCTAAATAAAATGAATTCTAATTGTGCTATGTACATAAGAAGAAACAAATATATCCAAATGTGCTTTGCATTTAAACCAGGTAAAGGAGAATTGTAGCTTGTCAAATGAGTCAATTACTTCTGGTCACTGTGCCTTGTGAGATTTGGAGTTAATAGATCAAATCCAGTCACCAGTCCTTCTTGTTTGTCATTTGGAAGAGAAGGCTGGGCTTTCCTACTTTCCAAGTTGTCAGTTGCTCTTTAGCAGTTCTGAGTGAACCAACTGTTGAAGTGGTTGAACAAATGAAAAAGGGCCAAAGCGGTTGCTGGTGAAAGCTGATCAAGTGCTTCAAAACTCCAGTTCAGGCAACTCACCCACAGTTTCCAGTGATGTGAAGGTTTGGCTGCCAGTAGAGCATTAAAGTTTATAATGTTTGAATGTATTTTTCCCTTTTATGAATTTAATAGATCATAAACTTTAAACCTCACCATAGATTCTTACTGCTCCAAGCTTTGATTAAATGTTTGGTGCTGAAGCGTATTTTTAAAATGCACAAATAAGAAAAGTTATCTGCCTTGTGCTTAATAGCTTTAGCTGGAGAGGCTCTGAAGATGTCAACTGTCCTCTGAGGATTTAGAGGGAAAGCTAGGGATTGTTGAGTGACTACACAACTGTGACAGGAATCTGGTTGCTTTGGAGTGAGAAAGTTAATTTACTGGAGCTTTTACATGAAACTGGACATCATGGAGAAGGTTTGTATTCCCTAGGATCACCTCTGCTAACTGAGAGGTGACAACAGGAGCATGAATCAGTGTATCTCACCTCATCATATCTGCAGTTTTAAGTAAGTGGAAACTTAAGGCTGCAGTGCTTTCTTTATAATGTCCTTAAGAACAAAGCGCTCTGAACTTCAGATTTTAAGAGATGGGGATAGTGGCAAGAAAGTCCAGAGTGCCTTTTACAAGAAATGAAGCCTGACCCACAATTATTTGAGAGATTGGCAAGTCTAGATTCCATTTCTATGGACTTCTAATTGATCTATACCTATTAGAGAAAAATAACTTGTTTGGTTTTTTTTGAGGAATAAAGGAAATCCTGATGCTTTTAAAAAAATCCGTTGTGTGATGTCACATATACCCAGCCTTTCAGCTATTAAGTTTTGTAACTACCTTGAACTGAAAGCATATAGATACTTCAAGCACTGTGTCATGTATCTGTAACTTTTGGTGGATTGCATTTTTTTAATGAAGTAAAAATACTTCTAAACTATATGCTGAAGGGCAAGAAATTGGAAAGTAATCTTACCAATAAATGTACAAGCTGCTTTTCATAAGTCCTGTAAGTCTGAAACAGTATAATTTAGATCCTGGTCTTCCCTCTGCGGGTCTCTGATGCTCTTGGGATCATGTAGATCTAACAGCAGAGGTGTTTCCCTTTCTGTTCTCCACCATGGAACTTGTTGGCCTCTTGATTCTCTGGAGACAAACTCAGATGATGCCACAAGTAGGATTTGTAATACTTCCTTTTTTCACTTCTGTGGCTTAGACTAATCCAACCTGTACGCTGCATAGCTGTATTTGGTAAATACTGGGTTTTTTCTAGTTATTGCTATGTTCTCATATGTTCCACAGTTTTGTTCTAAATTTTGCAACAATGCTTTAGCCAGTTTTTTTCAGTATGTGCCCTAATACCCTCCTGATAACTACTTTGCCGCTCAAGCACAATATAGCCTTTGTTATTTCTTAGATTATTCTTAGTAAAAGTGATGAGAAAAGTCATGTCCGTTAGTAAGTTGGTATTTTCATTATAAAGCAATTGAAAACAAAATCTACACATTATTAATCACTTTAACATTAGTAGAATGTTCAAAAGTGGTAGTGGTCTAGGAGGTATGATTATCTTCATAAAGTAATTTTTTAAACTGTGATAGCTGTGATTATAAAGAGTGGTTTTAATCGGTATTACTAGGCTTTTTGTTTGGTTTTTTTCAGGTGTTTTTTTCCTTTGGCAATTCAGTTGTTCCTTGAGCTGATGGCTGTTTGGGAGTGGTTGCTGTGTCTTTGAGACATGTTTTAGAAACTTTTTGACTATTAAATTGATGTTATGGTTTAGTTTCAGTAGTTTTATTCACAGTACTAAGATTTGGTAAGAGGGTCTCTTGTAAGCTTTCTGTAAGCTTTGACTTTGAAGAAAGTGGAGTAATTAATGTTATAGTACCTTTGTTCTTAGTACTATGAAGGGTCATTATAAGGAGTGGGATTTTAACATTTTAAAGTTACTGTAGGATTCAAATAGAAGTAATTCCTGAAGATGCAGGCTTAGAATTTTTAAATGAGATTAAGAAAGCACTTTTTGCTGTGTATGTTATTGTGGTTGCTTTTTTGAAGTTCATTGCTTATTTAATTCACTTATACAATGCAATTGCATATTGTCTCTTTGTAATTAAATTGTATTATTGAATGATTGTGATATAAATAATGCCTATGAGGAGTTACACCAGTATTCAAACTGTGCAAAGCAGATACCATATGTGTCTTCCTTGTTAGCTGGTACTTTGTATTCTGCATCCATACCTGATATCTTTTGCAGTTGCTTGCTTGATACATGCTGCCGTATCCAGAACATGCAAGTGGTTACTGTTAAGGAAACAGCAGTTTTATATGTCCTGAATGTGCACATTTATTACATGTACAAAAATTGTTGCTCAGTGAATTGTTTTATCATTAGGAATACTAATGTTGGCATTAGGACTCTGGATTTCACAAAGCAGTCTCATAAACAAGCTAAACTTACACAAAGATTTCGGCTGCTTTTTGGTAAGTGTTCTAAATTCCTGTTCTTTGTTATTACATACCTCTTAAACACTAGATTCATTTTTTCAAATATGTAATTTTGTTAAATCTGATGATGATTGCAGATGATACAGAATTTGGCAGCTGGATTAATCATGCTAGTTTTGCCATATGATGACTTTTAGGTTTTTTTATTTCTGTTTGCTTTTAAACAGAAGAGCAGAAATGTGTAAAGTTCACAGCAGCCTGGTTGTGCATTAGATGATATATTGCTATTGTATTTCTTGTATGTTCTCCCCTATTTGTTTTACTTGCAACATATACCATAAGTTGGGTATGAAATACTGAAGCTATGACAATGAAATAATTTTCGGTAAATTACCCCTAATAGTGATGGGGTTTGGGTTTTTTCCCTGCATTGCTAGTTGACCTGATTTGTTCTCTTGGCTAAATCACATCATGGTGTTCTCTGAGCCTTTCACTTGTTTTTTTTTCTTCCAGAGAAGTGCAAACAACAGGCACCAGTCTCTGCCAGTGTCTGACACCACCTTGCTGCTGTTTCCCTTAAATCTTTCTCTTCAAGTTTGTTCAGACAAAAAAAAAAAAAAACATAGAACCTGCTATTTTTACTTCTTTTTTTGTGTTGTTCTTGTGGCTCTGAAACCCCATCTTTCTAAGGGAAGCAAGCAGTGAGGCAGCAATACCAGTGACTGTCAAAAGTTGCAGAAATTGGCAGTGTGCCACCATCCCTGCTGTCCCTGGGTGGGATGTGTGCTCTCTCCTACACCACTAGGTCACTCAGCCGGACTTCTCCCACTGCCAGTTTGCCTTCCTGATGGGTTGCAAGGGTGACCTGCAGTACCATCTTGTTTCTCTGCTTCCCCAGTGTTTCTCTAAGCAGTGGTCCTGCTGCTCAGTTTTCATTTGTGCATGCTGTTGATATTGCTGGTGGGAGGGCAGTCTTTAGGTGAAGGGAGTGGGTCAGTGCAGGAGGAGCAGGAACCTTGTCGATGTTCAACCTGCCCCGCTCAGCTGGAGGGGTGCTCGGTGACAGCCGGGAGTGTCCTGCCATGTCCTGCAGCACTTCGCCACGTGGGAGCTCTCCCGCTGTAGTGCTGGCAGCAGGGGTCGTGAGTGCTTTACGTGCTTAGGATTTTGCAGCCACAGGCACCTGTGTCCATAAAGACTGCAGAAGAATGCTGGCTTATCTGAGGTGTCAAAGTTCTCACTGACCACCAGTTACCACTTGAGAAAAGATGAAATCTAGTTTTAAAATTATTGTGCATAACAGGTCAAATGAGAGATTTTTGGGAAATAACAGATTTTGTTAGTATTTTTTCAGTCTTTAATGAAATTGCACATACTTTTTTAGGTTTAAGTTAAGACAGGTTGTTACAAATGCTTTTTGTTACATCCATTCAGTCATGGAATTTCTTGGGTTTGTTGTATAGATGATCCAGAGACAGTGAGTCGAAGGAGCTATTTCTAAAAATAAGCCATTTTTAGTGGAATTTTCTCATTTGGTAAATAATCTTGTTAGCATGTAGTACTTGCAGAACAATATTTTGTTGTGTGAAAGCAGTAAATGAAAGCAATGAATTAATGTTTCAGGTAACTACCAAAGAAGTAGCATGACTAGCTATTAGGGATGTAAAGGATTTCATTAGAGACTAAACTGATTTTATTTTATCAGTTAGACTCAACCCTGCCAGGTGTACTCAGTCATTTGTGTAGGTATTTGCTACCTTGTATTTAGAAGTTTTCTCATGGTTAGAGTTTGTCACATGTTCATATGTCCTGTGGCAGTGCAGGAGCTGACTGGGTCGTGGCTGCCAGCTCTGGGGGCATTGTGTGCTATGTGGTGTGTATTGGCCCTGCTGGCCGTGGTGGTTCCTGCTGGGCACAGGCAGGGTGAGCAGGGTAGCCTCCAGCTCAGCCTGTTTGTTCTTCAGGGAACCGCTGCTGGTGAAACTTTCTCCTCTTGTGTTTTTTATTCAGTTGTCACTGAGATAGCTCGCTAAAGCAGCAGGCTGGTGTGGGAGTGTGGTGGATACTTTCATGCACCTGGACTCTCATCAGGGCCTTTGCTGTGTCTGACTGCAAGGCACTGGTCTCATTTGGACTGTTTGTGTTTTCTTACTGATGGAGGTAAGCCTAGTCTGATTCTGTGTCCTCTCGTAAGTCCATCATATGTTTGGTGATAAATGTATAAGTTTTAAAGCATTTTCCGTGTGGTTACCTGGTGCTTAGTTGCCCCAAACACAGGAGCACGGATCAGTTGTGTTATATATGTGTCAGATAAAACACATCCTGATTTGTCAGATGTTGATGAGGTGTGCTGCTGCCTCCCAGTAGCATGGTCTGTTCTGTGTCTGTCAAGTCAGGTGCAGGAAGTAGGCTCCACGAAGCCCACTTTAACCATCCAAGGGATTTAATGGTACTCCTCTGCCTCTGGTGTGAGCTTTTTTAAGGAGAAATCCTGCCTTATCTCCTTTCAGATGGGGAGGAGAGGTTGGATCACACTTGGTTTTGCTAAAATGCCTGCAGAAGGCAGTGTAACATCCTTATCCCTTAAGAAGAAAAGGCCAGTAAGTAGTGTGAGTGTTCTGGTGCTTCTACATGGTGGATGATGTTAATTACAGGTAAGTATTTTTACTGGTGTCTTAAAGTATGTTTTGAACATACATCTGAAAATATTATTTCGTTACTCAGTTTGCAATATCAAAGACGTCTAACTCTGCTCTTTCCTAATTTTTGGTTGCCCTCAGGGCTTTAACTGCATTTACATTTTGAAGTTTTATTCATGTGATTGCAGACTGTGTTCTACTGAAGTTCACTTATCCAGCAAGATGGGCAGTTCTTACTTAGGAAGGGACTGTGTTGGAAGGAATGAAAATCCCCCTTCTTTTTTTTTTTCCTTCTAAAACTTGAATGAAAGTGATAGTATAGCAGAAAAGAAAGCTGGTTTCTTTTTCTGGTTTCTTTTCGATGAGCTCTGGGTAGGAGAAATGGCAGTAATGCGAATTTCTTTAATGATGATGCTGAGCAACACTAAAACTGAATTTTTGACAGATGATTACATAGGATGTTTCTTTGTGTGTGAACTAAGTGGGTTTGAAATTTTCTAAATGTTCAGTACTCGAAGTTGCAACTGAATTCAGTGTATACTGTTGGTATCAACAGGCTTTGTAGCTGTGCTGTAAGAAGAATGAGTAAAAAGTTTGAAATATTTCCCCCTCCATAGTCTTAAACTTGATTTCCTACTAATTCATGTGCCATTTAATATAAGTATCTTTTTTTTTTCTCCATCTGTCGAATGGGAACAATGCTGCAAGGTCCCAGAAAAATGTAGGTGGAGTCATTAACATGTCAGCTCTATGTGTGTGTAATTTGTCTAGCCATGTTCTGAGAGTCTCCTCCCTACAAGGGACTTTGAGGAAATGTGTTTCTTCCCCTGTTCAGTGAAAGTTGGATTGTTTGAGTTGTAAATTAAAAAACAAAACCAAAACCAAGCAAACCACAGAACCTGAAGGAACAGTATCTAGTTGTCTGGTTCTCTGAGCACCACCGAAACGGGGAACGCAGGGGGAAAGAGAAAAAGCCATCTCACAGGTAGCATGGCCTGCTAGACACAGGGGACAGGATCCCTGTTGCATGAGCTGCCTGGTGGTGGAGTGGTTTGTGGTGAATCTTGTGATTCTGCAGTGTAAGTATCCTAATACACGTCAGTTTTGTTTCAGTTTTTTGTAGTTTCTATGCTGTGTGGGCCATGCTAGTATTCTGAAAAAGGAGGAAATTGATAGTGTTACTTCAGGTTAATATTCTTAAAATGGTGTACACAAGCCAAAATATTTCATGTATCTTGTAATTACAGTTAGTGGTGAATTTACTGTCCTAGTTTAATCTTAGAGGTGTAATGAGCTTTTATCCACGTTGGATGTTAAAACTGTACGGAGGCTGATGTTCTAGTTGATCACAATGCAATAAGTGAAATAGATGGATATATTTGGAAAGACTTACGATTTTCTTTCTTTTAGGTTCTTGTTTATAACATGTTCCTTGCTATGTAACAGCAAGAACGATGTAGATTAGGAGTTACGTTCTGTGGTCAGCAGTTTGTCCTGTATGCTCCAGGGAGCAGAGCACTTGCTTTGAGGGTCAGGGGGCTGTCCGTACTTGGGAGATTTTGAAGATCATAAGGGTAGAAATGGCAGTAGGAGCTACAGAAGTAAGGAGATTAGGAAGTTCAGGGAATTAACAACTGAAATACACTTCTATTGACACAAGTGCAGCTTTCAAATACTAAATGACTGGTATTGTAACTCAAAAAAATAAATTAATTCTATTAAATTCTTTAGGGGTTTTGGCCTGCCTCTCTACCTTATGGGTAACTACAAAAAAGTTATTTGGGGGAAAAGCTGCACATCTTGCATTTCTTCCTTCATAGTTTGCTTTTTCTGAGGAGGGTGAGAACCAAAAGCCCTGTGGGAAGAGGCATTGCTTGCTCTCTTCCTGCTTGATAGGTGACGTCTGCTTTTAACTTCCTTTCCACTCCTTCTTCAGATAGGAGAAACGACTGTTTATTTTTGATATGTGCAAAAGGCTTTGCCATTTTAAATTCTTGCAGAACAGCCATTTCGTGGACTCGAGTGTTTAGAGCTCTCGGTTTGCTTCCTTATAACTGAATGCTGCAAATAAAATTTTCTGTGCTTTCTGGTATTTCTCTAGGTAGATGTTTCTTCTTCAGAATTGCTCCTGGCTTTTAGTCCTTTTCAGCATAGACATAAATGGAGAGGTGGAATCTAGCGAGCCTTTTGTTCAGAGTGGGATGCATTTGAGAGTATCACAAAACTGGTGTTATCTTGTGACCTGTTAGTCTGCATCGCCAACAAGTGACCCATGAACTTGCAGTGTGCTTCTCCCTGCTTGCTGCCTCTTCCCCGAGGGGAAAGGGAGCGTCTGGTTTCGCAGCAAATGAAGCTGAAATGGGCAAATTCTGCTGCTCTCTTTCTGTTTGGATACCTTTTACAGAGCTGCCTGGAAGCAAGAGTAATTGCTGCACATTTCTCTACATAGATGAGGAGGGAGATGTAGAGATAGGCAGGCAGCATGTCACCTGCATATGTGCAGCCCAGGCTGTTAGTTTTTATCTCTCTTGACATAATGTTGTGTTCGAGGCAGATGTTTGCTACGTAGACAGGCAGCCTTTTAGTGGTCTGCCACAGATGTCTTGTATAACTTCGGCCAAGACAATAGGTACTTTCTGTAAAATATATATAGGTTTTTCTTACCTTATAGAGGGATTGTAAGCATGAACTTGTCTGTGTATTGTGTAGTTGTTTATCGTAGTGGAGTAGTATAGTGTAATACATCAACATTGATACTGCTCTATAGGACACTAGCAAGGACTTGTCTTTGACAAAGGCAACCCAAAGGGGTGCCATATTTTCTTTTAACTTTTCTTCTAACTGTGTTGCATACAGTCATAAAGCAATGTATTTAGTGTCATTTTTTCTTAACCAGAATGTTGATTTTAACTCTGAAGAAAGAAAAGTTACTGCTTTTGACCCTACAACTGTGTAATATATCATCACTTTCCAAGAGAAAGCTGTGTGGAACATAGATAGAATTGTTTAAGGCTTTTTGGGATATTTTAGAGAGGTTAGGATCGCATTTATTCACACATGGAGTACAGTGGTCAGAGATGACAAGAAACATAAGGCGGATATGTTAGTTGGCTATCCAGTTCCTGCAAAACTGACAGTTGTCAGGAACAAAACTTTATTAAAAGCTCTTTAAAAGAGGGCTTTGTATGTCTGATTATTCCATCACTGTAGCAGATGTTCAAATCAGATGCTGTCATTAAAAATGAGTTTTACTGAAGATGCATTTGTTTTTCAGTATGTAAATATTTGTTCTAACTGGACTGAATGCTTAGAGCAGTATTTTAGGCAGTGAGAATCAACTAGTCAATAAACCTGGTCTCTGGTATCACTTTCTTTAGCCATGAAGAGTGCAAAATGTCCAGTGAGGACTATGTGAACAAACCTATTTGTTTCTTTGGAGCATTCTGGCACTGGCAGTTTGCAATTACGTGGCAGAAGTTGGTGTTGTTGAAAAGCCACTAAAATCCTTCTGCCAGATCAGAAGTTGCTCTTTGCTTTCTCTTGGTAGTTCATAATAATATAGAAAACAGTTGCAAGTGAGGAATCCAGATCTTTTGAAAAAGCAGGTAAATGTGACACTTGGGATTATGTAGCAACAAGTTTTAAAGGAGTGGATGTCATTCCTTGTAATGAACATGTTCAGGATGTCACCTTTGTGGTTTGTGTATGTTCAGAGAGTTGACTTCTTCGTGAGGCTTGTTCTGCATATGGTATTGTGACTTGAAATACCTGGTTTTAGCATATTTTTTGTTATTTAAGCTCCTAGTTGTATGAGTTCAGAATAAGTTTTATAAATTAGGGCATTTTCAGAAGGGATATTATTCGCTGTTGCTATTTTCCCGTGGTGTATTTTTTGTAGTGGCTTTTCTATTTTATTGATATAGAAGGGCTTTCATGATGGGGAAAGGTGCTGCAGATTGGGATTTTGACTTAGGAAGTACATTCTGATGTTGCCTAACTGAATACTGTTTATAAGAGCCTAGAAGGGATTACTGGAAGGGACGTGGAGAGGGATTTTGGATGTGGGGTGTTATTCTTCCAAGTAGATCTTTTCGCAGTGGGGCACAGCATATGTTTCTGTTACAGTGTCCGTGAACCGATCGATTGAATTCAGTAGTTAAGGTGTGCAAAGGAGAAAAAAAAAGAGAGTGAGACCAGTCTTCAAAATGTAGCCTCCTAAGTGCCATTGAGGGGTGGCAATTCCAGATAATCAGCTTTTGATCTATTACTAATGCAGAAATACAGAATCATCACAGTTTGAAAAGACCTTCAAGATCATCCAGTCCAACCATTAGCCTAGCACTGTCATTGAAACTCTTGTATATCACCTAGATTCAGACACCTCTTAAACACCTCCAGGGCTGGTGACTCCACCACCTCCCTGGGCAACTTATTCCAATGCCTGACCACCCTAACAGTGAAAAAATATTTTCTGATATCTAATCTGAATTTCTCCTGTCTCATCTTAAGGCCATTTCCTTGGGTCCTCTCACTGCAGTCACAATAGAAGGGACCAGCCCCCACCTCACTGCAGCCTCCCTTCAGGGAGCTGTAGAGGGCAATGAGGTCTCTCCTGAGCCTTATGGAGACTAAACAACTCGCTCAGCCATTCCCCATAGCACACGTTTCCTAGACCTTTCTTGATTGCTGACCTTTCCTAGACCTTTCTAGACCTTGCTGCCCCTCACTGGACACGCTGCAGCACCTCCATGTCCTTTCTCAAGCAGGGGGCCCGGAACTGAACAGTATTCCAGCTGTAGTCTCACAAGTGCTAAGTACAGGGGGAAATGCACTGCATGTTCTCTCAATTGTCCTTTTTCCCTTCATTCCCTTCATCGCATTAAGCATTATTCAACAGACTCAGGAAGGACCTTGTCGTGGTTCTGTTGCTCATAGCAGTATTTGCTATGCTAACGCTTCCTGTACATGATGCACACAGAGTTACATTGAAAGTTTGGGAAATTGATAGGTAGATACCTTGCTGAATGTTCTGTGATATATCTTATCTTCACTTTATTAATTATTTTGTACTTGCAAACTCCTATCACTAATACAAAAAAACCCCACTGCAAAAATAATGGCATAATAATTTCTGGGGCAAGATGAGAAAAGTTTGATTGGTGAAGAATTCCGTCAGAAAACACTAGCAAGAAGAAAAATCTGGCTAAAAACTGACCTATTATATGGTTTTACATGCCAAATAAAACTGAATGTTGATTCATTTTCTGAATAATGAACAAGATTGAAATGAGACACAGCATGCCATTGTTTCAATGAGTATTGTGAAAAATCTTAAGTAGCTTTCAGTCCATCAGCATCATTAATTGTTAGACTTAAGTCTTGGAAGCTGTTATATGCATATAGGTTACCATTTTTTATGTTTGGATGTAATTTTTAAAGGTGCTCAGTTGGTTCTGGCATTTTTTCCTTTTCAAGTCTTTCTATTGCTTACATTACTGTTTGTCTTTCTTGGGTACTGCACTGCACCTCAAGCAGATTGTATTTACACCTGTGCAGTTGTTGTCCGAGGAGCTGAAGGAAAGTCCAATTACTTGTATGCAATACATAGCGGAAATGTTGCCACTCAGAAATTTCTGAGATTCTTCATTGTTTCAGGAGGCCCAAGCATTACTGTTGAGCGAGGTGTGACTTCCAGGCAATTTGGCTGTACTTCCAGGGGGTAGGATTGGTAGTGGGACTAGTCAGAAATGTGCATTGCTGGATGGCCTAGGACGTAGTTGCATGCCTGGTTTAGCCCCACTTACAATAGAACAGACCCTGGGGATCTGTTGTCCTCTATGTTTTGGGAATCACTTGCTCCCTGAGCTCTGAATGAGCCATTCTGAGTTACCTTGTGGCATATACCCACTCACATGGGTATATGTTGTTGGTCTGTGGCCAAATTAAAGCATTGGTGGGCAACTTGTAAATTCATATCTGCCTCTAAAGCCATCTGATGAGACACATAATCCTCAAGAGATCCCTAGAATACAGTGCCTAGCTGAAGGCAGGGAGAGTTGAATGTTCTTAAATTGTTACCCACAAATGTCTCCTAGCTGGCCTGGAGTTGGCCCAAGTGCTTTATTCATAAGTCTTTCTTCAAGGTGTTGGCAGGGGTTCCCTCCGGAACATATTTCTCTGTAATTCACTTTTCTTTTCCAGGTGGTTGGCCAGGAAATTGAAATCCAAAAACTGGCAGCACAGACATGAAGTCTAAAGATCATTATGATTTTATTTTAACGTTAAAGAATTGATTTCTGTTGTAGAATGATTTGCAGAAAATTACTTATCTATCCAGCAGTCAAAGTTTTCTTTATTTTAGATCAAATATCTGGACTGTTGAACTGTTGGGAAAAGTGAAATAAACAACATTCAAGAGCTACAGGTATTTTTAAAAGATTTCCAGAAGGAAATAGACTGCTGTATCTCGATGAGAGAAGGCACATAGAATATTTTCCTGTTCTTTCGGCACCAGAAGAATTAAGATTAACCCAGCAATCTATCCTGAATGCATTTCCTTGTCAACTCTTTAGTTCATGGAAAATTAGTTAGAAGCTACTGTGTTTGGGTTTTTTTTCCTCCCCATCAGAAAAACCTGTAATTCTCTGCTTAATATTTTAATAGGTTTCCATCCAGCAATTATTAAACTGTAATCAGCAGATACAAATTTATAATATTTATCAAAACCTGCTGTCTTTGTATGTGCATAGGAAATATCTTTTTCCTTATACTTTGTTAGATTTACCACAGTTGTGCTTTTTTAGGCCAAAATTTGGCAGTTAGATTATTTCCCTCCCACAGGTTTTATGTAGACTGAAATCTGATCTGTCTGCTAATTATCTGTCTTTTTCCCCCTCATTTCTTTCACCCCTGAGCCTCCCGTCAGCAGTAGTTACCTCTCGTGTGCCCATATTCCTCTGCCCATTCTTTCGGACACAGTGTTTCTCATTTTAAGAAGATCAGTTTGGGGAATAAAAACTCTCTTCAGATTAATAAGAAAAGCATGTAGAGTTCACCTAGGCACCTTAGCAGTGGTAGTGGGGTGTCTGCTGTGTTGTGCTTCAGTGTTCACAGGTGCTGAGAAATACTGCATTTTCACTGTGCTTTAAATTGACTCTGGATTAATTAAATGGAATCTGGTTTTTCCTTACCCTGGGTTTAGATATGTCTCTCTGACATTAGGATTTTCTTATCTTTTATGATCTTTTCATAACTAGCTGTTGCTAGTTTCACTTGAACATCAGGATGTATTTTTATCCTTTCCTGTTTCATCTACTGCCACTGTTGGCTTCAGATACAGCTAAGGTTTTCAACTTGAGTGTAGTACCCTGAACTTTTTCATGTCACCTGTTGTTTGGAGGTTATAGTAACTATATAGTCCTCTGTAAAATAAGTTAATCCAGTTCATTGGGAAGTCAGTGATTTTAAGCATTTTTAAACTCCCAGGTTAAACTTTGTCATGAGTAATGACAAATCTGTAGCTGTTTGTTTAGTATTTTCGAAGAGCTGTAACCCTGGGGCATTGGTAAGTAGTGTCCTCTAGGCTTGGGTTATGTAGCTATTGTTGGGACATAAATATAGTTCTGGGATTTTATTTTATTTGCTTTGCTTTAAATCTCAGAGATTGTCTCTTGCTCTCTGCCCTACTGACTGCTGATTTCAATTGAGTGGGACCTCCTTGACTTCAGGATTGTGATTCAGTTTGCATGGTGATGTACTTCAAAGTCTTCTGCTAGGAATGGGCTGTATTTTTGCTGTTACCTTGAAATTGAACTCCTCTCAAATAAAACTGCTTGGCTTTATGCTATCACACTAGCATCTCAACTTGGTTCCGTAGCACATTAGTTGTTTTCGAGGCTGTTTCCAATACTGTTTCCTGTGATTCCCAAAACACACAGTGGAAGAGAGTCTATTCAAGACATAGTTTTGCAGCACAGGTCAATTTTGGGACTTTCTGGTTTTTTGTTTTATTAATTTTTGTCGACCTCGTTGCCCAAGTGTTCTAGTTTAAATTGAATAGGTGTCATTTTTTCCAATTTGGAAATCAAGATGTGCATTCACTCCATGCACTTTGGTGTCATAATATATTTTGGTGTGCTGTGCTTTTCCATTTGGTATTTTAGTGCTCCTTCTATTCCTTGACAGACAACTTGTTCTGGGTCACTTTATTCTCCATTGGCTTTTATAGGGTACTGAAAAGATAATCTGGAAGAGACCTGGATAAACATTTACCTAACTACATAATAGTTTATTGCTAAATAATTTGGTTTCTTGGAGGCAAAAATATTAGCTTCATTACCTTATTTTCCTGGAGATGAAAAAGTCCTTTCTGGTTGGTTCTGCAATAAGGAAAGCCCAGAATTTCAGAAAGGGAAGAAGAATGAAGTTGAGTGCATAGTTTGGTTGGTTTTGGTCAGAGTTGTTTTTTTTTTCCCAAATGAAACAAGAGAATAGCTCAATTAAAAGGAGATACGTGCGAGTGCAGATGTGTATCTTCATGGTGGTGAATGAAGAAAAATAGTTGTGTGGCCTCATTTTTAAGAGACTGCTTAAGAGTTTGTAAATCTGAGTTTAGTAATTTTCTGTAGTCTGTTCTGGATTTGATATTTTAAAGCTTTCCTTTTACCTGCTGGTAAATGTGTATTCTAGAATGGCAAGAGCTATCACACTCAATTGTTATTAACTTATTGGAGCATCAACATAATGGGCTAAATACATATTTAGGGTATTCCAAATTGAAATAAACAGTTACTTCAGGACTTCAAGGATTGAAGGATTGCATTGCAGTGCTGTTAAACAGTGGTTTTTGTACTTGCAATGGTTACCATGCTTAAAGTCTGGTTTGATACCTTTAAAGGAATCTTGATGGAAAAAAACCCCAAACTAACAGAAAAGGGGGTGGGGGCCAAAAAAAAAAAAAAAAAAAGCTCCTTTCCAGGCTGCTTTTCCTGCTATTGGAAATCTGTATCCCACCCTCCCCACCTTCTTTTTGCCCCTTGCCCTTTTAGCTGGATATTAGTTAGAATTACTGTTCTAAAGGATACTACTGCCATTGAGGAAGACTACATGGTGCCAATATTATCAATGTTAATGTGAAGTGTTCTTCAAAATATGTGGGGCATAACTCTCATACTGTGTGTGTTACCATAAAATCTGAGTGCCTACTAGGAGCACATCAGGAATTCAATTTACATTTGGGCTATTGTTGAACTGTCTTTTTCTATTCAACAGATAGGTCTCTGTGTTGAAGTATTTTGCTTTGGCATTAAGAGCTATATGCATATAAATGCATTAAAGGAACCAGACCAAACCAGTTTGGCTTTCACTTAAGTGAAAGGTGGTTTGTGCTGCCCTTGAATTTAGGAGAAGGGGGCCTCAATCTAATCTGGAGAGTTGTTCTAAGAAGAATCTGGCTTCTGCATAATGAACTTTATCTTCATTGTAGAAAGCTGACAACGTGTGAAGCTGTTGATGTTTCTTCATTTCAAAGCTGTAATTGATTGCCAGATAACAAGAGTCAATTCAGGGTAATAAGAGGGTCAGAGATAAATACTGAGTTGTGGAGCTTGATTCCATATTTAGTGGAAAAGAAAGATAGTCTGATCTGTCAACTCTTTGTGTTTGGGTCTGCAATGCTGCTCTGTGTAGTCCACCAGTGTTCAAGACAGAGGTTGCAGTACAAGAGTATAGCAAAAGATGCAGTTTTAGAAGGTGAAGACTTGCAGCTGCAACTCTCTGCCAAACCTTTTCTCCTTAAATACCAATTTTATTGAGGCCTGAGCAAGTATTTGGTTAAATAAGTGGATTGTTCGCAAGTATTTGTGTATTTGGGGGTGTAGAGGCTTGGGGTACAGGTGTAGTTGCACTTCATTGTTTTTCACTCACTGGTTCTGAAGAGTTCAATCTACCATGGAGAATCCTTTCAATCTTTACATCTCGATTCTGCTGAGGTATAATAGATTTTACCAAATGCCACAAAAAAGCTTGCAGATTGCTCCTGTGACTTAGAACTTTGGCTTTTGACATATCCCCTTGCTTAAGAAATTCTCAGAGGAATTTGGAGTCCTTTTCAAAAAAATGCTTGCTAGAAGTGTCCTTTTCAGGACAGGATATCTGTATATTTTATATTAGTTTTTAGAGAAGAGGCTCTCTATAGGTCTGATAAATTAATGTGGAGGATACCACCACTCCCCAAAAATACAAAAGCAAGAAAGTGCTGGTAATTAAAAAAACCCCAAACTATCAGAAGAAGCATTCAGAAATCTGTAGTGGTTGCAAGAAATAAGGAACTGTAGTTTTTTAGGACTCTTCTGTGAATTTCAGGTAACCTTTCAGGTATTCTTTGGAAGATAGTAGGAGTTTGAATGGCAGTGGGTGGTAGCAATGGCAGTCTTTCCTTTAGCGTCATGGTAAATACGCTTAGGTACTTGTGTAATATGATTGCACGTCCCTTGAGTTAGTGAATTGGTTGCAGGTGTAGGAATGACATGAGTTCAAATAAATAGTCTGGGTGTATTTTCAGAACTATAAGTTATGTTAGTCGTGTGGGTAGCAAGGCATTCTGTGAGCAGGAGAATTTATAAAGTCTAATGTTTAAAAAAAAATTGTATGTCTCTTACATTTAATGTATAACTTCTATAATATATATATATAAGAAATTTGTCCCTTACATGAAATGTCTTAAAGCTGACAGTACCTTTAAAAGTAGGAAACTTGTGCTGAGAACTGAAGGATTGTACCGAACTGCGTGTTTTTGATAAAACAACTGTGTGTTTGGATGTGAATGGTGTATTTTAAACTGCGACATGAACGAGGAAGGCAGTTCTTGGGATCCTTCCTGGGATGTGCTCTTTGTTGAAACAAGGTTTGAATCCAGCTTTTCTGTCTTGTCCTTCAAATCACAAAGATAGCAGACTGCGTGTTGCTTTTTGGTTTTGAATATTTAACAATAACAAAAAACAAACCAAATTAAAACCCCCTAACATAATAGCAAAAAACACTCCAGCAGAAATAGTGAAGAGAATACAGTGGATTCATTAGTGTGTGTTGGCTCTAAAATCTGAGTGGAAAAAAAAAAAGGATAGTGTTTTATATGTGCTGTGGGTACCCCTTTACCTGCTACATCATCATTCTGACCAGTGAGTTAACCCAGGGGTGCTGATCTTTTTAGTCCATTAGTGTCTAGACACAGTACATGAGACCTGCAGTACTTCAAATGAGCCTTAGCTATCCACAGTGATTATTGCTTTCCCACATTTCATAAAATGGGCAATGTAAGGTATGGTAGTATCTACTTCTGTAATGTACACATGGTTTTGTAGCTGATGGAGCTGCATCAGTAATTTTAAGTCATTTGTGAACTTTTGTGGGCAGTGACTATCAAATAGACCAATAAATCAACATATTGCTAGACCTGCTTCATGAAATGGTTTGCCTTGGTAAACTAAAATGCTTTTTTTCAGAGTGGCATACAGTTAGAAACTTGTGCTGTTAAAAAGCAAAATAATAATTTAAACTTTCCTGACAAATCTGGTGTGATTAATCTCTTATGCTTTTTCAGAGCAATATTTTCCCATTAAGGTATAGATTACATGCATACATAAATACTTGGAGAGATATGCTGAACATACCTGCTTTAAAAAAAAAATCCTTACTACACAGTCCATGTAAGAAATATTTTTTGTGCATATGAGAAGTGCACAGTTTGTTACAGAAACCCTTGAAAGCAGTACACAAACACCATTTAGGAAGCAAGAGTTTAAAGAGGATTCCTGATTGTTCTGCAGTCAGCATACATGTATATATAAAAACAGTTTTTAACCCAGAGAGTTTACAATCTAAAGCATGTAGAAATTGGAGAAATTTTTACTAGGCAGGTTCAGAATCAGCGTTAAAACTGCAGATAAGCCAGCTGCAGTTTCAAACTGGGTAATTCCCCTGCGTTGTTGGGAAAGAGTCCTTCAGCTCTGTATATGGCTGCGCTTGGGTCTAGTGACAAACTGTGGTATCTCCAACCTGCCACTCGCGGTTTGAGTTTTCAAAAGAAGACTCTGCCACAAACACATTTCCTGAATGTTTTCTTACCAACTGTTTCTGTCAGAGGAGGTCTGTTACCAGTTCCTGTGGTAAAGGAGTGCTGACACCACACTTGCCATCATCTGCCTTCCTACAGGAACTTAAATAAGCCAAATAGCAGAGCCAGTACTTTCCCTACCAGAGAGGTTAGCTCCATGGCCAGGAGTGGCCAAAATGTCAGGAACAGAAAGATCTGTCTAGTGCTTGAATGCTGAAGATTTTGAGATACCCAAGAGTCCTACAAGAAAAGTGTCTTTTGACTTATTAATAGTGAGAAAAAAGCTATGTTAGTGCATTGGTTAGAATGTTTAGCTGATGGGTAGAAGTTTATAGCAGCAGTTAAACTTTGCACACTAGTTTTCTCAAGAATGGAATTTCAAAAGCCTTTTTTCATGGCACCGTTCCTTTCTGAGCTGCTGTGTTGTCCTGTGGGACTGAAAAGCACCAACTTGTGTCTTAGTTGAAAAAACTGAGACTATTTTACTGTGTGGTATTTGAAGGATGTGCTATTACAACAGTGCATAAAGACTTTGACGTGAAATATCTTACTTAAAATAAAGCAACTGAAATGTTTCCAATTGAAGATAAAGCGAACGTTCAAGTAGTTGGAAAGATAAAAACACAGAATGCAGTTTGTGTAAATACAGAAGACTTATTTGTCTACATCATCTTTCAGACTCATTAAGCAGCCGTAAGTGATTTAAATAAAAATTAGAAAGCTGCACATCATGTTGCAGCCTACTCATGTAGGCTGAGCTCATCAGAAACTCCTTTTGTTCCTCCATTTCCTTCCACCTTACTTTCCCTGCTGATGCCAGCAGCACTGCTTTACCCCATTTAGCTGGGCTCTGTCGAAGCCATCACCTCTGCAGGGGTCTCTGTTACTTTTGGCTCCTTTTTTTATTGCTGATCCTGCTCCTTCTTTCACTGACCTTTGAACCTCCATGTAACACTGCCTTCCTTTGCACGTGTTGAGGACTGCAGTCTACCTTCTGATTTTCTTTTTTTCCCCTTTAATTCTTTCTTGTTGATCTTTGATAGTGTAACATTTAAATAATACGGAAAACCAGAGCATTGCAGAATGCATTGCAGAATTGGGAGGTTTTATGCTGCAAAATACTTTTTTCCTGTCAGCTAGTTTTTAATCTATAAATAATTGCCTGGTTGGCGTATTGCATACTGCAGACTCTGTGTCTCTTACATGCCTCTAACAGGTTCTACTTTTCGACCACAATTGACAAGGCTATTCTGATACACAGAACTTTCCACAAAATTTTTGTAATTCCTTGAGTGCTTTGGTTATTAGGTAACAGATGGTGAGTCATTGTCAAGTTGAGGGTTTAAATCCTTCCTTTGCATAGGCCAGCAGTATGTTTGGCTTGTTTGTAAAATATTCCACTGCAAATATTAGGAAATATAATGAATTTATATATTTTTTTTTTTTAGGAGCAATGGATGAACTTCATAGCCTGGACCCAAGAAGACAAGAATTGTTAGAGGCAAGATTCACAGGAGTAGTAAGTGGCAGCACTGGGAGTACTGGAAGTTGCAGTGTTGGAGCTAAAGTAAGTCCTAAGAGCAGTCATTCAGATCTGCTGTCTTTGAAATACTAATTTATTTCACACCATTTCATTTTCATATTGTCCATGTGATTTACTTGTAAAAGTACTGGGTTGGAAGAGGCTCTCAGAACAATCCTTGTTATTTTGCTTTGAGATAGAATTGTTTATCCTGAACCTTTCTGTGACATGGACTTTGAATAGTTCTTAAAAACACTGAAGAATGAGCTTATACAGGCTCTTTTGTGGTTTTGTGGTCTGTAGTGCACATGTGATCAGAGGTGGAAGATTTTCCCAGTATTTAGGTGGAGTTGTCCCTTCTGCAGATGACCATGGACTTACAGTTCAGCTTGAAATAGACACAGGGAGTCTGGTGTGACCTCTCTGTTTAAGATGAATCTTTTTTAAAGATTAGTACATATAAATTATTTCAACGTTTCCAGACATTTATATCAATTTCTCTTACTTTCATTGTAGACTTTCTGTCCATTAGTATCTAAGCTAGGATGTAACGCTTGAAGACAAACATTATGTACATTGAATAATTACCTTCCATGTGTCGTGTATTACCCTTCGGTTAATACTTCTGCGAAA
Organism: Entomyzon cyanotis; assembly: GCA_024500445.1. NCBI lineage: Eukaryota > Metazoa > Chordata > Aves > Passeriformes > Meliphagidae > Entomyzon > Entomyzon cyanotis. Next base: position 9,300,849 of record JAKEPQ010001027.1, on the reverse strand, counting down.
TAAATTTGTCTTTGTTGCATATTTTGTTAAAGGTAGTAGCTTCAGCTTCCAAGACTGATTTGTGCAATACTATTGCCTAGGCAGATGTACTCCATTTTGTATTTGTGAATTTGAATGTGCTTCATCAAGTGTAGTACTTGATAAATTGATATTAAAAAGGTGTAATACTAATTTTTTAGGCACATTTCCCTCATGACTAAATTACTTCTGAATTCTGTTTCCAAAGCATTTGCAGTGTCCTCATATTTTAAGTGCTTTACACAAATTTGTAGTATTTTTAGCTTCCTATGCTGTATTTTAATTACTGTTATAGATTACAGAACAAAATACTTGCTGATAGCAGACATTGCTGAAATTTCTGAAGACATGTGATGTGTTGATGACTATTAGCAAACTATACAGGATTGAAATTATTGTATAGTGATGTTGCATCATATTTTAATTTGTTTTTGAGAATGACATGAAGGTAACTGTCACAAAGCTGTAAAAGGGCGACGCACATGTTACTACCATTTAAACCAAGAAGTGAGTTAAATAGTCAGGGGAAGAAATGAGGTTGGATTGACATAGTGAGGTTGATGCACTGTTTAATTGCCTTCTCATTATGATGGCAAAAGTGTGTATTTGCCATATTTTATGCTTACGATTAGAAAGAGACAAACACAATAATTCTGACCCATCTTTGTTTATTTATTCCTTGGGTTCTGTAGTACTGCTTACTCCCCTAATTAATCAACTTATTTTAATAGCTCAGGTAGTTGCTTATCATTCAAATTACTATTTATCCTTTTTCATTACTAGATCTATACTTTTAACTTCATTTAACCTTTAGTTTTTTATACAGCTGTTTTAGTCCCTTGCTTTATTGCAAATTTTCCCTCCTCATAATCTGTCTACTGCTGTGTGTGTAATAAGTTTTCTTTAAAAGACATTATCAAGTTTCTTGGGGTTCTTCTTTAAACTTTGATCCCCTGTGAGTCACTGCTTACCATATCTGTAAATCTGTTCAAGTCTTTTTCTTCTTTTCTGTTGTTCAGCTGATTTCAGCTGTTAGCCAAATTACATTCCACTTTCACATTCTCAGTTTGTTCATTCAAATTTGCTAAAAAAAAAAAAGAAAGAAATTTAAAATCAATAATTTCCTTTTTGACTCTGCTATGGAAAAAATAAATTTCTTGTCCCTGATGCATTCCAAGATCTGTAGCTCATCCAGTTGGTTTCCAAATGGATATCTAGGTGAAGTGGGCTTTTTTAATACTATCAAATGCTCTGATAAATGTTTGCAGAAGATACTATTACCACTGTTTTCTGATAGATGCAGATCCTCATCTAAGACTCTGTTGTTCTTACGTTCTAGTCCTGTGATTTATTACACCATCAGTAAAATGAGAATTATATCAGTTTTGTTTGAATTTCTTTTATTTGTGACCATTCAGTGTATCCATGCAGGTAACATGAAGTGTAATAGCTGATGTGGGTTATGTTTGGGAAATAACACTTTTTTAAAGGCTACAGCATTTAGTCTTGGTGGGAGATGTTCAGACAGGCTTATCTGATTCTTATCAAAAAAACTGATAAAACATTTTTGATCTTACGTGCAGAGGTAACCGGGAAAATGTGATGTATAAATATAGTATCTACTAGTCTGCCTTCACTTAGAAGGCTAAAATGAGAAAACTTCTTTGTATACAAACCCAAGTCCCTGCCTACCAGATTCTCGTTTTCCTAACCTAGCAAGACAACACAGAGCTTGGAACTGCATTTACTGGCTTTTTAAAAAAAATATTCTAGGTCGCTATATTATTCTAGTAGTTAAATTGAAATGGACTCTTATTTATTTGGAGTACTCTTTTGAAAGGTTACCCTTATCTACTGCTTTGCTGAAAAGTTTTGGAATTGCTGGGGGGAGAAAGCCTATCATGTTCAAGCTTTTTCAGTAAGCAAGGTTGGAAATACAAATGTAGGTTACTGAGATCATTGTCTTAGCTGACTCCGATGACCCGATACTGCCACAGTGCAAGGAAGAACTACATGTAGGCATTTCTGTACTAGAGACTGCCCTGGGGGTGGAAACATATATTGAAATTTTGTGTGTTCAATTAATATTTCTTCAGAAATTTTAATTCAGAGATGAACTAGTCATCCAGAAGATGTCACAGATGAGTACTGTCCTGCAAACTGATACAGTGCTAGAATTTAATGCTTGGGAGCAAACTGTTTGCATTGGAACTAGTTGTTTCACTTCAAAGTATTTGTTCTGCCTTCCTGTATTGACAAGAACAGTCCATCAATGTGAGAGTTTTGGTGGTGGTGGGGTTTTTTTGGTGTTGGTTTTTTGTGTTTTGGGGTTTTTTTTGTTTGGTTGGTTGGTTTTGGTTTTTGTTTTGGTTTGGGGTTTGGTTTTGCTTTTTTTTTTAAGAAAAAGGCACTCAGCTGATGATGACTTGTTAAAATGTCCTCTCTGCTATGCTGTGTTCAAAAGATTTCTGAAAAAATCAGCCTTAGTAAATTTCTAAATAAATACTGTAATTTGGGACTATTTCATTGTTTGGGTTGATATTTTTTCTTCTCTCACTAATGTAAATTTATTGCTTTGGGGGAAATAATTTAAGAATGTAGAATAATACTGTCAATAGATTTTTATTTTCTGTCATGGAATAGATTAAAAAAATAATCTCTGCAATAGTCTAGTCTGTCTTGGAGAAAATGAAAACCTTGTTTTCTTCGAAAATTGAAAAATTTTAGTAGTCTCCAGCACGTTCTGCAATGATTTTGAATATGCTAGGTTTTTACTTGGATTAAAAGCAACGGAAATTCAGAATTTACTGTGACCTGTCAGTATACCCACGTGTCTTGCAAGTCACAAGTGCTCTATTGTTAATCAGTTTTTCCATGCGAGCATGAAATGACTGTTACTTTTTGTAACTCTGAGTGATAATAGTGGATTATGTTTTATAATTCTGTGTATAATGTTGAGTATTTTATTTGTTTTGGTAGGCCTCAACAAATAACGAGAGTTCAAATCACAGCTTTGGAAGCTTGGGATCTTTAAGTGATAAAGAATCAGAGGTAAGTATATCAGGCAGATTCATCATTACCTCAGATTTTTAATGCTAACAAGTAATTTTTTTAATTCTACTTTGATGCCTTATTTTTTATAGAAGCTTTTAAAGTAAAATGCAGACTACTCAGATAGATAGGAAAGACAGTAACTTACTGAAAGATGCCATCTCTTAGAAGAGGAAACATGACTGGAAAAAGCCAGTTTCTTTGGATTTTTGGTCATTAAATTAACTGCTCCTGCTTCTCTGTTATCTATGTAGTCATGGTTTGAGGATACGTAGCATTTTTGGAGCTGAAAAAGCTTAAATAGTTTGCTGTCTTTTGTTTCATAAGTAATAAGTGTTTCATCAGCACGGATAAACTTTGACTGGTCTTTGGCTGAATCTTTGAAAATACTCTAGAAACTGGTTTATTGTGTTTTCTTTTAAAATACGGATTTATTCCAAAGACAGACAGTAGCCATCACCTTTATTTTTAAAAGCTGCAGTTGTCACTGTATTTTCTTACCTAAATCCAATTTGTAATCCAAAAAAGGATTCATGCTTTTATTAGGTTTTAGTATGCAGAGCTCAGACTTCGTTTGAATAGAATATTTTCCTCATAGTGATGAGCATTGATGCAGTTGCACTAATACTACAGCTCTTAGAATTCACCTATTTTGAGGGCTGCCGAGTCCCTCTGAGAATTTTGCCTTTGTGTGTCCCAGATTGCATGGACAAGATTATACCCACTGTAACCAAGAGTGGATTTCTAGCCTAGGCTAGACCCTGTGTGACAATGTGTCATGCAGGAGAGAGTTGTTTGGAATGTGCTGTTGACGTTATTTTCACATGTCAGAGCTTTGCTTCGGGGCCCAATTGTTCATTTGCTCAGTCACTACAAGATGCTTTTATACTGGCCTGCCCAGCAAGTGAATTTAATTGGTTCCCAAAGCTGATACTTTATAAATAAAAGTTTTGTATGATTTGTTTACCTCGTTGGAAAAATCTGCTATGTTTTTTTCCTCACCTTTCCCAGCTGGAATATGCATTCAGCTGCATAGACTATTTTCTTAACCAGAAGATTCTGTCTGCCTGTTGTTTTTATTCATGGCTTTTCCTAGAAATACTCTGGGCAGTGATGCAGTTCTGATGTAGGTGTGGGAATGGAAATGTGCTGCAGTAGCCTGAAGGCTATGATGCATTATTGCAATTTCTTGGCAGAAAAATGTGTCTATGAGTAGTTGAGTGATCTCAGAACATTGATTATATGTGTAAAATTTTTTTGGTGTAGGAAAATGTTATTTTAAAGTTGTGTACATGAGATACAGAGGCAAAGCTTTTCCAAGGCATGTGAGTTTGAAAGTCTCTGCACAGTGTTTTAACCTCAAGCCATGTTTCCGGGTGGGGTAATATTTTGTCTTTTAAATATTCTAAGATTTGTATTCTAAAATAGAAATAAGACTTCTTTTTCGAAAATGTCCCTGCACAGAAGTCCAGTGCTCTATTGTACAGTGAAAGATGAGTCTTAATGATATTGAGTAGTGAAATAAAATTTCTTGACACTTTTTCAGAAGTTGTTAGTTGCATTCACTTAAATTGTAACTGTAATAGCAAGTATGTTAATAAATTTTTACAGTTCTTAAAATTACGTCTGGTTACTTATATGGTAAAGTACCATAAAAAGTAAGCTATAATTCTTAATATTGCAAACAGGTTGTGGGATTGTTTTGGTGTGCTGGTTTTTGTTTGTTTTAATTAGTGTGACCTTGAAGGTTTCATAGTAATAGTAAAGGAAATTAAAAGACTTGCTCATTGGGGAAGCAGTGCCATCATTTGATGTTGAGAGAGCACTGTTGTATTACAATAGGTTTTGGGAGAAAAAAAAAGTAGAAATGCAAATCTCAGAATCATAGAAATTAATTTCAAGCAAGAATTTCAATTTCTGATCAAACTGTGATTATACATTCATGTCATTACTCTGTGCTTTCATCATGAAGTAGCACATTAAAAAAGCTATGAATGTGAGGAGAAGACTCGGAGGAAGCACAGTTAAATTGAGGGGAAAACTAGGATCAAGATCAAGATGTATGATGTTCTGCTACTATGCCAAGCTGTGTGTGACTTTAATGTAACTTTACAATTTAGCATTGGATAATCTTAAAACTATTTTTTCTTGCTTATGAAATAGTAAGATTTTAATCTAAATCTTGGCTATATGTAAATACTTTGGAAGCGACAGAAATTGGCTTCAGTATTCATTTATGGATACTCCCCAGCCCTATTAGTCTTCTGTTTCTTGTAATTCATATGACTCCATTCATTAGGAAGGATTTTGGAGTACATTTTCTAGTGATTGATGTGTGCTGTACCATTATCATGTGAATTTTGTGCTTAGAAAAGGGGAACACGACCTTGTTGAGTAACCTCATTAATAACCTCATTAGTGTGCTAGTACTTTCTAGTTTGGAAGGTTAAATTAAACACTGAAAGCAATCAGAAGAGCTTAAGGAAATAGACTTTTATGAATTGAGTTTTAAAACTACAAACTTCTTTAAATGGCTTGTTTTTAAATATGAGCCACAGCAGCTGGAAACTAGTTTTGGTGGGGGAAATATTATGTGTTTTGTCATTAATTAGCTTTTAAACGTTTTTTTTTTTTTTTTTTCTTGATATGGTAGGTAAAAATTACTACAGTAGAATGTAACTGCAAAATTAAAAGCTGGAAAACAAGAATAACATGAAAAAGCTTGGTTAAATAGTTTTGATTTACTTTGTGGAAAGGTAGCTTAATGTTTATTTACCAGTCAGTAATTCCAAATTATTAAAGTAAAATTTCTAAGCTGTGCTTTCTGCTTTTAGAATCATAGTCATGAGATAACTTCATTTCCCAAAGTCTCTGATGTATAGTTTGATACTTCATGATAGCACTGTAAAAGATGCAGATGTCAGTGGGATGAGTTTATTTAAAATAAAATGTATTTAATTTGAACTTAATTTATGCCCTGATAATACAGCAGTTACAGTTGTAAAAATTCCAGAGATACTTTTATGAAGCTACATGCAGAGTCAAAACACACAAAAAACACGTGGTATAGGTAAGGAAGACCTTTCTTATCCTGCTGGTTCTTTTATAGACTAACAATTTTCTAGGGATCACAAGTAGCTTAAAGTGGTTCTTGCCAACATAAATACTGTAGGGTATTGGTAGTAAATTTATATTCGAGCATATCCACATGAAGATTTTGGAATTGAAACGTCTTTTAAATTATTTTACTGATGGTTGAAATTTGAATTTTAATACAGTTTTCTGTTTTGAGAACATATATGTGGAGCACCAAATGACAGATACAATAAAATGATAAAATTATGGTTTTGTGAGAAAATGAAGCCTCTTATCAGGGATCTCAAATTTAGTCTGAGCTATTACGGACCTTTGATTTTTTGGTAAAATAGTACGGGTAAAATAGTTCATCTAGTGTCTCCTATGCTTTCTCCAGTTACGTATGAGGCACCATGAAGAATACACACGCAGAGCTGCAATGTGCTTCCCTTGAACAGCAGCTGCTTTTATTTTTTAACTGGAATTGGAGAAACTAACTGGTTTGAATCCTGAGATCAAAGAGGAGTAAATATAATTTAGAGATGCTTCTGATCACAGCCCTTGTTATCTGTGTTGTACATGCTCATTGTAATTTTTAGGCAACAGTAAAGAAAAAATTATTCCAGAAATATTAACAGATTTGTATTTTTTCACTTATCGTTGATGCTTTTCTTTCACTTTCTTGAGATAAAAGTATGTGGGGAGGATGACACTTTCCAAGTAGATAGATGTTAACATTTTGAGCAATTTTTGCTATTTTTTCCTCTTTTCCCTTCTTTTTGATTCTCAGTAAATTCTAGAAATCTATACAGTTTTTATTAGTTTGGAAATATCTTTTGCATTTGTGAAAAAGTGTAACATTATTGGCTTCCTATTGAAGCACTAGAACGTTGTGTTTATTCTATAGCAGTGTGCAGAAAACACCATTAAAAATCACAAAACACCCACACTAAAATACAGAGATCTTGGTAAAATATAGACATAAATGAAACAACATTGGGTGTTCATAAACCCTGGAATGGATGAAAAAGAGTAATTGCTTAACAATTAATATGCAGAATTGCCTTTTGGGAAATAATTTAAGAATTACTTTTCACTTTCTTAAATATCTCTTCTAGCTTGTGGTTACCTGATTGACCAAAGATCATATTATCTAGTTTAACTACGATGTGAAATTACATTCCTGCTGAATTGTGAAATCATGTTTTATGGATGAGGATTTAAATTTATTTCACAACAATATAGCACTAATATAAACAAATAGAGCTTATGTTGCATCATGTTCTTTTTGTTGTTTGTAGACTCCAGAGAAGAAACAGTCAGAACCTTCCAGAGGAAGAAAAAGAAAAGCAGACACTCAGAGTGAAAGCAGCCAAGGTAAACTAGAATGTAAATTCACTAGATAGTGATTGCATGTAACACAGTTTTGACTGTTAGCCTTAAAAATGCTGTATTTTTGCTTACGTGAGATGGGTATTATAGACCATAAGTTACGTATTCTTCTCACCCTCCCATTTGTCACTGGAAGGGATGGGCAAGTAAAATGTGAACTGGACTGGCAATTACCCAAAAGAATAATGAGCTACTGCATGTGTAACTCGCTGCTATGATACAACTGTGATCTTTTTAAGAATTACAGCAACTCTTATGCAAAATACCTTGTGGTTTGCATTTCTTTTCAGTAGGTAAGGGGGGAAAAGGATTACCGATTACAATATCTGATGCTTGTTTTACAGGTATATATAAAAATTGAATTTTATTCTTCCATTTCTATGGAAGATTGTAGTTGTCTAGAGAAATCATGATAAGACTGATTTCTAATTTAATATTTACAAAGTTTGGTTTTGTCATTCCTCTCTCTAATGGGACTTTTGGGCAAGGACTTGTGGAAATTCAACCTCAAGACAAAAATTCATCAGAAGGGGAGTGGAAATAGTTCTGATAACACCTGTATCAGCTTATTTTTCATTCTAACAGAGCTAGAAAATGTCACTTCAGATATATATCAGTGGGCTCCATAACTCAAAATCTTTGTGATGGAGCATGGTATTAGTAGAAGAATTACATAGTTTGACTAAAATCAATTTCTTTGTGTTACTTTGTAGACTCCTGCTTTGTTCAAAGAACCTGAATGAAATTTCCTATTTTCATTGTTCTAGTAGCTTATCCTTCCTGTTGCTAATGAGAGTTGAAATTAGAGATGATGGAAATTTTCAGAACTTTTTAATATAGAAAACATGGTTATACTGTCTTAGAATTACTGTTTTACTGTCAGTAGCAGTGAAACTGAGTAGTCTGCACTGCAGTATTCTCAAGGAGCTGGCCTAAGAAACTGCAGCCTCTTGGAGTGGTACAGTACAGTCAAAGCACAATAAATAACTGCTATTGTATTGGATAAAAGAAACAAAAAATCAGGCTCTTGTATATTGTCTACCCAGGATATTGACTTTGTAGTATGTAAATTAACCCATAAATGTTGAAGAAAAGTATTGTTTAGAATACAGAGGTAATTGGAACATGGGATAAAATCAGTGTAAATCTATTCATAATTGGCTGTGTCAAAATAATTTGACATATTTCTTCAGCACAGAGTTCTGTAAGATGACATCAAACAGATTATCCTATACTGAAAAGGAATGCAGTCTGTCTCATTTATCTGCATGAAAATAAATTTTAATTTGATAAAGTGATATATGAGAATGAAACATGAAGACAAATCACTAGCAGAATTTTAAGGCAGGTAAAGAATTGGCTGGAGGGAAGTAGCAGCAATATGTACACTGACTGGGTAACTACTGGAGAAGTTGGCTGTGTGCTGTTCTAGGTCTTGGAATTATCTAAATTTTTCTGTTAAAAGTCTTGACAGAAAAAGTTTGTTTCTTAGTGACACAGCATTATGCAGCAGTGTCAGTAAAGAGGTAAATTGGACTAGAGAGAATTCATCAGGGCTGAAGCAATAGAAGAGCTTGAAAATCTTTGTTAAAAAGTAAAAATTTCATTTATGGATCTATTGGTAATGATTTCCTAATATATTGCAAAAATTTCTTCCTATAAAGTAAAAAGCTTTGAACAATAGTCCATTTCCAAGATGTCTCCTAACAAGTAGTCTGACTTACACAGGAGGAAAACAGTCTTAAGATTTATCGGTCGTCTTAGGGCCAAGTAGAAGAAGGCATTTATGCATTGGATAAGATACAGATGTTGTCTCTGGAATGCTACAGATGGGTCAGGTTCTCATGTTGAAGAAATATAATTTACATTAGTTTTCCTGAAATTTCAGTATGTTTAAGATAAATTCTGATCTCATTGTCTGGTGTTTTATTTCCCTAGTTAACACTGTGGGTTACCCAATTCATAATCAGGTCAAGAGGACTGGAAATAGTTGTCATCCTCTATGCCTGCACTGTTACTGGCACTTAGGAAAATCCTTGGGCAGAACATTTGGGCATAACAACTCACCTGGAGTATATAATGTTAGTAGACTTGGTTAATTTGGTATTTTGGAAAGTGGGTGAACTTTGAGATAGTGCTTGAAAAGGGGAGGGACTCAGAGCTAAAGGTTTGATCTGTAGGATGAGAGATGAGTTTCCTGTTGTCTAGAAGAGGTCTAGGGTTACTGCTAAGTCTACTCTAAACTGGTTGAGGACTTGAGGGTGACTTAATATCTGATTTCTCAATGGATGAAATATGCAAATCCCTTTGTTGTGGCAAATCCCTTAATTACCTGCCTAGGCACATCGCATATTACCACATCAAAGAAAACCAATTAACAAGTGGTAAGATTTTGCTGTAATTACTTTATAGGTAAAAATGTAAGACAACTCTACAAGTAATTTATTTAATCAATTCTAATGTATTACTGTATTTTTTGCAGGAAAGAATATTGGGGGACGTGGTCACAAGATTAGTGACTATTTTGAGGTAAGAACTTTGTAAAATTTACTTTGGTAAAGTTCCGTTATAGCTTTCTTTGGGTGTTACAGCATTTTTGTTGGTAATGGATAGACCTCTTGAGAGGTTACTTCTGTTTTCTTTATGTAAGGTTCTGAGCATTAAACCTTGAAGTAGAGATGCAGTTGTCTCTTGGTGGAGGCTGAACTAAAACACAAAAACCATTTTCTTTCACGCTTTTCTTTAAACAGCTAAAGGCTACACTAATAAAAGTAATAAAATCTGATTTACAAATTGTGTGTGCAGATGAGCTGTATCATTCAGTAGATGTAATAATGTATTTTGAGAAGATTGACTAATTGGAGTGCCATATCTGCTCTGCAGTACCAGGGTGGAAACGGCTCCAGTCCAGTGCGAGGCGTACCTCCTGCAATCCGCTCTCCTCAGAATTCACATTCCGCTCCTTCTTCTGTAAGTCTGTGAACTTCATAACTGCTGCAGATAGTTTTATAGTCTAAACATAGCACCATTGAAAATAATCTATATTCAAGGGAAGAGTTTTCAAAGGAAGGAGCCCTGGGAAAGAGTTCATTGTTCCAACAGGAAAAGAGAAGTATCAAATTAAGTATTAAAAGATTTAATTTAAAATTAAATCAAATTTTTCTGTCAATGCTGGGTCATTTTTTTCTTAAACACCTTTTTAAATGCAAAGTAATTATGTAAAATGTTGATTAAATGTTAAAGTGTTGTTATGGCATCTATTCATAGGCCTCACACAAAAAAGGGGTTGTTACTTGTTACTTAGAAGGAAGCTTGAACCCCTAACTTGGGACTTTAAATGCTCAGTTTTTGAAAAATCGTAATTTTTTTTTAAGAATTGATACCTAATCTGCCTTTAAAAATCTCTTTTTTGGTTGTGCTAATTCTTTTTTTTCCTTCTTATAAGCACAATTCCAGTGCTCAGCATACCAACATGTTATTCTAAATGGCCAAATTTTGCCAGTTACAGAAAAGATTTGTTTTCCCTGATGGTAGACCTCAGCTTTTATTCCATGTACTTTCAACTTCAGGCATCCTCTTAGTCTTGCCAACAATATGGGATGTAATACAGATTGTAGAATTCGGCTTGAAAAAGGTCTCATTCACACAAACTAGGTTCATTAACAGGATTTGTGTTCTGATCTGCACTAGCTTCCTCTCTCTGGTTCTCCCATGAGAACTAAACACTCCAAAAATAACTCACATTATTCTTGAGTTGTGAAAGCTCAGAATCAGAAAAATAAGTCTGTGTAAGACTGACATCACCTTATGTCAGTCTTGTATTGTCTTAAATCTTTCAGTCTGTTTTCCAAAAGTGACAATCTTACTTTTCTCAGAGAATATATTGCATCCTTCCTGAACTGCAAGTGATATATGTGATGCCATACTGATAGCTTTCAATGCAGTGCTCCAAGTAGTAGCTTGTGTAAAGAAATACCCTGTTTGTTTATTCTTTGTGATTTTCCTGCCAAGAGTTGTAACAAGCCTGTGCTCATTATTAAATATTACAGCTGTATCTAAAATACTTTGCCTTCATGCCTTTCAGGTTCGGCAGAACAGTCCTTCTCCTACTTCTTTAGCTTTTGGGGACCACCCTCTCACACAACCAAAGCAGTTATCTATTAAAATTACTCAGGTAACTTTTTGAGTGCAGCTGTCCTATGTTACTTAAGACTGCAGAAAAAAACCCCAAAACCTAGTTATGCTTATTTCTTGGTCTTCTAAGTTCTTCTAAACTCTTAAAAGCTTTCAAAAGCTTTGCTTTTTAAAATTGCCAAAGCATTTTTCTGCTAAGATCAGCAGCTCATAATTTAAATATCTCTGGTGAGTTTCGTATTCTTCACTTACTCTGCTTCCAGCATTGCACTGCATGATTTCATAGATGACCATGTCACTGGGAGGTTTTTGCTCAAGATTTTAGCTGTTGTGTGATCTTAGAAGTAGAGGCTGCTCTTTCAGGCAGTATTTGAATTGACAGCTGCCATTGTCATACTGCATTTAAAATCTGACATTGAAGAAGAAAAATGAGATGGCAATCAAAATGGTCAACACACAGTTCTAACATGACTTTTAAAAGCTGAAAGCAATTGTTTGATGCTCTCTCCCATTTCTGACATGATCTGTTCTATCTTCCATATGTTAGGCAGAAAAAGGTTGCTTCACCTGTTGACCAATACAGAAAAATTAATTAGTTGACATTTACATTCTTGCCCTGGTTTTTATGCTTTTTTACGAACAATAACTTCTCAGTTAGTGATGAAATCTTTTAATACTGGTAATGGTTTGTCCCAACTGTTCACAGTTGTCCTCATGAAGAGGGAAAGCAGTTTTGAGTAAGAACCTTTCATGACACCTGAAAAAATATCCTGATCTTGTTGAATGTTTTAAAGTAGTTTATTTCTCTGCCTAACAAACATAAGAAGAATAATGCTGTAGTTTTTAAAGGAAACAATAAATATTTCAAAATGTTCTTTTTAGACTGATCTCACAATGCTGAAATTAGCTGCACTAGAAAGTAATAAAAATCAAGACTTGGAAAAGAAAGAAGGTCGTATAGATGACTTACTCAGGGTAAGTGTTGGACATGGTGTAAAGGTATTTATTCAGAACCACATACAGTGAATATGAGGCAAATATTTTAGAATTTTAAAAAACTACCTAAATTAAAGGAATAACAAGTTCTTTATTTTTGTAATTTTTTTCTTAAATCTAAGAAGTCAAAATAATGAAATGTATAAGATGTTTTTTCAGCTTCTATGCAATGACTTGTTAATGATTAAATATGTTTATAGACTTCCTGAAGGTGCAAAGAAAGCTGATGCAGTTTGCAGGCAGTTGATTAACTCCTTAAATTCATATTATAATTTCACCTAACGGGTGGTTTTTGTTTGTTTTTTTGTTCTAATTGTGAATAGCCATAATCAGTGGAACAACTGTTGGCATTTTCAGAATGGAGGTGATTGTGACAGAAATAATTACAGGCAATAAATAACTACTTTTAATAAGAAAACTGTGCTATACTGTGCTCTAAGACCTGTTTTCAGAAAAAAAATCTTAATGCTTATGCTCTTGAAGCATTGGAGAGGTGATATGTAGAAATATAAAATATGAAACAAGCCTGTATTCACAAGTTCTAGTCTGTTTAGTGCTTGTATGTGTACATACATATGTACAATTCACTAAAATATTAACCCATGCAATCATATATTATGAAATTGTACATGTAGACTGTTTTAACACATGTTTGACAGTATGGGATAGACAAACCTAAACTTTAAAAAAAAAACTGTTTTAATCAAAATAATATTGTTGTTGGGTTTTTAAGGTAGTAAGTTAAATGTAATTGGAACACAGGGAATTTGTTAAACTTCCTGCTCAGATAATTGAAACTTTTATCACTGTGAAATTATTGCTTTCTTTTAAATTGAAGATGTTAGGATTTACATGACTTCAGAAATCATATATAAAGGTCCAACGCTAAAATTTAAACTTAGAGTTTAAATGAAAGTGGAGCCCTCAGTGGAAAGCTGAAAAAGAGATCAGTACAGAGCTTTTCTATATTCTCTATATGCTGAATGCTCTGTAATACAGAATGCAGGACCATGTAAAGGAAACAAAAAGAAGCAAGGCATCCTTTAACAAATTGGGGTAGATCTGTGAAATGAAATTTTTGTTTTGATAGATAGATGTGTTTATGCATGTTTCTTACTTTAGTCATGTGAAAGTAGATACATTTATTTTCTGTGACAGCTGATTTAAAAAATAGTGTTTCAGTATATCTCTTAATATTTTGTATATATTTATTAGGCTAATTGTGATCTTAGAAGACAAATAGATGAACAACAAAAACTACTTGAAAAATACAAAGAAAGGTTAAACAAATGTATTTCAATGAGCAAGAAGCTTCTAATTGAAAAGGTAAGTTTACTGCTCTTAAAATCTTTGCAATGAAAGCTGTGAGATTGCAGTAAAACTCTGTTATGATTCCTTCATTTTCACTTCAAATTTTTCATGTTAGTTGCTTGAGATTGAAACTTCATATCCATGGTCTCTCTCTGGCAGTATGTTTGTAAACCTGAATAAGCTAAATAAACTGTTTAGCCTTTTTCAGATGGTGGAAAATGTACCTTTTTAATTTAAGGATTTACCCATCGTGAGTAATTTGGGTATAGCAAATCATAAAAGTTAAGAGTTTAGTATATGTCATTTTCTGGACAAACTGTAAGATCACAGTGGATGAAAGCATTTTTGAGCATAATCTGTTGTGGAGAGGAGATGGATGATACCTCTTTATGAGACACTTAAGTGGCTAAGATAATTTTTGATGTAAATTGATAAAATGTTATGTTAGTTCAGAATTAATGGAAAAAAGGAAATAAAGATGATTTTTTGCCTTCATGCTACTACTAAGGAAATAATTACTTCGAAATTTCATACCAATCATATTTACATTAGCAGCAATTTATTAGAAGAAAAGGATACCCTGTTTCTCTCCCTCTTCTTTCAAAATAGCCTCATTTAGAAAAAAAAAAGTTATTAGAAAATCATGTTACTACAAATTAGGATACAAAAAAGTTTAAGATAAACAGCCCAAGTGCCTTCCCTAGTGCTAGCTGCTGGATGCTGCTGTCATATACAATGGCACAGTGTGAGCTGTTGGAGGATTAGGGAGAGTTTCCTTACTAACATGTATTAAATAATTATTGCAGATCTTTTTAAGTTCCAGCATGAGGGGAATGCATGCATCAGAAAAGGTGCATCAGATCTGTTTGGCATAATAGTAGATGGGCACCTTCAGACTGAGAATACCATGAGGGGTCTTTCTTGTGAAAGGCCCTTCTTCAGTCTAGAAGTCTGTTTGCACAAAGATCCTTAATTCTGACAATTTGTTACTTTGTGTGTTTGTGTGTGTGTGTGATTTTGGGCTATAGACATTTCTTACGAGGCAAGCATTTCTAACAATTAAAGAAGTTTCCTTCCATTAGGTGTTCACAGTGCTCTTTCTTCTGAAGGAGACTAGGCAGACTTGGTTTTCACATCCCCAGGATGCTTGTGGTAGCAGTTCTGGTTCTAAGGAGGGCATCTGCTTCTGTTCCTGCAAGTGAACGTGTGACTGCAGTTAAGCCTGTCCACAGTGCATTCCCACACAGAGCTTCCCTGCCCCAAGGCAGTCTGGTACAAGTAGTAACATAGATGATCTGTCAAGGACGTTTCCAGGCTAAGTATAGTAGGTGCATTCTTCAATATCTAAGTCAGTTCATTTGTTGTAATAGACATGTACACACAGAATCTTAATTACATCCTCTATGATGCTGATACTCTATCAGTTTTTTTGTATTTACAAATAAAGTGGTTTTTTAATGATGAGCAGCAAACTTCGTAGGAAAACTGAGCCAAACTCAGATTATTTTTTCGTGCATAAATCATCCTCTAGTATTGATTCTGACAACTGCAGATGCTTGAGTTCTGTAGAAGTTAGAATAAATGGAGTAAGTACTACAAGATATTTTCATTTATTCTTCTTTTATCCCCGCCCTAGAAGGCTGTTGGAGGAAAAAACCTTAGTGTTTTATTGACTTTCTGAACACTATTGTGTTACTAAATATGAAATTTTTTTGTTGTTGTTTTCTTAGAGCACACAGGAGAAGCTGGCAAGCAGAGAGAAGAGCATGCAAGACAGATTACGCCTGGGGCATTTTACAACAGTTCGTCATGGTGCTTCATTTACTGAACAGTGGACAGATGGCTTTGCATTTCAAAATCTTGTGAAGTTAGTCAATGCTATGTTCTTAAAATTCTCACTAATTGTTACTTCCCTCTAGTGGATTTTTTTATTACTAATGTTCTAGGATTGACGCGGCTTTTCATATGTTGTATTTTGCTTGGCCTTTTGAAGACTGAGAGTAGAGTACAGAACTCCATTAATCATCTGAGGGAATGCTAAGGTTGTGTGTCTTTAAAAAACAGTTCGGTTTCACATCGTTTTAACTGTCCTTAGAAAAGCATGAATGTAGTAAATAAGCAGCACATAGTTATTCAACTCAGCTGATAGAAAGAGCTGTAAAACTCAGTGAGTGATTTTTCAGGAAGCTAACCATGTATCACCGGTGGTCATTGGGACAGATGAGGTCTGTGAAGTTCTCACTGGTTACATAGGTGCTACCAGCATGTCCTCATGGCAGCAGCTTTTTCAGGCATCTTGCTCCTTAGTGCTGTGAAGGAGGAGTGACAAATCTGGCAGCCTCAGACAGGGTCTAGTGCAAGTGGATGGGGGAGAGCAACCACCTGGCAAAGAGCTGCTGTAGCAGATATTTCAGCAGAGATGGGGCCAAGGAAAAGGACTCTGGAAGGCTGACAGAGATGGTGGTAAAATAATAATGCAGTGCTTCCGAAGGTGTTCTTTGGTAATGAGTCTGATTCAGACTTTGGAGATACAGATAGCTATGTAGATAGAAAGGTACATATATTTTAAAAAGTAATTCACCAAGATTTTTGGTTTTGAAGGGTAGTATGTAGTCTTAGCATTATGGGATTGCCTAGGGCACTGTTTTTCTAAACACTCTTAAAAACGCTCTATAGATGTGTTTTGCGTGAAAGCTGTAATTGTTTGCCATACAACCGAACTGATGATTTATTTGGGAATGGCCAGATCATCATCAAATTCAGTATTTGGCCTATTAAAATCAGGTACTCTCTTGATTCAGTCACAGGAGGTGTGTTATGGTATAAAAGAAGATATCCACCAACTCCGATTTTTTTTTTCCTAATGGAAAAGTCATGCATAACACTTTACAAAACAAAACAACCACAAAACAAAAAACAAAACCACAAAAAACCAAAACAACACCAAAATCAAAGAACAGACAACACCCCCCTCCCCAAAACCACCATATATTTAAAAAGTAAATTGTGCCATAACTTCAGCAAAATTTTTCCACCTCAGGAAGAACACTGGTGTTCTTTCTCCTAGGAAACATTTTCACATGTACAGTAAGTTTTCTAAAGTTTCTAAATGCCTTATCAGTTAAAAAGATAGTTCTTTAAAAAATGCAAATTGATGAAACTTTAATAAAGCTTTTTTTGGGGTTTACAGGCAGCAAGAGTGGGTGAATCAACAAAGGGAAGACATTGAAAGGCAAAGAAAGCTCCTGGCCAAGCGAAAGCCTCCAACTACAAATAATTCTCAGGCACCATCTGCCAATTCTGAACCCAAGCAGAGGAAAAATAAAGCTGTGAATGGGGCAGAAAATGATCCCTTTGTTAGACCCAATTTACCACAGCTGTAAGTTTAACATTTCAATCAGTCTTTTACATAAATTCTCAGATATTGTCTGTGTGTGTTCTATTCAAATAACAGCATAAAAAGACACTCGGTATATTCAGCAGCTATATTCTCACTGAGGACTTGCTGATGTTAGGGAAATTTGCATCACGGTCTATGAAGTTGTTGTACAGTTGTGCAATTTATTTTTGGTAAAGTCACCAGAGAAAGGCCCAAGCTGGGTTCAGGCAATGTTCCTTATGTTACCCTGATCTAGAAGTGTCCTTATCCTGTCTTCTTAGTCTTGAAATGTCCCTGATACCTATTGAACTTTTCTTTGTCCATATTGCTTTAAGAGCTCCTCCTTTAGTTAGAAATTTTTTTTCCATATAACAGGATTTAGTTGACAACAAAAGGGTTTTTTCAGCCCTTAGTATTTGAAGACATGTCTTAAAACAAATGGAAATATTATCTTTTTCCCCCTTCTGAATGCCACATCCTGAGACCAACTGTTAGAAGTTACTGATCCCATTTCACATATTGACAGTATTGAAATTTTTTGTCATTGAAACAGAAATTGACTTAAAGAACTCTCTTTTTCCAGGGACATTTTTTCCTGCAGACAGAAAGCGTATAATTCAAGGCACACAAAGATGTGTTCTTGACATTTAATTTTAATATTTTATGAAATTGCTGCTGGAAGGTATTAGTTACTGCCCTTGATGCTAAGAGGCTGCAGCTGACAGTGTATCTGTTCCTACTTTATTTTTAAGCAAAAAGTAAATAATTAGGGTTAAAAAGATTACCAAATTAATCTGTGTTACTTTGCAGAAGTAAGCTACATGTGCTGAGCATGGTCACCTGTCACCTCTCATGTGTGGAGGTAGTAATTTATACCCCTGGGGATGAAGGGTATATAAATTGCTCTAGTTAGGTCTGCAGATACATACATTTGGACCATCCCTTTGAAGACAGCTGCATGCGTTTTGCATAATGCATCATTCTTAAAATTCACATTGTGAAGTTGTTTTGTTGTGACAAAAATATCATGAAAATTCAGTCGTAAGTCTGGCAATATAAGCAAATCTTGGTTAGCGTTACTCATGTGTTTTGGTAGAGAGCTGAAGAGTCATGGCTCATTGTGACTCTTCAGTAATGCTTAGAGCCTGTGTTTCTGCTTAGACCATAATTAATAGTACAGTAAATATTGCTGTTGTGTTAAAAATACCTGTGTGTTTTGAATGTAATCCCTACTGTTATTAAAAGTAACATTTATGCAATTGAAAATACCTGAAAATTTACAGAAATTTTTATTTGCTAGCTTTTGGCTGGTTATATTCCCATAATCTTACTGCTGCTCTCAGAGGTGATAAATATAAATCTGGGAAAAAATACAGACAATATGTTCTAATTTTTAAGTAGGACAAGATGGTAATAAACTTCAGAATATTTTCTGCTGTTACATGATGTTAATTTACTAAAGACTTTGCAAATTTTCATTTCAACTGGCTTAACTAGTTACATGTTAAATGACACATAAAAATGCTTGTTACAGAATTGCCAGGAGAACAATCAAAATTGGCCTTTTGTATCTAATGCTAGCATAAATGTAAGCAGTTATTGAATCAAAACTGTTTTGCGTTTCAGTATCCTAGTTTGATCATTATATAATTTAGATATGAGATTACTTGCCTGTATCGTAAACTTACAAAATTTGTTTCAGATCTTTGAGAAAAATCTGTAATGTGTCCTGAGATCACAGAAACATTTAGCCACCTTGTGCTCCTAGGCCTTTACTTGGAAGGGTTTTAAAAATATTTTTATTTAGGATTTGTTACAACTTTGTATAGAAGTATTATGTGTTGACTCCTTTTTGCTTCTCAGTACAGAATTAAATGTTTTTTGTATCTTGGTGAAACATTAATTGAGCACTTTCATTTTAGAGTAAATTTGTCGTGCTCTATGTGATTCTCTCCTATTACATTGTGCTTATCACTGTTTCTGCATTACTTCGACAGTAATGAGCTTAATTAGTATAGTCAAATGGAAAAGGCTCTGTTTATATGAGGCATGAGGAAATGCAGAGCTGCTTGAGATTAATGAACTAAACCTGTGGTGAATTAGTACAACATACGTGCAAATGATCAGCCAAGTCTATTTTAAACATACAAACAACTTGCTAGGGATTGTTGCCACCAGGTGTCTTTACCACTGCATTGGTTTTTTTTTTAAGTATCTCCAGCTTCTGGTTTTGACAAGACAAAATGATCTGTAGCTTTGTAACAATCAGTAGTATTGAAGCTTTTTCTCAAAATAGGTGTTAACTCTTTGAAACAGACTGAAGGCATTGCCTGAGGCATTCTTGATAAGGGCGTTGTTTTAGTTTAGGTGAATATTCTGTGGTTTCTGATAGGAATGTAAAAGCAGAATTTTTGCTCTGAAGTTACTGGTATAAAAGTGGCCAGCTTGCCAGTGTCTTGTGAGTGAATGGTGGGTTGGTGTTTCAAGTAACATGGAACAGATGAGTCTAAACACTGTCCTGGTTTTCCATTATTCTTTCCCTTTTTGTGGCCTAAGCCAAAACTAAAATGTAGTTTCAATTTTGAGAGTTCTCTTTTCTACTGAATGAAGTAATTTTATTAGTCTTATATAAAAGGAATAAATTGAAATGTATTTAAAGAAAAAAAATGTGTTTGAAGTAGAGGTTGCCTTCTTAGCCCTGCAAAAAAATTTGTTTGAAAACTCTGTTCCAAATTCTTTGGAGATGTGAGAGGTGATTCTGTAAGATTATAATGCTAGTCCCCACTTTTTGGAAACAGCTCTTACTTCATGAGACAATTACTTCTAGGAGTAACATTTCATTTAGTTTTGATGGTGTAATCCTTCCTCTGCAGCTTCAGCCATTTCAGTTGTCTTCACTTCCCAGTCACCTCTTCAAGTACTTCCCAGTTCCTCCATGATAGCCTGTATATGAACTTGTCCCTGCATGCAGTTTGGACTAGGAGAGAGAGAGAGCTGGCAGAGGTTGTTACTGTGACTGAACAGATGCATTATTTAGGAGGAGCATTCTGTTCCATATGGAACAAATAAAAATATTTTCAGGAACTTCTTCAGGCTGGAGTGTCAACAGTGTGTCTGGGCTTTACTGGACAATTTTCTGTGCAGCAAAGGTCATGGTCAGGATCAGACTGTTGCCACATTAATTCATGCAACCTGTTCCCAGCTGCCCTTCTTCCCCAGTGCTCCTCAGATTAGCCTCAGGCATGACTATCCAGTTTAAGATGGCAGCAGCCTGTTTCTGGTTGATGTCCCTACCCTGTGCTCCTCATGCTTTCTCCCTCAGCGTCTGATGAGAGCTGTGTGTCTCAGGTGATGGAGGAGGAACCCCTTCTGCCAGAAATGGTGGTGTCTTGGAGGTGCCTTGGAAGGTGCCCTGAACAACCTGATCTCATAGACGGCATCCCTGCCCATGACAGGAGGATTGGAACTAGATGATCTTTAAGGTCCCTTCCAGCCCAGGCATTGCATGATTCTATAATTCTGTTTTCAGAAGGTGCCTCCAGCATGCCACTGCCCTGCAAAGGTTGAATGGTGAGTGAGTGGATGCAGGTGGAAAGTGTCAGGCTGATGAGAAGCAGTCTCTAGGCTGGTAGGATGTTTTCAGACTGTGCAGTGGTGGCCTACGGGCAGAAAACAGACAGTATGTACACTGTTATTGGCTTACTGCTGTTTGTTGTGTGCTACTTTAATACAAAGAACACTATAGATAAAAACTATTAAACTCCTAAAAATAAAGTGTTTCTGAGTATGAGAGAATACAATTTTGTTTTTCAGAAGTAAATGAACAAAATCCAAAGTGACTATATCTGTGTACAGCTCTGTGTTTTATATGCCTTCCTCTGAAATGTGGGGGTCAGTAATGACAGTTTCAGATTGCTGTGAAACATGCTGTGCTTCTAATAGAGTTAGATTTGTAAGGAAATAGAGAAATGGAGAACAATCATTTATTGGGTTACAGCATAGAAACATGGAAAGAGTGACTTTGAATCTTAATGTTTTCAATATGACATCTAAGTTGTGCTCTGTGCTCAAGAGGGCTATTTCAGAACTTTTTGAAAGGCAATACTTGCTAGAGCTGTCTAGGCACTTTGTTACAACTCTGTATGGACATCTGAGGTTTTATAAAAAGGACCGGATTTTCTATATTATGTTTGTTTTTAAGGGGAACTATGGTTTTAGGGCTCTCAGTGTTCACCGAAAATTCTGGTAGGTCATGGCATAAACTTCGTATTTTGAGTGTGTTTTACTTGTGGTTCAGCTTGGCAAAGCCACCTAAATACTTACTCTTCTTCCTGTGAAAGACAAACATTGCTATCTGTATTTCTAGAAATGCACAAACCTGTAATTTATACTCTAGACAAGAATCTAGAGACAACAATATTCAACCTTGTACACACTGGCATTGTTCCTTTGCCTTTTTTAACCAAGAACTTAATCCACATTAAAATAATTTGCTGTTTTAATAGAAATATGAAAAAGTGTCAGGGATGTTGTTGTGAGTTGTCTCATTGATGTCTTTGGCAGTGCTAGCAGATGTATTACCCAGGAATTAGAGCATTTGTTTCTTACGTTTCTTGCTGTTGCTTGGACTGGACAAAGAATGCAGTGCCAGCTTTCCTAGCTATTGAGACACCCCATTTCACATTTGCTTTAATGCCTCTTTTTTTAAGATGTAGCATACATTGTCTAAATCCAGAGGAGATTCTGCTAGGAAAAGAATATAAATGTTAGGGCCCAAGATCTGGTAGTAAGAGACCTCTTGCCTTTCTTGGAGAGGCAAATTTCCTCCCTCCATTGTTGTCGGAGTATTTGGGGATGTCTGTTGACTGTAATACAAGACTGCTCTGAATTCCAGTAAGAAAAAAAGATGCACAGTAACTTTGTATGACATTTCTTAAAAAAAACTATTGCTTCCCTCTGAGACTCTAACAAGATATGATGATGGGTGCTTTTTGTCGCCTGATCTGAGTATTTTCTATATGTTACAGACCCAGAAGGTTGATGAAATAACTACAGTGTTGTGAGGCTGTTTCCAATTTCTTGAAAATTCAGATGCTGTGGTCAAAAAAACCCCAGTAATTTCACTGGGATTTGGTTGAATCTCTCTCCTGTCCTGGTCAAATCAGAAAATGGGTAGCAAAATTTAGTATTTATAGTACCAGGAATTGAAAGTGCTCTATGAAAGCTTCAGAAACACCAGATTTTATTTTAAAAAGATTCACTCCTTTATCAAGAACTTTTGAGACCCAATAAACACAGGGGTTAGAATTCTGAAAACTGTGGTGAACTTGAAGTTTAAAAGGGAGGAAGGAGTCTTGTAGTCTATTAGATTTCTGTAAATTGTATTGAAGTTGGTTGGCATTTGCTGTAAGAGAAATCTGAATTAGTATCCCTCACCTCTGGGAAAACTAGTGGTGATTTTTTAAGACATTCTAGTCCTCAGACTTGCAATATGAGCATCATGTATAGCCTTCTAACCACCTTGGGTAACTATCTTCCCAGATGATAACTGAACCCACAGAAATATGGACTTTGTGAGAATGAATTATACTATGAATTTTAGCTTTGTATCATGCAAGAAATATTAGGTCTAGGCAAAACAATAAAAAGTGTAATTTTAATTTCTTTTGTAGGGATTTGTGTGAATCCTTTCAAGGAGACCATACCTCTTTCTCCTTCTCTGTCCTCTGTTTCTCTTCCTCACTTGTGCATGGTTTCTTGTCTGGAACTTAAGTCTCTTGGGTTTATTTTTTTGGTGCTTTGTCTTGTTTGTTCATCAGATGAATGCTGCATGCAGTCAGTTCGCAGGTTTCTGAGGTACTAATCTGCACAAACAGTCTAGATTACCTGTATTATAACTAACTTTATGTACTAGCAAGTCTAGAGACAGTGAGGGATCACTGGGTTATTTGTAGCCAGAAATTGTTGGGAAAAGGGAGAGGAGAGAAGCAGCAAAAGAGTCACACGTGAATTCAAAGCTGAATTTGTAATTTCATGCAAAATGTAGTGCTAATGAACTTGAAATGTATGGTTTTGCACTACCTTCAGTAAATCCACATCTTAGAAATCCAGTGTTGTCACTCTTGTCTAATTTCTGAATGCGTTAGAGTTGAGAACCAAGCAGTGGAGTAGCATCAGCTAAAAATTGGAACGGTGATATGATTCGAGACACACGTAGGTAGTTAATAGGCTATCTGGAAGAACAGAAATGGCTCAGTGGGAGAGGCAGTTAGTATTGCAGAGTACCAGATACAGGCATTTTGTAAGTATGTTTTGACCCTGAAATGACAAGCCCAAGGTGTTCAGATGGTTCAAAAGTGTACTTACAGTACTTCCAGTGGCAGTAAATAACAAGACACTGTAGATACTGTAGTTTTTAAGTAAAAATGCTATTGTTTTGTTTGCCACCATAGAAAGGCTATAATTACATGATTGTTTCATTTTTCAGTTTGACTCTGGCCGAGTACCATGAACAGGAAGAAATTTTCAAACTTCGATTAGGACATCTCAAAAAGGTATGTTTTTTTTATCGCAACCAAATCCATAAAAACTAGTACTGTCAAAATAAAGAGATAGCTTGTTGAGCGCTGTCTGATTAAAAAACCTAGTACTAAAATTGCTGTACTACTTTAGGCCTAATGGTGACCTTCCTTTTGTTTCTGTTTGTGCAACTTTTCATAAACACTGGGATTATAGAGTGGCAAGAGTGAGTCCATCCCGTGTAACTGTACTGGTTCCTTAAATCCTTCTAATAGTGCTAACAGTGATGATGCCATCAATCCTGCTCTTCCTCTTCCGCTTTCTGAGCTCTCATTTCAGAGCTCAGTGAGCCAGCCAAGCTTGATATATGGGCTTTTTACGTTTGTTTTTTGGCCTTTAAAAAGGTCCAATTCACAAGCTTTGTATTTTGGAATTAATGTAACATTTTCATAATCTGCAGTATTCACTTCAGTTGTTATCAGTATGTTACCTATCATAAGAGAATATAATTTTCCTACTTTTATGGAAAATCTTTTCTCTGTATCTTAAATTATTTTTGCAGTCAGGTATTTTATTCTAGTCTTTGACTTCTGAAAAAAACCTTTTTTCTTGAAGCCCATCATTCTAATAAATCTGTCTAGTGAGATAATTATAATATGAAGACCCTGTTACTCATTCAAGCAAAGGTTTTGAGGAATAACCTGTAAAAAGGAATGGCAGTTGAATGGCAGAAATACCTAAACAAGAGTGAAAGAAAAGTACCTGTATCTGCTGACTAGTAGTTGCTGAGTTGTTTGGTCAAAACAGGTTGTAGTGTTTCTCCCCTTGAAATGTTGCAAGAGTCTTGTTTCAGGCCTGTTCTCTTCAAATGTACAAGCTGCCTGAAATATCCTACTATAATAAACTGAGCTGGGCCTCTTGAGAAAGCTGCTGCTCTTTCTAAAGAATATGACAGGGAAAGTACTTGAATCAGTAGTAGAAAATCTGCATATAATTTGCTGACACTAGTGAAGTAGACTGCCCACATAGTTCTTCATTGTTAATGGTTTAGAAGCATCAGCTTCACATGAAATTCTATTACAAAATTCTGGGGTTTTTTTCCCATGCTTTAACTTTGTTGAAGTCTAATGGGAATTTCAGATGATAGATGAAATAAGCTGTTACGTGGTTGTTTAATACCAGAATTTTGGTTTCACCTTGAGCATCGATGCTGGAGTAGTTTGCAAAAGAAGAAAATTCCTTGACTAAATGCCAGAGGGGAAACAAATATTACTCTTAGCAAATCGTATTGGAGTATATCTGAAGAAAATAATAAAAATATATTCTTACATTTTAATTCTTCTGTGTGGTATAGATTTTGTCATTAACTGAGAAAACCAGTTTTGTTACCTTCATTTTTATATGGCTGTATTTCTTCCCTGTGCTTCTTTGCTATTTACATTTTTTTCTTCCTTCCTTCAGCATCTGCTGTTTTGCTGAATGCTCCTCTTCCTTTTCACTCTTGAGATGCTTTCCTGGTGTTCTTATTTTTGGTGCCCTGTACATGCTGCCACCACACATTTTCTTTTCCTTCTGCTACCCAGGAAATTCTTTTCCAGCTAGTTGCTTTGGTCCTGGAGAGAGGCTCTTGTTTTCTCACTTCCTTTTATATAGCAGTGACCTGAGGCAGCTAAGCTGGTTCATTCTTGCTTAAAGGTATTCACAGCCTGAGTGTCCTAAATAACAGCTGGAAACAATGCAACCAGCCAGTTCTCTTTGGACTAACATTGGCCTATGAACCACATTTTGAGAACCACTGAATTGCATAATATATGAACAAAAAGGTCCAAAAGAGGCATAACTGATGGATTTTTTTTTTTTTTTTGTTAGCCTTTGGGAAGAACATAGACAATTGTGTGTAGAAGTGTGTGGCCTTTTGTGAGGGGAGAAGGACTAGAATTCTTTATAAAGGACTACTGGGTTATGAGGAACTGCCTATCATTTCAGGATATTTAACAGAGAACTGTGGGGATGCATCTAAATATAGAAAAAAGAGTTTAACATTATATAAACAGGAAAAAACCCAGCTCTTGACATTGTATCTTAGATCTGGGTGGACCATTTATTCTTCCTGCTAGCAGATTAGTGCTACTTAGTCCAGATTTTAAATTTTTAGGAATTTGATTTTCATTTTCTGAATGGAAGTTCATCTCATGTCTTGTTTTGGGATGAGAGGGTTTTTCCTTAGCTTATGGGGATGGTTTCAGGATATCCACTGAAATCATCTCATCCGAACTCCTTAATTCATTTCCAGTCCAGACTCCTCGATTCATTGGATATGTGGTCATTTCATATGTGTTTTAGATCATACAAATTCAGTTGTTGCTTCAGGATACAGGTTTATGAGAATACTAGTTTCATGGTATTTTCTCTCTGCCTTGCTGACTTCTGCCTCCATCCCCTTGTGCCACGGCTTATTCCTTTGCTACTTTTACCACCAGGTCGTACAGTCAAGAGAATAAACTGGGTTGGAGAACTGATCTAGCTTCTTTCAAAAAGCAAATGTGTGGTTTTTTGTGATGCTAGTTTCTTTTTTTCTTTTATTTCTTCTGTTGTTTTTTTTTCTCTCTTCAAAATTGATTAGTATTCCAGTTTGATATACCATGTGGCTGTGCAAAAGGCCTTGCCAAAATAACAAGAGATGATGAGGGGTGCTGCTTCTAAAAAAAAAAGTATCAGATGCCAGGCCTTCTTTTTCCTTTCTAGCTAAAATAATTCCATAATTATGAACTTTCTGATATGGACTAATTTTGTCTCCCCTTTCTTCAAATTTTCAAGTTCAAGAGGCACTAACTCTGAAATCAGTATAACCCTGTCTACATCTTTCAATGTTTATGTTTTTCAGTTTGAGTATAGATACATAGTTTTCTACAAATCAGGCATCATGAGTTCTTTACTTTTTTAGAGAACTTTAACAAATAATTATTTCATTGTTTCCTAATACATAGCATAAATATGAGATAAAATTAAATGCTGAAGTTAGTTAAGGAATGTGCTCCTACATGACATGCTTCTTTTGAAGTTGCACTTAAAATCTTAGGCAATACACATTCTGCGTTTGTAATTTTAATAAGATACAGATGGAAGAATCTTTTAAAATTAGATTGCTATTGGTGTCTTCTATATTAGCACCTTAAGCATGTTTCTGCTGTAACGATGTGCTCTTTATTCTTTTACTTGATTTGCACTTCAGCCTTATAATATTTTAAATGTCTTTTTTTTAATCCGCTGGTTTGTACAGAATCTGTAACTGCCCATATCTCACTTTTTTCTTTTTTTGTACATCAATTTCAGACAGCTTCCCAGATAATTTATCTCCTTAGCTGAGGTACAAAACCCAGCTGCCTCTCATTTCAAATAGCATCCCTACAGTGTAGAATAAAATCATGAACATCCCATTACCTGTGGGCTCATGAACAGAAAAATTTCTTGAAACAAGCTTTTGCCTTATCTTTCTGAATTTTTCTGGCTTTAAGAGAAAAGCAGTGCTTTCTTCTAGTTCAGCTGGGTTTTGTAATGTAATGTTCCTCCATCACCACTAGTATTGATGCAGGGGTAAAAATACCCTTTTCAAATGGGGAGTAAATGAGCTTTTGTATTTCCTTCTTTTCATTTGCAGGAGGAAGCTGAAATACAAGCAGAACTTGAACGTTTGGAAAGAGTTAGGAATCTTCACATAAGAGAACTGAAAAGAATAAATAATGAAGATAATTCACAGTAAGAGATTCACTGTCTTAATTTTGCATGTCTGTTTTTAAAGTAATTCTCTAGTATCACATTTTACCTAAAGAAGAGACACTTGTTCATAATTTCTTTTTTGATCTCTGTGTTTATATATGTATTTTAAACACCAGCTTATTTAAACTTAATGAAAATTTCTTATTATTTGGTACACTTATTAATGTTTTTATTGGATATGCAAGAAATAACATAAAAATACAGCCTATAGTGAAGAGCTGAAACTTGCTGGACCATATTACTAAGCTAAAGAAAATACTTGTGAGACAACTTAACACAATTCACTCAGCTGATGATAATGCAAGAAAATGGCAGGGAGGTTTGATGCACCAGCAGCAATTTTGTGCTGCAGTTAAAATAAATTTTGGATTTATGGCACTGGGATTTTGTTCCTACCAGGTGTAGGTACCTAGCAGGAAAAAGCGATATTACATTGTTACTTTGTATTTCACCTTGAATGGCAGTGTATCATAATGTTAAATTGTTACTTAATATGAACTATCACTGCGTAGTAATAATACTGCGTATTATTGAAAGCAATAACTACATAACTTGAAAAATTAAGTCTGTTTCCCATTATGACAGATACAGGCACTACAGTTGCACCAACGCTTTTAGCTGGCACTGTTGCTTGAAAGGAACTGGTTCTGCCTCTCCCTGGCTACTTAGCCCTGTTTTCTTTCGCATGCTTGCAATGGCATTTCTCTACTGAACCGATGCTGGAAATTGATCCAAATTAAAACCAGCTCCTGTGGTTTATTTTTCTGGATTAGTTTTAATCCAGGATCAATTTCCTGGTCTAGTTCTTTGCCCCAGTTGCAAAAATGTTTATGCTGCCATGAGGAAAGAGGACAGTGCAAGGGTGGAATGAGCCAGGGGGAAGGACATGGTGGGACTGGACTTCTCGCTTTCTGCGCTGGGAAATGTTTATGAAACAGTTGCCTTTAGCCTTTGGGATTTTTTTTTATTTTTTACTTTTTAGATACAATAGAATTATGCATACACTAAGGCTTTTAAACATTAAAAGAAAAAGATACGAAATTGTGCTTAACTGTTTTAATGATACCTACCATGCAGCAGTACAGAAATTTTTTGTTACCTTGTGGCCTTAGTGCTAATTGATAGTTAAACTGGTGTTATGTTTTGGATGTAAAGAGTAATGGTTGTTGATACTTACAAATTGGTGGCAAAGTATTTTCTTTTAAAAATAAGTGTTCTACAACAAATAAACAAGCAGGTTAAATGACAACCTTTTTTAATCTTCTGTGTTTGCATTAAAACAGGTTTAGGGTTTTTTTAAAAAAAATAAATACTTCTTCAATAAGGAATAAATGGCACAGAAAAATGACAGGCTTTGACTATGTAAATACTGTATGTGGGCAAAGAATGTCCACATTACAGTTGCAGTTGAAAACAGTTACAGGACATGGACAAGCAGAATAGTGCAGCTTCACTACTCGTTGTCTGCAGTCAATGCTGACACATTTTATGGTACAGAATGAAAAGCTTGAAACTGTGTGTTCACGTTTTTGTGGGAGTTTAGACAAATATTTGCCAGGTGGCCAAGCCACAGCTTATAGTCACCACGTAGAAGAGAGAACCAATGGAGAAGCAATTTAGATCTGTAGCCCCTGCTGTCTTTCCTAACATATCTTGGCAATTTGGCTGTTTGGTAAGGGAGAGGGTTCTGAGGCAAAGCAGCTATTGGATTCTGACTCAGATCCTGTTGGGATTTCTGCTTCCAGCTGTGGTAAAAAGCTAAGCCCATTTTCTTGTTCTAGCAACAAGTCCATCTACCCATGGGTAAACTTGTATGTCTGCAACTGCACTGGGATAACGGAACAAGTTGAGAGTGTTTGTTAGGGCATCCCTGTCTGGCTTTGGAGCCCAAGTGATGTTGGGGTGCTGCTCCTGAGCCATGGAGAGCCACACAGAGTAGCAAAAGCAGTGGAGAGGGAAGGTGGTAAGGTTCACAAAATTGGCCCTACTAGAAGTACATGTAATAGAAGGACCAAAAAAATACTAATCTAGATTTGTTGAGTGTGGTTTTCAAGAATTGGGCTACTGGTCACATGACATCAAGTGCCTAATGATGCTGTGTCTAAATTTGTTATTTCTTCTACAGTGAATGCATAAATTATTTTTCATAGTTTCTTTAAAAAATATTTAGCATTGAAATATGTATCTTCATAGTGAATGAAAAGGAAAGTTTTAGAAATAAAACGGGCACAGTAAGCGAGAATATGCATCTTCTCTCAAATACTTGACTACCTATGACCATACTTAAAAAACTTCCAAAAAAGATTTTGGAAGGATGGAATGAGCTATTGGTAGACTAACCCTGAACCCTTCTTAGAAGTTTTCTTTGGAATATAACTAGCAGCTTGCCTTAGACTCATGACTATAGTTGTCTCATCATTGTACTAAAAATATGATGAGTATTCGCATCCCTTCCTCCTGATTGGATGGAAGAATCTATTTTGTCTTCTGTATATTTCAGGAGAGAGAGTATGGTCCTTTTTCTTGGGCCGGCAGCATCATTTTGTATTTGGAAGAAGTGTTTTCTTTTTGCTTTTGCTTAGAGTATGAGCAGATAGTAAGTCTCTTGGTGTGTTTTCCCCATATTGCTGTTTCTGCTTTGTTTTAACTTAGTGTTATATAAAATCCATTTTGTTGAAAAGAGGCAGTAATATACAACGTCTGGTCATGTTTTGTGTGAAATTGGAAGAATGTCCTTGTTGTCTGTTCCAGAAGGATGAAGTGTGAGACTTCTTTAAAATTTGGCACAACAAAGAGAGACCCATGTATCACATGTTTAAATTTAAGCATGCTTTTCTTATCCTCAAAAAAACCCCAGAGAAAAATAACAAAGAGTTTGCCAGGGTTGACTGTTCTGATGACAGTGTTGTGATAATATTTGTAAACTAAATAGTCAAAAGGTACTGACATTGGTTATGTTGTACAGTTGTGCCATGAGATTTCTTGTGGTGTAATGTTACTCAGGGGATTATATGTTGCTTCTAAAGAGAAAATTCCTCTTGATGAGTTCTACTGAGGGATTTACATTTTAGATGCTAGCTGTATACCTTAAATAGAATAAAACAATTTTTTTTTCTTTCAAGATTTAAAGATCACCCCACATTGAATGAACGGTATTTGTTACTCCATTTGCTTGGCCGAGGTGGCTTCAGTGAAGTATACAAGGTAGAGTTTGTTGAGTCTGATAAATCTAATTTTTGAGTCATGTATGTTTAATTTTGTGGGGACAAAAGGGGATCTAATGAAGTAGAAGGACTGTAATGGGTTGACCAAACTTTGATTAACCTATGGAGGGGAGGTAGCATGGCAGTAGCCTTGTCAATAGACTTGTGAATCGCATGCCAGCTTTTTTTCTGCACTTCATCGGGTGTTATTTTTATCACCTTTGGTTGTAACGTTCCCATATTTGTGCATTTCTTTTTTAGGCGTTTGATCTTTATGAACAAAGATATGCTGCTGTGAAGATTCACCAACTTAACAAAAGCTGGAGGGATGAAAAGAAAGAAAACTACCACAAGTAAATATTAATGACTTACGCTTCATATGTTAAGCTTAATAGCATTTTATTGATTGTAGAAGGTTAATGTATCCATCTTCTTTTAGACATGCCTGCAGAGAGTATAGAATACACAAAGAACTGGATCACCCCCGAATAGTTAAACTGTATGACTACTTCTCCCTGGATACAGATACGTAAGTAGAACTTGGCAAGGATTTTAGTGCTATATATTAGATAAACAGAAATGAAGAGTATTTGAGCAAAAATAATGTATGTTCTTGCTTTCAGCCAAAACATTAAAAAAACCCCACACTAGTTGCAGAATTTTGTCTGCTAGATATTACAGGTCTTCTATAAGGTGATGAAGAGAGTGTTTAGCAACACCTGACTAGCAAGCCCTGCAGGATGTCCTGGGGGTACAAGGCTGCAAGGTTTTGGGACAGAGCAAGAGCTGCTACAGAGCAGCTTCAAAAGGCTGCCATACCTTAGACATGTTTCCAAGACTAATTATCATCAAGAGCATTACTATCCTAGGTGTAGCCCCTGGTGACTGGGCTGCACCTCTTTGCATGAAATTGTGTCAAATCTTAAGGGATAGTTAAGGTATTTTGATTTTGAGAAATGTGTCTTCTATAAATAAAGAGGCTTTTTTTAACTTCTCATCAATATGGTTGCATTCTCTCTTTTAGTTAGTATGAATGTTCTGATTTATGTCAGTTTTCATAAGATAATAGTTACCCCATGTGTTCTATGAACAATTTCATTCATATATTTTAATATTCAGGCAGCCATTCTTAAATCTGTCAGTATGCAACTAGGTTGCCATGTCTGTTTCTGATTGTGCAGTGTGATACATTCTTTAATTTTTTCTCTCTGAATTCTACCCAGTTTTTGCACGGTGTTAGAATACTGTGAAGGCAATGACTTGGATTTCTATCTCAAGCAACATAAATTGATGTCAGAGAAAGAAGCTAGGTCCATTGTAATGCAAATAGTAAATGCACTACGGTATCTCAATGAGATCAAGCCCCCTATTATACACTATGATCTTAAACCAGGTAAGTGAGAAATGTTACAATTGAAAATGTAATTTATTTATTTGTGATCCTTTATTTTGTTTGTAATTCATGCCTGAAAATACTGAAGTTATCTTCTGTGTGTCAAGGTTGTTGTAAACAACTGGGAAAAGTATGTACTTTTCTTTGGAATTTCATTGGCAGAGTCATCTGCCTTTTCTGTGGAAAATATTTATTACAGCTTTTCTGCTTTACATTATTTTGATTTGAATTTGTAGGAAAAAATCATATAGCTAATAGATGCATGCATTGGTAGTTAGCAGTATAAACAGATAAGATCATTAGTAGGCTCAGTCCTGTCTGGTAATTGTGGAATGCTGATGTGTAATTAATTTTTCCCTTATTAACCTGTAAATATGTAATCAGTCACTTTCTGCATCCCAGCATAAGCACTCCAAAACAGGACTCTACTGAGAGTTTTCTTTACAATGAATAAAAAACATTTTTATAAACAATATTTTGCCTTGATTCCATTGCCTTTGTTTTACAGCCTTGCATGAATGATGCTTGTATTCTTCATGTGTTTTAATCTGCTACACTTCCAAGTGTGGGGTTTGCAAAGTAATTCTTAGTGCCAGGTTGTTTTCTTGCTTCTCTGTAATGAACTGTTCATATAGGTTTTTCTTGTCTTATGAAATTGTAGGGAATGTATTTTTAGTCTCACTAGTTTTTGCTCTCAGAGGAACTTCATCAAATAATTTTTATATCAAGAAATTATTGTACAACTTTAACACATGGAGTAAGATTTGTAGGATTGTAGCAATTTCTTGGCACAATTCTGTGGCATGTGCAAACCCTAAAACCTGTAGTGCAGGATTTCTTCTGGCAGAAAAATAATGAAACTTCATTATAACTAGTATACTGCTGCATTCTGGTGTTTCCTCACTCCATTTTGGTGTCTCTTTGTTGACCAGCCAGCTCGCAGCTGAAAGAGCCATTTCAGATCATGATGGTAACCTAGAGAGTTCCTGAAACTGCACAGAAACTTGTCATGGTTAAGTTACTCTAGACTAGAAGATGTAAAGATTATGTAAATATAGCTCCATAGGTTCAAGCATAGTGCTATTAACACCAATGTTGTGGGTCCCTTTTAGCTAAGACTATTTTATGGTTCTGATTCTTTTACTCTGTAAAATCATCATGCCTCATTAAGTTAGATGTTCTTGAAAATTGAACCTGGTTTTGAAAACAAAGCATTCTGTTAGCTTTTTTTGAGATAATTTTTCTTTTTTTTTTTTTTTTCCTGAATAGGTAATATCCTTCTTGTAGATGGAACAGCATGTGGAGAAATAAAAATTACTGATTTTGGCCTGTCCAAAATAATGGATGATGATAGCTATGGGGTGGATGGAATGGATTTAACTTCACAGGGAGCAGGAACTTATTGGTAAGGCCTGATTTGATTTTGCTATTTAGACTTTGAATCCTTGTTCAGATTTCATAAATGCTGTCTTAAAAAGCCAGTTTGGAGAGACAGCTAGGACTGAAAGTATTAACATGGATGACAGACAAAAAGATTTTTGTGCAGTACTGTGCATGTTGATATTCCCAAATACTAGAAGAATAACCTAACAAGTAACATAAGTCTGTGTGTGAAATAGATATATATATATATATATATATATATATATATATATGTGGAGATGATCACTGTGATTTAGAAACATGGTTTCCTCTGAAGAAGCAGGTATTTAATCTTTGGCTGCTGGTCATTGAAGACATTTGACAGTTATGATGATTCAGTGTGGGTGCTTAGTACTTGGAAATCGTAGAGCAGGGATTACCAACAGGTAATGTCCTTAGGACAAAAGAGTATTCACCCTTCCTTCCTAAAGGTTAATGACAGCTCAGCAGCTGTGATTTGGTTTTTGTGTGCACTTGCATGCTCATCCAAAACACTGGAGTTTTAGAGCTGCCAAAGCATAGGAATGACAATAAGTATTTAATTGCTTACAGAAAATCTAATTTTAGAATTTGTCCTCTAAAGATGCAGATTCTTCATGGCACAGTAGCTCTCTGAGCCTGGGTGTGTGGTGGCTGTGTCAGGGTGGGTGGATTAGAAATCCTGTATTGGCCAGGTTGTTAACTTATCGATTCATTTGCTCTAAAGAGAAGCCAGTGTCATTCCACCTCTTCCCATATTCAGGAGTTGCATGTAATGAAGTTTCTGCCTTTTCCTTCAGAGTTCTTAGAAAAGGAAACACATATTCTTCCACAAATGCCACTGTGCACGTGCTGTGAAAAAATGATTATTCAAGCTGAAGCATTTTAGAAGTGTTACGCTTTTGCTACTCTTTTTAATGCTTTACCTATTTAAACACCAGCCTAAATATTTTATTATAGGAATGTATGTCAGAAAAATTTTGGCCTTTGGATTTCATCTAGAATGCCTTAGGCACTAGTGGTGCTGCAAACTAAGAGTAAAAAAAGATCTGTAATCATTATAGATTCATGAAGAATCTCTGCATTTCTAATTCATGCTTTCTCTGAGCCCAAATTCTTCATTAGGGAGGGAAATACTTAAGAGTGAATTTGAGGCTGGGAATGAGTCTGTTCAGAGCACATTGCACAAACGTGTCTGCAGCAGAGCCCTGGAAGGGATTTCCTCAGTCACTGAGTCCAGTTACCTGGCTTCCCAGGCAGTTAGGTTATATAATATCTTTTGTAGACTTCTAGATGTTTATATTAAATGTGGTTAGTGTTTTGTCCCCAATAATCTGATTTGAATTGACTTCTGTAACCTCAGTACTCTGATCATTAGAAACCTAATCCTCTAATTTACAGACTGTGTTTATTTGTGGCCAGTTCATACCTGTTTGTTCCTGTGCCTAAATTGTCCTCCATCAAGTAGGTTGTGGGCCCTTCCTAGTACTTGCTCCTTGTTGTTTTTATAGCCTTTGCTTTTTTTCCCCCCCTGAACTGTAGGCTTTTATTTTTCAGATTGTTTTAGTAACCTTCTTTGCATTTGTATCACTTTAAGATCACTTTTCTTGATTGTTGTAATCAGAATTGTAGATAAGTATTCCAGAAGAGAGTTTGTGATACTGTTTAAAATTGTTGCATTTTTATCTCATTTTTCTACTTATTTCCATTTCTGCAAATATTTTTTCAAGACTTCTATTTAAATCTTACGTGTTGTTGACAAGAGTGCCTGTTCTATAGTTGCCCTAATAGTTTTTTTTTCCTTTTTCAGTTTTAGATATTACAGTCAATAATACTTAACTGCACTTAAATCAATACATTTGGAAGGTTTTGTTTGCTTTGTAAAACATTTCATCAGTTATTCTGCAATTCAGGAATGGCATGGGAACTTCCTCAACTTTCATTAAGTAAAGTTCTCTTTCTGCAGAATACAGGGATGGAAATAGCAATCACTTTTGTCTATCATATACCCCTCTGGGTAATGTTACTATTTTTACTAAAAACTTAGGTAAAGGGTCTTCAAGCCATATCTGCATTATCTTTGATTCCTAACCAGGCCTTGCTGTAAAATGCCCTATTTGGCTTTCATCTTTTCTTGCTTTGATAGATGAAGGAGATTGATATTTAACCTAGGGTCTCAATTAAAAAAAAAAAAAAAGTGGTAATTGGCAGTTTAGGTAAAAAATGTTTGTGTTTGTGTGAAGTAGACCCCTCTATCTGACTAACTGTACAAAAAGTGTAATGCCAGTTTTGATGGGTTGCAAGGTGTTGGAATGCAGATCGTAGGGCAGCTGTACAGTTGGCAAAAGGTCAGAGATGTGTAGCTAAGGTGTTTGTACAGTTTGATAATGGAGCACGTTCTAGTGATGCCATACTTACAGACTGAGATGCATGTTTTGTTTTCCAGGTACTTGCCTCCAGAGTGTTTCGTAGTTGGCAAAGAGCCACCAAAGATTTCTAATAAGGTTGATGTATGGTCAGTTGGAGTAATCTTTTTCCAATGCCTTTATGGTAGAAAGGTAAGGAAAACTTGTGAAAATCTAAAGAGTTTTAGTGTAGATGCCTGTTCTCAGACTGTGAGTTACAGTCGTAAAGACATGAAACTACATGGACAATTACTTGTGTTACTTTTTGCGGTGTACGTTGATTTTGCAAAAAATTAGAAAATCTTGCCTGTAACTTTTATTTGCAGAATGGCTGGCAGTTTGTATTAACACTGCAACAACTTAGTATAGCATAAATATTTTTGAAATCAAAGTAGTTGGATAAATCTCCTGAAAAAAATCATGTGCTTATTTTGCAGCCATTTGGCCACAATCAATCTCAGCAAGATATCTTACAAGAAAATACAATATTAAAAGCCACAGAAGTTCAATTCCCTGTCAAACCTGTTGTAAGCAATGAAGCCAAGGTAACTTTTAATATAATCTCTGAGTAAAACATTCATCTTCAAGGATTCAGCTGTAAAATTGCTGTTAACCCAAGAATGCTGTGGGACATCGTAACTAAATACGTAGAAAAACATAATTGAGAACTAGTATTCAGATGTTTTTATTTAAGCAACCTTATTCTGGGACTTCTCAAAATCATGTACTTCAAAGTAAAACTATATATATATATATATTCCAGAAATTTGCAAGTGGTTTTAAAGTAGACCACCTCAAAAATTGTCTGCTTTGCTTTTTCCCAGAGGACCTTATGTGTCTCATTCAGGCTGTCTCACTAGAAGTTCTTGTGAAATGCTGCTGCTAACAGTAACGAGCTCTTTCTGAAAATAGGGAGTGTTATTCTCTACAGCCTTATTGGCCAGAAGAACTATTTGACTACCACATACCTAAAGGATATGACCACTAAAACCCTTCCCCTTGAAAGATCACACAGCGTGTGTGTGTTAACTCAAAGCTGAGTTTAGAAATGTGAATTTTTAAGATTACGAATCTAGAAGATGTTTTTATGCTGATTCAGGAAATAAAACTGCCCACATAGTTGATCTGCCACAAAAGTGTCGATGGCAATGTGTCCTGTACTTAAAAATCCTAGTAGTAACAAATTCCTCTACATAGACTGGCTATTCAGAAACAGATTAAGGTGGTTTCCCAAATGATTACTGCTGTGAGTATCTGTAACACAAATCCAATTCTGTGAATGTGGAAGAAAATGTTCTATGTTACTTGTTTGTAAAAACTCTCCCAGTTTTTGAAAGATACATGCATGACCAGATGCAAGATATATGCACTTTGAAGAAAAATGCCCAGATAGTAGCATGCTTATTCAAGCTTCTGCAACTAATTAAACATACTTAGATTTGGGACAGAAGATGCCAAAAATGTAGGAATGTTAAGATTCAGCTTCTAAAGATTAAAAGGAAAGGAAACCTATTTCTAGAGGCAATAACTTCCCAAGAAAATAAGTCTTTTGGGTACACAGACCTGCTGTTACAAGTGATGGTATATTTCTGTTTATTATATTTTCTAAAAGTAGTGTTAGTGAGAGAGTTGCAGTTAAGGTTATGAAAAATTAGTTGAATTGTAGTTAGTATTTTTTTTATTTTTGGTTAAGGTTTTTGTTTGCTGGTTTTTGTTTTTTCCACCCACATTTGAAAAAAATCCCTTGAATGCAGTTGACAAATACACATCACATACCTGATAACATGACACACCAACAGTTTATATCTGTGTCTTTTAACTTTGCGTTTCTTTGTCTTTAGTAGTTTTTATATAGAGTATGTTAGAAAAGAGTAGACAGTTCAGCACAGAGAATTAGCAACTTTTGCATTCTCTGTGTATTCTATGCTCTGTTTGTTTGAAAGAATAAAATAAACTTCCAGTATTCTCCATTCATATTAAGCCATTGTCATGATAGCTTTAAGAGAGAGGTAGAAATTATTCTCTGGTGGAAATGCTATAAAACAATTTCAGACTAACTTCTTAATGCAGACCATTTACAGTGACTGTGTAGAATCCAAACTGTTTTTCAGATTTATAGGCCTGGCAGTTGGAAAAGAGCAGCTTGTAAACTGAAATTCTGATTTGGAAAACATGAAATAAATATGGAACCTCAAATGACACTGTTAGTTTTCAGACTGTAACTGTCCTTTGATCCTCCTCACTGTTCCCTGTTTTGTGCAGTGGTCTCCTTTGCTTCTCACTAGTGTGGCCACAGTGCCACAAAACCATGAAGTATTTGAAAAACATTTTAGACACAAACTGTTACTCTGAGGACCTTGCAAATAACTGTTTACAGTTCATTTGTTTTGAAGGATTTATTGCAAATAATTTGATTAAAATCTGTAATATCCAAGAACATATGAATATATACTAACAGATGTGCGTGATTATTATATTGTACCTTGTTCGCGCTGGATATGTAAATGATAGAAGTAAATTCTAGCAGGATACTTCGTAACTTGTATCACAGATTTTCTCCTTTAATCTTCAGTTTTTAATTGGCGCAAAGAACAAACAGCTGAACAGATTTATCAAAGAAGAGATATGTAATTCTTTTAAATTAAGTTCTAAATTAAGTAATGATGTGCTAATCAGTTCTGTAGCAATAATAAGGATTTTCTGTCATTAAATGTTGAAGCCCTGGCTCTCAGGAGACCAAATGTTCTGTGTGTGCTAGAAATAAGACTTGACAGATACTTTCAGCACAGAATGACTGGCATGCACCGTATGGACCTAAATGTAGGGAGGACATAGTTACTCAAGAGCAGTTGTGAAGTTACCTACAGAGTTTTTCAATTGATTTGATAATTTTAAGCACGTATGATTGAGTTTTTCATGGGAAGAGAGTTTCAGCAAGGTAGTGGTTTCTTAAATATTCTTTATATAATGCCTGTTGAGCATGGCAAGCATCATTGTCAGTTTCATGTTTTGCTATACCCTGTCCTGGCACATGTGGAAATGCCTGTTTCCAAAACTCAGCTAAAGCATTGAAATTCTGTCCCTGCATCATCCACCTATTCTTCCCCTCTCAACTCAATGGTTTTAGAGGCTCATTGGAGAAACTTTTGCAATCCTCTGACACTTGCTCCTGGTTTTTATTAGTCTGCTCAGGCATAACACATGCAGAAATCTAGTTGGGTGAGATGCTAATGTTTTACTTGTAAATATAGTTCCTAAACATGGAAATACATATTTGAAATGTGATTATTTGAAGCCCATTAATGTGCTGATTTTTTTCTACCATTATGTTAAATTTTTTCTGTGGGCTCAGCAGGAAAGTGTTACATTGTTGTTTGATTGAATTACGTAAGAACAAGAATTTGTTTAGAAGCTAGTTTATCCAGAAGAACTTGCCTAATTGCCTGAAAGCAGATGTATGTATTTGGAATGTTGTTTTAACTTTCTGCATTTCTTTTCTAGGCCTTTATCAGACGCTGTTTAGCATACAGAAAAGAGGATAGATTTGATGTCCACCAGCTGGCTAACGATCCTTATCTTCTCCCTCATATGAGGAGATCAAATTCTTCAGGAAACTTGCATATGACTGGCCTAGCAGCATCCCCTACACCACCTACTTCAAGCATTATTTCGTACTGAAATTTCTCCAGCTGAGGAATGGGATGATACCTTTGTTTAGTTTCCAGATTCAGACTTGAGCTTGAAAGCATTTGAGTGTTTTTACACAGGACAAGTTTGATAACTGTGTTTCCAGACTGAAGTCCTCCTACATAGTGTCATTTGTATGATTGGAATGGATCATGGACTGTGAATAAATTTACCCTTCTGAGAAACACCATTAAACATTGAAGGATGACACTTCCTGTTACAAACTAACAGGTATACTGTGTTTAAGGCGGAAGAAAAGGTTTTTAGTTTTTTTTCTGGGGAACATTGTAAATAAACTTTTTAATACTTTAAAGTACATTTGGTGGATACTGGAAAGTTCTAACATGAAGGGTAGTTTTTCATTATTTAAATAAAAAAGGGTAGTGAGCAAATTTGAAAACAGGAAAAATTTTGTGCCTGGTTATAAACTAAATGAACTGCCATCTTTCCAAGACATTGATCTTTTGAAACCAAAGTAAGGAGTGCGAGACGGTGAAAGATAATGTTCAGCATCGGATTTTTCAAATAAAATTGGGAGTGTTTTATTTGGCTACTCAGGCTTGTACCTCCAAAAATGTGGTGGTGTTTCACTTAATTTAGATTGGATGGAAGGGTGATATGGAATTCCTGGTACTTATTTCTTAGACAGATTGCTAATTTTGAAATCCATTCAGTTTTCTAAAAATACTATACTTGCTGTGGTATTGAAACTTGTGAAACCTTCCAGGCTTCTAA
Source organism: Entomyzon cyanotis (assembly GCA_024500445.1). Taxonomy (NCBI): domain Eukaryota; kingdom Metazoa; phylum Chordata; class Aves; order Passeriformes; family Meliphagidae; genus Entomyzon; species Entomyzon cyanotis. The sequence goes on along the minus strand of JAKEPQ010001027.1, from coordinate 9,260,373 downwards.
TAAAAGCAAGCAACAGTATGAATATGAAACCAAATGCAAACAGGTCATGTATAATGTTCTATGCAGGAATAATGATAAATTCCCTTCTAGCTCTATTGTAAATTGTTGTACAGATGTCACATTTTCAGTTAAATTTCAGCAACTTATTCCTGTACAAATGTTTAAAGTATGGCTTTTTCTAATTGGATATTGTATTTTTTTTAAGTCTCCCTCAAGGCGCTTTTAATTGCTGCTAAATGATGTTGCTTTTACTTTTACAAAAGAGTCAAATGACCTCCTTAAGGTGCAAGTCAACTGTACGAGAGATTGAGAACAGGCAATTCGTTAACAATCAAGGCATGTAAACCAGATCTGTGTTGGCAATATACAGTACAGTTCTTTAAGTCAGTTTATTGCGTTCTCAAGCTGCAGAGCGCATTGATACTAGATGTAGAAGTTGCTCATGGTTATTCTCTATTTCTGGAAGTTCCTATCAACAAGGAAATGTTTCTTGTGGCTTGTACAGATATTTTAAAATGTGAAACATTTTCTAACTGCCTTGTATGGTAGAAACTTATTTTTCAGAACAGTGTATCTCTCTCCTGTTCACTATTCTTTTTACTATCCCATTCTTGATGCTGAATACCTATATGTAATTCTGTCCATGTTGCAGAAAGAGGAGGCTGTATTACCACAGGTTTTCATTTAGTATTGTACAGTTAAACTGTTGCTCTTGTTTCTGATGTTGCAAGCCATTTTGTTTTCATTGTATATAAAGAAACGTTAACTGTCTCTTTAAGATGCTGCTGAAATTGTAGAGAATGTAGCCAAAACAGTAATAAACAATGGCAGTTGAAATTTCAAGATTTTCATTGTGTGTTTTTACATTTCAGTGAAGGGCAAATCACATAACCATATCACTGAGCAACACGAAACTATTTAAAGCAAACTCTTCTTAATTGCAAACAAAAAGCCAATAATACAATAATTAATTAAGTAGCATTGGAGGTGAAAGGGGAAAATTCCATGAAACTTTAAACATCCAATGAGGTAACCAAAACTTCATTTCATTGAACAGACCTTACAGAAATGACTGGTAAGTATTTCAGTGGTCCTTCTTTAAAGATTGACCTGTGGAATAAGATCAGCTCATAGAATTACTAGAAAATTAGACTCAAACGGAGTACTGGGACCGCATCCTTTTCACTCTCTACAGCACAAGACCAAGTGCAGAGTTCAAGGAGAATGTGCTACAGCTGTAAGTTCACATTAGATTTCATTCCTTTTCAATCTGCATGTTGGTAATGGAAATTGAATTGATGGTTTTACTGCAGGAAAGTATGTAGGATAATGCTAACTGTATTTTTATTTATTTGGAATGTGTTATGGTTACCCTTAGTAATGGTAAGTTAGGCAGTATATTAGGGAACTACTTAAGTACCTGAGAAATTTACAGCTACGTAAAAGAAGTACAGACTTGTTCTTCCTATGGTTAGGATTTGGGAATAGGCTGTTGTGGCTAAATACATGACATTTACCTCAGCTTTACAAGTGTATGTTTTTGAAACTTAAACACTCACTTTGAAAGAGCTTCATACAGGAATTGTTGAAAGAAAAAAGAGCATTACAATCTCACCTTTTGAATCAAAGTTGCAAGATTTTTACCCCAATAGCACAGTTCTGGTTTTTTTAACATCTTGCAGTACTGTTAATGAAAACAGTATCTCCACGTGGACTTACTCTGTGGTGACAGGAAGACTTCTGAGTTGTGTGTTTGGTGCCTGCCACTCAGCAATTTGTGCTCGGTCTAGAAGTGCCCTTGAGGCTGAGTTTAGGACCCTGAATTATGCTGTTGGTGGAGTGCTGATTCACTTCTAGCTAATGCACGTGTTGGGTGTTCAGTCTGTATTTCTTGCCCATTTTACTAACTTCACCATGTGTCATCCATCACTAGGTTTGCTAAGCTTTCTCCTGATTTAACAGCAGGTAGCCAAAAGAAATGAGGTTAAACATCATCATACAGTTCTTAGTGAATCTTGGAAATAAAATGCTTCCATTAAATTCATAAACACTTAAAATGTCTGCACTGGACGGTTGTAAAATACGACATTGTTTTATAATTTATATAATTATAATTATATATTATTATTATTATTATATATAATTAAATATATAATTAAAATATAATTTATAATACTACATTATTAATACTACATTATTGTATAACAAAAAATAATTTAAAAACTCCTTTACATTTGAAATAAGTGACTGTAAGAGAAGTTACACGCTTGTAGCTGAATGTAGTGCTACACATTCTTGCCAGCCAGATGTGGTGGTTTTGATTGGCCCAAAACATCAGTGCAGTGTTTTTAACATCTAGGAGAAATTTGGACCCCTCAGAAGCTGTTGTGGTAGGCCTGGGGAGGTGTCTGAGGGGTGGGGTGTGGCACAGAGATGGCTCCTGTGTGTCCTGAGTGCAAGTTCTGGAAGTTTTTACATCAAGTCCAGCAGAGCCAATCTCTGATGGGTCTGAAGGTGATGGACATGCTGCTGGCCAAGTTTGGGCCAATTGGAGGTGCTAGTTACGCCTCTGTGAAAACATATTTAAGAAAAATTCAAAACAAAGCAGGCACGCACTTCTTTCACTTCTTTGTAGTTGGAGGAGGAGGAGGTGGGAGTGAAAATATGTGAGGGAGAACAGCATGGAGACACCAAGGTCAGTGAAGAAGGTGGGGGAGGAGGGGCACCCAGTGCTGGAGCTGAAAACCCTCTGCTAGCCACAGTGAAGGCCATGGCGGGGCAGGAGGTCCCCCTGCAGCCCATGGAGTCCACAGGAGTGCAGAAAATCACCCACAGCCCATGCCAGAAGAGCAGGTGGATGCCTGGAAAAGACTGTGAACCAGTGGGAGTCTCATCTAAGAGTTAAAACTGCAAAGGCCTTGCAAAGGAGAGAAAGGCCTTGCTCCTGGAATGGAAGCAGCCTGGCCTCAGCTCAGGAGAGTCTGCACAGCACCCTATGGACAAAAGGACTCATGTTGCAGCAGAATTTCGGGCAGGATGTTGCTCGTGAGATTGGACCCACGCCAAAGAAGTCCCCAGAGGACTGTCTCTCGTGGGAAGGACCCCTGGCTAAGTAGAGAACCTCTTTTCCTGATTGGACTGACCAGAGGACCCCCCAACCTGCCCCCTGTCTGTGTTGCTGGTTTGGAAAGAGGGAAGGGGGGTGAGTGCAGAGACTGCTTCTTAAGAGGGTGGGGGTGAGAGCAGAAAGAAAAACTGTCTGGAGAGAGAGATAAACAAGTAGAGAGTATTTGTAGTAGAAGAATTGTGGTGATGAGTAAATTTGAGAATCTGCTCTGTGGACTGAAAAGAGACCCCACACCCTGCCCCCCCACCACCTGGCTTGTTGACTGTAAAGGAGGAAAGGGGGTGAATACTACAGGTTCGTAAGAGGGAGGGGGGAGTGAACCAAAACTGTATGAAAAGTTTATTTTTGCCTGCATTTATCCTCCAACTCTGTTAGGTAATTGAAACACTTTTTGCAACTTTAAGCTTGGAGCCTGGTTGCCCTCTTTTCGTGCGTCCTCCTGGCAATGTCCTGTCGAAAACCCATGACACCAGACAACATTGGTTGGCTTGTTCCTGCTAAAATAACCTGGTTTAGCACAATTTTCCTTATATTAGCACTGAACTTGTTCAGATTTCACTGTGGAGCATGAGGCACTTGGTCTATGCTAGTTGCTAGATCCCGATTTCAAGGAGGCTGGGCAATGTTGTAGCTTTCTGAGAAGTGCGTTGACGCTGGCGGGCAGGCGGGAAACTCATCCTGGCGGTGCAGGCACCGCCGCCTGGCAGCCTGAGCGGGTGACCGCGTGTTTGGAAACCAGCAGCCCCGGAAAGGAAAGCATGTGGTGAAATTTAAAGAATCCTGGGTGCTCCTGCTCCAGCTTGGTATCTTCCCGAACGCGGGAAGAGCACGGGTCTGAGACAGGGCCGCCAGCCCGGCCGGGCCTCTCTTTCCCACCGTACAGCTCCCGCAGCCCGGCGGACACGGCCCGTCCCGCCTGGGGAGAGCATGCAGGCTGCTGCTCCGGCCCTGCCCCGCACTCCGGCCCTGCCCCGCACTCCGGCCCCGCCGGGCTGCCGCTGCCGCGCTCGGGGCCGAGGAGCGGCGGGCTTGGCGGGGCTCGGCGGGCAGGGGCAGCGCCGCCCCCGCAGCCATGTTGTGGAGCGCAGCGGGACGGCGAGGGAGCAGAGGCGCCGGGGAGGTGAGAAGTGTAGCTGCGTCATTGGTTACTCTTCAAGGAGCCTTCAGGGCTTGGTGCTCTTCCCCAGAAGTGGGATGTTGATTGGGAAGGGAGGTTGGAGAGCGTGGCCTGGTGTGCTGGGGATCTGGGCACACTATCGGGACAGGGACGGCCTCAGAATTCGAAGACACTGTGGTTGAGAGTGTCCTGATGTCCATGTCTAAAATACTGTAGTCTCGCAATTGCTAGTGTATTTGTTACAAATATTTTTTCTCCATTTCAGCTACAGCCAGAGTGAGCAGTCTGGTTTCCTAGCTGAGGGGTGCCAGCAGCATGACATGGTCCTAGTGGGGAAAACTGTAAAGGTGGGTGGTTTTCTTATCTCAGAGACCAGGGAGAGCAATTCAGCTGAATTGCACTGAGATAGCTTTTTAACATCAGACAGCAGTGTGAAGGCCTCTTTTTCTCTTTTTTCCCCTCCTTTCAGGTTTTGCTAAGGATTACTTAGGTTGCAAAGAATTTTGCTAGTTTTGTGCTAAGAAGCAACACGGATGAGCCACAGAGGTTATGGGGAAAAGCCAGTATGAGCCATTCCTATTTGAAACCGGGGGAAGCAACCAGGAGTCAGCTGGGCACAGCTCCAGATGGATAGTGTGACTGAAATAATGCTTCAGCTGTACTCATTTGGATAACTTGATTTGTGTCCAGAACACTTTCAAAGTGAGCCACTATGCACTGGGGGGTAGAAGGTGAATTGCTATAATGGCTAGTGGCAAAGTTTTATGTTGTGTTTCATATTCAGATATACAGAAAGCAAACCCAGGATACAAGGGAAAAAGCAGTGGTTCCTGAACCATCACAACTTTATTAGCAGCACTTTGGTGCTTATAAATCAGCCTCTGTCTAAAATCAGGGAGGTACATCAAAACTCAGCTTGCCACTGGAGATCTGCATCAGATGTGCTGTCAGCAGCCCAGGGAGGGAGGCACCTGTTTTCCCAGTGCCCACTAGATGGCAAAGCTAGGTGCTCTATTCAGACTGCTAAACATCTGCTTTACCTGTCTGCACCCCACATTGGCATGACACAGAGCATGGGCGTAGCAATATCACATCAAGAGTCTTGAAATAAAAATCAAAGCTTCTGGAGTGAAGCTTTACTTCTGTTTGGAGTTCACAGTAGTATTGAGATGTAGTGTCTAGGAAAAAGATGTGTGAAAGAACTTAACTCCAACAATACTAAATTTTGTTTTCTCAACTTTTGTATTAATCCCTCCTCCATTCTTGGGAAACTTTGGACTTTTAGGTGCTCATATACTAAAACGATGAATCTATGAAATGCATTGATTGATGTCATGCATTGATTGGAAGCGTGACTGACAAAATATTGTGGCTTGTGTGACAGCACCTATGAATATTGGTGTGTTGTGGCTTGTGAGCCAGCACCTTTGATGAGTTTGTTGTGGGAGTTGAGAACTTACTGAAGTGTACAAAATGAAGGGCTTGTTAGCCAACACCTTTATGGAAGTGTATTGTAAGAATTTACGGGTTTGTTAGCCAACACCTTTTTAGTCTAAACAGTGGGCTGGTTGCCAGAGTTATGGCAATTGTGCAATACAAGCATAAATGTACCTGCCACCTGGTCCAGTGTCTTTGGTCAGCCTGATGAGAATTTATAATGAACATCATGATGGGTTATGACAACAAGCATATTGAAAATATACTGCCTCTGCTTGGTTAAGAATATAGAAACCCATAGCAGGGACTCTCTCTATGTGTACACAGAGACCCAGCACAGGAAGCTGAGAAGTCATCGAAGACTTCTGGACTTGCACAGCAGTGCAAATATCAAACATAAGCCATTGCTTAACCAACATTTCTCACTTACAAGGGGTGAAGTGTCAGCATCTTTTCTATTTAAGACTCAAGCAGACAGGTCCTTAAAAAACTGTTGATCTCATAGGAGAGAGAAGTATTAGATGTGAAGAGGATTACAACAGGGGAAGCAAACACTTGCCCTTGTGAATTTGTATGAACTATATTTAGAATTTAAATCCAAGCATAATTAAACAGTGCTAATGAGACAGAGTGACTTATCTTCATTTGGTGTATAATTGGTATCACTGATTTCCTCATTCATTTTTTCCTAGTTTTAAAGCCATCTTGTTCCAGTGAGATTAGATGGTAAAAGCTACCCTGCAGAGAGAAAGTATGTGGCCTGGAGCTAAAGTTCAGTTGGAAGCCTTTTAAGGGATGCTGCTTTCTTGATAGCATCGATAACTGACAGCAAAGACACCTGTGAACGTGTAGCCAACATTCAAGCAAGGCAGTCTTTTTGCAGTGTACCCTTGAAAAAATGCACACAATTTTACAAAGACCGTAATGGAGAAGAAAGGTTCACCCTTTCCAGTGAGGGAAACAAAATACAGTAAGAGTTTTAATAGTTGTAGGCATATAATTCACCACTATTAAATGAAGTTTGAATTCCTTCTCAAGAATATGCTCCAGCTCCTCCACGAATGTGAAGCTTTCATAGGAACTTTTGGTGACGTTTTGTGGTGGGCACACTGCAGCAGGTCTGGGTGGAACATGGTAATGATCTTGCCCAACTTAGGTAGCTCTGAGCCCATAACTGGAGCAGCTGCCTCTGTTCCAGCTCTGTGCCAATAGCTGATTATGTTGCTGAGCAAAGGACAAAAGCTACCTGCAGCTGCTGAGGCTGGACACTTCTTTTGACCTAGTCAAAGCCAGTGAAGAAGTGGGTGCAATAAGCAAAGTCAAGTTACCAAAGTCCTGGTAATTTGTCCCATTTTTGCTTTTCAGTTTTGTCTTTGGTTGTACCCAGGCTCCTTTTTATTATGCCTCAGATGGATACAGGGTTTTTTTGAGGTTTTAATCCACATCTCTTGCTCCAAACTGCAGCAAAATCAGCTAAGGGGTAGCACAATAATGACTATGACTGTACATTTCAGTACTGCCATGCCTGCCAGGGTGCTTGTGCTTGTCGGCTGACAGGGGTGCTCGGAAGCGTGAGACTTTGCTGTGCATCACATCCTAGTGGGAGTACTTGCAGCCAGCTAGAATCTGTTCTCAGTGACTGCCTGGAAAGAGTCTTCAAACCCTCCTGCCTCCAAAGTGACCACCACTAGCCAAACGCCTGTCCACCCACTGAGCCAAACCAGTTCAAAGAGGAGCACCACAGTGTCCGTGAGTAAGCTCTGCTGGATAGGAAGAGGATAGAGTCAGATGAATCCCACAAAACAGCAAATGTTTTTCATCATAGTCCAGTAATTCAGCACAGACTTATTCTTTGGGTTGCTGAATCCAAGACTTTGTTTTGTCCTTTTCTGCAAGGGGATTTGAACACTTCCCTGCTAAGACTGCTATGCAGATTAATCTGAGACATAGGAATTATTACGAGCATTTGGTGTCAATTTCCCTTTGCTCAGTTTCACTGGACCACTTTGACTATATCACCCTCAGTAAATACCTCTCTCTCTTTTGGATGCTGTCTCTTTTGACCCCTTAGGGCCCTGCTGCTGTTCCATAAAGGTGAGAATTGCAGCTGTGTTTCCTGTTCATCTTTACCTAGCTAGGCTATTCAGTCAGCCCTCTGGCTGCTTACTCACAGTCAATAATACTGGGTTTAACTTTCCAGGGAAACTGATAATTTTAGAAGTTGTTCTGCATTCCAAAAATACCTTCATCTGCTTATATATTTCACAGAATGGCTTGTCTGCTCTTGCTGCTTTTTCACAGTAATAATCCAATGCTCAAGCTCTCAACACTGCCTTGTGGTTGAACAGCAATGAGAAGCACCATTGGTAACCAGAACTGAGAGCAGCAGGAAGTACAGCTGCTCCACTTGTGAGCAGTCCAGAGCCACAACAACTTGTCTACTGAGTCCTGCTGAAAATATGCCCTTTTTCAAAAGCAGGATTTCTTTCTGACTGAGCTGTGAAACAGAGGTCCTGACTGTCTGCAGCCGTGAAAAATCCCATGACTCTCAAAGTGTCAGAGAGGGGAGTCTTAGAAAATATGAGAAGTCTTACCAGTGCTTTCTGCTGCCTTAAACATAATTTTCAATTATATTCCTTTTCAACCATCTTAGTTTAACTGCTGGGGAGTCCCACTGTCAGGATTAAACAGATGTTTTATTTCCTGCCAAAGGTGGGTGAAATAATAATCACCAGCTCTGCCTCATTGGCTGCCATGTGGTCTGGAAAGGTGCCATATGTCCAGCACATAGACTGCTGCAGACAGGAGGCTGGGGGCATTATTTATTATTTGCCTAATCAATTTAAGTACTGTCTTTCTTTCAGAAAACACATTTCTGTCCTTTATAAGGAGATATGTACAGGACTCATCAAGTAAGCTCCTCTAGTGAAGTGCATCGTCTGTTTCAACAGCCATTGTTCTGCTTGCACAGCATATGGTGCTGGAAACAAAGACCTTGCACTTGGAGCTGCACTGTGCTCATGAGCTGCTCTCAGCATCACAATCAGTTGTAGAGGTTGCTCAAGTTCAACCCCAATAACAACAGTTTTCTTTTAATACTTTTGAAGAGTCCTCCTTTAGGAGAGTGTGGTACCTCTCCTCCAGCATGCAGCCCGTGTGGGTGGAGCAAACTGCCTGTTGCTAACCTGGCTCTGGAAAACTGCTGCTGTGCCTTCACAGTGACAGGATGTGGTGTCTCTGGTGGCAGGCGTGGGGCAGTGTCTCCCACCGGCTGATTTGTGATCCTGTATCAGGCCAGCCCACGTCTTCCACAGAAGCTGCAGGGCTCTGAGGTGAGCACAGGCTGGGGCTGAATGGGTGGTGACCAGAGCATGCCAGGCATTGGATGTGGGTGGCGACTTCCACACCTTTCTTGGGAGGTCCAAGGAGAAGTAGTTGAAAAACCATGGATACTCCTTTCATGAGGATGCTAAATGAGGAATCCTCGACAAGAGGTGACAGTAGGACCCCTCTGCTCTGTGGAGTAGCCAAGCAGAGTGCCAAATGCAGTGATTAGTGAGAAGACAGCCATCTGGCTTCTATCCTTTAACAGCTCTCTTTCACCATCTCTTCCTATACACTACAAGAATTCTTCCTGTGTTTTTGGCAACCCATTCTAGCCTTTCTGAAACCTGACAAGGTTCTATCTACAAATGACGGATAGAGTAAGGGGAAGAGAGAAAAATGGGAGGAAGATGATATAGTGAACAAGAATCTGAGAGGCCTTCAGGCCTCATGTTTAAATATTACCTTGGTAGCACTGGTTATGGCAGCAACCACCAAGGCAGTAAGTCCTTTAGAGCAGGAGCTGGTAATGTACTTATTGAGGGATGGTGTTGAGTTGTCAGAGGCAGAACTTTGTGGACTGACAAGTAGGCATTGCTAAGACAGCAGTAAAGGCTCATACAAGTACTTCTGAAAATTGATGGGAGACTGGGGAGCAGATTATAATGACCTCCAGCAGTGCGTATCTTCAGGTAAGGATGCATGAGCATGCTTGCATGTGAGTGACATATGGCAGTTTCCAAGGAGTGTTTGAAAAATATTTGGTTCAGTTCCTCACAGTTGTTAATATTTCACCCTGAATTCCTCCAAGTCTTCCTATTTCTTTATGATGCATACTTTTAGGCTAAAACTGTTCAGAAGCACAATGCAATCCATAAGTATGTTAGTTGTTACTTTTAGTAGTTAGGAATGAAACAGTCAAGAACTGGGTTAGGAACAGTAAGTTCCTTTTCATTATTAAACAGTTAGTGCCCAGACTGCAAGTGTGGTTTTGCAGTATGGGGCTTTTTTGTCTTCTCTCTGAAGAGCTGTTACTGGTAAGATGGCTAAGAAACCTGTTTCAAATAAAAAGGCAACTTTGAAACAAAGGTAATTGTTTCACAAATGCAGTTCTTTCTAGTGCACAGCATGTTATTTAGCAATAGACTTCTAGTAGCTTTCTTTTTTTTAAAACTGTAGTTGCTCTCTTAAAGGATTTTACCCAAGTACTGTTTATATCTACAAAAACATCTCCTATGATCAGACTTTTGACCCTTAGTAAAGCAGTGTCACTGCCTGGGACCACACTTTTTCTGTTGCCTGTTTCATATGAGCACATATTTACCTGAGAGCATAAACCGTATTCTGAAATAGCTTTTAATATCTTTTCTTACACTTCTAGCTTTTAGCATCATAGTTGATAATACTTGACTGGTGCCTGTTAAGTAAGTCAGTTAATACTGAGCTGCTGTTTGCAAAAATTGCAACTTTTATTTACAAGTTCTGATATTTCCTAAAGAAGTCGCACTATTCCTCTGAGCTAGCTGCAGTTACCAGGCTCTTTCTTTCATGTGTGTAAGCACTGCTTGATGGTACATGCACAGCTCCAAGCCCGTGCAATGGTTAGATGCTTAGAAAAGCCTGGGTGGGAGGTTTAAAATCTTCAATTTGTTTTTAAAGACTGTTTTGAAAACTTACTAAACAGAATTTCAGGGGAAATTAGCTGAAAGATGAGAAGGCAGCAAAATGGTCACTGCTAAGTCTTAGCTACTGAAGTGTCTATCTGCTCTCTCTGTACACTACCAAGAACTGGAAGCTATTTCTATTATGGCAACTGAGAATGTGGTGGGTTTTGCGGAAGATTTGCTATTTATATCTATCATTGATTCAGGAGCAAGATCACTGAAATGAACTGTTTGTTCTTGTAAGCTGCCAGCAGAGGATGTTGGCAGGTGAACTGAGGGCTGGGAAAAGATGTCTTCAGGAAACAGGACCTGGGCAGTGCTTATAATGTCCTTTCTGCACGTCAGAAAGTCCAGATGAGCCAACCCTCAGTGAGTCCCATTACATCCAGTGCCCCTCATCAAACACAAAGCTCATAGCTCTACATTGCTTTTGCTAATGCTAAAATCATCTGCAGGCTTTTCTTATATAACTAGCAAGCCTATGTTGACTAAAGGTTTTGCAGCTTGAGTTCACTCATGTTTCCTATGTTCTTAGCTTCTTTTGGGGCTTCATAGCTCACCTAACCTGCAAGGGCCATGAACAAAGTATGTGAATATGCACCCAGTTGCTGGCAGAAAAAACAGCTCTCAGACAAGACGACTGTTTCTAAAATGTTATTTTGTTGGCAGAATAGGCTTTCCTGGTTGCCCAAGGAGAGCCTGACCACTGTGGTCACTGAAGCTGTCTCTTGTGGGTGAGCTGAGCGATGCTGGAATGCAGCTTCTAAGATGGATTAACTGTGAACCTAACAAAGGAAACAGTTCAGAGAGAGTAAAAATTTTATATTGCACAACTAAGGATAAAACGTAACTTTTGATCCTATAGGACAAAAGGCCCAAGGCTGAGAATGTGATTATTTGATAGGGTCACAGTCACCTTGTCAGTACAGAGTAATTTTTGCAGCCTCCTCCTAGGGCAGAATTCTTCCTTTCCAGGTGCAAGAAGGGCAGCGGAACGTGGCTGGTGGACAGAGACTGCACTCTTCTACTGTGAGTAAAGTAACAAAATTGTACAGACCACCTCACCCTTTCCACCCAGAGCAGGTTCCCATGTGCCAGGTTCTGGCCTTTAAATTAAGTCTCGATGCAGTTTCACCTGCACAAACTTCAGCTGAAATCAATGTGTGCAGGCTGTTCCTAAGAAATACCAGTCATCCACCCAAATGAAACTGAATTGCTAACTGCGCCCTAGCAACATAATGTATTCACAAGGCCTCAGGATAAACATGAACTGAGGTTTCTGGAAAAGGATGTATTTGTTCCTGGCTCAGCTCACTAGCTCTCTAGCCACCATCTGCAAATGTCTTAGATATTCTGTAAAATGGCAGATTACTAACCTTTAACTTTTTTGCCAGGGCTGCAGGGCAGAAGTGCTGGAAATTCACATGAGCTAAATGAAGTTTTTTTTGATTGAGGCCATGGATTTGGTTTTGGTTTATTTTGAGATTAGTTCTTGCACTTTAAGTGTTTAACTTTAAAACTATGCTATGGCAGGTGTTGGCTCTGTTACATGGCAGCTAAAAAAACCCAGTTTCTACCACAGATATTACAGGGAAATCAGCTTGAAGATTTTTGTCTTCTGACCTACACAAGTTTTTACTGGGAGACAAAGCACAGGGCAAGACACTGTGCTGAACTGCACAAATACATATTAAGCCTTGGTACTACCATGAGGAATATACAGAGGAGGATTACAAGCATGAGTTAGTTATGAACTACAGACACTTAAAAATGAAGAAACACTTCTGCAGTCTGATTCTTGCCTACCATTACAGGATTCAAATCTAAAATGAAACAGATTCTGGGTGTCTAAGTCTAAGTGAAGAGCAAAAAAATCTGAGCTTGGCGCCAGTGAGGCTTCCATGTTACAGAGTGATTGTGAACACTTATGTGAGTAGTACAGACAAAGCCTGTATATAATTGAGGAAGACATGGTGCCATGATCAAACATCCCTGATCCTTATCCTTCTCCCTTTGACTTAATTCCATAATCAGCACTTACATCACAGAGAGGTTGGAACTCTTATCCAGGCCTCTCCTTCAGCATTACAATACCTCAAACAAGTCCCTGCCTGTAAGGATCTGCTTTCTTCTAAACTTTCACCTGGTCCGATTGTTAGCTTGCCTTAAGTCAGGAGACTGCTAACAAAACCCTGAAACTTAAAAATAGTTTAAGTTCAGCCCATTTCTGCCTTCAGATCAGTTGGTTTTACAGTTCTCAAGCACCATCATTCTGCATCAGCTGGCATCCATTTGACTACAGTTGCAGCTTGGGGGGGCAGGAACCAACCACCCTCGTTGCTGCGTCAAGCCAAAAGAAACTAGTGCACGCCATCTCGTGGCCCTGCACAGCTATTTCCCGGGAACGAATGGAGCTCCAATTGCATCAATGAGGTTTAATGTGGACAGGCTTTAAAAGATGGCTGTCAGAAGCTCAGACACTGCTCCACCATATGACCCCCTCACAGCTAGGAAACTTTCACCCTTAGCACTTTGTCCACACTCTTGTTCTGACCCTGCAGCCTGAGCAGCTGAGCACCAAACTGCAACAGGCACCTCTTCAGCACATGCTCACATGGCTGTTGAGACAGCAATCACAAATCCAGGGTAGCAGTGAGCACCGCAGCCCCCAGACCAGCCTTTGGTGGAGCAGGAAAGTACTGTATTCATTTTAGAGTAGGTCATATACATGTAAATCATTCTTAATTACATGCAAGGTTAGGGATGTTCATGGTACATCTGTCTTCATCTGCTGTCAGGACTTCTTAAAAAACTCCATGTGTCAGTGCTTTAAATAAAGCTAATGTGCCTGTTCATTACTGTTCATTAACAGCTGAATACATGAACTCATGGAAACAAGGTTACATCATCTGTCAGTCTCTAGGTGTATTTTAACTTCCTTCTTCTCCGTACTCTCTCCTTTTGAGAAGAAAACCAAGTCATTAAGAGACCCTTGCCAGATGTGATTAAGGTACAATTGCATTACATCTAGTTGAGGAAATTAAAAAAACATGGACAGTACAATAGTATGACTTCAAGGTCTATGCTTTAATTTTAAGTAGTAAGTATTTAACTTCTCAATGTTTATGACTTTTTAGCTGAGAGATTACAGCTTAAATCTGCACCATTGAATCACCTCTAAATCTGAAGTTGCGTTATCTTCAGCAGAATTGCTGATGGTAACATTGCCTTAATTCCACTGCTCTCACAGCTACAAAAGGCTGGATATGTATTCAGCAACAAGGGACTTAAAATAGCTAACAGAAGTACAAAACTTCAGACAAAGCATCTTATTTTGTCTGCTACTAGAAGCAACTGCACAAGACCTATGAAAGTTTGCAGCTTGCTGTTGGAAAGCATAGAACCATGCCAGAGAACACTGTCCCATTCTGCAACAACAAAAACATGTACCCAAGGACTCTAGTTCAAACCATCTGATTGCAATCAGCAGTTGCTTTAAATTTGGTATGTGACAAACATATTTTTACTGTTCTTGGGCTGAAAGTGTGTAACAAAGTTGTAGGAAAGGCTGTTAGACCTGTAAGGCTCAGTGAAGCTTGATAACATACTTTCTCTTTTACAGGAAAGAAAAGAGGAACATCCTTCTTCTCATGTCAAGGTTTAATTCTGAGGTATGTGACACTGCATTTACAAAGGTAAATAAAAATACATTCTGAGAAACAGCAAGTGCCTTAATTCCTCTGATTCCACACTCCAGGCAGCTGGGAAAAGAAACTGCTCACAGTATGAAAAAGTATTTGGGGTCTGTCTTTGACATGGGCTTTTGCCATAACAGATGATGAGGCATGTGCAGTAGCAGGGGACAGGAAAGACAAATACTTCGGTGATAAAGATGAGACAGGACAACAGGTATTAGATAAGGCTTCCATTTGAACTAATTATTTGAGACATTATTATGATCAGAAGTCAGATGCAGCAACTGTTCCAAACACTCATGAGGCAAACTAAATTGCCAAAATTAATTACGCAGCTGTTGAGACAGACTTCAGCTCAAACAGGCTGATGATATGAGTAAGTTTGCATATGCTTGTAGCAACCACATATAAATGAAATCCCAGTAATACAGAAGGACTAGAAGCAGTACAGAAGAGTTTTCCACATCAACTGTACCTGATCCCAAGAGCAACAGCTATCACCTGGAGTACAGTGCACAAAACAGTTTCTACAAGTCTATCATCTACAGTTAATCTACAATTTTCATCCTAAATATGAATTAAAAAAGCCAAGTATGAATCATATGCAGGCAGATTTAATGACTCATTGCTGCAATGGATTTAACCACAAGTGCTGATCCTGCCTGCCGTTAAGATGTCTGGCATTCCCTCTTGGACCCATTTCTCTGGAAGGGAGCCCTTTCATAGATCTGTGCTAGAGAGAGCTGAGCTAAAACCAGTTAAATGAGATTGAAAGAATTTTTTTAAAAAGTGCTGTTTTGTCACACAAAGAATAAAATTCCAGGAATTTATTGCTATATGTATGCTTAATCCATTAATTCGTCTTACAGTAGTCATGAAGTGCCAAATTGTGTGCTACATTTAACATTCCATGTATTCTCTTCCAAATGCCATTTTACAGTGGGCGTATGAAACAATGCAGCAGTGGTCACAAAACATGGCTTGAGCATCTCTCAAGAGCCTAAAGACAAAGATTTGTGTACAAGCTGAATAACAACATGTCAGTTAACAGCTCACTCAGCAATTTTAACAGAAATATCTTTAGGTGGAAGTTTTGCAGCGTTAAAATTCACAACTCAGACTAAACATTCTCATCCCCACTGTAGAAACAAGGTACTTGCAAAGAACAAGAACTATGGTATGTAAATGTCACACGCAAGACCTGCTTCATTTCTATCAGAAGCAAAAATTGCTAATTATAAGCAAGGACAAGCCTAGCAGGGTAAGGCTGTCAACCTATATGAAAAACATATACCTCAGAGTTTGGCAGTGGAACTCTATTTACCACCTTGACTTTTTTTTTTTTGGTAACATACAAGTTCTCTTCCTCCCCTCCCACACTTTATAAATCCCCTTTTATTTTTATTATACCTCCGTATTATTTACAGGACTCCTAAAGATTAAGTACAAACTAGTATGAAATTAATGATAGCTTGCTTTTCAAATATGTATCCCATGGCTAAATAAATACCAAGCCAATCCAACAGAGTGATCTGGAGTTATGATTCAGAAGCTTGTGTATCTGTGATTCCAGTTATTTTCTCATTAGCTGTGGAGGATTCATTTGATCTGTCAACAACAGTTGCCCTGGAAGTTGGAGTAGCACTATCCAAGGTGAGTGTAGAGGTCTGTTCTACCTTTACAGTAGTGCCAGGGTTGATGGAAAAGCTTCCAGCTTGAGTAATAGAGGGAAGCAAATCTGTAGGCACTGTAGATGCCTCTGTAACCAAAGGAAGCACAGGAACACACTTGGGTGGCATCGATAGAGGTGTTATTCCCATTAGATCCAGAGGCGGCAAGGGGGGAAGGGGTGCCAAACCTAAAGAGAAAAAAGAGGGGGAAAAAAAAGGCAGTGAGCTGCTGCACACCACAGACATGTCAAATGGTATTAGGGCAGCACTAACTCAGCAGGCTTATTTCAAGCTTGATACTTTTCAGATTTCAGAACTGAAGAATCAGAATAAATTCAAGGTTGCTTGTACCTCCTCAGAGGACTACATATTTAATGCATTAATACTGATGATTAGGTTTTTCTGGCCTTCACTGAAACTGCCAGAAACAAGAAGTTAACAAAAACCATATTCCATATAAGCTTCCAATATATTTTTGCTTGCTCCATGTGTACCTTCAGCTGTTTTGTTGAATTCAAAACTGTAAATCTAGTATTAGTTCATAATTCTGGCATTCAGTTCAGGGAGCTTCAATCTCATCTAGTTTACAAGGAAACACTTCGCATTTTCTTTTACCCATAATTAATATACTTTCATTTTCGGCACAAGCTCTTCTGAGATATAAATCAGGTAATAGAAAATGAAACATCTAAATACAGACAATGGTTTAGAATTAGTTTATCTGCAGTCATATTCCTTGTCTACCTGATCTGGGCACTAACATCCACTCCCACTGCAGGCAAACATTTAATTTATCCCCTTCAGGACTCTCCCAGATGGGTCTAAATTAGAGTGTCAAGGACAACGCTAATTACAGTGTTTCAGTTTGCATAAGCACATACCAGGCTGTATGATTTCTGGAACAATCTGTGGTGCAGGTAAATTAAGTTTGGACAGATCAGTCAGGTTAGGAAGACCTGCTGGTAATGGCATCAGACCTAAGAGAAGAGTGAAAAAGTTACAGCTGAAAACTTAAAATTGTCTTTTTCTGTTTCTTAGATCTTATTGATAATTTAAACTTGCTTTATATCTTATCATTTTTACATGTAAGAATGGAAATTCACCTGAATTTCAGCTTTCAAGTTGCACAGTCAGAACAGATACCTACTGCAGGGAGTCTGGACTAGTAAATATATAAGAAAACCTTTCAGATTTTTCTGAGGAAAGTAAAATCTTATTTCAGAAATAGATGGTTTGCATTCCAAATTCAGCTTTCAACAAAGGTCGTTGTTTCACAATATACTATACCAGAAGTTCTCCATTCCCAGTTTGAGTAAACAACAAAAATAATAGGATTAACTATACAGTATTCCCTGATCCCTAATATTGATCACTGTATATATCAGTCTTTTCTACTTAGTTCATAACCAGAGTTAAACACAAAAATGTATGTCAAAAGGCAAGACGAAGTAGCTTTCCAAGTAAGGAAGGACTGAAAGTAGAAGAGACACATACAATGAATGTAACACGTGCCCTTCCATCATTGTGTTTGCTACGGAACATCCTTCTGCTTCTGAATCTTCCACTTTAGAAGAGCTTCATTTCTGGGACAAGGGCTCTATTCATACTTTATGTTTGGTTCAGAAAAGGCTAATTCAGAAATAAACTGTTGATAATATAGTATTAAGACAGAGAGGAGAAAAGTCTTGAAGCAAGGCCACTGTATAGAGATTTTTATTAAAACCCAGCCATCTTTACCTACGCATGAATTCATTAGCCATGAAGGCTGACATAATCTGACTCAAAGAATTTCAGGTCAGCCATATACAACTTCAGTTTGAATTTTTTTTAAATATGAAAAAAATGGAACTTCATACAAATTCACTCAAATTTTAAACCTCCAGTATATTTAATAAGAACAATTTCACTAGCATGTCCATGCAAATTGCAAGAAATATAATTTCCTTTCAAAGAAAGTAATAATGCTGTTCAGAGAAAAAGATGAATGGAAAACTTGTATCTGCAGATTTAAAGGAAGGGGTGGATAGGTGGCTGGGGAAGAAAAGGACAATAATCTTTTTCTGCCTAGAGAAAATAGAAAACTGCTAACAAGTTTAGCTTCTGTGAGAGTTCTCTGCCCTCGTTTGCATGCACTGAGCTCTACTACACATCTTTTCTATGCTAAAGGCTGTACCTCCAAGCATTACATAATGCACACACCTTTACTTGTCTCATAACAAGCAAAACATAAAACTCCTTCAGTGTTTTGGAAGACACAATTGAGTCCTGTACCAGCACACCAATGCCACAGCAAAATCCTATACAATCCTTATTTTATCCCCCATGAATACTTCTGGAATACTAGTGTTTGAAATGTTCATTATTATCAGGGAACAACCACATTGTAGAAAGACTCTTACTTGTATGATACCAGTTTAAATTCCTATATAATTCAAAACAGTAACTGCAACATAAATTCTATATTGTTAGCCTTGTATTTATACTAGGAAGAGTGATCAAGCTGAGTATTAAAAACTTAAGTTCAAGCTGAGTATTAAAAATGAGTTTCCTAAAATGTTGCAAATAGCAAAGCAAAACCTTCTTAAGAAATCCTGAATACTGCATCTACTGTGCAGGGGGCCCGAAAAGGTACATTGTAAATTCTCTTGCCAAGTCACTCTGTCCTACAGACATGTGAACATACTCCAAGAAAAATAATTCTTCACATTGTAGAGGTTGTATAGAGAGAGATCTTACATCAACTGCGTAAGTTGTATGAAGTTGTACCTTCCCCCAAAAGCAATGAAAAAGACAGCTCTCGTCCCTTGCTCCCATAAGATTTTTGTTTTAGAAATGTTTTAAGAACTTTTACCTACTCACCTGGTAATGTAGTTGCTGGGTTAACTGGTGGCACAGAGGTAAGGGACTGACTGACTTGTGGTGGTAATAATGGAACTGTTGGAACACCTGGTTGAGTACACAGGGAAACAACACTGATTTTAAGCATACAGCACTTCATCATCTTTCCTTGAGTACAAATAAATAATTGCTTATGGGAGAATTACTGTTTGCCTTACATATAAAAAGCTGATGAAGAAAAATAGTATTCTAAGTAATACACATGGTATTTTTAATAGA
The DNA here is from genome assembly GCA_024500445.1 of Entomyzon cyanotis. NCBI lineage: Eukaryota > Metazoa > Chordata > Aves > Passeriformes > Meliphagidae > Entomyzon > Entomyzon cyanotis. Next base: position 9,241,222 of record JAKEPQ010001027.1, on the reverse strand, counting down.
AGTTGTCTGCAACTATTTTGTGAGCAAGGAAGGCACAAATCCAGTACTTTGGCCTTTGTTGTTGAGAAAAGTTTGAGAAAACTTTATTCTCTCTTCTGCCTTCTATTAAATTAATTGGAAACATCATTGAGAACAAAAAAGTCAGAAAAGCCATGCATTTCCATCAGTTACTTCCATACCAACCTGTGCTGAGAACATTACTGACAGTAGTTGAGGGTGAGCTAATAGAAAGTCCTGAAAGACTCTGCTCAAGGCCTGCTGAGCCAGGAGGGAGGGTGGCTGAGGGATTAACTGATGATAGCTGAACCTTATTGAAAGAGAAGAGAAAGTTACATTATTAGGGTTTGTTTCCACATGAACCAATAGAAGCAGAAAAGCAATATGACATCATCATCCATTTTTACCAAGCTAATGGAGAGAACACACTTACCTCTGTGAAACCATCTTTGAGGGGGCTGAGAGATGCACTAGGCAACTGTCCTGGGAGAGAAATTTTCTTTCCCTCTTCAAATGGGCGAGTAGGTATCCTATGCAAATATCCATAGCCAATGCCACATCCTAGGCTTTTAAAATAGGAAGATTTGCTAGTGAATTAAGCCATTTTACAACTACAAGCTGTAGCAAGCAATGCATGAAACAAGACACCAAAAAGTTTCAAGGTAAATTCTGTACAACCTTCCCCTCCTGCCCCCATTTTGTCACATTTTCTGTGAAGAAATAATCAGTATGAGACAACTGAAAGGAAATTCTGTCACTTTAGCAATAAATACTCAGCACAAAATAAAATTAATTATCATTTAAACCAAGCAGCTATACCAGGTATACAGCTTGGAATTCAACCCCCAGTTGTTACTTGCAGCCCTGTGTTCTGGCCACTCACAATACTTCAAGGATAATACTACAAGCTAAGGACTGTTCAGAGTTTAATGCAGAAAGCAACCACTGCACTTTATGCACTTCTGCACTAATTTACTGATTTACACCCCTCTCATTAGTAAGTGCATCTGAATTTCAAGTAAATATATAATTTATTAGAACAGAAACACTTTTGATATAACAACACTCTTTTCCTGTCTTCATAGAAAACTTAAATCCAGCAGTTTTCAGACTGGTGCTATAAGAAAGTTGGCCCATCCTCCTGTAACACATTGTCTCCTTACCTGCCTTCTCCACCCCAGGCAGAATTTGGAGTAATCACCACTTCCCGACAATTATCTGTATCTGTGTTGTACACATAAAGTTTTAATGGCTTTGCTTCATGTGTTTCAATAAGGGAAAAGAGATCTTCAGACTGCAAAAAGATAAAAATGAGTCAGGGCTTTCTTGTCCCTATTTTATTATTTGGCAGTAGCTCGATCATTCTAGTCCTGACTTTCTGTAATAGAACTTGGTAACAGCCACATGTTGCAGTTGTTGCAGTGCTGCTGTTTTATCACAAGGCCAGCTTCAAAACGTGTTTTGTGAGCACGACTCAGAAGACGTGGCACAACCCAGATTTCAAATCTGCTATTTAAAATATTAACATTAGAGTACAAAAAAGTTTGTGTCTGACTTAATGAAGACATTAAGAGCAGTCTTTTATTTCCAAGATTGCATTTCAGAAGAGGCACCACGCCAGAGTTCCTTCCTCTTTGCATTTGATTTCCATTTGCACTGAACAGAGACAGAGCCAGGGATGTTTCAAACTGCCCTGGTACAATTGGGTTTTTAGTTTTTTAAAAATAAAAACCTTATTTTTATATACTTACCTCATTCATGACAGTATCTGCTCCAATGATATAGTCACTGTGAGGTCTAAGCCCAGCTAATGCAGCAGGAGAATTTGGCTCCACTTCCTAGTTTTAAGATGGAAAGTTACAAACCACTATGTAACTGTCAGGGTGTTGCAGAACAGATAGATATGCACTTCACACAAGCTCTGAGTCAGACAAACTGGTCAAGTTTTCAACACAGTAGAGTAATGAACTAATGAAACAGTGGCTCTATGGCAGTCCCTTTTCATATGGTTCTAGTGTTGTACCAAATACAGTATCTCTGAGTATTGTACAAACCCAATGATTTAAATAAATGGTTTTAAAAATCAATGAAAACCAGTTTGATCAATAAGAGCAAGTTTGATCTCATGACTTGTTAGCTACATCCTGTGCAAGTTCCTTTTCAACAGTAAGAGAGAAACAGTAAGCAATAGTAAGGAGAATACTTCAAGCCCATACGTACCAAGACATGCCAGACATTTTCATTAGCCCCATCAAAACTGCAGAAGCGAATGCTCACTCCCAGCAGGCCCTGCCCACCCCACATGTTGCTGGGGGTTACTGATGTTTCTCTCAGTTCCAGTGTTTTGCTACTGTACACAAGCATTTTTACAGGCTTTTCAACATTTGCTTTCAACAGGTCCTTGAGAGTGTCATTGTCTTTATTCTGTGAATATTTAAGCAAAAGCTTGGGTTAGCGTTTAACAGAACAAGCATTCAGTTCTGCAGCAACACTTTTATTTCAAAGGTGCTGCAAACACTGAGCATTACCAGAACATGTATTAACAGCTGCTTTGTGACAAGCTTCCAGTCCCTTCTCAATTCTAGAATACAACTCTGGCAAAACCCTCAGATTTCACAGTACTAGGTCGTACTTTCCTAAAATGAAAACACTTCAACTGAATGTGTAGTAAGATGCACCTTGCAGCTTCTCAGAGGTTTTCTCGAATCCAGGCATACTGGTGAAGAGCTTCCCACAGATAGTTTTTCCACTTCTATGATGGTCCGTTGTTTGACTACAGCTTTGCTTGAAAGCTCCCCCCATGCCTCCTGCCCAGCTAATGGTTCTGACAGAGGCTTTTGCAATCAACCTGTTTTGACTGAATGAAGTTGTGAGTTCTCATGGAAGCAGTTTTATAGACAAAACTAGGAGGGCACCAGCATAAGCCATCAGAGGTGGATCAGCAGGCAATTCTATCTTGGTGCAGATGTCTGCGGAGAGCATGTCTGTCTCCAGCTAAACTGTTGACAGAACTGTAACTACAGGGTGAAGGAAATAAATTTCTCATGCAGTTTGCCTTACTCATTTTAAACTAAGAAATATCTTACATACATTTAAATAGAACAAATCCACAGGTTTGTTTTAATATAGGTTTACCTATAAATATCAGATTATCAACACACTGTTTATATTAGAAATTATAAAATAGCAACACACTTACCAATCTTGAACCATTAATGGACACAATGAAATCAAAGAATGGCTCCAATCCAGCTCTATGCCCTGGTGAGTTTTCTTGTACCTAACAAAGTTAAACAAGAATTCAGTAAAAGTGTACCAATGCTGATTCATAGATTAGAATTGTATTTCTACTTGTACCAACTGTAGTTATAGAAGCTATTAACATTTGTATGTATGATTTTAAAATATTAAAATATAATCATATAATCTTTGGAACCAAAAAATCCCTCCCTTAAAAAAATAAAATAGATTTCAAAAGAATTAGTAATTTATAAATTGAGGAATGACACAGCAGTAGCCATTCCCTGGGAAAAGCACTGCTTAACAGTTGCAGCAGATAAATCATAGGTATTTGTTTCAAGGAAGAAGATGATGGTGAAAGGACAAGGTTAATGAATTCTGAAAAGGTTGGGTAAAAAGTGCTATCTTTCCACAGTAGTACCAACACTGGACCTTGCTTTTTATCTCATGCTTACTAAAGGAATAGGAGAGTCACATCTGTAAGCACAGGTTGTTATCTCAGGATTAAACATCACCTGCTGACATTCTTGAGAAACAGAAGGCATCTGTACAACCAGTGATTTCATTAACATACCTTCAAGTTGCAAGAGAAGAGACATGCAATTTTGCACCCATGGCAGCTCAAATAATTCAACCACTCCACTAAGACAAGGCCTAAGTTTTGGATATGTATTGCTCCCAGAAGCTAAAAGTATCCTTTTAATTCCAAATGCAGTAACTGGGAGACATTTTGCCAATGCTGTTTTTTCACTATTACTTGCATTGCTGACAACAAAAAGTAACGCCAATATGGCTGTCAGGTTTTTCTTACAGCTTTTTCAGCAAAGACTATCCTTTTTTGTGTGGAATCTGATTCAGTTCACCCACTGGCTTTTTCTTTTATGTACTACAATCACCTTACAAAAAGATGTAAAAAGCGTTACCCTTTACAGTGTGGTTTCTTACATTACATGTTATTCTACCTGACAGAAGTGGTACAAATATATTTAATTGTTGAATACTGGCCTGATTCTGTAGGAATTGAATTTTCTTAATATGACTTATCTAGAACAAAATATTCTAATACGACATTTTAAAAGTGCTTGATTACTACTAAAACTGTTCCTCTCAAATTTTATTTATCTCTGCCCAATATGTTCACAAAATCAGAGCTTGGAAAAAACTCAGATTACTTGTGGGTAGCTTTTTGTAACAGATGCCCAAAGCCTCGAACATTAGTCACATAATCTAAATCTGGAATCAGTAATTCCAGAGTCACATCATACACACTGACTGTTGTGCAAGATTTGTAAAGCAGCAAAAAAGTGTGAAACCAACAATATCCCAAAGTAAAAACCACTGAGGTGAAACCAACAATATCCCAAAATAAAAATCACTGAGGCAACAATAACATCCCCAAAGCTCACATTTATAATTTTTAACTAGAACTTGAAGAGTGTCTGTAAAAGTGTCTCTTCAAGATGCCTGGATGCTCCTTGGAAATCATTTCCTACTGCTGGGGTACAGATCTTCTCCCTCTTGGCCAAGTATTAAGTGTATGGAACCACATCTCCCAGTCACCAAAGAACCTGCAGCCCATCTAACAAGATCCAAACTACTGCCTCTGTATCACTCAAACTATCTGTTCAAGATGCCTCTCACTGAGAACAGCCAGAGATCAGACAGCAAACTTCACCAGGTAATAAGGTAAAAGTACAAGCTAAGCTGCATGGAGCAATTCCCTGACTCCAGCTGCACAGAAACTCCCAGGCACATTGTGGATGTGGCTTTGGCATTTGTGGACTGCTTCTAGAGCTCATTTAACTTTAGATATTAAAACTTTCACTACTGTAGGGCTACCTGAGAATACCCTCCACAAAGAGAAATTTTAGCTTAGGAGAAAAGCCACAGGGAGGCTAAAATTCACTACATGAATTATTCTTCCCAAATGTAGAAAGCATTTACTTACTATGTTGAATACTTGCGACTTTCCTGCCAAAGAGAGGTTCAACAGTTTCATGAAAGGAGAATTAAAAATCTCTGCTTTCCTATGGACATGATCCATCATGGTATTCTCAGGCTTGCAGTTTCTCTTGTAATCAGATCATTCAAAACATTCTCTCCTCTTATGTGTTTTTTTGAGTACTAAATGTCGGGTGAGCTTATGCTGTTTGTTGTTCTTCCCTCAGTTTAGAGAAGTGACATGAAGATGCTCTAAAAGCCTCTCTCTTATTCCACCACCGATTGCATAGGTCAAATAGGAACTAAGAGTCTGTGTTTTTAATGAACCTGACATACAGGCTTTATACCAAAATTAAATCAGCAGATGGTTTCAGAACTCACTGGGAAAACAATTTTAAAGACATGATATGTGTTAAAACTCAGCATTAAAAATCAGTAAATCCAGCAAAGTGGTACATTTATTCTGATAACACATCAGATTTTTGGGACTGGATATATGTCATGGCCTTGAAATTAGGAAAGGCCAGACTTCATCTCATTCAGAGATTTTCTCCATTTCTGAATTAACTTCTGTAAAAGAAAACAAAACCAAACCCACAACAAACCCCCTGCATCCTGACACAATATCCCTCCCCAATGACCTCCAAGAGATTATCTTATGAACACTGTGAGCCAAGAGTGGCCAGTATTTAATAGAGCAAACTTTTGAAATAAGACAGAGTACATACAATAAATGAGAATTACGTGTGTTCAGCATCCATCAATGTCAAGCTCACTGACACCTGGGATGTATAAATAATTTACTTAGAATACCAAGTCTCTGTTCTGCCCCAAACTGATGAAGGGACTGCGAGAGTTTCCAAGTTCCAAACAATTAGTTTGCAGAAAGTACCTTCAGATGTTGAACACCTTCCCCCAAACCCATCACAATCCTGAACATCTCTGCATGGTTTGTTTCTAAGTGGGTATGTAAAAACTACCAGGAAGCTCTATCTAAAAGAAACCAAGCCCTTATAGTTGCATCAATCATACAAACACCTCAGAAGCAGGAAGCTGCATCCCTTCTATCATCCAATTTCCTTATGCTGCCTTGCATGGGTTCACTCACCAAAGGTTTCCTATTTCCCTGGCCTAACTTCACTGACAGAAAAACATGTTTATACCTGGCAGTCCCAAAAATGCCAACCAGAAATTCCAAGTCATGAAAAGTCTCCTCCTTAAAGAAGTGATATACCCAGCCCTGCATAACAATCACACTGACCCCATACAGTTTCTGTTGCACCATCTTATTTTCAGTCACTACCTGCCTAATTCATCACCACCACGCAGTGCCAAATGCACAAAACACTCTCTGCTCCAAGCTCTGTGACTGTGGTTCTCTTCCAGGAGCTACAGCAATGAAGGATAACCAGGGACCTTAAAAAATACAAGGCCACAAATTATTCCACCACTACTAAGGATGGAAATAATAAAGATTCCATGTATATGTACATAAACTCTGTGCCTCCTAAGTAATCTGGCTTTATGCAGCTTTGCTGTGTGCCCCAAGTAGGTATTTAGTAACTTGCCTTTGTAATTGAATAATTGCTGAGAAATAATCAAATAGTATCATTTACAGCAGATGCAACTGCAAGCAAGATACCATCCCCAGCAGCTCAGGAAGCCTGATTCTCTCAAAGCCAGCTGTTACTTCAGACATACAAGTTACAGACCCCTATGGGTAAAATGCCATGACTTTCTAACAACAGAGACAAACAGTGGTACAGAAAATGCAAAGAAGCTGTGGAAATGCACCACCAGAGCTTTTTAAGAGCAAATGAAGAAAACCTCTATCAGGAATGTTGAATATCAGAAGGCAGAAAAGGGCCTCACACAGTGCTGCAGGGTTTCAGTTTCTCAGCAAGATGACAGCAGGGCTGCTGAGTACATAGATCACACACTGATTTCACTTTTAATTCACTGTCAAGAATTAAACAGGAAAAAGGTTTCAAGGTCAATACACCAATTCTAATTTGCAGTGCTGAAAAGACTTTCCTGGTAAATACATGAAGTTTTTCTTTTCTGAACACTGTTCCCAATATTATTATTCTGTGCCTACACAGCATATATTATACATTACACATTTTAGGAAGCCTGCTCAGCAGCACAGTGGCCACAAATTGAAGCCCCAAGTGAGCAATGCAACTGAAAATGGAATTAGGCACTAAAACCTGGACTTTTCAGAGGCAGATGAAGGCTGTGACCACTTCCGAAAGTCACCTGCCTTATACTAGTTTTTTAAGTTTCAGAAGCTTAGCTTAAAGCATTTAATACATAACTCCCAAGGCTTTCTTTTTTCCCCACATAAGAAATGCTTCCTAGTATTCTACTTTATTTCAGAAATACTGAAAGGTTTTTTGTAGTTCTTCCACCCACTCTGTAATTGGCAGTAAAATTTCATTATGTATCATGTATAAGCAATTCCTGTTAGATCTGACAGAATCTATTTTATTTCTGTCAGCTATTTTAATACATTACACTGTATAACTGAATTGAATTTCTTGATGAGACACTCAGTTTTCAAGAGAAGAAGCTTTGTAAGTTTTTGGTAAGAAAAGACTCTCTCTATGTAGCATAACCTTTTATTTCAGCAAAGAGAATTTAACTGAAACTTTTAAAATGTGAACCTCCCTTAAAAAATAAGTCATCACTTCATGCAACACTTTTGTATCACTATTACAACAAACGAAAGCATTCAAACATGAGTGAGAAATCTAAACTTTGGGCACCACTCCTCAGTATCTTTTATGGAGAACACCACATAACATCGTAGCATACAAATTTCTCACAGATAAGAATTTTTACATAGAATCTTACAACCATTTATATTGGAAAAGAACTCTAAGATCATCAAGTCCAACCAGCCCTGCACAACACTCACACTGACCCCATACAGTTTTTGTCACATCATCTTACTTTCAGTCACTACCTGCCCAATTCATCACCACCGAACAGTGCCAAATGCATAGAACAGCTCTCGGCTAATGCAGCACTGCCAAGTTCACCATTAAAGCTTGACCCAAAGGCCACATCTACATGTCTTTTGAGTAGTTTCAGGGATGGTGATTAAACCACTTCCCTGGGCAGCCTATTCCAATACTTAACCATCCTTCTGATGAAGAAAGTTTTCCTAAAATCCAATTTCTAAATCTCTCCTGGGGCAACTTGAGGCTCTTTCCTCTTGTTCTGTTGCTTGTTACTTGAGAGAAGAGGCCAATCCCCACTTCACTACATCCTCCTCTCAGGGAGCTGTAGGGAGCAATAAGGTCTCCCTGGAGCTCCTCTTCTCCAGGCTAAACACACCCAGCTCTCTCAGTTGCTCCTCACAGGACTTGTGCTCCAGCACCTCAATGTCTGTCATGTACTGAGGCGCCCAGACCTGGAAACAGCACTCGAGGTGTGACCTCACCACTGCTGAGTACAGGAGACAATCACTGCCCAGGTCCTGCTGGCCACACTATTCCAGACACAGGCCAGGGTGCCACTGGCCTTCTTGGCCACCTGGACATGTTGGCTCATGTTCAGCTGCTGTCACCCAGCACCCCCAGGACCTTTCCCACTGAGCCACTCTGCCCCTAGCCATTGGGATGTTATGACATCATCTCTTAGCTGAAGAAACTGCCAGGTCATTGTATCAGCCTGGGCAAATTACAGCATTTTCACATTTTTGAATAATTTTCTTGTTCAGCATTTTCTTTCCTTCTGTTTTGAAGAGCAGAAACAATGCATACTGAGCAATACACAGAGTCAGCCAGTTGGTCTAATCAGCTACACGCCTTATGTTAAAGGAAACTTATGGAGGAGAATTGCTTCAAACCAATGACACATTACTAGGTCTACTTATGAAGAGATATGGGCAAGAGAACACTTGGCAACTTTCTCTCCCTCTTACCAAAAAAAGCCCCCAAAACCCCTACATTTTAATGTCTAGAACCCCAGCAGTGCAACCCAGAATAGCTTCTGCTATGTGCATATAGAAATATGCACATGTTGAATTTGTTTTCCTTTGACAGCATTTCAGTCCTGGAGTGTTCCTGTTTCCTGTTACAACTGCACTGGTGAAAGCGGTATTGCACTGAATATCAGCAGAAGCAGCCAAAAGAATTAAGTAATCTGCAAATATTACATCAAAAATTAATCATGGTAGTGTTCATTTGCTGCATGTATTTCTGTTCCTGTTTGAAGTGAGCAACTTCAAACTACTTTTTTGTAGTACTGTGTGTGTAGTCCCCACTATTTTTAAAAGTGCCAATATAAAAAAACCTGTAAATTGCAACAGTCTCAGTTTGCTCATCCCTCTGGCAACTTGTGCTTGGCTCCTACAGTCACACAGAACAATGTAAACTCTTTGTTTCAAGCCATTTAACATGTATTTTTCATTTATCTGCCTTACTCAAACAAATTCTTCCAGTAACTGAAAACATTTTCTGTCATTTCTCTGATTTTCCAACATGTAATGAAATCTTTAAAACAACCACTTTACATTATTTACAGAAGTTTGGTGTTACCAAAGAAATCTGATCTTACTCAAATTAGATCTGTAACACTGGAAGACTACTGCTGTTTTCCTTTTACCATTCTCATTTACCTTATTAAAGTACTGAGCACAGAAAGAAAACGTACTTGAAAGTAAAGCAGAACAAAACAGCAGTATTGCTTGACCCCAAGTTCTACTAAAGGTCAGTCCATGCAGACAGAGCACTTGTGCAGAGCTCCTCTAAAAGTGTGAGCCCAATGCTCTCTATAGCACACTTACTACAGAATGCCAACTGGAAAATTGGACTTGGAAAAACTACAAAGGGAAATTCAAGGCACATTAATGTATGCCACATGCATTTCAATAAAAACATCCCAAATTACAACTGTTAGGCTGGGATCATGATGCAATTTAAGATGCCATCCACAGAAAAAGAACAATCCCTCGTTATTGCGGCATCTCAAGATACCAGTAAAAAGATAGGGCAATGAAAAATAGAGACATCAGTCTGTTTAGGACAGCAGGCAGGTCCTTTCCTTCATCTAATATAAATAAGAATGGCATCCTGGAAATCAACTTCTTTAATGTGCACCTCTCAACAACATTTACAAAGACTGTCAATCAAACATGGCCACTTTGGGTCACAGCAAAAACATCACAATAAACAAATGCCTAAATGAAAACAAAAGGTGCCAGATCCAAGCAAGATTACAAGAAAAAAAGAGTAGATTCTGCTTCACAGAAGAGATGTATCTCAATTTATTAACATGCTTTAATCAAACAGAATGAACTCATAAATCTGATGTAAATTGTATTCTAACTGCAGAGTACTTACTGGTTTTAGAAGTCTCCAAAGTAAAAAGTTAATGAAAAAAGTTAATGAAATTTACACTGCACTTTTACCTGCCTGCAGAATAGTTTTTGTGGGGGGAAAGGAGAAGGCAAAGTGGACTGACATAAATTAGTAACACTGGATTGTTATATACCATTAATATTACAAGGGAGAAAAAAACCCCACTGTGGCTTTAGTCTATATGCAAATTTTAACAGAATGTTTGGATTTGATGAGAACATCAGTATTTGCTTCTCAAAAGCAGAGAACTGATGGAAAAGGACGCGATGCCAGCAAACCCAGCAGCCCAGCAAGGTGCCCAGCGAGGGCACTCACACTCCGGCCGCAGAAGCACAGACACTGCTGCGGGCAGGCTGGCAGTGACTCCAGCAAGGTCCCTGCACCCCAGTGCCGCAGATCCCACAGCACCACCTGCGAGCCTTTCTGCTCACTGAAAGCAAAACGCATCCTCAAGAAAGGGCTTTCAAAAGGCTGCTCACAAAACCTCAAAAATGCAGCCCAATAAAATATTATGTATTTCGCATACAAAACCAAAGTTACATGGCCACGGTGTGAACAAAACCAACCTAACTATGAAGAATTGTAGTTCCACTGGAGTTGCAGCCCTCAGGTGTGCAGCCTGTCAGTGAACACCTTGATCGACACCCCCGAAGTCCTGGAGGGGCAGCAGCCCCAGCCCAGCCCATGGTGCAGCCACCGAAACCAGCCCGACGCGTTATCCCGGAGCACAGAGCGCAGCCACACAGGCGCGGCTGGGGTGTGCACCGCGTTTGCTGGAAGAGAGGCCGTCTCGCCTTCAAAGGCTGCTCAAACCCAGCATCGCCTCCCGGCACCGGCCCGCCGGCCTGCTCATACTGAGGCGTAACCTGGCGGCACGACCCGGCCCGGGGGATTGTTTATTCTGGACCAATACTTCCTCCAGCCTTCCCAAGCCCGGGAGCGGCAGCGCGGCCCCGGCGCACCTCACCGCTCCCGCGAGCCGCGGCGGAGCTCCGGCGGTCCCGCTGCCCAAGCGCCTCCCCGGGGCCGAGCGGGGAGCGCGGCGGGGCCGCCCCGGCAGCCCCCGGGCCGCTCCAGCGCGGCCCCACCGCGGGACAGGCCCCGGGCCCGCGGGCCGCCGCCGGGCTGGTCCCCAGGGCTCCCGGCCGGGCCGCGCCGCCCTTACCCGCAGGACGTGGTAGCCCTCAGTGCCGCCGCCGGGGATGTCGATGCTCTGCGAGGCGCCCATGGCCGCAAACGCCGCGACGGGGACGTGGCACCGCGCTGCCCCGCCCGAGCAGGCGGGGCGCTACGGCAGCCGCGAGCGGCCACGGGCTCGCGCTGCTGGCTGGCGCCGCGCTGCCCCCTGGCGGCCGAGGGCGGCGGTGCCACGCGCGGGGCGGGGCAGCCCGACGGTGCGGAACAGGAAGAGTTAGGTGATTTGTTAGCGCTAGCTGTATTAATAAGGTGCAGTAAGTGTGTGCACAGACCGTAAAGGCGGCAGCTCATACCTTATGCTGCCTTCTCTACTCCCACAGCTCCCTGGAGCTCCGAGAGCCGCTCTCCGTGCGGGGCCGAGCCGGTGGGGGCTGCGGGGCGGTGCCGGGAGCGCCCGAAACCGTGCGGGAGCTGCGGCCGAAGCGGGAGGAGCAGTGAGTGCAGCGGCACAGAACGGCTCGGGCGAGAAACGCTGCCCAAGGGCCGGATTTTGGGCCAACCCGTTTCAGGGCATGCACCGCCCGCAAACCTCAGCGCGGTAAGGCGGCAGCTCCGCGGTGTGACCCGCGGCGGCACGGAGCGGTTCGTGCGGGGGAGCCGCTCGCTGCCCGAATGCACCCCGCGGGCAGCGGTGACATCCTGCCGGAGCCAGCGGGACGCCTCCCTGCAGCCGGAGGCGGGCGGTGGGTTAGCAGGGAGCACTACGGAGCTCAGGCTCAGATCATCTCTCTCCGAGAGTCCCTGGCTCCTGGAGGGCTTTTTCGCAGCCTGCCCATGCAAACCGGCGCGTCCTGGTTCCCCTCCCGCAGACCTCCAGAGAGGTGACCTTAAGAAATGCTGCTGTCACCGGTCTTTTAGTGATGCAGAAACACTATTTATTAGTACACTGCAACACAGTGTCAAAGATCGTTAATGGAGCGTGGAAAGGATATTCAGATTAGCTTACTTCACTTCTTTTGGACTCATTTCCCTCGGTATTATCATAGTTCTTTACTGCCTAGTATTAAAAGCCTCTGTGCACTGTGCTTAGGATTTAGCCCAGTGCTGCCTGCAGAGATGACCAGCCCCTTTCCACCCTTGACCACCTCACTGTGCTCAGCTGTTTCCACTGGAGCAGACTGTGTTCCTCCAGGCACTCTGGATGGTCATGGCCAGTTCTGGACTCCATCTGCACACCAGTTCAGGCATGTTCACCTCCCTACACAGCATCTCTCCTCATCAATACAGCAAGAAATCAACTCTAGTATATCCAGATACGCGGCAATGCAAAGTAAGAAGACCAAGTGAATAATACATAAATAAACTAACTATATCTTTCAATAATTTCTGTGCTCTTAATACAGTATGAGAAATTTGTTACTGTGAACTGATAAAGTAAGCCAATAAACTGTACTAGCTAAAGCAAATCTCATGCTGCCATGGACATTCCATTCAGATTCAGGAGGAAATTCCCAGTAATGTTCCTTTCTTGCTTGCTATCAGAGGTTCATATAGACAATAGTATAACAGAGTGTGATCCAAGGATAATAGCTGTGATGCACCACCCTTTATCCAAAGCTTCCTAAAAGATCCATACCTGATGGCAAACTACCTTCCACTGTCATTCTTCTGCTCTCTTCTGGCAGAGTGGCTCCTGTATGATACATCTTCTTATGCTTCCAGGTAGGTGCTGTCAATTTTGTAAGGTTTTGTGTGGCCATGAGGCAGATGCTAGCCAGATGTTGTCCTCCTGGCTGACTGGTTCTGTGATGCCAGCCCATTCTTTGTTGAAATCTGACCTATGGGTGACAACCTTCATCTGGTAAAAGCTTCTCTAGGGTATGTTCAATCTTTTTGCCTTGCCGTTGGACCTGAAGACCTTTGAATTGCTGTGTTAAGAAAAAACCCCACAACTCAAGCCACTCTACAATGGGTTGCTTCCCTCCCTGGCCAAAGTCCTGTAAATTCTAGAGCATTTTTAGGCCACACAGTAAATTTCAGTGACAATTCTGTTTTCTGAGAAATTGTGAAGAAGTAAGTGGCTTTGGTGCCAATAAACAATTCTTTAATGGCAGGTATTTCCTACTCAGAGTTCATGTTGGGTCAGATACAATAATTTCTCATGTGCTTCACTGAAGACATTAAAGCCTCACTTCAGCATACCTTATGCATACCTTATGCATACCTCATCCTTAAAAAGCTATCTCTCAGCAGAGCCAGCAAAACAGACACTGCAAAATACCCATTAGAAGCCCTTTCCCATGTCATTAAAGACTATAAATAAAAGATCTGAGCTTTGATTTCTTTGGAAAAATTAAAAAAAAAGGTGACTATTATCTCAAACTTGATACTTCTGTCCACCAACAGCAGGACCAAAAAGAGTAACAGTGTTTTGCCATTAAATGGTTGCCACTTTGATGAATATGCATTTGAATATCTGTGATGTGAATAGTAGCCTTTCACACACTTCCACCCTGTTGCCCTTTCTGGGCTAGTTCCACCTCAGCAAAGAAAGATGTAATCTGCAGCTGTCCATCAATTCCCATTGAGGGCTGAACTGAAACACCTGGTTTATTTGAAGAAATATCTTTGAATTTGGTCCAATGTTCTATGGCTAGAAAAAGACTAGTCTGTAAAAAAACCTCAAACTTTAAAACTGTCTTAGATAAAAAAGACAAAACTTACCTAAGAAATAGGGAACAAGATTGCCTGAAAGTATCACTTAAGACTTAATGACAACAAACCCCATTTGCAGAAATTAAACAACAAATATAACCTACCTGTTCTTTTACATTTGTATCTCAGCAGCTGCATTTCAAAAGTAATTAAAGTTAATGAGCTGTGCTTTATGGTAGAATCATGAAAACTTAATTGGAATAATTAGTTGTGAGATAGCAAGTGCATCTTCCTGGCTAACAACATGTCATCATTTGATAAGAATAATAATGAATTTAATAAATAAATCAGGGCCTTTCTAATATGTTAATAAAATCATGAAGTAGAAGGCACACATGTGCAAATGATGAATTATTAGTTTGGAGACTGCACACCGTTGTCTGAGGAAGATGGATGGGGAAGTGGCCTTCTTGAAAATGTGAGCTACAGCTGCTGGCTAAAATCCAGCTTGCAACAGATGAAGCAGCCACACTGACCTTTGCAGAGGATGTGGTGCAAATCCTTCCAGCGGGGGCCAGCATCCTGCTGCAGAGCAGGACATGCACTGCATGAAGAAAAGCAACTGCGCTTTCTTTTCCCCTCCTTGAACCCTTCTGTATTACTGGTGCTGGGCAAGAGGAATAAAAATGGACAGAGAAACCCAGGCATGTGTGGAAGGAAGGGAGCTACTAAAATACAGTGAACAAATCAGTCTATTTGACCCAAATCACTTAGGGGCTAAGACAGGCATAAAATTATGATTTATTGCAGAAACGGTCTTCGGCTCAAACATAGACACACACACCACAACAAAAGCTTCTGAGGCATTATTGAGAATCAGTAAATAGAATAATTTTAATTAATGGGTGCCTTTAAAATTAAATTAAGTGAATACTGCCAGAGTTATAGGAAGGCTTACAGTAATAAAAGGGATTGTCCCAGTGAAGGAAGGCTATAGTTTAAGGTGCAAATAGAACAGCCGTGTGCAGTGACTAAGAAGATGGGTCCTAAGACAGCTCTTAGTTTTTCCCCTAATCAATGTATGACCTCATTCATTTCTGCTCTTAATGTATTGTCCAATATGAGGAATTGCAGTTCAGAATACCTACTTGTTGACTTTAGTCCCAGCAGGGCAGGACTGGAGTTGGTAGGAGCTGTAAAGAGTGTGATGTATGTCTAAGATCAACTCACATGTTAGCAGTGCCCAAGGAGATTTTATCTCCTTTGCAAGCACATGGGGAACAACTTACTGCTACTTGGAAGGCATGCACCTGGCTGTGCACCCACAATACTTAGAACTTCACATTAACAGAAGGCATAAAGCACAGACCCTTCAGCTCTACAAAAACAAAAGAGTAGCTCTAGCTTGCACAAATGACTGGTAAAAGCCTGCTGACACAAAGAAGCCATACACCCATCCATTGGCTGCAGGAGTACTCACATACACTCCCCATAGCTTTGGACTACGGAGACTAGGAGCGGTTGGTCCTTTGGAACTGAGGTGATCTAAGAAAAAATAAGTAAGGTACCCATGTTCAGCATACATGCAAATGTGAGGGGTGTGCAACTGAACCTGTTTTTGACCTGCTGCTGGGAACAGCTGTGAAAAGATCTGACCACGTGAAAATGTAAAGAGAAATTAACAGTGAAGAGCTTTGAATGGAAGCCAAGCATTAGTGAGCCTCCAGCCAGACAAGCCCCTGCAACTCTGCAGGTTATGGTTAAATACTATGGTCTGATGCTCTAAAAGTTAATTAAGTACAGAAGTAATGTGGGCCTTTTGTAAAGCTGGTTTCATGGTCATTAGTTGCTATGCAGCTAAACAGGGAATGAAATGCAATGGAGGAAGGCAGTAGCTGGACAAATTGCTCTTAGGCATAGTTTTCCCAGTGAGAATGCTGCAGGGCTGGTTCTCCCCTGGTGCTCCACAAGGCACAAAAGACCATGCCAAACTGAAAAAGCCAAGTCTTGACCACTTGATATTTTTTTACCACTATAAATATCTATCAATTTCCATTGTATTATGGCTGATTTACAGTAATGCACAAGGGAGGGGAAGCAGTTTCACTAAGACAGTTAGGAGTGACTTGTATCCAGCAAGGAGGGAGTTGGAGCTCATAAGCCTTCAGTTGAAAACTCTTAATTGGTACTATTGCAACATGCAGCTCTCCTTCTGCAGTGGGAAGGAAGGGCCACAATGTCTCAGGATCAGCCATAGCACACTGCATCTCTGTAAGAGGAAGGCTCTGAGGCAGATAGCTGGCAGAATTGCTCTCTGCTTTTCCCCCAGAGCTCCCAGCATGGGCACGTGTTAGAGCTTTAGTCAGTGTTGTCATGCTCTGGTTATTATCAGGAACAGTTCCTCTGGCTGCTGTAATTTGCACTGAGGACTGCAGATACCATCAATGGATCAGAGAATTGTAAAGGTAATCTACAGCTCTCTTCCCCAGGTCAATTGAGACCAGAATCAAGGCTTTTGTTTCAGAAACCAGAAACTCAGTAAAACTAATTTGTGGAGGTTCTATTAATAGGACACAGGAAATTACCTAAAGCCTTCATTACTTTAACTCCAAGTGATTGACTTGGCTGTAATACAGTTAAACTCTGCCTGTCTTCCCAAGGCTGCTGAAGACCCAGTAGCTCTGAGTTAAACACTGGTCAGTAGTTTTCACACAAATCTCTCAAAGAGAGACACGGCTTTGACTGTTAAGGATATTATAGCCATAGGTTTCTGACAAAATGGCTTTTAATACAATTTTTACTTGCTACAGAGGTTTTATCTGAGACTTTAAGACTTATTAAACTCAAAAATAGACATCTGCTCTGATAAAGCTTTGAAAATGTGTGTCTGAATATTGGAATGGGTTTAGTAAAATCGGTGTCCTCGCTTCTCTGCCTCCATAATTACTTTAAACTTACAATCCTTACTCTAGCTTGTTGTCCCATTTCATGTAGACATGAGACCCCAAACACTGGCCTGAAGCCAGTGTTAAGAACTTTTACAGAGTGTATGGTGAAGAGGAGGCATAGTAGAGGAGAATAACCTTTACATATATGCATTCACAGTAAAAGATGCACTGGTGAATCTCTTAAGAGATTCTCTTAATTGTGCATTCTTTTAAGAGGGCACCGAGTTTATGACAAACGTCATAATGTTTCAAAGATTCACTTGATTATTAACCAGGAAATAACTCAATGTATGTGAAATCACTGCTAAAAAAAGAAGTCTCTTTAAACTATATTGAGCTGAAAACAGGGTTCATTATAGAAACACAGATAGAATCTTAATTATAGAAGCAATTGCAGAGACTAAGGTTCTGGCCACCCAATTTAGGAATTACAATGCAAGTATTTAAGAGGCTTAATATGCCTGCCACTATTCAGCTGCAGATAGCAGCTGGCTTTGGGAGTACTGTGGCTAGGGATGTTGTGAAGAAGGGTTCATAATGAAGGATTAATTAAGTAATTTCCGAGCAATTCATTACATGAAACTTACATGCACTGTCAGTCATTTTTGACCCAAGTGGTTAACCTAAAATCTGGAGTTTCAGAAACTGCTTATACTAAGAGACTTTGTTGATAGTCAAGGATTTGCTGCAGAACTCCTTTTTATTTACTAAGGTTGTGTTAAATCCTGTTTTCTTAAATACAACAAATCAAATGAGATTTTTTTTTTTTTTTTTGCTAACAGACTCCATTCTGCAGTGTCTTGGGTGCTCAGTACTTTGTATAGTGATATGTACTATGCCAGCTTTAGCTCTATAAAGTGCTTTAAATTATTTGGTCTTGAATTAAGAAGTCAGCTCTAGATTTTGCTTTATCTACAGTTTCTCTAGAGGGCTTCATCAAAAGTTCAGACTGAAACATTAATGACAGATGTTGGTACATTTAAAAAATCCCAAAACAAAAAAAATTTACTTCAGAGTTTCCCAAATCAAATTTTATGGTTTAAGACAGAAGTGCAGTAAAATGGGAAAGCCAATGTACACCTTGACAGTACTATCAAACTGCCAGAGTCTGCTCAGGGATGTTTAGGACAGCTGCTGATGAAGACTCTTCTAGAAGAAAGAAGTACTGGAGCAAGTCTTACACTCAAACCCCCCAGTATTTAAAAATGGGTCATATATTAAATCCTTTAGTGTCCCATCCTGAACAGTGTCCCATTTATTGAACCTGACACAAAGGTCCTTCTTGGAAAAAAGTCCAGACATTTTCTATAGTCTTTACAGAGTTATTGCAAACACACCGAACATTAAAAAGAGAAATTACACTTGACTTGACAGATTTGACCAGGCAGAAATGCCAAACATAATTCTTGAGTATTGGGGATGAGAGAAATTCCTGTGATGGTTTCATCTGCAGTATTTGATTTTACTGCTTTGGCCTTTGTAGATTTGCTTGTCAGAGTACAGGGGCAGTTCTAAAAGCCACAGGAAACAGAAACCACCTTTGTACCAAGGCCCAGTTACCAGAGTTGCCTCTTCCAGAAGCCCTGTCATTTTGGTCTGTGTCTCTAAATCCAGAACAGGCACCTTCTGAAAGCAGGCAGCCTATAAACACTGCCTTGTGCTACAGATATGCTGTTACTGGGCTACTACTCTTTTGGCTAGCCTGCAACATGTGAATAGGGTCAAAGAAAAAGAAATACAAAGGCCCTAGAAGGTCCTTCTTTGCAGAAAGAAGGAATAAAACAAATATTATCGCCGGGAATTTGAGATAAATGGGACAAATACTGCACTCAGACTCTGACACAGGGATGATATGACCCCATAGGCTATACACATTCACAATAATCCTCCTTCCTGCCCACAGAGCTCCAGCTCTCTAACAGCCCTCCTAAGTGCATTCATTAGTCACAGAAGGGCACATTCCTCCATCTTCTGGACAGCTACAAATGAAGAACCATTAGCCTCTTTCCAGCCATGCTTGAAACAATACATTGCTAGCTCAGAGAAAGCTCAATCTGCTTTAGCCTCAGGAAAAGACCTTTTTGGTCTTTGTTATATTTTTGAATTGTTTTCATCCTGACATGTTCTATGAAAGGTTCCACAATTATGCATTTCTTAAGTTATTTTTAATCCCCCATCAGAAAAAACCCAACAAAATCCCCCAACAAAACCAACATTCAACTCCCTGTCCTTTATCTTTTCTTGCCCTGAGAAGCCTTTTGTGATTTATTTTCTTCTGCCTCAATAGCTGATAACTTCTTTTCCTTCAAGTCTCAAGGAGAAGGATTCTATCTTCCACAACAAGGAAATGTATTTTTTTGAGCTTCTTCTGTTATTTGTCACATCCCTGGGAAATCGGGAGGCCTCTCCTGGGTCCTTGTGAACATTATTTATTTTGAGATTAGGTTTGGGAGCTTGAATACAATAAAACAAACTGGTAATGTAATATATGCTATGGGAGGGGCAATCCTCAAACAATGGCCTTAAAATCCTAGCAAGAATACTACAGGGTAGAATTATTCTGTAGGCAGAGTTTGTTAAAGCCAGATGACTGTTCTCTTAATGAGCTCTTGCTGGAGGGAGCAAATAAAATAGATTAAGAAGAGAGAGAAAACCTAGGAGATAATCAGATCCTGTATGCCTAGCCAGGAAGCAGTGTCAACCCAATGCAGCACCCTACTCTTCTCCAAAAAAAATTTGGAATTTCTGTCCTCTCACATGTACTAATGAGAGCAGTTAGAAGCTGGATCTTAGATTAATCCTTCCTTTGCTGGTTGTATGAATGCTCTTGGCACAATTTCCAAAGAGAAAATGCTAAAGGACTTCCTGGGCAAATTAGCAAAACCAATGAATTTTAGCAGGAGGAAAAAGTGCCAGAAGTAATTTTCACAGCTACCTAGACATATTAAACTAAGTTAAAGAACAGCTTCTGACAAGAATCCCCGTCCCTGGACAGGCATCCCCTTGACGTGGTTTCCATTTCACTGCAGGTAGATGGAGCTGTCCCTGCTTGCTGCAGTGTCATGAAGGCAGCAGCTGAGGATGTCACCCATGCGTTGAGCTTAAGAATCAAATGAGCAGTTTGTCATCGGAAATCACTGCACTGAAAGCCAAATGACACAGAACAACGATGCTTTTACTTGCTGCTGACAAGGATGATTCAGTGGCCCTTGCC
The DNA here is from genome assembly GCA_024500445.1 of Entomyzon cyanotis. NCBI lineage: Eukaryota > Metazoa > Chordata > Aves > Passeriformes > Meliphagidae > Entomyzon > Entomyzon cyanotis. The sequence goes on along the minus strand of JAKEPQ010001027.1, from coordinate 9,220,721 downwards.
AATGTCACCTGATCAGATTCATTTCTCAGCAAGCACAAAGTTTGGGAAACAAGAGCTGGTGGGCCCAGCTGGATGTGCTGGAATATCTTTTATTTATTTTGAGATGGGATTTGCAGGTGTCAGTGCAATTGACAAGACTGGTGATATAATACCACTTGGAAAGACCCAGCCAGTCTCTGGAGCTGTCCCTTTATTCCTGCTGGCACTGGTTCCTCTTCTAGCTCTTCTGGGTAGGTCACTACTAGAGCCAAGGGCTTGAGTCCTGCAATACCTCCTTGAATGGATGAACCAGCTTGTATGCTATAACACACTGTGAAGAGTGTGGTATTATTCACAAAAATGATTGAACCTTAACCACGAGTGCTTCCTTCCTCCTGACTTATGGGGTAGCATTAGGGTGTGACAAGTTAGAGAGAAGTGATGTACAAAGCATTAGCTAGGGCTTTCAAAGACATTTCTGGAAGACACTTGATTTCTTTTCAGGGACAGACTTCACCTAGCAAATGTATTTCTTTGAGCATCTTTTCTTGATATGGTGTCAGTCACAGTGAACTGTGGGATGTTAAGTGGGGCTTTTAACTCCCAGCACAAACTTGGATGCTGTCCTAGGCCCAGACACTGCTGCAACATGGATTTGGGCCAAGAAGTTGCTAAGCAAAACAACATCAAGGCTAGAAAGAGTTAAATGGCTGAAGAAAATTGAGAACAGATGATCATTGGAAATTTTTCTTACTTATGTCAGCATGAAGGGGGAAAATTGTGGTCACTGTAAAGAGGCTAACAAGCAGAAGAACAGAGGAAATTGTTGCAGCCAAGAAACAAGCAGAGGAAAGGCAGTTTACCCACTGGTTTCGATGGAAGCCACAGAACTGCTTAGAAAAGGTACATAAGAGTGCTGCAAGAGTCAGAAATGGCAGGCTAAGGCCCAGATCCAGCCGGAGCTGAAAGAGGCACAGGCTCACAGGCACAGGCCTTCCACAGGCAATCCTCAGCTGCAGGTTTTGCAGTGCAGTGTCCTCACTGACACACCTGTGTGCTCAGCTCTGCTCCCCTCCTTCTCTCCACCTGCTGCTTCTCTTCAGTGACTACTGAAAGCCCAGTGGGAAACAGAAAATCTGCTGACTAGGGGCTACTCACACAAGCTTTGGAGCTGTATTTTTTCATATTAGAATATCAAAGGCAGTGGGTCTATTTCCAATATGTCTCTGTTTCATGCAAGCCCATTTTGTCTTTTAAAAATAGACAATGTAAGATTGGTAGGGGGTTTCTAGCTCATTTCAGTTTAACCTTGTTTTATCTCCTTGTACCCTCCCTGGTAAAACTGGCTACTCCCTTTTGCTCAATCTTTAAAATGTCCCTTACAAAGAGACTTAGCTGGGAAAATGTGAACAGGAAAGTAGCAATTTTAAAGTCTGATCAGTGCAAAATGCAGCCAGAATGCAAAATTACACAGACATCTTGGAACAGTGATTCTTATTTGTTATGGTTGTTCCTTTTTTTCTTTTTAAATTCACAACTCGTGATCCAACTCTGTCATAATGAGAAACAGATATATGAGAGCTTCCAAATTAATTACTGTAATATGGGTAACAGTTTAGAAAATCCCACTCAGTTAAAAAGCAAACAAACAAAAGAAAAACACAGGTTAGTTTCTAGTTGCCTTAAAAAGCTATGATTACAAATTGTTTAGTGTAAAGTATTAGCAAAGCTGTTGAAACAGATCAAAACACGACTACTTTAGGAACACCAAACAATTTTAGACTGTCTTAGTCAATGCCAGTCATTCATGAAGAAGTCCAAGCACATCAGGCACAGAGGACCCCATCTCCTACCTCTTTAGTATTTTCTGTGTTCTTAGGGAAACACCTGACTCTGTAGAGTTTTCTAACAGTCAACTCTCATCAAAAATATTAAGATGATTGTGAGGAATGATTTTTTTTCTCCATTCTTTATCACCTGTGAGATATTTCTGGCATTTTTAGTATTATATTTGTTCAGGCCAAATAAATGTAAATTGTGAATAGATCTAAATCTTGAAATTGATTCTTCTCATGTCTGGAAAGGAGATGAAAGTATTTAGTCTCCTCCTTTTACACTGGATTTCTGCTTGTTGGTTAGGGTTGGGGGTTTTTTTTGATTTTTGTAGGTCTCTAGATTTTAAGGTAGTTTAGATTTTATGGCTTTACTAGTCAGGTTTCCCTCCTAACTGCAAGTGGAATAATCTCCTCCCACTTCCAGGTACTTGCTAAGGCTTCACCATCACATACCGAAGGAAAATAGGAGACACCAGATATCAGATTCATTCTCATTCTTCATCCTTAGAGATATCCAGAAGAAGTCTGGATATGATCCTGAATTGGGGACTTGGACCAGATAACCAGAGTATTCACAGAGGAGTTACAGTGCCCACCATTCTTATACCATCATGTGCAGCTGTACCACAGCAGCAAAGTTTGGCAGGTTAAAGTTGTTGGATGTTCAGCCATGAAATATGACCCTGAAATTTTAGCTGGAAACTTAGGTGTAGGCTGACAAAAGGGATGCAGAGCATCTCTTGTGATCACCCTGACCTTATTTTTCCCAAAACTACTCTATTCTCTACTATAGTCACATCCACTTTAGAAGCAGGGCAGTACACCTGGTTCTAGTTCACTGTTTCACTTAATTTTCCTTTGTGTAACTGCACTAAAATTTAATAGCATTACACCAGAGTGAAGTCACTTTTTTTTATGTTAGGTTCTAAACTACCTCCTTATTTATGCTGTTAGATCGTAATCTGTTGGAGAGCCATCAACAGATTACAACATAACTGCATAAATTAGGAATGTAATTTGTCAACAGTTTCCTGTTTTGTTGTTGTTTTGAAATAGCAATCCAACCAAATTCCAGGAATTAGTAGACTGTGAAACAATTGCAACCATTACTGAACTAGCTAAAAGCAGTTCAACAGCTGCATCTTATAAAATGTTACCAAGTGCTGAGACCTACAAATAATACAGGCTCATAAAACTAGCTACAATTATCATGTGGCTTATAGAACATGGATAAATACAAAAGAAATTATAAAGACCTTCAATTTATAAGGTAGTTTAAAAGCTATTTGTAGGCTGTAGTGTATAACAAAAGAAAGCAAACCCAAGTGCTGGGTAAAATATTTCTGATCTATTATTTTATATTGTTTTCTTTGTTTCTTATGTAGTAACTGATCAAGATATTTAGTCTGATGCAGAGATATATATCCAGTTCTCCATGAGAAGATTCTGCCTCCCTTGCTATAGAAAAGCTTTTCCAACAGTAATTGATTTATTTAAAAAAATAATAAAAGTCTGAGTGTGACTTGGTTTTAGTGGACAAGAACCTGCCAGATCACATCTCTCATTCACAACTAGACATAAAAGCCTGATTTTACAGTGAAATAGGGAAATGGGCCTCAATTTTTCTAAATCCTTGATATTCTTTGTTGTAACTGCTGAACAGCTGCTCAGATTGCTGAATCTGCATTTCAGAGAGCACATCAAACTCAAAGCACAGAGAGAATAATCTGTTAGCTCAAATTACTTGCTTCTACAAGTCTGCTTCTATGCAGTCTATTTTTCACTGTTTAACTTTGCCCTTTGCCAGTTCAAATTACCTTAGTAATGAAACTTGTGTTATTTAGCCTAGGAAACCAACTCGTAGTTTGACAAACATGAACACTATTAGAAAATTAACCTAAGATAGATAAATATAAGTAAACAAAGTGGGTACAAGAAAGCTTTACCTCTGTACACAATTCTTCTCAGTACCCTTTACTGAGTGATGTAGATGGTAAAAAAGTTTTCTAGTGCCTATGGATGTAATGAAAAAATATTACTGCCAGAAAAACCTTATGCATTTAAAATTATATAAATAAGCACTAAGGACTGGCCGATATTCATCTACATTTCTATGTTTTTGTACAAAGTAACATACTGTATGCTGGTGTCTATTTTAAACCATAAGCAATCAGCATCACTTAAATGGTATAAAATTATTTCTTGGCTTCTTCTGATGTTTTACCACTTTGTATATTATTCAGTCAGAAGTGTGTTGTACATTTCCTTTTTGCCTGCTGGACAACTTTACTATTTTGAAATTGGCCCTGTGTGACTATTCTTTGGTGTACCAGGTCTGTTTCCCTTTTCATTTGTACCCAAGAAACCCTGGTGTACAGGGGTGTCCAAACTAATTTTGTTTTCTTGTATCAGAACAACCTCCCAATCTGGCCTGCCATTCAAAGATGGGCAAGAGTGACTGGTTTGGTAGCCTGGCAGAGAAGCTTTCCTTGTACACTCTCTCCCCCCATACACATGTCTGAAAGGATCTATTGATCCATTAATTGGAAGGGTGAGAAATATGGAATGCTGGGAAGATGGATAATATACAAAACATTATTTACCTCTAAAATTTTGTGGATGTCCTGTATTTGAAGAATAATTTGTTGTTACAAGCCTACAGATGTACACCTGTATATGAATTATGCCTTCTTAGAAATTATCTGGGTAAATAAATGAATTAGTAGCTCACTACATAAACCCTAGACTGAGGACATGGTCCCAAGTAAGGGCCCTATATTTATTGAAGCTCTTTTAACTAAATGTATTTGCTTAAAGATGAGAAGGGAAGAGGCATTTCTGTTGTAAATTCAAGCCATATACATTTTTCTGAGAATCCAACCAAGTCTCTATAGTACAATCCAGTCATTTCAGTTCCTTCCTTTGACCACTCTGCTAGCTTAATGCAAACAGCTCTGGTCTGAGCTATGGAATAAATGAGACAGTCTTCTAACTCCCCTGAGAACCTCTATTCCACCCCTGGCCTGCTTCCAGTACAGCAGTAATTGTACAATTATAGCAGCATTATATATAGAAAATTAACATGAGTTCTTAAGTTGTTCAACAATAGCTAAGCATAATTATTTACGCTGTAGTCACAGAATTCCTGAGAGGAAAAAAAACTCTAGGCTTTCAGGGAAGGAAAATTGTGGCAATTACTGGTCTTGTAGCTCTTTTTAAAATAATGTTGATGTATTTGAAAGGAAGAAATTTTTTTGAACTTCTTTAACCTGCTGCACGAGCTCTAATGCTGCAATCAGTCTGTACGCAGTCACTTCAGGAAGCAGAGGGAGCTGTCTGATGGCAATTGCAGTTCTCACTGCCAGGGAGCCAGGTCACAATTAGCAATCTGGGATTCACATCATATCTTGCAAAAAGATAGGCCTCATATGCTTGGGAAGACAAAAGAGGACACATCACATTATACTGTAAGATAAAGCTGGTATTTAATTTATACCTACAGAATAATTAATTGTATTTACCATGACCGAGTAAAAACAGTAACAGCTACTCCCTGATATGGGGTATTTACAGCAGGGAAGATAAACTTGATTTTTTTGTAGTCAGAAACCCCCCCAAACCTGTTCTTGAAAAATATGTAGACTAATTGAAGAGCCCTGATGATACAAAACAGTATGAAGAAATATAGTACCCCTGAAACATAACACAGTCAGGTACAAGTAATATGCTTTTAAAGTGCAACCAAAAAAAGTGAACACACCAAATTATTGTAGCAGCATACCTACTAGCCAATTGAAACAATGAGTTATTAAGAGTCATGGTTACAATGAATTAGTAAAAGTAATTTTTTCCACACATAGGAAATCCTGCTGTAACCAAAACAACTTTGTGGTTCTTTGGTTCAGCACTGTTAAACCCAGCATATGGAGATCTCACCCCACTGCCCAGTGAAGCTGTACTCCTTGAGATAATCAAGAGCTGTGCTAGTGTGTTTGGTGATGGCCAGTGCTGTGTGTGGCAGGAGAGTGAATCACCTGAAAGAGACAGTCAATAAGGGCCGTGTCTTCAGAGGGTGCTCACAGCCAGACAATGCAACAGGGAACCATAAAAAGCCTCAAACTAATGGAAATAAAGACTTTATCTAGTGGTAAGACTGGCCCTATGCCCACAAGAACAAATGTCAGTCCTAGCCTGCACGCAACCTTCTCAAAAGTAAAGGAAGAAGCTTAATTGAGATTAATGGCCTTTTTTGCTGAGGCCCATGGGAAGTCCTAATAAGGCGATACATTAAACAGTGAATGTAATTTATGATACATGCAATCTTTAGAAGATATAAATAGCATATGACACTGAATGAGAAATGCCTTATGCCTTTCTCACTTTGCCTTTTAGAGACGCTTTCACCTGTTGAGTTTAAAGCTAGCATTCAGGTTTCTATTTTTTGGAAGGCCAGAATACTTGCTTTATACACCAACATAATTGAAACTCTTAATGACATCACATCGAGCAGGCACTGCTGCAAACCAGCTTACATGGTGGCCCCAGATGATAGGCTTCTGTAAATCTAAGCTAAAGTTATTGTACTTACATTTGTTGATGTTGCTTGTAGTGACATTTTTTCTAGGCTTTCTTGAGTGTTTAACTTAGTTTTTCTCAGTTTCCTATCACTTGCATTGATCTTACATATTTGTGCTCACACAGTCATGACACACCACCTTTCCTCATAAAATGGGGCCAAAAACTTTCGTACAGTAATTCCTGCATCAAACCAACTGTTCTTAGATAAATCAGACTGGTATCCTGTTAAAAGGTATGAAATTTGAGAATTTCACATGATAGAGATTTAATAATCCATATAAATATCCAACACACACACACATACTTTCAAAGGTAAGGGAAAATAATTTGCTATTTCCTTTCCTATATATTTGTTTAACATTATACTTCAATTGTCCTGAAAAGTTGTACACAAAACAGTCACCATCGTGCAAAACTTTTTTTTCTGATACACACTGAGTATGTAAAGACGTACATGTTCTTCTCATTTACACCAAGAAATATAAATACACTCACAAATACACATATCAAAATACTTATCTAATCTGAAACAATTACATTCAGATGCTGAACAAATGACCTTATAATTGGCAGAAATAACTCAAGAGCTGTAATATTTTATCTTCAGATTTTTCTGTTATCATCATTACTAAACAATGTTCCATTATTCCTCAGTAGATAGATCTACTAAAACAGAAAACCAGAACTTTTCTCTTTCTTTACCAGGTCTACTTAAAATCGTCAGCTTGCATCTTATCTTTTCTTCTACTCAAAATTTTAATCTAGCTTTGTCCAAAAGTCTCATTCTTTCAAATGCTCTAATGAAACACAAATCATTCTTTGTTTTGCAGCCATCCTTCCTTTTAACCTCTGTTTTCAGACAATGCTTGCATCTTCTCATCTCCTCTTCTTAGTTGCTGCTCTTGAGTGAACAGTACCCCCAATTCATGCATTATCACCCTCAGCATAACTGTCACAACTTGAAAATTATAAAACATTGCAGAAGAAATTAATGCAGGGGTAATTTTGTTGACCACAGAGAGCTGTACTAACAGCAGGCTTGTTGTGGTCCTAACATTGTACTGAAGTCTGTGTGTAAGCTGAACATTCCTTAATACTCACAACATACAATCATCTTCCATAATTTTTAGCGCTTTACATTATGCACTTGTATGCTACACTAATTGACTTAATAAGTTTCTTTGCATGTGTTTTTCACATGACTAGTTTGCTTCATAAAATATTTAACTTGGAAATAAAACTGTTCTTAAGAAAATGCATCCTACCTGAAAGATGCTCATCCTACCCTAAAGCAATCAAAATCAAATTCCTACACACTGTTAAAATCAATGGATAATGCATAAAGCAGCAATTAATCAGAATTTGTCTATATCATGAAAAAGAGATTCTTACACTTCAATTAATTCAAAATGCACTCTTATTTTTTAATATCTTTGGTATTAAAAGAAGCCCAAAAATTATTTTATCTCCCACAAGAGAAGGGTGGGTTACCACAAAATATGGTCCAGAATCCAAAATTTTTAATCACATTTTTCATATCATACACAGTCATAATGTCTCAATGATCCTGTCCAAAATGACCAAGGTTCAGTGCTTGTGGTTTTTCTTCAGTCTCTGTTGGTACAAGATCACATTCAATCCACAATTAAAATTAAATATTTGCCTTAGCATTTACCTTGTTATTTTTAAGGTGAGGGATAGTGTTGCATGGCTTTGGTCTCATATTCTTAAGGAAACAAAAGATCTCACAAAAATTGTATGAGACAAATTAGTCATTTTTAAGATAAACTTTTATTGAAAAATTAAAACTGCATTGCATAACTTCTTTATAACTTCAACATTTCTTAAACCACAAAACAGAGATTCTGTTTAAAAAATCTCTTCATATTTGTCACCATTCAAAAAACAGATTATGAGCTAAGTCCATGATGATTTTAAAATTCTGAGTTATTCCCAAGGCCCCTGGTTCCATCTGTTTCCTGTGAATGGTCTAATCTATCTTCTCTAAAAATTACCTTTAATAACACAATCAGAATTTTTCTCATTCAAAATCCTCAGCTGCTCTTGATTTTTATCCAATGGTCAGTCTTTTCAAATAAATTATATCAGTTAATAAGCACTGCAGCTACCTGTTCAACTAAAATTTTGCCTATTGTTTAATTGATCTGAATTTCCCCCTGCAAGGTTACAGGGATTGTCCATATGTTTTTAAAGGCAAAATTGCTGCCTTAGAGAATATTTTAAACCTCATAAAAACAAAGTTGCTTGCCTAGAATTAAAATTCTTTGAATTAGTCAATAATTCTGTATATCCATACATCCTAATCTCTGACAGTCAATAGTATATGGATTAAAAAGCAGGAAAATTCCAGGTAAGCATTAGTCTGAGAAGCTGTGGCATATTACTCAGCTGGAAATGACCTAATAAGAAAACGGACATGTTTTCTCACTAATGACTGTAACTCCTCTGTTAAAATTAGCTGACTGAGTCAGAAATTTATATGAGCACAGTGCCTGTTGAACCTGGTATATGTAATAGGAAAACACCCCAGAATCTGATATTAGAATTAAAAGCTTTGCAAAAATCTAATTGTGGTCATCTGTGTCAAGACACAACACTGCAGAAAAGGAAGATAAACGCAGAGGGTAGGAAGATAAATTTAAGCCCTCTGTCTTTAGAGAAAACACCTATGCATTAACTGCCTTGCTTCCAAAACAGGCCGGAGGAGCTCCCTTATTCCCACCTAGCTACAAACCATCATTGGGAATAGGAAGAACTTCTGATGCTTTTGACCTTCAAAAGACAAGATACTCCATTAAACGAAGAAGCAGATATTTTAGTGAGCAAAACATTATATATGTACTGAAGAGCTCTAGATCTATTTCTGACTATATCACAGAACTGTCAGGGGCTTGCTGTATGAATGCCGGTAAGCTGCATTGGGGTCTTTTCTACAGTTTCATGATCAGGATGAGGAGGATTCTCTTCACCTAGTTTATATGCTTCAAGGAGATTCAACATTTCAAATACATTGAATGGTTATTAGAATATTGAGATGATGATCTGGATACAAGGTTCACGAGGTTAAAATACCAAGGTTAGAGGATTGAAGGTAAGTTAGAGTTTTAGTAATACTGTTATTGAAATACCTTGATGAAGAAGGTGGAGGAAATCAGAAATTCCCACCTAAGAACTGGTGGAAGTTGTAAGAACTATGGTGCTTGTGTGGAAGACATTAAATCATCTAGTGAAGCTAAGTCACCAGTTATGCAGCTTGGATTGATTATATTAGGTCATATTGCTTCTCATAAACAAGAAGGATGGACAGAAATATTTCAATCTTCTGTAGCTGCCCTTTGAATAAAGTAAAACTGACTGAGACCAGATTTCAGACAGAAGTCTGTAATAAAAACGTGACATGTACTTCTTCAAAACAAAATTCTTTCTGTACTCTGAGAACAGCTATCAATGAGAGACCCTCTAGTTTTGATGAGTAGCTGGTAGATATAAAGAATGGAATTTAATGTTATGGAAGTTTGTACTGAAGTCAATGTTCATGCTGACTACTGTACTGCAGGCCTCAGGTCACACAGAATGGATGTTTACATCAGGAAATGTTAAGCATTGAATAGGTAGTAATACAATAGGTTTGTAATTGAGCAAGATTGACGTTTAAGACCAAGAAGGCAAGAAACCAATTACACTGTCTTGAGGAAAACCTAATGAAAGAAACACTGCCTTGGTAAGATTACTAGGGGGTTTAATGATATAAAAGTAACAATACAGATAATATTTGGAAAGCCATGCTCATAAATCTAAAGTCAGTGACAAACTTACAATAATTTTTAGATCCAACTCAATTTAAAGGAAAGATTTTACAGAAGGTTATGAAAGAGGAATAAGCAAGAGTCCTATGAAAAGCTGGAAAGGCTGTGCTATACAATACAGCATTTACCATAACAGCTTCTTTCTTCTCCCTGTGCTAACACAGCCAAAAATGTGAAACATCATCCTCAAAAGACAACCAGTGGGACCTGCAGTATGGAAATGTCTCTTGCATGTACATGTCCTTCCACAGGACTGACAGTAGCCAGAGAGACTACAAAAACTGCATAGCATGACTGTATTTCACTGAAAGTTTCCAAAATAATTCCATTTTATTACTGAGGTGGAGGGGAGGGAGAAAAAGCAATTAATTACTGACTTGCATAGAATCATGTATGAAAACACTTGGAATTTGCATATTCCATTTACCACCATGACACTAACTCAGTGAACAGAGGATTATTGAATCTCCATTTTGTTCCACTACTCTGTTTCCAGTATGGACTTTTCCACTCAGTAGTATTGATTATCTAATGATTAAAATTGATCAAGCTGCAGATGAATCCAGTGTCTATACTTTGAAAAGCCTAACCAGTTGAAATTATTGGGACAAGCCAGCTGTATTAAAAGATACTGAGATTACATTTGGGTTTATTTCTTTTATAAGCTCCAAACAGAGAGTGAATTCCATATCACTAGAAGAATGATGCTGATTAAAACTCCCACAGAATTTAGTTAAAATGGTCACAGAGGTCAGTCCTGAAATAAACTCAAAAACAGGGGCCTTGGTTAGCAGTCAATATTCACTAGAAAAGCATTCAGAACACTGAACAGACAGTCTGACATTACAATAAATAAAACTGAAATTTCTTATAATTCTAATAGATTAAAGGGATCTCATAATTTGACAGTTTATACACAATGGTAGAATTCCTTATCTTCAATAAAATTATCTGTAAGGTATTACTTTAAGGGCACTAGGATTTTAACGAAAGTGTCAACTAATATTTTCGTATTTTTTCTTTGGCTCACAAAGACACTAAAATACCATAAACATTATTTAGAACTTCAATAATATATAAATAGGTTACATTACAAACAGAAGAAAATACAAGACAACTCTTCAGCATGGTAAATCTCTGCATATAAAGAAGCAAATATTTCAGATACCTACAATTCAACAGTTATCTTGCTGTAAAACTGTTACATTTAAATCCTTTTACACAAAGTCATTTAACAATAATATACACAATCTACACAAATTAACCTCTAAAAATACAGCAATAATATACCTGTTACAATGACTCTGCTACTGTTATCCCCTGATTTGACACTAAAGGGCAAGTACAACTATTTTACTCAAAGGTGCTCTCAGAGATTGGTGTTTTGTATGTGAGAAAAGCACCAACAATAAGATCTAATACTGTTATACATTTGCTTTAGCTCCTAAGAATCTACATTTTAGAAATGTTTCTATATGTCTATTTCTGTCTGGCAGAAAAACTTGTAGCACATTATCCACATCAAAACTGTTGAAGGAAAAGTTAATTTTCTTAAAGTGGAAAACATGCTGTGGCTTAGATCTAAGTTTATAACCACTTTTTATATATATATATATATGTATGTATATATATAATTTTATTTATTTATTTATACTGTACATATATACTGTGCAGAGTTCTTAATTTGCTATTTTAATACTTACTAATTTCCTGCTGACTACAATAAACAAGACCAATGTAAGAGTCAATAGTGCTTCAACTTCAAGATAATACATTTTCCCTCAATAATATGATCTACCAATACATATATATTTCAGTAGCCTATAGCTGTTTTGTTTGAGGATGTCTTAGGAGATTGGAACTTACGGAAAGAGAATTTCCTTAAAACATGTTCTGCAGAACTGGGTTAAAAAAATAGCCAGTGCTGGAAAACCGTGAATTAGAGAAATAAATAATTGAACCACTACAGCTCCTGCCCCAACCTCTCTATTTCCTCAATGAGGAAGTCAATGTCAGACTTAGTTGCTGCTGGGTTTGAGATGACCATTCGGAAGAAGTTGACTTTATCGCCCTGAGGCTGATATCCAACCATGGTGGTACCTGACTCCATCATCAATGCCTTGATTTTGGGTGCCACCTTTATTTAGAAAAAGAGAGAGAGAGAGACAAAGAGAGAGGAAAAACAATTATTCTTCCTTTGTATGTCACAGCATTTCTTAATTTGGAATTTTTTTAAAATTATTTTTGAGAGGCACATGTTTTAATAAAAAATGTATGTAACAGAAAAAGCTTAAAAAAACAAAATATGTAGGATTGGCTATTTTAAGGAAAATTGACAACAATAATATCTGTCTTTTGATTTACACATTAATAGCATCCTAGAGTATTCACTATGCAATAATTTTATATATTAAATGTACATCTCATTTCTTTGTGCTGAAGATTTTGTCATGACGAAGCATTTTCTGCTTCTGCATGAAAATCCACTCCAGACCTTTTTGAGGCTAATGGATGTTTTCCATGAGAATATTATGTATCCTCAAAGTAATTGGTGTGTGGGGACAACAATGGAAATTTTTCAACAAGATCTATGTCATAAAGAATATTTTCTGTTAGCGTAAGCCATGGAAACCTTCCATGGTTTTGCAATACTATATATTTACCACAATCTCACTTCCTTGGTTTAATTTAAAAGGACTAATGTTCTGACAGTCTTAATATTTGCTATTGACTAAGCCCAGTTTTTCCATCCAGACCTTCTTTCTCCTGCTCTACTCTCTGCCAGCCAAGGTCAGATGTCTGGCTCTTTTACTGTTTTGTAGAATGCTTTATGATGTCCTCTAAAACTTAACAGGGTCAAATCAAATATTTCATCCCTCTTGCTGTTTCTTACCTCTTGCCTCTGTCTTCCTCTATTCTCTTTTTTTCCCTTTTTTTGGGGGGGGGGGGGGGTGTGTGCAATTTATTTATATAACATGTGGCTTGACCCAGGAATTTCTATTCTCTTTCCCCATTGCAATGCAGTCATAAAATCCTCTAAAAAATCTCCCAAGTCTTCCCATTCTTCTCCCTTCCCTAACACACACACACACACGCACGCACGCACGCACGCACGCACACAAGTGCAATTACTCTTGACACCTATTAAATCATTCTTTTGTCCCCTGAATGTATTTCATTCCACTTCTATCTGTCTAAAACACTACTACAAAATTAATGTATTTTGCATCCCTCAAGTCCTAAGTCACATGATATTTTTCCTAACGATGCTTCTATGATGCCTTCACTTCCCTCTACCACTTCAAATAAATTTATCCCAAAGTCCTCCAAATGGTATTCATTTTCACTGAAATGCATTAAAATGCACTGGCATTTAAAATAAAAATAAATACCTAAGAAGGAAGTTAGAGATTTTCGTGTCCTTTAACTGTCCAAGCATTTTCAAATAATTACCCTTCTGTTTTTCTTGCTGATAAGCTGTCCTATCCAAACAAGACTGTGATGTCTGTGGGCCTAGCTATTTTTGAAGGCTTGTAACACTTGCGAGCACAGAAGATCCAAACCAAAGGATAACTGAGTATGTTCTGACTCTGGTTCTACTGGGAAAATATGACTTCAGCATCAATATAAATAGGAGACAAAAGTGAACAAATATCAAGGTCATACCAAGCCATGGAGAACTGACGTCTCAGAATTTGGAGTATGTGTCAGCACACAGAGACATTCTTTTTAATGAACAATAAACTTTGGATCAAAAGAGTAGATTATCTTTTTACACTTAACCAAAAATACTTACCCTGTGTAACTTTTCTCTTCTCTCATCAGAGTCTGGCATGCCCCTGAGACTTGGAGGAATATACCAAAAACATACATTTGTATGCTCAGGCTGCAGAAAGAAACAAACATATACATCAATTTAAAAATAATACAGATCAGTTCCACATGAAAGGCTAGTCAGTAGCATATTTTATCACAGACTTGAAAGAAAAAATATAGTATTAACTTTCCTAGTCCTGCCTGCTAAACAGAAAGAAACAGACTGAAGTACTGCTGCTTGCATCTGCTGCCTTAGATTCCCTATACATTGTCCCATTTACAATATTTAGGGTGCTAATGAACTGCAAATGCTTTTCACCTTTGTGCAGTTTTATGAGTAACTGTTTTTCAGGATCACAGCAAGGGCAACCCAATTTTCCTTTTCTTACTAAATGGAGAAATGAAGTTTATACTAACACCCAAAGGTTTATGTAGTGGCACTAGCAGTAGAACACACAGCAAAAATAGCAGATTCTCAGTTATGTGTCATAATCTCAGTATGAGTAGGCTGTGTTAAGGTAATCTTCAAGCCCTAAACTGCGATGTCCTCTCTAGAAGAGGAGAAGATAAATCTGACATTTATGGTACAAAACCACTTGCATTTGACAAAAATACTGCCTAAATGCCAATAGTCATGTAGTTCTTTAGAAAATAAGAGCAGTTTTGCATAGCTGTCTCGAAGAACTGTGAGAAGCATGAAGACAGGTTTGGCTCATACATATATGAAAGCAAACTTACCTCCCCTTCAAAAACCATCTCAAATTCTTCTCTGTTTTTGATTTTAGTGTAGAGATATTCTGCCAGCTCCAGGCATTTATTGATCTGATTTTCAAATCCTACTGTACCCTGTTTTAATAAGAAAGTATTAATTATATGGTCATTTTTTTCTCCTCTGATAGAATCATATTTTCAGACAGGCTTCACTCTTAAATATTTTCAGGCAGAAAACATTTGGTGGTATTATTTCTTGTAACTTAAAAGCAGAGTTAATCAATACTAAAAAAGTGGCTAAAGGTGGCCTAATTGTAAGTCAGTTTGGTTTTGTCTCATTTTAAAAGAATTTATTACTAAAATAATAAGGACTTTGACTATTTTTAGTAGATTATTTTAAGTCTTTTGTATTTTTTTTCCAGTTTCCAAAAATATTACGGGTATTAAGTCTTGGCTTCACAGCTGTTGCTGAAAGACCAAAAACTTGGAATAGGAACTCAGTTGAAAGGGTAAGAATTGGGAAGCAATTTATTTCCACTGAGCAGTTAGCTAGAAATGTACATTTAAGTCAGCAAGCAAAAGTCTGCAATACCTTTACTAGAAGCCACTTGCCTACACACTGATCTTTTGTCAAGATTGTAATCCCAGAAAAAGCATATGAATGCTGATAATAAATAGTTAGTTTTGGGTTTGGATTTTTTTTATTTCAGGCTTTGTACCTGAATGAAGAAGCAAGCACTTTCTCCCAAAGTGAAAATCGTTTTATGATTGTGGATTTTTTCATTAGATTTAATATCAATTTTATAAAAAAAATTAGATTGTGAACAGGTTACCCAACTAAATTCCCATTTTGCCAGCAGAAGAGCAAGAATAACAGTAATGAGATGACTAGAGATAAAGCAATAAAAATGAAATGTGTTTTCTTGACTACATGAACCCTAATCTTGTGAACATGTAAACCTGGCCATAAACCCATGCTTAAAATCAGCTATCTGGGCATACCACAGTAGTACCAGGTAATCAACCATTGAACTGTCAGCTGGGCAAGGCTTCCTAATAAAAAGGCTTTGTCTTCCAAATTACTTATGAAATCTATGCATTGAAATGTCATGTTCAAAGGACCCTTGTAAGTCATCAAGGCTACTCTGCTGTCGCTACAAGTAATCTGTCATAAAATACATATGCAAGTATAGAGAATCACAGCTAGAGACCGTTTTGGTGCCCTGCTCTCAATGATTATTCTGCAGAACTCATCTAGTTACTTAAACCTTTCTTCTAATTGCCACCTGAATTTACTGATAGCTAACATTGTTCTATAATTCAAATAGTTATTTCCTGAGTTAATACTTGGATACTTGTGTGTTTAGAGATTGTAATTACACAAGCATTTATATTAAAATAAATTGTTCCATTACATGGTACCTATAAATTAAATAAATACATTTCTGGGTTTTGAGCTAAACTCTTGTTATTTACCTTTGCTTTCCACATCAACCAGAATTTGAAAATGTCCACATGTCGACCACACTGTATTGCCTTATCTCCAGTGTCATAGGAGACATCATACTGTTTGTCTGGCTGGAAGAGATAGCCTGCACACATTTGATTGCAGCCTTGAAGGATACCCTGTAGTGAAAACCACGTACACTCACATTACTTACCTGGCATGTGCACATGAGAAAATGTACACATTAATAATGTATAAAAATGTATTTCAAATGTGTACAGAAGAATTATTCTTTAATGCAACATATTATAACATACATATTTTGTAAAACTGAGCTACAAAATCAATTTTATAACCTAAGGTGGTTCTCTTAGAAGTCTCAGAGTAGTCATATAGTTTTACACACACAAACACACCTCACTGAAAAAACAGTCTCAGATTAATTTGGATACTTAGTTTGTGATATTAGTTTCATCCACTTCAATTTGTAAGGCTATGATCTTAACACTTAAATTTCTGATTTTTCAAATTACACACCAGAATAAAGCTGTGGTCTCTCAGTTCAACAGATAGCTACCCAAAATGAAGTGAAAAGCCTTAATTGAAGGCTTAAACTTTCTATATTGTTCAGCTTTATGACATTTAACACAAGTGATAAGTATAAGCACAAATTACATAAACCAGACATTCTTTGCTTATGAAAAAATATGGTTCACAGAAATTTTTTGACTACTGGTAAAAATGTCTGCTGGAAACACAGAGGAGCAAATTTGTATGTTACACAGAAGTCTTATACGTGACATTTCTAAAACTATTTGCATTTCCTTTAGAGTTTATTAGTGTTTTTTGGAAGAAACTTGAAGACACCAGTGTGTCTGATAAATACAAAAACACCTATCAAAGTTCTCATACAGAGAACAAAAACTCTTGCAAAAATGCTGCAATAGTTGGCACAATAAGCATCCATGCCACTAAAGAAAGGCTTGTGCTTCCCTTTGATAGATGTGTTTTACAAAGACAAATAAATGCTGCAGTCTTCAGTTTAGAGATGGATTGACTAGAACAATGGCAGAGGGCTGCAACTTAAAACTCTGCCATCCCAGTTCTATACACAGGGATTACTTCTTCAACTAAGCTCTTCCAGTAGCAATTGGCATACAAGAGAGTAGGCACTGCAATTAGTCCTATTCACAGACGATATGACTTTCTTTTTTATAATTTAATAAAAATATGTATTGCTTAAAGGAAACAAGACACTGGGTTTGCTTTCATTGATGACAACAAAGAATCTAGATGAGAGCCCTAAAAATACAGAGAGTCATAATAAAAGTAGCATGTTTCTTTTCACCATAACTGAGAAACTTTTAAACCACTGTGTAAGGGAAAAAAATTGCTTCTTATTTAAACAGTTTGGACTGTGACCGAGTACCAAGACTGAGGGTTTATGTTCAGTATATCATAGAAACAACAGGGCAGGTGCTCAGATGTAGTACACCAGTATGGCTCTGTCGTTGCTGTTAGAATATGCAAAGATCCAACAGGTGAGGATCTGACCCATGTTGTGTGCCACTTTAACAAAAAAAAGCCAAAAACCCCAGGACAGATAAAACAACTTCCAAAACACAATGTAAATCCACACAATTATTACTTCCAAAAGAATTTTTGAAATGAAACAGATTTTGCAGTACTCTCTTTAAAAGTAGGGCTTGATATTTACTTTTTAAAAAAGTGTTTAATTATTAAATATAAGGCAGACCTTCTCCCGGACAAGAATGGCAGAACATTGTAACAACACTCCCATCATCTTATGTGGATTCCAAGTGACTGAGTTGGCTCTGCAAAAAAATTACACATTCAGATAGGTCTGGAAAACGGAAAATTCATCTGAAGCAATCAACTTTGATTTCTGCTTTCAGCTGGAAATATATGGAGTTTTTACCATGATGATATCACTATGGATATTACTGTCTTAAGTGTCTTCTTTCCCAATTGTGCTGCCCCGGAAAGGAATTTTTTTTGTGTTAACATTGCAATGTCAGACTTGTGATTAGTTTATATTATTATTAATACCAGCTAATTAGTATCAGACTGATTAGCTGATACAGTAACATCATCCCCAGAAGAGTCCATTTCTAGAAATAGCACTAATAAAAATAACAAGACTGGTTTGACATGTTCTGTCAATTCAAGGTACTGACTGGGAAAGCAGGGATGTCAGAGAATTACAGACTAAAATGAATTATGGGAGAATACAGTTCTTTAGTAAACAGCTGCTGGAAAAGTAGAAAGGAAAAGGAAAGATGCTCTACATGCTTACTTGCTTTCCCAGTCAGAGTCACAGCCTTTGCTTGTCAAGCCCATGGACTGTTAAAAGGCTCTAAAACTTTATATCACATCCTACCATTCTGTATGTAAAGCTTAAAACTTCTTGCACGTAAACACAAGTGAATGCAGAAGATCACCCAATTTACAAGTCAAACAGATGTTCTGTATTTTAATGTACTATCCTAGACAGTTTAATGATGATGCTAAAATAAATGTGCCAACACTGCACATCCATTGACCTTTTCACCCTGAGTAATTAATTACCAAATGTCCCCTTGATTCACTGCATGTTCCAGAGAAGCAAAGTGCATAATTGTATTTCACAGACCATGCATGTGTTTTTACAATGTGGTTGAAAGAAAATTAAAAGGGATTTCCTCCTCTTCTACAAGCTGCTCTCAGAGGACACAGCCACAACCACAGTTTCTCTGTTTTGAGCAACACAATGAGGTCTTCACCCCAGTCTGAGGACCACTGATTTCTAGACATGATTCCAACCTCTGTGTGTGCTAGGTTAGACTGTAGTACCCCTCAGCTGAAAGAACAGTGCAGCCTGTGCTGTACCTAGAGAGCTCACCATCCATTTAAAATCAGCTGCTTATGCAATGCAAACCAGCAGATAAATAACTCAGACTTAGGAGGCAATTAAAGAACTTCACTAATAGTTCAGATGGAGCAGTCAGGAAAAAGGAATTCATATAATGACTTCCTTTTAAAAACACCATGCCTTCAGTTTAGCACATTCATTTAAATTTCAGGGTTTCAAACAAAGACAATTGTAAGTCGTTCTTCACAAGGAGCATTAGGTTTATTTTAACATGAAGATGTCAATCTCTCCTCAGTGCAGCCACCCTGCCAGAGGCTATCCTACCACAGGCAGTCCCAGCTCTGTACCATGGCAGCATGCCAGCCCTCCATGCCAATGTCTCTGAGCAGGCCAAGTACCACCTGAGTGTCAGCAACAGACCCCAGCTGGGGCCCATGACAGGCAATTACACAGTACATGTGGGCCCCATCCCATGTTTGATGTGTATAGCTGACTAGGAAAGAAATAATTTCATGCTTCATGGCCTGCTGCTTACTGTATTTGCTTAGAATTATGGTCTTAATTAGCACTTCTGGGTTGACCTCAGGTCAAAAGGGGTGTGCCAAACTCCTGTGACCAAACCTCTAGCTTAAGAAAATGATTTTGCAATGCTGACTTAATATTAGTCATGTTGCCATGAGTCAGAGGCACATTGGTCTGGGCAAAGGTTTGAGAGGATTCTGCTGCTTCAGAGTACTCCACGCCCCATGCTGCTGTCCTTGTGACAGAAGGGTCACCATGGTTTTGCTGCCAGTCCTTCTGTGCACTATCCTTGACATTGTACTTATTCTTCACTTACTGTATGAGATGCCCAAACCCAGGAAAGTTTGTTTTCCCTAAGGAAGAGCATTGCTCACTGTACTCATTTTACACCTTTACACAGTGCCCATATTCAGCACAGCCAACTCAAGGAAGCAATTCGGTACTAATTTAAAAGTACAGGGGTGGAGCTTGCTTCAAATATTTTTTGCTCCCCTGGAGGCTGATATCTGCCATGATGGAAAAGATCTGATTCTTCATTTCTTTTCTGATTTTTTTTCAGCTGGGCAGCATTTTATGGCAGAGCAGTTTCAAAGGTAATCTAGAGACAAACACACCAGTGGGATTATAAATACAGCATCTTCTACAGATTGTCATCATTGGATATGGGAACAACTGTGCCGAAGACTATGCCTGGAATGACTCCTGGGTTGAAATTGCAAGGACCAGTGGGAGGGTCACGCTCTCACTCTGCTATCAACACAAATGCTTTACCTCTTGAAATGTGATTCCGTCAAAGGCTGGCTTCTGGTCTCAGTGGGCACCTTGGCAACCTGAGTTATGTACCTGGGGGCACACACATGCTCTTTTCTGCAGACTTCACTCTGACCTCTAAAGAGCTTCCTGCTTGTTCCATGTAATCCTCACATGGCACCAACACACAGGCCCTGTGCCCTGATACAGGTGAGCATCTCTGACCCTTTCTGGCCTCTCTATAAGTGACCTCAGTCTTCTCCCTGGTACAGCACAAGCATATCAGCGCTGTGCTATCAGAGTGCTTTCCAGCCTTGTAGGTACTGAAACTTGCCCCTGAAAATTGCTGCTAATTCAGTCTCTACCTCCTCTCTTTGTTGTATATACCTACCTATTTTTGCGTGTGTGTGTATATATATATATTTATATTTTTATATATATGTAAATGAGCAATAGAAGACTAAGCATGTATGTTCCATTTACAGAACACTCATGAACATATGCTCTTTATTTTCTGGAAAAACTGCAAACATCTTTCAGGAGAGAACCTCTACAAATTCCCACTGTGGGTATTCATGCTCAAGCGCCTTCCCCAGATTCCTCATTTGTCACCGCTGTTCTGAAAGTCCTACATTTCAGAGATTGTCTAACTCTCACACTTAATTTTTTTCTTCAAATCCTTCTCCATCCATTCCCAGACTTATGATCCCTTCAAAGCTATGCATAGAACAATTTCCCTTCCTTTTTGCCAAGTAATATCCTTATCTTCCTTCAAATCTGCTGAAAACTTACCTCTCACTCAATGGTATACATCACTGATTTCTTCTGTAGTATGGTTTCAATCTTCCTAGTCTGAACTTTCCCATCTGACTCACTACTGTTTAATTTAGTGTTTAAACTCCTTAATGTAGCAAAGTAATTTTTTCATGAATTTTTGAAGTGTCATGTACCTTATGAAAGAACTTTAAAAACAGTATTGTAAATAAGCAGTGTGCAGTACCTCTCTATTCCATTCAATTTATGACGGTGCTTTCGGGACATTAAGAGTCCACCTCCCCAGGCAGCCTGGAAGAGACAGAAAAAAAGAGTCTTTTTTTTAAAAAAGCTCAACATATTTTAGTTTACTCAGGATCTAGCAATAAATATTTTAATTCAAGAAAAAATATACATAAACTAAGATCTTCTTTTGCCTGAATAGCAGCACTTTTTTAGTTACTTACATCTACATGGAGCCAGAGGTTGTATTTTTCACATATATCTGCAATCTCCTGTATTGGATCAAAGGCTCCATATACTGTTGTGCCTGCAGTTGCATTTACAAAAAGAGGAACGTATCCCTACAATAAAAATAAAGATTTTAAATATAAATTGAAAACACTTTCAGGAAAAAAAACTTAAAAATTAAAAAAAAGAAAAGGAAAACAATTCCAGAAACTTTATCTCATTTTCTAACCTAAAAATATTTTTCTTCCTGTGTGAAAGGCACACATAAGCAACAGTAGAAACTAACTAATCATATGCATGGTAAGAAAAACCTCTGTTTTTATTTTCTTATAACTTCATAAAATTAACTATTTAGAAGATAAAGAATATTATTTTGTCTAATTTCTTTCATTGGAGAGATTCAAACAATGTAGTAGAAGATGAGCAATAGTCAAGTAAATTTGGGACTTTTACAGCAGTATAAACAAAAATCAATTAAATGTGATTTGTAAGTTGCAACTTGAAGGCTTGAAATTATTCCTTTAGTCTTTATCTACTAATAAACAGAACAAAGCAGAACAAAGCAATCTAAAACAAAGGCAATAAATGAGGAACTATCAGATCAAAGAGAGACAATTTTGAATTAGATGAAATAAATGTGAACTGCTTTTTCACAGAGTGCCCAAATGTAAAGAAGTTAAGAAACAAAAAAATAATAATATTGATTGCTCTAGCTTTGGTTGTTTTATACAAAAATCATAGGTTTTTCCACTGCATTTATTCAAGAAATAGCAATTAATGCCTAATAAATTAAGCTTACTGTCTATATTTAGCAAATATGGATGCTGCCTACATGAAATCTATAGGACTTTTTAGGGATTCTATAGAATTTTTTATGGGTTTGGCTAAACTTAAAAGTTTAGATAAAAGTAGCTTTGATTTTATGTTTTCATGCTTTTTTCCATATATTTCCAAACAGGAAGTAATTTTTAAAGGTCATGAACCACAGTTGTGGTGCAAGAGTTAAAATATTTTGGTTTTAAACAGAAAATGGAAACCTTACAAAGACATACAGATAATTCCACAAACAATACATGAATGTACAATTAAGCATGTAAAAATATTGCTACTGTATTTATATCATTATAATGTTCTCTTTAATGTCAACACTCAGGCTTGAAAGAAGGAAGCAAGTTTCCTAAGCCAAGCATTTAAGCACTAATTTTTAAAACCACTGACCTTTTCTTTTGCTTCCAGAATTTTTGCCTCCAAATCAGCTGGTATTATTTTGCCTCTGTAATTATCACAGAAACAGAAAGACAAAGAAAATTAAAGAATGTATATGGAAATGATAGCTGCAGTTGAAATAATTTAATAGGATTTTCTCAACAGACCATTAGCAACTTGACACACTGTACTGAATCAGTCCTTAAACACAATAAAACAAATTTAACAGATGAACACATTTAATCTATCAAAACTTTAGTATTCATCCTACCTTTCATTGCATTTTATCAAAACAACATTGTCTGTTCCAAATCCAAGTGCAGCTCCAGCTTTCTTTATTGAATAGTGACTCTGCAGCAAGCATATGAACATTAAATGGAGTGGTTGTTCAATGACGAAGCATTTTCACAACATATATCAGTAAATTAAGAAATAGCAGTGTATTAAGCTCACATGCTCTGAAGTAAAGAGAACCAGTTTAGGGACTGCAGCCATGCCTTTGGTTTTGACTTCAGGGAAATACTTGTAGCGTGCAGCCATTATGCTGTACATGTTGGAGATTGCTCCTCCTGTGAATGAATAAATAAATGAATAATAAAAAACTGATAATGAAAAAAAAAAGTACATTATACCAAAGACCTACAAGTCTCATTTGCATAATGCAGTCGAAGTGGCAGTGAACTATGAAAAAATATTTCTCTGAAATGCACAGGCATCTGTCTAAATAGCAGAGGACAGACTCTCCAGAAAGCCAGAGTGATAATCAAAATTTCCGAAATGCCATCTCTTTCAATTGCTATCATTTTGTAACACATTCCTAAAAGGTTTAGCTTTCATTGTGCTGCTTTTGCATGATAACATCTTGTTAGCAAGAACAACGGAAACTTATCAACTTGTCTGAGCCTGAAGAAATGTCACATATTGGATGGATTTATCCCATCTTACTATAGACATCTAAGTAGATGCTTAAAGGTAGATTTCTACAGCTGAGCTACTTATTCTAAACTCCCTCATAGTCAGTTATGGGGAAGAGGCACTTCACAGGGTATGGGAAAGAGGCACTTCACAGGCTATGATTCAGCTAATGTATTTTGACACTTTCTTTGGAATAATTTGAATTGGGGGAAAGCATCTATTTCTCTTGGTTTGCTGCTAAAAAGAGCTCTGAACAATTAGCTCAGTTCTTTGGCACAGACCTCAAGCTTTAATAAGATCAATCTCACCTGTAAGTCTAGGACAAAATTTTTTCAATGATGAGAGCACTGAGAAAGATCTGTATTTTTCTAGCAGATAGGACTGGAGATCAAGCAAGTGTGCAGTTAATGTGGGCTGATGTAAAAGGAAATGGTATTGTCCTTTGTGCTCTCTAACAGGATGGTGTTGCCTCGTGCCAAACCCAGAAGAATTCTGCTGGGCACCCACATTGTCCACATATTGGCCCAGGAGCTGATGGTTTATCATCAGTCATTTCTGTCACTGCTCACTGCCTTTATGCCACTTGCATGGGAAGACACTTTGTCTTGGTCTTTTACACTGGAATCATACTTGTGAATCCAATCAGATTATATCCCAGATAATGCATCTCAGAAAGTAACAGACAATCACAGCCTTTTCCTGACTGTGAGCACAAACCCTCACTGAGAACCAAAGAAATCAGTACATGATTTTCAAGAACTCTTAGTCACCAGGAGCTGTGGTTGCTCA
The DNA here is from genome assembly GCA_024500445.1 of Entomyzon cyanotis. Classification (NCBI taxonomy): domain Eukaryota; kingdom Metazoa; phylum Chordata; class Aves; order Passeriformes; family Meliphagidae; genus Entomyzon; species Entomyzon cyanotis. The sequence goes on along the minus strand of JAKEPQ010001027.1, from coordinate 9,196,250 downwards.
GCACTGCCAGAACTGAAGGACACAAAAGGGGTGTTTAAATGCCTAACTTTGCACCAGAACCTGCTGTCAAGTTTGAAAATCCTGACCAGCCATATCACATAGCCATATGCAGAGATCATTTTGCATCCCAGCTTTTCTGTGGGATGTTTAAACAAAGCATTCCCACTTCAAAATATCTGACTTATTGTTTTGTGTTGCAGTAAGTATTCAGACACAGCCTATGTTTAACTTTTGAAGTAACAGTCAAACCACTGAAAGAGAAAAACGCTCACCGGGTGAGAATATTCCATCACCATCTTTACTTGACCATCCAATAATCTCCCTCATCTTTCGAAGTGTTATTTGTTCCATGAGGACAAAAACAGGGGCAATTTCATAGGTAAACCTGCATGGATAAAGCAAAATAGACAAACAAACAAAATCAGATACAGATTATAAAAACACACAATAAATTCCCAGTCTGTAATTCTTAGTTAAAATGCTCGAGATTTCTGAAAGTTTTCAAATAAATTGAAGTCTGATTCTGCAATGTTTACCCAAGCAAAAATCCTCAGGAAGACAATATTGGTGAAAAAAACCTGCAGCATTAGTTATTTTGCAGCTTTCTATATAGTGAATGTAAGACCTAACGTTCACCATCATAGCGCTGCTGACTTCTGTGCAAGGCTGTCCTGTAAAACAGTTGTTTCCCAAACTGCCAACTCCACACTTGTGGAATAACATTCTGCTAAATCCTTATGAGAACAGTGAACTTCACTGAGCTAAACACAGCCATAATTAGAAGTATTGAGTTAGGGTTTCAAAGTCTAAATATAATTAATTATGTGGATTTATGCTGTTGATGATCTCCAAGGACACCTTACTTCTACAATACAATGTGATCAATAACTGTCAGGAGTAATTACAAATGATGATTTTCTAATTACCAATTACCAAAACCAAGTCAGCAGTCAACTATTGTATCCACTTAATGAGGGCAAAAAACATTACATATCCTGGCATGCCCTGATGTCAGAGTCAGATATGTGGATGGAAATTGACAACCACACAACTATTTTTGGTGATCAAGGTACATGAATAAATTACTACTGCTGTAAACAGACTTTGCTTGCTGTGTGTGGGAAAAAAAAAAAAAAAAGTTGGGGGGGAAAGGAAGCAAAGAGATATGAAAAAAATCAACCTCAATTTCTGAAGGAGTCTATAAGAGTATAACACCCTGACACTTTGGATTTGACTGATGTCCTCAGCTTGAATAATTTCGTCAAAATGTATGTGTTGTGTCTCTAATACTAAAATGATATTTTGAGAACAGGTACAGCAAACTTGAATAAGACATGCTATTGAGAAGAAAACAGCTGTCTGAGAAAGCTTGTCTTTTGTTTACAGCTACACTGGTATTTACACTGTTAATATTTTCCTCAATGTTTATGTGTCCTTAGTCCCTCAGAGAAACACCATGACCATTTTTAAAACACTCCCTTAAGATTAAAAATTTGTATTTTGTTTAATTATTGTGATTGCTATTTTCAGAAGCCAAAATATTATTTATTTTGCTTTTATTATCATTAGAACTGCCAGAGACAGCTGAATACTAATCTGAAGTTTGGATGCTGCCAGTATTCATAAATAGACAAAAGTAATAAACTGGTGTCTGCCCACAGAGGATTTGGTTTGTTTTGGTTTTAAGCACTGCAAGTCTAGAATATATTCCAGTCTTTATTTAGGCAGCATGATCAACTGAAGACAACAGGAACTCGGTAGTGCATAATTAACTCTAGCTCAATACAAGGTATGCTTATGTCAATGTGATTTTTTTTTCACCCACCAGTTTAAACACATTTTGAGTTTTGTCCTGAGACCTTGCACACTGAATTTTGAATATATTAAACCAAAAAGAAAATAGTACTTATTTATGCTATTCTGTAGTTATTTTCTGAGTCTCCAAAAACTGACAAGAAATAAAAGACAGCAGATGTTTATATATTACAAGGCCAATGCAGCTATATTAGATGATGTCTATGATTTTACAAATCACATCTTGCTAAAGTTACTGCCACCTTACTTGTTTTCAATTATTTTTAAAAATTCAGTAAAACAAACAAAAAAAGTGTTTGGCTTAAAAGGAACCATCCAATTCTAGAATCAATCTCTTAATAAAAAATGCTGATTAGATTTTTCCTACAGTTACAGCTTCACAGGCATTTCTGTGAATTAACTAGAACAGCCATGAGTATCAGCTCTTTATTAACAGAATTTACCAAGAGGCTTTTTTGGTAGAAGCCTGTGCTTAATTCTGCTCTCGCTTAAAGGACAAACCACTTTGTTAGACCAAATTATTCTAACTACCCATTCTCCTGTTTGTCAGTATGTAAAAAGCAGTCTGAGAATAAACACTGAGCATTTTACATCAATTTTCTATTCATAAGCATATCTGCATAATACTGAAACCATCAATATATTCTCCTGTCTCAGCTAACAGCGGGCAAAACCAGAACTTCCAGATAATACTGCTTTTTAACCTCAGTTGGCTGCTGCATGGTGAGAGAATGCCCTGTACTCCAGATCTCTAGAACTGGATGAATAATGAAATTCCAAAATTTCCACGCTGAAGATCTCATGACTAGTGATTGAGCTATGAATAGCACATTGATACATTATTTCCAAGTCAATGTGGGAAGCTTATTATGTTTAATTTTATATATTATCTTCACAGTGACATTTAAGGAATATTTCCTAATGATAATTAAAAATTTTAAGAGAGTACAGATGTTTTGATTACTCAAAACTCATCTGCCAAACAAAACACGTTTTTAATTGTTCACAAACATTTTAAGTATTGTTTATCTGTAGAAAAGAAAAAATGGCAAATGGAAAACATACCCTACTGTAGTTCAATGTTACTGTTTCTTGTGTGTTATGTGCTTATGTAGCTGTAATAGGTCAGAACAGTTTCTTGGTAAAGGTCAAAACCTGTTCTTGTGTGCTGGAACACTGCTCAAAACAAATAATACGTTCCCCAGAGTTCACAGAGGTGATTTGGCTATTTTTAATAACCTTCTCTGTCAGTCCTTTGAATCATATCTTACAAACATCTTGCTTTGACCTTACTTGCAATTACTGTGTTATTTGAAAGCACACCATGTTGACTTTGGTCTGCTGAAAAAAAGAGCTCAAGGTATTCTTCTTCATTTATTAAGCCTCATACTAACAAACAGACAATAAATTTTCATGTTCATAGAGAAGTATTTTCAAGATGTTCTTGTTTAAAGCACAAACAGATCAGAAACTAGCTATTTAACAACTTGCTTCCAAAACAGAGGAAAACATCAATAAAAAAAATGAGTTACTCTTTAAGAAGTGAATAAATGAGTGCAATGTTATTAATAATGATGGCAATACTTCTTAATCCTGTCACAGTCTGTCACAAAGCTGATTTCTTTCATGTCTTATCAAATTTCTGCAATTTCACTGATTACAAAAGGGTAACTAAACTGGGATAACTAAGTTAGTCAAAAGGGCTTGGGAAAAGTGATGTTGAAGTATTTGTCACAGAGAAACAACCTTTAAGCAAAGTTTTCTTTTAAAAATGTGATCAGGACTGGTTTCGGTTTTTTAATTGTGCTGCTAAAAAGGCACTTCAAAGCACTTTAAAGCACTTTGCAATACTTGTTTAACAATAAAAATATATATTGTTGGGTTTTCTTCCCAATCAGCTTTTAAATTTGAATGTCTCATACTAATTTTTAGCAAACAGAGAACTAATTGAGGTGATTATTACAAAGACCTGGTTTTGGCTGAAGCACCTTAGGTATTTTTATTTTAGTGCTAATGTCACAAAACAGGCACAGCTCCTAATCTACACAGAGCTGCTAGAAATCAGCTATATTTAATGAACCATATCCTCAAAGATAGGCCAGAGAAAATATTGTTAATTTTCCAATCTGCATATACATTTCCTATATTATGAAAATTAGCAACAAACTACCCAAAACAGAGGTAGCTTTACAGTTAAAACACATTCAATACAGGACTAAAACAGAGCAGCCTTACCTGCAGAATATTTGGAGTCCCATCACATTTTTGAACATACAGAAATCAAAATATAAATAAAAACTGACTAGAAGTTTTGGTGGTTTTTTGGTGGTTTGGGTTTTTTGCGCGATTTGGGGTTTTTCTGGTTTTGTGGGTGTTTTTGTTTAGTGTTGTTCTTTTGGGGTTTTTTTTCATTAATTGCACTCTTTGTTGCAAAACTTCATCATAATGCCTTACACTGACATTTAACTTTCATTAAGTTTGAGGTCAAGAAAAATTAGGAAAAATTTCCTATTTGATGCACTCAGATGTTAACCTTTACTTTTTTGTACTTCCATTTATTAATTTACACACAATTTTATTAATCTTAGACTAATTCCTTCATTACCATAAAATTATTTTTCAGCGTTACATTTTTAATCATTCTGAAGTTACCCAGAAGCCACTTCTTTGCTAGCACATGAACAGCTTGCTCAAGCTTGCTATCTCTGAAGTCAACAGAAGACAATAAATTTTTCCTTATTTTATGTTCTATTGTTAACCCATGGATAGCTGCAGAATTGCTCAGTCTAGATACAAAGCTTTTAAAAAAAGAAAAATAATTTAATGTTACTATATTAGAATAATCATGTTTTATTTACCATGTGCTCTCAGATATTTGCACTTCTATTTATAAGAAGCATAAAACTGTTCATCTTTATGTAACTATTTGCATTGTATTACTGACACATTAAGAAAAATGTGAGACACTGTTTTTGAAGATGTAGCATTCATCATTCAAAAATGAAAATCCTTCATATTTGTGACAATACGTATCTACCATGATACATGGCAGCCCGTGTAAGCACCAGTCAGAGACACGGTGACAAAGCACTGCTTACATGTTTGTATTAGCAGTCGAGGTCAGCCACTCCCCAGCCAAGCCAATAATGTCCAGTCCTGTGGACAGCTGATTGAAAAAGCGAGGATGACCTGAAAAGAGAATTGAGAGCAACTTAGAGCTAACTCTACCGGTATCTCTCAGGTTTCAATTTTAAACCATTCACCTTTTCTGACATAAATGGCAGGTTTGCACTCAGGACACTGCAGCAAAGCTTTCAAAGCAAGTCCTGCTTATGGGGATACCGACAGCCAACATTCACGGATGTCTTACCACAAACCTGAAAAATCACTTTGAATGGGAGTTTCTGTATGGAATCATTTGTATTTAAATTTAAAAGAGAACCTCAGGGCCGATGGAGTCTGTAAAACACGTCCGGGACCTGCTCCAGGGCTCGGGCTAGTCCATTTCCAGAGCTCCCTTCCCACCTCGGTCGTGCTGTGACCTCGAGAGAGCAGTACGCGGTGGGGAACACACCCTTGGCAGAACAACCTCCAGGTACTGGGGCCATTTGCATTTGAATGGAGAAAGAGAGGGAAGGCTCAGGCGCTGCCGGAGTGAGAGAAGGCTGAGGAGAAGCCAGTCCCTTCCTGAAGTTACAAGGACCCGGGAGAGGCTTTTCGCGGGGACTCGACGCGCTGCAGAGGGGACAGAGAGCCCCCCAGGAGCTCCTCGGCTCGGGCCCTTTCCCCACATGCTTTATAAGTTAGGATCCACCTCTTTAAACAGAGCTTGCTATTGAACCGAAGTAAATCACATTCCTATATTTCAGCCGAAGTTGCTTTAACAACTTATATAAGCAATAATCCCGGCTGCTGGGGTCTACTTTTCTAGCATGAAGAGAAGAAATTCCTAACAACTGATAACGGGCTTTGAGGGGAGGTGGGAGGTGTCATGATTTAGAGCTCTCTGCTCTCTGGGAATGGACAGGCAGATAGCACACTGGGGACAGCCCAGCCCTGGAAGGGAGGTCAGCGCTCGACGCCTGGAGGGACCCTGTCACGTCGCATTCGCTTCAACACTGGGAACATCAGCATCTTTTGACATGAAGAAATAAATGCGATTCTGCCCCGAGCGATGTCAGCAGAAATCTTTCGGAGGCGTGAGCCTGCCGGCGCTGCCACATCGCGACACTTCCCGAAGAGGATGCGCTGCACCCGGGCTGCTCCTGCCCGGGGAACCCAGTGGCTCGGGGCTAGAGCCCAGAAATACCACCATGGCTTCGCGATTTGCTTTACAAATCTGCACTTCTCTTCCTTTCCAGGACACACAGACTGGAAAGTTATCTTAAGCGACATTTCGCTGACCTCCCATAGCTGTTAATGAGCCCTCGGTCTCCTAAGGCTGGGCTGCAGTTCAGACCCGGTGACTTTAAAGAGAGCTTCGCCTGGAGAGAGAATGTGAGCCCCAGGAGCTCACAGGAGAATGTGTGTGCTGGGCAGTCAGACGATCCGAGCAGCACTTTAAAGCTGCACCAGACACCGCTTTGAACAGAGCTGGTCTCGTCGGCTACCTGCCTCTCAGCTCCCGGGGACAAGTCCTGCTGGTCCCACAGAAGCTCCCGGGGAGTTCGGGGCGAGCGGGGGAGGTTGCTCGGTGTGCCGGCACAATCAATAGCGGAATAAAGGTGCAAGCACACAGAGCGCAGTCGCTCTGACTTAGCTTCTGGCCACCTGTCCAGCAACCCACGCGTTTGGGAGTGAAACACGCTCCCCTTTGGTAAGGAGTACAAAACTCAAAGTATGTTCCTGACTCGCCTGAATTAATTAAACCACCCTGTAAATAGAAAAAAAGGACAGAACGCTACCTGCCACATTTGCTGTCAAGATTTTGCTCCTTGAATGCACTGCATTGGGTCCTGACGGCGGCACAACAAACCACAGCAGAAAGCTGCGGCCCGTCCTTCAGGAGCCATGGCTCGCAGCTGCCCAGTCAGAGCCCGCCGAGAAACAGCCTCCCTGTCTGAGTTCCTGCCGCCCCCGGGGACACTGCCGCCCGCTGCCACCAAGCCGGGCCGAGCCGGGCAGGGCAGCCGGCCGGGCAGAGCTCAGCAGCCCTGAAACGCTGGAGCAAGGCTGCGGAGCGGAGATGGTGCGCTCCGTTACCGCTCCAGTTCCTGACCCGCCCGGCTATGTACAGCAGTCAGGGCTAGCTGCCAGCAGAGATTTCTGTGGATATGATGTAAAACATTTCAGGCCAAACAGTCTGAAAGAGCATGGACTTTGTTCTAGAGCCTGGCTACAGCTCATCCAGTAAAAGACGTGATTATAAACCGGGATTTCTGTCTGATTCAGAAGGACACGGGCAGGCAGAGCTCCTGGGTAATGGGCTGAAATCCACAGGGTTCCTTTATTGATGATTCCTAGGATTTCCGTCTCTTTTTCATTAAACGTTTGATGAACATAAAAAAGAAAAATTGCAGAATCTGTGTCATTTATGCCCTCATTTACCTAATGATATTGCTCCCCGGAGATACAGACAGCTCGCATTTCATCAAGTGAAAGAGATTACGTCTTAAAAACTTGTTTCTGTATTCTACAAACAGCACTGAGCCCTACCCGGCGGGGACGGCTGATCATCAATAAGTGAAGTTTCTGAGCAGAGACATTTCCACACCCGCAGCCAGCCCTTGGAGCCGAGCCTGCGGGGAGTCACAGTCACGGGTATAGAGGGGGTGTGGGCTTACCTCCAATCACGCTCTCTTCACCCTGAGCCTGAGAAAAGTCTCAGGAGGGACTCGTCACAGAGTAGTGTACAAAAACTTACCTGTCCTGACTCCGTATTTCAGTGTGTCCCGACAATCCACCAGAATCTGCTCCAGGGACTCAGGGTTGTCTGAAAGCTCCAGGTTGAAGCCCTCCATGCCCTCCAGGAGCTGGTGCGGGTGGTGGAAGTCCAGCACTTTGGTGGATCTGTCAAAAGTCTTCCTCACGTAGTTAAGGAGGATGTCCACAACCTCCAGCAGGAACTGGGTGGTCTGCTCCTCGCCATTCTTGGCGGGCAACAAATCTGTGGGGCAAACCAGCTGTTAGCGCTTGGTTTGGGAGAGAGACACAGAGATGAACCAGGCTCGGCTGCCCGCAGCGCTCCAAGGACCTGGAAGCCGCGGCCCCAGCGCTGCCTGGCTGCAGCGGGCAGGCTCCCCGTCCCTCTCGCCCCGTGGGGAAGGGCTAGCCTGGCTCGCCCATGGCAACAGCAGAGGTACCTCCAACGCGCCCCAGCCAAAGAGCACGCCCTGCAAGGCTAAGGCTATGCGGTGTGAGGCACTCGCCTCTTGTGGGCCAAAAGTACCCGAAATTCACACCTGCCCTTACCTTGCAACGTCCCCACCTCCGCCCCGCAAAGGGACTGATTTCCCTTTCCCACTCCTCTTGCAATGTCCCCGTACCAGCAATCACAGGCTGCTTCATTACTATTTTACTAAGGAGGACAAAAATATAAAATTACTCTCTCCGTGGATACTGGATCTGGAGTAATCCCTGGAACCGCTGAAGCTGAGTTGCGGAGGATCAGCCAAAGTGCATAAAACTACATTTCAGGAAGCTTGCATACATCACCAGTGCAGATCCCAAAAAACACAGACACGGAGCTTCCTTCAAAAACAGCCAAGCAAAAGCACGGACTGAACGTGGCTGCACTTCCAGGGGAGATGAGGGCAAGACTACTAAGGGACATGCCTGGTGCAAGAAGAAACTATAAAGTGTTTACCTCTGGCATACAAATTGGAAAAGTCTGTCTCGGTGCGCCGGAATCTGGATTCCTTCTCACTGTTCTCGCATGCCAGCAGGCTCTTGGAGGACTGCTTTTCCTTCAGAGAGCTGACGATCCGGCTCTTGTCTTCCAGGCTGTTGGTCCTTTGCAGGAACCCTACATTATTATTGCAAGGTGCACAGGTCAGACTTTTCTCACTTCCCAACATGTTTAGAAATATCTAAAGCAGCTCTCTAGACAACAGTTAAAAGCGGTGTTGGCTCTAGATCTGACTAATGAGGTCAGGAAAAAGGGTATTTATGGGGATTATTTGCCTCCAGGAGGAAGAGTTCAAAATGCCATCAACTGCAAAAACGCATCCATGCAAAAACCAAAATTTCGTCATTTAGTGCAGTGGTAAATTCTTATTAAGTCGATCAGACAGATTCCACTTCAGTAATCAGCCACTGGAAGAGAGTTCAGGATGAGTCAATGCTATTTCAGCCTGCAGGCGAAGTTTATGGACCTAGCAGACAGGGGCAATGATGTATGATTAAAATCAGGGCCATTTTCAGTTCTCCTCGTGCTGCTCTCATGCACAAAAGGCATGAGAACAAGCAGACATTCTGGAGCAGCCGTCCTGAGAGTGCTAGATCTCTAAGGACACCAGTAGCACTCATATAACCCCACCTTCCTACTATCAGTACGTACTGATGCGGATTTTCCACCTGAAAAGATGCTTTGATGCTAACAGTAATCATGTCCGGGGGGTTAGGAGCTCCGCTCTCACCGAAAACGCGTAGTTGGCGCCCAGGACCTGAACACAACTGCCGCTGTTTTATGCCACGGCAATAATAAACCCACTCACCCCAAGAATTATGGGGGCGGGCGCCCCACAGGGTCCGTGGCGAGTAACGAGATCCGTCTACTTTAACAAGGCAGGGAGAACAATTAATTTTCTCGATTTGATCTATTAAATCTGTGATGCCGGCTAAAACACGAATAGTGTAGGGCTTTTCGTCATTAAAGGAAGCATTGGATTTTGACCTTCCAGGTTGCAGCAAGCGTGCCTATATGTTTGGAAGAGGCACTACGGCGGCGCCGGTCTCGTTTATTCGTTCTTTTCTTTTCAAACAAACAGCTGTCGAAACCAGGGCCCGTCGCTGCTGGGAATATCCACCAAAGCGGGAGGAAAAACAACGTCCTGAGCTCGCTCACCCACGTCCCACGACGCCGCTTCTCTCCAGCACCCTCCGCTTTCCGGCCATGTGTCCGAGCTCTCCGGAGCCGCCACGGCGGACCGGGACTGCGGGCACCTCCCATCGGGCACCCACCGCCGGCCCGTACGGGACCCCTGCAGCTTGGGCAGACATAGGGGCTGAACCTCGGGGGAGAAAAGGGAGCGAGAGTGGGCTGCTGGGCCAATGGCTCACGGTACCTGTGCCTCTCACCCTGCTGCCAGCCAGGCAGTCACGAAAGAGCTACCGAAAATGGAGCACTCGGCTGGGCAGCCCGTTCTGCATCTGTCGGGCAGCCCGTTCTGCATCTGTCGGGCACCCAAACGAGTCTCCACGAGGGTCACTCACAGGTAAGTTTGTTGGGGTCATACATTCAGTGAACACCTCACGTTTTGCCTTTCAACTACTGATTAGTTTTTCTCTCTGATGTTTTTACGAATGAGACAAAGACTATTTAAGGGAAACGCTCTTCGTGGATAAGTTGAGAATAGCCCTGTATATATATATGTGTGTGTATATATATATAGGTATATACTTAGTTATGTTGTTACTTCTTCTAAAGGCTCTTGCAACGAACATTAGCTCCCGCAGCAGCTAGTGCTATTTGCCTGCTCATTAGGAGGAGCAGATGATATCGAAGCAGGTGCCGTCTAAACTGAGTTGCAGATCCTCTTTTACCAGGTCCCGTGGCTTTATTTTGCCTTTTCCCCCCACCAGTCTTTTTTCTAGGCTCTCAGTGGCGATGCTCAAGCAGGACGAGTTCCTTGAGAAGGAGGACCAGCAGGACCAGCGGTGCTCCCCTTTCCTCGAGAGCCGTGCTCCTCGCACAACTGCCGCTCTCCTCGGCGTGCAGACACGCATTCCTGGGAGGCTGGGAAAGCAGGGAGCACCGCTTCACTAACAGAGAAAGGCTGCAGTTGTCTCCAATTCAACTCGCATTGGGCCCACCGACGCCGTGGCTTCGCTGAAGGGTCTGACCTAACTAGATGCTATGGGTGCAGAGCCCAGCCCTCGCCCGAACGACTCGGCGGCTGTTCCTCCCCGCGGAGGCTCCGCGGCCCTGTTATTATGTCCCGAAGCCGGCGGCGGGGATCAGCTGGGGCTCGAAGCGGCTGCGCACGGGGCCTGTCAGCCTGAGCCTCGTGGGGCCCGCGGGGCTGCGCGGCCGCGCTGGGGAGGCTCGAGGGCGGAGATCAGAGGACGAGAAAAGCACGAAGACAGGATCTCGCTGTCGCCCGACATCAGCCCATCCGGCTGTAGGTAACTCGCCGCTCGCCCAGCTCCCTCGGCCACGGCAGCGTCTGGCGGACCTGAAGCGGGGGAGCCCGAGGGGCAGCGACAGCCCCCGCCCTGCAGCCGCCGAACCATTTCGTTTCCCAAGCTCCTCCCTGGGAGGGTGGGGGAGTTTCCCCAGCGCTGACCCGCGTCCCGGGCTGCAGAGAAGAGTAACAGCCTGCCGTAGAGGGCTCCTGCAGCGCCCGGGAGAAGTGCGTGACTGTAGCCGGCCTTTCATCTGTATCCTACGTGAAAAGTGAGGCCAGTGCAGGAGAGTTCCAGCAAGTAGCAGAGTATAAAATAGTGTCCACACTGCTTCTCCTGAAGCAGCGGAGAGCGCAGCCTTTCTCAGCAGTAGGTCCGTCCCGCAGGTGCATTTTCATCGACGCGGTTTAAGAGACCGTTTTCAAATGCCGAGTGACACCAGACTGGCGAGAGAAGTCCCTCAGTGTGCAACGTGACCACAAATTCAGGGTGATTTCACATCAGGCCTCGCACAAGGCAGGTGTATTAGCCCCCCTCAGCCCTGGGGGGACACTAGCCTTCCAAAGCGGGGACAGATCTGTTGGGTCCCGGCGAGCACCGCAGCCAGCTGTCGGGGGATGCACGTCGGTGGCGGGTGTGGATCCTGATCCCACCTCCGCGATCGGGATGTTTAGCACCACCTACGTGACTGGGCAGCATAAATCCCACGGACTCCGGACACGAGCCGAGTTTCCAACATACATGGCTGCTTTTGAAGTCCTACTCCCCCGCGTTGCTCGCTGGGCTCGGAATCGTCAGCTGGCCGCGGCCGAACAGCTGAAGACGCACCTGAGCAATTTTACTACGTTGAGCATTTCCACTGATGCCAAGCAAATGTTAGCAGGATCAGTCCCAGCAATAACAATTGCCAAGGTGGGAGTGAAAGCTGTAGCATACAAATCCAGACACAGGGGGAAATCTGTCCATATTTTGCCTGCCGTGACAGTTCATTAAAATAGGGGGGTTTGTGGTTTTTTGTGTATGTTTTGTTTTTTTTTTAAAGTGGATATGTGCAGAGACGAAGGCGGGGGGAGGGGGGGGGATGAAGGGTGGGGGTTGTGGCAGCCTCAGCGCTCTTTTTAGGCTGTGGCTTTCAACCAGAAAAGGAAAAAAGCTAATCCTTAAATCAGTCAGTTATTTGAGAAGAAATGACATACATCTTGGATACGTAATTACTGAAAATGTCAAACACATAATATACAACCCAGATGGAAGAACCAACTCATTGTTCAAGACCTGCCTTTTCTCTGAGGTCAGCCCTTATTTAAAGTTTGCATTCAAAATTAATCGATTTCAGTGTGATACACACAGAAAGAACAATTCCAAGGCGCCTTTGTGACTATACAAAATTTAAGGTCCGGAATGATGTCTTGAGAGAGGTAAGGGCAAGGAGATATCTGCTATAGTCAAACGTCCACTCGTTTAGCATGTTTAATTAGGATTCTTGGCAACCTCAATACGTCACTCTATTTACCATAGGCAACTTTCCCTTTAGGTCTTTGTGAAGGTGTTCGATTCAAGTGAGAGGGTTCATACAAACAAAAACAGTGGTTGCGATCAAATCTGGTATTCCAAACCCGTGTCACTATTCAGAGTATATTTTTCATGTAAAACGGAAAATAGCCAGTAAAGGAAAACTGAGCACCAAACCACAACCAAAAATACAGCGTGTCTTGAACTCCCTTCACAAAGCCTTCACTACACTCTCTTACGGCTTTTCCAAATCCAAAATGGTGGGATATTCCATTTTCAGTATATTTGATATCATTGAGAGAAGCTGTGCTGTCCCTCTTTAACCCCCGGTAGTCTAGCAACACGGAGCAAGCCTAACAGCGCGTTACTTTATCAGTTCTGCTTGCTGGGCTAAATTAAAATGATGGTGAAAATGCCCATCGCTCCAGCCACCGAGGGGGCTGGTAGGGAAATGGTCCATTAAACCCAGATCAGGAGCTATTTATAGAACTAAGCGACTACTCGTTAATGTCGCCAGCGGCTGCCAATGAGATTTCTCACAGACACAGGGCTAAACATTTACACCCTGATTATTTTCCAGTTCAAACTTCCAGGTGACAAAACGTTTAGTGAATGAACTTCGATTCGAGCAAGCAGGGAAAGAGGTTTAAATGTTCTTTTGCATCGAAAAAAAGGTTAGTTTTCCCCTCAACATATTTCCCATCCCCCCGAAAGAGGGGAAAAGGGGAAATAATTTCTATGCATAAGTGGTATGGGCTAAACTGAATGATTCTCCCAATCAGAAAATGAAGTAGACTGTCAGTCTCTGAAAGCGAAGGCTCTGCTTGGAAATCTGGAGAAGGAAGACAGCTTGTTATCTGCAAATGAATCTCTTGCTATAACGTTGCGATCTGATTGTGCATTTGTTTCCCTTCTGCATTTCATGTGCCTGCGCGCTGACTGGCTGCCAGCGCTATCTTACCAGCGCAGCAAGCTGACGAATTGCTCTTTAATAAGGCTCTCGTTAATCTTTTTCCCCCAGGAGATCCGTATTTTCTAGTCAGATAAGGTTGAAAAATTTCAGACAGTGAGAGGCGGCGAGCCGGCCCCCCGCCCCCCTCCCCCGCTCTTCCTCCCCTCTCTTCCTCCCCGTCGGTCTCCCCAGCGGGTCCTGCGCTTTCTTCGCCCGGAGCGCCCGGCGTCTGCACGCCCCGTGCGTGGCAGGAGGGGCAGCGGGGCCGCAGGCGTCCCTCCCCCGGCGACAAAACCCCGGCTACCAGCCCCGGGCACAGCGGCGGGGCCGGGCCGCCAGGCGCCCTGCGGCCGGCAGGGGGCGGCCGAGGCCCGGGCCGGGCTCGGGGCGCTGGCCGGCGCTGCCCCGCGGAGGGCTCTGGGTCCCGCCGGAGCCGCCTCGTCTCGCGTGGGTGTGTGGGGTGTCGTACGGGGAAGCACGGCCGCACTTACCGCATATCTTCAGCCCGATCTTCCTCGTGCACCCGTGAGCCACGCCGCACCACGAATCGTAAGCTGGAAGAGAGAGCGGAGTTGTTCCCCTGGGGCGGCGGGGCTGCCCGGCCGCCGCGCCCCACCCGGTCCCCCGCACGGCTGCTCCGCCGTAAGAAACTGCTGATTCTGAGCCCGGCGGCTCTAGGCGCGGGGCAGCTGAGGCTCGGATGACAGCGAGGTGACATGCTAGCCTGCCCAAAGCAAAGGGGAAAGCACCCGGGACCCGAACATCTCATCATTTACTGGCGGGGCTCCAGGGAAGTAGCAGCTTAAAATAAAGTGGCGTGAAATGGGGTCACAAAAGAGTTCAGGAATTAATTGGGTGAAAAATAGTATTTGACTAGACGATCGGACTCGCATCACTGAGCCTGGGACGGACTGACGGGCCGCCGACGGCCCTACTAGGACCGCACCCCCAGAGGGAACAGGCTGCTTCCCAGCCCCGGGAGTCGTGGTTCGGACACGCCCCGGTGGGCCCCAGCTGAGTCCACGGGAAGCGGGGAGCGAAGCCCAAGATCGAGGTGGAGCGGCCCCAGCCGCGGCGCCGGGCACGGCCGAGCCTCTCCGGTCCCTCGCCCGCGGCACGGGGCAGCCGCAAGTCCGGCAGCGACGGACCTCAGAGGGTGACTGGGGGCTCAGAGGCGTTGACCTGGCGTTGGAGCATGAGGGGAGAAGATGACAGAGGAGCCGGGAAGCGGACGGCTCACCCAAGCACGGAGGGCAGCGACCCGACTCTCGGGGAAGGGGAAGCAGGGGAAGCGCCACGGCGCTCCCGGCCGGGCGGAGGAGCCCTCTCGGCAGGGGCACTGCCAGTGCCCAGGGGCGGAGAGCCCGTGTGGGCAGGGCGGGGTGCAGCTGCCAGAGGTTGTCTTAGTTTAGCCGTGTTGACCATTAATTCGATTTCTGCATGTGACACCTCAGTCGAAGGCAGCAGTGCCTGTCAGGCGCGCCTGAAACAAGACCCAGCGCTGCCGTTCTCCCCCTCCCCCGTTTTTTCCAGTTTCAAAATAAAGATAATAATGACTCCAATGCTCGTGCCTGGTAGCTCTTTCAGGGTAAAAGCTATTCCCCGCTCTGCTGTCCCTGACAACCTTTCATTTCTTACTGTTGCCCGCTCTTTGTCTCTGATGCTTTACAGCATCGAGCCTCTTTTTGAATTTTTTTTCTGTAGGAGACCGTCTGAACTGCCTGGCAGGGTTATAAACTGATTCTCTATCCACCTGCAACAGCCTTTGCTTCCCACTCACACCTCAATAACTCAAGGCGAATTCAGAGCAATTAGGAATATAACGCTTTGAAAAGCTGCAATTAGCATCCAAATTTCGCTTGATTACAGGCTTCAGCGTAGGCTGAAAGGAAGCTGCCGCATTAGCATTTATAAAATGTAGCGGGGAGACACCCGCTTTAAGACCCTGGTGTAACTTCGCCCTTTAACGGATTCATTTTCTCCACACCCCTTCCAACGTCTCGATTTTTTTTTGTCCGTCTGGGAGGTCAATTAATTGTCTATATCTCTCAAATGTGGCTGTAAGATAAAGACAGCGTTGGCCACTAAGGTGGGCTTTTTCCTCACAGCATTTTATTCGTCACGGACAGACCTCTCCTGCTCCCACTAGGAAGATGGTTTCTTTGTGTAGAGCACTTTCCGCACCTTGCTTAATGGCGCGGAACAGGGCTTCACAGACGTACCATTTCGTTTCGAAACTGGTCTTTCTGAGCCTAAGTGGAGAAAGCCTCCGAAACACTTAAAACGAGGAAAATATTGAAACCTACTTGTGGGTCGCAAAGGTGGGGGTGGGGTCTGGAGCATCGTTGGAGGACGAGGGAGCGGAGGAAGCCATCCCTTCAGAAAGGTCCCAGTCCTCGGAGCTCGTATTTCCTCGATATTCCTCTGAGGGGTGGGCAGCAAGGAATTTGCTGGAAGGAAGAACAGGCGGGTTTAGTAGTCTGGTCTCCTGGAGCACCGCACCGGAGTCCGGTCCAGACGCCAGCGGGCGGCAGCCGCGCAGGTCCCGGGGCGGCGGCAGAACAGGCAGGCACCGGCCGAACCGGCAAAATGCCTCGACACACTGAAGAGCAAAGCCTTCCCTTTGCGAGATTCCAGGGCGCTACCCACCGCGCCTGAATGACGGATTTAGCAGAGCATGAAGTCTATCGCAATTATATCGGTGTCCACCGAGCAGGGCAATTATATGGCTCGCATCAAATGGAGACCAACGTGCAAAGCAGGCTTCGAAATCACCAGCCCAAACGACCTACAATCCCAAACAGAGCCCGCTTCTCGGCTTTACCAAACATACGTCAGGCTAAGCATTCAGGAAAGACTGACATAAAACCCGGCACCACAAAGGTGCATTTTTCCCAGGTCCAATGACAGGCGCTACATACATGTGTATTTGCACACACACGTTTCAGCAAATCGGGGCCAGTATGTGCTCCAGCACTAACCAGCCATCTCCCGTGCCCGTGCTCGCTTTAGCGGCGCAAATGGCAGGAGAGGCATGTCTGTCTTGGGAAAGGAAGGTGCAGGACCAGCCCTCGCTCCTCGCCAGATGTTCAGCTCTTTCCTGGCGGACACGGCGTTCCGATAACCAATACAGGGTCGCTGATCGAGAATTGCCGGGTCAGTGCCCAGCTCGTCTCTTTGTCCCCACGGCTACCTGCGATTTATTTTCTTCCCCTTGTAAAGAAAATGAAGGTCGCGGTAACGAAAGAACGCTTTCTTTGTTAGCAGCTCTTTTCAAATCGGTAGCTACCGATTCATTTCCACTGCTGGGTGCATTTACACCCGCGTGTAAACGCAACGGATCAGTGATTTCAATGGAAAACAGGTATTTGGGTTTTTTAAGGAGAAAAAGAAAAACAGCCATAAAGCAGAAGAGATTTTCTAGACAATGCCTGGAAGTGAAGTAACAGGTTAACACTATGTCCAGGGTGCTAGCAGTATCAAAGAAAAACCGTTATTCCTCTATACTTACGACAGCGACCAAAACCGATTTTAGGGGGAAAAAATGTTCCAGAGGTTCCCAAAGGCTTGAAAAAATAGGATGCTGTTTAGAGGACACTTACCGAGGGGGCGAGCGGACACTCTTACTGCCGTAGTCCAGGCAGGCAGGGCGACTCTAGACTGGGAACGACCCGCCGCTTATAAACTCTGCCAGAAACGACGTTGGAATACCAATCGCGCCGCGGAATTTAATGCGAGATGACCTTTTTTCCCAGAAGTGCTCGGATTTGCTTTTTAAAAGCGTGAATCGCCGGTTGATCTGCTTCGACGCAGGCATGAGTCACAGGACTGCCGCCACCCCCTCCGCGCCGCTCCGCACGGGGGCTGGGGACCGCTGGGGTGGCCGGCTGGGGGCGGGGAAGGGCTGACCACCGGCCCCGGCTGCTGCACCGGTCTGCTTCGCCCCGGGGCGGCGGGGCTGGCTCCCACGGTGGATGGGGCTGTCCAGCCGCGGCAGGGGCGGCACCCCAGGCAGGCGGTTCTGCCGTGCGAGCCCCTCGCTCAGCCCCTCGTGCGGATGGAGCCAGAGGCTTTCCCTAGACAGCACCGGCTTGACCCGAGGTCGCCAGCTGTGCTAAGAGGCACCGCACACATCGGCGCACCGTTGAGGCGACGGGGCCGAACTCCCGCCCCGGCCGTCGCTGCGGCCCCGGCCCTCCCCTGAGCATGGTGCGGGACACGAATGAGCCAGGCGGGGTCCATGTGGATTGCAGCTTAGCAACACCCCCTGTCCCCCCCTTCGCCGTGCCCAGGGTCTGATGTGACCCGCTGGCTCAGCCCGCTGGTCCCGCGGCTCGCCCCTCTCCTCCCCGCCAGAGGGTGGCAGAGGCACGGGTACCGCTGCAGGGGAACACCTGGATTCCTGTCACTTGCCCTCAGCGTTGCCATTAGGTTACGATTTTATACCAGACAGCCGTTTGCTAAAACCAGAAACACTAAGACAACAAGTCTTCTGTACCCCTGACAACCCCATGTCTGCGTTACTGCATCCCACACCCCGAGTATGCTTAGCCAGCATTGTGTGGTGGCGACCGGGGTGCTGTATTTCAGTGTGCCACGGTAGATACGCAGATGCCTAAACCAAACCCTTCTCAAAAAGATGACACGTAAGGGGCTGGGAGGAATCCGCAATGAGGCAAGAGGAGGGGAAACAGCCCGATGAAGCCAGAGAATTTCATCCTGTGCAGGAGATGCTGGGCAGTGCTGCGAGCAGCAGGGATGTGTCCTTTTTGAAGGACTCGAGGGAAAAGCAAAAACTTGCAAGCCCGTTTTGTAAAGCAAATCGGCCGACTGACAAGATTAAGTAGCCAAGACGACTGCTTTGTCGAGTGCAGTTACTGTCTAGGAACTGGACGTGCAATGAAAACACCGCTATAACAAAGGCTAGTTTTTAAACATAGCTTTACAGACATTAGTGGCCCTAGCTGACATGACCTTTTCTCATACCTAGGCTATCATTTTAAAGGTGGTTTCAACCAATCGAGCAAAACATTTGCTCAGTGCAGTGTGTGAGAAATAATATTATAATTGTAGCTAATTGTCCTTATAAACAAACCTTCAAAGGAAATCGTGGCAAGATTGCAGTACAAAGAGTCAATGGAAGACCATGCAAAGATTTCCTAAGCTATCAGTCACTGTGAGGCGCGACCCGTCTGTGTGCAAGCCCGGCAGCCCCACAGCGTGTGCGCTTATTCCTTCCCTTCTGGCTTTCCAGAAGTGCGTGTGTCTGGAGTAAACAGACCTGGTTTAACATAAATATTTACATCCTCGTAGAATCTGAGGCCCGCGAGGTGAAGGAGCCGGACAATGAAGGCCAGCGAGCCTTCCGCGGCACGCTGGCAATAGGACCCTTTCCAGCCCCTCGAGGAGCCCGGCGGCGCGGCGCTCCCATCGCTGCACCCCGCTCAGCACCGCGGACAGCGCCCGGCCCTGCCCCGCCGCGCTGCCCCGCCGGGCCGAGCGGCACGGCACGGAGGGGGCGCGGGCAGCACCCTCGCTCTCTCACGGCCGCGCAGGAGCACACCGAGAGCGAGCCCCGCCGAGCCGGCAGCGCTCCCCGCCCCACGGCCCCTCTGGGTGGCGCTCTGTCTCAAGCCCAGGCGCCCCGCAAAGCCCTGCGCAGAGCCCGCCCGGCCGCAGCTGCGGCTGCTCCGAGCCCTGCTCACCACCAGCTATTCGTCCCGGCCCCGGCGGCCACAAGGGGAAAGCAGCAAAGCCCGGGGCTCTGCGGGTCCCTCCCTCGCTCATCTACAGCGTGGCTGAACAGCACGCCCGGAAACGCTTGCTAACTCTCATTTGCGACGGACCCCCTTGAAAATCCGACCGAAACAAGAACCACTCCAGGTCCGGCGGCTTCATTCAGAGCTCGCCACACCAACTGAAATCTTTGAAACCCCTTGCCAGGGGTACACGCTCAGGCGAGTGCACCCAGAGATGTGCCGCTTTCACTGAGGGAGTTCGGAGTCTTCCCCTCCCAGCTGTGCTGCTTAAGCAGTCTGCTGTTTTCTCCTTGCAGGTGACTGTCCCTTCCCCGAGGCCACCACTGCTCGAGTGCACTCTAGGCACAGGTTACAGAGAATCTCTTTGCAGGTTGGGGCCCAGAAGACTTGCGTTTTGCTTTGATCCCATGTTTACTGGGGGTGTAAGACACAGAGGTAAAACCTCTGATGCACAATATCAACAAGGCAGTAGGATGCGTATATATAACTCCCTTAGCTGAAGCTTCTAAGCAGCACATCAGGTAGAACTCACTTAGAAAGCCAGGCCACGGGGTGTTTAGCGAGTTCACCTCCATCCACAAACTGGACATGCTAAAATATGAATCTTGAGTACCCTGAGTGGGCAAAGGAATGAAAGTGATGCAATAAATACCTTTAGCAACAAAAACTATTCAATTATTACATAGTGTTTATAGCTGTGGACATATAAACAATGACTGTCAAGCAGAAAAAAACCTTTTTCTATTTGTATTCAGCCTGTAGGTTTGAAAAGTCACTGTGTTCAGAGCTGCGTACAGTATTCTAATGTATGAATGCCTCCTGTCCACACTGTGAGGAGTTCACAATGTAACTCCATGCAAATAGAGAAAAGTGCCTGTGCCATAATGTTTCTTGTTTCTTCATATGCTGAACTATAGTAATGTTATATACACATTTATCTGCAGGCAGGGCGGTAAATTTGACTTCTGGTGATTATTATTATTACTGTGGGGGTTTCCTCCATGAATAGTCTGTGTTGCCTTTTAATTGCCATTTTGTGTGGATTATGAATATTTTAGCAGGTAGGGATTAGGCAAGCTCTTTCCTTAAAACTCTATACAATAATATGTACACAGAACGTCTGTGATATTTCTGAACTTGTGGGTTTGTATTTTTGTCTTTACAGCCTGGGTTTTTGGTTTTTTTTTAGTAACACAGTTATAATAATTTGTAATCCAGTGCATTATTGCACAATATATTTATTGCATCTAGTATCTCTTTCTTGTCCTGCCATTTCTAGTATACAAATATGTCTCATTTACCTGTATCTTAGACAGAATGGAATAATTTAAATGATAAATATCCTTGGCTCTTGACACAGAAAAATTGGAAAATTGTTCAAAACTGTTCCAGAACTTTTCTGACTATAATTTTCAATGTTTAAAAATACAGATAATAAATTACAGTATATTTGTAACCAAAAAATGAACATACCAAGAGAAAAAATAACAAACTAGTGTTTTGATTATTTGTCCCTATCCAGAAAATTCTACAAATGGAAATTTGGTGAAGGCTGGATTTATACTCCTGCTTTACAGGTAACTTTTGCTTTTTTCTGTCACTGGACAAAAATTAATTTAATATGAATGATACATTTGCTTTGGGTTTTATGAACAGTCAATAACTGTACCCAACTGGCCCATATTTAAGGATCATGTATGTCACTCAAATTTCAAAGACAGCTCAAGATGAACTGCCAAATAGAACATTCAGCACTGCTGTGATGAAGGGCATTTAGAAAAGTCTAATACGAAGCACATTGTTTTACATACTTTGTGGCTTCTTGTTTCAGGATGTCCCCTTCCTGATCCATGCTGGCATGTCTTGTCCATTTTGATCTGCTTCATCTGAAAAACATCCCAAAGAACAAACCACATCCTGAAACAATAGCAGTGGCAAATCCCAACTCTCAATACCCTCAAGCAAGCATGGAAAGAAGCAAAGAATCGCTTTACTTCCAAACTGTAATAAAATAAAATCTTTTTGTTATTTAGATGGCTCAAACAAAGTTACTTAAGTTGGGTAACTGTGATTGTTGCATGGAAAAATAGCAAAAGTGATAGTACACCCAGTTAGCCCACTCTCTACCAGTTTTAGGAGATTGCTATTTTTCCCTGTGTCTGAAAGAAAATTTATTTCCCACCTCCCCCAGTAACTCTGTA
This sequence comes from Entomyzon cyanotis, assembly GCA_024500445.1. Taxonomy (NCBI): domain Eukaryota; kingdom Metazoa; phylum Chordata; class Aves; order Passeriformes; family Meliphagidae; genus Entomyzon; species Entomyzon cyanotis. The sequence goes on along the minus strand of JAKEPQ010001027.1, from coordinate 9,174,726 downwards.
GAACCAAGACAGCAAATGCCTGGATATATTTCCCCTTATGATATGTTATTATAATTGTTACATCTCACTGAATTATATCTTTTTATCCCATGGAAGGGCATCAGTTTACAATGAGAACATTCAGCAGTTTCAGCAAAGCTGCTACTTGAGATCATGCAGTTTGACTCACCAATCTCAGAACAAATTTGGAGAGCTGGACCTGGGATTCTTTAATACATGATTGTTTAAATTAAGCACATCTCATAAATAATCCTCAGGAAACAAGAAACATGGGCTTTTCTGCTACTTTTAAAAAGTACTTCTCAAATCATAATTCGGTTTCAGGCATGGGCTTTGAAAGCCTCAAAAGTTTTTGGAATCATTAGAGCTGTGAGCTTAACTAGGCTTTTTGTTTGTTTGTTTGTCTGGTTGGGGTTTTTTTGTTTGCTTGTTTTGTTGTTTTATTTGGGGTTTTTTCCCTTCTCCCCCCCACCCCCTTTCCCCTGTGGTGGATAAGTCAGGTTTTGCCTTGACCAGTTTATTGGTTTACCCTGAATAGCCATCAGTACTAGCCAAATAGTAGACTTCCTGCAGCACCACATTTGAAATGCTTCCTTCCTTCGGGATTATTTTAAGCTACAATACTACAGAAATGGAAATAAAAATTATTTCCAAAATTGAAGGTTATGTGCACCTGATTGAAATACAAGGGATTTAAGCAAAACACCAATACTTAATTTTTTTTAACATAGTGCAATCAAAGCACAGAAACACAGACAGGATGGTGTTAACAGCTACAAAGATGAGTAATGGGCACACTGTACTCTGAAAAGTACAGTGATATGTTCTTGCCCACCAAGATATGAGTTTGTTCACCAGAGAAAACAGATGGACTGGTAAGAAAAAAATCCCTTCTCTGTGTTAGACTGAATAGCTCATATTCCCTAATCTGAGTGGATTTCATTAGCATTCTCACACGGAGCAGATTCCTATTTTGAGGCAATAGAGGAGTGCGTGAATTTTAAGCAAAGCCATTAGCTGTTACACAGGCCTCTCTTTTCAGTACAAGTATGGAGGGTTATGAAAACATTGAGGGGCATTTTTAAGGAAAAAAACACTTCTCCCAGATCAAGAGAGCGGTGATTCAAATTGAAGACATCTCCCAGACAGAAAAATCAGATTAGAGTTGACTTGTTACAGACGCATATTCCAATCTATTTATGTAATAAAATCTCATCATCTATTTCAGCCCTCCAAAACTCCTCTGCCAAGCACACACTTACCTAATGCTCTTCACTCCTCTTGATGGTATCCTGATAGCTGCACTTGAAGGAGACAACCACAGGAAAAAACAGAGCTGCTCTTATCTGGGACAACATTAGCAACTCAGCACTAGAACAAGAGACAGAACTTAGCCTTGCTGTCTTTAACAGTCAGCCACAAGGAAGTTTTTTAAAGTGAATACACGTGAAATAAAGAGCAGCACTGCTCTGAGCAGTGAATCAAGCATAACCTCTCTCTTCATAATCTTAAGGGATACCTAATGTTTGCTGGGGTTTAAAGGAACTGTCTGGGAAGGGATTCAAGAGGGTACAGTGGATAATGCTCTGGTTTCTGAGAGCTCTGTTACCCCCAGGACAGGTAACAAGGCTATTTGCACTCCTCTCCAGCCACAACGACAGAGCACCAACCTGGGACTTCACTCCTCAGCATTCTTTTATCAGTCATCTTTTTTCTTCAGAAATAATCTCTTTAAACAACTGTCTCAACTACACTGAAAGTAACATGAGCTAGCAAAAATGCTGAAGGTTTTGACAGAGATCCACACTCAAGCTAGTCATGCCATACAGAAAAGTTTAAAGGTGTTCCATCGGCCTCTTCCTCCAGAGAAAATTCTGTACAAGGGCTTTAGGGATCTGAAGACTGCAAGAACGAACAACAGTGTAGCTTTTCTAGGATGTCAGAGTCCAGAATTTCCTTCTCTAGTATCTGAAATGTTAGACATAGAATCTGGCTTGTGTATTGGTGTAAATTAGCCTTCAATGTCTTCAGATATTAACATAACCATTTCTTGCTAGAGGCAGGCTATATAAAATGCTGCAACAGACTGCAGTCTGCAGTAAGCAAGACTGGTATGACTGCATTCTGGTTACTGGTTTTTAACATGTTAAAAAAGCAAATCACTGTTTTTGGGACTGAATAGGCTCTTCCTCAAGATACAACATGGGATCCAGGTGGGTGAAAGAAAACTGCTGAGAATTTAAAGAAATTCTTGTTCAAGTAAAGGCATTACAGATTGATCTGCTGCCTTGAAATGTTTTTTGGTCAAGAATCAGTTTTAAAATGGAAATTTTAAACAAGCAACCAACCAACCACGAAAGATGCAAAATCCTCTCAAAAATCATTTGAACCTCAACAGTCATCTTTCTCTTTCACTTTGCATTAATTCTCTACAGAAGCACAAGAATATGCTGGTAAAGACAAGGACTCCAGGAATGACTTTAAATGCCATTGGAGACAGAGATTTTGTGCCTAGGACCAAGATAAAGTACTGCAGACCTGCAAAGGCACTTCTGCAACACAGGAAGATCTCTTCAAGTAATTAATCTCAAAACCTGTGATTTCATGTTCTTTATGCTGCTGGAGTTAAGCAAAGAAACACACACTGCAAAGCTAAGCCCTGGTAAGAGGCATAAGTATTTGATAAGAATTTTCTCTGTCATATTTATCCAAACATCTGCATCAGGAATTACTGAAAGGAAAATAACACAGAGATATCACTTCAGCTAAAGGTAGGAGGAGACCGATGGAAGTTCTTTTATATAGACACATCTATCTAAGCATGAGAAGATCAACGTATTATTTTTCCAAGACTTTTAAAGTTTATTAAATAATATTTAGATACATCATTAGTAAACAGAGACTTTTCTCACACCAAGGTAAAAGAAAGATACGCTCTTAAAATCATAACATGAAATTGTTACTATACATACTTAAATATCAATGCCAGGCCCTAGAATTTCTGTAGTGAAAAGCGGTACTAAATTTTAATGTACTCATGTGTTTAATAAAATATGTTGATTGTATCTTTCCTTCTGCCTACCCCAGAAGAGCATGTTAGCTATCTTTGGTTTTCATTAGTTAAGCTTACTGAATGTGATTACACTCAGTCCAACTCTCCATACCCACATAACTGCCAGTTTTGTACAGTAAAATTCTCAATATCTAAAAAAACCCCCAAAACTGTAAATACTGTAAGAGTTGGGTACAAACCTTACCTGCAGCAGCATGACTCAAAGTATTTTTTCACCACCCTAAAACAAGAGAGTTGCACTATCCATCAAGTTAGAGGCATATCTTTTTACAGGCATGTCAGCAAACATATATCCAAACTTCTAAAAATATTTTAACTTATTATCTATTTCTTTCAGCATTGTAACATGGTTCACTTAGTCCTCACCATGTGGACACCAACTGATTCGAGGTAATACATATGGCAGACATCCCACATAGATGTCTGCATTAAAAATGCCAAAGATATTAGTATAAAATATAAACCAGCTTGAGTTTATATATATATATATGATCTATTCTTGAGAGACTCTACTAAATGAGAATTTGACTCTGAAGAGCATATCTGAATAATTTTCAAGTCTTAATGCCAGTCCAGAAAAATCAGCATATTTATAAAGTAGGAAGAATCACTCCCAGCCTATGGTTTTTCCCTGTCATTATTAAAAGTGTTCATATGAATTCACTTAGCTCTTAAGCAAATTGTCTTCTCTTAGAAAAAAATTCAAATTCAAAAATAAGCAATATGAAGTGAATGATGTGAACACTAAAATGGATATTAGTAATTCAGGAATCACAACCTCAAAGAGGTTCATTATTTTCACTCCTTTCAACTGAAGTGAGAAGGGAGGTGTTCCACTTCTCTCTGGAAAGCAGCTTGCTTATATCCTATTCTTGTGTAGAAAATAATCTTTTGTCCTTTCTACAGCCCAGCTGTGTCCAGAGAAACAATTAAATATCTGTGATAAGTTTACTCAAGACGTCTCAATCTTATAATCTCTTCATGCAGACCAAACTCCTCAGGAGTGTAAATTCAAACCTCCCAAGTTAATTATTAGTATTTCACTCTACAGTGACAGCTAATACTGTAGTCCATGCCATCTCAGTCTATAACTTTTATAAATGTTAGCAATAAATTAGTATTAAATTGGTACAAGTCACAATCTTATCAGTTATGTAGATTTTCTGATCGATTTTACAACTGGCACTTATTCAACAGTGCTATTTGTTTTATCTCTAAATCTGGACAAGAGACTGTCATTGAAGATATATATTTTTACAAAGATGTCAGGCAAGGCATTTTAGCTGAAATACTATTAAGAGCTATTTCATAGATATCAAGACTATAAAACTCACACTATAAAACAATTTTCTGCAAGCAGTGTTTTTGTTTTAAGGAGGCATTTTTGTCACTCAAAACTACAACTTCATTTTGCAGATTACAGAGTTTCATATAATCATGCTGGTTTTCCCTTGTCCAAGTGGTGAAAAGGAAAGTATCAAGTCTCCTACTCCTAAAATACTGCTTTGCTCAACTAATGATCTGTGGTACAATTTCCATGTAACATGTTGCCCCAGTGGGAAAATAATTCATCAATTACTTCTGCATACATCAAGTTTGCATGTGTTATCAAGTTAGAAAACAAGGTAATTTTTGCATGTATAAGTTTGAAAATACTGCAAGGACTACAAAAATTCTAAGATCTGATATTAATTGTAGTAAAGACTACTGAAACTTCTAAGAATAATTATGATTAAACAGTATATTTCAACAGCATATGTTGAAGATTATTGGAGAATCAAAATTATCAAGTGAAATACCATACTGTCTCCACACTAATTTTCTTCAGAATCTGCAGAAATTTCGTCATCATTAATATTTGAATAGTTAGGGGTTTATTTTTTTGTTTTCCTGTTGCTGCTTTCATAATTTGTTTCTGTGTCATCTTCACTCCACTGATGAGCTTCTGTGCTTCTTCTGCCATAAAAATACACATAGCTCAACAGAGCTCTAAAATCATCACAGCTGGTCACCAGAAAATCACTCATTTATGGGAGAATGCTCGGATGAATTAAGCCACCAAAAACTTCTTTGTTCTTCCTGTTTCCTGGAGCTACACAGTGGCCAGAGAATGGAAGGTTCCTCCACTCTAGTCCCTACCCCAGGTATTTTTATATCCTAAACTGATACAGGACTAGGAAGACTAGGTCACAAATAAGCAGTGTAAGCTAAAGTGAATATGTGAGAGAAGAAAATAAACATTTGAACCAGGTTTGGGAGTATTCAAAGATGGATTAAGCTGATATTTGTAATTCTTTCCTTCTCATTACTTCTTGCTCATATTATAGAATTCAAAGGAACTTCTTGAGGTTAACATCCTTCAGACTAACACTCATTTAATAAGAAACCTGGCTTACATTTTGGCACAATTCAATTGCCATGATCACAGGTAACATTTCAGAGGACCATCAGATGTCATTTTGTGAATATGGGGCAGTTTAGAACTGATTTCCTTTACTAATTTTTACATATATTCTGCTGAAAGTTTCCTTCTGAAGTACTTACTGAGTTTTCTTGAGCATTCTTCTTCCACTTCAGCCCAGGGTGAGCTTTATTGAGGTGAGGCTCTTCCTGATGCTTTGGATTATGTTAGTTGATATTGAGACAGTTGATGTGACCTCACATGGTCTACTGGTTCTGAATTTAGAATACTGGTTCTAAATTTGATGGATTTCTTTTCTTCCTCTTTTAATATACTGTAAAATGAATGCTTGCAATTGAACATTAACAAATGGAGAATGTTTACTTTGACATTTTATAGACCAAGGCAGAATATTTCAGACATACAAAACTTCAGACATAATAGAAGTATTTTCTCAATTGATAGCTTTTAAAATACTAAGTCAGGCTCCTGTTAGTACAACAATTCTCAATGTAAAAGGCAAGACAGGCTGTACAATAAATATTGTAGTTACAATTTTCAAACTTATGCACCACCTTTTCTTCAAGAAGTGTAAAAAACTTCTTGGCCTCAGTGTTTTCTGGTTCATAGATCAGAACTGCAAGCTGACGACATAATGTATTACAAACATGTATGATGACAAAATAAACAGAAAAAAAAATCCCAGAGATGAGCCTGCCTCTTACAGTTCATGAAAGTGTAAATCATACCAATGAAAAACCTTACAAATACACAGAGCAGAAAAAGAAGTTCATAACCTGAAAAATTACAAGCTTACTCTTACAACCCATGTTCTTGGGTAGTATCATAATTTTGAGTAACTGTCTGCAATGCAAAAAAAAAAAAAAAAAAAAAAAAAAAAAAAAAAAATCAATTTTAGGATTAGGATAGAAAGTGGGCAAATTATATTTGAGAGCAATAAAATGATAAAGATCTTAAAGATTGCATTTATGATAAATGATTATATCAATTAAGGATAACAGATACAGAAAATTCATACACCAGGTTAACCTTGAGAGAAACCCCAAAATAGCAAACATGAAAAATTTGCATTATTTTGCATACCATTTGCACATATGCACTATAAAGTGAGCAAAACCAATCAAATTCAAAAATCTCACAGAGATTAATAATTTTGAAGGTGAAAACTGCCCTAATTACATCCTTTAAGATTCTGTTAAACAATGGCTGTGGAATTGTAATTTTCCACAAGCTAGTACAAAATTCACCAGTTCTGTTATAGTAAAGTGCCAGTATTTTGGGTTTTGCCATCCTACCTCCCCTTATCCATCTTCCTTCTCTGCTGCATTTTCCACAAATACCAGCTGCACTCACTGAAATGAAGGTTCCCTTCCCCATCCTAAAAAGCAATTAATGGAGGAGCTTGTGACCAGCTAATGAACAGGGAGCTAGGAGAAACTACCTGAAGTCACTTGGAGACAACAACAGCAACAAAGACGAAAGAACAAAATACCAAAGCTAATTACTCAATTAACTGACAGCAGTCAGGGAAGCAAGAGACAAACAACCGTAACCCTAATAATCATGTGTCTAGGGCCTCCAAAGTTGTGCTACTTGGCAAATATAGCAAAATATATAAACATATTTCTCACCAGCAGTTGTCACTGTGAAATTGTAGTAACAGCTGACACAATAGAGCAAGGATATTTTTCAGTATAAGCCAAAATCACACAAATCTAGGTCTGGGAAGGAAAGGTTATTTAAACAGCCTGGTCTGGTGGAAGGTGTCTCTGCCCATGGCAGGGGAGTTGGTACTGGGGTTGGCTTGGATGCTCTTTAAGGTCTCTCCCAGCACAAACTATCTTATGTTTCTATGATATTATTCCACAATTCACACACCTCTTTTCAAAATTACAAAAATCTGAGTCAGCATTTGCTACGCATACAAGTACAGAAATTCTAGAAATTAGGTCTCTACGCCATCTATATTGAAATTGCCCTCACACTGCCTCTCCCAGGAAGGAGCAGAACCTTGTAATGAAGCAGCATTCTGATGCACTGAAATACCAGGAGATATACGTGCATGACTTCAATATTAGAAGAATAAAAAACCACATAATACCTGGTTTATATTTGACATGTCCACAGGTTTCTCTTAGGCTTGTAAGAATTTTAGCTCTAGTCCTTAAGTTTTCCAAGTTGTAAAGGTAACACAATTTAGAAGCCCACATACATTAATGCCCTTGATACACTTCCTGTTGATGCTGGGGCACAGAATGATCTCTGGAGAAACATTTTCACAAATGTTTTTTCAACTACTGTTCCTAGTTGCAATGAATTTACATGTTCTACACAAAACAAAAAACACTTTACATTTATTTACCTATACGTTCACCTATAGTTATAATAGAAATATAAAAAAATATTAAAGGACAAAACCATGAAGATGTTGAGTTCCCATAATGTAGTTTACCCAATACTATGGTTTTATTTGATCTAAATTACAATGGTGCCAAGTGAACCACAGGTTAAACAGTTCATCCATGCATTTCCAGTCTTTCAAAATTAATTGGGTGACAAATTATTGTATTATTGAGCTCTAATTGCTTAAAAAAGCATGTAATAGATCAGCTGCAAAACCAAAGACATATTACCATGATACTGCTTGAACTGCCACTTCTGAAAAGCAAATTCAAAACAGTTGTTTCACATTTTGGTTCACCTGATGCATTTTTGTTCCTCAGCTCAAATATTTCTTTGACTTGAAGTTCCATGGTGAAATTTTTTAAAGTTCCTCTTCAAATATACACTGCCAAATTGTTCAACCCCATTCTTTTTTTCAATTTCCCTGACTAAGTAACAAGTACTTTAAAGCAAATAGCCTTATAAAAGCTAGCAATTGTTAAATAATTCATCATTCAATTTATCTAATGCCACAAAGGTGGTGTATATTTAAGTTTTGAACTAAGCTGATGCTTAACTTCTTGGTCTCTGTCCTTTTTAAACAACTGCATCTAACAGAAAATGAAATAGCTAAACAAAGCACCATCTACATATTTTTCTTTACAGCAGACTATCAGAATTTGTCTGAACAGACATTCAACACCAGAACAAGCAGGATATCAACTTTCTTTTCTTTTAAAACAGTCTCAGGACAGCACGTTTTTACTTTGCTTTAGTTACAGAAACAATTAATTCATATTGATTTAAACAAAGAAAAAAGTCCAACAAACAATAAAAAAAAAAAGGAAACCAGTGAGGACTTCCACAGGGTTTTCTACAAGTTCCTGAGGTGGGCTCCTTCGCTGGGGTCTCCACAGCTATTAGAAGTCATCTATACAGCAAAGTACTCATATACAGCTCATGCTCTACCTGATTATATAAACACCCACAGTTTGTTCTCACATCCTACTGAGATCACTAAAACTTACATGTGTGCTTAAATGAATTTCTCCAGGGATTCCTCAGTAAGCAAACCACATGAATGCAACAATTATGCTCTTTAGCATTTAAGAGTTGCTAGAATTTGTGATTATAATTTTTGATGTCCTTGATTTACTACTGCTATCAAATCCTCCCCACTACAGATTGATATTGTGGTCCTAGCAGATCACCACAACAAAGCAATGTGGAATAAACATATTGAGCTTTTGAAAATGTGTCTAATGTCAACTATTTGTCATTAGAGAAACAAAAAATTAAGCTTCTATTTCTAATAACCATAAATCTTACTCTAGAGTAATTTTAAAATCTTACTTGGTATATCTTATTAAAATAATGCTTAAAATGTATCACTTATTTCACACCTTGCATACAACAGGTACCTTGGCCCATCCTGTGGATAACAGGGTTAAAAAACTTACCTGGGAGCAAACAGACAGGATACAGCCCCTCCTGATTCACTGAGCTATTGCTGGCATTTAAGGAGAGCAAGTGGGAACAAGACAGCTTTACAAACAGAGTGAAGCTGTAAGCCAGGCAGCCTTTTTCCTCTATCTAGCAGATGCCAAACCATGTAATTAGGAAGGGTTATTTGACATTATATGACTGTACAACGGTGAAGTTTTCAGCATGAGGAGCAACAGCAGTATCTAGAACTGTACATCTAGAAAGGAGTGTGAATTCAGACATGTATTGCACTTTCCCAAGTACCTAACCTAAAAATACCCTACAGTAGCTGCAAAAAACAACATATTTTCTTCAACTGCAGCTACAGCACGACCTCCATAACTACATAAAATCAAAGTACAAAATCTGAATTAAGAAGTTGGAATTAAAAAGCTTAAAATTTGACACATCACAAAAATTATGTCCAATGCAGTAAGTACCATACTTAACCTACTTCGCCCTTCAGAATGTTCACTATTTATTATAATTCTAACTTCGTCCACTGGGTGGATTGCTCCTTTTTTATCCACTAGGCTTGATCAAATCAGTGCAATAGAACTGCTGATGCATGAAATGATAGGTCAATGTAACCTTGTCATGGAGTAATATCCCTGCAAATCACAGTAAACAAATAAAACAATTCATTTTATTTGCTCTAGGTATTAGGCAAGGCATAAATTATCAAAATCTAAAGCAGGAACATTTTAACTGCAAATATAATATATTGCTCCATACTACTATACACAAACTTCATTTAAATAATATCTTAACACACAATATGGGGGAAAAGCTTTTACAAATAAATGGTGGTTGTAGTCATACTACCATCTACCACTGGTCTTTCCCAAATCAGTATAAACAATGGCCTTCATACAACGAAAGATTTCTAAAAACTTTTGTCATCAGGAGATGTCCTTCTTTTCTTGCCTTGTCAATTATAGATGTCTCTGGAATAAGCTCATCTTAACAACTGGCACAGTACATTTAGCATAATTTTTACATATAAACATTCTCTTATTTGCAATTTTTATTTTTTATTTTTAATTAGTTTACCCCAATAAAGTCAGCATTGCATTCTTAGAGTTTCCATGTACTTAAAAAGAGATTTGTCTATGAGATGATTCATGATCATGTAAGAAAATACTCTGGAAGGTAATTGGTGGTAAAAATTGAGCTACCACCCAAGTAGTCACATGCTAAGACATCATCCTATGAAGCACATTGGAAACATTAATGCATGATTTTATTCCTAACAGCATTAGATGTTCTATATGGACCTCTACTGTGCATTGTTATTAATACAAAATCTCTTTTTTTAAACTTTTAGAATAAACCACATATATGTTTGTGTAAGCATATACACACATTTATGGAGATTATGGTTGATAAATACAATTTACAGGAGCTTACAAGGCTGGTATTGTATAGTTCTCAGAGTACATGCCCATGATAGTTTTATGTAGCAACAGTAAAATGTAATGTAAACAAAATTTAAATGGCATTTAAACTAATCTTGAATGGTTTGTTGTATATGACAACTGTATGGAGATCAAATTACATGTACTACTGAGTATCTAATGCGTATTGAACTTTTAATGGGAGTGGGTTTTATTTTCTGTCCTAAAATATCCTTGGGAAAAAGTGATCAATTTTACAAACAAACACAGAAAAACTATTTCAAATCTTAGGAATCAGTGAATAGAAAAAAAAAAAACAAACCATGATTATTTTATGTGAGACAGTAAGACAATAAATATTTAAAATGCATAGTTTAACATAAAAAATAGTGCAAAGTAGTTTTAAAGTTTGAAATGTAGTATTTATAGGTATACATTTAACACAAGAAGGAGGTGTTGGAATGAGGTCTTGAAAAGATTGCATTTTTTATTTGGGACATGAGTGGGAACACATGTGTTATCGTGATAGATATCTCGAGTACTCTTGTCAGAGCAATTTTCCAGCGAGTGGACTCATCAGCTACATCATAAACCCCACATACTACACCATTAGTGCCATTATTAGTTTTAAGCAGGGTCTGCCAGGCAACACAAAAGACAAGATACAAGTATTAATAATATTTCTTAAATACCTGATTAAAAAGTCAAAATAAAATAATTAGATACTAAAATGTGTTACTGATGCTATCATAGCAAACACACTTTCCAATGTTTTAATAATAGACTTGGAAATTAGAAACTCTTACTAAAAATACAGCCACATTATTTGTAGTCACAGATACTTCATAAGAAAATACAACTGGACTGATCACTTCTGGCATTCCAAAACCCTGAAAAAATAAAATAAAAGTAAACATAACGAAATAATTTTAAAACAAGTTTCACAACCATATCCGCATAAAATCTAGTAGAGATCTGAAGGCTCCTATAAACAGAATCAGCTGTGTTTCCTTTAATCTTGGGCTGAAACGGCCTGTGACACAGAAGTCAATATGCCAAAAAACCCATAGGAACATTAAACAAAAAGATCTTCAACTTCCCTGGTCGGACTTAAGGATACAATCATTTTTTCTATAGCATACAAATTAGAAGTTGAGAAGCTCAATAACAAAAAGCAGAATTCCTCAACACACCGTAGTTGTTCATCCTTGAAAGCGACAGCCCAATGTCTCTCTGCTCTCCTTGCAGTACTGGCATTTATAAATATTTTCCCCTTGCTGCTCTCACTTTGAAGCAGCTAAAGGAAGCTGTATGTTGTTGCTGGGTTTTGGCCTTCCCTCACAGAAGGCACACAGCTGTCAGGAAAGCATTATGTTTTACATTTGAATTCCACTTCAGGCCCAGACCCTGCTCCCTTAAAAGTCAGAGAAAGTTATTCCTTTAAGTTAATGAGGAGCAGAAAGGGGTCTTGAGTAGCAAGTTGCTTCAGTATTGTGTGTATTTATAGAATCATAGAAAGGTTTGGATTGAAAGGAACATCAAATATTATTGAACTCCAAACCCCCTGCCATTAGCAGAGACACCTTCCCCTAGACCAGGGAGTTCAAAGCTCCCTCCAGCCTGGCCTTGAACACTTCCAGGGATGGGGCACCCATAACTTCTCTGGGCAACCTGCTCCGGTTCCTCACCACCCTCACAGCAGAGAATTTCTTCTTAATATTTGATCTAAACCTATCCTCTTTTGGTTTGAAATTGCTCCTTGTCCCATCCCTCCTTGCCCTTGCAAGAAGTCCCTCTCCAACTCTCTTGTAGCCCCCTTTGGGTACTGGAAGGTGCTCCAAGGTTTCCCTTGGCACCTTCTCTTCTTCAGACTGGACAGCACCAACTCTCTCAGCCTTTCCTCATGGGAGAGATGCTCCAGCCCTCTGATCATCTTTGTGGCCTCCTCTGAACTCGCTCCAAAGGTTCATTTTTTATGTTGGAGGCCCGCAGCTGGACACAGTGCTCCAGGTGGAGATTAGAGGGGATTTCAATGGAGTGAAATGACAGGCAGAATACAATGCTACTACCTGGGGAAGTGGCTGAAATTCAGACACCTCATCAACACCCCAGATGTGATCCTACTTTGCTGACGACAGGGAGAAGATGCCACTGAAACAACCATGGCAGTGCTGCATAGGTGACTTCTTTGTGCAGCTCTGCCTATACTTAAGAGTTGTTCCCCAGGAGCTGGCAGCACCACCACTCAGCTGCTGCTTCTACCCTTGCCTTATCCTCACCAGCTTTTACTTTTTGTAACCTGGGCACTGATGAGACTCAGTGCTCCCTCCTGCTCCTCCAGGTAGGTTATTTTACAGTTGACTCATACTAGCTAGATCTAGCTAAAAGACACATTGCACAGACTAATTCAAGAGTAGGAACAAAAAAATCAGACGTGAAGAACAAAAAGACCAGTAACTATTTAAACTCGTCTAAGTAGCGCAGAGACCAAACACTGAACCATGCCTCATGCAACAAATATCCGTCATCTGAGGCACTCTGGGAACTCAACAAATCTTGTACATTGTATTGGGAATATATATATATATGTAAGACAATAATAATGTGTTACAAAATTTATCCTAAGCAAAATAAAGTATCAGAAGGGCTATCACCTTTCAGGTGTTAACATGTTAACCACTTCCATCTTTTTGTATGATGTACTAAAGGGAAAAAATAGAAGTCAAGACTGCTTCTCTAATCACATTTTGTATTTTAAATTAAATCAGCTTTCATGTTATACAGGCATACAACAAAAAGGGTTGGAAAGTCATAAAGCCATATATTTCAATCTCTCCTTTAACTCCAAAGTTGTCCACTAATGGGAGAAAATCTTCACACAACCTGCTTCAGAGAAAGCCCAGGGACAAGCTTTGAGGATAGAGCTCTCGGTAGAAATGCTGTTGCACATCTGACCTTCAGAAAAAATGAACTGTAACTACGCCAAACTTATCCCTCTGCAGTGAAAGACCAAAGACGAACAAGCCACGTTATGGAAATAAAAGCTAGGTGTCTTGAGGGCCATGTGCATTAAAAAAACCCCAAAAAACCACAAAACCAAAACCAAAAGAAAAATCAAACCAAAGCAACCCATCAACCAAACAAAATCCAAAAAACCCAAACAAGAAAAACCCCCAAAACCCGCAAAACCCACTATACAAAAAGACTTAAGTATGGTGGACCTACGACTCTGTGAAATTAGTTCCAAGTTGCCGCAAAACAGTCTGACATACGTCCAGCCTTCCCGCCAGGTTTATTTGCTCGAGGCCGCTCAGCCAGCACGCGTGGCAGAGCGGAACGGCGCCCGCCCAGCAGGACGAGCCCAGCTGCCCAGGGCCAGCGGCGCTGCCTACTGAGCCCGGCGCGCGGCTCTGCGCTCACCGCAGCCTGCAGCGGCACGGCGCGGCACGGCCCGCGCACCGCGGGGAGGCTGCCGGGGCTGCCCTGCCGGCCCTGCCGCCGTCCCGCCCAGCCCCTCACCGCTCCGGGATCTCTCGCAGCTGCCCGGGGGTCGGGGCCGGGGACCGCTGTCCCGCGGCTGCTCCGGGCGAGAAGGGCTGGCTGCCGTCAACAGGGGCTGCCCCGGGGCTGTGCGCCGGAGCAGCGCGATGAGAGACCGTGTGGGTGGGAACGGGCGGGAGAGTGGCATTCTGTGCCATTCCTTGGTTTCAAGGGGCATTCAGGCAGTGCTGAAACTGATATAAAGCCATCGTGGCTGCTCAAACAACTCTCAAAGGATGTTGAGACCAACAAAGTGTAAATCCAATCATAAAAGGATGAGACAAATCTGTGATGGATTGGCCTATTTGTGGCTATTAAACACAACAAACAAAATGCGATTCCAGCTCAGGAAGTTTCTGAAGCACTGTTCCCCAGAAGCTGAGAGGCTGTGCCAAGGGGAATATCTGTTTTATATATGCCTTGTTTTAATCCACTTTCCTTAAGCATCTGTTACTGGAAAACAGGCTCCTAGGTTAAACAGACCTTTGGTCTGGCTCATGAGAGTCGTGCATCCCCATTATGTTTACCATTTCCCCCGAGAAAACCATTTCAAGCATCTCCATTCCTGTTTGCCAAAGGAAGCCGCATGTAGCAGGGGCTCTTCCTGCATTCTGGGACTCTCTAATGATTGTGTGGTTGGATCCAGGGGCATGTGCAGCTCTGCAGCTTCCTTATGGCCTTAACACCCACTCCCCCAAAGGCACCGAAATGATTTTCAACAGATGTAGCTGGGATACTGTTAGGTCTTCCCTGAGAGCTTTACAGCAGAGTGGGTAAAACACTCTGACCCCAGAGACATGAATCAGGGCCCCCCAAAGAAGTTGGAAAAAAGCTGAGACTTGGTGGAGAGGTACTAATTAAAGCCTAATTACTGAAGCCTGAGAGCTGAAGGTGGGAAGATGTGATCCTAACCACACTGTTCCGGGGTTGTCACAAAAACTTAGGGGCATTAGCTGTGTTATCTGACCTGCCACCTATCCCTGGGCAGGTCTTCAGGACTGATTCAATCATTTTGTGAACCTTTTCAGCTGAAGTGTTACTTATTGGAAATTCACTCTTAATTAGACTGCAATGACTTATTTTAAATGAAAACAAGCTTGGTAAAAGTCAAAATGGGAAAAAAGTGTGACTTCACATACACAAATGTTATAATTTATTTGTAGAATTCACATTGTAAAAATCCTTGGTATTAATCACCAACAATATAGCTCTAAACATTTCTCACACTAACAGGCATTAGTGATACACTCAGATTATTTGGTTTGGATTAACAGAGGATTGGCTTTCTGATCAGCAATTAAAAAGATGTTGCAGCTTTCTAAAAACAAGTGCCCTCTGTGTCAGCCAAGCTGCTGAAGACAAATACTTTCTTTGTAAAATTTTTATTCTAAGACTGGATTGTAACTGGTGCATAAGAAATGTCTATACATGGAAAAGGAGAAGAGAAAGTGAGGTCAGCCATAGTTTGTCTCTGACTGATGTAAGACTTCATGGCTTAACCAATGAGAAGAACATCTCCTGCAGGCAAGAACTCAGATGAGACTATTTTATGCTTTTGATTTACCTTTTTGAATAAATGATGATAGGAAAAAGTGGTTATCACTACAAAAAAGTGCTGTGGAATCAGCAGCAAGTAAAGAGATTTGGCTGCTTTGACTGAGGGTTTTCATGTGGCATTGAGATAGTAGGAACTCGGTCATTGCTGCAGCAAGATTTCATGAGAGAGACTGTGCTTACTGCTTTTGAGATCAAGAGCATAACATTCAGGACATACTAAGGATGGTATATTACATAGTCTATTAATTTTAAAGGGGCAAGGCACACCTGTAATTGGAGGTTATCTGGTTGTGCTTTGTTGTATGCTGTGCTTTTCTCTTACACCTTTTAAACAGGAAGGATTTTTTTCTGAACTGAAAGAACAAATAATTAACACATAGGTGGCATATGCTTCACAGGTAGAGGCTCTGCTGTGATCTAATAGTCTGGCCTTGGGAGCAGGATAAGGATTGCAGCAACCCAAGAAGGACTTGTGCAGAGAGGAACAGCTCCTTACCCAGAGACAACGGGTAATTGCAATTCCTCTGCAGGGTAAAGGTTCTGTTGCCAGAGTACCCAGTCAGTTCAGGGAGAACAGTCATGTCCCAGTGCATCACACCTGCTCTGGGGTGGCCCATGGCCCTGTGAAGCACACAAGTACTGCAGCTGTTTCTGGACCTTGGGCAGAGAAAGTAAATTCCATGTGCTCACACTCAATGCGGTCTTGCAGATCTGTACAAGAACCATGGGGAATCTAAACCTACATCATCATTCTAATTGTTTTTACCATCATCTAAGTTTTTAATCTTTGATAGTGTGTGTATCTTAATTAGGAGCTGGTTCTCAAGTGTATTGAAAAGCAACCAAACAAACCAAATAATTGTGTAATTCTAATACATCGTTCTGAGTATTCAAAACATCTAATTGCTGTAGCTAATTAAAAACAGGCTTAAAAAAACCAGGCTCCTCCTTGTCCTTTCTTGAACATGCTCACTAAGTGTCAGAGGTTCTAATATCTATATCAAAATCTAGATCTCAGCATTATATCTGACACTTGACACCTATTTTAAATTAAATCTAGGATGAATGAATACTTGTAATAAAAAGACAAAGGGGATTCTAATGTACTTAGGCACTTTATATGGAATTATTTTAATGTAACATACTATCCTGCTTTACTGGCTGTTTAATATTTAATATTTCTTAGCAGATTAAAACTGTGGTTTTAATGAGAAAAATAATTGAATGATAAATCTAGAAGGTAATTCCCACATTTAAGTCTCTGTGATTTCAGTACTTCACAATCACTTTATTTAGCTTAGGAAACTTTCATCTTCATGTGTAATGAGGCACAATGGTTTGGGGTTTTGTGGACAGGGGAGAGGGCAAACCCCATGAATGCAATGTAACAGCTGCATAGTGGAACACCTGCAGAAAACTTCAGGATTGTACCACAAACTGTCCCGAGTGTGTAAGGGAACTGGGGAAAGTGACGCATCTAGAGGCTTCTAAAAATTCTTGGGTCTTATGCTTCCTCTCTTCATCAAGGACGTGAAGTGAACTGGGACTCATTACTAGTGGTGACAGTTGTGAGGGCAACCAAAGATGGCCCATGAAAAGGAAAGGCTGCCTGTCTGCTTTGTCTTCTGCCTCAACCTCCTTCCTGACAGAAGCATAATGATCTTCAGATCCATAAAGGGGTTTTTTTTCCCTCTTGTGGGAAAAGAACGTTTAACAAGCCCTTCCTCTTATGAGAAAAAACCACTTCCGTGTAGACTGCCAGGATATGCTGAGTCTGTTTAGTGTTGCTCTTTGTATATTCGTGATCCCATCGAGGTAGCAGAGTTACATTTCCAGTGTTCACATGCAGTTTTAAAGAGTGTTACAGAGAATACACTTCCCCTAAAAAGATTGCTCAGGGTTCTGCTCTCTCTAACCTAAGTATTCAACCACCAAACACAGTGTTGATTACAGTACTTTGCAAGTAGCTTCTCAGTGTCATTATACAATTTATTTAAGCATTTTATTAAGAAGCTCAGACACAGCCTTAGGCCTCATGTAGGCACATAAGAAGATTTGGTTAATATTTTGGAAAATATAAAAGTGTAATCTTTGCCTGCTTAAAACTCTTTCAGTTCTTTCTGAACAAATTAATAGCAAGAAGTCAGTGGAGCCACACTGGCAAAGGGTCAGGTAATGCTGTGAAGAACGGGCTTCCTATATTGAGCTACTAAGGTGCACAAGTAATGTTTTAGATGTAAAATGTAAAGCAAGCAGATGTCAAGTGTTTGGCTTTTCTTTGCAGAATTAAACAAGAGCAAAGTATTACCACTATTCCTGCTCAGAAGAAACACAAATTATTTAGATGTGAGGGGAAGAAATGAAGCCATTTTCACACTCCTTTGGGAGTAACATATGATAGTTGAAACCACCTGACATTCTCAGGCTGTGTTACCCTTCCTGTCAAATCTTTAATGAGTGAATAGTGCACATTTTCCTTTCTCTCCTTCACATGTGGATTCTAGACCTGTGGGGAGTTGTCTGAAATAAGGGAGAATGTGGCAGTGTGACTGACATCTCCTTTCCATACAGATGAGAGATCTGCATGTGGAGATCACAGGCACACCATCTGATCCTGAAAAATGCATATGGCATATGACCCCAGCTGAAGATATGGGCTTTGGCTAATAAAATTTCTTTTAACCTACTTTACAATTAGAGCCTGTTTTGCAAGTGTGCTCTGTGATGTCTGGTCCGTGTTAAAAAGGAAAATGAAAAATGTTTTCGAGTAGTATACAGGTAATACTAGAATATTGTTTAAACAGCCCAGTACTGTTATAAAAACAGGGACTTACAGATAATAGGGATATTGTTTTTGTAGACAACCCTAGCTTTCAAGAATGCAAAAACATAGGTACACACTATTGATTCTGTTAAAGCTGTAGACTTTGGTACTTGCAAACAGAAACCTTAAGTTGCAAAAAATAGTAAGTATGTGGCATTTGAGTATGAGTATCCTAATTAAAAGTGGGTTTATTTTTCATTTTCCCCCTTGTGGTTCATCATTCCTCCATACTAAATTTCATTGTGATGTAATACTCAGTTCAGGACATGTCAGTCACTGTCATGGTAAAAGTCTATACTTCAGTGGCAACAGAAAATTCCAAATGTAAAAAAGATTGCATTTTATGATGGGACAGGTTGACAAGAAGCGCAAATTAGGATGTTGCCTAAAGTGAGTCACGTGCTCAGTATTGGCATTAATGGCCATAAAAGTTGTGACCGATACTCCAGAGAAGGTGGATTAAGATGAACTGCCTTGGTACAAGGCTCATTTAAAAGTGCCTTGATAACTATCTGCACAGAGATATAAATTTACTATATTTATGAACTTCTGAGTGGTCTCCTAAAATCATTAAATATCACTGAACAGTAAAAGGTTTGTCTAAGAGTTTCAAGACAGCAGCACTGTAGGATCTGAATCTATACAAGGCCTCTGCACCATTAAAGAACACACTTAGATTTTTCAGTGAATAGCAACCCAGTTCACACCTCAGTACAAATTTGCCACTTCTTCAGAAGGTCCTGGCCACTAACTTCAGTACTTTGCAGCACAGGATGCATCCCACAGCCACCTGCAGAGGAGATGGAGATCTACTACATACCTACATGTACCTACATGTACCTACATGCCCTTGAGTGGATTAATCTTTCTCAGGAGCACACAGGCTTTGTATACAGCCTCTGGTCGGCTCCTGCTGACATCGCTAAGCAATGATATAATCACCAGACCTGGGTCAGGGACACGATGGAATTTTGTGTGTACTTAAGTAAATGGGTAACACAGAAGATATTAAGAAATGATGAGAAGAAAAACAGCATTGCTGTCCTCCAGGTTAAAGGCCAAATCTCACTATCCGTAATCTCCTACTCATTTGTCACAGTCAGAAGGTCAAAATACATGTTTTCTTTGATTTTCATTATGCATACTGAAACAACTACATGACTTCAAATCAGCTGGGAGCAAATATTAACAGGGAATAAACCCCATAAATTTATTTAAAAGACCCTTTGAATTATATGCACTTCTGCTTTCTCTGGTAAGGACTATTTCTTTTATCAGCCTAGGGCCTTGGATCGTTCTTCTCTACGCTGTGAAGTATTAACACTTACCTGACAAGGGTGAGCCTTGCTGGTTGCTGCACATTTCCAGGTCCTCAGTGGCTAGGACAATATTTAAATGCACATTATTGAAGTTAGCTGCTAGGCAATCCCTTTGAGGGAAATCTCAGTAGTCTTGAAGATTTAGGGATCCTGTTTGGTATGGATTTTTTAAAAGTTTGGCAGAGAAATCTAATAGGTCTCTGAGCTGATTCTATCACATGCCAGAGTAGCAGACCCCACATCTTTACCACAGGATTCACAGGAATCTCATAAAAAAGTGTGAAATAATCAAAAAAACTATAACAGAGGAAAAAAAGGTTCAATGGCAAACCATCAAATCCGACAACAAGCTGAGCATTATACTTTTTTCTTTCTGCGCAGTATGAGAATAGGCTGACAAGATTTATGAAATATTACAAGGCTCATTTAAAAGTGCCTTAATAATTGTGCAACTGCTTGCACAGAGATACAAATTTGCCCTATTTATGAAATTCTGAGTGGTCTCCTGGGTCATTGAATATCACTGAACAGTAAAAGTTACCTTTCATCTAAGAATTTCAAGACAGCAGCATTTTATATTCCCTATTTCTTCATTATTCAAGACTAATATGAAACAGGCGAATTTACAAACTGATAGTTATGTTGTAGTTACTTTAAAATGCAATCTCTCAAAATCTGCAAATAATTGAAGATTAAATATTTCTTTCAAAAATTATACCCTTAATTTAATATGGAAGGAAGAATTATACTACGATAGTTTTAGGAAGGATATCTCCCAGTATAGTTTAAAAAAATTTTATCTTACTTTTTCTATGATAGTAGCTGACGAGGTAGGAAACATAATTTTATAAATTTGTTGGACCATTGCAATGAAAATCTGGTCAATTGGGACCAAAAGGTCAATCCTGCAACCTTCTCCCAGATGAAAATCTTATTCTATTTGGCCTTTGACTAAAAATAATTTGATTAATAACACATTAAAAAACCCCAAACCATCTGAGGTTACCAGTGTTGGTTAGTTGTGGAGTTTTTTTAATGCTCTCTGCCTAAAGTTTGTCCAAGTGTGAAAATCACCTTTTAACACAGAAAACAGACCAAATCTCAGGTTTTCAACAATATGCCCTTTTTTGGTTGAGATTAATTTATTTGAATTAACTACCAGCTGAATTGGTTTTTATGATATGTCTATTGTACCAATGACATTTAAGTTTTAAAATTAGGAATTGAATTGACCTTGAGCAGCATATGTACTCAAAATTTATAATTAAGAAGAATATTAATCATTTAATTTTATAAAATGAACAGCTGTTCTAGTTGATTGGAAACAGCTAAAAGTATAAAATGCATTTTGTGAATGCAAAATTAAAAGTTAATTTTATTATGGAGTGCAATTTGCCAACTAGAAATAAATTCTTGAGATGTAAGCAATATATTTTTGTAATGCTCTACCTCTACATCAGAAAGGTCACATGTATATTTAAATGCCATATTACTAAAAAAGTTTAATTATTTCAATTGAAAAGCTATCATATGATTTAGCTATTTACAGATGAGTATGAAACAGCTATGATGCATACATACCTCCTTTTTCCCAATGAACTATTTAAAAGCTTTGCAGAGAAACAGTTTTATTAATTTTAAAAAATATTCTAAACTGTTAGTTTCACTCACCTAAGTCAGTGTAGTAAGCGTCCGAAGTCCCTAATTTTCTGCCTTTGTGTGTGTGTGTGTGTGCTATTCTTATAGATTAAGATTTTAATTGGCCTTTGATACTATGGGTTTTCACTTAAATACCTCTCTATCTCATGACAGCCTTTTAAATAATTTTGACCGTATGCATTTTAACCTTCAGTGTTTCAGTAGAAACTGTGTCTTGTGAATGAACTGGACCCCAAAATAGTCTGCTAGACCTGACAACATAGATATTTGGCAAATTCAGCGTGTCTTCAAACTGGAGAAAAATCTTTCCATAATGGTCCAGCTTAGGAATCATCAAATCTATCATTATCAAGCTAATTTCTGCTAGTTATATCTGCTCTAAGAGGAATGGTTCTCCAGTTCTTAGGCTAAACCAGACACCATCTAAGACATTTCCTCAGCTCACGCTAATAATTCATCTTCATCTTGGCACATACTTAGCAGAGAAAGGCCATCACCATGTGGAAATTATTCTATCCTGTAAGAGACCTTTCATACTCTGGGATACTGTTGTTTCTCCTGTACTTCTCCAACAAAAGCACTTTCCACTACTCTCCATTTTAAGTACTTTTGATCCAAACAAAAAGAATGAAAGACTATTTAGTGAAACAAACTCTTCTTTTAAAGCAATCTTAAATTCTCTAACTCCACATTCTTAATGTAACTTAGTATGAAAGAAAGGAAGCAGATTGCCACTGTGTGCCATGAAACATTTTAAAAAGCAGAAACATTGTTATTCCTGATGAATATTTAAATCCTACATCAGCAGTAAATAGGATGCACCTTTGTCTCTAAGACTTTTATGACTAAGGACTTCTGGATCAGGTCCATCAGTTATTTCCTGCCTTGCTGTCACTCAATCTGGAACACTAAAGATATCTTCTACTTAATATCACTCAACCACACATTTCTGATGCCTAAATCTTTGGCAAAGGAATGTTAACTAATGAAGCTAAACATACTCCTCTCAAGGTTTTCTATAACAGGACAGTTTATAGAAGAGTCTTCAGTAGAAGACAACTGCTTGGTTATTAATTTAGTAAGCTGACCCTAAGAATATGGTGTCGGAAATTAATTCAGAATAATAAATATTAAAATATTGTTAAGGAGCTATACCATGGTAACTGTCCATTAACTTCTCATTATTTCAGATATGAGATGGTACTGTCTCATCTCATTATTCCCTGAGAATAGATTCTTGGCAGTACTTGACATACATACAAACACATTAGTTTTACATATCCTATCATTACAAACATTTATCAAGCTGTGTTTTTTCTTGATTCAGAAGTCCATGGCAAAGTGTATCTTTATCAAGGGTTATGCCAAAGCTTGCTTGACAACTGCCACCACAGGATCTCACCTGAAGCTGAACAGTTCCAGATTAGTCCTGGTGAAGTTCTGAAGGCACTTTTAATTTTGCTGTCTCATTGGGTAATCAGAAAATAAAGCTGATGTTCTAAAACATAAGGAGCAAATAACATGCTCAATGTTAGAATGCAAAATTTAGTGAATTACTGATAATACTGCTCAATTTGTTTGGCTACATAGATTTAAATTTAAAAAAAATAGAGAACTTGCTACAGGAAGAAAGGTTATTATTTTAAAAGAAATATGCTTAAACCCATACTTATGTGATGCCCCGTGAGAGGTAAGAAACCCTAAAGGCTGTCACCATCTACCAGGTACTTGTAAACACAGTTTTGTACTAAGTATTTTCTCCTCTGCAGGACAGTGACTATCACTTTATGGTACTGGCAGGGTAATAAGCATCTCGGCCCTTAAATTCTGCAGTTTTACAGAAAGTTAACATACAGGAAGCATGTTTTGGCTCTGCTGTGCCACAGACAACTCAGGCTGGGAATGACTGTGGCTGGCCCTGTGGCCTGGACCCCTCTGAGAAGGAGCATCACTAACACTGACTGCTGCCCACTTCTGCACAAATATATCTCCCAGTCTGTAGAACTTGACCTGCATTTTCATTCCTGGTATTGGCAGCATGCATTCCTCGTTTCTCTCTCAGCTTCATGTGTAGGAAGCAAAATATTGAAAATAATTAAAAAACCCCAACAACCCAAACCAAAAGCCAACGCACCAACCCAAGCCAACAGACACACCCATCCGAAAGAGCTCCCGGGATTGCAGAGGTGTTTACCATGAGCAGCTCTCAGGTCACCGTGCGCTGGCCGCCGCGATGGAGCTGGACCGGCCCTCCGCCTCGGCGGGAAATGGCGGGAAAGCGGCGGCCGCGCGGGGCACCGGGGGAAGGATCAAACGAGACCGACGCGGCGGGACCGTCCCTGCTGACCCCGGTGTGAACGTGTTTATTGTACGCTGCGGTCGCGGGTGGCTTTACAGAAACATCTCATGCTGGACCCCGCGCGGAGTCGAAGACAGAGGGGAACACGTGTATTCAAATGTAACTATTAAATAACCTGTACACAAAACTTCAGTCTCTTACCCTGAAAGCACCGAGGGCCGAGCCCCGGCACGGCCACACCGACGCTGCCACCTCACCCGCGGGTGTGTCTATAAGCCTCGACCCCCGCGGCCGGGCCGGGCCGGCCCCGCTCTTGCCCCAGCGCCCGGGGCCTCCCCTCAGCCGCGCTCCGGGCCGGGCCGGGCGCCTGCCCCGGGACGGCCCCGGGGCCCGATAAGCGTCCAGTCCCGAGCCTGAGGGTCCGCGGAGGCCTCCCCCAGCCGGGGTCCCGCCCGCCGTGCCCGGCGAGAGTCCGAGAACAGGCCGCCCTCTCCCCGCTGCTACCGCCCTGCCCCCGGAGACGAAGCGCCCCCAGCCCGGGTCCTGTTGCGGCGCGGCTCGGCTCGGCCCGCAGAGGCAGCAGCCGTCGGCGGTCCCGGCGGTCACAGGTCGCGGCTGTCCTCCCGCTTGACGCCGTCCGCCGCCGCCTTCAGCTTCTTGTTCTGGTGGGTCTTGACGTGCTTGGCCAAGTGGTCGCTGCGCATGAAGCGCTTCCCGCACTCGGGGCAGACGAAGCGCTTCTCGCCCGTGTGAGTCCGCAGGTGCCGCTGCAGCTCGTCGGAGCGGGTGAAGCTCTTCCCGCAGAAGAGCCAGTTGCAGACGAAGGGCCGCTCGCCCGTGTGCCAGCGCAGGTGCGCCTTCAGGTGCGAGGTCTTGCCGTACACCTTGCCGCAGCCGGGGATGTGGCAGATGTGCTGCTTCTTCTTGCCCGGCTCCGCCTCAGGGGCGCTGCCCGCGGCCGACTGGCAGTTCGGGCAGCGGCAGCGGCGGCACCTCCTGGCCGTGGCCGCCAGGGGAGACTTGGTCTGCAGCAGGGCGGCGATCTGCGTCTGATACTGAGCGAAGTCCGAGTGCCCCAGCACCAGGCTCCGCGGCAGCGCCGCGGCCGCGGGGAAGCGGTGGCCGCAGCCGCCCGGGGCACCGGCCTGCTGGATGCTCCACCAGGGGATGTCCTCAGGAGGCGGGTTGGGCGACAGCTGCCGGCAGGGCTGGGCGGGCGGAAGCAAGTTGGAGTACCCGGGTGGCAGGGCGGCCTGGGCGGCGTAGGGGACGTAGGCGGGCGGGCAGCTGGACGGCAGGGCGGTCATGGAGGAGGGCAGCATCTTGACGGGGGAGAACTCGTAGGGATAGGAGGGGTCCGCCGGGGGTGTGAGGGGCAGTTCGTGCGACCCCCCGAAGGAGGGCTGCAGGTGATTCTTCTGAGGGGTGAGCCCCAAGCTGGGATGCGGCGGCGGCAGCCCCCCGGGGAGTGCGCTGGCATCTCGCCGCTCCACGGGTGGAAGATCCTGGAGGGTGATCCCAGCGTCGGGTCGTAGGAGACCGGCAGGAAATCCGAGGGCGCTGCGCCCGGTTGCCCGATCCGGCTACAAGTAGCGGCCAGAAGCGCCAGGGGCGAGTGCTTGGCCAAGTCTGGGGAGGCGCTGGGGGTGCGGTCCTGGGTAGGAATGGGAGGGAGGAGAGAAGGGAAGGAGGGAAGAGAGCGCGTTACTCGCCGCCCGCCGACACTGACCCGCGAGAAACTTCCCGTGCCGCTGCCCGTGCGCGGCTAGGGCCGCCCCGCCGCTTCCCGCACGGCCGGTAAACTTTCCAAAAACAACGCGCACCCAGGGGGCAGGACGGGCCCTGCCCCCCCGCCCCGCCCAGAGACCTGTCCCGCCTGCGGCCAGTGCCGCCGGCCCCGCCGCTACTCCTGGGCCGGGGAAGCCGCCGCTGTGGGCAGGAGGCAGCACCCGCGTCCCCCGCACCCCTTGCCACGGAGCACTGCCTGGAGTTACTGACGGGCTGTTGGCTGGAGAGAGAAGCTGCCGGCCCGAGAAGCCCGAGCCCGGCCTCCTCACCACCCCAGGGGTCCCCACCTACCTCTGCCGGCCGTCCGCCGGGTAAAGCCCCGAGAGAGAGGCGGCTGACGCCAGCTGCCCTCGCACAATACGGGTCACAACAGCAGGACTCGAAGAAGCGCGGCCCACACCGGGCGCGGGTACTGACCTGGAGGAAAGCCTGGAGGGAGTCGTTCCGGAGGACAGCCACTGCGGCCATGGCTACTGCGCCCGGGGCGAAGGGAAGGCGCCGGGGCACTGCCGAGGCATGAGGACGCCGAGGGGAAGACGAGAAGCTGCCCAGCTTCCTTCTCTCTCCCCCTCTCTCTCCGTTTCCTTCTGATCTCTTCGTCTCCGTGCGCGTCCCACCCCCCGCGCTGCGCGATCTCCGCGGACTGTCTGACTGCGCCAGGATCACCTCCAAGAATTTGATAAGGACTTTGCTGGGCCGCCAACCAGTCAGAGGGAAGATTTATGGCTTTGAAGTTTGCCGCTACCCAATCATCAAAGAATAGCGGCTCTTTCAGAAGCGAAAGCAAATCCTTTGAATCCACAAAGCTCCTATGGTGTGTTTGTTGGTCTGGATAAAAGAACTGATTATTAGGGGGGATGGGAAGGGAGGAGATAAAGGCGGGACAATTAATGAAGTAATCACTATGTGGGAAATGTATATACACAAATAATTGGATTTTCTTGATCAAAGGACCCCTTACCGCCTAGAGACCCTCGCGTTGGATGTGCAAGACACTGGATCCCCCCTCCTTTTTTTTTTTCCTTTCCTTTTTTTTTCCCCCCCAATTAAATTTGTGGCAGAGCCCTAAAGTGACAACGCGTCTTTGTTATCGCTCGAGAAATCTGCCTCCGGATTCCTCTGATAGTGTTTAATGACTCAAAGTAACAGAGCACAGGGAGCTCACCTGATCGGGGCTGGTCGATCCCAGCCATAAAACTTCCCTGGAGTAATTGTCGGTGGTTCCTCCCCGCTCCCTCCCTCCGTCCGCCCTTCCCCCGAGGCTGAGGGGTATGCCCTCGATATGACTCCGCAAATAACCGCGCATTTTCTCCTCTGGTAGCTGGATTTGTTTCACTTCGCTCAGCCGGCGTTGCCCTCTTGTTACCGGGAGCCCCCGCCTGGCGCGGGGCCAGGCCAGGCGCCCAGCCGGGCCCGGGGAGGAGCGGCGAGATGCCACGGGCAGCAAGCGCTCTCTCAGACAGACACACCGACAAAGCGGGCAGCCGGGAAACAGATGGGAAAAGTTTCCTCTTCCCTAGCGGGAGCCCGGTATAAAAGACGTAATTTCTTTAGAAGAAGAGCGGAGTCTCTCTTGGCGGGCCTGCCGAGTCGGCCTGTCTTGCGCCAGGGGAGAGAGCAGGTCGGGGCGGCTCCCCGGGAGCACGAACGGTGCTACCGGGTCTCTGCCTCACCCGCTCACTTACCTCCTGCCCCAAAGCCAAAGTTGGCCCCGAGCGCTCTGTTACCTCACCCCGCACCTTTCGGCCTCTGTCCATACATGTCTATATGTGTGTGTGTATGAAGGATCTAACCTGCTTTGCTTTTGACCCTGTGTGAGGCCATTGACTCTCTAACCAGCACCAGGCACATCTGGGTCACAGCTTGCCGCCACCACCGGCTGCTGAGCTCAGTAGGCTGCAGAGCTGGCGGGACCCCTCGCATGTGCCGCCCAGCGATGGGCAGGCGGGGCCCTGCGCCTCTCCGCGGGCCCGCCCAGCTCCGCGCTCCGCCGGGGGCCCTGGAAACGCGCTCCTCTCCTCCCCGCTACCCCATCTGCTCCGAGGCCATCGCAAACGCAGGCCTGTTTGGCCAGGTACCAAACCAGGACGTTCATCTCCGTCTTGAGGAGGTGGGGGTGCCCTTTCGGGCAGATGCCGGCTGGCTCTGGTCCTCCGGAGCTGTTTGCACAGGTAACTCGATCCTCCCCGGAGTCGCTGGGTTCAATTGTATTCGCACCGCCACTGAAGTCTCTTTAAACGCCAGCACACAGAGATCTTTATCTGCCTTTCCTGTGGAAACAATCACTGTCCGCTCAAAGACTTTCAAGAGTTGTAGGGCTTGAATTAGATCGGTTTCTTTGAAGGGATTAAAGTGCCAAGTCCTCTCCCACGGCTCCATATTGAGTCCCGGGGAGAAATGAAAGCTCAACCCCGTGTAACTCTACGCAGCAGCAGTATCAAGCTCTTCCCATATGCCAGGTAACCGCTTCACCAGGTCGGCAACAGGGAGACAAGGGTCCCGCACCCAGCGCTTTTACCGCACACTGATGCACTGAGGCAGCGCTCGCCGCCGCTGCAGGACCCTGCGGCCCGTCAGCAGCCCCCGCCAGGGCGTGAGGTTGTGGGCGACAGCGTTCCCCATCCGCTTGCAAGGGTTTTCACGGGGTTCGGCACCACCACCCACCACACACGAACGCCTCCCAGTACCGCCGATGCGCGATCCGCCAGGGCTGCGCCGCGTCCACACGGGACATGGCGGGAAAAAGGAAACCTCGGCGAGCCCCGGCCGACAGCGCGGCCGGGAGGGCACACGCAGGCACAGCCCCGCACAGCCCCGGGAGGGCACACGCAGGCACAGCCCCGCACACCCCCGGGAGGGCACACGCAGGCACAGCCCGGCACACCCCCGCCCGCGGCCGTCGGGTGCCCCCCGCTCACTGCCAAGCTCCAGCCGCGCCACTAGAGCCGCATCGGGGCAGGAGCGCACTCGCTTGTCCCCTCGAGTCTCAGCTGCAGCCAGGGCAGCCTGAGCCCAGGGGGATCCCCGACCCGCACGGGGGGGAGCCCGACCCGCACCTCTGCTCGCACTTGCGTTATTCCTAAACCACTGTATCCCCAAACTTTTGCCAAACCCGGAGTCCTGCGAGATGCCCGATTTAACTCCTACCTATTTTTGTTAATTCGTTTTACCTAATAATTGCCGGAAGAATGCTCAGAACAATATTTCTAAACGAAATGAGAGTGGATAGTTAGCTCAGGAGACACTGAACACCCCGAGGTTCCCCCCATCCTCTAAAGTACGTTATCTCCCCAGATATCTCGACGAACCAAAACGATTTGTCAAGTTACAAAAGAGTTAGTGGAAAGCCGGATAAGTTTCTATACAGCTGCTACACTACAAATGCAATAAATCTGCATCCAAGAAAGCACGTTACTTAAAAATCGAGAATAAATACTAATTTCTGGAAGAAACCAATGGGCCGAAAAATGAAACGTTGCAGTCATAATTTTCTGTACAAATAATTAGTGTTCAAACTTGGAGCATTTCAGTCTCCTGAAATGTATTCTTAATGAAGTGATGTTCAGAGATGTCATTAAAAATGCAGGGCTGGAAGATCAAAGTACAATATTTATTTTAGAAATTTGTTTCAGTTATCAGGAGATACAGGTATCAAGGCCAAATGTCAATTCAGTTACACAAAGCACTATTTCCATGAGAAATGGGTTGCCGCTACATGCTAGTGTAAAGCAAAGGGACACCAGAGAGGAGTCGCAGCGCGGCGGCGGCGGCGGGGGTGCGGGGTGCTGCCGGCGGCGCAGCGGGGCCAGGGGCCGCTCGGAGAGCGCCGCTGGAAAGCACAGCCCGGCGGGAGCTCTGGCCCGCAGAGCAAAGGGCCGGGCCCGAGCGGGGGGCTGGAGGGGCCGGAGCGGCGCTTGGGCCCACCGGGGAGGCGGTGGCCGGGGGCAGCACGGCGGCCCCAACGCAAAGAGCCGGAGTCCGAATTACTCCGGCTGAATTACTGCCACAAGTGGCACGGCTCCCGCAGCCCCGCCGGCTCCATGGGACCCTGCCTGTTACAGCGGCCAGCAAGACCCCTACCGCCCTCGGGGTCAGAGGAGCTCAGGCTGTGCTGGGCTGGATGGCTACTGGCAATTTAAACACAGTGGATGTAAACCACGAGTCACCATCACCAGTTCTTAGACAGGTGTCCTAAACCCCAGGATTTTCCAAATTCAACTATCCCAGAGTGGCTGTACCACCATGCAGGGTTCTGTGGTTTGAATGCAGGTAGCAGAGAAAAAAATACTTGGGAATAACAGCTGCTTGCGTGCCAGGGGTCCCCTCTACGGTTTCTAAGGTTCCTCTGACTTGTAGGGCCCAAGTACCTCATCCTGGAGCCTACCCCAAAAACTGTGCCAGTGATGGCTCACACTGCCGCAGCCAGGCCCTCTCATGACATTCACAGGCCCTCCAAAGACATTTGCAGTCACCTGCCATGACCCCTCCAGTCCCTCCCGTGATCACCCCAGTTCCTCAGCTCTTCCAGCATAGCCATGAAATACCCTGGAAGCTTGAATGGGCTCTGGTGACCTGCCTGTTCCCAGCTTGAGGTTCTTGGGCTGCTTTCAATGAAACACTGTTCTTTAGCAACTGAGACAAAGAATCAGAAACAGGATCATTTTTAAGTGAATGGCTGCATTAACTTTCAGCCAAGACCCCTAGTCAAGTTGTCCATGAGAGGTGGCAAAATTTAAGCCTGAAAAGGCTTTAATAAGCTTGCTTCAGAAGGCCATGTCTTCACACCATCCCTCCTTCTGTCTGGTTCAAAGATGTACTGACAGAAACCACCTATCCACAACAGCAAGAAGTTTCACCAGAAGGTAAATGACCCTAGCTATACAGCTTCAAGCATGTGTGGATACACTGCCAATAGTTCTGTGTCATTAATACTATTTTTACTTCAGCATGTTCACATTTTTACAGTAGGCAACATGACCGGCATAAGAAGAGGAATCACAGTGTAATCTGAATATCAGTAGATGAAAATAAAAGAAACATTAAAAACTGCTTTGGTATCTCCTGGGTTTTTTTCTGTGCATAAGGGAAAAAGACACAAACCTAGACAAGATTGGCACATGTAAAGGCATATTTAGGATTTCAAGGCTTGCCTCAACAATTCCCAGTCTAGGTGTGGATTTGACAAAGATTAATAGAGGTTTTCCTGAACTTCTGACAGCTGAGCTGCCCTTTATGAAAAGTAGAACAAGTATTATGCCTCACAAAGTTTTACTACCTGTTGTCAAAGGTTTAAATATCTTAATGTATTCATCTTCTGCTCCTTCCTTGGCTTGCCCTTTGCAACTCTTCCTCCTGTCTTGGGGAACATTGGTGAGCCTTTTTCGATATACTTCCTTCCCTTGCTTCCATACTTTAAAAAAAGAATCACACTTTTAATCATAACAGTATTGAAAGAGTTATTCTTGGCCCTACTTGGAATACCTGGGACACTTTTTAGTTCAAAATGATAATTTCAAACTCTGTGGAAATACCTTTCTGCCTCTGACATACATGGCTGCATTTTTCTCACAACTCTAATAGCTAGAAATAGACTTCTACAAAACAGAAAGCAAGCCATGCCTCTGGTGAGCAGCTGAAAAGTATCTGCTGTGTGCACTGTGCTTGTCCTCTCATTTGGGGAAACATTAGGTACAAAAAGCCTCTTTATTTTTTGGGGAAGACTGGATGGGAACTTTTAATTTTATGACTACAGATACATGAAGGTTTTTTTTTCTCATTGCAATACTTCAGCATAGAAAGAAAAGGTAATTAAATTACTTACCTCCTTTGAACTACAGAGAGTGGATTATCTAAAAATTTGGTCTCATGATAATTAATTTTAGTTACTTAGTATATTTATTGATGAATTAAACATCTGTCTGTGTCTATACTGTATTAGAACTGGAAACAGCACACAGTTTATCCAGAAAGATCATTGTGTAAACTACACATAAATATTGGATGATCATATGCTGCCACATTGCTATTGATTTGGCTGAATGGATTAATCTAACACTGTAAAAATACACCTGTTACTTAATGAACTCGTGCTGTAATTTTAGAACACTTTGGTATGGAAAAGATTAAATATTTTCTAATGGTAGTACTTTTCAATATTTCAATAAGCACTTTTGAAATAACCCATTCTTCAAGGACTACTGAAGAAGAATGTATAAAAAAGTCCACAATCTTTATTATAAAAGGCAAGTGCTCTATACAAACTCATCAACAACTCCACTTTAGCTGGGGAAAAAAAACAGAGACGTGAAGAAAAAGTCCAATAGCTGGATTGTGAGGCTTAAAACAAGGACACAGATATGGCACATGGCTGGCACTGAAGGTGTCTTAGGTAACAGATACTGTCTTCATGTTATGGGAAGACCCTCTCTGTAAAATCCTTTTAAGGTAGGTTTTTCCAGTAACACATACATACTAGTGAAAAGCAGCTGATAAATTATGACATAGGTGAGTGCCCCTAACAGGGGTAGAGTTTTTGAGAGGGACTTAGAAAAACTAAATTTCTACACTGAGAGATTTTTTTTGGTTAGGTTTTTTTTTGTTGTTTTTTTGTTTTGTTTTGTTTTTTAATGCCAGTCTTCTTGACTGCCACCATAGGCTCAGGATCTCAAGAAAGATTGGGGAAAACATCAATTACAATTCTGAAATGACTTATCTCTCCCTAGCTGAACACTGCTCTCATAGACTGGCAGAGAAGTCTTTTCAGGAAAGCAGTGTACAGTATGTTTCTGCGTCATTTCATAACTTGATGCCTTAAGTGGTGCAGAATAATACATAAATAGCTAAATGCATAAATTACATGAACTACCCAAATAGAAATTTGCCTCCAATTCTGAAAATAAAAATACCATCAATAAAATTATTTCAAATGTATTTCAAACACACAATATTTGTATTATGCTTTCCATCCTCACAGAACTATAAAAAGGCAAAATCATTCTCACCATACTCTTACACAGTAGAGTCAGCTTCCTTCCCCTTCTTTACAAAGGGAATAACCATTGCCATACACACAACTGCTCCAGGCTTCAGAAGAGGAGCTCCTCACCTCAGTTCTGCAGATACATTATCAGGCTGTTCCTCACCAAACACTTAAACAACTTACCCTAGCTCAGCTGAAACCTCAGGAGTACTGGCTGAGGCATGTACCTCCTGCTGGCTGGCTGGCCATGCCAAATTAAAGCAAACAACCCTAATCTTGGAATAAATCACATTTCACTTCACTCTTCAAAACAGCCCCTATTGCTCAGGGACAAACAGCTTGACCAGCTGTTTGAGAAGCCAGGACAAGGAGAAAGGATATTGTCCCCAAAGATGAGGGTGCCAGCATGGCCATGACTCGTGAAGCAGTCTAATTGAACACTATCATTTTCCTCACTCTTCTGGAACCTCTGAGACAGAGGGGGAAAAAAGAGATCTTCAAATGGTTACATTTTTTGGCTTCCCTCCCTCAGTAAATCTCACATTCCTATTTTCCTACTACATGACGAAAGCTCACATATTCTACTAGCATTGAGCTTAGATAATCACCCATTACACTTAAAAGATAGAAGAGTCCATGGCAAAAGACAGATACTGCAACGAAGTGGAAATATATTAGTCTAAATTACCTAATTCTTATGCTTGCAAATAAGAACAAGACCATGATGCTGCAGTGCTGTCACTCCAATGGCCAAATGATATAGAAATCTGTGACTGAAAACTACTGAGTACTTCTTAGGAGGTCACACTAAACCTCTAAGAACTATTTTCTGAATGTTTTGTCTTAAAATAAGAAAGCTTGGAGAAAAATCCAAAGGCCAAGTCATGCCATTTCAACAGTGCCATCAGACTAACTTTATAAAATGCAGTCATTCTTATCAATGCACAGGAGTATGGGGCTGAAAGATAATATCTTGTAAAGATTCTTACAGAAGCCAGTGGAATAGATGCCCAGAAAACTGAACTGGGCTCATGGTTTACTACTTTTTTTCTACTTCCATTGCTACACATGCTAAGTGTACTTGGCACATGGAGTAATTCAGCAAGAAGCTGCTCTATAGTGCCAATGATTCTCTTTAATGAGATACAGTTATCAGTTGATTTATGAATTTCTGCTGCCTGTTCTCATTAAGGGTAAGGTAATTTGCATTCTAGAAATAAGACTGTTTACCAGAGAACATAGTAATCAAAATCCCTCTAAATCAAGTTTTAGAAATGTACACAGTGAGGCTAGAGGTAGTTCTAGCAATGTGCTAGATGGGGACACTCTACTGCAAGGACTGAAGAGAAAGCTTTACATCTCCAGCTTTATCTAGTTTTCCAAATTAGCATAGCATTCCTGTATATCAGTAATTTAATATAGGAAGAGACAAAATGAACTTTCTGCTTGAGCCTTCTGATACCCTGGTAACCTCCTCCTCCTGGGAAATCCCATGCTGTTAATTTAGATACCATATGCCTCACTGGTCATCAATTCAGTT
Source organism: Entomyzon cyanotis (assembly GCA_024500445.1). Lineage (NCBI taxonomy): Eukaryota > Metazoa > Chordata > Aves > Passeriformes > Meliphagidae > Entomyzon > Entomyzon cyanotis. The sequence continues at coordinate 9,140,462 of JAKEPQ010001027.1, read as the reverse complement.
GCTACTCTCTCTTTTATAGCCTTCACATGGATTTTGATCCCACTGCCTATAAAACTAATCACTTCCTCTAGCTACTGTTGCTTTACCAGTCAGACAAGCCCCAGCTGATCACTCTTTTCTTATAAAAACTTAGAAATAGCACAATCTAGTCAGCTTTGTGCTTTCTTTTGGTATATGCTGCTCTGCTATCATTTATACACTATTTACAGTGCTCCAAGTAAAGCATCAACAACTGGAAAACAGCAGAGGAGGAATGTAGGAAGAAGGAAACAGCTACACAGACTCCAAACTAACACTACCAGTCAGAAGTCTGAATGCAAGCCAGCATTTTTAGATGGGTCAGAAGCAAAAGCCTAACCATCTGGGTGGAGAGAAAAGGTCACCTCCAAGCAGACAGCACATCAGCGCTGAGACCAACTGGAGAAGCTAAGAATCAGCATGGAATTACACATGTTAATGCTGGGGACACTGATTATGAGAATACCAAGACAAATGGAGCAGCTCAGCCTGAGCAATTGATTGAAGCTGTTTTCATCTCTGTGGGGTGTTCTTTAACATTTCACTCTATGTGGCCACATACAGCCACCTCTGACACTCAATTCATATATACATTCAACCTAGATAAGGTGTGGAAACTTTGTCTTAACTTCCCTGTTTTCTCCTGCCACCAGCCAGTAAAGCAATTAGTCTTCACAGTTTCCCTTTCTTCTTTTTGTAAACTTCTGTTTATTTGCTAAGTTTACCAGTGACAGGGTATGTAAGGATATATCAGCCAGGTGTGGGAAGAATATTCAGGATATTTTTCTGAGTAAAAGGAGTGCAGCTGTCAAGCTCGGTGGAAATATGGAAATTGGATCAACAAGCAAAATCTTGTGACAGTCGTGAGTAAGAAGGGGGCCAAACTGTGTAGTGAGTGTATTGGGAAGAGCTTTAGACACTTTGAGCACATTATCTTTAAAGCATTTATCTTCACAACTCCTCTGTAAAGAAGTACTGTGTTATTATTGCTTCTTCACCAAAGGCAACATGGGATCACATACCTTGTTCTATGTCATATATTAACCCTACTGAAGGTCAGGGAGTAGGACTGACAAGCAGAGGCACACAACTTCGGACCATATAATACCATGTTCTACCTCATTTCCCTTGCAAAATCAAAACTCTTTTTCTGTAGCACTCCCATCCCCCTGAATTCATGTCAATCTCTTCCGACACTTGTACACTCTCTTAGCAACTTTTGAAGTATGAGCAGATGTTGATCTTTCTGTGGAAAAGACAGAGTAAAACTCAGATAACCTCGGGCATGCAGAGAGGCAGCAAAGAGACACTGTGGAGGCAATGAGGAGACAAACATGCAGCCTATGCAAATAAAGCAATGAGCCAACATGCCCACAACACCTCTATTTCTACTCTTCCTGGTGGACAGTGATTAGAGCACATGATAAGTAAAAAACCAGAGCCCAATACCTCTGCTGTACAAAGACAAAATACACTTTAGGTGGGCTGTACTTAACAACCAGATGTGCTTCTGTAACTCTAACACTGAACATAAGGAACAGAAAAAACTAGATACTTGCTCACTTTTACAGCTCAGCCTTTCTCTGCTTTAGCAAACTCTTCACTACAGGATTCTGTCCAAGGCACTAGTTTCACTTGCCAATCACCAAAACAACAACTCCCAGTGGTGATGACCTCCTCTGCAGACAGATCTGCAAGCTTTGCTCCTGAAACAGCTTTGGGAATTAAGTAATGCTACTATCTATATTTCCTTGATCTCACACATGGGAGCAGTTAGGAGAGCTAATTTGCCTCTACCTCAAGTAGACCCTCTCTATGCCAGTTTTCTCCTCCCCTCAGTGTTCCACCAACTTTTTCCAGTGAATCTTTCTACTACTGTACTACTTACTACTGTATATGATCAAACAGTGAATCTGCTGCTCTGCAAATACATGAAGCACAAACCCACAATTATATTGCTGGATAAGCTAAGTTTTGGGACATTGTTTTTTCCCTCACCAGCATCTTGTTGATCCATGTTTGGCTGGTTCCCTCTAACAGTCGTATATCTATGAGGTAACTGACATGTTCCTATTATTGGAAGTCTGGAGAGTACAAAAGGGGAATAGGTATTTCAGGTATATTCCGCTCTCAACTGTTCAGAAGAATTTAGAGGATGTGAACAATTACTTCCATTTAACATGCTGTTCACTACCCTTCCTTGATGCCCTAAGTTTCAGTCCATGTTTTGTTGTTGTCCTTTATCAATATACACTGATATACAAAGAGCTAAATGAAGACTCATAGGATCTTGAGAACAAGTTCGTATTCCTGCCTCTCAATAGTGTATGTGAGGTACTGGTGAATAGTTTTCCAACTACTGAGTAAATATTTTGTCAAAACCAAAACCAGTGTGATTTTAATGGAAGTATCCAGGTTTATATCTGGCTGAGCAGACAGATCATGTATTTAATTGTAAATGGGCTGAGATCTTTACATATGGAGAAAATAATAGTATCTATATTTAGATATTTGAGAGAAGTAAGGGTTTTTTATTGATCTGGAAAAATCAAAGTGATATGTTTTAATCTTTTGGTATTTTTCTGCTATCTTTTGGTCTGTTTAATTTGAAGGTAAAAACTTAAATACATTTTAGGGAGATCCATCTTTGTGCAGTTTGTCTAAAGAAGCATATAATTTCTTGCAATGTAATGAACCCCAATAAAAGGGATAAAATAAGCTATTTTTAGACTACACCATTCTTACAATGAACAAAAGAAAGAAAACAATCTCCTCAGATGAAGGATTACCACTATTTTTGCTTCAATATGCTTATAAATTATAAATCTTTGCATAAATCAAAGAAAAAATATTTACATCACACCATCTAGTAGTGTATCTATAAAAAGGCATCTGGAGAAGCATTTACTAATAATATATACTATATATCACCTATTTACAACTTTTATCACCTGCTTGGTAGTCTATCTTTCTGAAGTTAAAACTAGTAAATTTCTAGCATACTAAACAATTACTATTTTTGAAAATTATTAATTCCAGATTATTTTTTTTCCTTGTGCTGGTATTTTCTGTAAACTTATCACAGGAAAGACTTTTTCCAAAGCTTACAGTAAGATGTAAGATAATGATTAAAAAATAATAATTAAAAAACCTGATACTGATGAAGTACTGTAGGCCTAGGGAAAAATAAAAAAGATGTTTTACTTTGAACCATCAAAAATTGAAGATTTTTTTTGTGATCTTTGAAAGGGGAACCAGATCTCAAGACACAGATTGCAGTAATATGGCAATTTCCTATTGTAGAAAAGGTAGGAATTTTATTTGACTTTACTTTTGTAATTCAATTACTAGTCCATTTGTAATTTTGTTCCAAACAAACCTATTTGTAGTTACAGTACCTGTACCACTTGCCTTCTCAAGAAGCTTCCAAAGCATCTTAATGTGGTTTTCTAATATAGATGTTCCATACATTTTAAGACACTCTGCAAGGTGATTTAACGCTTTATTATAGTATATAGTGAGAATAATCTTCAAAACTTATGAAAGATTGCCTCTACCATGAAACCTAATGGTTCATGTATTTTTTCTTCCTGTCTCAAGTAGCTTCCTCACTTTTCTTTTAAGTCTCTCTCATACGAAGTTTTCTACTCCATTGTTCCCAAGTCCATTAATTCCCTTATGAAAGTCCAATAAATACTTCTCTCTTCATGTCCATCCTTTGAAAGTCCTCTTCCAAGTGTCACCCAGAAATTAGATACAACAGAGATTAGCACTGTAGGAAGCCACAGGGTAAAACAAGAAAGCTTTGCCCTCTCAGAAATAACAAATTATGTGCTCTCCATTTGGTTCCATGGAGCAGTTGGAAGATGCAGTGAAGTTGGCACCTTGTCACTGCACTGTGGCAGAGACAATGAAGAATCTGCCTCTAATTCTTTTAATGCAAAGGAAGACAGAGAGAAAAAACAAGGCCATGTTTCCTGCATATTGTGACTGAGCAGAAGAAATGGCAACAGAAATATCAGAAGAAGTGGTAACAGAAATTTCAGTAGGAAACACTGAAATTTCCCTAGAAAATACCTAATAGTCCTCAGAGTATTATCCATAGCCCAAAAATATCTTAAAAGAAAGAAAAGCAGCCTTTAACTCAGTTGAATCAATACCTGTCACAAACACTGTATCTCCTTTGAAAGTTTGTATCACTTCTAGCCTGTCAGCAACATGTTCAAGTACTACATGTATGTATTTCTCTTACAATCAAAGCAAAGAAATCCCAATATTCTCAGAACTTCCATCTGCAAATTAAAAAAAGAATTAAAAAAATGTAAACTATAAATAGAACAGTGACTGGGATTTCTTTCTGAAAGCACTGTATTGAGTTACTAATGAGTTTCTAATAGAGACAACTCTTTCATATTGCTTATACCTAATGGTTTAATGGCAGATATGCTCACGTTCTTCAATTGTACTGTTGCACAAGGAGTCCAGAATGTTGTCCTTTTTGCACTTTACCTCCAATTTTTTCCATAATGTGCAGACATACTCTAAAAATCATCGGGAATTTCCAGCTTAAGTGTAAAAAACATGCAGATCTAGGTTCAACAAAGGTAGGCATCTCTAACAGTCTCAGCAAACACAACACAGCTGACAGCTGAATGTTACCAATGGGGCCTCAGAAACAGGGCTTAACAATTTTGTTTAAGATCACAAGTTCCCCACCAACACTTGAGCCACAGAAGAATGCCCATTAGCTGCTATAAAAGCAAAACTGGTAGGGCTTTGTGATTTGGTGGAGGGCCTGAAAAGCACACACAAGCAGACACACACCAACATATTAGAGAGTAGTATAAATTCTTCAATTTAAATAATTTGTACTCTTTTCTTCCTCTTGATGATATGAAATCATGCTTTGTTTCAGTTAAAAACATTTTTTTCTCTACATTTAATTGTGTTCATATTTCTTTCTATTTAGCTTCCATTAGTCTTTTTGCATAGCATTCACTATGATTTTATATTGTGAAGAAAAAAAAACATTCTGTAGCTAGAGTTGTTTTGTCCCACTCTTGTTTTCTTTAGTCTTTTGTTTGATGCATGGAAAGATGCTAACCTTTTTGTACTATCTTAACTGTAGTGATCCGGGAGCAAAGCAAATGAGATTTAGTAGATATGTTTCTGTTGTCATTATTAAACTTCATATGCTTTGCTGTGTAGGCAACATGTTTTATTTCTCTTAACCTGAAAGAGGTTTCTGTCTTATTGTTGCAATTTATTAAGGGCAAACAATCTAGGGCTTATAATAGGCCTGTAGGCAGAACAAAGCCCTTGTCAAATGGAAGGGCTGGCTGCTCAGCTGGGTAGCATGTAAATGTGCAAAAAGAACTGTTCTGTTCAAAGACACTAGACATGCTTTTTAAATAAAACATCTCATATAATTGAGAGTTGCCATTTAAGTGTTGTGTTGGAAATGTTAATTTAAAAAAAAATTAATTTAACTGAAGAAATACAGTTGCAGTGAATTTTTTTTGGTGAACTCATAGTAAATAAAATCCCACATATCACTAAGGCATTTATTGGAGGCTCAACATAGTGCATTTCTCAAATAGCAGTTTATTGTCATTTTATAACACTGTGTTATGCAAGTTCAGTGACTGCTGTACTCACCTAGGCAGACTATGTAAACCTGATCTTATCCAAAAGGTATTTTTTGGTTTTAATATAGGAGATCACCCTGCCTGTTTCTTTAACATACTATCATGTCTCAAAAAGTAAGACAATTTCTCACTCCACAGTTCATTTAAAATTTCTCATTATGTGCCTCTTTGCAAGAGCTGAAATTAAAATGACAGATAGAGATAACAACATAATAGACATTTTTTTAATGCACTGGTCCACTTGGGCACAGGCAGTTCTTTTTTTCTCTTCCGTTGAAATGTATAATCAGGACAGTATCATCAATTAGATTTTTCATTTTAACTTTTCGTAATGTTTCCAGACTTCTCTATTTGGCAAAGACAATTGGGACAGATTTCTTTATTTTTTCCTCTGGCCTAAAACTCAAAACCCCCCACTTCCCAAACTGTTACCACCGAAGAGTTTATTAAATGGCTGAAAAAGACAGCTGGTCCCACCATCTGTTAAAAATTTTCAGGGGCCAAATGAAACAGGTTACACCTTTAGCCATGCCAAGTCTTCCAATACCCCCTCCCTCTCACAGCCTGTGGAGGGCTAATCTGAATTTCACGCTCTGATTTTGCTATTGCTAATGTCTGAGCTTCTTATGTGTGCTTCTTGTAGTTGCTTATATTAGTTCTCTAGCAGTATCAAAAGCTCCCCTCTCCTTTCAGCCCAGCTCATTTGCAATCAACGGAATCCTGGGTCTATAGTCTCCTTTACAATAAGATACTGTACCTTGAAGGAAACCCACAGAGAACCTAATATCTGACTTTTTTGGAGCAACAGAGAAAACCAAGAGTACATTTCTGTTGTTTTGCAGCCACTTTTCTATAAATGCTAATGGAAGTAATTCAGATGTGCCAACAAAGACAGAATCTGCAACACACTGCAGGTGTGAGGGGGCTGAAACAAAAGGGATGCTAACCCTAATGGTATTTCTTGTCATTAACAATTCTTTGATGTTCATACTCGAGGCTCTCTTTTATCTTGCAGTTTTCAGCCATCTTTGTTAACATGCAGTGCAACTAAATCTTTTTTTCCTTAACCTTTAAAGACATCTGCAAAATGTTTATGCTAAGTTAGTTTCCATAGCATCTATCTGTAACACACATTGAAGTAAAATGAGATAAAGCTTGCAAGGTTATTATTAAAACATCAGTAAGTTCCTATCATTAAGTGAAAGGAGCAGATCAATAAAAAGAAGCTCTTAATGTTACTTTAATAAGGATGAGTTTCTTGTAAAAGGACCGAGGATTAACTTCACTGCAACAGAAGCAGGGTTTATAATATAGCAGCTATTTTGATAAGAACCAGTTTGTTTTACTTGTACTCATTAAAAAAATTAAAAATATCTGTAAATTCCCATATTAAAAAAGCATGTCACAATATAATATATTTAAAGACATTCTAATTTTCCAGAAGGGATTTCTCTACCACTAAGTGGGCAGTGGCATCCAGTCAAGAAGCTGTAGGTGGAGATTCTCCATATCCATCTGTCTTTCCATGACTTACAGATGGAAAAACACCGTTGTCTTTTAAAATGTTCAACTCAGTAGGATGACAGTAAAATGAAATGAACAATCAAAGCACACTAGATGCCAATCTGAGCTACTGCACAGCACTACTAGCAAAGCCAGCGTTTTGCTCTCATCCCATCGGTCATGTCCTGTTAGATCACATCCCATTTTATCACAGTCTGTTGCATTATTGTTGCAGCATGCTGGAATGTTAAATGAGCAACGTAATCAATCAATACCAATTTCCAATTGGAACTCAGCTGTAAATCTGTACTAAGTTGAAGATGCTACAGAAGTTACAGTTTTATGATAACATTTTGTTTTCCTTACCAAACTTCATTTCTAACAGGTCAATTTAATCAAATAAATTAAGTCTGTGCCTGCATTAAGTACAGCACTTACCTCTGAATTTGGATGTAAACTTCCATCAAACTAATCCTACAGAACAAGAACTGAGTGCTCATTCCTGGGGTAATAGAAACAAAACTAACAGTTCCTGTTTAAAAGACTTTGCAATCTCAGTAAGAGCCATTCTGTCATAGAAGTCTTTACATAATCTCTCCAGCTGCATAACTGTGTTAGTTTGTTGCTTATAACAGGGAGCTGCAGCAAAACCAAACCCCCCTAAATAAACCATGTTACACAATTCTGTGGAAGTACCTCCTGTCCTCTTTGCTAAGGGCCCCAGTGTAGCCTCTCCATATCACCATTGCTCAGCTGCACCGCAATGCTATACTCCAGCACCGGATTTCTGAGGATCACTTCCACCAGAACCTCAAGATTCTACTACCCCTGTCCTGGCCTCAACCATCTCCACCAGTGCACTAGACAGCATGGGGCCCCTAGCTCTATTATTTCAGTTTTAGATAGGTCTTCATCAGAGACTTGCCATGATCAGTAGCACAACAATTTTTGGAAACAGCTGTGACACGCTGGCCTTGCCTCCCAGCACTGAACTCCATCCCAGTGGATGACATCCAGTCTTTGTTGTGGTGATACTACTTTCACTTAGGAATTGAGATGAGATTTTCACTGGTAATGGGTCAGAAATTGGGGCTTGGATCTTTTGCAGAAAAAGCACACATGTTGATCTACCTACTTGCCATCTCCATTTGCCAACTATAATACAAAATCATAGTTATATTATTGAGAAAAGAATATCTCTCTGTAATTTAATTAAAAAATAAGCCTGTCAAACAAAAGCAAGGGATTTATCTGTTACTGGCCTGATCAATAATATGTAATCTGGTTTCTGGAAACATTACTCCAAGATATGCTTTTCACTTATCTGCTCCTATGTCCTTTAGCATCACAGTATGAGTACTACAATAAACAGTTCTATGATAACACAATGCATGTATTTACTGTTCTGGCTGACATTGGATTTATACATGTAATAAAATAATATCCAATAATTCTTGACAAATATATTAAGATGAGTTAGGCATTAGCCTGTGTATCTAAAGACACAGTGCTCTATTATTATGAATTGTCAATGTTCGCCCTTATCTGTTTCAGTGCCTGTCACAAATGAGACATAAAACCTCTCACTGAGTTCTGTAATCTTTAGCTCTGACCCAGAGGGCTCCACCCTAGCCTCTGGTTTTCACAGCATCCCATGCTACTTTTGTCAGTTTGGGAGTACTGCTTGTTGTCAAGCAGAAACAGTTTCTGTTAAGTATACATTCTGCTACAACTCCTCCTAGGGCGAGTAGCGTTAAAGACAAGGTGTGTTATCAAAATGTATTTCTAGTGTTAACAACAAAACTGACATTACTTCTCATATTTTGTTGTCAGAGTTAAAAGCAGGATGGATAAGTTTAGTATGTGCCATGTCTTGTGCATATATTGGTACTAAAATCACTTACCTATTTCTCCTAGGAGGATACTTTTGTGCCATATGGCTTTATTTTCAATTGTATGCACTATATATATATATATGGTTAATCTGAAGACATTTAAAAATGCCAGAGTTTGGCTGTCTCCCAAAATTCTCCTTCTGTTTTGAGACAAAAAAGGAATGAGAAATAAGAGTATGGTAGACTTGAGTTATCTACCTCATTGCTAACTATTTTACAACAGAATAGCAATATTCCTGTGTAATTGCAAACCTTAGAACAGGAGGGGATAAACATTCAATTACAATTTTTTTTAAAGGTGAAGTTTTTTAATTGGGAACTTAAATCCCACTTTCACATCAATTTTTAAATGGTGTAAAATAGATAGTAGTACCACCCAGTTTTACATTATTTATAGCCACAGTTCATAAGCTTCTAAGTAACAACAAGTCCTTGGATAGCCTGATAGGGGCCACTTAAAAGAGCTTCAGTGCACAAAAGCCCTTTCCACAGCTCTTACAGTGTATGGGTGAGGGAGGTCACATTGAGGGCAAATTTAAGATGGCTGCAATTTACTCCTATTCTAAGGTCCCTTTATGTTACTAAAGTGATGTAAATGTTTAAGTCAGAAGCACATTTAAAATTACCAAATGAAAGGGGCTAATCTCCAAAAGCTCCCTGCCCGATTTTTTTTGGCACAGAGACAAGTTTTTAAGCTGCCATAACTGAAAGGCAGAAATTGTCCTCAGCAAGAACCAGTTTCTAGTACCATTAAGGTCTACCGAAGAAATCTACTAAAATCCTTTGTTGAGCTTCATCCTTTTCTCTCCCATATGCTGAAAACTCTTTAATATATTACACACTGTTGAAGAAATTTTCTTCTTCCTAACAGGATTTAAACTCTTTACTTTTATAAAATATTAAGAACAGGATATGTTATGAACTATTAAGCAAAATACATTAATATTTCAGGATAATATACATGAAAGGAAATAAATCAGAACAATGCTTCAGTGGTATCAAAGCCAAATGAGAAAATCTAAGCAATTGACATTGATATGCTTCCACTGACCAGGATCATCACACTCACATGCCTCCTGTACTCCTTTTCACGCACAAATCAAACAAACACACGCTTCTATCAGTATGATAACAGAAGTTCAACTCTTTGGTCAGCCTTAATGTGACTGCATGGCTCTACGGTAAGGCTTTCAATAATCGAAAGGCATATATGTGCTCTAAAATCAGGATGAGAGAAGATCACCTCACAGGGTTACCTACTGAGGGTGAAGTGAAAACAAATGAGGAGAGGGAGTAAGTCAGGAAAGAATACAATACACAGATTGTCTTTGTGCACCATGTGTAGCTAAGAAACAGCAAGAACGAAAACATACTACTCAACAGCAGCTTTTAGGTAGTAAATTCAGTATTGAAGCATTAGTGACATTAACTAATTTGAAAAAAATATAGCAGATGTAGATTGTGGCATTGTCTATAACAAAGAAAATACAGTTATTTTACTCTTTCCATGCAATTAAAGACTACTTAAAATCTCTTTGAAGTCCATTTCTGATGGCTGAGATTGATACAAGGTTAACAACTGGAAGAAGAAAAAGGAAAAAACCTAAGGGATGTACTTAGAGAGTTTTTGCATTTTGCCTATGCTTTATTCTTTAATGTTCTGAAGCTGCTCTTGTTAACTCAGGCCCCCATTCAGACAAAGCACTTAATCACGTGCCAAAATTTCATTGATTTCAATGGGACTTAGGCTTTGGTTTAAGTGCTTCACTGAATTATGTATTATTTTTCACTTTCCCTTACTTCTTTATGAACTTACTAGAACTACTCCGAGTAATGTATTACTCAGTGTAACGTAAATTGTTGGTTTTTAGGCAGGTGACTAATACCTATCTGGAAACCTCATTACCATTTAACTAAAACAATTGATAAACTCCTAACTAAGCATAATGATGTGAATTGCAGTAATAATAAAACTTTATTTTCCCAAATAGTTTTCAAAAAGAAAGGATGGAACCAGAAAGCATCAATATTGCTAGAACTCTGTGTGATCTATGCCAATGGAAGAGCAGAGTAAGTAATTTGACTGTTTAAAAATAATGTTATTTACCATCCAGATATAATTGAGAATTTATACATTGCATAGAAAAAGTTACATAATTTTTGAAGAGTTATCATAACAAATACTCACTCTTGTTACATTTTGACAAAAGGTAAAGAAACTGATCTGTACACATGCATTCATAGTAGTTGCCATTTCTATTTGCGCTGCATTTTTTAATACTATTAATTCATCTGAAGCTATTCACCAATTCTCTTTTGTTTAAGGAGTTCCTCAATTTCAAAGGCTCTTAAGTGCCTTTAAAGTACACCTACCCTGATGTACATCAGAGGAGAATGAGGAGTGAACTGAAAGACTTCAATGTCTGTCAGGATTATAACTTTCAGCTTCAACCTTCTCTCATATTTTGGGTGAAGAATGACTGAAGAATTTTTTGTCCTGGAATCCTTCACTCATCCTCATTTGCCCTGCCTAACTTAATTCCTGTGTTTGTTAGCAGAAACAAGGCTTTTGTGGAACCATCTATTTCATTACTTTTTCTTCTTTTGAACCCTGTTCTCGCTTAGAAATATCCTGACTGCACTTGGGTCTCATTTCTCATGCCACCTTTCCTTGCTCTGTGGCCAGTGAACCTTGAGAGTAAGAAATTATGTAGCTTAAGGAACAGGTTTGAGCTGCATCTCCAATAGGAAGAAGATCTATTAGCACAGGTCGGGGTAAATTCATTGGAGGGAGATAAAAACAAGGATCATAACTAGCTCTGTATAATATGTGGTCAGATTTAATCAGCACAGTTTGTCAAAAAAGAAAAGAAAGAAAAAAAAAGAAAGAATCATTTTGAGCAAATGTGTAAGTCAGTAAATATGAACATTTTATTTCCAAAAGTTTTTGACAAGAGCTTGTCTGGAAAAGAAGCAAAGAATGGTCACAGAACAAAACTGTGTCTCTGAAACAGAAATAAAAGAGTAAAATGAAATAGTTGGCTTCTGCCATGGAAACAGTAAATGGCAAAGAATCTCAGTGTTCCATAGAGAGTAACATACTGTTTCATTAAGGATTTTCAAAGAAAGTCAAAAGCAAGTACAAAAATTTGCAGGTGACATTTTTCCCCCCTCTATGTTCAAGAGGGCTGTGGAAATGTAGGAGTCATTGGAGCCCAGAAAAACACGTTAAGGAATAAATTAAATATCTGCATGGATAGCAAGAACACCTAGTCATAATGATAGTTTCAGTCACAAGGACTATATGAAGCAGTGTGTGAAACATCAGCTTTAAAATTGTTTTACCACTTATATTTGAAATAATTCTTGAAGTTAAACTTACAGCAAACTAATACTTTATAAGAACATTATTTGCAAGGTAAACTGAGACACAATAACATTTTAGATTATTTTGCTCTGTACATTTTTCTAGTGTTAAAAGCCAGACACAGCAGAGAGTTAGAAATGACAATATTTAATATCAGTCTAATGAAATACAAAACATTTTCACTACCACCCCAAATTAAAATTTTTAGTACAGTGCTCTTTTAATCTAGTTCAGTTCCTTGATCTTACTTTTCACACAGCTCTACCAGCAGTTGTGCCAGCACAACAGAAGGGATGGCACAGGGTGGGAACAGCAGCCGGGGGAGGGAGAAGCAGGAAAGAAGGGGTCAGAATTGTATAAACTAACCTTGCTGCTAAAGAAACGTGTCCGTTATCAATATCAACACATACAGGTAGTGCTGCTCCCCTTGACTGGAACTGTTTATAGAAATACAGCTAAATGTGACAATGTACAGCCGCAAATCCAGGTCTAAATCAGTGAACTAAAGTTACTAGCTAAAATAGTATTTTTAATATATTATATAAACACACATGAACAAGGTTAACTGGGAAGAGATTATCGGCAGGAAAATACTCTTACCAGTATTAGTCAATAGAATAAGTGAGGTTCAGCTTTGAGCAAAAGACACATCTCTTGAAGAAGGAGGAGATGGGGACCTGAGAAAACTCTCATCTTCAGGGGTAGATTCAACAGCTGACAATGATTCATAATACTCATCCTCTCCATCCAGTACTTTGATTTGGCTTGAAAGTAAACAAAAACATTTATTAAGTTAAAATTTAATTCTGTTAATATCTTCAGAAATAGAAACTTTTCTGTGGATGTAAAAATGAAAATCCCTAGTATGAGAACAGGGAAAAAAAGGTAGGATGATTTGATGAGAAAGATACAGCTTTTATACATACTTTAACTGCTATTACTTTTTAATGACTATATTCTGAATGGTTCTGAGGATCAGTGAAATGCAATATCATATTTCAGTTTGAAAGTATAAAATGATAGAACGACTATTTCCATCAAATGGGCATTTAATTTGAGCAATGTGGGGTTTTTTGTCTGTTTATGTTCCAAAAGTAGGATATGATTTTGGTATTATATTTCAGATGACGGTTTGCTGTGAATATGAGCCAAAAACAACATCATCAAATTTTGGGAAAAGCCCTATTGACAGCAAGGGGCTTTCATTTTTCTGTGATGTATGATGAGCACTGCAGTCTCATGTTAGTCTTTTTATTTCCAGGATACAAACATTTTTAACTAGGGGAGGCACAAAAAATAAACCTAATCTTGCACAGTGGTGCAAAATTTTGGGCTTTAGCCTTGACTCAAAGACCTCCTGTTCATACAGTTACATTTGGAAGATTAATAAAAACCAGAGGAAATAATACAGAAAGTTCTTGTAAATTTTTAGAGTAAATGTGTCTGCAAGACTAAGCATCCATCAGTTCTCTCCGGTCTATGTGATCAGGCAAGGAAATATTTGGGCAATTATATAGAGCCAGCCTAGTTTTTCCTACCTATACCAGGTGATAACTGCTCATGTAACATTGAGAACTGACTCAGTTCAACAGAGAAGGAGCAACTCCCTTCTGGGAGGAGTGGCTTTCCCATCAGCTCCTCACATGTGCTGCCCCGGAAGGCAGAGCCCCACGGCCAGTGTGCTGCTGCGGGGCTGGCAGGGCTTCTGGCCACGTTCTAGCTCACAGAACTTCAGTTCCAACACCCTTCAGCTGGCACCTTGCACTGGTGTTAAACACACTTTAAAATATGAAGAATGCTATTTTTTTTTTTGTAGCAATAGTAAGGAGAGAGAGCTGGGGAGTATGTTTTGTAAGAAATAGTTCTAGTGTCTGCAGACAGCAGTACATGCAAGTTTTAAATTTGCTTCTGCAGAAAATGCCCAATGTCAATGCACAGAAATATGTTAATTGTTTATTTTTAGAAACCTCTCTAGAAAGTTTTGCATATTCTGTAATATCACAAAGGACTTCTTCTGTTTACAGTTGCTTAGAACTAAGAAGATAGATATTTACCCAAGTTTTCTTGGCTTCCTCTTGCTCCCTTGATATTCTAGAGTTCCCTGTGGAGAGGGCCAAGAACACACAGTCAAAGCAAAGCAGCAAGTCGTTAATTTTTAATTCAAAGTGATTTTGTGTTGAATGCAAGCAGATGCTGATAATATCAGAAGTCACAGCATAATTTTTTTGATCAAAGGGCTCAAGTGAGCCTGATGAAGCATGCATCTTGCTCGTCTTTGATAAACCACATCAATTATTCACCGTGAAGGCAGACATCCTGACATGAAAGCAACAGATAAAGAGCATAAGCACATGTTCAAGACGAGAGCAGAAGAACGTGGGGGTGGGGCTGGAGGGGCTGAAACAGGTATTAATAACAGAATTATTAACTGGAAACAAAGCCAGTAAAACAGCTTTATTGCCACTTTGAACTCACATTTAACTGGTTATAGTACATGTTGTCCTCAGGGCTATTCAGCATTTTGGGCTGCTGACATCGTCGACGAGGTGTTCTCAGCTTCTGTTCAAGACAGTTTTCTGAACCTACAGTAAGATAACACAGTTTAGTTTTAAGCTGTGCCAGGTGCTCTGAACATCTTAGCACATTTTAGTCTGTAAACAGTCTTTTCTTCTGTCCTATTTGGTCCTAGATTTATTAGCAAGTCTGTTCTATCCAAAGTAAACAAACAGAAACTTGGGAATCTTTGCTTTCTCTTTTGAAACTTAGTTCAAATGCAAGTTTTTATGCAGAACTTCATTTTCACTTTTTAACATTTTTTATTCTTCCATATATCTATATCACACAGTTCCTTATTCCTTTCACATTTTATCTTAATATCTTCTGTTATCTAAGCAGGAAATTAGGTATATTGTGACTAGCTAGGGATGTACCATTCAGCAACAACAAAATAGTTTTTCTACAGTAGACAGTAATAAAGTCTCTCGACTGATGAGACTTAGTCTATTATCATCATTTTCATTATATCAAAAGGCTACCTTCTTGACATGGCTCTCAGTTTAATCAGATTAACCAAACCAGTTTGGAATGACACTTTCTTCATATAATTTGTGATGTGCTATAAAGTAACAGTTGCTTAAAGTCATCTGGAAAGCAGAATTTAAAGATGAAGGCAGTATCTCAGAAGGGTTTCTGAAAAGAACTAGCAGCTTGCTTTTTTTTTTTTTTTTTTTTTAGTATTATGGAGAAAAGACATTATGGTGTGCTATATTCTATTTTAGCAGGTATTTTCCTTGGTCCATACTTTGGATGACAGGATAAGTATTTTCAGGATAAGTAAGTTACTAGAAGATACTGTGGGGGGTATGGAAAGGTAATTTACTTTTCATACAATTCTCTCAACGCCTTTGACTTTTCTTGTATCTCCCTGTTAAAAATTGTTTTAGTGACAGTATGAATAAAAACAGGGTTTAGCAGCACTGAAGGAAAAATATACATCTTATACATTTGCATTCCATACTGCACAAGGAACTTGCTCTGACACAAAAGGCCAGCACAAAGATCAATTAGTGTAAGTTCCTTTAAACACTTCAAAATTGAAGTTAATATGGCTTTTGCAGATGCAGGGCTCTAATCTCACAAATCATTGACAAGATCTGGCCTTCAGTAGCAGGTAACATTACAAAGGAGATTTATTATGCACCCAGGCTTACAGTTTGTACCTGCCAGCTGAATGAGGTGGAGGAGATGTTTGAACTTTGGCCTTTTCAGCCCAAAGACTGACTGTTCTGGAAGATTTTCTCTCTTTCATTGTCTTTCTCTCTCTCAACAATAAAAGTGGAAAGACACTAATTTCCTCTCAGTGTGTGACTGCAATGCCTGCGTGGGAGAGGAGCACTTGTTCCATTCCATCACAACACCTGGGAGGGATGGTGGGTTAAATGACCACCAGGGAACTGACTGCAGAGCTGGGTCTAAAATTCAAAACCAATTTTATAGAGAAAGGTTGTATTTATCCACTAACACAAAAAGACTTTAAAATAATACACTCATGCTCCTTGCTAATTTAATACCCAATGCTTCAATACTTTATACTTTTGAGTTTAGTAATACTTTCTAATATTGCTAAAGAGATTGTGATGGCTGAGCCAGAACCTTTGTTACTTGCCTGTATTGTATACAACCAGGCAAGGCAGAGGCTGTACCAGAAAATACTTCTGAGGAAACTGGGTGCCCAAATAATACCTGTTTCTTTGGAAAGTTTTTTTTTGCTATGATTTAGACAGGATATAAATGCAATTTTGTTCTCTCTGAAGTCTGAAAATGTTGCAGAAGACCTGTCATAACTACATTCTAGTCTCTCACTGCTCTGAAAGTTGCTCAAATTGATCTTAGAGCTTTCTCTCTCAGGACAGCAGGGTCTGCAATTTTTGCAAGCAATGTTTTCAGTCACAAAGCCATTTGAGTTTTTTCTTACAGCAATATAGGTTTTGAGTAGCTCTCCATGAATATTTTTTTTGCGCTAGAAAGAGGCTGGTATGAACTCAGGTCCTCTCTGTTTTGCGTGATTTCACACACCTCTCTGCAGCTTGCCAGAAGTAAAAACACAGCACACAAATATTTAGGAATTTTTAAACAGTACAATAATGTGATGGGGTGTTTTTTCCCTTTCCCCTAAGTGCTCTTGAGGCCTTCCCATTCTTTTTTTTCAAAACACACATGTATATAGGTTGGGGTTTTTAATGTCTTTTATTCATCACGATTCTGAGTCACTAATATTTTGCTCTACCTTTTCATCCTGACACTTAATTATTTCTATGTATCCTACGGGTGGTCTGCAGCTTGTGTTCTCCAAAGGAAATACCCTTTCAGTGGGCCCATTTGTCTTAGTTGCACACTACATGATCAGTACAAAATCTGGTAACATTTATCATAAACTACCATATCTGGAGAAAAGGGTATTAACATGTGCTCAGCACTCAGCAGTTGAATAGGCATTTTAAATGCTGGTCTAAAATATTTTACTTTGATGACAAACTTAAAGCCACCAATAAGAAAGAAGTCACCTGTAATTTAATAGCAACAGTTGCAGCATCAGGATCATTAACAAGGTATTGTCTATACTGCACGGAAATTGTGCCAAGTGTCTCTGGCATGTCCAGGCTCCTAGTTTGCTACAAATTTAAAGACCAGATGAGAGAGTGAGCACATGCACATTCTTCAGGTTGTCCTTTAGCACCACTTTTTAAGAAAGAGATCTGACCCCCTTTTGTCTGGAAGAAAACCTTTTCTTGTAACTCTGAGCACAGAAATGCCTTAGGTTACGATTTCTTATTTGATAAATCCCTTACTGCAGTGCAGAAATAACAGAGAGTACGAAAAATGCTCTCTGCCAAGTGCACTATGTCAGCTCATCTAAGTGTAGAATAGCTGAGGTTCTGGGCATTCTCCTCTCAGTTGAACCCAGAGAGGCTGACACATGTGGGTGAGCAGGCTCATGTGGATGCTTCCCTAAAGATACCACAAAACTGATGTTGCTTACAGTGAATGGAAATAGAAACTGGCTAACAGGTCAATCTGTTGGAGTAGAAAGTATTTATAGGTGAAGAAACAGATGCTGTTTCTGTTTAGTCCTCTATTACCACTATTGCTTATCCTTTTTATTTCTGTGATATGTAAGAGCCCAAGCCAAAAGACCAGAAACTTGAAGTGCTCAGACACACTAAAAAGATATATGTATTTTTAACTAAATGTGAAGTCAAACATTTGAGATACATTTTTATGAACTGGGAATTGCATAGTTGGAAAGCAGTGTCTCCAGGAGAGATTTGGAAACTAAGATATTCAGCTGAATATGAAATAGACTGGGTGCAAAGAAGAGAGGACTACTCAACAGAAACAGCAAAACAGTTTTATCATTGTGTGCAGAATTATTTTGAAGTGGATGCAATAAAGTTAAGAATGTTTTGAGAACAGGAATAATTTGAAATCTGGAAAATCTGCCATATGGTGAGAAATATACGAAGACTGTTCTACTTCATTGTTTTCAAAAGAAGGTTAAGAGGTGATTTGAAGCAAGTCTAAACCCCTAGATAGAATGTGGAGGGTTTTTCACATTCAAAAACAAAAGTCTAAACTAACTAATGGTCAGAAGCAGAAGAAAATTTTAGACCAGAAATACAGCACATAGTGAAAGCAATCAATTAGGAGAAAAAATATTTAGCAATATGATGGAAACAGGTTGAGACTAGAAGCTTTTAGAAAAGGCATGTTTTGACTTAAGCTAAAGTTAAAAACTATTGAAGATGTGACACAGAGCACGTCTAGCTTAACAGGAATTATTTTCTCTAAAGTGATTTTTATCAGAAGTCTCAGTCTGCAGAAGATCTGTATTGATCTTTTGAATTCTGGGGTATAGTTCCTGAATTTTCATGTGATTTTTCTTCTTTGTTTTCTTATGTCTGAAATGGAAATATTTTTTTTCAATTAGCCATCACATCCATTATACTGACACTTATTAATGACATCTCTTGGCTTGCAGACAATTAGCACATTTCTTATGCCTTACCTTATTTAGAAGACTTTTCTGTTTAAAAACCCATCCTTTCCATAAGCTGCAAAGGACTCTCTCAGAAATGCACAAACTGCCAAACAATAAGGTTTAACAAAAGCCTTCAAAGTGCTCTTTAGCCCTGACACAAGGACTTTTGCACCTAGGTTTTGGGCCCTGATCAATACTTTCAAAACAGTAGTGGCAAAAATGTATTTTTCTAATAGACTTCCCATAGGGCACATGACTTCACTTGATATTCAGTGAAGATTTCATCTTAGATGTCCTGAGTGTCCTGATTATCTTAGTATTGAAAACATGGGTACCAGACACTGGGCAGGCATGTCAGAAGGAACAGAATCATCAGGTTTTGCTTGCTGAAATGAAGTTAGGGTCTCCATAAACTCTTCATGACTAAACTCTTGCTTCAAAAACTTCTTGATGTTGATAATCTTACCAAACATTGCTAATTTTTCCTATATAGAGAATTCTGCAGAGAAATGGCGATGAAGCAGCTACAACTATATTTGGAACTAAAACCCACTGATGTGAATCAGATTGTTTTAAGGCTGGTGCAGCACATCTGGGGCTCTAAACACAGATTGACATCTTACTTTTTTTGCAAGGAATGCATAGAAGGGTTCTTTGGCAATGTATCAGTGCCCCAAAGAGGCTGTGTTGCTTATTCCCTTGATGAAGGGACTTCATCCACCACAATACATATTGAAGAGTGGAGCTGAGTACACTCATTTTCCTTCTGAACCCAAAGCAGGTTTGGAAGGGGTAGTCTTGTCTCTTTTTCAGCTATAGATGAAAACAAACCTAGTATCTCAAGAAGAGCAGTTTTTTCCTAATTACTCAAACAAGGAGATTTAGAGTATGAGAAGGGGCAGTTTGTTAAAGGAAAGGTAATGGGGCCATTTAGGGGATCATATGTATTATTAACAACGTAAGCAAATAAAGTAGAGGAATCAGTATGACCAAGAAAAATAGTAAGCATGTAGCTGATTTCCAATCTATAATATCAGATGAAACATGAAAGTGCAACCCTTAATTATAAGCAAATATTAGCACAGACTCATGGGATCTCATCATAACATCTCAAGGTCTACATTCATGAAAATTTAAGCAATGTTTAAAATCATGTTAATTTGTTCTTTGTTTGTTTCTTTTCCTGCCAGTCTAATTTATTCCAAAAGACTTTGGTTCTCAAGCCTGGATATATTGATCATGCCTATGTAAAGCATTGTTATAGCCTGGGGAGAAGACTTTTGTGGAAAAACTTGTCTTTGTTCTCCTTTGATAATTTATATGTATTTTGATGTTTTCAAGTCTCCAGTTTTGAATCCTTTTCCAAGGCAGCAAGTTAACTTCACTTTTTCTCTTGAAGTCTTAGGCAAATGAAGAAGTGACCTCACAGACAATGATAATATACATCCTCCTCCTGGAGTGGATGCCAGTGGATAATTATGTGCAGCATGTTGACTTCAAGGAACAGCTACATTTTCTTGTATGCTACGCAAGTCTGTTCAAGGAGAGGACTCAAGGGGCTAAGGATTCTGTTCCCACTCATATCAGTGTTAAATGGGACTGACTGAACATCACTTATGCAGTAAAAACTGCTGCAAATTAACTACACTTCATGATTTTCATTATTTCAGCTTTATTTTAAATAAGAGCATCTTACAAAGGGCACGCAATGCTGTTTGGCTAGGAATGTTCATACAAATGTATCTTCCTTCCTTTTCCATTCCCATGATTCTCCACCATTTGTACAAATTTGTATCATACCATAAGTGCAAAACAGGAGTAAAGTGCAGAATGGGAGGGAAATGAAAAATGTGCCTGGGAACCAGAGTGAATACTTGAGCCATTAGTCCCCACTGAGCTCCTGCTGTGTCTGCCTGCCATACTCAATTCCATCAGTGCAGAACTATCCTGCATATCCCTGTACTAAACTGCAGGCAGTGTGATTTTAGTATGAGCATATAATAAGAGATACCCGGCCTACATCACACGGTATTTGTACACTGCCTGTTAATGCTACCAACTATGAAAGTATCAGAAACAAGGACAGGATAACAGGTCTAATAGGCTTTACTAAACAAATGTTGCAGAATAATCTGTAGCTTCATTTGGAAATAATGAAGTTATCATGTCTATGCTACATACTATAAATTCAATTATATTATGGTAGTTCTGCAAAAATGCTGGAGGCTGATAGAAAATAAACACACTGTCTCTGTAAGATTTTAATCTCAGTACAGGCAAAACCACACCAAGAGACAACAACACAGGGCAGGAGAGAATAAAGAGCAAGACTACTTGGTGACTTGAGTAATAAGGTATGCTTTCATTATGTTCTTTTCCCTTCTGAGGTTAGTTAGAGGGAAAAGAGAAAACTATAGGA
Source organism: Entomyzon cyanotis (assembly GCA_024500445.1). NCBI lineage: Eukaryota > Metazoa > Chordata > Aves > Passeriformes > Meliphagidae > Entomyzon > Entomyzon cyanotis. The sequence continues at coordinate 9,119,074 of JAKEPQ010001027.1, read as the reverse complement.
AAGAGAAATGGACAGGAAAAAGACAAAAACCCCCGACTAAGTCAGGTACTCAGAAACTAAGGAAAAGAAGAAAAGGGAGTAAAAACCATTAATGGTGAAGCAGCAGAATTTATATTCTGGCATCAGAGGATTAAGTTAATCTAGTAACATCAGAAGCCTGGAGGCATATTGACATAACACTATTAACAACTGTAATTGTCTCCAGAATACTTCATGCTTACCTACCAGTAGTTTTAGACCTCTGCAAATGTTCAATAAGGCCATCCATTCTATTGATATAATAATATCTAGTATGATAGAAACCATTCCCGCCACCAAATTGCCTTGGTCCCTTCCTGTACGTAAGAGTGTCCAGAAACATGTTTAAGTGCTGGCACTCTTCATGCTGCTAGTGACAAGCAAGTGTGGAAAGAACAACAAATCAGATGTGCTTTGAGGATTTACAAGACCTCAGCCCTTGCTAACTCACAAAATATCACACCGAATCTTCATGTAAGGATGCTAACTACTTAAAAATATATTTATATTAATGCTTAGAAAGAGTGATTAATCCTTACCAACACCAGTGTACTTAAAGCTCTTACCTGGATTCATTACATAAGAATAATAGATTTAATAATTTTCAGTGTCAAGAACTTTGTAGTCTATAACTCAAATGTAGTTGCCAGATTCACTGAACACACAGAATCTGAAGGAGTAAAAAGTCCTACAGAAAGATATAAAATAAAACAAAACCAAGCTTCACTATCACCTTGGATCCCCCACACAACTGTGGTGAACTAGAATTCTGTTTATTCAGATGGAGTGTGCTCGTAGTGCCAAAAGCCATAGACTGCTAGGGAAATTAGTGTAGCCTCTTTGATGTCATGTGCATCCCAGAATCTGAAACACACTGCTGAAACTGTGAGCATAGCCTTTTGTTTATAACCTCTAAACAGAACCATTTGAATACACATGCTGAAAGAACTTGTAACAGAAGCAATGCATTTTCTTCCACCCAGTGATTCATTACGTACAGCTTCATTTTGGATACTGCAGTTATATGCAAAGCCATATGCTTTAGATTACAAAGCACACTAAGCAAATCATAAGTTTTTCAAGATGGTATGTAAAGGCTGGTTTTGCATCTGTTTGTTGCCAACGACCCAGATGACACTCTAATTAGAACAACAAATATTTTATGTGAAATCAATCATTTAGCTGTCTCTGAACCCTGAGACAATGGCTTTTAGATACATTTTGTTGGGAAACAAGACCCATAAATTGTTAGAATCTTGGCTTTTGCTATTTTTCTTCTTCCAACACAGTTCTGATCCTTCAGTATTTGTCAGTTCTTTCAGTTTGTACTGTAAGTGATTTGACTGTAGAGGAAAAAGGCAGAGATTAAACAAAGCATACCAAAGAACTAAACTGTCAGTGACTGGGGAGGGGGGAGGGGAGGGGGGACCGGATCTCACAAACGAGGGAAGGAGAGAGAAAAGAAAATTTTTTTTTTTTTATTTATTTATTTTAAAAATAAAAAGAAGCCCACAAGCGGGGGCCGCCCACCCCCCCCCCCCCCCCCCCCCAGGCCCCAACCAAACCCACCAAAAAGAAAGAATGTGCAAAAAACCACCAAAAATTTTTTTTTTTATAAAATATAAAAAAATTTTCCCCCGGGAAGAACCTGTGCTAGCCACAAGTGACTAACACAGGTAAGATTCAAACCTGTCAGCAAACAGCACACTTCTGCAAGTATGATCCTGAAGACATCTTCCTGTATGTTGAATACACAGAAGCACTTATATGCCCTGCACATTAAAACACCTAATAGTGTGTTCCAGAGGTGTGGCAATTAGTTGAAGTCCAAGAGGTTTACATAGATACAACCATAACTTCAGGGAAAAAAAAATTCATGCCAAACCATCTGAATGGCAGAAACTACTTCTAGACAATGCAGAAAACTTAAATGATCTTTATTTTTCTTTTCCTCCTCAAACCTGACCCAAGGCAGTGGTGGAAGCTGCTCTTTGGTTAATTCATAACATCACAGAATGGTTTGGGTTGGAAGGAACATTAAAGATCATCTAGTTCAAATCCCCCTGACAAGGGACATCTTCCACTAGACCAGGTTGCTCAGAGCTCCAGCCAACCTGGCCTTAAGGGATGGGGCATCTGTGACTTACTGGGCAACCTATTCCAGTGCTTCACCAGCCTCAGAGTAAAGACTTTCTTCCTAACATCTAATCTAAACCTACTCTCTTTCAGTTTGAAGCCATTCCCCTTTGTCCTGACACTACATTCCCTTGTGAAAAGTTTCTCTCCATCTTTCTTGTGAGCCCTGTTTTTAGGTACTGGAAAGCTGCAATTAGGTCACTCTGGAGCCACCTCTTCTCCAGGCTGAACAATCCCAATTGTATCATCCGTTCTTCGTTGGAGTGATGCTCCATCCCTATAATCAACATGGCAGCCCTCCTCTGAACTTGCTCCAACAGATTGATGACTTTCCTGTGCTCGGAAATCCAGAGCTGGATGTAGCACTCCAGGTGGGATCTCACAAGAGCAGAGCAGAGGGGCAGAATCACCTCCCATGATCTGCTGAGGATGCAGCTGAGGATACAGTTGGCGTATGATTTTTTTTCAGAAGAGACATTTAATGATGAAAACCAGGTCATTCCAGGTATGCTGGAATTACTATGTATCACAGCCTTTTTCCTAGTTCTAGAGGACCTGGTTAACACAATAGACACCAGGTGATAAAAAATATCTATCTCACATTATCATGTGAAGTAAGTGATGCCTCTCTCACTGTCTGAACAATGCTGTATGATCAATAAAAGTTAACGAAGAACTTCACAGGAGAAAAACCTACTGAGAGCAATTAAATATGAAGTGATCACTTCCAGATCAAGACATCCTTGAGACACAAACCATGTTTCGCTGGAGAGTGTTCTGGGCAAGTATCTCTGCTTGCCCTACTTTTGTACTATACCCTAGACTTTTCCTTTTGGTTACTGTGAGATAGAGAAAAACAGGATAAATAGATTTGGGTGGGACTGGAAATGTTCTTTCTTATATGTGGCTGGGTTTTTCTGTTTGTGGTTTTTTGTTGAATTTTTTTTTTGTGTGTGTGTGTGTAAGATTGCTAATATTCAAATGACCAGCAAAGAGATCAACTTAAAATAAATAAATTCAAGCAGAACAAATCCCTAAGAGGCACCTGAAACCGAGGCTGAGGTAACTTCTCACAAGGCAAATATCAGAGTCTTCACTGTAAAGACCATTTCAAGATCAACTTTAACTGTTTATGGCAGGAAGGTTGTATTACACTTGCCTTTTTCTTAGCAGTGCACTAGATCAGCCTGAGCTTCTGAAATGCCAAGGTTGAAATTCCATGCAAAGATGAATACAAAGGAAAGCGACTCATTCTTCAGTTTTCTGGACATGCCCCATTTCCCCTGCTCCATGAGTATTTATCTGAGGTACTAGTCCTAAAGTAGAAACACTGGGACACCTATACAGGCATCGTGCACTCAGAGGTTTGCCATTATGCAAGCTTGTCTCATCAGTATTGGGACTCAGACTGTTGATGCAGTTCATTTATTTAGTGAAGTTAAAGAAAATAGGAATAGAAAGAATCTCAGTGAATATTTTGTCCTTTCCTGTCTTCCAAACCATGTATCATGTTGGCGGCATGAGAAATTTTCAAAAATGCTCAAAACCAAAAGATATCAAAAAAATCTCACAAACACAGCATCAACAATGGAGCAACTCATGATACTTCAGCACAATAAGATGGCAGCTATTCCTTCAAAGAAGAATTAGGATGATGATTTAGTCAATATGATTAAATAAATAGCTTTGGCAACTTTGAAGTACAAATCCTAAATAATGTGACAGTATCATAAATTTTAGAGACAGTCTCCAAAACATATTTGGAGCTACTAATACACAAGTTTTCAAACTGCAGATTGTGGATCTTAAGAGCAGCATCTCATGTGCTAATATGCCTCAGAAAACTCACTGGACACTTGGCACTGGTTTATCTTGTGGATTCTAGCTAAGAAAAGCAAAGCATATGGGGAAAAAGATGAAACAAACATGAAAAGTAAACAGTCAGATTAACTTTTAAAAATAGTCAAAACATTCAGTGCATTAAAGAAGAGTAACAAATCACAAATACCTTTCTAATACTGCTTCTCTGTAGAGCCAATTACTGCATTGGCCAAAAATGCATCATACAATTGTGGGGGGTTAGCCTATGTGATCAAAAGTAGGGCAGGAGGCAATCTGTAAGTTCACACTCTATTAAGATGTGGTTCATAATGGTCTGTGTTTCAGAGTTGCTGTTGTAGCATATAGCCTGGATGCATTTAAAGGTAATCCCTCACCTTTTTCCAAACTGTAATAATAGCATTTTTATCCCATGCCCTCAGAGATTAAGCCACTTGATTGACTTTGAATTCTGGACACACAGGAAATTTGTATTAATTTAGCATAATGATGAGGCGCAATAAAGGCTCTGTGGAACCACAACAGCATGGTCTCTAAGGTTTTGTTCGTTACAGAAACACAATTTGCATATCTAAAGGCTTGAAACCATGGGTCCATATTGATACAACTAGTATCTCAAATTTGAGTGTAGCAGATTCAGCATATATTTCAAAGAATAAATGGTAGAAGCACAAGATAAAACTCTCAGTAGATTTCTTCATTAAGAAAGAAGGTCTTTTTCTGAATTCAAGGTAGTTGGCAGCAGTAACTTTTAAAGGAGGTATTACAGAAAGGTTGACTGAAGCTTGTAAAAATACCACTAGTTAGATATTTGCATCCTGATGTTGCTAGAGTACTTTGGTCTGACATTTGTAAATGTTGGAAGCAAAGGTATCTTGGTTAGATAAAGGAAACTAATGCTGCTGACCTACGTTCTACAGTAATCCAGTTCTTTAAGGGCTTGTTAAGTGCTACTGGGACCCCCAGTTAGTGATAGTTCATAAGTGATATACACATCAAACTCAGGCCACTGAATTCTGAAGGAGTACTCTGAAAGAGAAACTGAAGAAGCATAAGCAAACTTTTCAGTCAGTGACAGATTTTGAAAAATAAGCAGGAGTAGAAAAAATCTTTAGGCTTTAAAGATGTCTGTTAACCTGTGAAAGAGTATCTAGGTTCGTTTTTTTGTACTTCTAAATCCAAATCACAACCTTTTATTGACAACCTACACTATGAATGTAGTGGAAGAATGCTAGACTCATATAAAAATAAGGGCTCATAATTTTCAGAGGTGCAGTTTTTTATGTTTCATCCTGAAATAGTAGACGGAAGTTTCTAGTAATAGCAAAAGTAAATTCAGAAAATGTAGAAAAAACATTTAAAGAAATGTGAGGGAGGTCTGCAAACTCCAGCCCTGGGATCTCAATAATAATATAGTAATTTTAAGCTACATATTTCATGGTACTTAGCAACACCACCTGTAGTAAGAGTTTGGGGAGTGCAAAGCACACAGAATATGTGTAATTTTCATCCAGTTTTCCCTAAATGCTTTAAAAGATAATTTTGGTGAAGATTTCAGCTCATGGAGGCAGAGGAAGATATACACATATGTGCACACAGACAAACAAAGTAAGTTGACTTTCTGGTATTATGGTGACTTGCTGATGTGACAGTATGTTGTTTTGTTCTAAAATCACCGTTCTTGACAGTGCACAGCTTGCATTAGTGTATCAGCTCACTGTACTATATTCCCCTCTGAACACAGTCTTTGTGCTTCAGTGTCACTTACTTTAAAATGGCAAATGCTGTGGAATTAGAGTTTTTATCTCTCATAAATACGTGACTAATTCAAGTGACTTTGATGACATTTTATTCATCAGAAATTGATGAACTTTTCTTTACCAAAATAAGCACTGATTTCAGGGTTCAAACTGAGGCACTGGAAAGGCTGATTTTTAAACCATTACAGCTCACCTGTTCTGGAAAATCAGACTCCTTCATGGTGTGTAAATGCAGGTACATGGAATTTGTCACTCCAGAAAATACCAGTTAAGTGATTTCTGAAATTTTTTGTGGAGTTGATTTGGATGTTTTCCACCTCCTAATTACTACAGATGTTTGATTTTCTTTCAACCCCTTTCTTACAAGTCTATACTAGATTCTTTGCGGTATTGAATAGTGTATCCCAATAGAGTAGCTTGTGATATAACAACATCAAAACCTGTTTGTGTCCTGATTCTGTACTTGGGTCTATTGGTATTGCAGAGGATGCAAAGTTGTGAATTAACACTTTATTAATTACTGTGCACTACTTCCTTGTGTGAATGACCTACAAAGGACCCCACAGAGTTGCGACATGAACAAACTGGTACATTGCAAGTGTACCTATTGCCACAGAATGCCACATCTGATTTCTCTCTTCTGGACAGCCAGAAAGTATGGCCATATTAACATAACTCTCTTCCATAACATATCCTACTTCTCAGTAGGACTAATTAGCTTAGGCACGGTACTGCACTCATCCAGCTATACTGCCTCCGGGGTCTGATTCACATCTAGCTTGAGCAGCTCTGCAAAGCACTGGCATGCGTTGAGTTGCTATATCATAAATTTATATTACAGCTTATTCTATATTAACTTTCCCATAGAGACAAAACCTAAAAATCTGCTTTGCCGCTGCAAACAGACTCATCAAAGTCTCCTACTGAAGTAATGCCATAATAATAATGAAAATATCCTGGCCCCGGTAGAAAGGCTCATATCCTGAAAACACTAACATGGGTGCACACTTTCATTACTAGGACTAGTTCCTCTGAAGCCAGCCCCAACACTATGCATATGAACACCAGGGAAAAGCTAGAAAGCATCAGAAAAACACCTTGATATTAACATGGTTTAGAGAAATAAGACTAAAATGAAAATGTGCAACAGAATTTTAACTCCTGTCTTTAGAATGGACTGTCTTAATTAATTCCCATTATTAAAGGGCACTGTGAAGTAAAAGGCTATGGGCAGAGAGAAATATGCATTTCTCTTCATTTGTAGAAGACATAATAAATTTTAAAAGTTCATCACTTAGTCTATCTACACAATACTCAAATTAACTCATGAAGCAGTTATAATTCAGAGACAAATGAGAGCCATATACTTTCTACCAATACACAATAATATGTAAGAGTACTTAAGGCTAACCCAAAAATCCTGCCCGCAACTGTGTTCTTCTTATCCTTTTAAAGCATTTATGGCAAACCTGTGAATAAGAAGTGCTTTGCTGCTACCAGGTATAACTACAATGGCACCCAGACATATTTCTAACCTCTACTAAAACTACAACTAAGGCAATTTAACTTAGGACATCAGAAAAACATGCTTATTGTCCATACTCAATGAAGGGAAAAAGTCAATGACATCTTAAGAACTGCCTATGTTTTGGGTTCTGTTTTTTTCTTTTGATGGTCTCAAAAAGTCTTTTCTAGATTACTGCCACTTGAAGATGAGAAACTATTAAAGTAGCACACAAAGTCAATAAAATGATCTCACTAGACTTGCCAATGTGCATAAGGGGTTTTATCTTTAAAAATAGCCTAGTATTTAGTTGTGTAAGTTCCAAATAGTGTTTAATGGGTGAAAATGCCTCAAGATTTCTGAAAGATATTCCTACTTCTTGGTCATTAGTATTCTGCAGCAGGGTAATTTAAATCTCTTTTCATTCTTGGTACTCAAGATCACAGTCCTCCTTACTTTTAAAGGGGAGGAATTTCCACCTCTGTTGAATGGAAGCATCCCAATAAGAACCATAAAGCACAGCCACTGATGGGCCCTCTTCAGCCAGTGCCATGACCAGACAACTGTAGAGTGTCTAACCTCAGTTTGAAGTTAATGAGGCTTCTTTTTTATCAATTTGTTCCCTCACTAATACTGGAATTTTAGGGCAACAGAAACTTTTTGTGAATTCAGGTCATATTAACTAACAGTTTCAGCTGAAATAACATGAAAATACTTCAGAGATGTTGAAAGAATTCATTCTGGCATCTCAAAAAACAATACATTTTGATTTTGTCACAAGGGGACTCCTTTCCCAAAACAGAGGAGGTAGTGCTGCCACCCCTGATATCCAAAAACTCAGTGATTAAGCCATGTTCTTAGGTTGTGAAACATGTAGCTTCAAGCACCTCTTTTAAGTGATTTGGTACAGGGACCTGAACCCAAACATCATGCTTCTCAGGAGAGTAGCCAAACTGCTGGGTTAGAAAATATTCTTAGGTAGGTTTCTCTCAGCCTCATTTGTTGAAAGTGTCCCACTTTACATAAAGTAGTTAAATATTCATTGAAACAGAGATTGAAAGCCAGGTGCTGGCCCCCTTTTCCTCTGACTGCTCAAATTACCAGGATCTCAAGTCATTCACATGCTCCCTCTTTCTGTGGCCTACTTACTATTTAATGTACATTCCACTGATGAGAGAAAGGGGAGAAGGGGAAAATGCTTTCTTCTCTAAACTTCTGTATTGGCCTGGGGCATCACCCAGACCAGCCAGAATATGGGTCAGTGAAAGTTTTGAGCCTTACCTTTGGAAGTAGTATGGAAGGAAAAAAACGGTCACTTTCTAACACATAGAGTGGATAAAAATAAAGCAGTTTAATGACAAGAAATACTATTATTTAAAGGAGAAAGAAGTGAGACATCTGCATCTATTTGTATCCAATGTTTATCCAATGTTTATCCCTATTGGCACAATTAATAAAAGCTATGCATAAATCACACAAAGTTCATTAAATCCACTGGCTTAGGCTGCTGACTAATTGGTAAATACACACTCGATAAAAATGTAAAATGTATGCCAACTCCACATTGTAAAGCTGTTTTCTAGTTAAGAAGTCTCTACTTCTCTGTGGCTTTTCCAACAGAGCTTGATTTTCACAGTTATTGATCTCAGGGAAACAAGAATGCCCAGAACCATGCCAAAGTGCCCTGGAATAGGAAAACTAAAAGCACCTCTATCAAGTTTATAGAGACCAAGGAGTTTACTATCCTGTGCCTAGGGCAATTTTCTAACACACCCATGTTTTCTTCGGTTTTTTTTTTTTTATTTAAAAAAAAAAATTTTGTTTGTTTTTTTTAAAATTTTTTCTGGTTGGGGTGGTGGTGTGGGGGGGGGGGCCAAGCTTTTTACTATATATATAAAAAAAAAAAAAAAATGTTTTTTTCCCTCTTTTTTTTTTTTAAAAATTGGGGTCCTCCCTAGCCGCTCAACAGCGACACCCATGAATCTAAGGTCTGCTGATGCCTGCTCTGTACAATTCAACAGACTACTTTAGGGACTTCAACTCTTTTGTAATTCTGGCCTTCAGCATTTGCTTCTGCAATGTTGCCTTCAGGCAGTCCAACGTGAAGGTATCACTGCTCAGCAAAACTTTGAATCTTTTAAATCTATCAGCTATGATAAATTAAAGGTCTGGGAACTATGGAAGCCTGTGCAAACAGACAACTTGACACTACCAGAATTAGACAAAACCAAAAACTAATTATAAAAAACATGACAAGTGTGAGAGTAGCTGAGGCTGGAGAAGGTCACAGAAGACCATCTCCACTCATTTGGACAGGATGAAGGATTTGTGCTCCTCAGAACATCTTCCTTTTCAGAAGAGACCAGCACCCCGCCAGCCACAGATTTTTATAGATAGGGAGCTCATAAAAAGGTTTTAATACTTACAATATCTGTTCAAAAATCCATGAAAAGCCTTATCTGAATGGTCTCTTGCTACCATCACTGAAGACTCTGATTACGGGCAGCCTTCCTGACATCAAACAAAACCAAATGCAGAGAGGCCTTGGGAGCCAGCCCAGTGCTTTGTCTGGGTCTGACCTCAAGTTTTTTGTATTTACATTTTTTCCAAAACGTGATTTAGAACAGATGTCACTGGACACCAGAACTCTTCTCCAAGGCTGGAGTAGAAAATCACAGGAAAAGAGGGAGAAACAGACCAGCTCAATTTACATTACATGAGGATATTGATCTGCACAGCAAGGAGAGGGCAGAATTCACACATCTCAAATTTTAGTTTAATTAGAATCACAATCAAACAGCAATGCTGGTTTCCCTCTATCAAGGGTCAAGCAAAAGGCTTGGTTTGATTTTTAACAGCCTTATAAACAAGTGGAATATTTTGGTTTAGGGGTGGTTTAGGACCATCTCTGCTTGTATTCTCTATTTCTGCCATTGACTTTGGCAATGCCTGAACAACATATTAAAAGCACTTGCCTCAAACCACACTTATGGTGTGCATGTTTGAAACAAAGGATGAAATAATGTTGAAAAACAGTATTATGAAACTGATATAGATTTAATAGTGGCCAAAAGAAAGAAATGGGAATATGAAACCCCCTTCTTCTCTAGACAATGTGTGGTGAAATAAACTGTTCGCAATGGAGGGAAAAAGCTCAAAAAGAAACATTTGGAAATAATACAATGACATATGGTCCCATATGTTGAATCTATAATGCTTCCTAATTCCTTCAGGGTAAAATTCACCCTTCTCCTGAACAAATTCCAAGTAACTGAGATTTGCCTGTGAGAACTGAAGGAAGGACTAGAATCTTCCCTCCATACACAGACAAGAGAAGACAATGAAGCAGCTTTACTGCAGTTGCCATTTTACCCATGGCTTGAAGCAGCACCAGTAACATTTTTTGATCCTTTTCTGGGTAATTGTAATTGCTGATCTACAGGCTCATCCTCATCTCCTTGGCTGAGTCTACTCAGGGCATGCTTTCCCTGTAGGGTGCTCCATGGCAAAGAAGGCATGTGCTCAACTTTCTGAATGATACTAGGACAGCAGTATAGCTGGAGTTGCTTTAAAAATTTCATATCTAGAAAGCTGCATGTTGGTGCTGATAAGGCATCCTCAGGGCAATTATGCTCTATGGCAATTTTTGGTGATGCTTTTACAACCCTTAGGTTTTTGAGATAGATGATTTCCACTCAAAATTCCTGGTCTTGTGCCATTCATCAGTCCCTGGATGGGGGAGTGAAAGAGGAAATAGCCTGCAATATCTGGCAACAGGTTTGATCCTTTTAGTGAGCAGATTTTGTAAGTGTGCTGAACACAACTGGTTAAACATCTACCCAGCAATGAAAGAGTCTCATATCCAAATGCTCTGAATTAAATTGTGATATAGTAATTATTACTGGAGTTTTCTCATATTTTGGGTGGCTGCATTACTCAGGATTGAGGAACAGGTAACTGCCTAGGTGAATAAATCACTGAAGACACTTAAGCAATCGCAGTTCTGTTGACTCCTCACAGCTCTGGAAAGCCAGGCTACCTAGAGCTAAGGTACCCAATTGCAGTTTTCATCACTGACTCATATGGATGTAACATTGCACTGCAATACTTCTGTTGGCACACAAAAGGAAAACTTTTCTCACAATCCTTATTCTTATACTCCTTATTGATGGGTTGTTCCAAATTTCAGATGCTCCAAAGATGGAATATGCTGCTATTTGCCTGGTCAATAAAGTGAAGCTCAATGCCCCTTTCATAGATCATTTAAGCTGTTTATTAATTTGCTTCATTTTTGCCATCTCTAGTCTGCTTCAGAGGCTAGTAATTAGTTGTATTTATTGACCTATTTTGTTTGTATACAAATAATTTTGCAATTATAGGTTATTAAATGTTATGTATTGGTATTCTTGTTCATATTCTTTTAAAATTTGTGTTAAATACCATGCCATCCCCTGCCCAAAAGGAAGAGGCATCTTTGCATTTTGTTTTTGTGTTTTACCCAATTGTGTTGGTAGTAACAGGAATTACCTGTGAACATGGGAGGGAGCAACACTGTAGTAACTGACACTTCCACTGAAAAATTACCTATGAAATGATGTACAGATTTTTCAATTCAACTGAACTCCACCAATGGAGAGGGGGATTCAAAAGGTATATTCACGACTGGTATCAGAGAAGACAAAAAGTGTAGCAGATATGAAATGAGATCAATCAAGTCATAAAAAAGTTCATTTAGCAGAAAACCTGCTGTGAAGTGGAAATTAAGGCAGAAAAGCCTTTGTCTCCAGTTTGATAGCTTGAGGGAACTAGACAATATGCTGAAATCAAATTTTCCATTTAGTTTTTCTTTAACTATGATTCAATAAAGCACAGGCTCACTATACCCTGCATTCATGAAAGTTACCTTCGTTCCTCACTTTCTAACTCAAAGCTTGCTTTAAGAGAAGTTTCTAGGGAATCATAGCATGGTTAGGGTTGGAAGCGACCTTGAAGATCATTTAGTTCCAACCCCTCCGCCTGTCGCTGTTGAGCGGCTAGCTAAGGAATGACCCAAGCTCTCAGACAAGGAAAGAGAGGAGAAGAGAACTTTATTGTTTTGAATTCCATATATATAGAGTTTACAGAGGTGCCCCAGATTGGTCAGCCAGAAACCTCCCCCTAGGCCCAACTGGCCAAGCCCGAACTGACTCAATCTGGAGAAATTGTTTGCAAAACATCCAAACTTTATCTTGTTTATGAAATATAGCAAAATGTTCCCACGGGAAAAACCTGTGCTAGCCACATCCGCCATGGCCAGGAACGCTTTTCACTACACCAGGTTGCTCAAAGCCCCATCCAACCTGGCCTTGACCACTTCCAGGGATGCGGTAACCACAGCTTCTCTGGGCACACTGACATTCTTAAGCATGTCATCCTCCACAAATCAATAAACCTAAACATACACAGAAGCACCTTGCAGTGCCTAGGCACAAGATGAGGAGTCTGAAGAAATCGCAGCCTGCTTCTCTGAGCTGCTCTGTAAATTGGCAGCATGCGACATCTAGGAAAGACATCTTCCAGCACCAGACACCAGCCACAATATCCTGTCCATGTAGAAGGACAGCACCTGAACCGCGGGGACATGTCAGCATTCAAAACCTCTTTTATGCTCAGAAATTCGTGAAGTCTCAGACTATAGTTCGCACACACTGACTTCTACAAATGACAGTAATACCCATACCACACACATAGCGACCAGCTAGGTGTCATAGTCTTCTGGAAGTCATTTTTCTCAAAGGCAGAAAAATCCATGTGTCTGTACTGAGAACCCTTGCTTCAGGAAAGGTGCAAAAATGCCCAGTAAAATGACAGCACGTCCCGCAAAAGATCTTGATGAGTACAGAAAAAATGGCTGTGCCAAGTACTGTTCTGAATGAATTTTTGTTCTTGAGCATTATGTGAGTTGACTGAGATGCTGCCTTGCTACCTCAGTGACCCAGCTGCTCAGCTCAGTGGTGCTGTCCCAATGACATCGATCCGCAGCAAATACTAGAGCCTAGCATTCAGACCTGTAACACCTAACATAAGGTGTTGCACAACCCAGGCTTACAGAAGGAATTCATACTACACAGAAGTGTTGGAGCTGTTGGGAGACTGTCCTTGCAGATTGGAAACCACAGCCCTGAGGAAAGACAGGCACCATCTTAGAGAAATAGTATGTACTCTTAGCATCTTTTCAATCCGGCTCTACTCATTTGGGCTCATCTGCATGTAGAAGTCCACCAGAATGTCTTTCTGGTTATTTTTCCGGAAGACACCTATAAAACGATCATAAACACAGGAAGGATATGATAAGGATGTGGGCATCAGATCTCTGAGTCCCCCACTACAAGAAGCAGAGATCTTTTAAGTCCATAGGCAGGGATTAAGAAGTACTTCACTTTGCTTCCCCAGCTGGGGGATAAGGATAATAATTATCCAGACAAAAACTACAAAAACTACAGAAGACAAAGAAGGATGTAAAGAAAGTGTTTAGCATCAGAACCACAATAAACTCCCAGAATAAACTTCTGCCCAGTAAATTTCTAGAGGGCACTAAGCTAACCTTAATGCTGATAGAAGATGAGTTTTATTATCTGATAGATACAGAGCCAACAGTACATTCTAAACGTATATACACACATATATACTACACACATGATAGGAATGAAAAGTCTTCCTCTCTTCCAATCACCACCACTTGCTCTTTCCCAGCTCTAAAAAGGGCAACGAAGGTTCTTCCATGGCTGCTAGAAATCATTTCAAAAGCTAAACCAAGATGGGGCTGAGGAGGGAGTATTTATTTCCTGTGTATTTATTTCCAAAACTACTCATTGTGCCAGTTATTTACTTCTCTTTGGTTCTTGTCTCTGCATGTCAAAGTGCTTACCAACAAACTCTGTTTATTTGGTGTCTACAACACCTCTGTCAGAATGTGAATTGGCATCAGCAATGTGTCAGCCTGTGCCAATGACGAGTGATGCCTGTCAGACTCCCCCCCACTGTAATGCTTACATTACTTTTCTGTTTAAAAAAAAAGTGAACTTGACACTATCTACATTAGCCCATCACCAATACTTGGAAAGTCATCTCTCTTCTCCTTTAATATTTGGAAATACTTAAAGAGTTTCAGGAAAATATTTTCATGGAATGTTTGATGTAAAAAAATGCTCCAAGGCAGATAGATTTTTCCCGTTAACATTTCAAAATTGCTTCAAGACTGAATGAACCATGTGATGACATACTTCTATGTTTTAATTTTCCAGCTGGAAAATGAAAATGTATTCAAGATTTAAAAGGTCTTTTACAAAATACACAGAAACTATTAAAAACAGTACCTGGGCTATTCTGCAGGAAAGGGAACAGAAAAAAACACACCTGGGATACAAGGCCCTGTAGCCACTCAGCAGTCCACAAAACAGCTCCAGCGAGCTTAACCACATCCTTCCTTCCCAGGGAGGCCATGACTCAGAAGGCACAGAGCCAATACACTCATGCCAGATATTTGAAATGACAAATGAGAATAAAAGCATAAACTCACCCAGGACAAAGTTCAGCTTCTTCTAGATGGACATGGGCTGGTACTTTTGTGAAATCATCCTTAGACTGACTGCAAAAAGGGGGCATAGCATGCAATGACTGCATCTACCTAATATTTCCTGGAAGAAGACAAGAAGCAGGTGCGTCTGTATCCCCACTCATCATCTGTTGGGTTGGCTAAACGGGCTTTACATGCATGCAGCTGGGAATGTTTTACAGCACTCTCCTTCACATTCTTTCTCTAGTGACTGCATTCTTCTTCTTACACCAAATTGCCTCTTGCATTGAGAGAGCAGCTCCCAGCCAATTTTGCTTCACTATGCATGGAACAACTGGTACCTGCTTGATGTGTGGCTGTACTGTTTTCTTTAGAAAGGAGTAGCACTTTCAAAGTGGACAGAGGGTTGCACAAGAATTGTTATTTGTTGATCCACTGACAAAATAATTTTGTTCTGATCACTCTGATGTGGCAGAAGGGAACACAGCAGCAACAGTGGAGGTTTATGCAATTTGCAGAGTGTCTTACTGCCTTCTACAGTAGAACCACTGCCACCTTTAAGCAGAAAATAGTCCACTGAGCCCATCTTCTCAAACTGTGGAGGGCAAGATTTGCTATCAAATGATAGCTACTTGCTGTAGTTACTATAGAAACACATAGGAACCATAGACCTACAGGAAAGAATTAGAGTTTGAGTAATGTGCAAGACTGAGCAAGAGTCAACATTTTAGACTTTTCTCTCCACTCTGGCAGGCTCAGCTGTGTCAGAGAGCTTTGGTGTATGCCTATTCTTCAAGGCACAAATGAAGAAAAATAACTCCAGTTATTCACAGGTCATTTTCAGCCCGCTACACGCTGAAAATTATGAAATTTATTCTTTCGTTTACAAGACTCTGCAGTACCAGCAAAACTTGTTATAAGCCTCCCTGTTTATTTTTCCCATATTTCAAATTAAACTTTTCACTGCAAGCTAAATAACTCCTCTGTTAAAAATGTATCCCCTTCCTTTCAATATTTATAACAAAGATTTAATGGAGAACTGAAGGTCTACAGTTTTAGAGATAATGAAGCTCTAAATGTATCTCCATGATACATACACATCTTGCTATGTGGCTGATTTTTCTGTGTGGCGTGTTAGGTTGGCCCTGCCCGCCTCTAATTCTAGTGCAACCAGAGGCAGTTTTTCTGGGGACTTGCTACTCTGCCAGGAGCACACATCCCAAGGTACTTTCAACTACAAATTCTGCAACAGTGAAAGACAAAAATTTAGTCTAGCCCGAAGAAATGGCAAACTTATTACTCATCTTGACCACTCCTGTCTAAAATTTTCTTTGAAGATGGCAACAACATTTTCTTCACCCACTGCTGCAATCTGCACATAAGGCTTGATCAAAATCCAACAGGGTTCCCATGAATTAGCTATTTTAGAGCCTACACATGTATGCTTAGGTAAGTTAGAAAACACTGGTATTCCAGCTTCTTGGAATGGGAAATTCCATGTTAAAAGGTGGTAGTAAAGCTAATAGCAGTTTTCAGTTTTAGAATCATGTGAAATACTTGAAAGAAAGGGATACTCCAGTGATACTGTGAAGTATTATGCAAACAGAATTTGGCCTAGCAGATGAACTCAGTCTCAGTCAGAATCTGGGCTTGAAAAAAAATTCTTAATTTCTTTAAGAATCAGATCTTAACTTTGCAATGACTTCTTTTTCATCTGCATGCAAGATTTTAAAAATAGGACTGGTGTTTCCTTTAATTAGTATTTGATACAGTATTAATATTCCTATTTATCTTTTACATGCCATATGGATTAAATTCTCATTACTTTTGATCTTAATACTTTTAAAATATGTAAATCAGCAGACAGACACCCTCTTTAAAGCAGTGTTTGCACACCACATCTATTATTGCCTTGGGCAAAAGGAAAATATCTGCATTGCTAAAATTCCAGAATTGTGAGGAAATCTTGAAAAATCAGATATTAAACTAATCAATCTAGATGCATTATATAATGACCATATAAACTGCAGTTGTTTAGATTCAGCTGCACCTAAAATTGACATTAAAACTGGCCAAAGGCCATTAAAAAACATGTACTAAAGAGGGAACAATTAAGTTAATTTCTGGAAGGAGAAGAATGTTTTTACAGGTTGAGCTAATTACAGATACAATGTCTTAGAAGAACACTCTAGGTCTTTAAAAAACTCACCTTTAATGTCAGATTTAAAAACACAATGATTTGTTTTTAAGTTTACAGAAGATACTGTAATTATCTTAATTAATCTATTGTTTTCCCAACACCATAGCACACTGCTCACAAACAGACTTGCATTTGCACCTATTTCAGTTTGTCTGAATGTTATGGTTAAGCAGAAAGGAGAAACTTATGGGACTTATCAATACAAAAGAAGGGCAAAGAGGCTACATGCGATTGGCCTCTCTGTTCACACTGTACGTAATCTCCAATGACATGGGAAGCATTTGGATTTAGTGCTGAATGAGAATGGTTCACAAATGTATTAGTCTGAAAACAAAAGTCTATCCAATCATTTTACATTTCATCTTCCCATAATATATAATATTTTTAGCTAGCCCTGTCAAATGCCTCTGCCTACATTATACTGCTGAAGTGTATGCCAAGAATTGTCAGAATAAATTAAGCAAATGTAGTTGTGGAAAGCAGGGCTTACTCAGTACTACCATGCTCTGACTGAGAGGTGTAGCGAGGATGCTGTGCAGCTCCAACCACATTGCATGCCCCAGAGCATGTGTGCAATGCCTGCGTAAGGTAGCCATTCTCCACCTTCCAGCCCTGAGAAGTCTGTCTGTTGCGAAATACTACATGAAAATTATTGTTCTGTTTGGAAAAGAAACCAAAACATTGCTCCTCAGTATTAGAAAAGGCATTTTTGGGGAAATTGGGCATGGCAGGGTCCATTTTGTTCCTGTTATTTTCATTTTTTTCTGAACTCATCCAAAATCCACTGGGACCTTCTCCCCTGTCTTGACTAAACTCTGAGTACAGGCCAGTAACCTGATAGCCTGATGTATTTTTAGTGCTTTGCTTTTATTTTGGTTATTTTAGGAATCTACAGGACAAAATACTGGTGTTTATTCAAATGCATCTAAGAGCACACATCACTCCTCCTTAAATTGAATCACGAGGCCATGTTTGGCAGGGTTCTTTCCAAATGAAAACGTGAGCTCTTTAATCCTATGATATAATGGCTGTTTATAAACCATGACTTCCCATGGTGCACAACAAGCAGAAGGCCCACAGCAATGAAAGTTACAAAAAAAAAAAAAAAAAAGTTTAGCCCTTGCTCTGAACAACAGTTTACCTTAAGGCAGAGTCTATACCAGCAAATACTACCAACTCATTTATTTCTTGACATCATCTGGATTGATAAAAGTCCTCAGCCAGAAATACTGTTGGCTTTTTGACCAGAACGACCCAATCCATTTGGCAAACTGCTTTAAGAAGTTCTTTCCTATGAGGAGATGTCCTTCCAGAAAGGAAGTTTGTTGTCATACATCTGCAGTACAGTTACAGTTTCAAAGTCTTCTATCTGCAGATACAGCCTAACTTGCCAGTTCAGTGCAGGCTTTTTTTTTCAGATGCCATCTTGCATAAGATGACACTAAAAATACAACATTTTTCACATAAATCTGCGGGCTGTAGTCATATGCATGCACCAAAAAGAAGGCACATCAGTGTCCTTAAAATTGTATGAATCTGATAAGTAGCACAAATATTATTTTGAAATTCCTGTGCAACTAAATTAAAACATTTTCTCACTATTATTTATAAAGACATAATTAGTAAGGTATTAGTAATCTAAGCAGAAATTGTATATCCCCAACTGTGTTTAGAGTAACTAGGTAACAGAATGTCTTAGAAGTAATTTAAATTTCCCCTTTAAGTGTCTTAATGGCACTGTAGGGGACAATGCAGCAGTTAGTTATTGCAGCTTAAATGCTTTATGTACTTAAATCACAATTACTGCTCATTACTGTTTCACCCCACAGATATATGTTACTTTTTTAATGATGAAACATACCAAATAGGAAAGTCTGTTCACAGCCATACTACATTTTCTATACTGTTCAACCCATTTACTTTTCAATTTGTACTACAAACATCTAATTCTACGCAGTACTTAGAATTCAGATTTTTCTTTTTCTTTTTTTTTTTCCACATTGAATGGCCTTACTTAGGCAATGATTGTTATAATGCTAAACAAGATGTGTGGATAACCACTGCTACACCCTGAAGTATTGGGACCTTTGTCATCAACCTCTGCTTCTGCCTGCTGCATTTGTTATATGCAGAACAAGGAGATGTTGCACACAAGCCTGTGAAATTCTATGTTAATAAATCAAGGATTTCTTGGCTACTGAACTCACAGCTCTGTTCTCTAGTTAGTTCACAAGTATTTCATATCAAAGGGATGCAAATGTGAAGGTTTAGAAATAAAGGAGTAGCTCTTTCAAATTTGAAGCTAAATAAAAAAGTCTGACAAGCAATACCATTAAAAATCTATTTCACTTTTACACAGTCTCTTTTCTTGAAACTTAAGCAGAACACTACACAGTGGGACTCAACTTCACTCTCACCTCTGCTCCAGGAAGCACACTTTGTTCAACGATGTAGCATCTACAGAAACTGCATTAGTGTTTCACAAAAGTGACCCCACTAAAATAAATTCAAACAGCTATTACAAGCAAAATTTTTCTCACCTTCCATTTTTTTTCATTACTAGGGTGGGGAAACCTTCTGCCTCCCTCACAACAATCCCATGACACATGGCACATTCACATAAATATAACCTTGGACATTCCACTGGAAACAGTTTCATGCTAAAGCCAACCACTTCCTCATCTCCTTTGTGACATTATACATACCCACATTGAAGCACATAGAGGGGATAATGATAGAATATAGGCTACTTTCATGGGCCACACAAGAGAGGGGATAGTTCTCAAAAGTGCTCACCTTCCTAACCTAACACAGGCCACACATTCACATGAGAATAAGCCACAATCAGGATATAGTGTTTACCAAGTCTATTGTTTTCAAACAGCTAAATTGTTTTAGATTAATGATGACTTCTTTTCCTGTGCCCTAGTAAAAAGGGAGTCTTGTTTCAGTTCTAGATCACTCCTGGCAAGTCAGCTGGGAATATGCAGAACACAATGTACACCAGATTCCAGCACTGCTGCCTTCCTGCTCTGAGCTTTGTCATCAGCTTACATGAAAACAGGCACAGTCCCATCCCACCAAAACTTGTTTTGCTCAGTTTGTTTTTGTTTCAAAAGATCCTTCAGGGTAAACAATCTGGTCAAAAATCCAACCCCAATTCAAAATGTTTATATAAAACACACTTGGGGCTCAAATCTGTGGGAGCAATGTTTTAAAATGCTTGTGTTTTTTGTTTCTGATCTGCTGTTCTTACTCAATGTTCTGGTATTGGTATGAACAAAGCCAGACAAAACCCCAAGCATTAGTTTAACAAATGTAATCCAGATACAATGGGCTAGATTTACAGACCAGCCATGCTTATTCATGGTGTAGCATGAAGATGCATGATGACGCTGAGCATAAAAGGCCCATTTACAATTGCTGTGAGGCCTCTTCAGAGAAGAACACCCCTAGCACAGAGGGCCTGTTCACTGCATGCAGAGCCAGCTCTGTTGCTTTGCTCCTACTTGCCCCAGATAGGAAACATTCTAAGGCAGGGCAGCAGAAACCTGAACCAGAGTCATTAGGATAAAGGGCTGCAGACCTTGAGAAATATCTATCATATCCTCCAATCTTTCCCATTTTCAATTGATGCAACCTCTGCAGATATGGGGATGTCTTCCTCTGCTGCACCTTTTCAGAGCTTAAGAGAGGCATTTTTTCCGCATCAACCCAGCACCTGCAATTTTCCAGTTGGCTTGGAAAGGAAATGGTAGACACAACTCTAACTCTTTTACAGTTAGATTCAGCTTTCTTCTGAGTTTGGCTTTTTCCGGCTACAATAAATGCAACTACAAATCTAAAGGCAGACAGTGGTGTTCTCATTGCTGGGAATTCTTATTTGGAGAATTTACTTGACAATATGGAAGGAATATGTATGTCATCTGCCACTAATTTTATTTTTTAACAGAGCATAAACAAGAACACAAAGTAAGGTTTTTTTCCCAGTACGCTTTTTTGTATTATTTCTTCAATAGCTATCCAGAGACAAATCTGGCTTTAACCAGAGACCAGTCTGGGATACACTAATTCATTCAGCAACAAGGGATAAAATGTCTTGATAACCCACTGGGGTAAAGGCTGATCTTAAACATTGATCTTAAATTGTCTTCCAACTCAAAGAATAAATGAGTTCTGATTCTCAGAAACAGCTATCAATAGAGCTGAAAGCTGTTACTTTTGAAGAATTACGTCCTGAAAGCAAGGCACATCTTGTTCTGCTGTGGATGGTCCTGCATAATCGTAAGACCTCAAGAAGCCACCACAAGAAGCTCTGGAGGAGTGTGAACTTGATTTACAGCTCTTGCCAATATTCCAGTACATATTGGAAGGTAGTTAAGATGCAGACAGCCATAGAATCATAGAAAGGCTTGGGTTGGAAGGGATCTTAAAGATCACCTAGTTACAATCCCCTGCCATGGGCAGGGATGTCACCCACTAGACCAGATCACTCAGGGCCCCACTCAACCTGGCCGTGAACACTTCCAGGGATGGGACACCTACAGCTTCTCTGGGCAGACTGTTCAGTGCCTTACCATATTCTGCGTAAAGAACTTCTTCCTAACTTCTAATCTAAATCTGTTCTCTTTTAGTTTAAAATGTTTCCCCCTTATCCTACTGCTATCTGCCGTTGCAAGAAGTACTCTCCCTCTTTTTCACAAGCCCCCTCAATACCCCCTGTCTCAGTTAACTTCTGGAATCTTGTTTTAAAGCTGAGTGAATTGTGTAACTCATTGTGCTATCTGGAGTATTGTGTTTTACCTTGTCTTTTCTCCTGATGTGACATTAAGTATTTACATACTTTGTTATCTTTTTTTTGTTGGTTTGGTGTGGTTAGCCTCCAAAATTCATTAATAGAAAATAAAAAAGGGTCACTGAAGAAAAGGTTGTCTAAGGGAAAATTTCCCTTATTTCATCTGATCTCTCCTTCATCTGCAAAGATTTTTGACCAGTAAATGCTCTACTCTTTCTGAAACACAAGCTTCCTAAGCATAACAAAAAATTATGTTGCAAATAATGATATAAAGTGTTGCAAACTAGGCATGTTATACTATGTGCACTACTGCAAAAAAAAAAAAAAAAGTTCGATAAGCATTGCCCTTCAAAAAGATTTTGCCTTTCAAAACAGAGCATGAATTGTAACCCTACTTTCAAATGTTCTTAAGCCAGAATTACACTTTTCCCTGAAAAAACTGAGCAACTAGATACGAGCAAAGCAATGCACAGAAAGCAGCAGGACATTTCACTGCTAAGGCTACCAAGCCTTCTGTCCTTACTGAATCTGAACGGTATCTTTTTTGTTTTTCCTTTCATCCCCTTCTTTCTCCTTTCTCTATCATGCTTGTCTGCACAGGTTTTCTTCTTTGATGGCATATTCCTTCTACACGCCACTTCTGTCTTGTTTTTAACTCCATAACATCTGCCCATGTCCATCACACCTTTTCCCTACAGGTGAAGTTCTGCGTGGTTTAATCTATCATAGGCAGTGCTTTCTGCCTTACAGATATAATCCCTTTCAAAAAAAAGATTAGGTTGGTTCCGCTTTTTTTCCACTTTTTTTTTTTTGTTCTTGCAAGTCACACCACAAATCACTACAATTCCACAAACAAGTTACAAAATTTAAGCTGAAAATTGACAGATACTTTCTGACTGTGCATGTTTATTTTGTGGGTGGGATGAGAAGAGGCAGTTCTGTGAATTAACAGTGGTTTTCTTCAATATGTGTCAATGATTAGCTTGTGTGGCAAGCTACTTCTATGTAGACAATCTCTGATTTTGTAAGTTTTAGGTTGTAGGTTGCTTATGATGATGAATGACTATAATGAAAATCCTACTTCATTCGCAATGCCCTGAGACATGTCTGCCTGTGGCTCTCTGATGACTATGTTCTTCCCAGGAAATGTTTTAAAGTAGACTATGGTTTACAAACACAAGTATCTAAATACAGTCATGCAAAATTTCATTTTTCTAAAGCAGTTAAGCTCTTTTGGATATGAAGCTGAGGAACTCACCCTTCCTGGGCCCTAAATCAATGATGAAAAGGCAAAAAGTGTAAACCTGGATATGCAGACAGAAAACTGATCTATACTACAGACTTGAACTAACAGCTGTTCTGAATACCACTGCAAAGGGACAAATGCTTGTGAGGAGATTAAGAACTTCCAATTTATCAGTTTCTTAAGAACGAAAAATTAATTGGAAGCACGCGGACAACAACAGATGAAGGAAATTGATATCACTTTGTTTCAAAGTCTGATGAGCAAAATCTGAGGGGTTAGCCCAAACTGAAATGTTGTACCTGTGCCCTTTTGGGACATTAGAGGAGACAGTATGCAGATCTGAACTTCATATATATTAATTTGTCTCTGAAAACAACAGGTCAAACATTTTTGTTATACAAATATCTATTTTACCAATTTTTAACTGCAGCACCTAGTTGTTCTTAATTTCTGAAACTACACCCATCTATGCTGCTACTAAAATTAGCTCTTTTGGGTTTTTTTTAGAGCTGCAGCAAACTTGGTTGTTGGTTTTTTTTTTCAAATAAGCCCTTTAAAACCAACAAGCTCGCTGTTATTCATTTGATAGTCATGCTCTTTATCGTGACTAAGAATATGCAGTAAAGAACAGCATTAAAAGAATGTAGAAAAAACAATTGCAACACTTTGCTGCAGGGCATTTTTGGTGTTTGCAAATCCCAGTACAACAAAAAGAGGCTGGAGCAATGTACTACTTTCTCGTTGTTTTGAATGTAACTTTTGTGTGTGTGCAGGAGGCAACATAAGCACACTGCTGAGACGGAGTCCAAAGAATAGCACTACGCTCATGAAGCCACAGACAAAGAATTGAAGACGTTCTTCCTAGGCTATAAGGACAAAAACTAGCTGCAGCTGAAGGTAAAGAGCTGGCATAGCTTTCCAACTTTAATACTAGAAAATCACACACGTTGTATTTGATTCCCAACAAAATGCAAGATGGTCAGATGAGGAAGAACATACTAAAGACGACCAAGTCTTCATGGGTACTCTTGATGCTATTCAGCTTGTTAGTTATGTCTGCATTGTCCCTGTCAGACTTAGCCTGGTAGTGCAGACCAGCCTGACAAGCAAGAGGCAATACTTAGTAATTACACAGTTGTGCTTCCTGCCTTTTCACATTGTTCACTGCTTATGTTTTCACATGTACAAGGCAGGACAAACCTTAAAGACAAAGAACAGGTACTAAGATATTTTTACGAAAGGAAGTATTAGAATTCACAAAAACTCTACTTTTATGCATGTTGTGTTATGACTAAGATATGCTCATTGCCTGCCTGACCACAGAAAGGAAGGCAGTTTCTTTTTCCCACTGGCAGCAAAACCAATACTTCCTGTGATGCAGGTACTCTGATCTTCTCTTGGGGGAAAGGTGCTATAAGGGAAGGTGTGGGTGTGGCATTATTTTTCTGCTGTACTGCCAACACATGAGCACAACAACTGGTTCCAGCAATTCTCTCCATAGGCAAGGAAGATCCTCAAGTAAGGCTCTCCCCTTGCCTGGGGTCAGAAAGGAGCTCTGCAAGCTCACAAACTGTGAGCTCACAAACTGTAACAAACTAAGATTGGCTACTGTTATATTCAACTTAATCGTTAGACCCATCTGAGGTTATCCATGAGAGTACTGAAAGATAAAATACTTGTAGTGAGTAGAGAGAAGTAATGATGGACAGCCAAGTAATACAATCATTCTCATGAGAAGAGCTAATGAGTAAGTAACATAAGGCAATTTCTTGCCATCCACATACCTCAGAACCAGTTCACGATTTACTGAATGGAATACCTGTTTATCAAACTGTATCTATGAGTAACTTGCAGTATCTACATCTTCACATATGTGGTTGCAAACATTTTGTCCTCAGAATCTATCCTTTACTTGTCAGAGATGTTTTGGATTTTTTTTCCACTGCTCAACCATGCAAACTATATACCATGGTTTAGGTTTCTATTAAGCTGTATATGATTTTTGGCAGCTAATCACAATCCACTAAAATAATAACTCAAATTAGAATACAGGAAAAAATCCAAACCCATGCAAAGTACATAAGAAATTAATTTGTTATGGTACTTTCTAAGCTATCCCATCATGTAACATTCTTCAACATCATATTAACTATTTTACTGCTTTTACCACCATGTTATCTCTTCACAGTATCTGTGAAAAACTGTAAAAATAATTTGTGAAAGTATACAATAAAGAAATGATGTAAAGTTTTCTGATGTGAGAAAAAGTTTAAAAATTCTGCAATTTGCAAAAAAAAAAAAAGCCATAGTGAAAGTATTATCACAGTTATTTCCACTTTGTGTGCACTCTCAAAGCTCTGTACCTACTGTTCTTACTCTAACAAAGTTTACTTAGATAAAATGGTGTGGGTTTTTTTAGAAACAGAAGAGTAATGAATTAGGAACCACACTATACGCCAGAGTACATTAGTCATCTGAGATATGCTGCTGGTTCAGAGCACCAGTAACTGTGGCAAAATAACAAAAATAAGACTGATAGAGAATACTTAGAAGAATTTTCAAACAATAACAACAGAACAGTGAAGTGCTGCATGATGAAAACCTTAACCAACACAGATATAGCAAAAAGAAGCTTCCAAACAAATCTGTATGTTGTGGATAGAAAATGAAGACAAGGAGCAGGTGAACAGCAGCTTGGATCAGAAAGCCAGTGGCAGATATTATGTGTTAAGAGGAGAAACTGAACTCCCATTAAAATCTGCAGGGTTTTGGTACAGCATTATTGTGTATTTATTATTCAACTTCTTTAAATTTTTTTGGCTTCTTACTATGTTTTTTAATATTTCAATGAGAGAGTTCTGCAGTCTATTTTTATTGCAGTGCAGTCATTACAAACTGAATTTCAACTTGTTCTATATAGAACAAGTATTGAGTTGTCTCTGGAGAACTCCAGTGCAATTTATCTGTGCAGTTTACTTGCATCTTATTTTATCTCTCACCTCTGATACTAATCAGTCGTGGCTGCAGGTCAAATCTTTTTGCATTGGAAGCAATCACAATAACCAATCCAGAAGTAAACCAGCCTATAATGAAATTCACTGCCTAGGGCTAAACATAGAGCTAACATGTGTTTAACAAATCAAAGCTTGTATTTATCACTTGCCACTGTTTGTGTCTTTGCCTGTTGGAGGGGAAAAAACAATTAAGAAGCTGAGCAGTAAAGAAAAATTTATGAACAGTCCAATTTCTTTTCAGATTTGTTGGTCTGATACTTTGGCAAAATGCAGTCTGCATATCATGCCATCACAGAGTAGCAAAAGATTTAACAGAAACCATCAATGAGTGAATCAGTTCGGAATGCAAACATCATCACTACAAGACTCAGCTGAAAAATTTACATAAGGCTGAGAAAAGTACAACTGATGTCACTTACGTTTGCAGTCAGATTTCCTGAATTCACACTGAATTATATGGTAAAGAGCTGAAATCCTGGAAATGAGGTACTGTTTCTCACCCTAATAGCTAGTGAAGCTAACAGGCTCCTGTGCAGCATAATTCCAGAAAGTGAAAACTCAGGCTTTCCACAGGACGGGAGGTGATGGTGCCTCCTGGGAGCTCCTGCAGAGCCCCACCATGTGCAATGCAATGCACAGTACCAGGCTTACCAAAAGCGTCCACCTGCATAAGTATTTAGCCTCGCAAGCCTAGAAAGGTGATTATCCTTTCCTATAATGATAGAAACAGAATCAACTAGGTTGGAAAAGACCTCTGAGATCATTGAGTCCAACCAATGACTGAACACCACCTTGTCAACCAGACCATGGTACTGAGTGCCATTCAGTCTTTCCTTAAACACCTCTGGAGACGGTGAGTCCACCACCTCCACGGGCAGTCCATTCCACGTTTAATCATCCTTTCTGTGAGGAATTTCTTCTTAACGTCCAACCTAAACCTTCCCTGACACAGCTGAAGACCATGTCCTCTTGTCCTGTCTCAGGTTGGCTGGGAGAAGAGGCTGACCCCCACCTGGCTACAACATCCTTCCAGGGAATTGTAGAGACAGATGAGGCCCCCGAGCCTCCTCTTTTCCAGGCTCAACACCCCCAGCTCCCTCAGCTGCTCCTCACAGGACTTGTGCTCCAGACCCTTCACCAGCTTTGTTCCCCTTCTCTGGACCTGCTCCAGCTCCTCAATGTTCTTCCTGTACTAAGGGGCCCAGAACTGGACTCAGCACTCACGATGTGGCCTCACCAGTGCTGAGTACAGGGGGACAATCACTGCCCTGGTCCTGCTGGCCACACTATTCCAGACACAGGCCAGGGTGCCACTGGCCTTCTTGGCCACCTGGACATGTTGGCTCATGTTCAGCTGCTGTCGCCCAGCACCCTCAGGTCCTTTCCCACTGAACCACTTTCCAGCCACTGACTCCCCAGCCTGTAGGACTGCATGGGGCTGTTGTGGGCAGTGTGTAGCACCTGGCACTTGGTCATACTGAACCTCATGTTGTTGGTCTGGCCCATTGATCCAGCCTGTCCTGATCCCTCTGCAGGGCCTCCTACCCTCCAGCAGATTGACACTGACTAAACTTGGTGTTGTCTACAAATTTGCTAATGGTAGACTTGATCCCCTCATCTAGATCACCAATAAAGACATTAAACAGGACTGGACCCAATAGTTATCCCTGGGAGACACCACTACTGACTGGACACAAACTAGGTGCAGCACCATTCACCACCATTTTCTGAGCCTGGCCATCCAGACAGTTCTTAACAATAATGATTGCTCTGAAACAGAGCTTTATTATCAGCTTATTTTCTCAAGAGACATCCTAAAAAATATTTTCTTATGATGATTTCTACTTATACATTTGCAAGGTAAAATGAACAACCTGGGAACACGATTTCCATTTACTAAGCCCAAAGCTCAAAGGTGTGATGAGATCAGTAACCCAGTGATATTCTTTTAAGAAAAGAATAAAAAGAAGCTACTTTTTCTGCTGCACACGCCCAGTCAGATTTTGGTTCAAAAGCCACAGAACATGACCGTAGCAGGATCTGTTCATTGGAAATCCATTACACAACATCCCACATAAGCAAGACCACCGCTGGGGCCTTCAGCTGCAACATGGCAAATAGTAATTCCTCTCTTATAGTGTAGTATCTAGTAGGAGAATACTACGGAGATCTGCCAGGCCTCACACACAGCTACAGCATGCTCAGTACAATCTAACACTATCTTGGCCTTTTTAGAGTTTCTTGTAACAGTCAAACTGTCCCATGATCATGCTATTTTATTTTCAAAAGAATGACCAACTCAAACCTGATGCACTCAAAAAAATTCCCTGAAACAAAACCAAATCTTCTGCTCCAAAACCCCAAAAAATGTAGAGAATTTTTCATGTCAATTTTTTATAACCAAGAGACCAAATTCTGGTCACTGTTGTGATTTTACTGACTACCATCAAGATTTTTATGATTTATATTCCCTCAATGTAAGATTAGTCTCAGTGGAGGGCTTAAAAATGATGAAATGAAACTCCTCTTTAAAGAACCAAAAATAATTCTAAATAGATTACAAATGTTTTCCCTTAAATTCCTGAATGATAGGATTCTGAAATTAATGGCATTCATGTGTCAGTATCATCCCATCTGCCAATGACAACTGGCTGAAAGTCCATGCAGTATTTCATACTACATTATGTAGCAGTGGTTTTGTTTTTCACTTAGAAAGGAAGGTTTGTTATAATGAAATCAAACAGGAAGCTGAGTTACACAAACAGCTGAATGGCTTCGATTGATCTCTCTCTACTTGCAGAAAGTGAAGTGGCATCTTTGGTTACAAGGCACCTAGATCTTGATACCACATTTTGTGTGAGATACTGCCTGTTCTTTACTATAATACCTATTGCAGTCATGCTGGGATATTGACTTTCTGTGAATCGAAGGACAAAAAGTCCCCCCATTTCTAGGCCACTACTGATTATTGCTTTGCCATAGCTGTCAACTTTTTTTTAAAAATGTAAAAGTAGTAATTAAATGAGATCAGAGTTAAAACTCTACTACAATGTTAAACTATCATGTAGTGTAACATGCTTCTCTATATTTAAGCACCTTTCACTTGCAAGTGGCAAGACATTGAATCAAGACTGTACTCTAGGGCTAAGATTGAGGCAGTTTGAAGTATTTTCAGTGACGAAGTCTGGCTCAGAGAAAACTGTAGTCTGAAGCAAAGACCAAACATCCAAGCCACTTATTCTCTGTGGCTTGGGTACTTTAACATAATTATGGTTCTTAGCATTGAAGTTGGATCACTTCTTTAAAACAGGAGTTAAGTCCTAACTATTAATGAAGTCATCATTATTTTAGATTTCCTATTTAGGGTGATGAACCTGTAAATATCATCTGTGTGATGACAACCACAGAGTAACATTTTGGGAATAATGTCTCCCATGCCCCCAGTGCCCCTACTAAAACTTGTCCACAGAACTTTCTCAGGTGGGCAGCAGCCTTCCTCCCCATTAAGCAGTAACTTGACATATTTAATTATCTACTTGTCCTCCATTACTACAAAACCCAGTGACTTCATATGTTTCTCCAAACCCAACACAGCTACATTCACCAAAACCCACTTTATGATTGGGTTACCAGCAAGGAAGAGAAAATGATAAACAAAAAAAAAAATACATATTGCAAGAAAAACATTTAAAATGGGTCAGTGACTAATGGGACTCCAGCTTGAAACATGCCAAGCCCTAATTTCCACTAGTTTTGAGAATGTAAAAGATTAAAGAACCTAAAATCAAAGGCTATACTGAAATGGACTATCCACTGCCTCAGATTGTGGCTACAGACACTGAAGACTGTATACTTCCAGATCTCACAGAATCCTAGCATATTTCTCTACCAAAGTTTCAGCATTGCAGTATAAGGTGCAAGTCATAAACTGAACATATCTGTGAGTCATACTGCTCCCCCACAAGAGCATGTCCACGGACAGAGATTCTCTATGTATTTCCTCACTTGTTCAAAATGTCTGTGCTAAGCATAAAAAAATATGTCATTGTCTGGTCAATGCAGAGATACTATTAGCTTTCCTTTTGCAAATGTATTTCCTTTGCATCTCAGAAAATCTGTCACATTTACCTTTGAAGCAAAGTTACATTGGTCAATTCCCTAGGAAGCACTCACTTTTCATTAATAATTTCAAACATTCTCACTATCTATCTCATCTAAGAGAATACCACTACTTGGCCTCTAGAGATTATATTATT
Organism: Entomyzon cyanotis; assembly: GCA_024500445.1. NCBI lineage: Eukaryota > Metazoa > Chordata > Aves > Passeriformes > Meliphagidae > Entomyzon > Entomyzon cyanotis. The sequence continues at coordinate 9,088,751 of JAKEPQ010001027.1, read as the reverse complement.
TTGATTCCTTCAGTACTACTTTATTGTGACTAGAATAATTAACTTCTGGCTTAACTGTTACTAATGACTGGACTCTCTGCCCAGGCACTGTGTCACAGCAGAGACACTGGAGAGAATTCTTGGCACTGTCACTGGTCTTGCCCCACTGCTCTGGCAGAGTGCAGGGGAATGTCTGTGCAGTGTAAAATCAGCCCCTGCAACTCTATACAACCACAGCACATGTATGCACTTGCTGTGTATGCAGTTTGGCCATGCTGCTCAGTCTTTCAATGACCCAGTGAGAAGGCTTTTGATGTGAAAAAGAGGCTTTTGTTTCTGTATTAATTACAGAGTATAGTTTTTGTATTATTTTTGTGGTAATTTCCTTGTGTATTCTTCCTTTGCCAATCTGCTATTAAGAACAGACAGCCTGCACTATTAGACAGCTGGATAACAAGATGTGAGTGAATAGTCTGCTTGATTAATACAAAACCACGCAAACTTGTAACAACCATTTTCTTTTGTGTTCTGTCCCCTCTTGACTGCACTACAGCCTCACCTACCAAGGTCTCAAGACAAATAAGCAGCCTGTCTTTACTTTTGTGCTTAAGCCTGTATACAGAGTCCCTCCTTAAGCAAACACCAACAGTGCTTCATAACTGGGTCATGGACCAGTGCAGAAACCTGCCACATTCCCTTCCCCATTGGCATCTGTGTTTCAGGCCTAAGCACCACTAAGCTGAAAGACTAGTGCTGTCTGTAATGTAACTTACAGAGAATTAAAAATCAATTTCTAACATCACAGAATAATGTTTCACTATGAAAAGTAACAGTCTTTGCATTGTTTGGACCACCTAGTGGGCAGCTCTTTTTTTGTGTGAGTAACAGCTCATGTAGTATTGCCCTACATTATAAAGTACATGTATTTTTAGACATGCTTTCATATTTCAAAAAGGTATTTGCTATTTCGCTTGATTTTCATGATAGCTGTAAGAATACTATCTGCTTAAAAGCATGCTCCATACATTAAGGCTGAATACGGACTAAGCATCATGTGAAAGCATCTGCACCTCTGAATGCAAGCCATGCTTTTAAAGCACCTCAAAAAGTTATTATTCTTCACCAGGTTTACTTCCTTAATAGCTACGCATTGAAGTGTCATTTATATGATCCTCTATCTGAATATTTTCATGCTTAACTAGGAAATTCCTTAGTTCTCTGCATTTGCATGCTTATTCATTTAAATATAGTTGTTTCTTCAATAGTTCAGATCAATGTTGCATTAATCTCCTCTTCAAATTTTATTCTCCTATCACTTCACATTTTTTGGAGACTCTCTAAATTACTAGGTAATGGCTCTGAATCACGTTTGCTAGCCATGTAATTCTGCCAGCTTTAGTCTAATTGTTTTACCTCAGACACAAGTTCTTTGATTTCAAGAAGACCAGTTGCAGGGTAACATACAATATCCACTGAAAGTAAAGATGATAGATTTGGGCCCTGACTGCTTCCCTCCAGAGGATTTGCCGCAATGAAGATATTTCTGTTTGACAGGTTTATTGTTTAACATGTAATAATTTAAGATAGTAATGCAAACTCCCCTGCAGTCCCACATTATGGATTCAAACCCATATGGAGAGACATGCATGGAGAGAGAATAATGGATTTCTCAATCTGCTGCGTTTACATACTATTCTGTTTTTAGCATGGAAAGCATAATATGCCTGTGTAAAAGATGAAAAACATTGAATTTGCATATTTCCCATAACAGAAGGATCTCCCTAGAAATACCTATCTTCTATACCTACCTTTGCATTGTAAATTATTTTACTGAACTCTGTAAAATTTAAACACACAAATTGCGGGATTAGGGCTTAATTATTCAGAAAATATTTGTGTATTTACAAGATGAAAGGTATCCCAATTAATAAATAAACACAAATGTTAATGGCACAACATTATAAACACACATTATAGCACAACATTATAAACAGCTAATTTTCAGTATTAACCTGGAGATTAATTTACTATCATATGCATTTTGGCTCTTGTTACAAATATCACATTATCAACCTATTTCATCTTAAATTCTAAAAATTATTCTACAGTACAGTAATGAAGTCTATATTCATGGATTTGCAAAGACGGGATGATTACAATACCAGAGAAAAGTATTCTGATAGCTAATGATTTCCTGGAATATTCAAAGATAAACCAAAGGTGAAACTCAAAAAATTTAAAAATGTTTTACTTCAAGCTTTTTAACTCTTGCTGAACATGGCAAAAAAGCCATAACAGCAAATAAAATAAAAAAATGCACTGCACTGATTGTAGAGTTACTGCAGACTTTCCTATGCTGCTGACTGAATCTTTGTGTGTGTGAACAAACTAGTAGTCTTTCATTCTGCCAAACACGAGAGATTTCATTACTCTCTGACTTCTGAGGTTGGAAGGCAAAGGAAAGCTGAAGCTCCCGAAGGTAGATTTGATTTCAATAAAAAGGTATTTCATGAGTAGTAACAGCACTTTTAATAGAAGGTGCCTTTTAAAAGTAATTTTATTTTTGCCTCTGTAATACAGATACGGAAGGGCTTTTTCATATTTTCAGAGTGAAAATGTGTAGAAGAAAGCTTTTTCCTTTATGTTTCCTGCCTTTCAAGAGATTGTTAGAAGATCTCACCAATATATAAAGCAAGTTACATGGTGACAACATGTAGCTTATAAGCAGTAAACAAAATATCTCTGCTACTTTACTATATTTCTTACCTCCTTTTTTACGGGATCTCAAGAGACTTGACAACTGATGGTCTGCAACTGTCTGGCATTGGCTAATTGATTGTGAATCATTAATTTCAAATGAATGTTTCAGAATAACTGGAGAAGCAGGTATGTCATCCAAATTATTCTGGAATAAAGAATGCTGGTTTAGGCACAGAAGAAATGTATTGATTCCACTTGGTCACGAAAACTTACAGCTGTGATCTCACAGAGAGCAACTTCTTATTTTCCAAGACTCTCTGAGACATCTAATGCTAGATTTAAGTTACACAAGATTCTTGTGGCTTTCAGCAACACCGACTTAGCACCCATGTCACAAACATTTGTTTACTTTTTTTCCATTTAACTTATTTATCCCCTTCCCTCATGCAGTTAAATCATAGCATGCACTGTATGCTGATTTCCTCTCATAGTTAATTTGTATCTTTAGAAAAAAGCTATAGGAAGGTATTAATCTGCTTAACATTTCTAAGTACATCATCCAAGGGATTTTGTTTTTTTAATCTTACATATGCTCAGCAGAGTTACTGGCAAAAACTGTACATTTTCTCCATTTCATCCTTTCAACATCAAATGGTAAGCAGCAAAAATTGGATCAGACTTCAAAGACTATGCTGTGCTCCAAGTCACAGAGCGACTCCTCCATTTCACATATTGAATTCGAGCAGGATATCAAAGTGCTACCAAAGAACCTCAGGTCCTTACTAAAAAAGAGTCTCTAACATCTGTAGAAAGTGAAGTGCACAGACAAATCACCTCAGGGAGCAGCTAGCATTTATTCTCAGCAGCAAATTTCCAGCCTTTTGATTCTCTTATTCACTGTACCTCCCTGTCTCTCTACAGAACTAAAGTTCTTAGCAAGCAGGCTTTTGTCTCAAAGACTTCAAAACATCACTGACGGTTTCATGTTCAGATGGCTATGCCAAGCAGCCACGAACGCACTGCAGAACTGTGGACTCCGGAATTTGAAGTTATAATGTGATGTTGTTTTAGAATATAAACTTAGTAGTACCTTTTTAGTTTGTTTGTCAAGAAAATCAGGCACCACAGGAGAAGACTGGTTACTGGTTTGCTGCCTAAAAGCAAAAAAAAAAAAAAAAAAAAAAAGAAAAAGTAGTTTAAATATTGTAATTTCTTCACTCTTATAAAAGGTTAACTGGCATACACACTTTTCTTGTTCCTTTTCCCTTTCCCCTCTCCCCCAATTTCTAAATATGCACGTACAATCAATCCAGAAAAAAACACAGACTAGTCCCATTTCCTCTTATAAGAAAGTGCATGCTGTTAAACACAGCAACAAGTTATGGGCAATGAATTTGTCATTAAAAATTTTTGGGTCTGTGCAGATGTGTAAAATGACTTATGAGAATTCAATGAAATTGAAGAAATGTATTAATTTGCTAAGATTTTAAATGAAACTTTTTTTCCCAGGGCTGTGAAAAGCTGTTTTTGCAGAATTCAAACTTAGACACTCAGAAGTTGACGTATGAGGAAGAAGCAAAACGTGTTCTCCTAAAGCCACTTTGGTTAAGCACAGAGGAACAAGTAAGATGTCTTAGATTCCTTGTCTATATCTGTTACTATTTTACCATCACATTATACCACCATAAAAATACTAAAGTCCAGCTCCTACTCTCAGAAATGCTGATTAAGGTAACATAAAAACCTTCTGCACGCCCTGATCCTCATCCTCAGCCTTTGAAGTCAATGGATTTCTTCAACAGTGAAGTCCACCCAGACAGAACTTGTTTCAGAATCTTCAGCTATGCAATACCAAAAAAATATGCTAAGAATTCCATTTAGTGGATTAAAAAAACTGAGGTTCATAGATATTTTTGGGTATGCTCATGGTCCTCAAACTGGGATTAAAACCAAAACTTTCTGATTGTCAAAACAGAATGAAGCTTTCATGAACATGATAAACATTCATCTTTTCTGTAATGTTGCAATTTCATGTCTGAACTTTGGATTTGCATGTCAGATTAGGGGAATTTAAGTTCCCCTTTATTCTTTGACACTAAAAAAAAAGAGAAGAACAACATTCTGCCTAAACTGTAAATTGAATTTAAACTTGTGTTTTCCTTGGAGGAAATGAAGGGATCCATTTTAGAAATGCATTATCATTTAGTACTGGCACACTTCTTGAACTGGAAAGTATAACATATGTCTAGGACTGCATTTGACACTGCATTTGTGCATATACTATATTATCTGTAAAGTTCTTTAGTACTATTTATGTTGTTATCTATTATTTAGATAATAATTTATTTAATGGGACTGGTTAGATAACTTGCCACTTTTCCCCAAAATTTCCTCAAGCATTTGTTGAGATGATGCACTCCCCCTTTCCCAAACAGTGCTGAAAATAAATCAAATACAAGGTAAAAATTATGAATAATACTCAAATACCACTGTGGTGGATGTGAAAATCAAAATTTACTGTTGGATCACTATATTGCAAATGGTCTACAATGCCAAAACCAGAATGAAAAATCATATACATTTAAATATTCAGATTTTGGGGTGGTTTGGATCTGGATCTAAATTTACAGCATGAAAATAATCTGTTTTCTATTTAAAAGAAAATACAGAACCTTGTATGGTTCTGTAAAAAAAAAATGGCTAGAACCTTGTATAATTGTTTAAAGCACAAAGGTAAAGATCAGCAACTTGCCTTCTGTATAGCTTAAACTAGCAAAAAACAGCCTCTGAAATTTGGAAGCCCTTAAACACCACCTCTCTGTCAGGATCCCAGTGATGCCATGTTTCTCATTAAAACAATCCTACATTGGGTTGTATTTGCTGCAAGGGAGCCCATCCTTCCACAGAAGGTACTGTTGCTACTAGAAGTATGTACTTGATTACTAGCTGTTACTCATGAGCTTTTCATTGCATTACATTTTACTTCCCTCATCTGGTTAAGAAGGTGGAATAACAGAATGGCTTGGTGGGCACCTGGCAGCCAGCCAAGGTCAACCCACCACAATGTCAAACTGGCAGGGAACATTTCTGAAAACATCAGACTGCAGATCTGGGTTCATGTGCCTGGTTTCAGTCAGGCAACTCAACAATTTGCTGCTGACTGTTCAGCTACTGAGCTATAATATGCCTCAGTCTTCACATACAGACTGTCTATAAATCACTCAATTAGCAAGAAACATTGGCAAAAAGAGAGAAACATTGATTCTTAAGGTCTGTCTACACATCTGTACAGTGTATAGACTCACTATCCTTAGCATTGAAAGCAGCTGAAACATAGCAACATAAATCTAGTAGTGGAGATTATCTTATGCTGGAGAAAAAATATCTAGTTTTGGAGTTACTCTGGCCATTATAAGTAATGGCACTTTCATTATTTAAATGCTTTTGAAAATGTTCAAAGCACTCCTGGATATTCTACTACAAATAATACAGCTCATTTTGCAAAAATAATATTTCATAGAACAGAACAAATTCAATCCTTCCAGTGTGGGCAGATGAAAAATTCCAAAGGGATGGGAAGGAGGGAAAAAACAGATGACACTGGAAAATTGTGCCCAAATTTCCATTTACACCTTTAAAAATCTTGAGTAACTATTTCAACTTCTGAACTGTAAAGTAATTAGAATTACATCAGAATCAGGCCCACAGATTCTACTGCATGCCACAACAACTGCAGACTTCCTATTTCCATCACAAGCAATGAACTTAATGTTTGCTATGATTTAAAAGAGGAAAGTGAAGCTATTAAAGGAAACCAGAATGTCTTAATACCAGCTTTTCTTATGGAAAGAAATGAAAATTCATATTCAAAAGATGACTTTTGAAAGTCAGCAAATTTCTATACAAGAAATTACACAAGTCACGCATTTCTATACAAGAAATTGCAACGTGATCTTGACTGAAACTGAAATCTTCCAAGTAGAAAATACAAGAAAGGTGTAGGGAATATATCACCAATGACATTCTTCTGAAGATCCTGAAAAAAACCAGGTTTAAAATGTACAGATGTAACCCTTTCAATCAGCTCTCCATGAAGAACAGAAGCACATCATAATGATTATTTTTCTTTTCCTTTTAATCAAAAGAATTCATGGAAGGTTTTGTTATTGACTGACACAGTGAACCTCACTTTAGTGAGAGGCAGGCTGCAGATCAAATCAAAGAAACCACAGCAAAAGATAGAAGAGCTCTTACACGGAACAGGTGAATTCACATTAAACCAGTTGCTGAATGGATCTGTGCTCATGCAACTGAAATAATGTTTAATCTCTACTCTTAGTGATATACAGGATATTATGTTTATGTGTTAACCTACCAGCACCCATATACATAAATCCACATTGCGTGCTATTTCCACGGGCCTCCAGCTGTAGCAAACCATTGAGAAACGAAGCTCACTCATTTTTCAGGCACAGCAACAATGTCATTGCAAGTAAAGCAGGCACATGGAGAATTCCTCCAGAATGATTTCTATGCTTAGTCCCCATACTGATGGAGCAACAGCTGGTGGCACTATGATGCTATAAAAGTGGCTGACTTGGATTGCCAAACCCACTGGCACAGATATGTTACAGTTCAAGAATTGTTGTGCATTTACAAATCATAAAAACATCTTGACAAATCACCTAAGTCATCCCCATTTTCAGAAAAAAAATCAGCTATACATACCCTTTTATTTTTGGTCATACATTTGCTTAGCCTCATTTTAAAAACCTACAGTGATGGAGCTGTCAAAACTTCCTAAGTTAACCTACACAGGGTTTAACTCAGCTTACCATCAATAAGCTGTTCTTGACATCTAACCTAACATTCTTGTGCTGCAATGCAAGTCCATTATTTCTCTCTTGATTCTCAACAGAGAACAGTTCATTTTCACATCAGCCTTTCATGATTGGAGAAATGATACCATATGACCCATACTTTTTCATCTCCTTTAGTTTATAGAGATATGTGATCATTTTTATTGCCAAAGGACTTGTTAATTTTCTTCAAGTGCAGTTTCTAATATACTACCTTAACCAAGTCTTGACAGTGATGAGAAAATGTTATGATGCACATGTGAGTTGAATGTATCCTCACTGCTAGTATCCAATACAAACTTTGGAGCATTACTGACTTTCATATTGTGCTTCATTACATTTCATGTTACTGTTTCAAATTCAAATCCTATCCTCTTAAACCCTTGCACCATCACTCACTTGGTACTGATACAAATTTAGTAATCAGGTTCTGCTTCATCAGTCAAGCCGTTAGTGAACAGAAACAGACCCATTTCTAGACTGACTTTCAGATGCATACTTCCTGTAGAACAGAGAAATTATGATAATCATTCTTTTTCCCTAACTTTTCAAACACCAAAGTTGGTGTGTCTGTGTGGCTTTGTACAGACTCTATTACACAATCTTGATTACCTAAGGCCCATGTGAAAGTCAAGAATTTTACTAAAAATAATCTTTTTTGAGAACCTAAGCTGACCAAAGCCTGAACATGATACCAAATAGCTAAAAAGAGAAAAATGTAAGGAGAAAAAAATCACAATGAACTCAGTTCAAGAGTGTGAACTGCTGTTGATGTCAGGCATCTTCTACCATGCACCCTTAACACACAGAGCTCCAAAGGAAACAAAAGGAGCAAGGGATACTCACAGAGACACAGTTACAGTCACAGACCTAACTGCTGTGTAACAAAGTCACTATGTGGAAACAATGCTTTCTGCTATACAACACAGTATAAAGGCACTGATTATGTGCAGGTAGCTAACTTAGATTGTGATACTTAGCAGTCAGTGAGCTACAGTCCAGTGAGCTAGGGGAAAAAATTAACAATACGGTAAGTATTTTCCAGGGTAAGTATCAGATCAGTATTACTTAACACAATTTTCATTTGGGAGGGAAATGGAAAAGATGACAGTGGAACATGCAGGTTACAGATACTTTGATGGGGTTCTAAAGGGATTTAAAGATATTTGAGAATGACAGCCCTGTCTGAACAAGAAGATGAACAAGGTAGTGTAGATTAAAGTCCTTAGTCACTGAACTGTAGATTATCCTGCTAAGCAGGAACATTTATGAAAAATATATTCACTAGAAATCGGTCAATCTAACAAGTTCAAATCACATGATGTTTTAGAAAATTACTTCTCCCTTCTCCATAAGTTATTCCTAATTAGCTCAGAAGTTCCCTAATAATAACTTGGAATTTTAGCTATGCCATTGCAAAATGCAGCATTTTTGTTGTCTGTAACGATCAATTGCAAAATGGAGGCAGACATTAAGTAAGGTTGGTGTCCATGCCCTCCTTGTGAGAGAGGAGACCCCATCACACTCCTCCCTTCTCTGCTGCTTATTAATTGTATACAGCATGGTAAACCTGCTATTCAGCTGTTGTAAAAATGGCTCAGAAAGGTTTCCACTTTCCTCATTTGAACCATGTTTGACTCATGTCTTGATTAAGTCTGACTTTAAAATAATTGCCCCTTTTAAGGTTTGATTGTGATTCAGTTCCTTGATGCCACACAGGCCTGCCTGCAGGTTCCTCTCAGTGGCTGTTGATGTCAAGAAAAGACTTGGTAAGTAACTCATATCACATGGTTTTTGGGGAATAATTCAAACTTAAGTGCCAGCTTCCCAGGTGCACAATTATTCCCAGGATCCTGTTTCAGTAGAAGTCACAGACACTTCCACAGCTCTGTGAAACTGAATGTAAAACCGCTTTTTCAATGGACAAAGCCACTTCCCTGGTAGCATTTACATTTATGTATTTCTATTCCTATCAGAGATATTTGCCAACTGTCAATGCATCCTTAGCTACTTGTGACATCATCTTTGCATTTGACTTGATTACTAAGTCAAGCATATAAATGCATGAAACGTTTTAACATGTAATGCTAAATGAACAAACGTGTGCATTTAATTAGTATCCTATATAATTTATTAGCTCAGTTTACTTATGTCCAGCATTCACTGACTGAAATGCATGAACTAGGTGTACAGATTCATATTCTTCGAAGGAATTAATTTTTCTTTAAAGTGCTCATTTCTTCTGAACACTTTGAAATTAATCACTTGGTAAAATGGAGTGTTTTATATATAACACTGTAACTTAGTTTTTAAACAGATCTTTTAAAAAGCAGCAGGTTGCCATACATTTAAATGTAAAATTATACTCCTCTGCTACTCCTCTTTATCATTTTGCTTTCTGACCCCAAGTACCTTTAAGCTCATTTCTCGTTTTTCAAAATTACCAGTTAGGAAAAAAAAAAATAAACAAAAAATAAAATTAATTTTTAAAAAATTAAAGAAAAAGAACAGAAAATAGTATTTTATTATTCTATACTTTAGTTCCACAATATGTGAAGCCACAGTGAGGCTGCTTTCTCTAGGGTCAGATTATCAGCTACTGCGTTAAGCATCTGCACTATTTATCATCAACCTTTTTGTTTCCTACAAGTTTCCTGTATGACTGAACAGCCATGTGCTTAAAACAACAGCCCAGTAACAGGTACCTGAAAAAGTCAAGCTTGATTTATGGCGGCTAAGTTACTGGATTTAGTCCCAGGGTTCTGAACACTACCTGTGAAATGCTGACATTTTCAAGTCTTGCTGAAAGCACTGTAACCTGAGGCCATTGCTGAGAAATTTACGGGATTAGGCAAATAATCTGCAGTATTTGTTTGGGTTAAATTGAGAACTGCCAGCAGTAATGGCAGTTTCCCAACTCCAGGCAAAAGAACAACTTATTTATCTATCTGACTGTACATAGCAACCAGGGCTTGGTGCAAGACCTGAACTGCCAATGTATTTTACATGGGTATCTTCAGGTCAGATATCTAAATGCATTTAGACATTGATTTCAATGTAAGGTTGGTGGCTAAATATCTTTAAAGGTTGTATATATCTGCTTCATAGAGCCCAAATTCATCTCAACAGTAACTGAACCATAAAATCTTTGTGAGCTTCAAAAGATGTACAATTAAGCCAAGTTGTACCAAATCTAAATAAATTTGTTTGGTGAGTAATGAAATTCTAGAGACAGTTTAATGCAAAAAGGGAAGAAAACAATTCCTACACATGAAATAAATGAATAAAAAAGTTTAAAGAGGCTCTGTGCCTCCAAACAAGTCCAGAAGAAAAAGTCTATTTACACTGTAAATAATTATAATTCTGGATGCCAAAGACAACTGACAGTAGAGATCTTATTAGTTCTTGCTTTCAACCATCAGTGCAGACTGGAGAACTAATGACCATGCGATCATCAATAGTCCTAAAGAGATCACAAGACACACACCCCTTAAAGACTTAAGAAACAGAAGGTGCTGCATGCGCATGAAGGGAATAATAAATTAAGAAACTCATTCCCCTGTGAGCAATCAAGCAACTCCAAAACACATCTATGATGGTAAGATGCAGTGAGCTTGTTCTTTACCCTGAAAAGCATTACCAAAACCATTTATTTATTTATTTAGTCCTTGTCCAATGGCCTGAACCTTATTCTTGCTGAAACAGGATACTTGATTCAAAGGCAAGATTGTGGAGCATTATTAACCTGCAAGAATGCAGGTGGTTACACCTGAACCAAGTCCTATAATAATGCTCTAGTGCATGTAGCAGAGTTAGCATGGAAGTGAACAAAACTCAATGCTATGAGCATACACGGAAAACTTAACTTCTCCAGAATGGTTTCAGCAGGAGAGATCTCGTAACTCTCAGTCACTGAAATTAATGAAAGTGATTCATCCTGCAAATGCAGGCACCTGTCTGAGAGCACTGTTGGTGAGTCAGATGTAAGAGATCCCTTTTGCCTCTCATACCCAAGGAAGTGTCAAGGGGAAATTTGCCTGGAATGAATCCATTGCTTAAAGGGATAAAATACCTCTTCTCTTCAAAAACCAGAGCACCACCATGATTTACAGTATTCCTAGGCTTTCTGTCAGTGGCTTGTCCATCTGCTTTTGACAGCTCTTTTCCCTGTCTCATTGCTGGTCTGCATGGAGCTTTATAGCCACAGAAGGGTAACTTTCTACCCTTGGACATTTAATAACATGAACTGCAGTCAATTATGAAATGCTTAGCACTCGCAATTCTATCTGCAATCTACAGTGCTCTGGGTACTTACAAGAAGTGCACACAAACAGGACAGCAACCCAGAGCAAACACCACCTTTTCACTAACTGGGAGATCACTGAGATGAGTAAGCTGGAGAGGGAACTTGCTAACCTACAGGTGGTCATCCTCAGAATACGGCAGCTTTTCTATGAGTTGGCTGAATCATGATCACCTGCTTCTTTCAGATCTTAACTGTGTGGGAAATTACTTTTGTTAAAGAACAGATAGCAAAGGATTCAACTTACCAGTCTTCTTCACAGCCAAAATCAGAAGTAGAGCAGCTGCTTGTAAGCTGAGGATCTGCTACACAATCAGTGCTGTTTTTCAGTCTTGTGTAGTTTTTACGAACAATATATCCCCTAAAAGCTAAAATACATAGTTATGAATCAGAAAGGTTCTGCAGAGCCTGAAATGTAGACTGGCAGCTGTCTCTGCAGTGCAGACCTGAATGTCCCCAACTTTTACTGAATTAGTGGACAAGAACACTTAGCATCTCACAGGAGTGACTCCAATGCTTGCAATGTTACCAACACCTGGAAATTCTCAAGGGCCTTACACTCTGTCACAGTGACCACTTGGTAGAGTCTAGGCAAGGAAAAGAGGCATCAAAAAGAAAACACATCTAATTTAAACAAAAATCCAACTTAGAATGTATTAAAAGAAAATCACCCCCAAAACAACTCCTTTAATCACAACTTCTCTGATTTGAGCTAGTCATAATTTCATAGAATGAGAAGCTTTACTTTCTTTTATTGTGGAGCTGTGGGATGAGGAGCCAGGGACAGATATACTAAATTACAGATAGAAAAATTATTAATGTCTTCTCCTGTTTTTTCAATTGACTGTAACCATTACAAAACATTTAAAATACCTCTCATAAAAACAAGGAAAAATTTCTAGAGTTTAGAATTTATGCCATTCCTAGAAAAAATGCAGAACAAAATAATCACTAAAAATACTAAATTAAGTAGGATGCATGTCGTGGAATGAAATGGTAAAGAAAATTACAATGAAGATAATAACGTTTTGAAGATATCTACATCCTTTATTTCCATAGACTGTCTCCGGATTTGGGTACCTGAAAACCGTAATTATTTATATAGTTTTATGTTGAATTTTTTACACCTGTGAGCAGTAATAAAGCTCCAGCACAAACCACAGATAGCAAGACATACTGCACTTAGGACAAAGGACTAAAAAGGTTGCAATACATGCTTAAACTCACAAAATTTTACATTTTGTTTTTGTAGGGTTTATTTCAAGCATTTTTTAAAGTAGAAATACCTAAGGAGAGAAAGGACTGAATAATGAAAAAAGTAAATACAGTATCAGTGTATGTTTCAGCATATGATGAGCAGTTGCTGAATAAAAAGGTTGTGAGAGAAAGGAGCTGTTTACTAGTCCACTGCACTTTTAACAGTGAGACAATATGTAAAAGAACATCGGAACTACACTGAAGAAATACTATGATTTTGGAAAAAAAAGCTTCCTGTCCAGGAAAATATTTTAAGCACACTAAATGCATACAAACCAGAGTCATTCTAGAAGACTAATTACTCAAAGGAGAAGAGCAGCACCACACTGGGATTGAGGGTTACATATTACACTGGAAAAGTAGGATCAGCACAGAAATAAGGTCTAGGGAAACTCCATGCAGGATCAGGGTCACGGTAACATTGTAGATTACAAAAGGCAACCAGGAGGTACAATGAATACTGAATAAACTGTGGAACACAGAAATTGATCAGAAGATTTACAAGATTTCTCTGTGTCTCACTCTTCTGATTTTTATGAAAGCACTGAGATTTTTGGGATAAGAATCACAAAAATTGCCTTTTAATGAGAGGTTATGAAAATAAACAACCATTCACTTTACAGAAGGCATAAGTTAGGCATAACCCTAACCCTCAGCAGAAGTTTGGCCTGCTGAGGTGTTGAACCAAATACAGAGCTCAAGTATCATGAGGCTTGAGGAACTTTCCTCCCTTAATAATCAGACTAGAATAGTCTTCCTGTCTGGCAGAGATGAGGCAAGCTCTCACTTGTCCCATGTGATCAGGCTTCCAATCCTTAACTATCCCCTACTGACCAGACAAGGATCCTACTCTGCTATCAGCAGCAGAGACAGCTGGCCAGCAGTCACCTCCCTGCAGCTGAAACATGCTGGGTCAGTTAGTCGATGGACTACTATAAAGAAGCACTGAAACAAATGAACCAATAAGATAAACTTTAGTTTTATCCTTAGTAGTTTCTCAGCTTTTAGTAATTCTTGGCATGTGTGTGCCTATAAAATCAACCCTGATACATGCTGTGATTTTATATTTAAAAATTGTTTTTCTATTTCTCAGAGACTCTTATTAATGTCAGTATAAAACATTTTGGTCTTTCCCCCATTCACTGCATAAAAGCCTGCTATATCCGGTTTAATAAACATAGTTTTTGCCCTATCTTCGGTTTTCATAGGTATTTACAAAATCACCTCCTCTTCAACTTAACCTTCCCACAAGACAGTTTCTAACTTTCTTCCAAATTACTTAGAAAGGTAAATGGCTGTATTTTTCCTACTTTTGACTCCTGGGACAAGTAAAGCACAGGATAAACAAACTTCTTTCAGTCTCTCAAAAGCTTCATCAAGCACTAGTAGGACTGCATCTTTTCAACATTTATTAACAGGATCTATAATCTTTCAAAAGAAATGCATATGCAGAGAATTCTACTGGGGGAGTCTGAGAGGCTGGGAAGCTGCTCCATCACAGCAATTTGCATTACTGACTGGTGCTGGTTTTGACACTAAGCACTTGGCTCAAAGAGTGTGAAATTAGCAGACTCATGTTGCTACTGCTCCATGAACAATCACTGCATCATTGAAGAAGAATGATTACCAGCTGTCACCTCATTTTCACCTTATTCAGCCTATATTCCAAACTTTCCAGCAACAGTAGTTTTAACCCTGATCTTTACATAGCCAAAGATTACAGGATCTGAAAAGAAACTTAAGAAGTGAACTTAATTTTAACACTTCCATTAGTAACTTGGTGTTAAATGCTTTATGTGCCACAAATTAGGACACGAATTTTTACTTCTTGTACTGATCATTTCTTACACAAAGAGACTTTTCTGTCAGCTTCAGCACCTAGCAAACCAAGAATCTATTTATCTCAGGGAGTCTGAAATTTGGCATCTTGCAGTTATAAACTTTTAAGGTCTAAATACCAAGGCAATATACATTACACACAATATTGCACATTTCCAGATAGGAAAAGTCCAGACATTTTCCTTCTGAGTCCCACAGGAAATATATAATTACAGAGCAAATTGTGAAACAGTGTAAAAAGATCAAAGCTAAACAATCACAGGTCTATGAGAGAACTATAAAGAAAGGAGATGAAATAGTTTTAAAACAGTAGAAGGATTAATTCTCAGTCATTAAAAAAATCCCATGAAGCAGATTTTTTCTACACAGACACATTCTCATTCTATAACATCACCTAAAATAGCATATAACAGCAACTCAGAAGTGAAAGCTCATGCTTGCTGAAGAGAAGGTAGTTGATTTGCTAGGAACAGCACATCACTTTCTTAATTTGTCTAGTTAAAAGAGCATTCAGCAGCTTAACTAACAGCATCTGAGAGAAATTAGACCCATGAATCTGATCATTCATTCAGTGCCAAATTAATTCTAACGAGCAGTAGAAGGCATAGAGTCACATCCTTTGCTGGGTGCCGTGAATACCTCCCCTCTTTCACCTTTCTAGATAGATACTGGCTGATGCCTGTTTATTAGCAGAAAAAAACTCTTCAGTTCTTCAGCAGAAGCATTATGAGAAGGAAGTAATGAATTCTCACGTACAAGCAGTAACTATCAGTAACAAAGAGCAACTATTAGCAAGACTCACTAAGGCTGTCATCAGGTGTGGTGTCACTGTGCACATCAACACTTGGACATCCAGTTCACAGAATCACAGAATATGCTGAGTTGGAAGGGAACAACAAAGATCAAGTCCAAGTCCTGGTCCTGCACAGGACCATCCCCAAGAGTCACACCAGGTTCCTGAAAATATTGCCCAAACACTTCTCGAGCTCTGTCAGGCTTGGTGCTGCAACCACCATGCATCACAGTCTCTGATCTTGAGACTTGGTCAAATAAAAAAGTGAAGATGACTGTGAAACTCTGGCAACATAAGCAAGGAAGAGATTTTATTGTACACTGTACATTGTCCCTTCCTGACTTTAGCAAGAAATCCAGTAAGAATAGTCTCCATTTTTTTCTCCTCAAAATCAGGAGAGAAAATCAGACATTTGAACATGACAGAGCTTAGCTCAGAGATAGGGACAGAATATAAAATCCCATACTTTAAAAACAGAAGGCCTTCTCACTTTTCCTAAAATGCTCACTGCATATGAGCATTAGACTTTTAACAGTTACTAGAGACATACTAAACTCGAAGAATTACTGGATGCCCTAAGCTAGTACAGAACACAACGAGATGGAAGAGTAAAGTTAACCAAAGCTGTGTAGCCTGTACAAACTAGTCTGGTTTACCCTGACTGTGAAATTAAGATATGATAAATCAGTTCAGCTGCCATTGGGAGAAACAGGTCTTCAATGTTTTTTATACTGACAATTAGGTAAAAGAAAGAAAACTATTGATATAAAAAAAAAGTAAAACTTGATCTGCTATTTAGGTGTCATTTTCAAGAAAATTTTAAAGAAAACAGTTTTAGATATATTTATCAAGTGCTTAGAAGTTTTTGCAACATGTTACTCATGGAATTCTTAGATCTATACAATGGTATTTGCTGAATTCATGTACACACACCCATACATAGTGATAAAAATAGATGGATAAATATAGGAATAAATATTCAAAAAATGCTTGACTTCTACTGAAGTGAACATTATATTTTTGCTGCTGAAAATCCCAAAGGTAACACTTTTATTAAATGGTTGAATTTATTACAAATGTAAATCAGTGAATTGCAGTTGTTATCTGTCCCTCTCTTCTTTATTAAAATGGAGTAAATTTTGCCAGAAGCACATACATGTTAGAGATATGTGAGCAAGATCGCATCAGCAGAAGTTACAGAAAGAAAGCAATTTACAAGGTGATGCTTCCTTCTGAACATCCATCACCTTTTATTTAAGGCAAAGAGCCCAAATCTTGAGTTCTTGATAAAGAATTTTCTAATACAATATGACATATGGTGAGTGTGTGAGCACGTGTTGGAGGAGGAGATGGTGGCTCAATGGATTAGTCATTTGCCTTTCACCTCTGGAAGCATAGTTAAACTCAGTCTTGACCAGAGCTGCACAGTATATTCCAGATGGCTAAAGTGGGCCTAATTAAAATGAATTCAGTGATGTCACCTCAGATCTAAATGAATTGCATGCACTACTCATTTGGCATTTTGGCAATGTCAGTTCACAAATAAAATAACCAGATTAAAATCCTTCCTTTAAGTCTTTTGGGACAAGTCACACTGCATGGAAATACATGCTATCATAACTAGAAAACACAGTTTCATAATAATATTATCTGTTGCCTTAAATTCTAATTAATTCATTATTCTAAAATAAATAAACATTAAATGAGACTTGCATGTGAGGTAAATCAATGAAGCAACATTTCAGGCAGATGCTTCAGTGGATATACACTGATTTAAACCAGCTGTGAATCTGGCAAAATAATTTTTAAAAACCTTTGACAATTTATTTTTTCTCTTATGTAGATGTGAATCAAAACACTATAAATCCCAATTACAAAGAAATACTCAGAAGTGCAAAGTATTGTCAACTCAAACACTTAACACAAAATCATACTTTACAATTCATCTCTGTGTTAAAAATCAGCGTTTTCTAACCTTCAGAGTTTGAGAAAGTGTGACTGGAGGTAGGAGGAAAGACCTTGTGTACCCTGTGTACCATTTTAGCCATGAATCTAACAACATCTGTGTATTCTGAGAAACCGAGATGTAGATATGCTGAAGTAGGGTAGCTTTTTCTTCCCCATTTAATTTAAATTCACAAATATTTTGTTTCCTAGAGAGGGTTTCCCCCCATCTGAAATAATGGCTTTTTTTCTTGTAATATAATACACTCAGGAATTTTATCCTCATGTATATTGTGGGGGTTGGTTTTTTTCTAAGTTTGTTTTTTTCTTCCAACATTTCTTCAATGGATAGTGAACTGCTGGGCCCACAGAGATCTCCAGACCACCAGCTCATGTATTTGAAAGGCATCTGTTTATTTTTAAAATGCAAATGCAGCCTACCTCAAAGACTGACTCACAAGAAATGAACAATCTGAACAAGTCAAGAGGTTTCCAATCAGGAGCTGTGTTCCTCCTTTATATCAGTCTATGATCACTTGCTGTCAAAACCACTTAAACAATATCCTGGAACCTGAATGAAGTCCCCCTACAATTAAAATGAGCAGGATAATCCTGCAAGAATTATTCAGGCAAATCATTTTTCACACAGTTTAAAGTAATGATAAGGTCATTTACAAAAGAAATCAGCGCCTTTGAAATGCTGACTTGTAGACAGAGGACTGCCTGGAGGAGGGCCATAGATAACAGTGAAGACTGGCCTCCTAACACTACCCTTGCAGTCTTTGGAACTGATTCTGATGAGGAATAGGCCCAATAAGGTTAATACCCCTACTTTGATCTCTGTCAAAGCGTACCAGCAAGAATTAATTTACATTTCAGATGAAAAAGGTTGACAGCATGAAAAGGCATCTTGTTTCTGGTATGTGAATGTGCTGTAATAGATCGGGAATTCTGAAAGGAAGTTCTGAGGAAGCTAAAGGGATAAGCTGAGCGGCTGCTTTTATTGGGAAAGAGATGAAAGGAAAACAAATTTCAATATGTGCTGCTCTGTAGAAACATGTAAGCCAAATGCTTCCTAAATTCCAAGGCCTGCTTGAGCAGGGCAGGGGGGACGGAAAGGAGAGGGAAGTACATATAGTTTAATTATATGGTTTTGTTAATGTGGATGACGAATGCAAACAATTTATCTCACTGTCAGAAATGGCTCATTTTAAAAAAATACAAAGGTGATCATACTCCATTTTACTAGAAAGCTGCCTTGAACTACCCTCACACTGTGAGATGTGCAGGGAAGGGAGAGATTCAGAGTAGCTTTTGTCTCCATGTCACTAGGCACTTGGACTGTGTAATGTAATGTAAACAACACAAAGTGTCAGTGTATTTTAAAGCTCGGAAAATGGCCATGATTAGCAAGCATAAGCTTTGATTTGAAACACAGAATAATCAGCATGTCGAGAAAACCTGCACGAAAAATATTTTCAAATAAGAGGTCCTAGATACAGGTTTCCAAAAGCAGACAGAAAAGTGTTTGTTTTTCAGGAAAGTTGTTATTATTATTATTATTAACAGTAATATTACATTTTAATAATAATCCCATTCCACTAGAGAACCAAAGACAGGAGGAGCAGCCAGCCTAATTAATACAAAGGTGCACTGTGTCACTCTTAACCCTGTAGTCCTAATGTTTATTCACCCAGGCTGATCACTGAAACAGTCAAGTGCCAGGTTACAAAGGAAGACACTGTGTGTGTTGGTGGGAAGAGTACTAACAACATTAGGTCCAGAGGGCTCAACATTGTCCAAATTCACCCCACTGCCTCTGCTCTGCCATGTTCAACACAGTATCTAGAAGACGGCAGGAAGCAACAGAGCTCTGAATCCCTCCCATATGTGCTAACAGCAGAATAGATCAGTAACTTTCTCTAAAGAGCTAAAAATCTGTCTAAATAAAACTCTAAGGCAAAACGTCCCCTGCAGTCTCCAAGTGATAATGCTACACACAAGCTTCCTATTGCACCTGAAAGAACTCTCAACTTAAGGAGCTGATAATAGTGAGACAGTTATGGGTTAAGTGTTTCACTTTCCTTTCTTGAATAAAAGGCTGCTGTAATCAAAAGTCCAGGTATGTATATACTTGTAAAGGTAGCAAATACTCCAGGAAATAGTGGCAGAGGGGTACTTTAGGATCTACTCTCTGTTCTCATGAAAACAACTGAAAATGACAATACAAAGGAGAGGAAGAATGGGAGAGAGTACTTGCGCAGTCCTTCACTGCTTCTTGCTAATGGGAGAAAAAAATTCTACAATTTAATAGATTATACTGTGTTTAACCCTAGTGCTTCATGATTTTTCATGTCAGTATGCATGCAAAACTACGAATTATTATTTGATCCTAATGATATTCCATTCCTTTCTGTAACAGAATGGTATTCTGTTTTCTGCTGAAAGTTGAAGAGATGCTTAATTGCAGAGCAGCAAGCTTAGACAACATAAAAACAAATTAATTTACTGGGAATGGGTTAAGAACAGGTAAAAAATATTAGAACAAGTATTTTTCATATTGATTTCAGACTACAATATACAGAACAAGAGGTGACAAAGCTTAAGGAATTGTAGCACAGGAAGCTGGTAGAGCAGAGGTGGTGTCTTAGTTTATCTGTAAACATGTTTGCTACAACTTGTTTTTTATCAGTCATGGTCTTTCAACCTGGAGTCAGACAGAGAAGAGCTACTGCACTGTGTACTGCACTGCATCATACGGAGGCTGCTTCATATTGACAGCATCTGAAAACACCACTGAGTTCACAGCACTGGTTCTTAGATTTCTGTGCCATATGGTACTCTGCTCTCTACTAGAGATCTACACAGCCCTATGGGCCTGTTCCTCCAATAATCTCTTTAAAGTTTATTCAAATTCATATTGATATGGCTGCATAGGAGTCTGGCAGAGCGTCAAAAGATTGGTCAAAGCTGGCAAACCCAGCAAGCAGTCAAAACAAAAACCTGGCAACCTGCCAAGACCAGTGCTCCACACAAAGACAGAGAAATGCATGTCCAGTGTCTCCCATCCCCACTTTTAGCTAAGAATTAACAGCTTTTAACTACTATATTTTCCCTTCAGAAAAGTACTTATAGAAAGCCCAAAGTGCCTGACACCTGTCACTGACATCATTTGACACTGAAGAAAAAATAATCAGAAGTAGTATTTTTGGTAACTTTTGTTGCGACTGTACTTTTTTTGGGGGGGGGGGGGGGGGCTATGAACACTGACACACACAAAATCACCCACAGAAAAATAGGTGTTGGCAATTGAAATACTGTTTTAATTACCTGCTTGAATATGTATAGCAGCATTGGTTCTTCTGTTCCTTATTTCCTTGTACTTCCTGCGAGCTTCATATCCTCTCCAAGCTAAAAATACAAAACCATGTGCTGGAAATTACATTTATTTAAGGAAGTGCTATAGAGTCTACAGAGTCAGAGAAGTGCTGAATCTTTCATTTCTCCTGCCATAACTACTTCAGCCCCCACCCCCAATAGCTCTTCCCCACCCACCCACATGTTGAACTCTGGGTTCATGACAGCAGTATTCACATCCTCACAACTTCAAACACAACTTCGCTCATTCGAATTTTAATTGTCACCATGTGCTCACTGATGTCCTAACCCAAAAGACAAAGGTGCATGATCATTCTTGCTCATGCAGTTCCCCAAACTCACTACAAAGAAGCCTGCTAAATTACTGATAATCAGTCTCTCAGGCCCATCTTGATGGTATGATGTACGTCTGGAATTCTGGTATATGGGCAGGGATATGTGCTACTGCATTTCAATTATGTGATGCATGTTATTATAGGCATAGCTAACAGTATTTTTATTTTGTGCACAGGCATAATATTCAAAATACTAAAATATTTAAATACAGACATTACCAAAGGCTAAGAACACCTTAGAAGTCAATAAGCAATATTTGCATCAATAAGCTGGAGAGAAAACACCTCCAGAATTTAGATTTCATAGTAAACTATAATGAATGAATAAACAACGTACATGCAATTTAACTGATTGTAATACAAAGACAGTCACTGAAATAAGGAATATGAACGTTTACCTGACTGTATAGTAATAGCACTATTTTCTCTTTTATCTTTGACTTTCTTGTACCTCCTTGCTCCGAGCCATCCCTTGATATAGGCTTGCATGACCACCACCCTCCCTATAACTTCTCGCAGGAACAAATTTAACTGCTCTATATGGTAATACTTTAGAAAAACCTGTAATGGAACAACAACAACAAATCAGTATTACAATCACTATTATAAACTCTTGAATTCTGCCTTTTCACTAGTCCTACAGCAGCCTATTCAAGGGTGTCATTGCTGAGAAAACTAGCAAAATACTGACTGTAGATATCATAGTGATCTTGTGAATCAATTATTTGCTCTCACTGTGCTTGTGGAACTTCTTCAGTCCACTGATTATAATCACCCCATTGCTAACCCCCACTGAGATTAACTTAGTTGGTTAGAGCATGGTGCTAATAACACCAAGGTCAGGGTTCAGTCCCTGTATGGGCCATTCACTTAGGAGTTGAACTTGATGATCCTTGTGGGCCCCTTCCAACTCAGAATATTCTGTGATCCTGTGAAAATAAATCCCATACTTACCCCCTTTACAAAGTAAATTGGCTGGTGGGATATTTTCAGGTATCAACAATTTTGAAAGACAACCTTTTTTGTCAGTGGAAAGACAAATCCTTGGTTCAATTTGGTTTTAGACATAATACTGTCTAAAAGCATTCTGCCTGTGGGTGCTTACATACATTTGATCTGGGTCTTGGGCAGGAAAATTCTTGCTGTTTTTTCTATGTGTAATGTAAAACAACTCAAAGTACTGTGCAACATCCTTTTAAAAGAAGTCATTCATCCCAATTTAAACCATCAATAAAGGCTTTTAACAAAATGAGAAGGCGCTTGAAGAAACTGAAACTCCACAAATGCATAATGGTACCAATCAGGCTCACAGGATGGGCCAAATTGTGAGGTTTCAGCCATGTCACTATTAAGGGCATGGGGAACTTCAGGTAGTCACTACAACAGCAGGCGCTGACAGAGATACTGTCCTTATCAAGGCAACCATGTGCTGAATGCACTTCAGGGAGGTACCAATGCACCCCTCCTCTTGCAGCACTAACTCAGCTGGCTTGGGAGGGCATCTTCCTAACCTGGGAGACTAATTGGAGCAAATTCCTTACTCTTTTGTTCATTCATGCAGTACTTTTCAAACCACTATTAGATATAATTTATAAAAGTATACTATCCTGTAGAAAATGTTAGCACCCTCTACCTTGGTTTTCCCAAGAATCCAGTTGTCTAGTTTAGATTTTTCCAAAATGGCAAGGCAGTTTTCTCTGCTACCAAGGGGAGTCTCGTGTGCCTTGAACGCAAGGTAATAATACCTGCAAAATGACAAAGAAAGAATTGAATTGACAATCAATGTGTACTTCCACTGTTATTCTCTAGCTCAGAGGTCTATCTCTAAAGTTAATAGGCCGAATTCTCACCTATACTCAGTTCTCTTCATTAATCATGACACAGCTGTCACAAACAGATATTTAAAACAAATGCATGACCAGGATAAACAATTAATTGGAATTTTTATGATCAATTTTAGAGATCTGGAGCAGACCTATACTGAACAATATTGTCTTTTATTTTGTCCATATTCCCCTGCAAAGAACAGCTCCTAACAATTATGTTAAATAACATAATTGATGAAAAAGGGATGCAAACATGTTTGAACCGAATTAAGAACCAATCCCTTCCTGCTTATAAAGCCATTATGCATTAATCAAGAATGGTTTCCTAGTATTTAAGTAACCCTAGCTTCAAACAATTATGTTAAGTAACAGCAAGAATATGGGCCAGTTAGTTTACAAAGTTAAGGTTATTTTAGCCCAAGTACCCTGGTAGATGGTAGCAACTGCCACCTCAGAACTCATTTATTAACTGCCATGTGTTGTCTTGGTATTAAGTTATACTTCTAAAGGTGCTACTCTATTTACATTGTGATTGAGAGGAATTGGCAGGTTGAGCAAACCATTCTACTAATTATTATCATGGGGAAGAGCCATCAGATATTCTTTAAAACATGAGGAGAAGAATGTGATCAGTGAATCTCAAAGACAGATTCCTCTGTAGCACATAAGGCCAAGAAAATATACCGCATTATACTGAAGAAAACATGGAAAAGTAATTAGAAAATTTACTGCAAGAAAATTTTTCTGCAAGAAAATATTTTTTTAAATCAAGAGAATATGATTTTCAAATATTAGGTTCAGTTAATCTCTAGATATTAGCTCCAGTTGTCACAAAAAAGAAAAAAGAACCACTAAAATAGTCAATAAAGATCAAACAGGAAAAAAATGACATCTGATGTGAGAAGCACTGGAATAAATTCTGGACCAGAGACATAGATATTCACCAACTGGAAACATTGCTAACTCTGAATAATTATAGGAGATTATGTATTACTGAGTTATTTTTAATGTAGTGACTTTCTCAATGATGTGATATTGCAAATTCTTTAGCCAAGTCTTTCAACATATCAACTCATGCTTCTTAGTAGGTTTGGAGAAACACAGCATATTTGAAAGAAAAAAGTACATTTCCTTCACCTTATTACTGAAGTTAATTATGCCAGTTTTTACAAAACAAATGGTATTGAGTTGCACTAATAAAACTCTGATTTAGAATACACATATCACAAATAATTTGTGACAGCATAAAATTTCAACAGACAGTTGACAGATACATGGGGGAAGTTAGACTAATATTAAATTGCTGTTTGCTTCAAAAGGCAGTTCAGATAGCCACGATATTTACACATATATGGGTGGGAATATGGGGAGGGAGGGAGGGAGGGAGGGAGGGAGGGAGGGAGGAAGGAAGGAAGGAAGGAAGGAAGGAAGGAAGGAAGGAAGGAAGGAAGGAAGGATTCAAGTGAGTGACACTGGTTTTTCATGTATCTTTTAAGGTATGTTATTGATGGGAATTTTAAAACCATGGAACAGTTTTTAGATAGCACTGATGCAATAAAATATTCAAGGGGAATCTCATATTTTTCATTCTGTCTTATCATTGACATTCCACTTACTGAAAAGTTGACTTATTTGTGACAAATATCTGAGTAAAAAGTATTTTTAAGCTGTGTAATTTACCTGCCTGACCACACCATTTTGTTTATGACAAACTTCACTATCTCTTAAATACAGTACCCTCTCCAATAGCTCTCTTTCATGATCTAGAATGTAGTTGCTTTGGTGCTCTGGAAAAACCCATAAATAAAACAATGGTTATTTTTCTTATCAAATCCTGTTTTAACAAGTATTTTTATTAATCTAGATTTATCTACAGTCTAAGAAAGCAAGCTATTCAAAATGACAAGAACTTTACAAACTATGGGAATAACTACAGCTTCTGTATGTAAACATATTGTATCCCAATATTTATTAAAAACTTCCTCTAAATGGTGATTTTCTGAACATTTTGATTGACCTAACCATTACACAGAAGACACCTCTACCTGGTTAAGTACACTTACTGTTGCTTTTCAGTTATGTCACAGAATCACAGAATATTCTGAGTTGGAGGGGACCCACAAAGATTATCAAGTCCAGCTTGTGGCCTTGCACAGGACATCTCCAAGAATCACACCATGTGCCTGACAGCATTGTCCAAATGCTTCTTGAACTCTGTCAGGCTTGGTGCTGTGATCACTTTCATGGGGAGCCTGTTCCAGTGCCCAGCCACACTCTGGGTGAAAAACCTTTTCCTGATATCCAACCTAAACCTCCCCTGACACAACTTCAGGCCATTCCCTCACCAAAAGTAAGGCAGAAATTACTGTACTCATCAGAAATAATGACTACCAATATGAGACTGGCAATTTATTTTTGATTATTTCTTCTCCAGAACTACTTTTGTAGTGTACATTCTGCACTGTAAAAGGTCTCTAGATTTGCGTTCCAAAGCTTGAATCCATGTGTTTTGTGGAGTTTTTTTAGTAAACGCTGGTTTTGTGCCTGTTTTGGCAACTGAATCACATAACTACAGACGCCCAAGTAGTTTGACGTGATGTGCTCAGGATAATTGTATGGCAGCACAGCATGTGCCACATAGGGTCATCCAATTGTTTTATCTAATTTAAAATCTTTGTACAGCAATGGGCCCTATAAAAATTTTGGAGAAGCTTAAATGTTTCACCTTCATGTACCTGGTGAAAGAGTGCAAATATTGTACATGGTGAAATGGTAGAGAATACATCCGAAAAAACACTTTGGGGTATGTACAGGTACAAGTACTCATTTTGATTTACTGGACTAATTTAATCTCTGTCATACTTATGTAAATCTACTGTGCAGAGTTCACAGAATGACCTCTACTTGCATAGTATCACCAAGAAACCAGAAACTTAATTTCTGAAAAGTACTGCTAGAAATTACTTTTGCTTTCAGATAAGATGAAAACTTCACAACTTAATGTTTTTATTTCCATATTTGCACTTGTTATTTCAGCACAAAATGTGGTAGTCAGGAATATTTCAGTGTTCTTCTACATTAAACCACTACTTTTATTGCTATTTTAAAAAATATAGTTTATGGTCCTTCATGTGCTACTTCATAAACATACATATTTGTGCAAAAATATATTATTTTCCTGGGTAATACATCCTGCTTGAAAATTTTCTACACATGGCACACACTCATCTACATGTTTCCTAAAAGTACTTGACTAATCACATTCTCAGCAGCAGTAAGACTAAGTAAGAGAAAAGTAATTTCCCCTCAGAAGAATTGATTTCTCAAAGCTGATGAATCTCTGGGATTCTGTATTTCTTAACTAGTGGTTTTTACTCTGCAATACATACTATCCTTCGTGGATGTGTATACCATTTCAGCAAAAACATACATCAAAATGGGATTAACTAAACTTACTAGTCATTAGAAATAAACCAACATATTTTTAAAATTGAATTTCAGCTAAGACTGCAAAGCCAGGACATGCAGAAATTAAGTTAAATGCTAAAGACATCCAAGTATGCTAAGATATGGAAAACTTCAGAAAGATGCTACGCATTAACTATCTGTTTAGGGACAAGGCATTTTAGTCTTGGTGGTTTCAGACTAAATAAACTGATTGTAAACAAACGGTTTGCTTTCCCACCCCTCCTTAAAGGCTAAACTGTGGAACTGTTCAATAAATAGCATTTAAACAGCACCATTAAGTTCTATACCAGTGTCTCTTATTTAAGTTCCCTTCACATTCCAGACTTAAAGGCTGCATCAATTCTACATAATTAACTCAAAACAGTAATGCTTAACCCTTTTTCTCTTTAAAACAAATCTTTGTACTAGAATATATTGGCCTGAGGTGGATAATGGATAATGATATGTGAAAAGCATGAGGTGCAAGAGGGCAAAATTTTTTCTATTCAGACCACAAACAACAGTAGGAACATTCTCAACATCACAAAACCATTTGTTCCTTCTCAGCCCTGGAGCTGGAAAGTTTAAAAAAACCCAGTTTTTTTTAGAACTAAAAGAGCCACAAAATAACTTCCAAAAATTTCTAATTTGTATTGGTTGTATCTCACCTCTTTCAAAAACTTTCAAATATGAATTCACAAAAACAATTACATTTGACTCTATATTAAGAGCATGAATTAAAAGACATAAATAAAAATGATAAAACATCTGACATACTCTTGAAATTCAGTAACAGATACCTAGCACTTATGCTGTAAATCATCAAATAAATACAGAATCACAGAAATACTCTCAGAAAGGCATAGTTTGGTCCACTGTGCATATATGATTCATATGCAGAGAGCAGACTTTCCACTCCTAAAGTTTTCCTATCATGTCCATCCTGCAACCATTTACCAATGTTTTGTGAATGAGAAAAGTCTAGAAAGTTTATATGGAAGGTACAGTAGTTTAGCATATTGAAAATGTATGGGAACATTCTTTAGATCTGGTGAAATCTTAAAGCCACTGGAACAAATAAACAGTTCCATGGATAATAGTAAAACCAAGATATTGGGCAATGTTAAAATTCTGTTTCCAGAAATCACTTGTGAACTTTGGTATAGTTCAGGTTTACTGTTAAAAGTAAGCTTGCATTAAAAATGCATCATTTAAAAATAAAGCATTCTTTCTCAGCAGCAAATCTGTTAACTTCTGATTTAATTCAGTGCTTCCCTGATTCTGCACAATAAGCAAGTGTATCACTACTGAATTTCTGGTGTTACAAGAAAGCATTTACTGAGATTATATGGTTTACAGGATTTTGTAATGTTTGACTGGTTTTTAATCCTAGCTCCACTCAATGCAAAATGTGGCTCATTAAGATCAATGAGGCTTTATATGGTCATGAGAAATGTAACAGTGGTGGTTTAGAAACTCTGTATACCAGGTGTACTAACAGTGACCTTACCCAAATTTGCCCTGTGAGATGGAAAAAGCAGAACCAGCCTCACTGGGATCACTGTTACAGTAATAGCACTGGTACTGCCATGAGTGTATGATCTGAGTAAAATCAACTGACTACTGTGGATTAGGTAATGCTTATACAAAAAGTTTATCCTGCATCCTAATGCAGTACAAAAAATTGTAATGCTTGACATAAACAGGCAGGGAAGAAAAAAGACAATCCATAAATAAAACCTGTGCAAAAGTTCTCAAAACATTCCTATGACCTTATGAAGCATTACAAGTAAGGCAGCATTTAGTACCATTAGTCTACCAAGCCCCTTATCTTTCAACCCACTGAGGAGTATATGCCACATAGAAGGAGGCTACAGCTGGAGGATATATGGTGAGGACCCACCTGCACACCACATCATGTCACATGATGCTCCAGGGGCCTGGGCACTCAGCAAAGAATGTCCCTTCAGTGCAGGTCCCCACCAGAAAGCACACCTCCCTTAGCTGTTGTGCAGTGCATGGTCACCCTGTGACCCCACAAGCCAGGCACACCTGGTTGCCTGATCCAGTTAATAACCTGTATCTAAAATCTGGGATCCCAGCCTGGAAGAGGGGCCATGTTACTTCACAGCAAACACAAGACAGATGCATGATGTCATGGGGTGCAAGACAGGGCCAAGGGAGACAAACTGTCTAAGACTTGACAGGGATACAGTGTTTACAGGGACTGCAGATTACATTTTCCTCCTTTAAGCAAAAGAATATGTATATTTATATACATAAAACAGATGGTAATATACTTGGCTGAAGAAACACTGTGTGAATGAGTTACAATTAAGCTCGCTCCTCACCATCTGTTTTTTAACCCAATAAACTACATCCAGGTTTGCAAATAATCTGCTCTATATGAAAACAGAAGACAGTAAAGAGTAACATTAGACAGAGCTTTATCTTTTGTTTACCTCCCACCTGATAAACTCTGAATGGGTCTGTTCCCTGCCTTTGATTGTTTTGTCCTCATATTTCCTGCTAAGAGTTTACAAAACAGCATTATTGAACAGGCAGATAAGAAGCACACCTATTTGTTTAATAACATCAAGGGAGAAAAAGTGCTGGCTCATCCATTTTGTTGTTCAGTTGCTCAAAAGGATCAAAATACCAATTAACTTGCTGGCTTAAAAAATCTTTGATATCCTCACATTTACTGACATTTTGAAACTCTTCTTCATACTTGCCTAATGTCTTTTTGATTATGAACAAAGAAGTGCCAATCTGTTTAGCATTTGACCTGTTTTCTCAAACATTTTTATGTATTCAACTACTTAATTCCTAAAAACACTTGACTAGTCATAGCTGCAAGTTGAAGAAAAATGTTTCTTGTTCCATTGATGGCTTTTTAAAGTATTGTTTGTTTTTATTTGCAAGAGCAAAAAAGAACAGAATTTGTTTTAAAATAAAGCATGAACTGAACAATGGAGCAACAACATCCCCTCTCCTGCCTCCGTTTATATTCTGAACTCAGAAGTCTTCTTTGCTGCTGTGGAAATTGATAAATGTACCTCCCTCTCCTCCCCTTTATGTGTTCACTTTCTTTCCTTAACAAGTTACATCAAGCTGGACAAAAAACTTGGGGAGTAATTGACAAGATGTTAACCACAATTTGCTCTTATCTGCCCGAATGGAAAGCTACAGTCAATGCTGGTTTTATTACCATTACTTTTCAAGGCTATACTCAAATTCAGCACATTTTTGAATGAAAAGGATCTCCTGATAAGAGAACGCTTAATTTCCTCTCAATTTACACTAATTTCTGTGGAGTTAATCTTAGTTCACTTATGTGTAAATTGAATAAAAGTTAAGGTTAGTGATTCTGCCTTCAGCCTCTTCAGGATGTTGCAAAGATATGCTAATGATCACAAAAAATAATCTGTTAAATGTGTTTTAGAATGGTGTGACCTTACTAAAATTAGTCATATAACACAAAAAAAGTTGGTAAAGATCTGAAAATTAAATTGCCTTGACGTACAAATAAACACATTGGCTGTCCTTCCTGGGATATATAATCTCTAGTGTTTTCCTATCACATATTCATTTGGTGTACTAAAATATTATAAATCAGAAAAATTAATAATTTTTCAGAATTAATTGATTAAGCTCTGGTTCATCATTCAAGATCTCTGAATGCATGGACTGCAGATTTCCAAGCCCAAGTGCATAGATCTATGTCATCTCTGGAGTTTAGAAAGGACTGTGAAATTGTTTCCCCTTTAGCATCACATCACAAAATCACAGAATAAGCTGAGTTGGAAGGGACCCACAAGAATCTTCAAGTCCAACTCCTGGCCCTGCAGAGCACCATTCCCAAGAGCCACACCATGTGCCTGAAAGCATTGTCCAAATGCTTCTTGAAGTCTGTCAGGCTGTGACACCCAAGCCCAGGTGCAGACTCCAGCACTTTCCCCTGCTGAACTTTATATGGTTGGTGATTGCCCAGCCCTCTAATTTATCAAGGTCTCTCTGCAGGGCCTTCCTGCCTTCAAGGAGCCAACATCTCTATCTTTTGTGAACTTGCTTAGTATCCCTTCCAGCCTGCATCCAAGTCATCTATGAAGATGTTGAAGAGCACAGAGACTAAGATGGAGCCCCGCAGAACCTCTCTAGTGACTGGACATCAGTCTGATGTCACCCCATTTACTGTAACCCTTTGTGCCCAAACTGAACCAGTTGCTCACCCATTGCATGATGTGTTTATCCAGCTGTGTGCTGAACATTTTGTCCTGAAGGATACTATGAAAACAGTATCGACAGCTTTACTGAAGTTCAAAAAAGATTACATCAACTGACTTCCCTTGGTCAGCTAGGTGGGTTACATTGCCACGAAAGGAAATCGGGTTTGATAAGCAGACTTTCATCTCGTGAAGCCATACTGGCTGTGACCAGTGACTGCGTTGTCTTTCAGGTGTTTTTCAGTACCTCCCAGAATAATCTTCTCCCTAACTTTATCAGGCACTGAAGTGAGACTGACTTGCTTTCAGTAGAGTCATTAATTCTATATTGTCTGGATAAGCAACCTCCAGTTCAAAAAATATCACAACATGCTTGGTTTAGCCATTCACTACTTGCTACTATTGCCTAAATAATTGCTTAATGCTACTGCCTCCAGTCATTGTTGAATTACCAATCCAACACACTGAAAAACAGAAAATACTACACGAAACCACATTTAAAATATAGAGGAAACCATAATTATCATATAGCCATATTGCCATCATAAAGACAATAGCATTTCCTGAATCAAATTTGTAACTTTTTGAGATTGAGAATGTGTATAAAAGACAGTAATAGTAGCCATGAGAAGGGATAGGGTGAATAGAGATCTGATTCACGATATCTATAAGATAAATGACCCTACGAAGCTAAATCTGAAGCTTTTATATCAGTTCATTCTTAAACATGTGCACATTCTTCATATGATGGATGAAGGTCACTGACCTTCCAAAATCCTTGTATTATCTGAGCAGGATGCATAATTTCCAGTTGTTGCCTGTACAGAGGGAACCATGGGGACAGACTTGCCACTGAATACTAGTGTTCAGTGCTGGTTTCACACTGACTGCTCTCCACAGGAGATCAGATATCTCTTGTACTCTTTATCTCTGATAGTCCCTGCCCTCATTAGAGATTCAGACCACACAATTACAAACAATGTTTGTAGAACTTTCTGTACTTAAACACAGAACATATCTTATGAATGGAGTTTTACAAAAACAGCCCTATTATACAACTCTTACCGTTTGACAAACTCTTCAAAGAGGATGCGATGAGAATACCCTTTTTGACGTATTTTGACAGTTTCCAGAATTCCAGTGTATCGTAGCTGCAGTAGAACTCTCTCACGAGAAAACATCAGTGCTTCTCGATCATCGTTAGGTTTAATGCAGCGGATAAAGTGAGGCTGTCCAACAACCATTTTGGATAAAAGATCCATGAGGGAATACTAGTGAGGAAAATAAAAAAGGTGCACACACTTGACAAGAAACTGCAATGTAACTACTTAAGCAGGAGATACATATTTGTGAACAGTTTGGAATGCTTGATTATATTTTAATCCGTAATGTTAATCTCCATTGCCTTTTTATTAATTTTTAATATTTCAGCTGAAACTTGGAACTTATTAAAAGTTTTCAGTTGTAAAAAAAAATATAAAATTCTGATTTCCTACTTCTTACACCTTTCTCTTCATATCTTCTTATATCACATTTCCATAGTTAAAGAAAGCCTATTAAAAAAATACATTGAAAATTGTCCTAAGTAAAATTCTGATGTAGACACATTTGACTGATCAAACATCCCCAACAGAAACAGAAGCTTTACCATGAAACAATCACTGAATTTCACAGCAAATCATAGGGAAAGGGTAGCAAGAAACATCAGTTCGGTGCTCTGCCCACAGAGAACACTAAACATATCTTTAACTTTTCAGGTTCATCTCTGCTACACTCATTTTTCAGAATCACTGAGAATATAAACCGCACAGTCTCCTTAGAAATCTGTTGAACTGCAACATTATCATGACTATTCATAAAGTTCTTAGCATCTAACACAAATTTTCCCGCTGAAATGTATGTCCACTACATCTTTTCCTATCCACCCTGGACAAAGAAAACAATTTACTCCATTGCATTTTAAACCAAAATGAAAGACATTTGATCAGATCATATGTATCTTTTTTTCCATTGACTCCTCTGAATACTGATATTTCTGCTCATACTCACCTCATTAAGCTGCTGTACGGTAAGTATATGTTACAACTACATTCAATCTCATATACCCATATGTGTCCCAAAATCATGTACAACTCCAAGCTGATTGGGGTCACCTTGCTACAGGTTGCATGTGTATTACAGTGTACTTCCACACTCACTCCCCCATTACACTTTTTTTCTTTTTACACTTCCTACAGAGCTGGCATTTGTGCAAGAGCACTCTAAGTGCACACCTGTGCGACAAGTCTGAACTTGTGTCCTTGTACTTTCCACACTGGGCCAACATCTCAGTATTCATCAGCTTCCTCTACACCCTTCCTTACAGTATTTTACACAACAAATTGAATAGGTACAATTCCACAAATATTTTAGATATTTAGATACTGTTCTTATTATCAAAATGCTTGTTTTCATTTTAGTTTTTGTACCCTAAAATAGGAAGCCATAGTTTGCCGCTTCATGTTAGTTGTTTCCTCAGGATGCCGCATAACCTCCATTGTGTCAACCTGGAAGACAAAACTCTGATGTTAGGACTGTTCCAGAAATGCTGCAGACCCACGCCACCTTGCCCATGAAAGCTAAGTTCAATTTTTGTTGCAGTCATTCCTTCAGGTGTGAGTACTTCAGAGCACTTTATCAGAGATAGCAAGGCCAGCTTCTAACATATGCAGCAAACACACTGATTTTGGGGAGATATGTAAGCATTCTGAATTTTTTTTGATAGTGCAAGAGCACTCTAGATTTATGGTGGTATAATACTCAGCCAATGAAACAGCTGTCAAGTTGCAATACCTCAGGAACTGATTTTGAAAAAGTATTCCTCTTATTGCCACTACAATGAACTCCAACAGGACTTCTACAAGTAAGAAGAGTTACCGTATTTGTAATAGCCAGGAAGTAAATTGAACTGCTTCATTTTGTTCATGTATGGAAAAAATACTGTAGGATAATGAGTGGCAAATGAAGTACAGTCTCAGAATGTGTAAGTCTGTTCCCTTCTCCTGCTATGATTACTATTAATTACTTTATTTTGCCATTTTGATGCTAGGACTCTCAGCAATCTTACTGTGGTGAACTGCCATACCATACCACTTTTTAGCATTGCAGAAGAGTTATTTTTAGAGGATATACACGGACAGTGAAATACTGCTCCTTGTAGACTTTTGTTATATTGTTAGTACAGCTGTTCTTATCAAAATGAAACCAGAATTTATGAATGAGTATAACTGTGGTTACCAGTAAAAAGCAGATTGTGTTGCTGTATTACAGCTCAACAAAATTAAAGAAAATTAACCAGCATCCTGTTTGCATGGGGCATTAACAGCATTTTAGCATTCACTTGCTTTGTGGCAGTTTACCATCTGCTCTGACCAGGTGGCATTTGTATAAACCAGATAATGCTGTTGTCAGCACCTGTGCTACACTTCCCGGACTTTGCTCCATACAATCACTTCTCACTGACTTAAGACCACTCTTCTGAACACTAAAATAATTGCTGAAAGTTCTCAATAAAGTAACTGAGACTCTTACCTTCAGGAGATATTTAGGAGACTGCATGCAAAATATAAAGGAAATGAAGTGCTAAGTAATAATAGATTTTAAAAAATGGGTTTTGTGTTGGGGAAGAAATCAAAAGAAAACTAGTGAGGTCAAAATTCAGAATACAGATGGTGCAAATGAAGAGAGAGTTCAATAAGGGTGACGATAAAAATTTCAGTATGTTTTTGTAACCTGTAATGTTCTGGCCCAGAGTGGTACACATGCATTGGTACACATCTCAAACTAACACATGAGAAGAAGAAGAAGAACAACAACAACAAAAAAAAAGATTAAAGAAAGAATAAAGAAAGAACAAAAAAAGAGAGATGTAGTTTGTTAACAGAACACTCTGTAATACATTCGAGGAAAAATGCCTTATCAGCACAGATAACATCAAACATCTTAAGAGGTCATCTGACAAAGTAAATACCAATGACCTAATCAAAACAGCAGGTATGTCCATGGGGAAGGATACAGGAATGTTTCAAGATCATCTTGGCAAGACACCTGGTTTCTAAGAATTGATATCTAAATCTCTGGAAAATGTCAGGTAGAAGACAAAAGCCCTAACAGTGAACATTGACAGTAAGTTCAGAATAACTGGTAATATTTAATGTTAAAAGACACACAATTTAATTATAAATAACATCAAATCAAGAACAAAAGCAAAGAGTTTGAGGACTGATCTGAGCCCAAATGCCAATGAATCTGATGTTCTAAATAGGATTCTTCTCTGTCTAGAAAAGCAGAGACTCAGTGGTATTGCCAGAGACTGAGCACTCACAACCTCACATATTCCTATCTGGAAAATCTGCTGGTCAGTAAAGGGCAGGTAGCATCTCCTTTTCACAGCCACTTATTTTCACCAAAGCTGCAGAACCTTACCATCTTGGGACTGCCACTCTATAAAATAGGGTTTACAACAGGCTGCTGGGTT
The DNA here is from genome assembly GCA_024500445.1 of Entomyzon cyanotis. Lineage (NCBI taxonomy): Eukaryota > Metazoa > Chordata > Aves > Passeriformes > Meliphagidae > Entomyzon > Entomyzon cyanotis. Next base: position 9,053,349 of record JAKEPQ010001027.1, on the reverse strand, counting down.
CAAAAGAGTTTTGTTTTGGTTTGAGGGGTTTTTTGGGGGGGGGAAAGTGAATGAACGCACAGAAAGACAGATGGTCAGAAACACTCACAGAGGAGATGTAAAACACTTTTTCTCTCAAACTTAGGCTAAAAGCAGTATTGTTAGATTTCTCTTCCTACAAATGAGGTTGTAAATTCAGATCTGTGCAATACGTAAGAACTAGAATCAATTTCCAAATCTTTTTGACAAGAAATGTTTGAAATTTTCATTAGAAAAATTCTGATAGACTCTGAAGCTAAGGGGATTTTCTTGTAAGATTTTTTAGTTTTGTCTCTGGTTAATTTACAACATTGCTTGTTTGTGAAGCCACACAATTTTATGGTAGGGCAACAACCTCGTGTACAACAGACAATAGGCTTTCCCACGACTGGCTTGCTAGAAAATGACAGAATATAATAAGAATGTCATGATATAAGGATAACAGTGTCATGGTATCTTGTATTTTAAATCACTAGCTACTCTTTTAAAACAAAAAAGAAGAATATTTCAACTGTTAAGTCACATTTTTACATGACAGCTGTAGTGACTTACAATATGAATTTATATAATTACAACTGTAATGGAAAACAGCCTGACCTACAAAAGTCAAACTGTTTTGTCACTAAAAAAATTGCTTCTAATACTTTTGAAACAATATAAAAAGAATGATTTATGACCTCATGTCACCTTATGAAGTCACTGGAAATTAAGACTTTCCACATATTGACCACACCTGCTGCTGGCATGGTATGAAATACTGTAAAACCAAAAAATATGTTACTCAAAAAACCCTCTTAAATTAAATAATGATGAAGAACTTCCAAACTTCCAAATAAAATTATTGTATTTGGATTTTTTAAAACAAATTTTAAAATAATAATTTAAAATATGTTTCCTTAAGTTGTTTTAATTAGGTGCTTTACAAAATTCTAAGAAATAGCTTTTTCATCTAAAAAGTATTTAAATTCTGAATAGTGTTATGCATGTCTTTTCTTTTTAAAAAATCAGATTTTTTAAAAAGTATGAAGGGTGAGTAAAGCCCACTTGAACTACTTATTAACTGATTATGTTTATTAAAGCCCTAGAAGTGAACTGCTCTATTACATTCCTGTTGTATCAATAACATGCATGCTTAGAAAGCTTGTGCTCAATATAGCTGGATGTGGAAGACAATGTGTATATAACACGAGAAAATTGAAAAGGGCACCCTTCAGCACTGAAAGTATTTACGCCAGACAGGAAATAATAGTCTGAAATCCACATCTGTATTTGCAGGTACAGTGAAGGATATAGACGTCTGGATGATATAAATCACTGTACTGATACTTCAGCTTGAGCTGCAAATACCAGAAGATAGTAAGAAGAAATAGAAAACCCAGAACATAAAATTTTGTAGACTTTTGAACAGTTGCTGTGACCACACTTGTTTTTAAAATTTATTACTGTTTGCTTTGAAGGCAAAAAACCCCAAACTCCAAAACCTTAACTAAGCTAACGCTAACAAGTACTATTTAGGAAGTGGGAAGAGGTGTATATGCCACCAGCTTCAAGGCACAAGTTTTCCCCACAAATTAAGGGTACTCAGTTGTAATCCTATTAACTGTCACAAAATTATCCCATCTTTTTGCAGTTATGGCGCATACTTTCATGGCAAAATCCATCAGCATTTAAATTTTACAATTCTTCTTTTTACATAATAGTAATTTTGCTGAGTCATTCTTTTCCAGTTATGTACCAGTCACAAACATCTCCTGGTTTTCCACTTGCAAGTTGAATAAAAAAGAAATAGATTATTTTTAAGAAAAAAATTATTTTGCCTTTCCTACTGTTAAATATACTGTTCAAATTTTACCTAATAAGACCCCATTGAAATAAAGAGGACCATTGCTATTGATGTAACTGAGATTTCACTCCGAAGGTTTAAAGATTAATCAGTAGTAAATTGATTCTTCACTGAATTCTACAACAGGTTTATTGTTAAAACTGGAAACCATGCTCCAAGGCAAGGTGCATGCTACTGATAGTAAATGTAGATTCCTATTTAGTAAGAACCTCATTACATACACACATCAGCTAAGTATTGTGTACATAGCCTCACTGTAATATTTTATAAACAACTGCCTGTCTTCAAAGGGAACACTACTAACCTTGATACGCCCAGCACTGAGCTGTGGAGGCAAAGACCGAGATGCTGCTGTCACTCTGGCTCTTGCTTGTGCCAAATTACCTGTTCAAAAAGAAAAGAAATTCATACTGCAAAAACTATTCAAGAAGCTTAGAAGAGAAAAATTTGTATGGTGTAAATCAGTTTGTACAATAGTACTAAAGACAGCAGACACCACCACACTTCTTCCACACCCCTCTCATTACCAATTGTGCCTGCAGAGCATTCAGCACAGGCATGACATAGTGCAGTGTTGATTTAGAGGGGAGGAAAAAGTCAGTGATAAGGTGGTATGTCACTGACCTTAGCTACTGAGCTGATGAAAACAACGACAGCACAAAGGCATACAGCTCAATCACTAGTAACCAATTTCTCTGTGACTCATTGAGAGATTTCAAAGAGCAAAAAGACTACAGAAACAATCTTGTTTCTACAAAATCACGTGGATCCTCAAGTGTTAAGACAGTATCTTAAACTCACAAATGAGAGAGAGGAAAAAATAAGATGGCATCTTTTTTTTACCTTTTGACATATAATTCTCAATCTTATTGTAATAGGGTTTTTAAAGACTGACTCAATTTATTGGGCAAAAAATATCGTGGTGTCAAGTGAAAGACTAGTGCCTTTTAAAAAATGTACAGTAGGACGTGTCCTAAACTTTTTCTTCTGTACTTGTAGAAAGCCAAAGTCATCACAAAATAGCTTTTCAAAATAAAGGCTAGGAGAAGAGAGAGGAAGTGATATCGGACTTGCATATGCAAGACACTCCGTATATTTCAAAGTTTTAGCAAGTCTAGCACAAGATGTCCAAATGTTTTCTCTGGCTATATCTTCAGAGGCTAAACTGTGATTAATAGCATTGAAAGAACCCTTTGAAGCAGGATTGGTGACATCAAAGCCCTAATCCATGGGTGGCAGGATTTTTATAATGAGTGGGAAGCATTTTAACACATTTCAAAGGATTTACAGCATGAATAAACAATAGGCCTCTGCAGATGTACCACACACCTTTCAGAACCAGAACACATAAATAAGTGTCTATTTTAATTTAAATGTAAATAAAGTGTTAACACTTCTTTCAGATGCTAAATGACTTGTTTGCATCAACTCCACTGTTTAGCTGTTTGCTTTACAGAAAAGCAGTAACTCTTAACAGTCTTCAGAGTTTTGCTAAACTGTGTATTACATAACTAGTAAGGAGGCACGATGGGAAAAACTAAAACCAAGAAAACTTAATCGCTGGTAATAATTCCTAAGAGAGCACAGCAAACCCAGCATCCATGTAACACTGAAAGGAACTTTTGCTGTTGCTCTCCTCTGAACAAGAAAAATACCAAACCCCTGAAAACAACCTGGGGGCCAGCACTCAAACACAGCATTCTTCATTCGAACATTCTGAATTCATTTAAAGAAGTATTTATCTTTTAAGCTGCTGGCACTGGTATTGACCCAATGCTGCAAAACTGAAATGTCACTTCCAGATCTAACATTGTATGTTACCTGATAGTCCCAATCACAGTCCAGAACACAAGGTAAGTCCATTATTTTGGAAACTGCTTTAGGCTATACTGTATGTTCATGAGAACTGCAACTGTTTGGGAAATCTTGGATATCTATGTACCTACGTGGTGGATATTGTAAACACATGTATCTCTCTAAAATTAAAATGAGGACTTTAATGAACAAGTAGATGGTGAATTAATTTTTCTCCTAGCTACAATTTTGCTATTTTTGTATGTTAGAAATTACTCTTTTGAGACTTTTTTGGCTAAAATAGCCTGGAAAGGTTGTTTTTGGCTAGGCTTCAGATTAGCAAGTCTAAAGCTTGAAAGCCTTGCACTGAAGAACTGACAACACAACGTGATAGAAGAGAGGAGTTGGGAGAGGAAATGACTTTGAATCAGATTGTTTAAAATTGCTAAAATGTTGTCCCATTTTGTAACAACTTTAAAAACTCTAATAACCAAATAAAATTTAGAATAGTTCTATAGCTGCTCAAGGTTCACGATGCTCACTGTTGGCATTAGGTTTCCAGGATTTATAATTAATACCCCTGAGCTCTCCCTTAGTTTTCCATGCAAAACTAAAACCAAACATCTCTGATCTGGCAAGCCAAGCAAATAAATAAACATTTTCATTAATCAAAAATCTTTAATGACTTCACAAACAAAAAAAAAAAAAACCCTAAAGCGTTCAGTTCCCACTTAAAAAAGAAAAGCTTTACCTATCATGCCTCTGTTCAGTAGTTACTTCCTTCTAGGAATGGATTCTTACCAGTGCTTATTTCACGTGCAAGTGAATTCCTATGTAATTACTTGTAGCATTAGACTGAATCCATGGAAATAATATTACTAGGATTTTCTTTTTCAGCTGAAACACAAAATGATGTTTCAATAAAAGTTCCTGAATTACTCATCTCATGTAGCTCATGATCAGAAAAATAACTACCAATCTTCAACATGTCTAAGCCATTAAAACTAATGAACAGAATAAATGTGATTTGAAAATTATTCTACATAGTAAGAAATGTTTCACCCAGGGTTAGCATGGTGCTCAGAGTCAGTAAAATTTGGTATCTATCCCAGCATTTGATTTTTATTTACAAGGCAATTTACACCTTAACGTATCAAAAATAATTAAATATTATTCCACTTTGTGAAAAGCATCAATATTTGAAGAACAAATGTTTTTAGATAGTAACACCGCCAGCATGAACTGCCATGGGTTCCTTGAAAAGTTAAACCAGTTAAAGGGTGAAAAATTGCACTATGCCTTTCATAAGTCTAGATTCACACCAACTATTTGGTCAAAACTTTAGAGAAAAATACAAATAACACCACTGCAGACCAAATACTACCTACATTGGTCCTACATAAAATGGACCAATTAAGTGATATAAAACCCTCTCAAAATTGTGTTAGGTTTTGGGGGTTTTGTTTTGCTCTTTTTTTTTTTTTTTTTTGAGGGAGGGGAGAGAAGTTAATGGTTAAAGTTAGGATTAATCTTTCAAACATGTACATGTTTAATTTTACTCACATGCACTTCATTTTTAGTTCAATGGGACTGCTCATCTGAACAATTAAGGCTCCTACCTATGTGTCTGGATCAGAAACTAAGAACTCTGGGAAGTCTTTGTCTCAGTGGAAGAGTCAGTCAGCTCTAACGTTTCTCTTTTTTTCCTCTGTTCAACAAAGTTAAGAATGTCTTTAATGCTTTGAGAAGTTCCAGTCAAAGTTTGTGAAATGCTTAGTGTTTTTAAGGCAAAAAGAAGTAGCAGCACAAAAATCTATGTACTCACTGGCTATGCTCAGTGCCAACGCTCACCAAACCTCCCTTTGTCTTGAAGCTGTTTAGAAGATCTCACATCTCTGCAAACATATTCTTCACTGAAAGATGCCTCATTTCAGCTAGGTAAGAAAGACCATATCATCAAAGAGCTGCGTCTCTTCTATTATGCAAAGCCAAGCAGGAGAAGTTTCAAAAGTATTTACACAGCACACAAAGAAGAGATGTGTTTTCTTTTTTTCAGGTTGGACTTTGGAAGTCTCCAGATCTCAGAAAGGACTAGTCAGCATTCCTGGTTTCTCATTTGCATCCCTGGTAGTTACTCACTGTGTAATCTGGCTGAATTAATGATTTGTCCAGCTGTCGATTTGATGTACTAATTAGGAAAAGTATAGTCTCTGGCTAGATGTTCTGATGTTACCTATGGTTTGTCAGTGCTTGGTTTATTCTTAGATGATGGGTTCTGTAAGTAATATCAAGCAAATATTAGTAATATCAGCACTGTATTTATAACCTCATTTTGGTTATGTCTGCAATAGATCACTCCTCCCAAACTAACATTCAGTTTGTGAAGTGCAAATGACTTACAGAGAAAAAGCCTAATGACAATGTCACCTTACTGTACATGTCGCACCAGGGATATTACTATTATATAGAGGGCAAGCACAAGTTCTTTCCTTATCGTCATATATTTTATTAATTTCTTTCATGCTTCTGGTTCAGATAAAGAGGGGTTACTTGAAACACCATGTAGATACAGTATAATATGGTCAGAAATGCTACAATGCATTCATATTTCATTGACACTACTTCTAATCACAGCTAAGCACTCACACTCCAGAAGAGGTACAGGGCCAGACAATGTCTTTGACAAACACAGATTCTTCTCTGTCTTTCCTTTCAGTACATTTTATCTACCCAAAGGAAGTTGACTGCTTATCTCCATAATGCATTTTCATCTTCTGCTTCTCTAAGACTAAGCTTTTAGCTCAACTATAAATTAATACATGTACTTCTTTTATTGGGTACTAATTTGAATCTGGTCACTGACTATCAAAACTCTATTCTTTTGAGTCATTGAAATAATTTAAGCTAATCTTGTGCAATAAAAAAGCTAGGAAACCAATTTTATCATATACTGTACATGTTACACAAGAATATATTTACAAAAATACTGTCTGTAGAGCACAACTATCAATACAGACAGACCTCATCTACTGCTTATTCACGAAACAGAATTACTTTACTTTCTATTCAAAATAAAACCAAGAAAATGTATTTCCAAAATCAGATACATATTACCAAAAAGAACTGAATAAGCATAAAAGCTTAGTAATGGTGAAGCCCACCTGGGGATCACCTAATTATGAATATTTGTTTCAGGAGCAAACACACACACATTTTTGGCTCAGGTTATTTGAAATGAAAAATCCATGCCATAGTGAACTGAGGAATTCTGAAACTGATTCTCAATTAGATTAAGGATTTCTTTAGTCTTTTTAGCATGAAGTAGACATTGATCATATTTACAAATACTTAAAAGCTTTACATTGCTAGACAGGGATTGGAGAACCTGAGTATAAGTTCAGTGCTCTTATGCTTTCTATTGAATACATTACAGACACTTCAATGGTTACTTCCAACATTAGGAAGGGACATGCTGGCAAACACACGGCCTGTCTACAGCAACAAATGAAACTTTGCTTGTAAGCATCATCACTGCCATGTTTAAATATTGTTTTAACACAGTAGGTTAGTAGGCTTCTTGTAGAATGGAAGAAAGACACTGACAGCAGTTGAGATGAAATGAAGGTCAAACTGCTTACTGTACACTATGCATATCACCATACATAGGATCTATATACACTTAGATATGTGAATGTATGATGTCAGCAAGAAAGATCTTAACCTTTATCCTTACCTACTAAACAAGAACAAATTATGGTACTAATTAAACTAGTTAGTGGTAATGCCCAAGATATTTTTCTAACACAACCTCGAGTACTAATTGCTGCTTTAAGCAACATGCCCAATTTTCAAGCTAAATTGAATCAAACATGTGTAGTCATCTACTTGATTGGGAGTACGTTCTCCGAAACACAGACCCTTCCTGAAGCATCACGGGCACAGCATGTGATCATAGCATATACAAGCAAACCTGATGCAATTCTCATAGTCCTGTGACATGACCAAACTGACAGACCAAAGGCAAAACACCTATGGTATAGCCTGACAACATGATAAAGAGGCTCTTGAGTACAGGCCAAGGGAGGGTCATGTGGCTCTGGAAAACAGAGCAGCAGAGCAGGGAGCAGATTGTTATCTGGCCACAGCCAGGTTGGCATAGGTTGGGCATCTCTGTCCAAACACAGGACTAAGGATATAAGTGGCACACTAGGTACAGTGAGTGTTAATTATCTGAAGCTGCATCTAGACAAAAATGAAATAAATTTTAAGTCTGGAAAAAACAAAGTTTTTGTATAAACAATACTGCAATTTTCTACTGCTTTATGTTCCCCATTTTCTTTAGTCAGGTCTGTAGCCTGACTAGCTGGAGACCTGACCAACTGGCTGGCTGAAGAGAGGTTGGTCACAGCCTAATCCAGTCAGGCTTCCAGGTGCTGCACTACAGAACGAACTGGATTGGCTTTTTATTATTTATATGTTGTCAGAAGACATGGGCCATTTCTTTCAGTTATGGTCCTTAGCAATTTCCTTCCACATCTCTTGTAGAGTACAGTTTGATGCTGCTATATGTAATCAGCTCAGCACAACAAACCTTGAATTCTCTGGGGAACAGCAGACAGTACAGAACGCTGTTACTGTCAGTACAATACCCCACCATCAACACGAGGTTTTCTGCTGCCCCAGCAGATTGCCTTGGTACCTGTACCACATCTGTAACTGAGACTAGAAAAAAACTACAGAGGAATTTCCTGTGAAAGTTCACTGTTGAGGAATTCTTCACTGGTTTCAAGCATTCGTCAAAATAACCTTGTTCTACTTACATCTATTCAGGCTGGACAAATTTATTTCTTCTTCCAGAGGTACGTAGAAGCATACTTCTAAAAACATACACCAGTTGAAGATATGGTTACCCTACATTCTGATTGAGCTCTAGTCTCCCTCATTGTTTTTTGCAATTGATATCTTTTCTCTTGCGTGTTATTTAAGAATTTTTTTCCCTAAATTGTATATGCTGTATCTAGAAAAGTAAAAATATGATTGTAAAGAACATGGTAGTTACCTCATTGTTCTACTAAGCTTCATAGTGTTCAGTTTAACCTGAGGCCAAAGTAAGCTTCTACAAAAACAGTGAATAAACAGGAAATCCAGGAGAAGTCAAGAACTGTGATTTCTAGCCCATTGTTTGTATTTCCAGAATATGGTCCCTGTCCATACAATGTTTAAAAATTTATTAGTATATATTCCATCACTCAGGACCTGCTGCTGAAGCTGCTCCATACATACACAGTCTGGCCTAAATCCTACTAAAGCCAGTGAAGATTCCCAATGAATTCAGTGGCAAAAATTCAGGTATAAAGATGCAACCAAAAGCAGATGGAAAAAAAAACTACGGAACATTTTCTCTGACCTCACTATGACTATCAGTCTCCCCAGTCGTCAAGAACCTAAGGCTACACAGGCTAAAAAATGGTGTTGAAATCAGGTTTTGAAACCTCAAGACAAGAACTATCTTTCAAAAAGTCTTAATTAAAGATGAAACAAGGTTACCAAACTTTATAAAAGTCCCAGACCTTCCCATTTTTGAAATCTAGGCATTAATGATGTTGACTACTAATTTAATCAAGTCTCAAAGGCTTCGCAACTGAACCATTGCTCCCAAGGATGTCAGCACTTCTATATATTATCACAGTTGGCACAAAATCAGTTACTTTTGTGGTAAAGCAAAACATTATTTATATTTGTATCTCCACTCTTAATGAAATAAATGCCCATTCATACAAATACCCACAAATGCATTTTCTAACTTTGTCACGCACTGTGACCGGCTATCCAGACAGCTCAATTAATCAAGCCAAGTCATGTTGTAATAACAAAGACAAAGTCAAATAATAATAGATAGTGCTGGTTTAGTAAAGTACTGGCCTTTACAGCTTGTTGCAAGGTGACAGAATAAAGAAAAATTATGAAAGTACAAAATTATGTAAGAATGCACAAAATACTCTGAAATGAATATACAAGTTCTAGCACAGACTCAGAGATTCATTTTCCACCCACTACATTCATCCTTTAGATATAGTAATCCCTAATTCAATTATTTTGAAAAAATGGGAAATATAAGCACATTCCTTGTAAAGGACACATCAAAACACATTATGGATATTCATATGAGTAAGATTATCTAAATATTCAATAAAGTTATCTGCTCCCAAAACTCATTACAAATTTAAAAAATAATTGGTTTTCTAGGATTTGATCTTGAGGGTTACTGAATGCTTCCAATGACATACTGAGCATCTTTGAGACAGTTTGACCTTACAGCACACAGTGCCTGTAGAAACTGTCAAGTAAACTGCTCATTAAAACAACTGTATCATGTTCTATGAATATTTCTCTATTTAAATTCTGTATATGGTGCACAGTGAAATCCCACAGTCTAGTAGTTAATACTAGAAACAGTAACATCTTTTGTGTGATAGAACTTTTGTTTCCTCAATATCAATAGATTTTGAATTTAATTAGTATACAATGCAGTGTTAACATTAATCACTACTCACTACCGTGAAATCATGTTCATTATAGGATTGAGAAGTTAGGCCAGAAACACGAAAATTGGGAAAGGCATCTCCTCTCTTCTGAGAAAAATGTAAAGAAAAATTATTCTCAAGATTTGTTCTAGGGAGAATGGTGTATTAGAAATCAAATCACTAAGTTAATTAAGATCTGTTCTTAAACTTGTCCACTTCACCTTTTGTTAGAGTTCAATTTGCAAGCATTTGGAGAAAAAAAAACCTATATCCCTTCCTCATTTTCAGTACAATATAACCTGTGAAGCCTCAGAGAAAAAAATAGTAGAATTCTGTTTGGGCAACACACTTTACCAAATTTAATCGTGGTAAATCTAACTTGACAAGTCTCAGCTGTTGTGCTTACTGCCATGTGCAATTCCAGAGATTCACTGACACTATTTATAGGGAGTTATTCTCAACAGTAAATAATTGTTATGTTTTGTATTAAGTTTTAGCGGGACCGAGACCTTAACTTTGATCTGATAGATGGTTCTGTTTCTAGATGAGTCCCTTTTTTAGGGCTATTTTAGAGCATTTTTTGGATCCTACTGCTATCAAGCCTTACAAATATCTGTATTGCATTTGTACTATGATGCCAAACCTTAGGATATGAAGATAAATAAACACTGAACTTTAAAATGCTCAAGTGAGAAACTAAAAAAGTAATCCATCACTCTATCTCCCAAACTCAGTTAAGCTACAATTAATTTAGTTTACTGATGTCCCACATGTGCAACCCAGTAAAGTTCATGACTGTTAAGCTGCACAGCTGTGGTTTATAGCCTCCCTTTGCATACAACTCACTGGCAGCAGAGCAAAAGCTATTTTTGTGTTTGTAACATACAGGCCAGTTAGAAGTATGAAAGCCTCCATGTCCTGAGTGAAATACAGAGCTTCCATTAATTTGACAGAAATTCTTAGAAAATACAAATTCTGATTCATCTTGAAGTAGAGATTCTGTAATTACAATGACTTTGTTTCAAATTCATTTGACTTAAGAGTGCCTGATCTCTTAAAAGTGAAAATACTAACATAAAAGTACCACTATAAAAATATTTTCTTGTGGAATAAATTAGTAAAAATTGAAATTTATTTGCAATTTTGGCTCTATTGTGATGCGTGGAATTAAAAGGAAAAAAATACACTAAAACCAAATGGAAATATGCTGTATTTCAGTGAATGACACACACCAAACCAAGAGACCTACCGCTACTTATTGCTAGAGGAAGGGCCTGTCCTCAGTAGGAGTGTACAGTGACAAACATGACAGCTCAAACCATGGTTCTACTGAAAACACTGGCAAAGCACCTATGATTTCGACTTGCCAAGATTACACTGTGTGTCTGCCCAGTAGTGTCTGTTCATGGGACTGAAATGCAAGATCTGTTTCCTTTGGTTTCTGATTTGTCATGAGGAATCACAAGCTACCACAGTTACAGACAAGTTAATATTGGAGATAGTACTCTTGTCACCAAGAAGTGGTGAAAAGAAGTTCACTAAAGTGATTTTGGAAAAGGCCCTAGTTCTTTTGTTCTTTAGTGTGCAAAAAGCTAGCCTGAAACATTTTCTTCACATTCTCTCTTTGCACATGGTCCCTTTGTTGTTTGGTTTGGTTTTTATAAGAGACATGCACTGTTTATAATTACTTTTCATCTGAGGGCTTCAAGCAAGGTTAGAGACTCAAAGGCAAAAAGAACACAGACTAAAAATCAATATTGAGGAGGGGAAATCACCTTTGGACAGGTTAATTATAAATTACTTGTGTCTGGAAAAAATTTTACTTAGGACAAAAAAATTACCTTGTTAAAACATGAGTAACCAAACCCTTCATCCCAGTTGTGAAAACTTTCATCCCAATTCTCTTTGACAGATTATGCTTAAATATATGGGCACCACAAACAAGGAGTGTCTAATCACAATGATATATCGCTACTCCATTACTCTAATGCATGAGCAATACCCAATGCTACTAAAACTATTATACATGATGTTGCTGTAGTGGTAGTGCTACTCAGCTCTGTATTTCTTATTTCTTCTACGTAGCCAAGCACAGCCCCTACTGATCCTCAGAGCAAGGACAGGGATGTTTCTCAGCATCTCTATTCTTCTGGTGGGAAGGCTGAAGGATTTTCCTTTCCCTCCCTGCAAAAGGCAACTCTCTCCCCTCTCTCACGTAACAACCTAAGGCAGAGCAGAGCCTATCTTTCTATCCTTCCCTGATAGAAAGTTCTAAAGGTCTGTGAGTCACAGCAAGGGCAAAAAAATCTGCAGAGGTTGTGTTTTAAAAGTAGAAAATCTTGCTGTGCTGCAGGTTTTCTGAGAAGATTAAGATCCTGCAGTTTCAAAAACCCCAGTGGTACTTTGGCCAAGCAATCCAACAGTACCACCCCTTATAGGTGATGCTGCAAAAATTCTTGAATATCAGGGCAGTGAGTCAAATGGTCTGACTCCTTACTGGTTAATGTACCTAGGCGGTCCATAATTTTTCCAACCAAAATCCTCTATTCTTACAAGGGGACTCTATTTTCTAGATCATGTGATTCCTTTTCTGTCTGATGCTTTAGCAGCAACAGTGATAAAATAAAACCAGAGATAATCAGGAATACATTCTATCTGGATGGGAACATGCATATTCAACCAACATGGGGCATCACAAGAAGCTGCCTGTAGGAAAAAAGTGATAGATACGGAAGTAATTGGGAGAACTGTCAGGTTAAATCAGAATACATTCATTCAATTTTAAGGTTAAAGGTCCCTGGAAAGTGCAGATTTCAAAACATGCTGAATGTGACTAAGTTTCTACTGAAAGAGGACAAAACAAGCTGTATACACTACAAAATTAGTTCCAGAATGTTTAAGTTCCAACGTCTCATATCAGTAGTTGCACACTCAATTAACGATAAATTACTATTACAACTGTATATTTAATGTCCTGATGTTAATTTCTGGCCCTTTAGACTGCACAGTCTACTTCCGTGAAATAGAAGCATTTGTTAAGAGGGTAAGTGTATTTGATAAATTACAGGGATTAACATGATCTTAAATTAGTAAAAGAACTTAGCTTTTCAGTATTTATTTTCATGATGCTGCTCAGTTTTTGACAGTGGAAGATATGACAGTTATATAAATATACTTCAAACAGAGGATCGTCTCAGGGTGGGAAAGGCATCTTTTTGTTCTTTTTGGTATTTAAAGAACTACATTTTCAGTCCTTGTCAGACCCACGATTCCAGTCTCGCATTCCCTCTCGCTTCTGGGATAGCACCACCCAGTGGCTGCGACACGTCTGGGAGACTGCTGCTTGGCAAAACCCACCTACGCTGCACATTCCAGAGATAGTTGCAAGCAGATGTGAGAATGTGCTGTCACTCATCTTCAAACAAAACACCACACACGCTGGCAGAAGGCCCATTTCAAGTCAGGGTTACCTGGAAAGATGGACTATGGCTCCCATATAAATTATTAACTTTTGCATCAGTCAGTAATTGACCAAAAGCTGGAGAAAACTGTACCAACTGTACCAATTAAGATTATGAATCTTAATCTGTATTTTTTCTGGTTCGTTTTAGGAATGAAGCACATGTTGAGTGGAGGAGGAAGAGGACTAAGAGACAGGGATAGAGTATGATGGGGCATATACTCACTCACTATTCTTTTGTTTACAAAAGCATCTTTGTATAAAGTTAAGAGTGTTATGTTTCTTCACTGAGCAGAGATGAAGCAGCATTGCCAGCAATGCCTTCTGTTCTCAGCCAAACCTTTCATTTATCTTGCAAGCTGCCAAAACTAAACCTGGCAACAATCTGATTTTAGAGCACAGAGGCCCCAACACAGGATGTGAATGCCAATTATATCAGACAGCTGGGAAAAAAGAGCAAAATCACAAAGGCTTTTAAAAAATAAAAATGACATAAGGGCTTTAAGCTATTCTTATAACACCATGCACAGATGCATATGCACAATTTTTTTTTATCAGGATGTCCTGTACCAGCTTGAAAAACACAGACAACACTCAATTTGCTGTGTGCTCTTCACAGAAAGGTAAATGGAGGGAGAAACCATTCAATTAATATCAATAGCAAACAAGGAAGGGAATGTAAGAGACCTAAAAAAGTAGAAGAAATACACCAGCATGGTAACTATACATTAACTGCAATGAGAGTATATCTTACTGAACCTTCTATGCATCTTAGGCAAAATACTCAAGTTGAGTGCTGCTGCTACTGAAAATATCTTTATAAGGCCAGAAGAAGATGAGCTTGCATGAGGGAATCAGCATTCTGATTTAAAAACGGTAATAAAATAGAAAGTATAATATTTACAATAATTTGGACTGATAACTGGAACAAAGCACCTAAACGGTTTCATTCTGACAATAGCTCCAAGGTATAAAATGGCCTGTAAAGAGGGTTGTGGAGGCACATTTGACCATGTGTGAGCTTTCTTTTTGCTTTGCTTGATCAGAATCTCTTTTATCAATTTAACACAGACTTAAATGTAGAGTAGTAGTAGACAGAAAGATCCTTTGTTCCTCACTTGGTCACAAACCACTTCTCCATCATAAACTATGTTCCCCTCCATCTAAGCTCATTACAGCTGAAAGGAGAAGCATATTCCTCATTGGATCCTCACCTCTCAGGGACCTCTAAAAGTGTAGTTTGAAGGGGGTAGTCAAAAGCCTTCCAATTCCAGAAAAAGAATAGAGACACTATTGACACGAATCTATCCTCTGTAGTATATAAACAGATATCACGGTAGCAATTTTATATATGCAAAGAAAGCTCCAACATAATATTTTCTACAGATGTTCTTTTTCTACATAGAAATGTCAAGAGAGGTTAAACACATCACCAGATGCTAGAACTGGGTTACTGACAGTCTAGAAATTCAAGGCAGAGAGCTGCTGCACAGGCACAGAATTGCATTTAGAGCCCATGTACAATAAGCCTACACAGCATTATCTAGTGCATCTACCATGTATTTCCACCTAAACATACAACCTCATCTGCATATGCCAGCTCCCAATAATTTTGCAATCTAGTACAATCTACTGTATTCAGATTTAGTATTACATATTTTTCTTACCCATTAGGAAAAAGATGCTTTAAGAGTGTAGAAAGTATTCAGAGAAGCATTCATTTGCCGGCTTGTTTGCACGGATACTGCAGAACTGTCATTTGCATATGGTACTGGCATTCTCGCATCTATCCATGGAGTAATCAAACTTCATCTTGCTGTTTTATTTAGCTACAGATCTGGCACTTTCATGTAAGTCAAAGTCAACAAGCTTTAAATCAACAAAATTAGTTCTAGCCTATTAGTATATGGCTTTAATAATTTGTTAAAAACTGTGTATTACATCAGTGTTTCTAAATAGATGGATATTACCTCCAAAACACTTTGATCTACATCACATGATTTATGAACTGTAAGATATGGTACACAAGAATCCATCAAAGAAGTACTGATCTTAGTAAAGAACTAAGAATCAGAAACTCCTGTATTTTCATCCTGCCCTGAGAATGGGCTCTTGCCCTACACACCTGATAATCTCCCTTTCTCTGGAATCAGGGAAGAATCTTGCTAGACAGGTGTTCTAGAAGAATTCATGTACGCATATTAATATATATATATATCATAATGCTTTAGATATCTAGGTAACTTCAAAGTTACCTAGATATCTAGGTAACTTCTAAAGAATTCTTTAAAAAAAGGATAATATAAATTCTTTAAAAAAGAATAATTTTGAAAAATTGTCCAGAATCAAGGAAGAGTTTGAGAGGAATAGGTAGCTGAAGAAGTTACAATGTTACCAAAGCTGTGCAGAAAATACCTGTTTTTGTTAATGGGCTAGAGAAAAGCTGCTGAAGAAGTTTGTTCTCTGAAGTTCGCAACACCACCACTATGTCAGCAGGAAGAGTGTCTCTGTTCTTCTCAAGGAATGCAGAGGCATCATATAATACCTAGTGTGGGAAAACAGAATCAGAAATTTTGCTGAAAAAGGTTACCCAAAACCTCCTATGTTCTTTAAAAGATGAACAGTCAGGATGACCAAGTCTTGGGTCTGACAAGCATATGAGTTATCTGCAAAGGACTTAAAAGTGAACTACAGCAGTGTGTTCAGAATGTAAACTGGCTATACACAGTATCTATACTCACAGAATCCCATTGCATATCAAATTGGATTAAATGGCTTAAATCCCGTTGTGCTATATTTTGCCATGTCAAACTATTCTATGCATGAGGCAGTATAACAGAGATACTTCATTAAAGCTGAAGTTGATCTTTTACATGTGATGTAAGAAATAGTTCTCAGGTAGTCACTACCTACTGGTTGTCTGCACCAAACCTGTGATCTGTAAGTAGACCTGCTGGAGGAACAGGAGTAAGTTGGACACATTGTAGCTACATTAAAACAGCTTCTCATGGCATTGAAAATCGTATTACGGAAACAAAACATTCCTCTATTTAAATTATTTTAACTGTTTTAATTAGAAAGTAATGTCAGGATATTTGGGCCTGAAATTGTAAGCAAAGCCCATGTTAATGTGAAAACTGGACTGTTATTCCCCATGTAAAATAATGTGAATCTCTGAGAACATAAGAAGTTAGGTTACAGAGTACAAGAAAACATCTCTACTAGAAGTCCCAATCTTTCCAATTCTCTCTATAGGATTTTAAGTTCTGTTACAGATACTGTTTTACATTGCTTTTTTGCATATTTTATATACACTCTCACACAGAAATACTGTGGCATTCACACACTGTTACCAAGCACATAGCCTGCTCTGGCTCCAGAGAGTCGCTCCTTTGAAGTGACTGCAGTACTGATGTTTCTGAGGCCAGATTTCTTGCAGAAAAGACACAGTTACTGTCTACACAATTTGTGGAAGAGCCCTAAGGATAAGCTCCAAAATGGACTGCTACACATGAAAATTTCATCGTAGAGTCTATGTTTGCATAAATGTTATCATTTTGCTATTAAAATAAGGAAAAAATATATAAAGCAAAAACTCTGGATAAAAACAAATAATGACCACACCACTATTATTTGAACTCAATAAAAATCACATGACCTTACCTTTCCAGCATAGTGCTGAATACCAAATGACAGTTCCATTCCTTTTGGTCTCCAAAAGTATTTGCATCGTAAGTTATCTTCAAATTTATCTAGACATTGAGATGTTGATTTAAGTGACAGAGTGATTAACTATAATCTTCATCCTAATTAGTTTGCTAAATTGCTGCTCAAGAAGTCAGAACTGCTATAAACATGTTATCAGATTGCTCAGAAATACTAAGCTGTCACTTCTGAACGAAACAGTTCATTTTAAACTAGCCCAGTAAGACTGTCTTTCCAACACCACTGTTTGTGGATGGTTTTGTGCATGGAAAAGTAATAAATAAGAGGATCCAATGAGAAGATGTGACAATTTCTCATGTTTTGCAATGAACTTACTTCTGTATATGCAGGGTTTGGGGTGAGTTTATTTCAGCTACGTACATTCAAAACTGTGCAAACGTAAAACTTGCTTAAATGCCTATTACTTGTATTTTCTCTATCTTCTTTTCTGCATTCATTTAGCTTTGTGCATCACATTTTAAGGATACGTTATCCAGTCTGGAACTGGCTCTCATGTACCTTTGGGCTTCTACAGAAAAAAAGAGGCTTCTCTATAAAAACTCTTCTAAAGAGACTTTCTGTTTCCCATGATTACCCCTAAAGAGCTGACAGTAAAAGAAACACCACTTTCTAAGAAAAATGTCTCTTACGCCCTGTGGTATGTTGTAGGTTCTTTAATATTTTGTAATGAGATTAGTGCTGTCTGACCAACACTGAGGGCCCAGGCAGCAATTCCTGCCTGCTGAGCCAAGGAAACACCCTGGAAGGGATCCATAGGAACCCATGTTAATAAGAAATAATGTTTACACTGTGAAACTTGCTATTATACTAATTTACCTGAATAAGCAACTAGAGACCTGAGACCAGAATCAAGTGATAAAATTCTCTGTCATGCTGTGTGCATCAGAAAATATTATCAAAATGTTTTTTCTAATGTTAGAATCCATTAATATTTTGTGTTAGGTTTTCCTTTCTATTAACATTTGATCGAGCTTGTATTTAAAGCAAAAATAACTAAGTTTGGAATTTCTGGGGGCTGGGACAGAGCAGTGGAATTAATGATCGTCTGGCAAACGTGGACCAGGAAAAATATCCCACTTTGCTGTCTCCTTCAGGGATCCTGCTGTGCTGTGTACAGATCAGCAGTAAGGCTGATCAGCACTGGATCAAGGAAAGTGCCTCTGAAAGCAGAAGTTCAACATTCAGTATATTAACTGATTTATACAACCCACAGGGAGGCAGACAACTTTAGTACACAAAGGAGGAGTAGAATGAAACCACAGTATTCATTCTATCTGTGACCTGAATTCCAGTTTCAGCTTAGCCTAGCAGTAGTGAAAAATCTTGTACGTGTATTGTGCAATTTCACTGACAATTGTTACTTTTGTCTAATAGTTTGAGTCTCTGCTGCACATTTCATTGAAGGAAATGGAACTCTTGTTTCATATTGCAGGGGAAAATGCAGCTCTAGTAAATAAAAGCAAGACAACAGTTTTAAACATGGCTTGCACTGCATACTTTCAGGTTGGCACCAAGATTTGTTAAAATGTATGTAAAATATGCACAAGGACCAGGAAATACTCAGCCAGATAGCACACCAGAAATAACACACACTTCCTGTTTATGATGAGATAATCTGGAATGAAGCACTATTTTCTAATTGGATAAACATGGGCCTAGGAGCCTGGGAGATCTAAATTTTACTTTCAACACTAATGCTACTCACAGGGTGGTCCTAGATACAAGATTCTACTATGTCTCAGCCTTCCCTTCAGTAAATGGGGATAAATACTGCCTGATGTACCTCAAACACATGGACAAGACACAGGTTATGTCCTTGGAACATTGGAAAGACAACAAACCCTTGCCACCTGATACTTAAGACAACTTTTCCAATATGAAAAGGACAGAAAACACATAAGCAGAGAAAAATGATGAAACACAATGAAAAATATACTTAGAATGTCAAATGAAATGACACAGCCTCAGAACAACTAGGCCAGAAAACTTGAATAAAGATGACATTTCACCCTCTTATAACATATTTGTCATTTCCCAGGCCTTTCCCAGAGTTTTGCTTGCACATACCAACTAAAGTTAGGTCCGTTGCCTGAGGAAATCGACTTTCTTCATCTAGGAGAGACAGAAGACCCATGGGTTTCTGAAGGAACATGTCTAGAAGTGGACGGTTGTCCTCATACTCCACTGTAGTAGCATCAATCCCCTCACTCTGATACTCCATCTACAAAAGTCACCAGCACAGTTTTAATATTGAACCACTAAAAGCAACAGCATCATTAGGGCATCTATGAGGCACAGCAATGCTCTATAGGCCTCAACAACATTATTTACAAAACTCCAACTGAAAGACGTCATTACCTTGCATTTAAATCACATACCCATTTTATAGTTTATAAAGTACTCCCAAATATGATCTATGGTGTAAGATGGTTGATTCAGCTAGACCTCAACAGAGTTGAATTTACCTGCTCAAGTGCAAAGATATGTTGATTGAAATAAAACTGGATCTGTTCATTAGCAATATTTATGCACAGCTGTTCGAAAGAATTTCTTGCAAAGTTCTCAAATCCAAATATGTCCAGTATCCCAACATTCATCCCACTTTCAGCACTGCTGCATGTGAAAATACAAACAAAATTCATTATGGGCAATATCAAGTTAAAATAAAAATAAACATTATAACTAAGATTGCATAATTGATTCATTCTGATGCAAAAATAGAGAAGGAAAGGCATGTCTGAACCTAAGACAACTAGTGCATTTGTTCAGCATTGTTAAGACTTTTGTTTTGTACTTGCTTCTTTCAAATTTCCATGAACAATGCAGGAGAATCACAGGCACAAAGTAACAGACACTTAGCAGCCATATTGAAACAAGGCGTTTCAGTAGACAGATCCCAAATAAAATCTACTGTCTGCTCCTCCAGGCAGACAAAAGGTGTCAAGGTTTAATGGTATGTTTTTGCTACACTCATTCAGAAGGGTAATTACCAAGTCCACTGCTGCTACAAGCTGGACTGTTAAAAGTCCATGTGCTAACTCAAGTATACTCATACCGCAGTCATGACCAGAACTACAAGCATGGAAAAGTCTATATGACACAGTGAAGTAGCAAGTAGAGATCTCAGATCAGAGGCATTTTCACATCACCTGAGAGGTTCTCTTGTTTCTAAAATCTCTACAAAAAGATCAAACCAGCCAGATCAGTGCCTGGCAATGAAATCATAAGTATGCACAATAAAAAGTTTCTGTAATTATGAAAAATTTAAAAATAATCACATCTCAAGTAGCATCACAATAATAATCTGAAATTCGCATGTATTACTTGCTTACAAAAGAAGGGGTATTGTAAGGACTGTGAATACATACTAAAGTTTTTCAGTGTACTTCAATTATTTATCAGCCTTTTGTATGATTTTCATGTTCACTACATAGGAAATATCTTTTTAAAGAATTGTACAGCATTTCAAACACCCAATTTCCAAAGACTTCAGTAGCTAAATTCTATGCAGCTCTTTGAAAATGATGGGGTTAATGTCCTGGAAACATAATTCAGTATCACAGCATGAAAGCCATTCTGAAGCCTTAGCCAAAATAAACACAGCACTCTTTCTGCAAAATCAAAAATATACAAATGGATGAACCCATCAGACATATTCACAGTAAGTACACATGATGCAGTGATGTGTAACTTGCCATATATTTTTATCTGGCTGCAGCAGCGTATTAATACGATTTACAATCCAGCTGAAGAGCCGGCCATAAAGTGCTTTAGACATGGCATCTCGCACGTCAGCTGCTTTGTCCACGGTGTTTGTTCGGATAATAGTCTCCCCCCGTGTTACAACACAGTGGGAGGTTAGGGCCTCTTGAAGTTCTTCTGACCCAATGCTTAGTAGTGCAGCAGCTAAAAGACAGTGGAAAAAGACACACAACTGTGATTATGCAGTGGAAATCACCAGCATTGACCAACTGTTACAATGAGCTACAGATTATCACGAATAGAGTCAAATTGCATTTACAGAACTGACAACGTTAAAAAGTACATACCATTATCTAAGGCTTCTGGGTTAGGAACCTCACTTTTATCTGTTTGGTGTTGTGAAGAAATAGCAGCAAACTCAATATTTCCAGTATTTAAGATTCCAGTCAGTATTCTGTACACTGAGTATACTTCCTGTAAAAGATAAGAAGCACTTTTAAGGAATTTAATTAGATACACAGATCACATTTAGGCTATGAAGGAAAAACATGGGCACTAGAATGGCTATTCAAGCTTGTAGCTTTCTCTGAGACCAAGTTCTGCAAGTTCATGTAAGCTTTTATTTACATAGAAAACAGTGCAACAGAATTGCCTGAGTAGTAACTGGGACCTCAGGCTGGTCTCGCCTTCTGAGTGTGTGTTTATGCTTTCACAGTTCAATTCTGTCATAACAGAGATTTTGAGGCTCACAAAATTTTGTGCATCCACAAAACCAAAGGGCAGCACTGGAAGTGGTTTTCATAAAGAAGTTCAATAATGGTTTAGAAACTGAATCTCTTACCTCATCAGTAAATCCTATAATTCTAAAACAATGCTGAATTGCTTCAAATTGTCTTCCATAGGAATCTTTAGTAACAATGTCATGCATTACTCTTCCAGTTTCATTATCAATATATCTAAACAGAGTGGGACAAAGAAAGTGTCACACTAGCACATATGTCAGTACAAGCTCCAGTGACTTCAATGCAACTACCTCAGTAACTGGAAAGAACATTTATCTCAGTAACTTCCAATTATATAGTTTTATGCTAATTCACAAGAAGTTTTTGTTTCTGTTGCATTAACATCTGCTTATTCTTTGTTAATGTCTATTAATGTTACCAACATTTCACACACATCCCCTCACCCGATACAGACCAGATGCATCTAAAGTACAAAGACTAATTAACAAACTCCAAAGTATATTCTGGTTTCTTCCTCAACCTGAAGCATTATGGGAAGAAATCATAAGGTGGGTTATCTGCACTTGAAAGTATGACAAAATATCTACTTAATAATGAGCTTGGTTCTTCCTCCTCCTTTAATAGTTCAGCTTCTCAAACAAATACAAATAATACAACGCCTTAGTGTCCATCTTCTCGCCTTGGGAGGATTAAAAAAGATCCTTAACGGATGGAGAAGGATTAAGGGAGATTTTAAGGCATCATACTGAAAGCAAGTGCTGATCAATAACTAATTACAATGAGTACTTAAAACAAGTGAGCGATAGTTACCTAGGAGGCTTTTTATCAGGAAGTCTATATTCAGAAAGTTTCTTCTGATGGTAAAGGCCAGCATAAATATAATAAAATATATGGAAATTTTTTTCTCCCCTGGAAAAAAGAAAGTATCCTTTTAAAGCACCTGTGTTTATTCTTGTGGCGTCTTGTACAATGAATGTAAAAGTAGTTCTTAAAATGAGCTCACTGAAGCAAGGTAGCAAATCTCCCACTTGTTTTAATAGTGTAGGATCAGCAGCTGTGAAACACAGAAAACCTTGTCAACACAACATTTCTCCAAGGAATGAAGCCGTTCTGACTTCTACTCCAAAAGAACCTTACTGCCTATTCTTGTTGTCACAGCACTGCACAAAGGATTACTTTTTCAGCAGAAGACAAAAAAGTATCTAAAATACAGAATTTTTGATAATTAAGTCAATTCAAACACTATATAAATTCCATAGGACAGACAATTAATATACCTACACAGCCTGTTTTATGACCCTTGATTTTTCAAGTAGATATTCAGAAATCTTTGCCCCCATTACAGCTCCTGTAGGTGTAAACATCATTTCCAGATATTTTCCAAAGCGACTCGAGTTGTCATTGATGGCAGTGCAGGCATTTCCAAATGCTTCAACCAGAGGATTCACCTGAAGAATTTTCTCACGCAAAGCACGGTTATTGGCCTTGACAGATGAGATACAGATCAGAAGGATAATTAACAGAATATAATGCTTACCTATAATCCAATTCTTGCTTCGGAAGCATAGAACCCCTTTCTCATGCTTGTATGGAATTAGGTACTGTGCTAACCTTTCTATTTATACAACAAGAGGTCCAACAAATTGATAAGAAAACCTCTCACGGGTAGCAAAATACAGATTCTTCTTTCTCTGCAATTGTTCCACCTCTGACTTGTTTTATAATTAGTTATGAGTACCAAAACCATAGAAGATTAAAGATGTCTACTTAGGGTTAACCTGACATGGTTAATATTCCCATTATTTTGTGCTAATAACATTACTCATAACATTTGAATGTGTAAGAGCTTCTAAGATTAGAGCCACAGCAATATTTTTTATTCTTTATTGTATAAATAACCAATGACATGTGATAAACACTGTACGTAACTACAGGTACTGAACACTCAGAATCTGGCACCTTCTCTTTAAAAAATATTAACAGGCTTGTTGTGAGACACACTCTTCCATTTTCAATACTCTCACATGCATGATTACTACATCCCTAAATCAAGTGTGACAATTCACAGGAACAGCTTTAAGTATTAAACAGTAAATAAAGTGAACATTGGGGTAGGGCTGGGAGGAGTTCTTCATAATTTTACATAATTGGCTAGGAAATACCTTTCCCAAGAAGGTCAAATGTTGGACGATCAGATGGGCACTTTCTGTCTTTCCAGCACCACTTTCCCCACTGATAATAATGCACTGAACACACAAAACAAAAGATTTAGGTAAATCGTTCACCACATGGTCGATTGCTGCTATTACCCCTCCTGTTATTTCATGTTTACTACCAAAAATACAGAATGCTTTAAGGGTCAACTTCCTTCTGAAAGGAGACATCAGCAAAGATTCAGTGTAATTATTTATTCCCCAGATTATAAAAATGCATTACACAATGCCTCATCACAATGTGCATATATGAAGCAGTGACTGAATTTCTAAGGGATAGAACATATAAACAACTGACCATGCCTGAGCTCACTGCATTGACTTCATATGAACTAGCATGAATCACAGGATACAGCTGTTTTTAATACACTGACCAAAAGTTTGCTCTGAAAAATAATCTTAAATAACTGGTGCTGTGCAGAGAGGCTATTCTGTAGGCGATGCTGATACTCAAGCTAAAACAGCAAACTAGCATCTAAACATTTCAAAAATATGCATCTGCTCAGTGGATGATTCTGGGAGGACATATCCACCTTCTTCCTGGGTCAGCAGTCCTTAACACATGGTATTTTATAGGCTCTTCAAAAGGATTCCAGACTCAAGACACTAGCTAAAATGGTCTACATCACTTTCCTTCTCTCTGCTGTTACACTTCATGGGCAAAATGGAAATTGAAAGCCAGTTCACACCTGAACACTGAAGAATGAAGACTTCAGATCATAGAAAGTTTGAATTCAAACGGCATTTATTATTTCCCCCTTTTTTCCCATGTATTCCATAGTCCTCCAGTACAAATATTATTCTACTTAAAGTACAATATTTCCTGACACATAATTAAAATGTTAAAACTGAGCAGTTGCACAGATTCATGTGTTTTTGTGGAAACATCTGAAAACTATTTGCATATTCATGTAAATACACAAGATTCTTGGCTGGGAAAAGATAAAAGGTCTCAAAATACTTGATGCAATGCCACTTCATATAGAACTGAGCCTTGTGGAAAGGTTTGAAAGATGCAGCAGTTATCTGGTGGTACCTTGTGCCTGACAGCAGGTGCAGGGACCCACTCTACATAATTTGTGCAATACAACATTTGCAGCTCATTTATTTACTTCCTGTCAATTATTTTTGCTCTAAGAATTTTGCTCTTAGAAACAGGTAACACACTGATTACACGACCTAACTTAATTGCTTTTGTATGACTAGGGAAGTCATGCACAACAGATAACACAGCTAAGGCCTATGAGTCCTGGTAGAACTGGTAAGAACTTGACTTGCTTCAAGAGAAATACTAGACTCAAGTAAATCTTCAAGCTTCACAGGAAAAAAAACAAGAGGAAAATCAATGGATAAAACAAACAGAATCAGGACACTTTCGGTCTGGCTACAGTGTTTACCTGGTGAACCTTTACATGAAGAACCAGCATAACACTGGCCAGGTAACAGAGATAAACAAGCTCCTATTATACTTCGCAACAGAAAACAGGAAACTGATTCAGATCTAAATGAAGATTACGTCCTAAAGAGGTACAAAACATATAATATGAAAGATGCACAAAGTTAGCCTGACGAGCTGATGTAATTACCATTTCTTTTCCTCAGATAACAAGTTCTCACATAACTTACCCTACACGAGTACTTGGTTTTTTTTATGCCTCAATCAAGAGCATATAAGTCATTAAAGAAGTATTAATCACTGTCAGGCCAGAGTACTTCCACATACCCAGTAAATGTCCTCTTCATTTTCAACATCTCTTTTATTTGTCTCCTTTCCTTGGCATTTTCTGATTTCAAGCTTTTTATTATTTTATTCTGGTTTTGCGATTTAAAAAAACCATTTCCCATGAATTATTGTGTGATGTGCAGGGTAAAATCAGGATGATTTTGTAAACAACGGTAATTATCAGCCTTCAATATTCATCTACATACAGCACATTAAATTAGAAAGACAATGAAGTTATAATCTTAAGAATATAATAAAATCTCCAACAGCATGGTACTTTATTCTCATTAAAATCATTGCTAAATAATTTGATTTGTGTCCTTATTACATTTATAACAGATCTATCCTTAATATATTTACTAAAAAATTTGTTAATGGTTCCTCTTTTTTGCGACTTAGCAACAGAAAAGTGGTTCAAACTCTGTTAATCTGCTACAGCACTGAGAACCTCCTATTTTACACAAGTGAAAATTAGTGAAATACCTAAGTCAAGAGTCAGAGCGAGCAGCAACACTCTGCTGCTGGAGTCAAATGCCAGGACTGCATGGGTGTCCAGGAAACTATATTGGTCAGGTACCTCCACCATCTTATTTGACCTTTTAATCTCTTTTATATTACTGTGTCCTCTTCAGAACTCCCAGACCTGACCAGATGTCTACTCTGTTTTGCTGATATAGGAATAAAAGGCTTAAAGAAAAAATTTTCCAAACTACAACATAACAGAACATTAGCCACAGACCTGTAGCACAGTGGCAGTATGATTAATGTGAAACCCAAACCAAAATGAACAGATTCTCACCTGATCCTTGCTGAATGTAACCATGCTTTGGTAGGCAGCATCTGCAGAGGCAAATATGTGGGGGGGATTTGATGAACGCTTCACACCATGGTAAAGCTTGGAGAACTAAATTTAAAGAAATACACACAAAAGTCAAAATCCACAACTTAGCTACACAATTCATAACTGAAAAGAGGACAGTGACCATCATCTGCCTGTTCAACAGAAGGCAGTTGCCTGTTATATCACAGAATTTTCACTGAACCACCTGGAAGAAGTGGTAATTCCTGGCACTGCCCAACTTCCAGAATACAAATTACAACACCTAGAATGCACTCATGTTTCCCACATAAGACAATGAAGAGACCTGTATCACAAGGAAGAGAATTTCAAACACTTGCCTTTAATCATGGAAATAACCAATTTATACAAAAGAAATTTACAGCAAATCTGAAATCTGGCCCCCTATCTGAAGCTCTGGTTTGGACATCCATGGAGACTAAATTATTTCTAGCTCCACCTCTCTTCATACTTGTAAGAAATTAAACTGGCCTCTATGTTTACAGCATTTGATTAATTTGTTTCTTTTAAGGCAGAACTTACGGCACAGCACATGTAATAACCCATAGTCAGAGCAATTCTTCAGGAAGCAAAAACCTCAGCATGAGGAGGTTCATATAACCATCTTCTGTTTCCCAGAAGAAAGCCCTAAATACTAGACAAGAGGCGTAACTGTGCCTGTGGTAATCTCTGTCCCTCCCATGGAATTCATGCCTCCAAGAAGAAGTGAGTAAAATCAAATTAAACCAAATTTAACAAACAAAACAAAATAAAATAGATTTTTAGCTGCACTGTTCTGGAAAAAGAAAAGGCTGACATTTAGTCTGTCTTCCTAAGTTCCAGCATCACTTAAGTATTTAACTAGTGGTGTTAATATAAAATATAAAGCAACTACTGTCCTCAGCCTGGAATCTCTCTTACCTGGGGAGAATAAATGCTGAGATTCTGGAAGGGGTTCAAGGCTATTAAAATGTCTCCAACATAAGTATAAATCTGTAAGTCAGCATAGCGTTTTTGCAGCTGATGAATAATTGTATCCTGAGAAGATTACAAGAAGTTTGATAGTTATACAGTATTTTCCCACTTGGGAAGATTTTCGTAAATATACTGAGAACACTGTTTAAGAAATACTTATTGTAAGTGTTACTAATTATTTTTAAATGCCAAACCCACAAAATCAAGTATTTTCAAAATTCTTGCTAATGCCATAAAGCTAAGTTAAATGGCAACTCCTAATTGCAAATTAGAACCTATTTTGTTAATCTGCCTGAGAAATAAATCTTCTGAACAGAAAATGGATGTAGACATTATTGCTGCACTTCATAGTACATGTCCATTTAATTTTTTTATTTGGCCATGAAACAAGGATAATAATTTTTTAAGGATTAAATTTTAACTAGGGGTAAAAGACTGTTTAAACAGGACACTAGCACCATTTAGTATTACGTCTTTTTCTTGCTGGCATGTGATTTAAGGATTATCAACATAAAAATTTACAGATACTCTACAAATAGGTGATATAGTGAAATATGAAATTGATAGTTTTATCTCTTTTTATCCAGAAGCTGTAGATAACATATTATTCTATATAAATCAATTATTTTAGAAAAAAAATCCTTTATAGCTAGATCTTTATGACTAAACTTCACATTTTAGAAAACTCACAAAAATAATCTCAAATAGCATCACTCATTATTAAGTTTTTTCCACATAATAGTATTCACTGCTACTACTTTTATGCCACTATATAGATTAACAAAGTGAGGGCAGCAGATCAGTCATGTGAGAATTCCTTTGCCTTGGTAAGAAAAAATGGTTGCAAGAAGGAACTATTTTCATTCTGCTAAGAGAGGCCTAAAAAGCAGAAATAGGCAAGAATGTAATTGTCAGAAACTGCTACTTAGACAGTACAGTACCTCATCAAGAACTTCTAGATTTACCAGATCGTCATCTAGAGAGTACTTGTCAGCTCTGTCCACATGGAAAGGTCTTCTAGTATGTATTCGTTCATGCCTGGAAGTTGTTAGTAGAGCACCAGGGTTATAAAAGTGTATTAGAGCCAGCAAGCATTAAGATGCATAGGGAAGTCATAGGTGAATGCTTTTGTCATGCTCTCTGAACATTTCAGAGAGCATTCACACAGACATAATCTCTGAAATGTGTATTTTTGCTTGCAATATCCTTTTATAAAAGAAACAGATCACCTTGCTGTCCAGTGTAATACCTGTTTTCTCTTTCACAATATATAACCCTATTTATCAAAGTTCAGCGAAGATTTAGCTGCAGACTTACAGTTCCTCACTCACACTCAGTAAACAATAAAAAATTCTTCCTCTTTTCCCTTCCCTCCTTGTCTAAGTTAATAAACTACCACTCAGTTTAATTAAATGTTACCCCCATGTGTCCAGCCATAGTACTGTCATCTAAAGAAGTTATAAGAAGCAGTAAGTAGTATAAAATCCTACTGTTACCTTGATGTATGCCAAAGTGCCGCCTCAGATGACCCCAGATCTGGCCCAAAACAACATTTTTGAACCACAGCTGCCATCAGACTCTAAATTGTATGGATGTTCAGTCAGCTTGTCTCCAGAGATTTAAGCCACACAATAAGTAGCAGAGACAAACTGTCACATAACCCCTTTATAATCAGATTATACTGAAGGAATCTTTGAAAATGCTGTGTATATGTTTTTAAACAACACATCATGTTGAAATGGGAACAAAGTAAGAGGCTGTAACATGTCTTCCACCGAGTGTGTGAAATATGAATGCTGTAAGTGCAACTAGGCTTTTCTTTACATCAAACATAATCAAAGCATAGTAGAAGGACACCCACCGAGATACAGTCTGCATCCTGCTGAGTAACATTTAGCATTGATCCTCAATGACAGTCCTTGACAGATTGTTTTTGCATTGGTTGCCATGTAGAAAGTTAGAATCACATGATCAAGCATCCCAAAACAAGGCTAAATATTATATCAAGCACTAACATAACAGTGCTGTAACTTGGCAGGAAATGCTGGTTTATCTATAGGGTTCAAGGTTAATTTGAAGATGTACCAGGTCTGTTTAATCAGATCTTCATATGCTCTTGGAATCCTCTTTCAAAAATTAACATTGAGGCTTTTGCATTTTTCCCTTTTATGTACACTTCTGTATTTCAAGCTAATCAGCTCTCATTCAGTAAAGACAATGTTTTCATATCCAAGAGCCATTACATCATCAGAAGAATTATTACACTGAAAGCCTCTAACAAACAGGAAGGAGAAAAGTGTTAGCCATGAGTACAGCTTCCCCAATAATTGTGAATCACATTTAAAGATCATATTTTTTTAATGTATATTTTTATTCATTTTCCTCATTTCCTTCTGGCTACTCAGAGAGTTCTGGAAAACTATTATCTAATGGTTTATTTAAATTGTAACTAAATAAAACTGCGCAAACGGTTTTGTCAGCTAGGAAATAAAACAGCGGGAAGACAGCAGGTTTCGCTGACAGTCCCACTGCATTCCCACAGATGGTAGTTTGCTTGATGTCGTACATATGAAGCAATGAAAGAAGGACACAAGAACACAAACAAGAAGCTATGAAAGAAAAACTGTTCTAGTGGGTATTATTTCCCATGGGCAGCATGGTGATCATTTCAATTTTTTCAAAATGCCATTCAATTAAATCTTGCACTTTCTAGTCTTCAGTTAGGTATTGGATTGTGGGTTCGTTTTGCATTTTTTTTTTTTTTGAGTCACTATATGCAAAAACATTACATTTCGCTGACAAGCCAGATCTTCAAAGGAGTAAGAATGCACGATGTACTACTAGGGTTTTCAGGTGTTGTTTCCCTTTCAAACTAGAATTCAACCTCTTATTATACTGCATAGAAAAATGCTGTTGTAAATAATGTAAATCATTTAGAGATGGGAGCACCCCTAGGTCTACAAATGAAGGAGATATTTTAACAGTTGCTTTACTTAATGAAGATGTAACTAATAAAGCAATGGCTAGACATCATAGCTAACATAACTAATCTGTAAAGCTTTTTCTTCCTGGAGCAAAACATCATAGCCACAATACTGAAATGCAACAAACTGCAAGTAGGGACACATCTACCAGAGGTGCAAGGAGGAGGGGGAAGAGGGCACATTCAAACCTAAGTACATCTAATTGCAGAATGGCTTTGTAAACTAATCTGTTATCTGATTGTGTATTAAACTCCTGCTGTTTGTTCACCTTAAGTGAGAAACGAATCAATTTTTTTTATTGCAAAGGACTCCTCTTAAGACTGTGTAAATAAATAAGTAAACTGGTCTTAGTTAAATATAAGTAAAACATGTATAGCTTTGTGCATATATTTTCTTGCACTTAACTCATTTTCCTAAGTACATGATTAAGAAGAGGATATTAGGAGCATAACATCACATTAGCTTCAAATCTCCTGCTGGCCTCATCAGTTTTCTACTGACCCTATATCCTGCAGTGCATTGACAGAGTGGGAAAGAAAAATACAGACAGTAACCTTTAATTATTTCCACAATTTTACATAAGAAATACAATCTGTTTTTAAAATATATGTACAAAATTCTCAAAAAGCAGAAGGAAACACTCTTGAGGAAATAACTGTCAGTATATTTTTTGCACAAAAAGTAGAATTATCAGCCATTTTTTCAATTATCCTTCCTTTCTGACAACATATTAAAAAAAAAACTCTAGGCAAAAGAAAAATTAAAGCTGTTATGTTATTTTCCTTAAGTGTCCAGCAATATTCTGCTGCAATCCCTGGAAGATGTAGTCTCTTCACAAAACAAAAGAACTGGCGTAAAGGGAGTAACGGGCCAGTCACTCAAGGTACCTAACTTCATTATAGAACCACAGGATGGTTTGGGTTAGAAGAGACTTGAAAAGCACCATTAGATAGACTCCAGAAATCTAGTGATGAAGACTGGCTGTTGTCCAGAGCACCTTCCCTTCACCTTTTTTCAGGCAGGAATAGCTGGAAGGGACAGTTTTCTTGCATTTTGGAGGAGGAGCAAAAGGCAAGAAGCATTTCTTCCTCAGGAGAGCAATTTCATGAAGAGGCAGGAAGCATTCATTTGTTCTACTTGTGGCAAAGATATTTGAAAGCAACCAGTCATAGCAATAGAAGTGCACTGTAAATAGCTATACACTCATATATCCTGCTGACAAGGGATGATGAGAAAAAAGCTAGATGGACCACACAGACTTCTAGATCAAAAAGTCATTTTGCTGGCAGGTCCAGCCTGAGAACATAGCAACACAGACCAAGAATGTTTGCCTTCATTAGGAAGCCTCCCCTCTAATCTTTCTCCCCTCCACTCCTAACACTCTTAGGGCCTTTCAAGAAGCCTTTACTTTGGCCTCTTGGTGCCGCTAAGCATTTGTTTACTGTTTGTTTGGTTTTTTTCTAGGACTCACAAAGGTACAATGGTTTCCATATTTAGTCTATCTTTACATTATTACCAATTTTAAAATTAATTCCTGAGATTTACAAGAAAAATATTTGAGACAATCAGAAAGAAAAAAGGAGAGACTGTGATACTGCCACACAGAGATACACAGCCTATTTTGCATGCATTGCAAAGACCTAATTTTGCTCCTAAACATCAAGTTTCAGCCTGAAGTAATTTGTTGAAGCAAGGTCATAGTAGAGACACTGATACAGCCTTAATTACAATATAAACACTACAGCTATAGTTTCTAACCTCCAGTAAAAACACATACACTATACTTAGAACAAGGATCACTTTTAGGGGCCACAGTAGCTTTGAGATTTAAAAAAAAAAATTAAAAAGTGAAAAAAGTGTTTTAAACTCATTTGCCTAATATTCATACAGATGAAGGTTGGAAGAATTACATTAAATTACATTGTGTATAGCATCAGAGAACTATTTCTGGTTCTGTTCTGTTCTGTTATTATCTCTGAGTCCAAAGGAAATTAACGGCTGGATGCAATCAAGTTCCTTGCGGTTAATTGCTTTCAAAACTAAATGTGAGCTGGCAGAGAAGCTTGATATCTGGTAGTAAGAATTACTTCCTTGGATGGACTGCTGCTGTAATCCAGCTGGCTCATAAGAAGAGAGAAGCTGCCAAGACACAGTAGTGTCATTCTAGTTTCTGACAAGGTAGCCTGAACATACCTGCCCTTCTCAAACTATTAAATGTTTTTCTCTTTTTTTTTTTTTTCCCTTTTCTATTTTTTCCCCAGGCTTCTTCAAGTTTGATTCTTCCTGATGTACAGATTTGTATTTTATCCTTCAAAATGCAAGGCTTCATGAGTATCTGTTCCCCATTACAGAAACAAACTTCTGAAAGTTTGTAATGCTACTGCTACCAGCAGCAGCATACTGACCCAACGTCACCCAAAACTGTAAACTCTGAACTCTTTAATTTGTACCTAAAACTTGCTTAAAACCATATTCATGTAAATGCTGAAGGTTTTTTTCATTTTTTTAAAAACTGAAACCAGAGGTTAGTAGATCTTTTCTGATTCCTATGAAGGAGCCTATTTACAGACAGGAAAATAAGATACCTTGTCTGTAGGAAAACATCCAAGAGAAGAATTGAGCCATGTCTGGAGTTGGCCTCTTCAAACCTGCTGATAATTGGGAAGCTGCCACTTTGAGCCATATAACCCAAACCATTCAATGCTGGTGAACATTAACTTTCAAACATCAAATCATTATATAATTTTTACATCAGGAGTTACTAGGTTATTGAGGAAATACAGAAGGACCATGGTTTTGCTCAACTTCACCTCCAATGACATTCGATAGACAGGGCTAACAAAACAAATGTAGATGCCAACTGGTGATTATTGAATATTTTTGTTACTTTAAAATTAATATAGACTTATCTACTACATTTCATATAGGCGCCCCACATTATCTCCTCCAAAAGAACAGCCAAATGCCACACAGGAACCCATAGTATCTAAATTTTTGAGAGATCGCTTCAAAGAATATTACCAAGGGCAAAATTTTTAGAATGCATTCTGTCTTCCCTGTCTCCAGTTCTAAGCTTTTAATCAGGTATTTTCCTCCTTGATTTTCTGCTTCTCCACCACAGTAAAAAGGCAGTTTATAGATCTGTTACTACATTTGAATTTCTCTATCTCACATGCTGTTGTGGTATTTATATTTTAGATTTTCTCCTACATGCTATTCTGGATACAGAAATCTGTTATTTTAAGACTGAGCATAAGTAGATAATGTCTTAATTGTTGTACATTCACATGGGAAAAGAAAATAACAGAACATTAAAATTTCACTGCCTTTTGCTGATGGTCAGTACTTTTCCAGGTCTTCAGTTAAAGATTAAAAATTCTACAGTTTTCCATTACTTTTACTCACAAGCCACCAAATATTTTTGTTTTGTTTTCTTATGGAATAAAATGGAAAGTTTACTTCTTTTGAAAAAGTCTTCCTAAACGATGCAAGATTTAATCATAATTGATGCAAGGAAGGGCTGTGACAATAGACAGAATACCAGGCTTTCAAATGAGTTTCCATTTTAAATGTCTCCAGGACATGCTCTGTTGTATTTTTAAACATTATTTACGAACTTGGTACAATTGCTAGCTTAAAAGGCTTTGAAAGTTTTTACATCTGCTTTTCAACTTTTTCAACACTGAACCAGCTGCCAGCTTTGCCAGGTTAAGATAAAGTCCTGACAAGGACAAAAGAATGGGGATAATATTTGATGTTTATAAACAAACACCAGAGAATATGCCCACTTTTTGCAGTGCATTTAACTGGAGTAGACAGCATAAAGAGACACTTAAAATTTAGCAATATTAGGAAACAGACTAAATCTCTTCTGGCTTTCTCCTTAAGCAGGTTGTCAATCAGCTGGTATGCTGGAATCTCTCACACCATGAATCAAAAAAGCAAGTGACCACATGAGTAAGTTCAAGAGATCAAAAGGTCTCTTTTGCTGCTTGGAAAGCAAGCAGCTCTCTCATAACGTCCCTTAATGGATTATCAAACACATTTAAACATTATTTAACAAAAAAATAATCTCCACAAACAGAACACATGTTTACTGTTAAGTGAGAATTAATAATATCCACAATTTGTAACAAATCTTTGCCTAGAGCCTTCCCAGAGCCTTCCCCAGACTCTAGGGCACGAAGAATGAAAACAAAAATGGCTAGAGCTCCAGGTACTATACATGTTTCTCTTCATTAACAGGTTTACAGTGACCTAAGATACAGTATGGCTTTATAGAACAAGACAAAGCTCTTGCCTCAGACAAACTGCTATCTCTTTTTCATAGGTATAATATATTAAGTAAAGCTATTAATAGCCATTTAATAAGTGAAAGGAACAAAGAGGTATTGAGGGCAAATGATAGAAAAGAGATTACACAGCAAATGAGAGTGAGAATGAGGAACAAAACACAAACCTCTACCATGTTTTTGCATTATAATTCAGGAGGTGCCTAAACATTTTTAGTATTTTACTGACAAGCAATCATACGAACCTTTATCTTGAAGAACTTATCCCTGAAATGTAGCAAGTTTATAGTAACCTTGACTTTTGTACCCTTTTTTACTTAGAAAATACAGTATTAGTCACACTCAGTCACAAAGTCTACCAACAATCAGTTATTATTATTGTAATAAAAACATTTTTATAGTTCTGCTTATCATTCCTGACCAGTTTTTGCTTTTTCTGTTGCCCACACCTTGCTGTAACTTAGATTCTTTCTTTTTATCCTGTTCTCCAACTTTTTGCAACATGAAGTACAAGTGACTTCAGGACTGAACAAAATTTCTTATTCTCACATTGTTACTATGCATAAGAATGCTATTAGAACAACCATTTCACAGTATGTATGTAAATACAGAACTGGCAAAAGGAAAAGACTGAGTGAGAGTCAGACTCTGTGAAAGCATTCCCTCTGATTTTAAGAAATGCGTCTTGCCTAGAGGCAGCTATATATTGATAGGAATAAGACTGCTGTGACTCCCAAGAGGACCTAGAAATCAGTGTCCATGTGTTAAAAAGTAATTCTGTATTTGACTTTAGAATAGACAGGGAAGAATAATTCAGTATGACTGGAATGAATACATGTGAAGCAATGTTCTGATTTTTCAAGGATTGAAGAACTTTTATAAAAATAGCATTAGTGGACTACTTAACACTGAACAATTTTCTTAGAATTTAACTTCATATAATTGTTACTATGTCAAAGCTATTAATGAACAGTGCATTGTTGCTAATTAGCAATTATGCCTTGTTATTGTTAGAAAACACACACAGTTAACTGATAGCTTATAAAAGGGATGTGGATAAGAAAGATAATATCCAGAGCTTATCCTTACACAGCTGTGACATTGGACTTTCTCACCAAGTTTTTCCCCATGACTGTATAAGACACAGGCAATGCAGGAGCAGAGTGCGAATGCTGAAATGGCAAAACTCAAGGATTTCAGTCTAAAACATGTCAACAGATGAAAAAAAGAATATTCTTCCTCATTTTTATGTGGAAGGAAGGGTATTCCAGCTGGGTTTTTTGAAAACATCCATTTCCATAAGCATAGAAGATATCTGCATCTCACCAATGAAAATAATTTAGGGAAAAACTAGTGGAAAAGTTTCAAAGAGTATCTGTTTTAGGAAAAAAAAGCAGGATGTCACTTTTAATTTTAAAAGTGGTCTTTTACTAGGATAAACATTTTCTTTCTATCATTAATTTTTAACCTAAAGGAAATCATAGAATATAAAACTTTCTAGTAAGTTGCTTCATGGAAAAGTAAAAACAATATGTCTGTCAGCAACAAACTGATGATAGCAACAAATGTGTATTAACAGACTTCTTTGAGCTCAAGGTCAATAAAGTGCTCCTTCAGTTCAGAGGTCTGAAGAAATGTACTGAAGTTAAGCCTAGCACACAAAGAAGCTGACGAAAGAAGAATGAAAAAAACTAAAATAAGGTGATGTTTCAGTCTGTGACTCCACAGGTCAAACCCAGACGATCCTGCCAAAAGGGGACAGCCTGTTTCTTTCTACCACTCTCCTTCTTATTCCTGGTCATGGGAAGCATTCCCTCCTTCACTTCAGCTATATCACCTGAGGCACCTCTCTGCAACCACTAACAGTAGAAAATTATCTCTGTGTTTCTGCTGGGTTAGTTTTTTTCTCTCACTGTAGAAGTTTTTGACAGGAGGTTTTTGACAATCACTGAAGCTGCAATAAAAACAGTATCATGAGTTTTTTTCCTGGGAGTTGAGGGAAGATGAGAGGAAGAAGCCAGGTCTCTCCTTTTTGCTGCTAGATCAGCTCTCCGTGTCTCTCCTTCATATGCCCTAAGTCATTACTACTGAATTTCAAGTCTGCAGGCTTACTCTCAGGCACATTGACCTTAAGTGATGTACTAAAACAGGCAAAACTGACATGGCTCCTTTGGAAAGAGAATCCTATTAAAAACCCCACAGGTGCTGAGTCAGTACAGAATCAAAAAAAAGCAAATCCAAAGCGGGGAAGACTTTCATATGAGACAAAACATGACTTTCATATGAGACAAAACACAGATACCTCCTGATCAGTCATTATCACCAGTGACTCCCTAGGCTCCTTCAAAGAAGTGCTGTTAACACAAGCATCCTGATTTTCCAGTTTCTAGAAATTTTCAGCCTGTGCTCTGAGAACATTTTCTCCTATTTATCTTTCAAATGATTGACCTGTAGTGTTGCTCTATGCCAAAAACGGATGTCTATTTTTCGTTATTTCTGAACACCAGGAAATTAATGTACATTTCATTTTATCTGTCATGGGTGCATGAATAACAGTAAAAGCATGCACTGTATACATTTGATATTGTAATAGAAGGGCTTCTCTCAATATGGGTTTGAATTGGACTTATTTACTTTGAAGTGGTGAATATACATTCAGATGACTTCTACAGATCATTACAAATGAATACCAGTAAATTTTTTACTGTACCATCTGGTCATACGTTCTTCTGCGTGTCAAATTTTGTACTGAAAATTATGTTATAAATGCATTACAGAGGTTTTAAAGGCTTTAATTGGTAAAAATTTTCCTAGAGGGTACAATATCCTTATGACAGAGCCAAGTTTTTTACTATTATGAGGCTATGTCAATCCTCTGAGGAAAATTACACTTAGATGCTCTTGATGGTTGGTTCTTTTGTAATAATCTTCTATTCGTAGTCCAGTACTAACTGTCTGGCCCACAGACTTGATATTTTCTATGGATATGCTTTTGCTATCTCATTAGAGTTTGTACCAATTTGATCAAGTTTACAATCTTTAGAGTATCATTCTGAACATTATGTTGTAGACTTCAGTGGTAAACGATAACTAGATTTTTGTTCTCACTGAGCATGCTCTCAACCTGATCACAGTGGGCTGGTGCTTCACAGAACAAGTAATGACACCATAGTGCAATGCTAAAACAAGCAAAAAGATTTTTGTTTGAAAATAAAATATTTAAGATGGGTTAGGGGGTGACAGGATGGACAAGGGGTTAAACTTGCTTAGATGAGCACTGATTCATACTAGGGTACTGGGAAGCAAAATCCTTCCTACATTCCAGTCATATGTAAGGTGCAGAGGCTTGTCTGTCACAGCACACCCAGTTAATAAATGAAAAGGCTTGAGGAAGGAAATGCTGTCTTGGTCTTGATTCTTTGTCACTCCACATTACAGAGCTCAATCCCAGAAGAATGTATTGGAATACCATAAGTAATCAATTTCAGAGCTCCTCTTAGCACAAGGATCATTTCATTCTGTCTATATGTACAATCAGGTCAACAGCTGAAAAAATTCTTATACCTCTTGGGCCAGCCATGCCACAGCTATAGGAAATGTGATCTGGGAGGTGCTATATGGGAAAGGTATCTTAGGAAGCTAGATGAAGCAGAAACTTCTACTGCAACACTGGCATAGCTCCCTCACCCACAGTGAGCATTTCCAGGTAAATTTTCCCGAAAAACAAACAAAGGAACCAACAAGAACAAACACACGCACCCTTCAAAAACAAACAAACAAACCCCCTCACCCCCAGAAGTCAACTTCACTTTGAAATCGTACTTAACAACCATCCTTTATTTTAACTTGTATGGTTTTGTTTGGGCCTTTAGCATTTATGCCATTGAGTTTTATGGCATGTAAGTATATACATGTTTATGACTTATGAATCATAACATCTAATTTATTTCATCAACAATAGTAGGTGTTTATTTATAATAATGGGCCAGAGCTTATCTAACTCTAGAATTTCATATTACAGAATGATTGCTGAGCTTGGGACAGTGTGTTCATTTGCATTTAATTCTCTTTTGAAACAGTGAAATTCTGCCACCCTCTGGACAACAACTAAACTAAGACATATTTACAACCAGCCTCAAAAGATTCCACTTCTGCTGACAAACATGCATTCCTTTTTAAGCACATTTTAAAATTAATTACTAGGCTGAATGAAAAAATAGAAGTTATTATTAAACTACAGGCAAAACATTTACTTTAAGTACTGAACAGCCTTCTTAGTAATAGTATTTAATCAAACAGCAAACTTTAATATTTTATGTTCTTAACTTTTTCTAGTATTTACTAGTTGTATTTTTAAAGATCTGTTACCAAAGTATAATATAATTTTTCATGCCAATATGTATTTCCACAAACCAGAACATTCTGGAATTATCAGCATCTTTCTGATCTGAGCCAAAAGAGAACACTTATAGAACAGTGCTCAGTGGGAGAAAAAAGGGCAAAGAAGGTTGCATTATGGCTGATCAAACTAGCTTTAAAAAGTATCAAAGGGAAACATTTCTTACATTCACATGGCAAACACCACCTATTGCTGATATGTCAGACAATGCATTAATGTGAAACAGCAAAAGTCTGTGCATTCGAAGCTTCAATCTGTGCTTCCAGTGTAAGTGTGGGAAAGGAGGGCTGTAGCATATATGTTGCTACATACACCACATTGTACAGTACCTTGTTTTGGCTATGGAGCCTAGCTGCTGTTGTTCTTGGATGAGCTCAGCCAGCTGTTTTCGCAGAGACATATCTTTACCATGTACTTGTTTAATAAACGGATGTTCCAAAAGATGGGTGACGGAAGGACGTTTTTCAAAATCTTTGATTAAACACCTGTGATGGAGAAATAGGGGTCTCAGACAATGATGTCATTTAATTACAGCAAAAGTGGAGTCAGCTTACTGTGTGGCTGTTACTGTTTTCTTTTTCCACAAATTTGAGTTCCTTAATATGTAACAAGATTCTTCTTCTACACTGCAATAAATCTGGCATAAAATAGTTAGCTAAGTGAGTGCCCTCTACAAGTATACTAGTATAAAGGCTAAAAATTGGAGTTTATTTAATCTCTTTTTAACTGTAACTAAGTTACTATGAAAAAATGGCATTCTATCTTGTAAGAGCTGTATAGTTAATACACACAAAAATTAATCCAAGATGAATAGACTTCATTCACTTTAATTTTCACTTAAAGTGAAATTCACTTC
Organism: Entomyzon cyanotis; assembly: GCA_024500445.1. Taxonomy (NCBI): domain Eukaryota; kingdom Metazoa; phylum Chordata; class Aves; order Passeriformes; family Meliphagidae; genus Entomyzon; species Entomyzon cyanotis. Next base: position 9,013,259 of record JAKEPQ010001027.1, on the reverse strand, counting down.
ATTCACTTTAATTTTCTACCTATTCTCCTATAAGACTTTGGCGATGAACTGTAGGATATAGCCTACTAAAAATTGCGACCAAAATCTGTGGTACAACACCAATCAGAACGATTTGATATAGAGCTTTGTTTTTAAAATGAGCGTTATGGGTAGATATTCTATGTCACAATGATGAGTGTTAGCATAAGAATTATAAAAAATTCTGCAAACCTGCGTAATTCAGTCTGGAAGAGAAAGGAATGAGTCAGAACTAAATGCTAGCCAGGGTATGAAAGTTCTTGCTGTGATATGAACAGGTGAACTAGTAATGAGTAAAGAAATACATCCTATTAAATGAATATAAAGTACTGTGTTAATTTATATAATCGAGATTTAAAATTGGAGAAGCCATCACTCAAGTTGAAATATTTTCCGCATAATAAAGCTGAAATAATACCATTTAAACAGAAGAATGGTCCAACAGGATGAGACGGCTTTCAAGTATCCTCTAATTAATAATATGAAATCATTCTGTTCATCTTGCTCAAATAATTATGGTATTGACATTATTTGAGAATGTGAAAAAGAAATGCTGCAATTCAGTATATACCTCCCTTCTAGTATCTCTGATTTTAGAAAATTATAGCTCAAGATGAATTTATTTGATGATACGCATTCATACTACATACTTCACAATTTCATATTTCCTGGATAACTACCAAAAGTACCTTTGAGGGCCAAATATCACAAATTAAAACTATCGTTTTAGCCAAAATTTAAATAAAACTAATACCTTTTAGAATTTATATTCTAGTAATATAAATAACAATGTACAAAATTTAAACTACATTAAAAAAAAATCACACACATTAATTGATTTCAAATGCCACCAAACGCATTAGCAAGTTATTAAAGTTGAGCCTCACCTCAAAGACTTTACTGAAGACTAAATTCTGGTCTTAAAATGATCCTGAAATATCTTTGAACATGACCTTAATACTTCAGGTTCCTGCCAACCTCTTCTATACATCTAGTCCAGAAAAAAAGTCTGTAAAATCTGTTATCAGTTTTGGAACGATTTTGGTGAATTTTGCTATAGGCTAGACCTGTAGGCTCCTGATAGAAACACTAAAGCAACATAACCTGCTTTATCTCCATCCCTCTGAGCGCAAGGCTATAAATACCAGTCCTTCCCCTCCATGAAAAGATCCATCACTAGCCTTGAACAGGTTCTGACAATCCCCCCACCCCTTTTCTTTTTTGTCATCTGGGAGTTTTAAAAGTCAATACACCCACACAGACAATACGGTCCATGCCAATCAGATTTAAATTCATGTTTCCTGAGAAAAAGGAAAAAAGCATTTGAAAAGAAAGACAACATTAATCAGGAAGGCAGAGAAAAAGAGAACAAAACAACAAATGCTATGCATTACACAACATCACAGACTGATGGCAAGTATCTGCAGCAGAGATTTCAGTCTGAAAAGCTCATATCTTAATGATATTTACCATTCTAGCAATAATTCCAAATTCATGGTATTTATGTTTTATTGTTAATATATAAATGTTCATATTAAATCTGATTACATCCGGAATTTTTCAGCACTAGAACTTGAATCCAAGTGAATCTATGCCATAGAATCATAGAATAGTTTGTGTTGAAAGGCAGCTTTCAAGGTCATCTATATGATGACATCTTCAACTATATCAAGTTGTTCAGAACCCTGTTCAACTTGACCTTTTGTTTCCAGGGATGGGGCATCTACCAACCTGTGTCAGTGTTTCACCACCCTCAACATAAAAAATGTCCTCCTGATATCTAGTCTGAATCTACTCTCTTTTAGTTTCAAACCATTATCTCTTGTCCCATCACAAAAGGCAGCTGCTTTTCAGATAATAACATTAGCGTTTAAATGGATTCCCTTCAAAAAATTGCAGAGTTCCAGGCAGGATAACTTGTGTTTATCAAAAGTGTGAAGAACATACAAACCTTTGACCAGGTGGAATGTAGTTATAAATATGAATACTCTGAGCTCTGAACAATGCATCCCCAGAGACACTCTACAGCCAGGATTCAGAAGTTGCAAGAGAATTTTTTCCATACAGATGGCCCCTAGGTGAAACATACAAATGTCCAGGACACTGCACTCATTGTGGAAGCCCAACAAGAAGAGACATTTTGGAGAAAAAGTTCTTCGCTTCTCTGTGACATGCCTGAAATGTGAGCTTTTTACATCTAGGAGATGTTTTAATGAGCACAGGTAGATTCTGTGAAGGAGGTGATCTTGGAGATCTTCATGATCATCTTTGCTTCTGTTGCATAATCCTGCCAGTCTCCCACTGACTACTCACTTTGTGTGCATGCTTCACCTTTGCAACTGTCGACATTTATCTAATGTTTCATCTAAATGCAGCCTTCATTTGCTGGTAGTAGGATACTTCTGCAGTCTGTGCTCCTGGAGGATTTCACTTGAAACACAACCAAAACTTTGTTAAATCACAGGATGACTAAGTTAATGACACAAGGCACATTGACAGGATTCTGTAATCAAAGTCTCTGTTCCAAATTCGCACAGACCACACCTCCTATTGTGCAAGTTTGTGCCTGCATTGGAAGAACAGAGTCCTTGCAGATTGTTAGTGAGATGACACAACAAGGCAGAGAGCTAGTAACTAGAAGCTGTGCAAGGGTGAGGGAGAGCTGCTTAAATTCATGTCTGTAACTTCGCGTCTTCTACTTCAGGGAAGAGACTGACAGAAGAATGTACATTTCCATTGAAGTCGATTTAATCAATCAAGTCAAATGGCACATTCCTAGCACTTTAAAAACACAGCAGCAGAAAGACCAGGCAGGCCACAGGGAATTGAAGCATGGCACACACTCTCCTTTAGCTCTAAATAGCACAAGTTTTGACATAGTCACTTCTAGAAATTGCTCCTTACTATGTTTCAAATGCAGTAAACAGCTTGCAGCTTGGTCACTGTAGGAATGGTGGGCTCAGTGTGTACTCAAATATTCAATGCCAATTTGATGTATCACCAAGCTTGCTGTGATGGAATGTAGGATGGAAAGCTGTCATGTGAAACTGAAAAGATAGCCCTTATGTTTCTCAGTGCAAATTCCTTTGTCCTTACTCCTCTCGATGCAGACAAGACCTATTAATATTCTGAGGTACATTTACATGCTCTGCTTCTACACACTGTCAGTTCAACTGTGCTGCTTTTAGTGCAGTATGAATGCCTGCTGCTGCTGCTGCTGTTCTTAGTCAACATCATCTGTAAAATAACAATTCTTGGGCCACCACCTAAGTGCTAATGAAAAATGATGCATCGGACTGCCAGTGTCACTGCAGGTGTTCAATAAGGTGTCATCCTACTGGTAGCAGTATTGACACTACAATGCTCTTCAGAAAATAAAATTAATATAGAATATTGGCTCTTACAATGTTAAAGCCTGCACAAAGGTGAGCATTATCACAGAGTTTTCTACACATTATAATGTGTGAAAAAGTTAATTATATGGGTGTCTGAGTTCAAAATTGCCAGTAAATTCAGTGAGGAGATGTACCTAACATATAGACAGTAAAAAAAAAAATCAAGAAGTAGTAAACAAAAATTCAGTAATATTAACATTTGAAAGAGTACAGTAAAAAACCCAGCTTTTACAATTTCACTCATCATAGAATATTCTAAAATCGGTCTGTGCATTGCACAAGAGAAAAACAACATTAAAAAGCCCTATTAATGAAGGATTTGCTTCTGAGGGAAAGAAAACTAAAACATCTTCAGCTCTCATCTGAGCATTCACTTAAGAACAGTTTGGACAGTTAGCTCAGACACTGTCAAACATCAACCATGCTGCAATTACTCATAAAACCAGTAAATGTACTGCACCTGCAAATTCAGCCAATTTGTTTGGCTCATGGAAATTTAAAAAAAAAAAAAAAAAAAAAAGTGGTGCACTAGTTTGAACAAATTGACTAGCAAATTTACTACAAGATGGGTTTCAAATAAGGTATGATGAAAGCATCACATCTGGTCTGCTATTTTTTGGATCTGAAATAATAGAAAGGCTAAGTACATAGAGATTGAAAAAGAAACAAATATTGCACATTTGCCTCGACGAAAGTCAATCCATTATCTAATTTGAAATTCTACTATCTACCATCATGCTTTCTTAGCTGAAAATTAATTCTCAGAATTCATTAGTGTCACTACATTAAACATAGGTTGCAGCCATTTGCTGCAATCTCACAGCCAGGCTCCTAAGCACCATTTCCATTCTGCCACAATTACAAGCAAAGATGAAGCATTTATTAGCAGGGGATAAGCGCAGACTCCCATCCACATAGGCCCATCTGAGACAGCCTCTAAAAATTCACTGGCTGCTGGCACTCTGATGATAACATTGTTGGAATTGCTGGGTGTCGACAATGTAAACAGCCATTTCACAAGTAGCAAATCAGATGGCTGAAAAGGAGAGATATTTATCAGCATTCACGAGCTAATATTTACTAATGAATAAACGGAAAGAAACAGATTTCATAAGAACTGCAGTGGTGGTCTAAGTCTCCTGTGTGTTCAGAAATAGAAAAATAATTACTAACGTCACTCACTATTGCAGCCAAACCTAAGTAGAGCAGCAGCAGTTCTTTCTTTCAGGAATTCTCTTTCATTTGACCTATTACAATGTATTTGATCCCAAGCATTTTCTTTAAAAAGAAAGAAATCAAGCAGCTGTAATTCTCATAGCTTAGTTATATTATGATTTATCACCAGTATTTTGTAAATGCTACGTTTTCTGATGATTTCTTATCTGCTAGAAGTGTATCGCTGGAACACATTTTGTCTCATAACCCAAATATCCAACCAGACATCAAGTAACTATTGAGCATCTACATGCCCAGAAGATGCATAGGTTAATACTTGGAAGAAATTACGATTGTATATCAGACTCTGTATTAGAGCCGGGGAATTCACACAACCGCCTCTGGGTGACAGTGATACAAAGCCTCTGTGCTGTTCAACTGTTATCTGTTAGCTAACATGCTCATTGCCACTCCTCTGGTCCCTATCTCTCTGCCAATCCCTGGCCCATCAGGATGCTTTCCCCATCACCTGCTCCTCTCACAGCTCTAGACCATTCTCCCCTCCCTCCACATATTTCACTCCTCGCATAAGTACCTGCTGTCTAGCAGTGAGGAATCTTTCCAGGACTCTGCTATTAGGATAGAAGAGCTTTCCAGGGTCTTGAACCAGACTTCAGGTCATCCTGAGGTGCTGAGATCCTCTCCTCCCAGACCCAGAAAATACAGTTACCGGATTGGCCCCAAAGATAGAGATGGTTCAGCTGGGGTTCTAAAGTGGAAATTTCTCAGAGGAAGAAGAGAAAGAGTAAGGAAGGTCATATCCTCTTGAAAGGAGGGAGCATTCTCTCCTAAGCAGGGAGAATGAGGTCTCTGGGTTCTGAGACTTTTTTTTACTCCCCATACTTGGCTGATTACTTTCATCACAAGGTTGCTTCATGTTGCAAGATTAATGAAATTAAGACCATGACCTCAAATGAGTTGACTCCCCCTGGTTAGAGAAATGGAAGAATAGACACTGACAAGCAAGATGATTTAGGCCAGATACATTAGGTCAGAAACTTTCCAGTCAAGGAAGAAAAGATAACAAGCTCTAAGATTTTTTTTAGCTGGTTAAAATGCTCAGTAACTGAGTGTTCCTCCTGCCTCTGCACCGCATGTAGCTGTGGCAGGCACTGGTCAGTTACATGTAGCAGAGAGGTGGAGAAGACATTTCACAAATTACATGTGCAATAATGATGCAGGGATATGCCTGCTTCTCTGACACTTCCCTGCTTTCCATTTCCAGGCCTGCCCAACCCCCACTGCTGCAGGTCACTAATCTGCAAAAGTGAACTAAAAAACTGTGACAGCTTTGCCAACAGCATTTCTGTTTTCAGTCCTAATTCAGCAGGACTCACAGGATAGAAATAACCTTATCTTCAGGACTATATATAGCTGCCCCTTCGCCAAAAGCAAACGCTGGGCACTAGGGATATATATGTGAGTTAAATAAGTCTCCAGTCTTGCACAGCATCCCATGATAAATAATAAGGATTTTACTGTTCATTCTGCTACAATCAGATATCAGGATGAAAGACTGAACTTATGACAAAGAACTCAATTATCACATGCATGGTATAAATTCTGATGGTCAGAACACATTTATAACATTATTGATCTGCCTTTTGGTAGCAAATGCTGTAAATTACTAATCTTCCCTAAGAACGAAATACTCAAACACTGAAATGTCACCATCACCTCTTTTCTTAATAAATCTTCTTTCAGTTTAATGTTCAACATCAAGCACCATACAGTATAATTTAAAGCACACATCTGAAACATAACAAAGATTCTATCACACTGAAATTGTAAAATCAGGTGTAGTAAATATCTTTACCTTTTCTAAATCTTCAAAAACTACAAGAAGTTTCCCAGCCTTATTTGGGCTGAGTAAGCATTGGCTCATAGACATGGTTTAGGGAACAAACAACAGAAACTCTATGGAGTGGCACCTCTTGCAAACCTTAGCATGGCTCTGACAGTTGCACATATTGAAATATTTGAAATTTTACCAGTGACAACAGAAATATAATCAGAACAACTCTAGGGAGCATCTCAAAACCACCAAATAAATTTATTAATTGTATAATGAAATTGATGAATAGCCTTTCATCAGGAACTGGTCTGCTCTGTTGCTTTGCTCTGTCCTTGAAGGCCCAAAAAAACCACAGACCCTTCAGAACCTTGCACAACTGAAACTTTATATTAGAAACAGTATCCTTTGCATATGTACCAGATATTCTCCCTTAGAAACCTATCCCACTTTGACACTACAGCACGCAGCTGATTTGAGGCAGGCTTATTACTACAACTGCTCATTAGAAAGTAGAAGATAACTGTATTTATTATATATGTCCATTCCTCTGTATAAATAAATGTATTTAACGCAATAGTCGAAAGTGGTGGAAATCTTTTGCCAGGTACCACAATTTACTATTTCACTTTCATCTGTAGACAGATTCTGAGAGTATACATCAATGAATGAAATGCAAAAAGTACTGATTTGGTGGTAACCTTACACATCACAATCTGTATCTTTCTGGCATTTTCAAACCTCTTGGCCTTCCCAGACACTGTTAATAAGTTATGTCAAAAGCATATCACGTTCTCAGTGAAAGAAACAGTAAAATGTTCTTTACGTAATATGACCAGAATGTCACTAATTAATTGCTTAGATTGTGAAAAGAATTTATCTGCATTCAGAGAAGTTAAATCTAAATGGACCACCTAAAATGTATAGAATCGAGATGAACTATTAACTGAAAAACTCTGAATTGTAGACTCATCAATATGAAATTCAGCTCGCTAAGCTGTGTTTAAATTGAGTACAAAGAAGTGAGTTTATCAGGACAAAAAAAACTGTATTTGCACTGTATTTGCAAAGTCATTGCTAAAAGTTACATTCTGATTATAAATGTGAACAAAAATCCTTAAATTGACATTTTGACTTTATCACTTCCTGAATTTCTTAATTCTTTAATTCCCTCCAGCTCAAGAATGACTAATTAATTCAAAGAACCATAATAGCTAATCATTGGTTAAATAAATTTAAAAGGAGAATGTCTGTCTCTGGAGATACTACTACTAATTTTAATTTAAATTACCATTCTGAGATGAAATGTAAATAAAAGTTATTGCATTCTTCTGCTAAAGAAAATATTAACTCTTGTATTTATCTCTAAAGATCAGTCAAACTTTAAAGTGCCAAGAACATTATTTGTCACTGCTGTGGTAGTTTACATGGTCTAACAGAAATGGTAAAAACCCCATTGATATGTAGATAAAGTAAACAGATAATTAATTATTTCTCACATTACAACTGGAGAGCCAAGTTTTTCATGCACAATCACAGTAGTACATATAAATACACATAGATAGAACTTTATTGCTGCCCGTATCTTAGTAGATACCAAATACAAAATCAGGCTGCTGCCAGAGATGAGAGCTGAAATTGTGTCTTCTCTGTATTTTTTTAGAAGAAAATATCTAACGCAGATTTACTATCTTCATTATAAAAATCCTTATGAGAACAGCACATTACAGTCTTCATCTCAAGTCAAGGTCAACAGTGCTGGGAATAGAAACACAGATTCACCAAGCTAGAAACTATCTTGACACTCTCCATTTAAATTTTGTAAATATTGCATCTGACTAAAGTGCTGCAGCAAAATCATCCTCTCTTGGGGCAGTAGTATTATAGTTAAAAATACAGACTTTCTGAAAAATACATGATCACTATTTTAACAGCTTAAAGAGTTACCAACAATGAAACTTCCAGCTCAGGCATGTTGTAAATCACTGTAATATGTTAGAGACCACTTATTAAAAAAAAAAGCCTCTTGAGACAATGGCATTTCAAGGGATGGGAATGGGGTGAAAAAAGCTACAGTGAGCAGGTCTGGCAATCTTGGCATAAACAAAATTATCACATGAACTGAACTAAAATCAAAAGCTTAGCCAAAGCTACATGCTTGGTTTTGGTCAGTACACAGGTCTGGCCTGCAACTTGAATAGATAAGCTTGTTATGCAAATGATGTTAGCATCAAGAAGGAGGTAGATAATGAAATTATTCAAAAGCTAACCACTCATCACAAGGGTGACAGAAACATCAGGCAAGGTCCTAACATATGGATAAATGGCAGTATGGAATTTTTACAATCACTGCTTTTAATTTATCATAACTAGACTGTCACAAGGCGGGCATCAACAAATGCATAACTAATGCATATAAATGAGCCAATTATCAGTAATGGCTAAAAGGTTTGCAGTTGTATGATCCAATGTTTCATTATCTAAATTTTTCGAGAAAATCCCCTAATGTAAATCTAAGCTTCCATAAATACATCTTGTAACCTCTGTATTGTAGCAACTTTACTAACACATGCCCAAGAATACAACAATGTCAGAGAGAATTCAATTTCAGTATTCCCTTACAGGCAGTTATAGCATAGGGTATTTATTACAATTGTTGCATTTCTCCATGTTAAGAGAACTGCGTATGAGCTTATTTCCTTATTTCATTGTGAACGTCACTGTAAAAATTAAAAGCAAGATCTGAGAACCCACAAAAGTTGATGGTGAGGAAGTAATTAAGCAAAAGTAACTAATAATCCATGTGATTAAAAATATATAATTTTGAGATCTCAAAAACTCAAAGGACATTATTAAAAACAAGTTTAGCCATAAAGTATTAACATCTGACTTGCTTTATGAACTAAAGGACTGAGCAAATACTAAGAAATATTTAACTGAGTTCTTGTATTGTTCTCAAGCTCAGCAGGGACTTCTAAAAGGTAAGACATCAAGAAAGAAAAACTTACATAACAATGCTGAAGGTTAATACTCAGTGTTTCTGAGACAGAAACGTAATCTTTTTTACCAGGTGCAGTAATTTTCTAAAGCACAAGTGGAATATAATCCACCAGTGCTAAAGTCCCCCAGAATACAGACTGCAGCCTTTAAATACAATAAAACAAACGGTTTTTTATAAGAGAATGAAATTAATTCACTGCTTGGTGACCCTTGTACTTAAACACTGAATCTACCATAGATCCCAATGTACACTGCTGTGTAAACAAGGACACACATTACCGAGAACCAGAATTTGGATCAATCTGCTCTAAACAAATGTACTTCTATTACCTACACTGAAGAGATTCTGAGTTACAATGCAGCAACAATTATAATGGCCTTCCTCTGCAGGTCAAACATTACACTGTATCTCACCTTCCTGTCTGGTTAAAGATCAGTATAGTAAATAACACTACTCTTCATGGATTACTAATAGAATTTGCATTAGTGTTTGTATTTTTAACAAATTCTAAAATGGAAAGACACTACCAGACAACTAGCTGGAAAAAGTATCAGGTAGGGATATTGTACTCTACAAGTAATTGGATACACCAAGGAACAGAACAGATTCAAAACACAGATACATGTATTTACAAACCTATCTTGAAAAGTCAGTACTGATGAGAGGTGCTCAAATATTTGGTTATTTGATCAGTGTAAACCTCTCAAGGACTTTATAATGTATTCTCCATGTTACAGTTTGGGCTGTAATAGTTTCCAATGAAATAACGAAGAATACTAAAAATCACTCATGAAAGTTGCAGTAAGTTCTTTTAATGTAATGCTAGCAACTACTAAACTATGATTTCCTAGTTTCACTGTAAAAAGAAAAAGTAAAGCAAAAGCATATTTTAGTTTGGTGACAGCTGCATACGTTATGCTCTTGATGCTACTGGTGCTCAGTTACATATATTGCGCATACAACCTACTGAACCTTATTAAAGTAGAAAAAGACAATTACTTTCTTTCTTATCTTTCAAATTCTTATTTTAAATTGACCAGCAGTCATTTTCACTAACCCTTTTTCTCCTCAACACAAAACTTCATTGAAAACCATCAAGGAAATCAGGTACATTTTATAAAACTGTGCCAAGTCCACCAAAATCAAGACACATTCAAATGAAGAAAATTACATTAGAAGATCAAACTGTGCTGTAAATCTTTCAAAAAGTGAGGCATGGTCTAGTGTCTATGGAAAGAAAACTGTAGTCAAAAACCTGCAAAAGCAACAACTCCGTAAGAAAATTCTGTTTTCAGATTGGCACATATATGTATTGCTGAATGAGCTGTTTCTAAAAGAAAGTAAAACTCACTGTGAAATGAAATGGTTGAATCCTCTGCACCATTTTTCAGGATGTAGCAAAGTAGGGGGAGGGTTTCTGAAAAACAAAGATTTGAGATTTAAGATGTTAATGTTACCTCACAGATAGTCATCAAAGACATTACTGGTTCCACTAGGGAGAAAATTATAATTGAGAAAGTAATAGCGAAATTGCCTGTGTGTTGCCTTCAGATGCCTGTTGGTTTTTCTTGCTGTTTCTCACTCACTGACAGTTCTCTTTCCATGTTATTCTCCTTTTATACCAATGCCTTTGAAATTGGTAGTCAGTATAGCCCACAGTGTACTTCCCAACATATCCCTTTCAATTCAGCGTGACTGAGAATGCAATAATAACCTAGCCGTCAAACCACCTTAACCCTTTGCCCTAGATCACTTATTCTGATCAAAATTTTTAAAGTATGGACAAGAACAACCTGTAGGATTTTTGGTCTGGGTTTCAATCAATATTCAATTTGGATGACACTGTAAACCCTAAAACTGTTAAAAACAGATGCTATTTTTAAACTGATGTTTAGCAGACAGTGTTTTTACATTACATAGTAAGACAACTTTCATAAAAATAATTTTTTCAACCCTGATACATTCCATGATATTTGACATATAACTTCTTTCCTTCCTGATTGTTACTGTTACAGTTCAATTACATAAACATTCAAAGCAAAACCTATAGGTCATATTAAGTGAACCAAAATTTAAGAGGCTCAAATTTAAGTGGACCAACTTACAGCAGGAATTGTTCATAAAATCATATATTATATTATACTATGTTATCCTCCAGAGATTTCCCCTGCAGCTTAAAATTAATAAAAATAATTAAAATATTAACTAAAAAAGAAAAAAAAAAAAAGTTCATCCCTTTCTGGCATCATGTGCATAAGTTATTTCCAGAAAGGGTCATAAGAGTGTCAGCTTCTTCACTTTGCCTAAGACACCAGAAACTGTTTCATGGTAATAGCAGAAAACACCACTGCTTCCATGGCACCTCCAGAGGTGAATTTCTCCAGTAAAGACTCTAAGTTCTAGGGTAACAGGTAAAGGCATATATGCAAAGGTAACTCTAAACTTTTTTGGTAAGCACACCTGGTCTTTTGCAGTTTGAAATTAATAATCTATTAAGATATCTGTAATTCATATCCTGAAACAAGAGAATAGGTAAAACAACTCATATTCATCATCAGATGCTAAACCACAGAGAAGAAACACTTGCCTGACCACTTCAGCTCAAGGATCAAACTAGGGCCATTTTGGATTCCAGACTATGTTAATTCCAGTTTATGGAGTTCAGTGGCTTTTGTGCACCAGCCAACATCATTGCATTTTGCCAACATCTGGCTGTTTCTGCAGCACTCAAAACACATTCATAGAAAAACAAAAAAGCTACCTCTCGTTAACTTGCTGACATAACTTATTCTACTTTTTTCATATAAAATTAGAACACCCTGCATGCAATCTTTCAATCATCTTTGCCACATGTATAAGAAGCTGAAGTACAGTGTAGTCTTATTTTCTATTATATGTGATGAACATTGTGAGAAGTAGATAGGAATATTATTTGAAAAAGCAGCTACAATTGGGTTTGTCTTTTGAAAATATCCTCTTTTGATGCAAGGCAAGTAATCAACCATTTATTTCCCAACTTTGTCTTTTTTTCCATTAGTTCTTTCTGTAATTCATAATTAGTCACAGAACTACATGCTCTATTTCCTTAGGCAGATGCATTGCCCTTGTGAGTAGTTTTTCTATCCTTGTATTCAGTACTTTCCATGGTCATACTAATGCTGTTTTTGACTGGGAGTTTTGCTTCCTATAGTAAGGAATGCAGGATTGAGACTGTACAAGACACCCATACATGGGAACAATGTTCCTCCTAAGGACATGAAGACATTAGCAAGCTTACTAAGCAAGACCTGCTGCTGAATTCTGACTGACACATACATAGCTGTATGATGGAAATATTTTAATCTGTAGAGCTTTATGTGTTCCCACCATTCAAACTGCCTCCAAAGTCACAGCTGGTGAGACAAAATTGGTCATTTTACCACAGTAAGGCTAATGATGCAGCCCAGTGAGCACCACTCATCCTTTACATTAAGCTGTGATCCTAATTACAGAACATGGATAATAGATATTTGTTGGTAAAGAGAAAACAAATATTTCCATTTTTGTCAAAATTTTAAAAACTGAAAACACATCTACTATTTTTTAAACTATTTCAGTAAACATAGTCATACATTTTATCAACAGAAATCAAGACAGTGCCTCCAACGACCAAACTGCATCTGATCACCACATTGTTTCTAATGAGAAAGTAGCAGATGGACAACCAACACCTGCCACCATGAACAGGCTCTGACAATCAGCACCCTGCACAAGCATGTTGAGAACTATTCCTCTAGCACACTGAAGACACTGTAGTTCTGTTGAGTTTCCTAGGTTTATACACAGCTAGTTTTTACATGAAAATACACTTTTCATGCATGTTTCAAAACACTAAGTGAAACAGTCAAAGAAAAAGGACAAATTCAACCACGCATAATAATATTTCCTCACAAAAGGTTACAGAAAAAAAAATTAAAATACATTAATAATTGACAAGAACTAGTACCTCATAAATTCTCATACAAGTTTAAATTCCTGCCACTCCAGAGCAGGACTCTCCACCTTCGATAATCCTCCAGAAACAGCCAGGTAATTCTCAAAAGGGCTCAGAGTATTTCCTGATACACTTGGTTTCTGGCCCATTCAAATCAGTAAGAGGTGTTCACTGACCTGACAGAAAAATTCAGGCCCTAAACACTCTCCTATTCGTCTGTCTCCTACTAAAGTCCACTGAAGTTCAACTGACTTCCAGTATAATATTTCACAAAAGTCTACTCAGCAGGAAGCAGTGTACTGTAATCAGCTCTGTAAAGTTAAGACGGAAACTGCAGAAACTTGCAGAAGTAGAGAATCAGTACAAAATAGAGGCAGGCTCTTGAAGTTTTTTCAATACCTCCCAGAATAATCTTTTCCATTATTTTACCGGGCACTGAAGTGAGACTGACAGGCCTGTAGTTTCCAGGGTCCTCCTTCTTGCTCTTCCTGAAAATCAGGACAGTCAGATAGGACCTCTCTGGATTCTCAAGAATGTTCAAAAACCATTGAGAGAGGTTTTGCAATGACATCAGCCAGCTCCTTGAGGATTCTTGGATGAATCCCATCAGGCCCCATAGATTTGTAAGGATCCAGCTGGAGCAGGAGATCCCACACAATTTCAGGGTCAACTGGGAGTCAGTTGATCATATTCACAGTCATGATCCTCTAGCTCAGGACACTGAGACCCTCTTGGTCTGTCATCCGTGTTAAAGACAGAAGCAAAGAATGCATTCAACAGCTCTGCCATGTCCATGTCCCTGTTTGTGAGGTGACCATCCTCATCCTGAAATGGGCTGATGTCATTTATATACTGCCTTTTGCCATTAATGTATTTGAAAACAATCCTATTGTCCTCCACAGTTCTGGCCAGCTTCAAAGCCAGCCGAGCTATGGCCACACAAATCTTCTCCCTACAGTGGCAAGCAGCATCTCTGTATTCTTCCTGTGTCACCTGATCTTGCTTCCACTGGGCATGCAGTTCCCTTTTATGTCTTACTTCCAAGATGCCTGGTCAGCCAAGCAGGCCTTCTGCCTCATCTGCTTGACTTGCAACATTTGGGAATTGCTTGCTCTTGTGCTCTCAGGAGGCGATGTTTAAAAAGTGACCAGCACTGTTGGACCCCAGCACCTGCAAAAACTCTCCCATGGGACTTTATTTACTAATGCCCTGAGCAGCCTGAAATGTGTTCTCTTCATGTCCAGAACTGAAGTTTTGCTAGCACTTTTCCCACTGTTGACAGAGATTCTAAACTTGTTCACTTTGTGATCACTGTGGCCAAGACAGCTGCCAATCCTCCACTTTGCTCATGAGATTCTCTCTGTTGACAAGCAGGAGATCAAGGAGAGCATCTTACTGAGTTGGCTCCCTCAGAACCTATTCCATAAAGTTGTCATCTAGGTTTTTTAGGAATCTTCTGGCTTGGTTAGTACCAGCTGTGTGAAGCTCCCAGTTGATTTCTGGAAAGTTGAAGTCCCCCATAAGAACAAGGGCAGTTAACTTGGAAGTGTCCCTTCCTCAAAGAGTAATTCATTAGCATCCTGGCTAGGAGGTTTATAACAGATTCCCATGATGTCATCCGCATTGTTTGTTTGTCCCTTGATTCTTGTAGAGAGGCTCTCAACTGTGCCATTGTCAACTGTGAGCTCCATATATTTTAGCCCTTCCATTGCATACAATGACACCCCAATCCCCATCTCTTCTAACTTGCCTACTCCTCCTTAAGAGCCTGTAACCATCCAATGGGACACTCGTGTCAGAGGACTCATCCCACCAGATTTCAATTACACCAGTGATGTCAAATCTCTAGGACTGGGCCAAAGCTTCAAGCTCTTCTTGTTTCTTCCTTCTGCTGTGTGCACTAGTGTAGAAATGTTTCAGGTGCTGTACTTTGTAGCCAACATCTGATAAAGCAGATTGAGGGATCCGGTTAGCATTCATTTTCTCAAGTTTTGGCACACCATCCCATTACTCAGCACTAGCAAGCCTGGTATTTTCCTTTTCCCTCTTCCAAGCTAAAGTTCTATCAGTGAGCCCTCGCTAGCTCCTGTGCTAAAGCTCTTTTTCCCCTTTGCGAAAGGCATATCCCCTGAGGTGACACCAGCCAGGTGTTGAACAGACCATCCCATTGTCAAGAAACTCAAATTTTTTCCAATTACACCAACCTCAGAGCCACGCAATGACCTAGTAGATCTGCCTATTCTTATCAGTATTATTCCTTGCAACTGGAAGGATTGAGGAAATCACTACCTGTGCTCCTGATCCTTCAACCAATTGTCCCAAGGTCCTGAAGTCTCTTTTGATTGCCCTCAGATTTCTATTTGTTATTTCATTGCTGCCAGCTTGAACACCCAATAACAGACAGCAATAAAAGGTACTTACTAGACTGTAAAGTTTTCCAGTAATGTCCCTTGCCTGAGCCCCTAGGGAACACTGGTAAAATGACCTTTATTCTGTGAAAATGAAAGGTACAGTACATCCTGGGAAAAGATTTGAGGAAAGGGGGAAGAAGGAGCATACTTGTGCCAAATCTTCTCTCCAGACACCTTCTCACTAGCAACTGATTCACTTCTAAACAGCATTGTCTCCTTTCCCACTCTCCCCCTCCCTTTTCTGTGAGGACTCTTTTTCTTCTGTAAATATCTAATTCAAAACTAATTAACATACAATTCAAATTGTATGTTAACATACAATTGCAACAACTTCTCTTCTAGAATTATCAAAGGCATATATTTATTCAAATAATGTCTAAGCACCTTAATTCTAACAAGGTTATGCTGCTTTAAACCAAGACCAAAACCTACTATGGGAAAAGAATTGGTTAAAAGCAAGCAGAACACAAGACATTGCTGCCTCATTACTGAAACAAAAATATTATTCTTGCTTAAGTATTTTACTATCCTTTAATTACAGAAACAGAGTTATCTCACATTCTCTTTTCACTGGAATTTTCCATAAGCTATACACGGTTACAGAAGTTTGGACTCAGTCCAACAGCATACGATAAATGTATATTGAATTGAAAGTTAAACAGACTGCAGGATTCTAATTACCTAAAAAAATCAAGGGTAGTAATCCACATTTTAGGGTTTGGGGTTCTTTTTGTAAGACAGGCTCCTGAGCTAGTAAAAAAACAAACTGAATACCTGTTTTCCATTTCTCAGAAGAAAAAGATGGCTATGTATTCTGTAACACATCAATACATATTTGCTTCTTTTTGCTTATGTTTTTACATGACTATTAACTTTGCTCCCACTATGTAGGTGACTTAGCAGATTGGCAATGAAATATGGGCTCAGCTGCAAAACAAATGCAAACCCACCAATGAACAAAATATGTGCTAGCTCTTTAAAGCACACTTAAATCAAGATTTATTCACAAGTCTCCTGCTTATAATAGTTCATCAGGCAGAAAAATAATGAGCAAAAATAAATGGTAAAAGGTAGTCAGTTCCAGAATTACGCACAAATCTCCTTTTCATTGCCAAAAGAAAAGTGCTTCAGGAAGACTATAAAGAGGCTGTCAAAAGAAAGTTTCTAAGAAACCTCCATCACATGAACAATCTGTGATTCAAAATGGTATGTATCTGATAAAAGCCACCTTTAAAGTAACGAGTACAGACAGAAAAAATGTGCTAAGCACATTAAATTATTTTGAAGGTCAAATAATAACCTTCAGAAAATGTATTAAACTAAATCTCAATTATGTAATTTTTTAGTCCATACAAATAGAAAGAAAATGGATGAAAAGGTATTGCAAAGTGTTCTGCTTGGGAACATCTGGATTATCTTTGACTTTTTCCCCTGAACATTGCAATTCACAGGCCACTGGTTTCAGTCAGATTTGGCAGTTGCAAGATTTCATTAGCCTTTTTCAGAACCTGACAAGGCATCATTTATTTCTGTCGTTTATTCTTCAGTTTCCAGTTTCAGTTTCTGGCTTCACTGAGACAGAAACAAGTGTTTTATTTCAGAAATATTTTTGGATGGAGGGGAAAACATACAGCTTTGCATTCCAGTGGTCAAGCCTCCAACCAAAAATTTAGCATAATTGACTTATAATTAGGCTTTGTTATCTCATTTATTCACAGAAGTTTCAGAGAGTTAAAGAGGCACAAGCAAATTAACAGCAATTGAAACAGGGGAAGTAACAGTAACACTTTTTATTTATAACCAGTTCTCATATTTAGTGTGATGTAGTATTTTGCTTTTCTATTAAAATCATTGCTGTGTGAATTTGCAAAGCAGTAGAATGTCAGTTGCCAAAGAAATGAAAATGGGACAGCAATACTTCTGTGCCTGACTGAAATACATATGGTGGTGTCTAGACACTATACTTCCGTAGCTGGAATATTAAAATACTGCAATTACACAGCATATTTGTGTAAATTATGGGGAAGTAAAGTATCTTTTTATATCTGAAAGTGAAAATCCCACAGATAAATTTCTAAGGGCAATTCCTGAACATGTTTCAAACTCCCACTGCATATCAGCCAGTTTAAGAGGCCTGAGTAGGTCACCTGCCTGAAGGCACTGCTCAGTGAAGCTGATCCACTCTTGGAAAGCAAAAAGCTGGCTCAAGAAAGACACAGAGGGATGCTACAAACTGTTTCTTTTAAGCATAGGAAGATTGCCAAGGGAAGAACTAGAGCATTTGGAGTCTGACATGGAACAGTGTACCACAGTTCTGTGCTTCTGCTGAGACCTCCCTCTGCCCAGAAGGGCAAAGCAGAGCAAAGGCTCTGTCATGCCATGGTGACTGCTATTAGGCTCCATATTGCCCTGGACACAAGGTAACACAGGTTACCTAGGATTTTTCAACTCACTGAGACATGCTTTTTGGGGCCTTCTTTCCATCAATAAAATTTGCTCCTATAAAAAGGGAACTTGCTTTTTATAGCAAAAACCGCTCAAGTGGGTTTTTGCACTTTGGCTTCTTTACCTCAATTTCTTTGTCTAATTTAGCTCTTCTTTTCACAGAGGCGAGCATTTTCTTAGATGAGGCTCTACAGAAATACAAATAAACCTAACAGTAACCCCATGAAAGAAGTTTATTACCACATTATTGATGTGGCTGGTACTAAACATGCAATGCAATCAATACACTCAGCAAAAGCAAGCACTGAAACCCGGCATTTTCAAAGGAAATAAGGATTACACCTTCTTTGTATTTTATGACTCAAACTTTACTTATGGTTTTCAGTTTAGCATTGTATGAACTGGTATTATTCTTACAGCTCTACCAGTCTAGCTCAGAAATAAACACTTGCAGAGGGAATACATTAGTTAATGGTGGCATCTTTCCAATGGACCATTAGGAGGATCATTATAAATGTTCCAAAGTAATGGACTGAATAAATGCTGAAACATAAAGATATGTAAGAGTATCATTTTTTAAAAAAGGAATTATCATTTAAGGTAATATGCCTTCTGAGCACGAGGACTGTATGTGGAATGAACTTTATTTTTTCCCTCTCCTATTCCATCCAAGAAACTTTATTCTAAAATACTTAAATTTTTGTCTTAGAAAAAAAACAAAACCAAACCAAACAACTGTACAGTTTATGAATCTCTGTAGACTATAAGTGTAGTGAAGACTAATAAACACAGTATGATAAACATGCAATATTTAATCATTACCAAAAAAAGACCCATGACAGCAATTCAAATAACTCTCTCTTATGCAGAACTAAATGAAAAAAATACAATAAGACTGTAACCCAATAAACCTGTAAAGACACTAATTTAAAAACCGTGTGTTCCTTGAAACAGTTGGACAGGCTGTAGAAAATATCTTGGGACAAATACTGACTCACATAAGCACGGCAATCTAGGGAAGTATGAAGGTAGTTGAAACACATTTAAGCTAAGGACTGTTAATGACACACGTAACGTGTAGCAAAGCAATTAGTGATGCAATAAGAGAGCAAAAAGACTCCTACAAAGCTGATATATTAAAACATTATGGAACACATGAAAACCAAGAAGGATGATTTTCTTTTAATGCAAGATTTAACCCCCACCTCATGCTGAATATTCTATGGTAAGGTCTGAAAATAAGGATCTCCCGGGTAAGTTAAAAAATCCAGAGAAAATGAAGAACTGAAAGAAGCAATGGTAAATGACAGACATAGAAAAAGGGAACATTTTGAAGATGGGAAGCAACATCTTGGCAAAAGGAAAGACAAGACAATGCCAAGACTGGGAAAAATATCAAAGTACTAACGAAGTGAGAAGAGCAAAAAGTGAAAACAAGAGACAAAAACAATGAGGAAGACAAACCAACCAAAATCTCCAAAGGCAAAACCAGGGTAGAGAAGTAAAAATATATCTACAATAAAAATTGAGGGTATAATATGGAACACAATTCTTCCTTCCTTCCAGAATTTCCTCTCAGTAATTAATTATGAGTAACTAAGGTGATTACATACTAGCTAACATGACATAAGCACTTAATTTTAAGTAACACATAGAATGGCTAAACAAGGAAGAAAATTACACTTTCACCAAGTCAGATCTCTGGTATTGTTGTAATATAAGATGTTTTTTGTTCTTTTTGTGTCCCCAGACAGTTCAAGCAGATACTGCCTGCTTCAAAAGTCTGACATGTTTGAGAGCTGGCAACAGATCATGGATCATCAACTTGCCCGATGAATCTACCTTATTGTAATTCAAAACATCTTTATCCAGCACTTGTACTAATATGTGAACAGTCTGGTAAGAGGGAATCTGATACAACTATATCGACAATGAAGAAATCGAGCTGTTACATTTTTGCTAATTTAACCAAACTAAACTGCATAAAGTCAATCACTTAGGCCAGCCAGGTAGAAAGATGAAAGCTGTTACTACCTTTTTCCTAATGTTCTCAGAGACTGTGGTGCTGGATGCCAAAGCACAGAAACCAACTCTCCCAAAAGGAGCAATGTTTCTTTCCCCTATCACTCTCCAAGCTACAGAAGAAAGGTTTCCTCAGAAAAAAGAGTGAGTGCTCCCTTTCCAAGAGCACAAGAGTTGCTTCCTCTGTTCTCACAGACATATCTTTTATTTTTTTTGTAAATACAACTTTCATTCATTGGATCTCAACATTCATTTGCCAAGTACATTAAAATGCTAGTCTTAAAGATCTTATACCTTAGAGATCTTAGAGATAAGCAAGGCTATGCTCAAGTTGCCTCTAACTTTTTTTTTTGGGTACACTATAAAAATGTTGACACTTTTTAAATAAAACAAATATAGACATCCGTAAAAATAATTACACCTGCCCTCAAAAATTCACTTGCCTTTGCTAAGTTTTACCAGGTTTTTTTTCAGTCCTCAAAACTAGTTTTATACCTTTATACCTGTATGATTTCAATGCAAATTTTCAAGGGTTACTAACAACACTGGACAGTTTGTTTATTCAGACTGGATAGGAAAGCAAACTATCCTTTTTACTATTTGAATTCTTCCTACAATACCTATATGGATGAAGAGAACATATTTCCCCACAGCACAGACAAATACAGGCTGGAAAGGACCTCAGAAGGTCTCTACTCCAACCTCTGGCTCAAAGCAGGGTCATCTATGAGTTCAGCTCAGGTTTCTCAAGGTTTTATTTTCTCAGGTCTTCACACTTCATTTTCAGTGAATTTTCAGTAAGGACTCTTTAGTTATCATGGAAGTCAGCACTTTGAAACCCACCCCTTGAACATGGCCACTGCTTTGTATCCCTACACACCCAAGATCACATTTACCCTCACATAAATACCGAACCTTAGCACAGAACCAACTTACAGGCCATTTCACCAGGCCTTCATAACTATTTACCACTTTCCCCCTCCTCCTCTTCTGTTCTCCATTTCCTGGTTGCTATTTCCTCAAATGACACTACTGCAACATTTGGGAAGCTAGCATTGCAAAGTCATTTAATCTGACTACATTCCAGTTTGTTTATAGGTATAATGTCTCTCTGCAGGGAATGCACTATTTAGTGTCTTGCTTGGGAGTTTTCCCTTGGCCTCACAACAGTTGTGAAAACGTGCACCTCATGTAGGAACTCTTGAGAGATGTTGCAACACAAGAAAAATCTAAACAGCCTTTCATTATCATGAAATAAACCCCCTGAAATCATTATAAACTCCCTGAATACTGTAGTTATAAAGATTTATAACCAATGCCTACTCCAATAAATATTCCTTTAAAAATTTCATGAGTTCTAACTTACGACTACATCTGTGATAAGAAAGAAATATAAGCCACTAATTGTTAACAGTAAATGTGCAGATGCATGTAGTGCATTATTACTGCACTAATCATGAGTAATGATTAAATATACTGCATAAAATTTTAACATTAATCAAACTGATAACTGCAACAAGCAAATCGATACCTTTCAAAGTACAGCTCCTGTTAACCAAATATGTTTGCAAATAGTGTGATTACTTTTTATTGCATATTTCTGGAAATTACTTCAGAGGGCAAAGCACATAGGCATTTGGTGACTTTTTATTATAAAAAAATAACCAACACACATTCATTATGATCCTAAGGATAATTACAATCTTGCTAGAATGTGGCTAGTATCTAAAAAGTTCACTTTCTTTTTCTTCTGCTTCTATCAGTCAGTGAATCAATTCCTTTACAAATATGAACATCAATATTCTATTTCTCAGAAAGGCATCTGTTTTTCGATTACATCCCATGAAAGTCTCTGGAACTGTGAAATGTACAAGGTGTCTTATCCACTTTAAAATATCAAACTATGTGAAGAGATTATTTATTATCTAATTTAATTTACTTGGCTCAATTCATCATAAGTGATGTGGGCTACTGAACTCCAACATTAACCATAGGCTATTAAGTTTGTTTTGGAACCCTACAAGGCTAATGGCTTGTAATGAAGCTTCACTTCTTCAGGACTGCACTACAAACCAGAACAGAACTTTCTTGCTTTCCTTCAAACATTAAGTTCTAACTTGTATTTCTGAGGCACAAGTATGGCAAGTTGCCTGCACACCAGCCGCCCTGCAAAACCATAAGTTAAATGCACAACAACTCAATAGAACACAAGTGTGTATTTTGTATGTGCAGCAATCTAAGGATAAAGATGTATGCAAAAAAAGGAAATGTTTGACAAAGTAAGACATCACAGGCAAAATATTAAAGTTTTATGAATGAAAATTTATAGCACTGATACAGCTTTCACCCAAGATAGTGTTCCAGACTTAAAAAAATAAAGCAAGTTTTTTGCAGCCTCCCCTTTTTCCTCCATGACTGACAGATAAACTTTATCACCATTTCATACAAAATACCTTTCACTAAAATTTAGTCACACACACACGAGAGACTGTATGGTCTGAGTAACCTGCCTGTCAGCATTACGGCTCTAACACCACATAACTTTCCAACCAGAAACCAATTAAAAAGGGGACTACCAGTTTTTCTACCAACCACAAAGCTTTAATTTAAACATCACCTTCCCCAAATCTAGTGCAAAAAACCAAACACCTCTCTGGACTAAGCATGAAGGCAGTTATCATGCTAGGCCACTCTTGACTGGCACAAGCACAAGGTGAGGTAGGCTGATGAAGGACATTCAATAGCCAGGAGGTCTAAGGGAATTACTCAGTATTTTCCACTGGCAGCACTGAATGCAAGTCTCTTGTGAAATTTGACTTTAATGCAGAGCTCCCCTCAAGGAAGTTAGGTGTGGGAACACCATGTGTCCTCAGTTATGGGTAAATCCCATATCCAAAACCAATGCAATTTGCAGCCTTTGTGCAATACTTGGCATTTGTGGCCTGCAAAAGGAAATTGATAAGGAAATAGATTTTCCTTCTTTCCAGTATTTAGAGAATTTAGCACAGTAACTAAGGCTTTATTTGCCTGCATCTGTTTCATAGAGAAAAAGGGGGGGGGGGGGGGAGGGAACCCCCCAAAACAAAACAGACAAACAAAAACCCCAAAAACAAAACAAAAAAGAAACCAAAACCACAAACAAACACAGGAGTTACCACAATTTAAATCCTTAAGGATCATTTTAAAAGGGAAGCAGAATGCAATTTTAACAGGCTGCTTCATGCATGTTCACTTAGTACCAACCATGACATTCTCAAAATTTCAAGCAGGGAAAACCTGCTCTGGTTACCTTGGTGATAAACTGAAGACAAAATAGCACATAATTGCTGCTGATGTCACTGCTCCCAATTGTTTCCAAGGTTACAGAGTACCTCAAATAATTGTGATGTTTCATTTCTAGACTGTATTGGAAGCCCATTTTCTGTTCCCAGTAAATTGTTTAGTACTGCAGGTAATCTATCTAAACCTTATCTATTAAGGCATCAACAGCCTCTCAGCAACCTCTGATAATGATGTAGGCTTATATGTTGAAAATGTAGCTACCTAGTTCTTTACTGAGCAATTTGACTCCTAGATTATCTTAATTATTTTTATCCTAAGAATCTATCTCTATAACAAAGTATATTAATCAATCATACAAAAATACCTGAACATTAAATGTCTTAGGGCAAAGCAATATTACATGTGAGCTATCTACCTGGAAGGAAGCTGTTCTCTGGGGTGAATCATGGAAAATTGGCTGCTAACTATTGTGAGATTTTCTCATAATCTTCAAACTCATTTTAAATGCAGAGCACAAGTATTTTGCTGCACTAGAAACAAAAATCAGCCATAGTACATTCTCTCCATTGCAACCTCCAGCTTACTGTGCACCACAGCATGAATCTCCTTAAAAATCATTATGTACTATATGTAAGGATTACATACACTGACAGTATTACTGCCGAAAGATAACTACAGACACTGCTCTTAACCACTGTAGTCCTGTCAAGAAACAGGGTGCAGTTTTGAAAACACACTAAAACCAACATATTTTTAGTCTACAATGAACAAAAGCAAGACTTGGTAGGTTAGCCCTATCCCCTAAATCTAACTAAGCCACATTTCAAATCCTCATGTCTGAAGGAGACAACAGTAGATGTCCATCTCCCACCTCTCCTCCTGCTGGATGTGCCTTTCATCACATGACTGCTCTCAGACTGCAGGGCTTGACCTTGTCAGCAAGAAATTTTCCACTAGAGCAAAACAAAATGGCATTCACAGTATCTTAGCAGTCTGTTATTACTTATGCAATGGATTTTGAAAAGCAATAATTTACTTTAGAAACTGGATGACTAAAACAGTTTATGTGCATTTAATGCACGAAATTAACTGCGTATGGAGTCACTAAGAACATCTGTCAGGCATCTCAGCTTCTACTACCTAGGGTTCAGAGGCAGTTGAGTGCAGCATGAAGAGCAACACAGTGCATCAGAAGTGATTCTTTTCTATTTGCTCAGAAAATGGTTGAGAGCTGAGCATGTTTATTTTCATGATTATTCGAGTTTCCTGATGAATTCATTTCAGCTGCATACATTTTAGCTCTTCTGTGTTCTAGCAACAACTATACTGGCAGGAAACATTTGCTGAAACAGTCTGTTTTAAATAAGCACCAAAGAATATACTTATAAAACAATACCCTTCTATTCATGAGAAAGCCTGTTGGAGGAGAGACTCTTAATGAATCAAAAATCAGAAACATTCTGTGCAGGCAAAGTCCTTCTTAACAGCTGAAACAGTAAATACTTACAACAGAGTATTCAATAGCAAGCCACAGAGCACAAATTACAATTACTTGCTGAAATTAGGCTATGAATACATATGAACAAAGAGTGCATCTGCAAAATCAAATTCTATCTGTATATGACTTACAAAAAGGAAGAGAAAGACAAAATCAATGAGAAACAGTTAGGCAATTGCAGATAAGTTATGTGATAACTGAACAGTTAAGGAAGGAAAGGAGGAAAATTGCAGCAA
Organism: Entomyzon cyanotis; assembly: GCA_024500445.1. NCBI lineage: Eukaryota > Metazoa > Chordata > Aves > Passeriformes > Meliphagidae > Entomyzon > Entomyzon cyanotis. The sequence continues at coordinate 8,987,971 of JAKEPQ010001027.1, read as the reverse complement.
GATGATTTAATTTTAGGGCTCATTCCCTAGTGTCTTATGTAATACATAAAAATACTTATAATATTTTACCACTTTCTCAAATGTATTAAAATGTCATAAGGTAAATGGAAAACAGACCTCATTTTGCTATGATATAGCTCCTAACTACATACACTTCAATTTCAAATCTACTGCCAGACTTATAAGACTGGTTATGCATGCAAACTTGGTACTGTCTTAGAAACAGCTCTCTGCTTTTTAAACAAAGATGATGTAATGAAGGTAACAGTACTACCAACTACTCATTACTCTGTTAAACCCTGGCACAAATCTATTTAAATACAGTATTGAAACCCAAGGATGCACTTGACTTTTTATAAATCCACATATCTGTTAGGAATGAATTAGTAATGTGTAAGTCCTATACATCCTTATAAGGACAGAATCCTTGCCCTGATGTCTTCTGGCCCCACTGCATACTCTGAGACAATGTGATAGTAACAATACTAAAATACCTTGTCCTCATAGCACAGAACTATTTCCCTGTGGACTTAACACGTGTACAAATCATGCAAACACCTACATCCACCACTAGAGGTGTACTACAGGGGTCAAAATGGTCCAGTTCCATCCAACATCTTCATTGATGATGAGGCAGAGTTCACTCTCAGGAATTTTGCTCATGCTCCTACCTGTGAGGAATGGCTGATAGACCACAGGGCTGTGCTGCCATCCAAAGGAAAGGAACCTCAACAGGCTGGAGATACAGCCAACAGGAACCTCAAAGGTTCAGCAAAAGCAGTGCAAAGTCTCAGACCAGTATTTTCTGGAGGCTGACCATCAGGAAAGCAGCCTTGCACCAGAGCAACTGGGGGTTCCAGTGCACACCAAGGTGAACATGAGCAGCACTGTGCCCTGCTGGTAAGGAAGGCTGGTGGTTTCCTGGGCTGCATTAGGAGGGGTGTGGGCAGCAGGTTGAGGAAGGTGATCTGTCCTTTCTACCTGCCCTCGTGAGGCCACGTGGAGCACTGTGTCCAGTTCTGGCCTCCCCAGCATCAGAGAGATACAGAGCTACTGGGGACAGTCCAGCAAATAGTCACCAAGATTGATTAGGGGACTGGAGCACCTCTCACCTAAGGAAAGGCTGAGACAGGTGGGACTCTTTAATGTAGGAAAGAGAAAGCTCAAAACAGGTATTATCAATATAGAAATACATGAAGGGAGAGTGCAAAGAAAACTGAGCCAGTCTCTTTCAGTGGTGCCTAGTGACAGCATAAGAGTTGATGTGGACACACTGAAACAAAGGAGATGTTCAACCCGAACATCAGAAAACACTTTTTCACTATAAGGGACTGGGAAGTCTGCTATAGATGACTCAGTTGAGCAGGGTGGTTGGACAAAAATGACCTCCAGAGGTCTCTTCCAACCTCAACCATTCTGCGATTCTATGGAAGAAAATACAGCCAAGCACACACACTTACTGACATTTTCAAAAATACTTCAATGTTTCACTTGCTGTGAAATCAGTGATCCTGAACTCTTTGGACAAAATCAAACACAGAATAGAGATACTGTAACAGAAATAAAAAACAGAAGTGCTTATTGGAAATTCCACTAGCTATCCAACAACATATTTGGTGACTTAAATAATTTTTAAAATCTAGTCATATTTAACTTGTTCAAGATTGTATGACAAGTCTGTAACCTCCTGAAGAATTAGTAGTGGTCTTCACAATGCCTAGTCACAGACTCATCTCTTTGTCCACCTACAGGTAAGACTCTATTCTTGAGCTGCTTTGCTGTTCATACACCAACTAAAGAAAACCCAAGGACATTGTAGTTCTGCTCGCTAAATGTAACATGTCACCTTACATTTTTAGGATTTGGAATTTTCTATAAAAATACAGTCACAAAACAATGGAAATTTTATCGTATAAAGCTCAACTTATTCCTCAGGCGATTACACATAACTTTTGCAGATACCATGATGCCCTACCTATAACCATAGACAGAATCTGGTCTTCTGAAGAGGTTTAGTCACATTGCTCTAACTGCAATTCATATTCCTATTCAGAAATAAGCAACATCATGCTCTGAAACTTCCATTCCTGATGTCAAATTATTTACCATAAGACTATCTTCAGCATATTCCTTTAATTACTTTACACACTTCCTATTAAGTAACTACAATTGTATTAATTCTTTTGGATTTTGTTTTACAAAACAATCAACTCTAATCTCTATTGTCCTACAACACATACCTGTGTTTCTTTACCATTCCAAGCAACAGCAGTAAAAGTGTATGCTACATGATATAACAGGATCATGTCAATACCAATGCAGATTGCAAAATTACTGAAAAGTTGGAATATGAAAGGCTGTTTTAGAAAATTTTAGTTTTTAAAACTACCTCCAAAAAATAATGTCCCCATAATGAGTCTTACCTGATCAGATGGATGAAACCACCTGCAGTACATCAGGTACCTCACATGTACACAACAAAGCAATGTGAAGGTGCAATGGGCTGTCCCACAGTCACTCTATCTACTGAAGTTATATTCTAGTCTATTTTCTCTCTTGACATGATCATACCTTACGATCATGGTATAAATAAACAAGTACTCTTGAAGAACTTCTTCAGAGTTTATTTGCCAACATAAAAGATGAGTGTATGGTGGGGCAGAAAGTACAAAGATACCGCCTGTCTACAAACTACCACGAACCTGAAGTTGTGATGGGGTGGGAGGTGGTGTGATCCTGCTAGATGCAGGTCAGCTCCTGAACCAGTCAAGCATCACTAAATTCAAACTAGTAAGTACTCCCAAGAGCTGTAAGTCTCAACATAGTACAACACAGGGGAAGAACTGCACCATTCAATGAGTACTCACAAGCTCAATTCCATTCCACTCCTGGCTATTTAACATGAATTAATGAAGCATAATAATTTTAAATGAAATTTCACCTAATTCTCAGATTTTGTGAGTTAGAAAATTAAATAGCCATTTTTTATCACCAATCAAGTTTAAAACAGGCACCTTCCACTGCTCTCAGAAGAAAAACACTTTAAGTGATACAGACATGAGTGGAGAATTTGGTTTAGTTTCTGTTACTGTCAGCTGTCAGTATAACATTGAAAAATTACTCTTTACCATCTCCCTGTAAAAAAGACTATAAAGAGACAAATCCTGAAAAGCAGGATCTTTGCAACGTGATCTGAAATCCCCACTTTACACTGGTACATACACCCCACCCACCCTTTCCAGACTACAATGTGCTATCTGTATCTCCTCTTTGCCACACTATTTTTAATAGTTGTTATCTTTCAAAATTTCAAATGACTGCTGGTGATTTGTCACAATACCTTGAGAGACGATACTGATGTGATGGAACATTTCTCACAAGATAACATAGTTTGAAGAATTTATGGACCTATTTTACTTTAAAAAGCTTAGGTGTAATGGTATTTGAGAATCTTTCACTTTGTAATATTTTGCCAAAACAGACACACCTAAGTAGTGACAGCAGATGGAAGAGGTTAAAAGTATCAACTGCCAAATTATCAACTTTGCTAGGCCACCCTCCTTTCATAATTTAGACCCTTCTGTTGGAGATTTGAAAATATATTCTAGGCAGATGACATGTTAACAGAATAATTTCATGGTTCACTGTCTTTGCAGTATGATTTATCTCCTATCTCTAGGCACTGGAGATTCCTTTTCAGGAGATTTATTAGTTATATCCAAGAACCTATTTTGATGAGAGAGAATGTATGCATTATCGCAAAACAGAACATTAACATTTGCTCTAAGATAATGCTTCCTTCTCATTAGAAGTTTTAAGAAAAGTCTCATGCATACGCTATCACAACTGTTTCCAAGACACTGCACCTTCATACAATAAAATGTTAATGAATGAAAGAGGTTTTTAAAATTTGCATTAGTCCAGGAACTTGTATCCCCGTCTCTTCTAAATCTACATATTATACATAGAAATAAGGTCCAGAGTCTAATGAAACATCTGACTTAAAAACAACCGGCATTTTCTTTTTCACTCCACTTATGCTAGCAGATATTTGCTGCAGACGCTACATTTTCTGTAGGACAAGGCAAAGTGTTTAACAACTGGGAGATGCTCAAACATCTGGCTCACAGCTCAGGCCATTTTATCAAAAGTATGAAGTTAATACTTAGACACATTAGAAAAACACTGTGTTTTCAAAAACACTTAGCATCCAGCATCTTGTGTTGTGAAACACTAGTCAAGCTTTGAGGGAAGTGCAGCACAGTGGGATCACCTTTTGTTTCATGCCCAAATTGAAATACTCACGTGATCTCTGAAGGTTCACCTGCCCTCTAGAAATAAGCTGTCTTGTTGAGATAAATCCAGTCTCTAATCACATTTTATGTTGCTTGACCCGATGAAAAGAAATCTGAATTTAAATGAACATAAGAGGCCTCCTTGTCCCACAATGCCATGTAACACATCTTGGGATCCTATGGCGTATCCACAGACGTGCTCCTGTGCAGACCTCTGAGCTATTCAGTCTGGAGGTTAGTCTATCCCTGGTCCAAGTTACATAACACAGATGTGAATCTATGTTAGCTAGAGACAGTAAGTTTATCAGAAGTCCTTAACTTGAATTCTACACAAGATAACTTCAAAAATCTTGGGGGTACACAACTGCTCTGACTGCCTGTACAAAATTATTCATCTAATGGTTGATTCAAATCCTATAAAGTCAAAGCAAAGATTCATTGATTTAAATTATACTCATTTAAGACTAAAGCCTAGCTCCGCTTCTCACTATGTTGGAACTAAATGCCAAAGCTAAAAGCAAAATTGGCTATCTCTAGAAAAAAAGCCAATAACTAAACTGACATAGAAACTTAACTGCTTGAGAATGGAAGAAGTCTCCAGAAACACATGGAGAAATTTCTGTATCTAGTTTTGGTCATTTTTCCATTATTAACATTTTTAAATTCTCACGAGAACAGATTATTAAGCCATGCTTGATAACAAAACTTGAAAACCATTGCAAAGCTTGTAAAGAAACCACCATCACAGAAAATAGACCAGTCTAGTACACAGAAGGCAGTATAAACAAAAAGATATGGATCAACTGGAGTCAAGAATGTAAGCAAACAAAGAACTAATTCTTGGTAACTCTCTGACCGAGTGATGTCTAAGTGTCTTTTACTGTAAATAGCAATGTCACCTCTTCTCCAAACTACAGTCAAATCGGCCCAATCAACAAAAAATTATCCTGGGAGAACACATACAGAAACCACATACAAAAATCAATGAATCAATAGTCCATTACATTTATTGCTTGTTATTACCCATTACATTTACTGCTTGTTATTTGCAGAAGCTTTTTGCACTTGCAGGTAAAATAGCGCTTGACTGTAGGGAACCACAGTCACACCATAACTCTGCTCAGAGGATTTTGGATTGAACAGTCTCACAAGGTGAGCTCCAGTGCTTCTATATGTCACTGCTTGACACTCAACAGCCAGTGCTCAGAACCACATTCAGTCTGAGAAGAGCCTCACTGCTCGTGGTGAAAAGGCTGCTAAAAATGTCTGCTTTTCAGCATAGTTTTCAGGAACTGCTCTCAGAATACTTCTGAACTGTCAAACTACTCTAAGAGGGGAATACACCTTTTTGTCATATTTGCTATGCCTCTGAATTGATTTCAAACAAGAGCCAGGAGAGAAACTCTATCTCCTATACCCCAGATGCTTATGCCATCCAGCACCCATATCCATCTAATAAGAATGCATAGTTAGAAGCAGAAGGATTACAGCTCATATAATGCATAGCAGAGGAAAATATCTCAGCTTAAAAACTGATACTATTCTATTTGGTAAACATATGCATTATTTGATTAATCAGATAGATAATTCACCTTTGTTTTGCTAAGTCATACAGAGATGCAACAGCACATAAAGAAAGAGGTAAACTACAAACAGAAATCAAAGGCTGTACATGCCCTACTTCACATATCTTCCTATTGCTTACTCCTACCTTTGGTATGACTTCTCTCCTTTTAAACTGTTTTGAGCACTGATAAAATTTATACATAATGTTTTAGTTATCTGAAGCCTCCCTTGCCTTAACTGCCCAGACCTGTTTTACATTTATGTAAAGGCAACAAGATTAACCACTACTTCAGTATGAGCAATTTTGGAAAGAGTGGTGGTGTGGCTCATGTCTGAGCTGGGGAGAAGGAGATAACTGTATGAGCCAGAACCCAGCACAACTGCATCTGCATATAAATAGACTTAATCAGAAATGCAAATTGCAATCAGAAGAAATTTTAAAAGCCTGTGATAACCATGTAGATAACAAAAGGTCAAACACTTGTATAGCTGAAGGTTTTCAACTGTTATGTCAGTGGCGATTGTTTCTTCATGAGCCAAAATGTGGAAAAGACAAGTACATGGCAGTCTAATCAATGATGGACAATTTCTATATTTCTTCTATTATAACAACTGTTCTGTTGCTAAACTCTATTTTACACTGTCAATCTCAACTTATTCAGGAAGACTCAATGAAATGAAAACAAATGAAATCAAAATAGTATGAAACAATACAGCTAATTTACATGACTATATAGAGAAGGAAATTTATATTCCTTTTTCATATCCAATACAATATTGTTCATATTGGATTATTCATGTATGACAATCCAAATCTTCACATTTTAACATCCTCGGGAAAATGATAAAATAAATTATGACTAGTTTTCTGAAAGTGCCCGACTGCTTCATAGCACTGTCAAAATTGTATATTTTTCTTTTACAGTAAAACAAGCCTAAGACTGTTACTTGTTACAAAAATGTTATTTGTTACAAATGTTATTTGTTACAAATGTTGGCTTCTCCTTTCGAAATAAATTTTTTCCTCAACAGTAGCTAAGAAAAGTTCTATTTGAAGGAAGGTACCTGGATATTACATGATTTTATATTCTAAGATAAGGATAAAATAAATAAATCTTTATCATTTCAAGGAGTTCTAAATATAAATTAGTGTAGAGGCCAGGCTGGAAAATAAATCTTTAACATTACACCTTTTTAGTGTCTTTTTGTAGAAGACATTTTTAGGATGTGAAGCACAAACATTTACAAAATTTACAAAATTTATTACACAAATATTTTTCTTTTGACGAGACTGCTTTTGAACAAACTAGTGAGGGAAGAGAGCCATCTAGTGCCATACCTTGGAATTTTAAAAAGGGTTTTCACCGGGTGCATGTCAAATAAAGGAGGGTCTCCATCCCCCAGTTCAATAGCTGTTATTCCCAAGGACCACACGTCACATCGAGCATCATATGAGTAGTCATACTGTTGTTCACAAGCAATGACCTATCAGAAAAGAAGCAGAGAAACCAATGCTTTAACCTAAAGTACAATTCATGTCATCCAATATAACATGAAAGTACTTTTTTGTCCAGTACATGTCTAAAATCCTATGTAGCTATCAAATCCATATAATTTCTGCCTGTATATATGAGACAGAAGAAACACCACAAAAAGGTAACAGTAAATTAGAACTTCTCTTAGGTTTGTTTTCTTTAAAAGCAATCTCTTTCTTTTTAAAAATACATTAAGCTCCATGGGATGCTTCAAATATCTATACAAAGAACTATCAATACTAAATTCCATTTTTGAAAGAACTACTTACAGATATCTATTATAACAGCAAAGAACCCTATTGATGTTATTCTTATTAAATTCTATGACTATTCATGAGGATAGACCAATTTGCACAGCTGGCTTTTAGATAAGGATGTTCCATTGGTAATTTCTGCCTTTTTCTTTTTTGTTTGTTTTGGTTTGTTTGTACTTACTGAATTTGAGTCATTTTAAAAAATCTTAGGTAATATACCACATACCTTGTCTAAGAAAAACCAAAGTCAACAGGAATCTCTCCTTGGATATCAGAAGTGTTTTACATCACAGACTTGATGCACACTTCAACCAACCTATGATCACATTCTAATAAGCCAACTATTCATATTAGCTGAATCTAAGTGTGAGATTCAAACCAAAGTTTAAATTTAGCTCTTATCTTTGCAAAGGGATGAGACAAAAATTGCAGCTTCACTGCATTTCATTCTATTATGATTTGGAATTCTGTCTCAAGTTTGTCTTCCAAAATCTCACCCGTTAGACAAATTACTTTGAAAATGTGTCGGATCCCTGCACATTGCTAGTGTCTACTTCCATGATTCTTCTCACAGTTTTTTAAGTATAATTAATAATTTGTACTTAAAATAAAAAGAACATGTCCCAGGGTAGCTGTACCTATGTTCTAGAAGAGATCTTATATTTAACTTCTATATTACTTCTGAATTTTTGTGTTAGGGCTTCAGTTTGGAACAACACTTTGCACAGATTGCAATGTGCAAGTCAGCAACCCAAGCAGCTGCTGGCAGAGAGTCACCTGTTATAAAAAAACCCCTTTCCTGGAGAAGATGCTGATTCCAGCTTAACCTCCTAGTTACTTTTTCCATAAACTGCACCTAACAGAGGCATTCTTGACTCTGTTAGTGATTCTATCCAACAGGCCCCTAGAATTTGTCTGTCTCTTACTTGGGACTCCTGATCCCACTGTAGTGCACTCATCATTAATTTTATCAGACATCAGGGGTGTTTCACACAGTTAAAATAATACTGAAATATTAGGGGGGAGGCTTGCATTGAAGTTGCACACCAGTTAATTCCTTTTATTTTCCTAGAGCAAATCAGTCCAGACAAATTAAGACTTTTCCAAATTTTTTATCTATGTTTTGGCAAGTGTTGAGATTGCTCTTTCTCCTAAATTTTTCCAGTTAGTATGCCAGAGAAAGGGGAAAAATGAAAGCACTGCAAAAGAGGATTCGGAGATTTTTTTCTTCAACTTGAAGAGCTTTGTTAGTTAATCCAGTGTTTCTCAAAGTTGTCATGCAAAGATCGTTTCTCCATCTCCCTTCTCTTCAACAGAATGTCTTAAATGAAAGTTCTGAAATAATTTTTAGTTCTCTAAAATGTTCTCTATATCCTTGATGTCATCATAGAGACCACTCTATCTCTTGAAATACTGCACAGTAGACAGCTTCTACACAGCTCAAGCAGAGTGCTTTAAAACATCACCTCTGTTTCAGAGGCTTTTATGATAACTTCCTTTTATCATTTGTGAGAGAGAACAAATCAAATGCAAAAATTTGGAAAGTCAGTGTAGAGATCCATCAGAGATACTTAAACAATATATTCTAAAGAGGCTATCATTGAAATTTTGCTCAGAGACTGAAGAGGAAAAGCTTGTATGTCATGTTTATTTTTGGGATTTTCTATCCAGTTCTCCAAATCATCTGTATATTCAACAACACTTCGTCACAAAAAATCATCCAAGTTGGCTTCCAAGGCCGTGACTTGGAAGCTTATCCATATGTAGCTAATTTTATGCACTGTGCTTTCCTTCCTTTTTTAATACATGAAAAATATTTATCTGCTTAGTATAAAATCTGCTAGAGCCCATTTCCTGGACGTAAATACCTTGGAAGTTGCCTGGATTCTCCCTGGTGTGCTGAATCCTTTGCAAATACTTGTCTATTTTTTCTCAAACACCATGGTGCAGAGGAATATATTTTCATTTTTAAGAGAAGGAAAAGAAGGACATACTCAAGGTCACACTGGACTTCATCTGCAATGCCACACACATAGCTGATCTCCCACATTCAAAAACACCATGATTTTTTCTCTATAAGCACATCATAATTGTTTCTAAGTACAGGACAATGACAAAATTTGCTGCGTATCTTGGTCTTACAAAATTGAACAAACAGCACTAAAATTATTAGCATCAGAACTGATTGCATTCATACTGGGTGATGAAAAGAAAATAAACTGCAACTGCTGTTTTAAAAAATTAAAAATAAGTTGTAGAGCCTTTTTCACCTTCACAGTGTATTACCTACCAAACAAAGAGAAAGGAATGTATAAATATCTTTGTGTCTTCTGCTCCACAGCTAACAGCTACACCTCCAGTATTTGGCAGTAAAAATGACACTATGGCAAAATACGGGCATTCTAACCAAGGGGATTTAGACACCATTAGATTCTCTTCCATCCTATTATCAGAGGCTATAGTGATTATTTTAGAAAAAATATTCCCCTAAATATGTATTCTTTTTTTTTTTTAAGAAATTCAGCCAGTGGGCCATACATACCAGTATGTTTTAGACCATTAGCTTGACAATAGCGAGATTAGTTCACAGAAAAGATGTGAAATGAACTGCTTTTCACCCAGTATGAGGCATGTACATGAATTTATCAATCACTTTGGTTTGGAGCAAGTTTTCCATTTCTGTGGAATTTATTATTAGAACCTTAACAACTTAGCACCCCTTGGAGAAACGCAGATGCCACCAATTTTAATTTTTAAAGCAAGAATCAAATTTTACAGTTTTTTTCCTTGATGAAAGGTGCACAACAGCAGTTTGCTTTATGTGTTGGCTAGCGGAGAACACTCCTGCAATGTGAAGAAGAAAGTGGTCTCTAAGTCATAGTTTACAAGCCAGCTAAGTCGTTGGGAATGCCCCAGTCCTGTTTTGCCTTGAAAACTATTGTTACTCCCTGCAGAGCAAAAATCTCTAAAAGCCAAATACAAAAAGGGAATGTGCTATTGGCTTGTCTTTTATTATATTCCTGTCTCTATCAGGAAATTAGAGATAGCTTTTTTTTGAAACAGCTCTACTTTTTGTTGGAGTTTTGGAGATGAGAGTACCACTCAGCACTGCTGATTCCTGCTTTGCCCAGTGGGGCATGAAGACAGAAAGCCCAGAAGAAACGATCTGAAACTGAAGAACATGCTCCTCCCTTTCTCTTCCTTGTGCAAAGACATCACATTTGTACCAATTTGATATCCAGGAAAATCCTCCCCTGCTTGTAAAAGTGAAACAGAAGAGGGAGTTTGCTTTGCTGCAAACATTATGTTCATGCCAAAGCTTCAGGGGGTGATGCAGCTAATTTTGAGATTTGCTAGTAAACACCATGGCAATAAGCACAAAGTCTTTCACTTCAGCATGCGCTGGTTGGTTGCACACAGTGGCCTGGGTTGCTAAGGAGACAGGCTGTCACCTTTTGTTTTAGTTGTAATTTCATCATGATTTCATTCCCAGTCATACTGCTGTAGATCGAAAAGCATTTAAACACCAGAGGGAGGAACAGAAAGTGTGATGGTAGTTGTCAACACTAATTGTGCTGAGGGTCACACTGGTACAGATGAGGAGACAGGGAATTCACAGGTCTGGAAAAAATGGTACATAAACAAATCGGTCACACTAAGTGGAGGGAGTTTAGAGAAGTCAGTGTCTAGGCATTCTGTGTGATTTATAACTTGTACAGAAACATAAAAATTCACATACACAAGATGATTCACACCCTGACAAAAAAACTTTATATTCAAGGATATAATTCTGCTTGTTCTGAAATCAATACAAATATTTCTTTGAACTTCAGCAAGGCCAGTAGTACATCAAAGGTGGATTTAAAAGAAGGAAAACAAGTAATACAGAGAACTACCTATTCCTTGGACAGTGGCCATACTGACTTGTGCGGAGAGAGGAAGCTATACATATGTTTAGGTAAAGCAAAATACATCCAACCCTTTTAAGTTTACCCAGAATTATTAGAAGTGAACTTACTTTCACTTTGCCTCAGTCTAAACAGTGCCTGTACAAGAGCAGAGCTGCAAGCATACCCTAATAATTGCAGTATATATCTGCTACCTGGAGACGACTGCTTCACAGCTAGTGCTGCTGACCCACCGGAGTCTGGAGTTAGCAAGGCTGCTGCTGCTGAAGTGAGGCACTGCTGTGCCCAGCTGACATAGCGAACTAAGCAGCTTATGAGGTGTGTGAGCTCTGCTGAAAAGCACTGCGCATGGAAAATAAACATGGCACAACATTGGTACCCTTGCTGCCGGAAAACCAAATCGCGAGCTGTGCCCGTCAAGTGAAATAAACCAACTGAACTTCTGTGCTCCGCCTGACACTATACAACCCAACTTAATTTATTTACACTGGAAATATAATATTAAATATTCTTCTCATTCTTATGCACCAAAACCAAAAAAGTCTTTCATGATAGCATTTAGCAGCAGTGGGGATACTGAATTAGCCAAACCAAAGTGATACTAACCTATCGCTATGTCACTTCCTCTTTCCCTCACTCCCTCCATCTCTTCAAGCACATTCATATAATTAACAAAAAAAAATTTATGATTGAAATTGGTTCCATATTCCAACATTTTCTTATTTCAGTTCCTTATTTTGTACCATCATAAAATTTTTTCCATGGTATATCAGAAAATTATATTATTAAAATGTTACCAAAATAAGTAGTAAATAACACTTTGAATAAGTTTTATAAGTAACTATCACAATTAATATTGATGCATTGTAAATTACTTATATGTCAAGTAGTCAAATTTTAGGAGCTATGAGTAATCAATTTTTATTTTTATTTTTAACTCACCCAAGGGAAATATTCCTGAGACCACTAGAATGCTCTGGTAACAGGCTACATTTGTAGGGAAGTGTAATACCTTTTATTGGACCAAATGAGACAGTAAGGAAAAACAGACAAGCTTTCAAGCACACAAATCTTGCTTTTATACCACAAGGCCATCACTGACTCAATACGGCTCATAATAACATAATCGACACATTTTGCTTCTGAGCCACAGAATTACTCCTGAGCAGGAAGTATATATACTACACACCTCACACAGATTTTTAATGGTCTTTCACAAAGAAAGCAAAAACTAAGAGCCAGCTCCAGCCTCCTAAGTAAACATATTTCATGCAGGCATCTCAGTGCACACCCACATGGTATTGAACTGATTTTCTCTGACATTTTGGGCTTGTTGTTGTGATTTGTCTTTTAAATCTTTAAACACCCTACATGAAAGCTTTACAACCCCTCCATAGCTGTTAAAAAAAACCAGAAGCAACTCCTCCACATCCGTTCATAAGACTACAGGTATGTCATCAGTGTTACTGGCACTGTTCCCTGAGGTTCCCTCCAGCTGCCATGTACTTTTCAGCTCCTTCCTGCCATGCTAGCCCAGGCAGAGGTCAGCTCTCCTGGAGGCAAAGGAGGAGGTGATGCAACCTGCTAGACCCCGCTTTTCAGGGAGAGCTTGCTGGTGCTCTCCTGCTGCACTCTCTGCCTCTCTTGTACATAATGTCCTTTAAAGTCTGAAGCCTCTGTATTCCAATTCAGCTTTCTAAATCCACTGCTTTCGTTCTGGACTTTAGGCAACTTCAATGTAACTCCTTACTACAGCAGTTTGTTAAAGCTTCAGTTTTAGTGTCACAGAAAAAGAAGAAAGCAGGGGGGAAAGTAGGACAGAAATTGCAATTTCCTTTATTTCTTCAAAGAAATAAAAATCTGTATTCATAAAAAGAAGTTTTTTTTAAAGTCATCTGTCAACTCTCAGATGGTGGCACGTCATAGTCACAGGCATTTCAGTCATGTGCAGCCATTTGGAGACTTAATTCTATCCCACATTCTGCCACTGACCTGCTGTAAGTTCTTCAGCAAATCACTTCACTTCTATGTCCCTCAGTTCTTCCACGCAAACTTTCTTTATCTATTTAGAGCAATTGTTCCCACTCTTCCCCCCATGGCTTCCCACACTTAGACTTCTGTAGTTCCTCTCTGGCATGTCTATATGTAGTTAAAAAATAAACCACAGCACTGCACTCAAAGCCAGCGCTGCATTTCAAGAGGACAGCTAACATTCCCTAGAAATAATGCCTAGCACATATGCAGTGCCCCAGCACCTTAACCCCCTGAAAAACAAAATGCAATTTCATAATGTGTGTCAAGTGGGAAATTCCTTTTCACCCTAGGCTTAATATAGTATCATAAATATAGTGATGTTAAATGACAACTAAGTGTTCAAACCACAGTGTAACTAAAACCTCTGTGATAAATAATTTAATGCTACTATTTTTCATCTTTAAAATTTATTTACTGCATTTATTATTTTTACCCCTTAAATGTGTGGAGTATTTCACTGTTATTTCACTGTTAATTAATCATGATGCACACAAGTTCTATAAAAGCAGCAGCAGCAGCTTTGTTTATTCCCATCTGTAAAGTTTTTTCCAAAGGACAGTTGTTTGGGGTTTTTTTGCAAATTGTACTTTCAACCTTATCTCATTTACTGTAATTTACAAGGTAAAGAGACTACAAAACTGAGAAACTGTAATAAGAGCTAATTTAATAACCTACCTCTTATCATTAGCTGTAAGAGAATTGTTACTATACTTTCACAGAAGATGTTAAAATATTTTCAAAACTTTCCTTATTAGAGAAGGTATAGTATTATTTATCATAAAATAAGCATACTTTTCCACTGTACAACTGTTTTCAAATGGCTTTCAGGCAGAAAAGTAAGTGTACATACATTCTTGAAATCTACATCCTATTTATACTAAGTGGCAGATTCCTACAGTTTGTTATAAATCAGCATGTACAAAATTCCTTGCTTAGCTAGCAATTAAAAGTGCAGTGAAAATGCGCATATGTGAAAAGCTAATTTTAGCTAATTGACCTTGAATCTCATGATGTAAGCAAAGGGCTGGTAAATAGAATAGGTTGAAGCATGACAAGATGAGACTATACTAAATTGTTTCATGGGAACGTATCACTGTACTTGTTTAGAGTTAATTGAAAACATTAAAAGAATGATGGAGAGGGACTTCTTAAAAGAACATGTGACAGGACAAGAGGGAATGGATTCAAACTAAGAGAGAGTAGGTTTAGATTAGATATTAGGAAAAAGATTCTTTACTGTGAGGGTAGTGAGGCACTGGAACAGGTTGCCCACAGAAGCTGTGCCCTGTGGATGCCCTGTCCCCAGATGTGTTTAGGGTTAGGCTGGATGGGGCTCTGAGCAACCTGGTTGAGTGGAAGGTGTCCCTTCCCAAGGCTGGGGAGTTGGAAACAGATAATCTTTAAGGTCTCTCCAATCCAAACCTATGATTTTATGATTCAATAAGTCCAGGTTAGTGATGGGATTATCTTTTCTATGCTGTTTTCCCAATTCAATATTTGACTACACATCAAATGTATTTACAATTAAGTTTTTTTTCCCAAATTCTAAGACCTGAATACAACCCTTACTGTAATAAACACAGGCTTCACCAGAACTGTGAGGTTTTTGTAAAATTACATTTTTCTCTATGTACATTTTTGAACTACATTAATGCAAGTTACTTTTTGGGGTGCTTTTTTACCAGCTAGTTTTGTTAATTTTTCATTAGATTATGCAGAGACACAGCTTCATACTGAAACAATGTAAATATTATTCATTGTTTCAGGAGTAGACTTATTTTACACACATATATGAGGGCAAATGAGGGCAAAAAACTGAGTTAAGTGCCTTTCTAGTGTTTACTGATCTTACCACAGCTGCATCTAGAAAACACTCTTCCTAGTAAACTGTTACCCAAGAAGACCTTTTCATTTTACTGAAGTCCTAATCTTCCATCTTTCACATAAAAATCTGGGTGCATATTTTAAAAATACCAGAAAGATCTCTCTAGAAATAAGGTAAATTACATCTTGCACATCACTTGATACCTGTCATTTATATGAGCAACTGCAGTGACTTGAGCATGTATGTTATGCAACCTGTCATTTAAAAGCCATTTCAACAACAGCATAATAGGTATCTGAGCACCCTGCAGCTGTTCTGCAGATTGGTACACCTATGAAGCCTGACTGGCACATCTCACAGAGGCGTGTAAATGTGATATGGGTTACTGTGTTTATGGTACTGGGTTGATTCTTTCAACAGATCTTTTCAAAACAGGAAGTATTCAAAGCTACTCCTGTTCCGGTTTCATGTGCTATGCACATAACACACCTTGGTTTTATGCGTGTTGTATTTTCAGGTCAAAGTTTTCAAATCAAAATATCTGCTTATCTCTTCGCCCCAACATTTTTTCTTTTTGCCCCAAGAAAAAATATTTTCAACATAGAAGGGAAAATAAATTTGGTATGATTACTGCCCTTGAAAGCAATTATTCAAGCAAAGCAGTATCATAAAAATAACCTATAATAATCAATGTTCAATAAAATCTTTCACAATGCCCATTATTATCTAGGGAAGTATTTTATAGAGGTCTCATTTTAGATATGTCTCCAACCAAGGTGATTCCATAAATAATGCTTGCACAGTGGTTTCTAAGGTATCTTGTGTCTCCTTTGTGACGTGAACTGGTTGTTATGGAGATGGTGAAATATCAACCATTCTTTGTGAGACTGTGCAAGATCAATTTTGGACCCATTACAGCAGCTTTTCTCTGCTCAGCTATAATCAGCCTTCCTTAGAAACAAAAATAGATGCATAAAAATTATGAAATGTTTTAAAATAAGTATTTGCACAATGCTTTTAACCCTCTGACATACAGAAATAGACCTGTGTGCATTCACAATAGATAAAAATTCCATCCCAAATTTCCTTCATATGGCCTTTGAAAGAAAAGAGGCTTGTACTGTTACAAAGGCTGAACAACTTATAAATAAACAGACCACTCCTGTTTCAATCCTTCTTTATATGTCATAATCTATAGCTTTCAAAAGTACTTTTTGTTCCTTAAAGAAGGGAGGGCAATGCTTGATGTCTTTCAGCCTGAAGTTTGGTAAGGCACAAAGGGGACTTTTTTTCAACAATGTGTTAAAACTTTTTAGAGCTTCATGAAATCAAAGGGAAAGGATTATGTCTGGATAGCAGTATGTAAAAATAAGATCTAAGGTATTTGAATATGGGCTAAGCTACCTGTATACTATTTTTCTCCATGTTTTAATCGATGCGAGTCCATGTGTCTAAGTTCATAGGTCCCCAGTCAATGACTAAGGTTAAAGAACACATAAGTCAGTCAGGGTTTTGCAGTGTGCAAGACTATAGCAAGAAAGGAAAGAAGGAACTCCTCCTTCTTCCCCCAGTCCATATTTACATCACAGACGAGCACCCCAAAACATACAATATTTGACTGGAAAGTCATAACATTCTCAGGACCCAAAGTTATTTGTAGATTTGTTGTACTTTATGAAACACTACAGAGAAGAAAATAATGAAAATTACTAAAAATATATTTTGTATAGTCTAATAGGATGTAATTTTTACTGAACAGGAAGCCAAGATGTAAAGCAGAAACACAGCCATAAGGGAGAGAAGAAAAGATACCTTCTCACTATGGGAGAGCGGCAATGAAGTATGTATTGGAATAAATAGAGACATCCCAGACAGGCACAGTTGCCTACCTCAGGTGCCATCCAAAAGGGTGTTCCCACTGAGGTGTTTCTACGCAACCGTGTACTGGTGAGCTGGGCTGAAACACCTGCAGTAAAACAGATCAACGAAACTTGGCTTCAAATTCATTGTCATTTCAATAAAGTTTACTTCAAGTATCTGAAAAACAAAACCCAAACCTGGGAGCACAGCTGCAGAATGCCTGGCCAAAGTAAGTGCAAATTATTTGTTTGATTAATTTCAGCTTGCTCTTTTCATTCAAAGTTGCTGAGAGACTTTTTTTGTGAATGACTCTTGGTTTGAAGCACTTTCATTCAAACTCAAAAATTCCATTGTCACATAAATATCCCAGACTTCTTTCTGCTGTTTTTGTATGTACAAATGGGAACTATTAAAATTACAACTTGTCTTTAAAACTTCTGTTTCACATATTTACTGCCCAAACATCACTGGCTGAAAATTCGTTCACTAGCATATTTGCAGAGGCTTCTGTTCAACAAAACACTTACGCACTTGCTTAAAGCTTTCCCTAATGAGAAAAGCTCAGAAGCTCAAGCTCACACTGCATCTTGTACTTAGGGAATTAAGCACATACTTAAAACAAAACATTAGCTTCAGAGCTTTGCTGACTGGGGCTGGACTAATGAAGCACAACTGAAAAAAAACAAAAGAATGAACTAGAGTGCAATCAAACAATGTTAACAAACCAGAATGAACTTTGACAGCAAATCTTCTGTGCTCTGGTCAACATATAATTGAATGAGTTCAGTTCAGTAGCATCCCAATGAGTTGACACAAAGTCAATATTGACTTAGAAATATATTTTGCTTTAACATTTTTTAAAAACAAAAGCCACAGTGGTTTGCTCTTGTGGTATTACCCAGAGGCAAAAATGGGCAGAAACATATAATACATATTGACTACTGCCAAAAAATAAAAAATTGAGATTCGTAAGTTAAATTATTTGATTTCTGATTCCAACATTCAATTCTGTATTTGTTTTTAATTTTTCAGTGTAATTGCAAGTTTTCAGTGATTTCCTGAGTACTGCAGTGAAACAGTTAATGGCTAAGACATACAACAAGCCTCTGTCCATTTCACTGTGATCTCTCTACAGCTAGCTTCAGTCATAGCTGCTGTCTAGGGATATTCCAAAACAGTGCAGAATACCAAAGAGCTGAGAGAGGGAGAGCACAAGCATAAATGAATGTTAAGTTGCAGACATTTTGGGTCAACTTACTGTGACAATCATTTATTCAAATACATTACGCTGTCAAAAGCAATTGAGGTAAGAAATGTGTGTTACAGTGAAAAAACAAGTTCTAAATTTATGCAATAAAGGAAAGAAAAGCCTCAATTAAAGATATCTGTGTAACCCTCTCTGTGATCTAATATCCATATGTACAGCCTTGACTATGAAGTAGCTTTTTTTGAATCAAGATTCTGTCTCATTCTGTGGATAGAATGGATAGCATTCACTGACTCGGTCGTAATTCAATTTTTTTAACCCCACTGATTTGAATTCTCATTACTTATTTCATATATCCAATCCTATACTAAATTTAAAATTATTATTTTCTTTTCCTTTTGACAAATTTCCTTCCCCACTCATCAAACAATAAATCTGCTTAACATTCCCACAAAATGGCAGAGGATTATTAGTTCCAGGGATTAACCTAAAAATATCCAAAGCATCCACTGTGTTTGAGTACTTAATCTGAGATCTTTCAGTTTTCAGGCACTCCACATGCCTCAAGTAGAGCTATAATAGATCTCAGCTGCAGTTCAAGAACACACAGCTCTTCTGCAAAGGAGGACAAGATGTTTCAAACTGGCTATTGGGAAAATGAGGAAGAGGATTTGCTGTAAGTGACCCTCCAGCATCACAGAGAAACACTGGCAGAAGCAAGAATAGTCTCCAATTCGATGCCATTCAACTGTCTCAACTGCAAGTCCCTTCTCCTCCTAAACTTCTTGCAATTTCACTATTTCTCTTCCACTTTCTGCAAAAAATAAGACAAAACGGTTCTACAAACAGTATTACCTGTGACTCTTCCCAGAGACCCTCCTGTTACTACAGAACTGGACAAGAGGGGGAAAATAGCAACTTAATAAAAGCTTAGCATTTGATACTTCTTTAGTCAGAAAGACCATAGATATGTGGGCATTTCTTGACATTTCCTAACTGTTAAGCAGTAGGGAACACTCAAGATTTAAGTCTCTTTTTTTTCTGAGCCTGTCATATTTGTTGTGATTTTCTAGGGTTACTGTCATAACTTAAAAAGTAGGAGATAAACCATGAAACCAAAATGGGGAATCAGAGGGACCCATGGGACCCTAGGACTGAGAGTCTCAGTTTCCTTGAATGTGCCACTTGGAGCTGCAGCACGCTGATCTGTCTTTATGGCCTTTAATACATCTGATAAAAACATTTTGCTTTGGGGAGAAAAGCCCACTTTTCCCATAAAGGAGTAAAAATAAAGATCAGACTGCCAAAATTCCCTCAAATGAGATGGGATCTTCCTCTTTTGTACTACGTCAGGGACTCATTTCAAGTGTTGCTTCAGGTCATATGTTACTCCTGGCAATATTTTAATTGTTGCCTTTACAATTCAAAATAATGAATTTCTGTCCCTAGAAGATACTAAGGAGTCTCCTCTGTGCCAGCTTACTTTAGCACCTTCAATATGTATGTATGTAAAATCTATAATACCATTAAATCATCAGTACACCCTTTTCTTTCCATTGCATAAATTTAGTATTTTACAATTAAAAAAAAATTATCATTTGTAGATTATTTTGGACATAACATTTTACCTCACACACATTTTGTGAACATTTTTCTTTACCTTCATACACTGCTAAACAAACATATTATTCACACAACACTATTTCAATGGCAATTACCTTATGCATTATAGGGTTTCAATAATTAATCATATTACTAACCATCTGCTTCTGTTACCTTTAATAAACTTGTCCACTCCCTTGCATACATATCTGAGGGACTAAAGCATTTATTTATTCTTCTAAGTGTGTGTTCAAAGGGAAAAAAAATTGAACTGACTTTAAATTTATTGCCATGTCCCTTTCTATCAGCCTCCCTCCCTTTCTCCTTCTTGTTTCTTATGATGTTTCCAGACTGGCAATGCTCAAATCTAAGAGCAATGATCACAAATTAAATGGAAGTTGGGTTTTGGACCCAGGGGACTATTTTACCTTCTGTTCAGAGGGGAAAAAATATGCTTAAGGCTATCAAAAACCATTTCAGAAAGAATGTTTCCTTTTCATATGCAAAAGATAGAATATGTAAATTTAAATTAGGAGAACAACTGCCCAGAAACTGACATTTCTTGTGAAATACAAAATGGCTTTGTAAATAAAATGCTACCTTCAGAACTTTTTTAAATTATTAAATTATGTTTAAGCTTTTAAAAGTTAAAACTCTATTAGCGATTTTTAGTTAGAATTTTTATTCTTGCTGTAATCAGGTTCCTTTTGCATTTTTCCTTCTTAAAATAATTCTAAGTATGCTTCTGAAAAAGTCTCTTGCTGTGGCATTCTGTCTTCCCAGGGGAAAGTAAACAGATGCCTTTGGCTAAACTGTATGTATCAAGAAAACAAAGGGGAAGTGGTCATTACCAAAGTCAACGAGCTTGACTCCACCTTCTGTTGTCAGGAGAATGTTGTTCCCTTTCACATCACGGTGAATGATCCGGTTATTGTGTAAATGCTGAAGGCCCTATATACCAGCAGTAACAAAAATAAGTTTATTCCCTTATTTAAAAACAATTACCCTACTATTAGGGAATGCAATGGAGAAAATCTGCACATACTCAACAGAAACATCTGTCCACTGGATTACATGTCTTTACACAACCCCTGCTGCTACAACAGCCCATGTAATATTGTCAACATTACCATACCTAATAAATGGAAAATGCATGTGTGTAATAATTAAATTGCACCCTCTGCTGTCATTACAAGCCCAATGAACATCCTTACCAAGAGAGCACCATATAAGATGTATGAGATTATAGCTTCATCCAACCTTTGGCCACATTTCAGCAGGCCTTTGACAAGCTCTGTGACAGAACCTCCATTGCACAGCTGGAAAGGGGGGAGTTGTGTGGAGGGGGAAAAAAAGCAAGACAAGTCCTTAGTTACTCAATATACTTGTTTAGGCTATAAACATCTACCATGCAAAACTGCACTACAACACAAGTCTAGAAACAACAGAACTCATTTTATTAGTGATGTTAATAATAAATCACAGCAGGCTGGGTGGAGGGAGGGAAGTGAAAACTGAAAATTACAAAGTGTGATTTATAAAAGGCAACTAAAAAAATCAAAATATTATCAACATGACTGTATTTCAGTGTTAAAAGAGGATTTATAAATCCAATTTATATTATTTGAGTATTTTCACAACAACACATGCATTGTCTTTTTGAAAAAATCCTTTTGTACAAAGAAAAGGCCAGACAGAAAAGAATGATGCTCTTGATAACTGAGAGGCAATAAATTAGTCATTTTAAACTTTCACTCCATCAATGCTCTCGATGGCAGGCAATATAAAATAGACAGAAGCCGTATCTCTATACTCAAATGCCATGTGCTGTCAACAGAGAAACATTCTAATCCAGAAAAGCAGCTTCTTGCAGGTATTTTCTACTAATGGGCTGCCATATGTGAAACGAGGAGGAGAAAAAGTAAAATTAGAATCTTTGTAAACGTGTCCTCATCCACACCTTAAGTTTACTGTCCATGCCATTCTAAGCAGGTATTCATCTCTATCCTTTCTCCTCTCTCTTTCATTATCTTGATATTCCCAACTGTTTGACGAAAAAAAATTCCAAAAAAATTTTAAAAAAATTTTTAAAAAATCAAAAAGAAATGGGAGAATTGAATGCCTTTCTCTCACTGAATTTTCTCCTCTATGCCTGTTTTTGTGGCCAGCACCCTTACTGTTTCTGCCAGAGAATCACATGCATTTCAACACAAGCTCATTTTACATTATCAGTTTAAAATACCACAGTATAAATCAGGCGAATAGGACGAAGTTATACAAACTCTCAAGATTTGCACCTTTCAAATAGCTTTTATGAATTGTATATCAGTTCAATCACTAATTTCTCTTATATGCTAATATTTTCCTTTATTTATTACTAACTCCTCCTTGCATCAAAAAAATTTCACTGAACAAAAAGTTCTAGTTCATGCAAAGGACCAGGTCACATGATAAACAAGACATTCTTCATGTAAAGAAGATCTTGAAACAAAATTTCATCACTTAAAACATTGGTAAGTTCTGTAGGAATTTGACTTTATTTTTTAATTCACTAGTAGGGAATTTTCTTTTAATCTCAATAAATTCTGTGGGAGCATTCAGGTCAGTATCAACCATCAAATGTATTTACGTGAAAGAGCATGTTTTTCTTCCAATTCTTGACCATTTGCTGGCAAGCCATTAAGTCAAAGTTTTTTTTAATTGCTTTCATTGCGTTAAATGTTCTGTTTAGATAGGCTATACTAAACTTATCTCTAGTACAGAAATAAAATATATAAAAGTATGCCCTAATTTTAAAAAAAATCCCAAGCTGGTTGTGACTGGAAAATAATACAGACTGACAGCTGTTTGGTAGCATATGCTAAATGAATGACTGACTCAGAACTGTATCCCACAAACACCTTGTCGCTGTCAGTAACACTATTCTTGACACTCAGCAAAGAGCTAGGACAAAATGAATTTGAAAACTTCATTACCACTTCATACCGAATGGTAATACTTTAAACTGGAAACAACAGTGATGCACATTTAAATGGAAAAGTAGATAAGTGTGCTTCATAGTTATCCAAGACTTGCATCATAATAAAAATACTTAAAGCATCCACTTTTGCCACCCTTCCTCATCACAAGCAATTATCCAAGTAAGGTCCTGCCTGTAGTGAGCAAACAATGCAAAACTGTGCCTAAAGGGAAAAAAATCTACCTTTTTATTACAAATTTTGGAAGTCACACATCAAATGAATCTATTTCATCAAAGACTCGGGGATCAAAGTCTGAATATGTTGTATATTCCCTTTTACTGAAAATGTGTCATTAATTTATAATACCACAAGTAACTCCTATGCATACATAAATTTGCATGTAAATTCCAAGGCAAGGAATAGTTTGGCTTGTCTGGTAAATTTTTCTGCATAAGTACAGTACTTTTTTTTTTTTTATAATGTTAGATTTCTTCCAAACTTTGGATTATGCGCACCAAAAAACAGCTGAAATGCACATAATTGATAAAAACTTGCTCTAATCCTACATTCAATTTTATTACATAGAGTATATGATGATTTTGCTCTATAAAGTTTTGTCATTTGGCACTTGATGGATCTTTAGAGACAAGACTCTTTTATTAAGAAAGAAAGTACATAAGAAACCAAGCCCAAACTCAACACAAAGCCAGCATGCATAGAAAAAGAACAATATGAAATTTAAAAAAACTAAGGTCCTTTTTTAACAGTTATTGAAATTTAAGAGGAAACACAATTAAAAGCTTTCATTCAAGCTACATATTGCTCTAGCACATAGAAGTTAGATGCATTGTTGGGATTCCAAAACCTGTAGTGGAAATAAAGATTCCCTATTTTTTTGCTAGTCATCATTCAAGAACAGGGAGTGGAATTCCTAAAAAAATCAGTAATTAAAAAGTGAATCCTAGCTTTTACCAGTCTAGCTAAGGAAAAGAGAAAGGTCTGAATGGTCTGTTAGCACTCATCAGAGGAGTAACTGCCTGTGTAGAGTTCTGTATCAATTAAGCCCAGAAAACTTCTAGCAGAAATCCTCATTTTACAACAACCTTTGGCAGTCACTTAACCGGAAACAAGACCACCAAAATACAATTTGACATTGGAAGTATACTGATTGCCACTTGTCGTGGGTGCCTGGCATTTGGCCAGCATCAAACTGAGGAATCTTAGCTCCGGTGCCTGAAGCACCTCCTCCCCCTCCTTCTCCACTGACTTTGGTGTCTCCATGTTGTTTCCCTCACATGTCCTCACCTCCTCCTCTTCTCTGGCTAGAAAAAACCTGTGTATCCTTTTGTTTTGATTTCTTCTTAAATATGATATCACAGAGGCGTAACCAACATCCCTAACTGGCCCAGCCTTGGCCAGTGGCATGTCCATCTTCAGAGCCATGAGGGATTGGCTCTGCTGGGCATGGTGGAAGCTTCTAGCAGTTTCTCACAGAAGCCATCTCTGTGCCCCGCCCCCCCCAAAAAAAAAACTCCAGGCCAAGCAAAACCAATGCACCACTGAATAACAAGAGTTAATAGAAGGCATTTCTGTTGCTAGGTTTACAACAATAACCAGCCCCTGGTTTAAAATTACCATAAAATAGACTTTCCCATTACACTTCCTCTGCTCACTTTTGCAGTGAGAGGCTTATTTATTGACTACCCTCCACGTTACTACTTCATCGTGTTTTGCATTCCCCTCAAATGCAAATTTTTAGATAAATCTCTTATCTAATGTTTCCTCTAACAAGAAAACAAAAAGGATCTGCTATTTTTGAGGCAGAATGTATCAATTCAAACAGAAATTAAATGCAAGAACATTCCCTATTAAACAAATTTTTTTAGTTTGGATGTGATTTTCAACACTATCCTGACTACACATCATCCATCAGAAAATCATGAAAGCCTGTGACTCTTTTAGCAATAACAAACAAAACCCCAACCATATTTGCTAAGGTAAGATGTAATATCGTCAAAAAGTTTTTACCTCAAGTACTAGCCAGAGCTGTCCTCCCACATACTGATCTGCTTTGTAAAACATCCCATAAAATCTAACAACATTAGGATGATTGGGAAGAAACTGCAAAATATTATATTCAGCTTCAATTTCTTCATCTACATCCTAAATAAAAAACACAAACATAGAGAACATATAAAGACAGCGACTCCCAATAAAGCAAGAACAAACTCTCATGGATAAAAATAAGTATTTTTAACTAGTTAGTACTTTTAAATAGTTTTATTTTAATGCAGCTGAAAGTACACTATACTGTACATTTAATGCACACAGAATTGTGCCACTTGTGCTCTTCTTACATACAAAAAAGTAAAGCCTATGTAAATCAAGCACTTGCTCTTCAAGAATTTTTTCAGTGCATAATGTACTTAACAAGAAAATCAAAAACTATACTTTGCCCAGTTGTCTAAGTAAGAAATTTACACATGTATGACTTTTAACCTGTTTTAAATCATGCATATTTTTAACATGTGGGCTAAATACATGAACCTTTGATTTATTCTGTTTTCTATTGTCACCAGATAGGACTAAACAGAGAACAATTTCACAAAACCTCAAAGGGGCCATCAATAAAACCAAATACATTCTTATGAGGCATGTATTCTGGCATACACCAGGAACAATATAAGAGAGACAACCAACCACCCATCAAATAAGAAAAGGTTACTAAGTATTTGCTAATGAAAGAATTCTCTGACAATTACAAAATACTGTTTCTACCAGCACACAGGCCACAGTTCAGAACAGGGCTTAAGCCCTGAAACCTTCCTCATTTTTGTACAGACTTGACTATTAGAAAATTTAAGCTTGTGCCTTCCTCAGATTTATACAAGAGAAAACCACAATGAATTTGAGGTTGATGACAGTTGTTGATGACAGAAATACAGCGTTTTTAGTTAATATTTTAGCCCAGCTGTCATGATCAAACTCTGGCTTGATCCAGCCTAAACAGCTGCCAGTTAAATCTTCCACTGAAAACTGGGGCCTTGGTTCTTGTGGGAAGCTAGGCATTTAACACCCACTAAAACCAGAGCTGGCACAGAACTACCTCTGAGGATCTGGGATGTGCTCTTTTTTTTTTATCTTAACTATTGCCTCACACTTTATCTGCTTATAAAAGGTAACTAGTTAAAATATCCTAAAGTTCACAGTGCTTCTGTGATGGGAAAAGTAATTCTTTCAGGGAGTACACAGAACAAAACAAGAACATTACACTTAACAGCATCTTGTATTTTCCCAGCTACAGCAGGCCCTATGAGGATTGCCTCTGTGCCTTCTTATAATTTGCATGCTCCAAGCAAAGATAACTAAATTTGTAGCAGAGGAATTACACAGACCTAAAATAGAAACTGGCAAATGCTGTCCTCAAATAAGATGATGAAATTTTAAGTTGCACCACTCAGTTACTGGTACTAAACTCCTTCTGTTAATGCATTGGTAGAACTGTTCCCTTCTGGATGTTCTCAGTATCTTACACATTTGATTTACATTTCAACTCTGAGCATTCTTTTAAATTAACATTGAAGTTACAATTTAATATTTTTTACTTACACTGACAGGATCCAGAATCTTTACTGCTGCCAAGCTTCCATCTTTCTTATTGGCAACCTTATAGACTTTACCGTAAGTACCTTTCCCAATAGTCTCTATAATTTCCCAGGTATCTGATGGATCGGCTAGTGATTCCAGTCCAATCATACTGGAACTATATTGAAACAATCCATACAATGGCTTCCTGGAAAATAAAGCAGATATACATACAGTGGGAAGCCCTAAGTAACTCTGTACTCGAGAAGGCCTTTTACGATAAAGAAATCAAATATTGTCCTAATTTAAGAAGAAACACAGACAGAATCACAAATGAAAACCAGACAGAAATGTAAGATCACTCAATGAAAAAAATGAAAAGAAAACTCTGGAAACCACTTCTCTTTCCTTACTTTTATCTATTATTTGCTTCAAACATTGCCACATATACAACACCATTCTAAACACATTTTAACAAGATCTGACAAAATCTACCCCTCCCTCTACTGCACACTCTTTTAATGCACATTTTATACAACAGAATTAACACAGTTCATGAAATGAGGCCCTATTTCTGGTGCTTTAAAAAGCAAAATCAGGGTTTTTACATAAATTTCTATAATGCCCCCTGGAGATTGCCAGACAGGCATTCAGTAGCTATAGCCTCATTATATCTGATATATCTATAATAGGACTATATATAACTAACAAAAATTAAGACTGGGCTGGCTGATATCACAAAATACAAATCAACTTGAAAACAGGCAACAGGTACATCACTGGGGTGATCCATCAGCGTTGAGATGTTTCTCAACAACTGCACTTGTCTCTCTCTCTGTGTACCAGTCAGAGTGTGTTATGGTCTGTTACACTGGCGGATCACCTCCAGAAGATCTCCGAGTCAGGGGACTTGTTTCCCCAAACACTCTTGAGTGGATCCTGCAGCAAATGGATCACTGCAGCCTATGCAAAGTGCTCTTTCCCACCCTGGAATTATATAGATGGCAAGTGCTGGTGTTTAGAAAAATGACCATACTATTTTAGAATTTCGTTTAAAGTAGTGAGAAGATACATCTTGTCCCCGAACTGTAATTATAGAAAGGAAAGATGAAGTTTAAGATAGAATTAACTTAACCTTTCTATATCAATCATTATTAGGGAAGCTCACTGGTTGATGGTTTCTCTAAGAAAGAAAATTACTTGCCCATTTGGTGGCTGTCAGTAGGTATATTAGCTATCTGTATGCTTAACCAGAAGATGTAAAGTCCAAGTGTGTCTGATCATAGGAGTGTGATCGTGACAAGAGCAACTGAAGACAACACCATCACGGACTGCAAAAGCTCCCAATTTCTGGAGATGAATCAACAAGCACCTCAAACATACACTTGAACTTTAAAGTTTGAGCCATTTCTTTCTAAGCATATCCAATATCTGCAAATCTGCCTGAAATAATTTTAAAAACTTGCTGTCTTACCTCTTCACCATTTCTAGCATCAGTGACAACTAGAGAAAACTTCTGTTTCCCTCCTTGGTAAAACTGTGTTTGCACCAAAGCTGGTGCCAAATAATGTATGAAATTGCTTTGGTCTCTTCAAAGAAGAAAAAGGAAAAAAAAAAAAAAAAAAAAAAAGTAAGGGGAGAAAAAAAATTGGCTAGAGTCAGTATCATTTATCTGTTATGGGTCAATAATGTAAATTATTAGGACAGTTTCTCAATATTTGATCCAATACAGACTGCTGCAAATAAAGAACAGTACTCTGAACACATACACTTAGTACATCAACAGAGAAGCAGGTCAGGTAAAAGACTTCTCTGAAATCAGTGAACAGACTGTACTACATGCACAGAAACAGCAGCCACAGATATGGAGCTCCTGATAAGCCAACCTTAAGAACAAGGTTTGCTTGCAGGGTGGGGGTGGTGGTGAATACAAACATGGGAACCGTTGCACCTCACCAAAAAAATCCCAACACAACAATGTATTGAACATGTGGTTCTAATGCTTTAGGAGAAACGATTCATGTGCAAAGAAACAGAGGAGAATAGACTGGAAATAGCTTCGATACAACCTTTCAAGGAAAACAAAGACAAATATTTAGTTCTCTGTCACCATAACAACTACCCTATCACACAGATTGTCCAGAAAATGATGCATGATACTCTTTGTACCAATATAATATTATGATGTGTCCCTCCAAGCAGCTGTTGTTTTTCCTTAAAACAAAACAATCTAATGTTATTGCCTGCTCTTGTTCTGAATAATATAACCCTTAAAATGGTATATCCAAATTTTCAAAACACTTTAACATTTCTTTACACCAAGGACAATGTTGGCAAAATAAAATCTAATGCAAAATTTTTACAGATGGAATCATGATGGAGGATGAAAGAAAAATTTTAGTGAGCGTTTTTGTGCATTGTGATAACATGACAGCATTTACAAATAGCTTGTTTATGCATTACATGGAATCAGAGATGTGAAATATGTACCATAAACCTCTTCTGTTTAAACCATAACAGCCTCTTCTTGAGCTCATGCAGTACCTATCTAAATAAGGTTCTACATCTGTCATCAGTAAAAGTGCCTTTTGCCTCTAGGACATTATTGGAATCCTATAATAGAAGTCAATCTTTTACAGTACAAACAAGTGAAACAACAGTACCTGCTATTATCTTCAATAATGTAAAATCTGGATTTAAAAAACTTCAAACCACCATAACACGTAAATGTTATAGGGAAAGGCTGAAGCTGTAAAGTGAGTTTGTGCTTTTCTTTTTCTATTTTCTGATTTGCTGAGCTTCAGAAAATAAACTGTCCTTGTTTTAAATAGGCTGTCATTCACTTTTGATTTACACAGTGAAAAGTCATGTATGAACACAATCACTTCTGCAACAACCACATATTCAGTCATATTCAGAAGATCTTAACACTAAAATACTGCTGCTGAAATTTATTTAGGAAGAAATTTCTCCTTTTACTTTCCTACATCAGGCCTCACACATCTCCAGGCTTTGAAATTATATACAGAGTGACTTCTAGCTGTTAAAACCTTAGCAATACCCTCCCCCTACAGGAAGCCTCAATCTATTAGAGGCCTACCAACTACAAGTATTTCTGCCATCAGTTGGAGAAAACTTCTCAGTGGTTAAATCTGTTCCATGTAGGCAAGAAAACAGCCCACACCAGATGTTGAAAAATTACACTTTGGCCATTAACTCTACTGGATAGTGAACGTATAACACAAAGCTACTTGGGACTGCACATGTTGATGCAATTTGAGGCATGATTACATGCCATCAACAAGCCCCTAGCACTCTACCCTGTTTTGGATATTTGGGAAAAGACAGAACAAAAGCACAAGTAAGGACAACCTGATCGAGGTCTAGTCAAGCTTCTCTGAGGCTGGAATAGGACAAATAGCTTTGTTTTGTGTTCTTTTCTTTTTTTTTTAAGCAGAGATAATAACTTAAAATAAATCTTGAAAAAGCTGACCAACCAAGACAAACAATAGGGCAACACAAATATTTATTAACAGGCTTCAGCCAGTGTTTCTTTCTTTTATCCATGAAAAGAGATATTCTCTATCACAGGAAATTTCATGATTCTTTCATAACACCTGATTTTTTCTTTTGTAAACCCATACCAGTCAGAACAAATTAAATCAGACCAGGCATGACAGACTAACTTAGATGGCAGTCAGACAAATGTGCAAGTAACATTTCTCTACTTTGAAAGAAAATATTTCTCTCTACGATCAACATTAGAATCAATGACTGCATATTATCATCCCTTAAGAGTATCCCCACGATAAACAGACTACATGTATTATGTGTATTATACAAGATACAATATATCATAAAAGAAGTATAGGTTATGGAACAGTGCATAAATCAATTTGCCATCTGTGAACCATAGCCTTTCAATTGTATTCCATGGCTCTAAACAGCCTCAGAAAAGCCACTTGGAAAAATACATGGTGTCCTAGAAGTTCTACTGTGATATTCACCTATGTTGTGAAAACAAAACAAAAAAACCCCAAATCTATATAGAACACGCAGATTTTGTTAATTATATAATTACATCTGGAATAAAAATCAGCAACTTTTTCTCACAAATTTATTATCACAGCTCTTTTTCTCAAAAATTATAGCAACAAAAGTAACTCATAAGCCAGAGAAACAGCATCAGAAATAGCTTTACAATTATTGTTCTGTATTCACTACTGCCTCACTTAACTCCTACACAACAGTGATTTCCTTCTGCATTCCAACCTACACCATCTTGTAGCTTACAGCAAGATGGATGATCAGTAGAGGTTTTAAAATTAGTAAGAGCCTCACTTCAGCCTGGTGCTTTCTAACAATCATGATGCACAGCACTTGACAGTTTTGAGTTCTCTGCTTTTGAGTAGGGACATGATAGCAATACCAGTCAATACTAGTGAAAGTAGTGAAAATACTGTTTCCACATAAATAATTCATGGACAGGGCTCCTTTTTACAATGTTCCATTTGTCTTACGCCTCTTGTCTCTCTGATGAAACAGCTGGCTTATGCACTCGTGGCATTTACAAGTACTGTGGGAGAGTAAGAATGATATATTCAAAAGTAAGGTATTTCACTATTTGTAGGGAACTCAGAATTGGTCCCACATTAAATTATAACTCCTTGATAGAAGACTTTAGAAGGCAAAGTTGACAGCTATGGCCTCACCTGGCCGCTGTGGCTAGCACAGGTCCTTCCTGTGAGAACATTTTGCTACATTTCATAAACAAAGATAAAGTTTGGATGTTTTGCAAACAACGTCTCCGGATTAGGTCAATTCGGGCTTGGCCAATTGGGCCTAGGGGGAGGTCTCGGGCTGACCAATCTGGGGCACCTCTGTAAACTCTATATATATGGAAATCAAAACAATAAAGCTTCCTTCTCTCTTTCCTTGTCTGAGAACCTGGGTCATTTCTCAGCTAACGGCTCAACAGCGACAGGCCATGACAGTCCCTGTTCTGCTGGCTAGTAGTGGTCACACACAGTCAAGCTACCTCAGAAGCAATTGTTAGAGGAATTAATGAACCAACAAAAGGCACAAGCAAATCAATAGTCAGAACAGCTTCCTCTGCTAGTCCCTTCCTGCTGTTTCTCACTGGCTAGGTTAAAACAAAGAGGATGTCAATATCTTGAAATGAAGCACACAAAAAAAAAATCTTTCAAGACACCATCCTATAACTGTTCTCAGTTGGACTCAGAAAGAGAGACTGCAGAATGTACTGTGCATAGTTCTTTTTGGGATAAAAGTCAGTGATGGAAGAAGATGAAGGAGAAGGATAAAAGTATATTCAAAAGCTATTACTGATGCTATGCAACTTACAAAAAAAAAAAGAACCATACTTTAGCTGATCACATCTTTTCAGTAGGCAAACATAAGGGACAAAGCAGGACCTCCAGGAATAGAACTGCTGTTATTTATAGGTGAAAGGTAGATCCCTGAGAAGACTCCAGCTAAATTCAG
This sequence comes from Entomyzon cyanotis, assembly GCA_024500445.1. Classification (NCBI taxonomy): domain Eukaryota; kingdom Metazoa; phylum Chordata; class Aves; order Passeriformes; family Meliphagidae; genus Entomyzon; species Entomyzon cyanotis. Next base: position 8,955,835 of record JAKEPQ010001027.1, on the reverse strand, counting down.
TTCACAGAACAAGTCTTGCTTGCATATACAGACCATGAAATCAGCTCTGTGGGTGCTCAAAGTTGGAAACAGAGAGGACATAAATAGGAAACGTTCTCCCTTTCCACATACTCAAACTTTTTGAAGTTTTTATTATTTGTGCTTACATACACTCTCTTTGTCTACATTAGGTTATTTAAATTTGGGAGTATCCTCATTTTCTATTCTTTTGCATGGATGGACTAGATACTCTAAGCTTTTAGACTTGCAGTATTCAGCCACAGGGCCAGAACTGAGAGATAACCAGTGGCAATGGATTGCATCTGGACTCTAGCTCTGATGAAAGCATTGTGATTATTTGCTCCTTCATCTTGTCTATGCTTCCAGTTCATCACAGCATGAATCACCACCACCTTCCTAGTATGAACCACAACAAATTGACCACAAAACCATCTACTGACATCATGGCACAGAAATATAAATGTCACCTATTTCTCTAGAAATAAAGAGAACAAAGAACTTGACTTTTTAAGACTCTAGTCAAATGGTACAAATTTCACACCACCACTCCTAAATCAGTTCTGAACTGAAGGCACTTTTAAGATCATAACCTTAACTCAAAGTCTTGGATCAGACACTTGGATCTAAACCAGAAAACTCTCCATTAATATCCTGGAAAATGCATGGTACGAAAGATGTATGTGCCTAGCCAAGACAATCAAGTACATGTTTTCATTTATAATGAAATGCATTGCATTACAAAAGTTTGTTCACAAACTCTTATTGGATACTTATATTTATGAGAACAACATTAACCTTTGTCCAATAATGTTTGATCATTTTTGTATTGTCCATATACATAAAACTACTCAGGGCAGGGGGTGAACACATCGTGCTGATCAGCCAGTTTCATAAACAAACACACCCAGAAGGGAAAGGTAAAGTATGGCTTGGCCTCTGACTAGCTCCCCTGCAATCTTCTAACTGGGTATGCATTTTCAGTCTTTTCGGCAGGACTATGTCAGATCCGGAGGCACTGCTGACTCTTGCTGAGTCAAAGTTGTTTTACTCTAGAACTATTTAGCACCTCATCTTGTGACTCCCAAGTAAGTGCCACATCTTTTTTACTGTAAATATTCATTAGTATTTCAGAAACTTTCTAGGTGCTTTGATTCTTCTATCTAATTTGCACTGATATCAATGGTATTATATTAACAATCAAATCTCATTCCATTAGGATTATCCAATCCCACTCATTTCCATAGGATTTAATAGATAGAATATGCTTTAGTCTGGTCTCCATAGTTGCATTTCTTTAACTGAATATGCACAACAGCTGAAATCTAACTAGAATGAAACAATCTGTAAACAGTAATTCACAAAACTAAGAAAGCCAAAAAGTAACTTGTTTCTTGAAGTGATACTAATGAATTTGATCAATCTGCATCTTTTACCCCAGATAACCATCATAATAACTTTCATTCTTTCTTTTCTCTGATATCCCCAAAAGACAGTATCTGCTGTAGCCGGCACTGTTAAGACAGGGGTAAAACAACCAAACCAGAAAGTATCAAGAAGAACATTCAGCCTATATCACCCCTCAGAGGGGATTGTGTTTATGGCTCATTCCTCTAGCCTGATGAAGATTTTTAGGAAAACTGTAGGGTCTTATTTATTTGGGGGATTTCTACTTCTCTGTCAAATCTGGACACAATCTTCTGTGAGAAAGGATTTTGTCACAAAACTTCAACACTGTTTTACTAAGGTTCAACATAAATATCCTAACATCACTGATGACACTGGAAGTTAAACAAAAAAATGGTCAAAGCATATGCAGACTGCATAATTCACAGAGATGACTAGCGTAGCAAATCTCCACTTCTTGGCAATATGCAAAAAATATATTTTTCTTTTGTTTTCACAAAACTAGCAAAATGGAAAATGACAGTTCCAAGGTTTTCTGGTAGGCACAGTGTATTTAAGAAACAGAAAATTATATTCAGTGATGAAAGACTGAATGCTTTGTTGAGAATCAAATTATTGCAAAAAACCACCTCCTGCACATGGTAAATCAAGTATTTTTGCGAGTCATCTTATCCTGTGAGGTAAAGAGTACCTTGCTACTGACACAGAAATCAACAAAAACTTGATCAGTCAGTTACCATGATTAATTATTAAATTAATTAAACATTATTAGGCAGAAATTATTTTCCAAGGCCAGATCCAAATATCTGAAAGCCTGTAAAGAAAAACAACTCAAACAACAGGTTCTGGTCAGTGGCATTCCTACTGCACAAATGCTATTTATATTTAAATAGAATCCCAACAAGCAAAATACACTACAGCAGTTACAAATGACTAACAGCTAACACATCAGTTTCACCTCACACTGTGAACTCAGCACTAAAATGAACCTTATAATCCCATGAGCCCATTCAGTTATAAACTGCAGGTGGCAAATCAGGTGACTACTAGGTACAGTCCTCATTTGTGAAAAATCAGTATCTGAGAAGGTTTTCTCTGCCTCCTTCAGCAGCAATTTAACAGGGCAAAAAAAAGGCCTTTCTTTAGTGCTAAAATGGAAGGATGAAGGGCTGCAACAGAATGATGACACACAGACCAGAACCAGGCTCTTCACTGCAGACTTAATCAGAAAGTTTGATATGCTTTGTGTACAGACAAGGAAAAAGAAATCTAAGACAGAAGTAGGATAAACTTTGGGAGAAAATAACTGCAACCTTACATTAGTGACCTATTTTCTGAAACCAGCTTATCTTATGTTGGATTTCTGTCCCGCTAAGCATATCAGAATTCTTCAGTACCAAGACAGCCTCCCCCCAGGAAGAGCTTGTATCAGCCAGTGCTGCTCAGAACTATGTGCTCTGTGTACTGCTTCCCATGCCCAGCATTAGACAACAGCAGTGTGTTTAGTGTGTGTTAGCTTAAGATGCTGTCGTGGAGGTACAAATAAATTGGTTCCATCCTAGCAGCTTCACTTCATTAATGTTAAAGATCATTGTGACACTAATTGATACTGAGCCTGATCTATTTATCAAGTCTTTTACAAGCAGGAGCTGAAGAATTAAAGCCACTTTGTCATTCACAGAGAATAAGCAACAACTACTTAATATTTGGAAGGGATCTTCCTATTGTTTCGCAATATACCTTAATTGTATAATGCAATCAATCATAATTCATCACCATAATTCTCCAGTATTTATTTTACAGCAATTTTATTCTAATGAGGATTTTTAGTAAGATGAGATACTCTCTTTTATCTATACAAAAAATAATAAACTGTTAATCATTATATAAAGAATCTCTCTTAGCACTGACAATAACTCTTGCTTAAGATGAAGCATTTTCATCAGTGAGCTAGTTGTTATGCATTACCAGCATGTGTGCAGTAGCCTAGCATGACACCAATTTGCATAATTTCTCTCCTCTAACAGGCTTCAAAAATAATAATAGGCATACGAGATAGAATCCATTGATTTTAAACTTCCTTCCGCAGCTATCTTCAAGGAGCAGTTATCAAAAGAACCTCTAAAGAATTAAGTTTAATAAATTATAAATGTATTATTTGGGTTATGCTTTCTCGGCCTATAGCCATCTAAGTTGAATTCTGTAATAAAGTTCAAGGCAAAACCACAAGCAATTGGCTTGACATCTTCCCAAAGAGGCAGGATTGGAAAGGATAATAAGCAAGTTTGCAGATGATACAAAACTGGAAAGAGCTATCGACTCCCTCAAAGGCAGGGAAGCACTCGACAAATTAGAGGGCTAGGCAATCACTATCCATATAGAGTTCAGCAAGGGAAAGTGCTGGATTCTGCACCCAGGATGGGACAACCCTGGATATACAGACAGACTGGGGAATGAGCTGCTGGAGAGCAGTGCCACAGGGAGGGACCTGGGGGTCCTGGTCAATGGCAAGTTGAATATGAGTCAGCAGTGCCCTGACAACCAGGAGGGCCAACCGTGTCCCAGGGGAAGCAGGCACAGCATTGCCTGCCAGGCAAGGGACAGGATTGTCTTGCTCTGCTCTGCACTGGGGCAGCCTCACCTCAAGTCCTGGGGCAGTTTTGGGTACCACAGTATGAGAGCATGCAAAGAAGGACAATGAAGATGGAGCAGGGCCTTGAGGGGAAACCATATGAGGAGGGGTTGAGATCACTTGGTCTGTTCAGCCTGGAGAAGAGGAGACTGAGAGGAGACTTCACTGCAGTTACAACTTCCTCATGAGGGGAAGAGGAGGGGCAGTACTGATCTCTTCTCTGTGGTGACAGTGACAGGACCTGAGGGAACAGCCTGAAGCTAAGTCAGGGGAGGTTTAAGTTGGATATCAGGAAAAGGTTCTTCACCCAGAGTGTGGCTGGGCACTGGAACAGGCTCCCCATGAAAGTGATCACAGCACCAAGCCTGACAGAGTTCAAGAAGCATTTGGACAAAGCTCTCAGGCACAGGCTGTGACTCCCGGGGATAGTGCTCTGGAGGGCCAGGAGTGGGACTCAACAATCCTTGTGGGTCCCTTCCAACTCAATATATTCTAGGATTCTGTGACTGTCTGAAGGTGGCTGGACAATGCCCATATCCACTGCTGCTCACAGTGAACTTGAAAATCAGTTAGGGTTTTGGGGGTACAGATGAAAAAGGACAGATAGTGATATACACAGAAGCTGCTAAGAGCTATTATACATGTGTATGTTATTTAATAGTGCCTTAATCTATAGGGAATAACAAAAACAACTTTGTTTTTTTTTTCTGATCTGAACCCAAAAGAGACCTTGCCATTTAATATTTACAGAAAGCAAAAAGAATAATGTGTTAGCAACTTGCCATTTAATATTTACAGAAAGCAAAAAGAATAATGTGTTAACAACTCTGATACAACTACTGGTGGACCTTATCTTCTTGTCTTACGCATTTCTATATTGTGAATAACAAACAATATTGCTGCAGTATTCTGATTCTCCCAGATATTCATCCAGCAAAATGTCTGGCCTTATAAATTTGAATAGTAATTTAGACCTTGGTCCACTTTACTACACATTCTGATATATGGCCATCAATAAGAAAGAGCTGATTTATCTTTATCACACAAGGGAAGATGCCTGAAAGTCTACTCAATCAGCATTTAGGCCTAATGTCCACTAATACAAAAACACATCACCAAAATACTCAGCTATCCCATTAAGAGAAAAGGTACAAGCACCCCAGGAGAAACAATAGATGCCAATACCAACAAGAGCAAAAATTCTCAGAGCTTGCTCCTGTCAGCTATTTCACATAGAGAAGCACTAATCAATTTCAATTCCTACTGATTCAGGGGTTTTGAAGGAGATTAACACCTCCCAGAGCTATGATCTTGAAGAGAAACAATTTAGTAACAACAAAATTGCCCATGAACTTTCAGAAGAGAATTTAAACACAAAATAGAGTACCAAACTGGCCTTTCTCCCAGATTAACTCTTTGGCTGCTGCAGATGATCTGGAAGAAACTTAAGAGAATGGCTGATCTTAATTTACAAAGACAAAATATGACATGTAAGAATACTGTATCACACACTGGGTAACTATGTGACTGCAACCGGGAATATTCAGCCTTTAGCAGTTCATTAGCAGCTATTTAGTTTTCTTTTATACATATTGTTCAGTTTATGGAACAGCTCTGTGTAATACTTTAGAGTTTCAGAACTCACAAGAGGAAAGCATTTTGTGATACCATTTGAAAAAACAGAAAGAGAGAATACATAATATAATTGTCACCACAAGCAGCACTGAACTATCAGTTAAGGTACACTAAAAGTAGATGAGATTGTACAGACAATATGAAACAAGATCTACTGTATTTACATTTTTAACAATGCTTCACCTTCAGCCATTATGTTCTATCACTTCATATGGCAGTGGGTCATTTCCCCTTTAGTAAGGATACCCTTTGAAAACAGCTTCAGTTCCCACCTTACTATTTAAGCAGGGAGTACCTGCTAAAAGAACAAAGTTTGAAGCACAATAAAAGCATGATGAGAGAAACAGAAACTGGCATTACCCATTCAAGAAGGATATCTTTATATGGTATGAGTGATGTGGTGTAATTAGGATAGCCCTTCTCCAAGATAGCGTTATAAATAGAGTCAACATTTCAAGTACACTCCAAGGAGTTCAGAGAACTGAAGAGATACTCTTGACTATAACTCATTTCTTGTACTGAAGAAACCATATTTTATATAGGCTTCAGGTTCTGTTTACAAACTGGTCAACCTAGTAGCTTTCAACAGTGATACCTTGTATTGAAAAATGGCTCCTACACAGACATCCCAAGCTACAACTCTCTGAACATTACAGCAATGTTCCACTGCAGCAGCCCTCTCGGAAGTCTCATTAGCTGTTGCCAGGGAACAGGGCAGAGGCAGCCCCATGATTTGCTGTGTTTATAAGTGTCCCTTGAAGCTCAAAGCATGAACATTTTGGCTTCTCTTGTCAGACACCTGACTTTGATATTAGAACAATATTTGGACTATCTCAGTTAGCCTCAGAGGTATGCTGGCAGCTTGCTCTCCCATGCCTTGAAACCCTCTCTCAGCTCCACATCTGAGAGGGTATTTTTAAAGATATGTATGAAGTGAAATAAATAAATGCACAAACTTACCAGGGTTTCTGAAAACCCCTTTACTTTAGCTATTGCAAGGAACATAAATAAACAGTAAAACCAACAGACATCTTCCTAACATCTCAGCTTCCTAACATCTCAAATTCTTTCAGCTTCTCACTATAACCAGAAGACCCCAGTCTCTTCTTTCAAGCTTGTGCCATTTACTCTGAAACAAATTTGCTCTTATTTTCTAAGTCACTCCTGAACTCTGCAACATGCTGCCTTTTTGTGAAAAGAGAGGCTGATCTTCTTTCAAAATGGCTGATAAGAACCCCTCTCTAATTCTCTGGCCTGCCTTGCTAGGTCATTCCTCTCCAAACATATTATGTGACCAAAATCTCCCACTGGAGTCTATCCTCCCAGTTTGAGTTTAAGTTTGATAACTGGTTTGCCAGACTGAGTATTCAATCCTTTATTTAGTGCCACTCACTCATCAAAACTTAATTTTTCTTCTTTGTTAGCTTTTGGCAGGAGCAAAGTGTATTTCAACCAATCTATGGAAGCAGAAGCATAACAGATAAGGCAAATAAAACCACATTCATAATGATGCTTGTGGTCTGATAGATTTACACAAAACCCTTCCCAATGTTAAACAGATATTATGTATTTTATATATTTTTAATATATTTTTATATATACTTTCACTATATGCAGATTTCTGTAAATAGACTTTCTCCCATCACTAATTTTCACATAATGTAAGGTTTGTTACCCAGCTTAGAAAAGCAATGCTTGCATCAATGAGATATTCACTTGAGGGTGTTCCAGCAAAAACAATATATTGTGCTGCGACTTTGGAAATTGCCATATCTGATTTATATCCTTGTGGTATCAACTGTACAAAGGTAATTTTCTATAATGAATTATTTATTTCTTGTTGTAATAGACATTTGAGATAGTCATAAATATTTATATGTCGAGTTAATTCACCAATGAAAATTGAAGTAATTCTAAAATGGGATGTTATCTCAGAGGCATAGTGACCTAACAGTCTGCTCAACTTCTACATTAGTGAAGACAACCACTATATGAGAAGCAACAGGCGGTGGAAGAAACCTGCTCCCGAAAGCATGGTACAGCAATGGGCTAAGGTATCAAGACAGAATATTTTTGTGTGTATCCTAGAAAAAAGTTCTCACTTTTCTCTATCTTTGCTTTCGCAATTTGTAAAATGTGTGGTAACATCCTCTACTCATACTCTTTTGCAATCCCTGGTCTTTTCACAGGCATTCCAGAGAGATTCCTCCTCAGCAATGGAAATATATCTTCTTAGACAATGAGTTATTGGTTTGCGCATTGACCTGTGCAACTCCACTACCTTTACTGCCTCTAAGGTTTTGGGCTCCTGGCTGCCTGCAAATAGTTCAGTACCACCTATGGACTGCAATTCTACAGGCAAAGTTCCTTCAAATTAGGTGGCTGTACTGATATCATCCCACACCTAAACCAGATCAATGTAGGCAGCTAGAAAAAGGGTTTATTTACTGCATTCATAAGACAATGCAGTCTACCAAGGTTTGCAAAGTCAGAAGAGAATAGAATTTTTTTTTTTAAGTCTGCATCCATTTAGACTCAGATCAGCCCTGAAAGGTCTTATCTAATAAACTCACAGCTCTTTTTCAGCTCACATCCCCCTTCAAAATCCATCCTTGTCTCTGGGGCAATTTACCTTCTCTGCACCTCTAAAACACAAACTATGAGTCATTTATCTGTGAAGGCAGTAATCTGTTCCTCCATCAAAGAATTTCACCCTCTGGAGAGGCTGACTGCTTAAAGTCTCATGTGAAAAATCTCACCTGCCCCATAACACACTTGATTATTCACATTTATCTCAATTTTTCACAAACTATTAGTTCACTGTGAAGCATAACATTAGCTGGAAAATGGTAAAAAAAAGCCTCTCTAAATGGTAACATTTACTTTTTATGTATTTGCCATGTTGTAAATTAACAACCATCCTTTAGGCAGACACATAAATGGAATCAAGATGTGTCTCATTTAACTGAATCTTTTAACAGAAGCTGCACAGGATAATAATGAATGTTGCTGAAGTCAGCCAGTGGTTTAACATGCAATCCTATTTCTGAAGGATGCTGTAACAAAGCATTTCTAAGGTAAGACTACAGATCCCTTGCCTAGTTCAGTCCAGAACACTGGGAAACACTACTCTCATGAGCTTGGCAGCAAAGGTACTACTGCAAAACTACTACTGCAATTAGGAAATAGCACTACAGACTACGCACGCTGCTTTCCTCTCATCACTGCTGAGAAAGGTCAGCCACAAAAAGATCACACAGTACAACGAATAATGATTTTGAAACTGCAAATTCCTATGTTAGCTTTAGGGGGAAAAAAATCAACCCATCTTACACAGACAGGTTAGGGAAAGCGATGTTCTGCTGGACTTGTTCTCTGACTCTTCCAAGGATCTCAAACCTATAGTGATTTCAGAAATTATTCACAGGTCTCCTGGAATCCAGGAATAAAAATGGAGGAGAAAAAATCAGGAGATGTAAACCACAGTTCATTCTCCACCATCAACTACTGATGGTCAGCGAAAAAGGAAGAAAAATCTTTCAGATGATAGTCAGATTCTGAAGCAGTTGATGCAGCTGATGCAGATGTAGAAAGCAAGTGCAGTGCAATGTCACAAAATCAGACACTATATGGTACTCCACATAAAAAGAAAATCCATTACAGGTTTGGGTTTCACTACACGTACAAAAAAACCACTTCAAGAATGTGATTGTCAAAAGATGAAGAGACAATCATGAGAGTTTAAATGTTAAATAGGTCACTGGTAGAGATCTTAAGGAAAATACTGCAAAATCCAGGATTAATCCTTGACATGGCAATTAGATTGTGTCAGCAACTGAAGTCATCCATGCCAGAATGACTCCAGTCTTGAGCAGGCTGTACTCTGACATAATGAAGGTGTTCATGAATCCAAAACATTAGGAGAAAACAGACCTGCAGCAGACAGGCAAGTGAGCTCTGACTGGAGCAAGATCAGCATCTAAAACTGCTTATCAACTGCAACAATGAGTCCAGAATAATGCCCAGCACAAGCAGCACAATGGATTTCATCATTTTGCAAAAGCTTGCATTTATTTCACTTGGAAGCTCCATTTAACCGCAGGCTATTGTCCTTGGTCCCTGTCCAGGCTATCCTATAGCCATGTCTCTACTAAGCACCTACCCCACTCATCTAGACCCAAACACTAACCCATGGATTTGATCTTCTCAACAGACCTTGAGTCTGCCATGTTCCTACACACTCGCCTGCAGTCACTACACTCTTAGCTGACTGGCTGCCATCCGTAGGCCTGCCGCAAGCCTGCCTGGGAGCCTGACAGGATGCGGCATGCTCAGTGTGGCCTCCAGCCCTGCTGCCTCACTGGCACCCATGGCTCCTGGCTCATCTGCCCTCACATGGCAGCCCAGCCCATGCTGCACAGTGCCTGCTGGCACTTTGCTCAAGCCTTTTTTCTGCTAGCCTCCGGCAGAATATGAGAAAGTTTGCACACTTTTCAAACCTATGAGTAGTGAGACCTACAGATCCATGAGTGCATATCGAGACACAAAACCAGTGAGATCAAGCAGCCCTATTAACATGAGCCAGATACATTTTTCTCATTATCACTATTTTCACCTTCTTAAAGAAAGACAAATGAAGGCACACATGCTACAGCACTACCTGGTTATAACTGTTAGGGTTCACACTCTCTTAAACTAACGTTTAATGTCCATTTCTTATGTTAACACTGTTTATATTGAAAACATTCCTTGAAATGAAAAGGAATGCAGTGTGGAACTTGTTAATGCAAATATTTTAAGGTAAGCAAACTCCTTTTTGTATTTTCTTTTTTTTCTTTTTCTTTTCTTCCTTCACACAGAATAAGCAAGCATTTGAGGCCATAAGAACATTCTGTTCTTAGTTAAGTAATTATTTAGACAACCAATATTTAATTATACAAAAAGTCACACTCTAAAGTAAAACCTTATTTCAGGGACAGCTTTTAAAAAAATCCTCTCTCCCAAAACCTATTTTAAAATTTAATTATTTTCTTACTTCTATTAAACAAATAGCTCCTGCAAATTTCTAGCAATTCAGTATGTATTATTTAACAAAATTAGTCTTCTCCAGAAATGACACAATTATTCTGATTAGTATATCTCTGAAATTCATGGAAGAGTAAGACCAAAGTTTGAATGCTAACAGAGTATTCTTCTGCCTAATGAAATATTCATACTCATTTGTCATCAAGACTTTAATAAGGAGGAATATAGCCTTCTCACTTCTGTCAGTACAGGACTGGCAAAGATCTTTCCTTCATTTAATTTTGAATGTCTTCTGAACCACTCCTAATCATTTCCTTTTCCTGTATGACACAGTACAAGAGATATTTAAAATTTACTTAGAAAGATGACTTCATATTTCAGATAGACAAATAAAGTTCATATACTTGCACCATCCAAAACTTACAGAAGTTTTCATCATTAAAGTTTCACACTGCTACTAAGTTTTCCACGTCTCCAGATGTATCATTGTTAAGATCAGAAAAATAAGACTGAATAAAGAATGAAAGCAACACTACAGCATGTGGAAGCAAACAGAATGAAACTTTAAGATAGCTTTATCAAAAACCATATCTTGAGGAAATGTCAGCATTGCAGCCTTCTTGTCCACAGTACAGCCCAAAATGCTGCTTTCTCTGTTTCAGTTCTTGTGGAGCTAATCAGATTGCAAAAGATGTGCCCCTGGACACAGACTTTTATATGTGAAAAAATCACCCTAATTTAAGAAGGGGGAAGCGGCATGGGGAAGCACAACTGTTTACAGGGAAAGCACATTATCTGATTTAACAAGTACACAATAATTGCATTCTTAGGCGTTCACTGCAGATGTTTCATTCCCAGTCTTTCAGACTGTCACAAAGAGCACCTTCCAGCTGAGACAGCAGAAGAATTTTCTGTTTCAAAGGCCTTTTGTCAGATTGGTCAAAAGGTGCTCTTTTCACAGCAGCCACTTCACTGCTATGAGGGAACATGAAACCAAGCACATTTTCTCAGGAGTGCTGCTGAATTCTGTGAAGTTCTCAGCTGAGCAACCTTAAGCCATCAGAAATCACCACCTTTTGCCCAACTATTAAATCAGTTAGTTTCTCTGTATTACAACATCTATTATCACAGTCAGTCTCCATAGTCTTTCACTCTTGAAACTGGAAAGATGTCAAACTACCACCAGTGAGAAGCAACTTAGCCTTACATGAATCACCCACATATTCCTTTAGTTTACTGTTAGCTGACTTCTGCAGAGCCTCCAAACCTTCAGCCAGCATATAAATTGCTTCTGGACCTATGAAATCAACATCAGCAAGGGAGTTGCACCAACATCACTTTCCTACATATTAGCAGTTGTCAGACTCAAGTCACTTACTCTAATACCATTCCTTCCTCTTCATTTGGTGACAATATATTTGGTTTTCAATACAGCCATCAGTTTCCTTTTACAGTCACTTTTCACTAAGACAGTATCTTGCCACAAACCATGAGGTGTCCTACCAGATCTATCTTATAAACAAATTCCTTACCTTTTGGCGTATTCAAAATGTTCATTACAAAACAATGTAAGACGAACAGCTGCAAAATATCCTTTTAATTTAACTAATGGGGAATTTTCCCTATAAACACAGTTGTAAATGATTTTGAACACTTTTCCAAAAGTACAAAAGACAAAGTGATTTTTAAATACTCTAACTTTTGAAGATATACTCTTTCCTTGAATTTTTTAAAATTATAAACTATATCTACGGTATTTATGTAAATCTCTCCTGGCTTGCCTCTCAAAACCGTTAATTCAAGGCTCCATCTGCTACAGTTGCTCTTACTGCAGGTGACATTTATGTTAGGTTTGTTTCCTCAGAAGAAAATGTATTCAAAAAGGCAGTCTGACAGGTCTTTATATCCATTTCACAGGGTAAACACAAGTTATAAAGATCATCCATGTAATTATTGACAGAAACGATGAGAGAACAAGTGGAGACAACAAGATGTGCACCAAACATCCCCTCTTCTTTGAAGTGAATTGGAATTAATCACATGTATCATTCATCCCTCCAGTAGATTTAAAATACAGTGTGAAAAATATACCAGGAGACCTGAAAACTGCCACCCCACACTACACATTTTACAACTCCTCTTGCTTAACACACTCAGATTGAGATTATTAGTGAAAACACTTGTCCTGTCTTTCAGGCCCAAATTAACCATAGTTAATTTCTACCCTTCAGGTCATACCAGACTGGGTAACAGAGAACAGCAGAAGTAAGAAGACCGTGGAAGAGATGAGAACTGTCAACAGCATTGGCCACCAAAGACTAATAGAACAACTTATTCTTACAGCTGAACTACCATGAACCATTTCCCTCTTCCTGTGACATCTGCACAATGCCTAAGCCGAGGGTAGAAGTAGCAGAGAACACTGCTAGGAATCAGGAAACTTTCCACCTGAAGAGTTCAGTAAATTCTACTTGTGCAGGGAACTATTTATGAAACAAAACAATGGATGGGATTTTTCTTTTTCCTAGAAGTAGACAAATGTAAAGACAAGATTCCCTTTGGGATCAGGACCACCCTCCTAGTTCTATGCCTATCCAGGAAATCATAAAGAACAGAGACAGCACTCTTTCAAACTGTTTTAAGCAGCATTTTCTGTTGTTTCAAATTTCAGTGCCAGGAAAAGATGTTCCTTAAATATTTCTATATTTTCCTTTATTATCCACAAGAAAGTGCCAGAGATACCTCTACCTTCCCATACCTATTTTTGCATAGAACACATCATTTCCATATGAATCTCAAATCTCTGTTTAGTGTCTGCCTTACAGCTGTACTTAAGCAGCCCACAGTAAAACAAAATCCTGCCCCCTTTGCAGGATACTTCCCACACTGTAGGATATTATAAAGTCTTTACCAAAACACCTACAGTATGCTGCTTATTAGTGATGCAGATCCCTCCTAAAAAACTGTTCTGCCAAAATCTTCCCTCTCCTGAAAGCCAGAGGTAGAAAGTAGAAAGCCCTGGAACAAGGAGATGCAGGACTGCAGTTAAAAAACTCTTTTAGAGACCCACACACCTGAGTCCAAATGTAAAAAATGGAAAGGCTGGGAAGGCTGCAAAGGTAAGGCACAACTGCATACCTACTAGTTCAGTACAGCTTCCATCATAGAGCTGAAACTGTGTCAAGGACAGAGTAGAAGATTTACTTGGTACTATGACAATCTGATACACCTTGGGCTTAGGGCAGCCTTACCAGTAAAGGTATCATCACTACACTCCACAAGATCCTCCACCTAGTCCCCGAAACATTTATATATTTTCAAGTCACAAAGCATTTTGGAGAAGAAGTCATGGCATATACTACCAATCACTGTGCATTTTATAGATATATCTATCTTGTGAAAACAGCATTGTCAAGGGCACAGGCATCTGCTGGCTAATAGGAGTCAAATCTTTTATACACATGGATAACTGCATATCTCTGCAAAAATTGTGCTAAACTAACTATATTTTGTCTTGCAAGGGTGAAGATCACCTTAGCGCGACAGTGCCAACTGTCTTGTCATTACCTCCATTATCACAACAACTTAAAAAGAGCTATTCTTGTTACTATACACATACATAAGTATCCCATGCAAGAATTTTTGGGTTGTTTTTAAAAGAAATAAGACTTACAATATGTAAATCCTCAGTTGGAAAATGCTAAGACTTACAATACGTAAATCCTTAGCTGGAAATTGTTTCCAACAGCATTAGTATTTTCAGTGAATTGATTTTTCTTTTTAAAATTTTTGATAATGAAATCCCCAGGTTTCATTTCACAATAGGTTGATACTGACAGGGCCATGAATCCTGATGAGAAAGAAAGCTACCATTTTATTTTTCTGGCAAAGAACCCGAGCAGGAAAAGGTATACCATGAGTCAATTCTTCAGACAGGAGTTATAATGAAAGCAGTACAGGCTGCACTCTTCACAATCCATTCTTTCTTATTGTATCAAGGTTGTAAAAGCTTATTCCTCCTCCAATACTGTAGGCACTGCCCCACATCATAACTGTCAACACTACAAACGCATAAGTCAAGACTAACAGCCTTTAAGGTATGGTTTATAACAATCTTTTGAAGGAAGCCGACAGGTAAGGCCTTAAGAATTGAAGAAATTAAGAACTGAATTTTCTTTCAGAGGTGAGACTAAAGAGTTACCTAAAAAATACACCTCAGAATTTTACTAGTCACAGAGATTTGTATTTCATCATGCCATGTACCGTGAAGGTTTATGCCTCCAAGTTGCCAGCCAGAGGGCCAGCCGTGGGGGCAGGGACAGCCTTTGCTGTCTTAGTCACGGTGACAAGAAGATCAGCCCATGAGCCCCTGCGGCAAGGTATGCTCCAGCAGAGAAGATCATTGGCCCAGACGCCTCCCCCACCCCTTCTCCATATATAGGTTGCTCCTAGACCGTTCCCCTTTGTTCCCTTCTTAAGTTGTACAGCATTGGTTGGTTTGAACTGTGTATCCTCCCCTCCTTTGTAATGATTGGTTGATACCCCTGTCCCTCTTCCCTATGGCTTTCCCGGTTGGCCTGCGTGCCAAGCCACTCCCTCTCTCCCTCCCCTTAAAACCTCATGCCACTGGGTGCTCAAGGGACTTCTCGTCGCCCAACGGACTCCTCACCCACCGGGACCAACTGCCGCCGACAGCTCGCAGCCTCCGGAGCTCCAGACCCCACGCCCGTCCCCGCTTCTCCGCCCCATCTCTCCTTCCCCGGACCTTCCCTGCTGCGCCTCATAATAAACCTCTGGAGAACCGCAGACTGCTGGCTGTGCGTCCTTTTGCCGCCGCGCCACCCCGGCCTACCCGCCTGTGTTTGCTACTACAACAAAGTACCACTCATTCAAATGTCTCTCTCCAGCAAGTAGTTTCTGAACAGCAGTGCAAAGAAAAGTGTCTAAAAAGCCCACAGTCACAAGGGCAGTGGCACCCTTAGGGAACGTTTGTGAATGGAATTGCACCTCTAGTGCAACCTATCAAGTATAGCTGTGCTGTTACAGAAATGTATGGAGACCACTTTGTAAAGAAACAACTGTCAGTAACTGTTATATTTAATTACATGTTCTCCATAACTTTCTTTCACACTGTTCTTGGCATTAAGATGAAATCAGGAATCAACTACTTTGCCTAGCTCAATAGCTTAATTTCATTACATGAGAAAGAAAAAAAGAAAAAAGTTAATAAACACAGCTCCAAGCAGAGGTACAGTCCCCAGATACAAGCTGACATCTGTAAGACAATTATGGCAAGTTAGTAGAATGAGACAAGGACTTGTCTCTTTTGTGGAAGTGAGTCAGAACAACATATTTAGTTTTTCTCCAGGGCGCCACACACAACGGCATTTAAAAACTCTTTCTTACCTAATCCAATTTGCTTCAGGACTTGCTGTGTTCTCATCTGTTGCAACAAGAAACAAAAAAAGCAAAAGCTTGACAGTCTTCAAGACACTTGAGATCTCTGGCATTTTTCCAGCTATTTCAAAATAATAGGCTACCCAAGCTAACAGTTGTTATAAACCTGACTGCATTATAGTTCTATTCCAAAACTGACTAAAACCAAAAGAGAATAAGGTGAAAAACTAAAGGTTGTATTCCTTACCTGACATAGCTCCTGTTAGCCATATGCACAACTCAGCAAAAGGTACTGTCTCTCTGAGCAATAAACCTAGAACAGGCAAAGACTGAATTATTAACAAGAACATGAGGAGGCCTCAAAAGCACATGATGAATGAAACAGAAATTCAAAGCTTACAGTCTGATTTAGTTTGTAAAGGAAACTTAGTTCAAACTTGATCTATTTTGAACACTAAATGGCATATGGAAAGCAGCAGGATGATGCTTTATTGCAATGCAGGGGAATGGTGAACACAGTCCCTTAAACTGTCTTCACACCAGTCTCTCACAATGTAGAATTTGACTAAAATGGAAAAATCTGATTTTTATTACATTGTTGTTATATACATTCCCATTCCACTGGTCACCTCTCTTTTCAGTCATTAACTGCTAATGTGTTTCCAACACTCTGTTTTGGCCTCCAGCTTATTGTGGCAAACACTGTAGATCTGCTCTTCAAGAAACTTACAACTGCACTGATAGAGTCTCTAGATTCATACTGAATTTCAGGTTTAAAACTGGGTCATCCAATTAACTTTGATTACGGCACAGCACAGCAGGAATGAAAGCTGTAGATAATCTAGGCAAAGGCTGGAACTTCTTTTACATAACTTTGTGCCTTCTGATACTGCTGACAGCAACTAGAAAGTACCAACAATTTAAGAAACCTTGCCAGGATGAAAGGAGGAATTGACACCAACTCCTTCTCTCAAGACAGAATTTTCTAGTTCCTCTGTATTCTGTTCTGCAGAATTCTTATAATTACTTTCAATGCCATGAAGCAGACACTAAGGACTAGGACAGCATTCAGAAAATTACATTATCTGTTCAGGCACTTCAAACTGCTCCATCTAAATGTTAGGTTCCTAATTCTAGAGGTGGGAGACACAGGACTCATCTTAAGTATTTAAATGGGAATATCCACATGGAAGTCGGACATTTAAACTGACATTCACGACAATGAGAAAATAGGATGAGCATATGGAGCCTGGAAGAAGCATTACTCAGGAAAAGTAAATATCAGAAACTTTTTGTCCACATGGTGCCTTGGGAAACTGGGACCAATAGATTTAACTTTCTTACTCCACTTAAATACTTGCCCTTACTTGGAATTCACCTTTCTTTCTTATACCTTAATCTCAATTTCCTCCAGGTTTCAGTCTCAGGCAGCCAAAAGTAAAGTGGTTGGTTCCCACCTTTAGACACAAAGGAAGATGGACAAAAAGCTCCTGAATTACAAGGGTTAATATTAGTTCCAGGTAAATACAAGGCAGGAAGTATGTATCTATTAACAGAGATATTATCTGCTTTACAGAGTCAACCTTGCTATTTAATACACTATTTTCAGCCATTGCACACAACGTGGCAACAGTAATTCAGCTCAGCATGTCGCTGAATATACAAGCATGTATATATACAAGCATGTCGCTATTGAGCCACTAGCAGAGAAAAGGACCCAGATTCTCAGCGAGGCATAGAAAAGAGAGCCTTATTATTTTGATTCCAACTTATATAGACTTTTCAGAGGTCACCCAGACTGGTCAGTCAGAAACCTCCCCCTAGGCCTGACTGGCCAGGCCTGAACTGTCCAAATCTCGAGACACTGTTTTAATAACATCCAAACTCTGTCTTTGTTTATAAAACACAGGAGAAAGTTCTCATGGGAAAGACCTGTGCTAGCCACACAAGCAGATCTTTTTTTTTTTTTTTTCCCCACCAAAATGTCCAGCTTAATATATTGTTGAAGCTTTCAGCCATGAACACTGACCCCTCTGGAAATTATATCCTTTTCAAGTGTTTCAGGTTGCTTATTACAGAAATCTCCAGGGTTTAGTGCAAGCATTGCTCTGTGAATGGGAGGGGTAAATGGATCCCCAGTGTTTCTGCTGAAGAAGTGGCGTAAAACTGAAGGAGATGGAATTTTCTTGTAAATCATGGAAAGTGTGTGTAAAGTGAGAAAGGCCAAAGCAAAACCAAAAAAGCAGTGTCCACACAGAACAGCAGACAAACACCTGCCTCAATAGACTGATAGCAGTAATTATGCCATTATTTCAAGTGGGCTGAACACATTCCACACTCCCTGGTATACTAAATGCACCTCTCTCCACAGTATGCTGTATGCATAGTATGCTACCATGCTTCAAGACATGAATTAATTTTCCTGAATTTTCATCTATTTCATAAGAAATACTGTACAATTAGCTTAGTCCACTGTTTTCATACATGTAGTTCTTCAAATGTCTCCTTTTTCCACATATAATATCAGTACTCCCTCTCCACACAGCAGGGTAGAGGCTGTGTCTGAGGAAGAAACAACTAGATGAGGGGTGGAGAAAAACTGGACCAGTCAGCAAGAAGCTACTGACATGACTTGTTCCATACGAAGCAGCAGCAGCAAATGAAAAATGTCATACTTCCTCCCCCCTCACCACATGCCATTACCACAAGCCAATTCTCAGCTGTGTTCAGCAGAGCTTTTCCCTACTGTGCAGCATTCAGATGGAAAAGCTCAGCCTTATACTGTCAGACATTTATCCCAGAGCAGTGCCATCCTAGCTACAGCCATACAGCTTTTCAGCTTAGGCAAAAGGAAAGCATGTAGGGTCTTATATAATGCATTATTCCGAGAAGCTTTCTTCCCCAGAGGAAAAAATTCCTTGCAGCATTTTTGCACAAATAAACAAAAATTTCTCAAATTATTTTCCAGATTTCTGATGTGGCACTGTGTGTCCTCACTATTTATGTCACATGTTCAACTCCCAAAACAAGAGCTGTGTAGGACATGAATGATACACAAAAAGCAGAACAACAAGGAAGGAACTAGCGGGAAACTGATTTCATGCATTTCATTTATCCATCTCCATTTCTACCTGCAGAGCAGTTGCCCCACTGTCCACAGAGGAATACGTGCTTCCCTCAGCTGCACACTGTAACCCCTCAGGTGACACCACCCTCACTGTGCATTCTTTGACTTTTAGACTCTCCTGCTGCAGCTCCCTTACCTTCTTCCTATCTCCCCTCTCTGTTTTAGGAGCTACATGGCTTTATCAAACAGCAGAGACATAATTCATCACAGCAAATGAGTCCTCATGTTTGATTCCTCAGGTTAGCCCTATGAGGAATATGGCTCCATATTTTCACCTGTAATACAAGAGTCTTTACTAAAAATGCCACTCTAAACTTATGTCCTGGATGATTGTCAGCCCCACTGCAGCTTGTTTATTCTGCTGCAGTACAGTTCAGTTCAAACTCGTGAAAAGGAGTTAAACACTAACAACAAAAGAAACATTCCTACTGAAAGAAGTGCTGATTGTTCCAGCAGGTGCAGAGCCTTCCCAACTTCCCTATGGCAATCAAGCCCAAGCCATCTTTCTGTTCCCTGGCTCTACATTACTGAAGCTCATCTGCAGAGTAGATTGGTAAAAAGTTTAGTGTTCACATGTCCAGTTATGTTCAGGGTTTGTACGAGGCTCTTTTTCCCCCTTCTTTTCTGTTGTTGATCCATACGCCCTCCTCCCTTGCAATTCCTTGGACCTCAAGAATTCACTTCAAG
Organism: Entomyzon cyanotis; assembly: GCA_024500445.1. NCBI lineage: Eukaryota > Metazoa > Chordata > Aves > Passeriformes > Meliphagidae > Entomyzon > Entomyzon cyanotis. The sequence continues at coordinate 8,935,928 of JAKEPQ010001027.1, read as the reverse complement.
GGACAGCAGGTTTGTAAAAAACTAGTGAAAGAGAAGCTACAGACACAGACTGTATCTCACTGTGTTCAGATGACAACTTAAAACTAGGGCTAGGTTAAAAAAAACCTGAAGAACAAAAAACACCAACCAAACCTTTAAGCAGAACAAAAGTAAGCCATTATGATAACTTTCAGGACTTTAAACCCCCTTCCTATATACAACAGTTCTTTGGTTACTCTCACAGCACTGCACAATGCAGCAGCACTGTATTCATTACTCCCCTCTTATTCAGTTCCTCAGTGGTCAGAAGGCTGGTAAAGACAGTAACTTCTGTCTTTGCAACACAAAATGTTTCTCTTTCCCAGACAAGCCTGCACTCAGGAGTCCCTTGTTAGTGAGCCTCTCCAGGCATTAGCACAGCAAGAATCATTGTCTTTGTCCAATGAACTTTTTAGCATGAAAGCATTTGGCAAAAACACTGCAAAACCGGTCCTGGAAGCTCTAAAAACAACCAAATAGCCGCTGCACTGCTCACTGAATCCCTCTTCTCTGTTGTTAGAAAGTCAGCAATACAGATACAATATTTCTTCTAATGAAGGATTTTGGATGGCAATGGGTAAATCACTTACTCAGCACATATATCAACGGGGCAGCACATAACGCTGAGGAAGGAATCACACAGTGGCCCTCTCTACAATAAGCACCAACAGTGCTGCAGATAAGGCTCCTACAGCTTCCCAACCACAGAACACCATGGGGCAGCACACACCAGCACACAAGTTTGTACGTTTTCTGTTTCTAAAACAATCCATTTGCACTTAAACTGACTTTCCATTTTTCAAATGGTCTGAAATGGCTTTTAGAAATCTATATCCACCTTGACTTCTAGCCAGATTACTGTATGAAAATCTTAGCCCATAGGAAAAATAGCTCTGCTCGGTTCAAACCACATTTTTATTGTTTGAATAAAACTTGAGTGAACGCTATTTTTATTTTTGTGCTACAATGTCAATAATTAATACCAACCTGGATTAACATTTGAAGGATTAAAGTATATAAGGTAAGAATATTAACTGCATTACAGCTTGAATTTGACATTAAGAACAAGCTGGAATTCAATTTGGGAATATAAAAAGGGTCTTGAAAAAGGATTGTGTGTATTTTCAGAACACGTTCTACAAGACGCCACAGTAGGTTAAGAAACAATTTACTGCTTTTGACAGAAAAAACCTCAGTAACAGCATCTAACTTGCTGACAGTGACCTCTATTACTATACATCATGCTAACTGAAGTTTCTGTAAAAGAACATAGTTTCCCACCTAATAACTTGAGAAAACCTCAAAACACCAATCCGTGGTTTTCATTGCGATGAAATTGAAAATCCAGAGCACTGCTTTTGGAGGGGCGAATGAAGTGAGAAAACCTACCTTTTAAACATGAAAACTAAAAACCACTCTGTATTCACCAAAATAAATGCATCGCTTCAGAGAAATAGGAAGACATTTTGAGTTAGCCTTATTTCAATTTGCGTGCAGCACCGTCTGTGGATAACAGTACCTTTCCTTTCTTTTGCTAATCACTCCATACCTGTATGTACCCAGGAGGAAGATTTGCTTAAAGGAATGTATCAAATGTTATTATAGCATTTGCAGTGTATATTATGGTCCACTAGTTACTATAGGTTGCTTAAGGACGTACTATACACTAGAGCCAGATCTATTTAGGGAACTTACAGAAACTTTTCTTCAGTTATTCATGGCCTTGTCATGATGGGCCTGAATCCCGTGTCACGCCTACTTACTTCTTGGCTTGTAGTATCCTCTGCCATTTTTAATCATGGAGATTTTTTTTTTCCTGAGCATGGCTTACCTATGAGTTAGGAAAGCCAGGTACAGCGGGTGGGCCCCTCGGCGGCGGGGCTGCCGCACAGCTCAGCAGCAGCGCTCCTACGCCGCTGCCCCGTGTTCCCGGGCAGCCCAGCACCCACCGCAGCGCGCTGAGGCCACCTCCCTTCCCCGCCTAAGGCCGCGGGGCTGAGAGCAGACTCCGCCGGGGCCAAGGCAAGCTCCCGGCGGCAGTGACAAGCCCTGGCAATGCGGACTCGCTAGAGACGTGATAACCCCTGCCCGGCTCTGAGCGCCACAGCACTGCAAGGCAAATGGCGAACGCCATCTCGAAGCCTCTCTCTGTTGAGGGGCGACCCCACCCCAGCAGGCAGCGGGGCGGCCCCGCCGGGCCGGAGACGTGGCGGGAGCTGGGCACACCTGAGAGACAGCGTTCTCTCTGCCTGCGCACGGCTGAGGAGCCGGAGCAGCGCAAGAGCTGCCTCTGGGCAGCCCGGCCCGAGCGCTGAGGCGGCGATGGCCCCGCAGAGCAGGCAGGGGGGCGGCGCTCGGCCCGTGAGGCGGCGCGTGCCTGCCCTCAGGCTGGGCGCGGCCCTGCGGAGCGCCGGGGAGGGCCGGAGGCGCTCGGGAAAAAAGGGTAACGGTTTGTGAGCTTTTAGGCAAGTACAGCTGTGTCAGTGTGCACAGCGAGCAGCATCGGTGGGACTAAACGCCTCTGCCCCTCTGTGCGTTCAGCTCATTGTGGAAAACAATTAATTGCGGGCGCAGCTCCGTCTGTGCTCTGAGAAATGGGCACTGGTGAAGGAAACGATTTTATAAAGCATTTCTTTCCCTTTGGGTGTGAGTGTGGGGGAGAACTCCCGTCTTTGGGCTTCTCTTTTTGTACCTGTTTGTCTTAACTGAATTCGTTCATAACCATGTTTCAGGTTGCTTGATGAGAAGGAATTTAGGTATGTATTTCTCTTAGATACTTTTCATTGTCTACAAAGAAATCATAGGCAAACGGGAGGTTGTTCTTTGCTCAACACGCCGATGCTTTTTCCAAGTGAGCGCATCAGGGAGGTTCCCTCTCGCTCACCTTCCCGCACCAGCTCTCTTTGCGGTTTGCCAGCCCATCACGAGCACCCTCTGCTTCCTGCACAGAGCTGTAGCTGTACCTGCCCCATAAAGACTATTACTGTATCATCAGCTTCAACAGGGCTGACTCTCCACAGCATCCATATGGTATTCGTTCTCATCTATATTTAACAAGGGTGCTGTAAGTAATCTTCATAATTAAAAAATTATGAGAACTTCATATATTTTCATATTTATTTAAGGTGCAGACTTTAAACACTGAGGAGCAATGAATCTCTCAGCAAAACTCTTTCAGCACCACCTTTACCAATTGCTGTACCTCTGTTGTTTTAACAAGTTTCTAACGGTGAATTACCATCATTATGACCAAGCTACAGTAATTTACTTTACCTGTCTCTTGATCAGTGACCTCTGTGCTTTGTTACCTTATAGACACACTTTTTCCCCTACCACCCACCTTCTAGTAAATTATGTCAAGATAATCCTTTATCAAAACTGAAAATAACTCATGTCAAACCTTGATTCAGATGGTCACTAGAAAGTGTAAATCCTAAGCATTTTCTCTGAGTTTAGCCCATGATAGCATTAGAAAGAATCTGAGGTGATAACAAGAGTCTCCAGAAGTTTTGTTGAGCTGTGCTCCGTTTCATACTATTGTTTTGTTGAAACAAAATGTAAGAGTGAGTTCCACTGTCTCTGAAATCAATGGAAGTAGTGAGAAAAACATTGGAGCTCTATGCATATATTCAAAGATTATTTAAAGAAGCAAACAGTTGCAGAATATTCAGATAAAGACTACAGAAGTGCAGCAAAACTACATACGTAGCAGCACAGCATTAAAGAGTAATTACACTTGCATCAGGAAAGAGCAGAGAAGCAGGTCAATAATATAACAATTCTAGCCAAGACTGAAGTGCAATGTACATAACCATAGTCCAACCCTTACAAATCATAAGCACAAACTGCAGACATCAGGAAGACACCAGGAAACAGAAGGGGGGAGACTGAATACCTGCTGTAGGGATAGCACTGAAATGTAAATAGTATTGCTGAACTCCAGTGAATTGGAATTATACTGGATTAATTCCTGACTCTAAACTCCCGAGGAAGGTTACTCAAAGGATTTAAAAGCCAACAACAAAAATACACATAGAAGAGCCTACACACTGTATACTCTATATACCAATTCCAAGAGAAAGAGCCAGAGTCTAGCAAGCAATGTGTAGCACAGTTAGAGGTACCTAATGCATTCTGTAACTTAAGTCAGGTTACCCAAATACTGTAAAATTACTCTTTATTCTGCAGAGCTCGAGTGTGATACTCCCAAGAGTAATACTTACTCTTGCTTTGTACAGCTTTCTTCACAGAGGCAGCAGTCGTGTAACTGGGAGTGCCATTGCAACATCTCATAGCAAATTATTATTTTTCAATTATTATCACAGAATATCCTGACTTGGAAGGGACCCACAAAGATCACTGAGTCCAGCTCTTAGCTCTGCATGGACAACCATCCCCAAGAGTCACACCATGTGCCTGTTGTGATGTTTAAATCTATGCATTTACCATTAGTGGATGAACATCTGAGCTACTGAGTGGCCTGCATTGCTCAAATGCTAGGTCTGAGTGAGTATGTAGGACATTAATAATGTTTGGAAGGTGAACTTATCCAAATAACCACGGTGCCTTCTCCTTACATCTTCCCACAGGCAACATTTTACCCTCCTATAGTTCAGAAAATTAAAAGCTGCGGAAGAGTAAAATGAGATTGTATTTCACATTAAGAATATCTTATGCAAATTTCCAGTTATGCTGTTCACAATAGCAGTGCTGGGTAAGATGTATCTACAGTTCTTTATTTGCAGCTTTTTTCCAGCTAATGAGTTCCCTTAGTATTCAAAATCCATCTTTGCTGCCACACACTTACAAAGGTAAATCACTTGAATGGGCTGAGCTTTCTTCTATTTATTGTTGCTAGGGAACCACCTTGGTATTCACACACGTAACATGTCTTTTGACATGTGTTTCTGAGGATGAGATGCAATACAGCTCTGCAATATACAGTGAAAAAATGTACTGCAGCATTCTTGGAAATATTCTCCCACAGAAGAGCAGTGTTACTGTAGTACCTTAGCTTCAGATTGCTTTGGATTTCTTGTTTGTTTAGACAGATTGGAATTGTAAAATTACATGCAGTAATCTGATCCCTAAATTTAAGCAGGACTAAAACAGAAAGAACACCAGTCTGTGAAGTAAGTAAGTGTTGCTAAAATGGCACCCTCCTAATTTTTTTAATACTCTTTTACTTGTGAACAGGGAATGTTTTGTAAGAAATCTTGCCATTAAGTTATGTAACTAAAAAATATCCAATCCAAGTCAGGAGAAAGCGGAAGTATGAGCCATTTCTGAATAGCCAGGTATCGGAAGGTTATTTGAATTACATCAGTCACCTGCTGGAAAGTATCAGTCATACAAATACTGCACTAAGTATTGAAAGGCAGTGAGCCTCTTTAACTCTCTAAGTATTTATTTCTTGAGATAACACCTTCTGGCAGGACAAAAAAGATTATACAAAGATACTAAAGAGGTATTATTTTGTCCAGAGTCATGTCTGACTATGGGAAACAACTCCATTTTAATTTCCTGGTGATTTTGATTACCGCCAACATACCTGCGTGAGGAGGGACATTTGAGGTTGAAGGCAGCAAAGTTTGAAAACATACAAAAAGCATGAAAATGAAACATAAAAAGTGCTTTATCTCACTTAAGTCCTGTGTGCACATATATATTTCTTTGATGATGGAAGATCGTACTACCTGGATTTGCTCCAATACCAGTTGATCTAACATAGAGCACCACTTATTTACTTACTGATCCAAACAGGAGTTGCTCCCTGTCTTAAAGGAGCTTACATGTTGAGACAAAATAAACAGGATAAAGCAGACAGCTAGAGAATCTCAATGAAACAATACTTAACAGTCCCTTCAGCTGCCCTGAAAATCTTAGTTTAACAAAACCTACGTATCTGTATTTTTTAAGATGTGTACGTTTGCACCACCATTCTCACCAAGTACCTTGTTGCAGAGCTGAGATTAAAACAACAGCTCCATACTAAACTCTCTTTAGAACAATGGGAAATTATCCTAGAACACAGGCAGTATCTTTTAGGGCAGTATCTTTTAGGTGGAGATACTTGGCAAAAATGCAAAGTTAGTTTTAAATTTTCAAAGCTGATGTGTAACAAATCTAAAATAACCAGCATCACAGAGCAAGAAAACAGCCAGTCTCTACAAACTAATTTTCAAGCTGCATCCCCCCAGTTATCTCTGCATTAAGTACCTGAAAAAATGCAATCTCATTCGCAAAGCATTGCTGTACAGTTGCAGAGAGTCTCCAGCTGGTTTAGGCTTCTTGTGTTGTGCAATACGACACAAACAAAGCAGTTGCATTTGCAACATGGAGACAACAAAGGCATGAAAGAAAGGAGAGCTCCAGTTTTGCAAAGAAACAGAAGGAAAGGAACACTTTTCACAGCAAACTGTATTAGTGGCTTCAAAAGCCAGGTGCAAAGGATATTCCTTGACACCTGAAAAACAGACAAAGGCTCATTATCTACTTTAGGTATTTGCCAGTATTACAAGTAATCCCTGAGAACTTGTTCTAATTTGGCAAGTGCTTTAGTATGCAGTTGCGTTCTACATTAAAATGTGACCCACACACATTTGGTCACCAAAACCAACCAGATTTAAGGCCCAAGTGTAGGGACAGTAAATATTTTAACTATGGTTTTCTCACTACTGGCATGAAGAATACTTGTTTTTTTCCAGCTCTTATCTCTGAAGGTTATCTAGCTTTAACACTAAAAAATTAATCCAACCATCAGGAATAAGCCCAGCATAATTGTTTCCAATCAAAATTATTTAAAAATTTAGTACTAATAAGTCAAAAGTATATCCTATAATGGGAAATGTATTAGACATTGCAGCAGAAGAGCCAGGATAAGTCACGAGGCTGAACTTGCAGCAGCTGGAACTCTTCTCAGTGTAAGAGAATTTGCAGAACTACTGCCCATCTGAGAACACATGCAAGTAGGGGCTTTGGGCACTGTGCCCTACCAAAAGGAGATATTAATCAGCCCTGAAGTACAGATCTCAGTGACTGCAGTGAGTAATTTCACTCCAGCAAAAACAAACTCAACACAAATTGTCACACAGAGCCAGCCCCCTCTGATTATGTGCACTTCTTTATATCCTGCGGCTGATAATTACAAGCAGTGGACCTCTACACATTGGGTCAGGTAATTCCTGTGGGTTTCTCTGCAAACAGCATAATTTCATTCTCATCTACGCTAATAGTCAGGCAGGCTCCATTCATCACTGCCCTCACCTCTGAGAAAAGAAAGTGAAAAGCAGGACTGCAGAATCTGGGTTAGATGAAAATTAGATCAGAATCATATCAAGGTCACCACAAAACTCAAGTCTCCTCTAGCAGCTCTGCCCACAACACAAACTGATCTCCTGAGACTCTCAAGTGACATTTGTTGGATATTGTAGGAAAAGATCATGTTATTAAAGGAAAAATACAATTTCCTTGTAAAATACTGTGAGTTATACAGGATTCCTATTGCAGGGGGGATGAAAATATTCATAAAAAATTTCAGGCCACCAATGAAAAAGGAAGGATGCTGTTATCCAAACATCAAGGTCAAAAGAAGCCTGTTCCACCAAATCTCTCAAATGTCAAAAGAAAAGGAAAAATTTAATACATAAATATTACATTCATCAAATTGAAGTAACAGTTATTCCAGAAACAGACTTGACAGAAAAGATCAAGTAGTTTTCCCAGAAGTAGTTTCACAACTCAGCATTTTAACTTCAGCAGTTTGCAGGAGCAATGCTGTAATAGCTGGAATAAACTTAAGCACTACTTTAAGTGCTGTAGTTATGAGTAAAATAATCCCAATTACTATTACAAAATACATGACTGTAAGTAACAAATTAAAACACTTACCAGGTTTACTCTCTATGCAAAGTACTTTGCATGCATGAAGTTTTAACATTTAAATAACTGCCTGGCTATTGGGTGGAATTCAGTAATGTCATTTTGGATTACTGGGGTAGAGAGAAAAAATTTCATGAACACACAGATTGACAGTAGACTTTTATTAACATATCTTACAATGCCAATTACTGTATTCTAGTTTTGTACTCTTCTGATGTGTTATAAAGATTTAGAGTCTACAGTAATGTACTGTACTTAAATGACCATTCATACAGGATATCACACCAGAACATTTGAATAATACACGCACACACCACTCTAGTTTGGACCTGTTATTTTTCAAGGTTAGCTTAATAAAGTAGGATTTTAAAAGTTATGGGGGAAATAAAAATTCTTGTTTAGCAGCATGCAAGGATATTCAAGTACAATTTTTTCAACCAAGTAATTTTTTGTTGTTGTTTTTAAATCGACTGGTGACTAATTCACCAGTACTAGAACACACACTATGAAATACCCAAATGTTTTAAGTTAAGGCTAATAGTTTCACTTCACATCCATATGCACAATCAGAGAACATTCCATTTTAAATAAAACACAGTAATCAAATTCTGGACACATTATCTCTTGTAAATATAGCACTGGAGCTTCAAACTACAGATCACTCAAGTTCATGAGCCCTGTAATAATGTTATGCTGGCAATGTAAAGAATCTTTTTGCTCTTTAACCACACTTACAAAATGGCCTGATTTTCTTAATGAGCAATGCAAAAATATCACAGGCAGAACTTATAATACAGTATCAAAAAAGTAATATTTTGGAAAAGACACAGCCATTTAGTCAGTGAAACAGAGTAATTCTAATCTTACAGGAAGTACTGTAATACTTTTGAAATATATATATATATATATTTATATGTATAAAAACCAGTATCCTTTATTGTAAGGTTTTTCGAATTGCAGGTATCCAGAAAAACTCATTGTATTTACTTACTTTTCCTTCAGTCTGTTCTTGATTGCTATACAATAATTTTATTTCCCCTATACACTTTTCACTAGATAATGATTTCCACTGGGGAATTAGTTTCTTTGTATATGTGGTTTTATCATAAGATGTTTTTATTTTACACATATAAATTTTATTTTACACGCAAGCTATGAAAGTCAAAACTACCAGGAACTGCTTGGTAGTAGTGTATGAAATAGCCAACAAATGTCCAACACCTGTGAAAAACAATAGTAGCAATATATTACATACCAGTATTTTGACTATAATCTTTCCTATCTACTTACACCATGGATTTTAGCCCAGTCATGCCTGTTCTCAAGAATTTTTTAGTCCTCTAAGCATAAACTGTTTTGGCATTCATCCAGTAAGGCTGCAGATGCATTAGTAGTTCATCTAGGCTACCTCTGTTGAATTTTCTTTTTTACTTTTCCTTTTTAGGAAACCAAGGAGAAAGAACAGTGATTACTTTAAACAAATACAATATTGAGGAACCTCCTGAAATGACAGTTACGATACAAAATTATGTTTTCTTTTTAGAATAGCCTGCATGTTCCCAATCCTATAATTGTGAAACATACATCTGGTTTGGAATGATAGGCAGGGCTTATAGTTGTTACGCTTGTAACTGGGATCTGCTATGTTGGGCACCATACAGATTCTCTATATACAGCAATTTCTGTATGTTGTCACTAACAATTTATTCAATTGATATGAAAAAAATGAAAGCTCCTTCCTGGGAAAAGAAATGAAGACAGAACATGTGTTCTGGATTACGTGAAGAGCAGTAAGATACCTAATTTACAGCTATTTCGCTAACTTCTGCAGAAAAAAAAATGAAGTTCCTGAGAATGCATAAGTTTTCAGTAATTCCTGAAGTATTTCAATAGACCTCTTATAAGTGAAATACTCTTTAAAATTCAACTTTCAGACCAATTATTACCATGCAGTCTCACAATCATTTTACAGACCTCTCTAATTACAAATGCCTATCAAGTAAAAACCTCAGCCAACACAAAAAAGGCAAAGAAATTTTATCCAACAGATGTAGTAGATGTAGCAGACATATACACTGTTTCGGCAAAAATTGCTAAAAACTCAACTCCATGCAAAGAAAAATAAAAACCAGACGGCTTTCCCTGGAGCCTTTAAACCACTCCAAGTAAAATTTGTGCTTCTTAACAATAATGGGCTTTAAAAACAACACAAGAAAAATGGACTACTGAGTGCAATCAGATTGCTCACACCATTTTGAGGATTTAATTTCAATTATTGTATCATTCTTTAGTAGCAACAACAGCTCATTTTGCACAGATTTCACATGTTGACAAAGTTCCATTTCCCTTTTATGCCCGTACCCGACTCCACCCCGAGCCAGAGTTAAACTCCCATTCAATTAAAGCTATTGTCAGTCAAGATGCATTCATTCATGGTAACAGCAGTTACATGGTGTGTAGATGATGATGATGATGATGATGGTTTACAAGCCATTATAATGTGGCCCCCATCTTTTATTGATATGATCAAAAGTATGAGACACCCACTGCTGTTCAAGCACTTTGTATCTTTCCTTGCATATGTATAGGGGTTTACCACGCCTGTGGAGGAAGAAAGAAAAAGAACAAGAAGAAAATAAATGGTTAGTATGCCAAATAAACTGAAAGATGCTTCATTATATAATCAACACATGATACTCATACAACTTGTTTTGCAGGGTAAATGTGCACTTCTATTGGTGAGGTGTTTTCAGTTTTGCTTTCATTAGGATAACTACTGGAACTTCCTTTCCTCACACTGGATAGCAGAATCCAGAAACCATCACCTGTTTTCTCAGTCACGCATAGCTTGGAAGTTACGCTCCTTCCCTACACTGGAATCCAAAGGCACTGTTTGATGAAAGGCCAAACAACAACACTGGGAGGTAAGTGTTTCCCAGCGCAACACTCAGCATTGACTGCCATTGGGAATGGCAGCACAGGAATCTGTCTGTTGCATGCCGGGTGTGTGTAGCTCAATGATCATGATTACACTACCTTTGGGCCAAGAAACCCTCAAAAACCCAAGAGAATAAAAGTCAGTCCAAGTTGCAGTAAAGGGGATTTTCTATTTTTCTACACAAGGAAGGTGTTACCTGTTATTGCATGTTACAAGACAAAGTCGATCTATACAGAGGCACCAAAAATGAAACACACTGGTAACGAGGACATTACCTAAGATCTCTGTCTTCTTCACCATGTGCATCGAGATAAACAGAGCCCCAAAGGCAGAAACGATGGCCTCGTATGATGATGATTACAGATGCATTAATCAAAAGGAATATTCCTGTCCCAGCTCCACAGTTTTGAGAATGCTGTAATGTTACAGATGTAGAAAGACAAGAGTGCAAAGACTGTTAGTCCTTCTAACTTTGTAACAGAAGAAATTTTTAAAATAGTACATTGTTTTGGCTTCAAATAACATGCATGCATTATTTAATAATAAACAGTTTGCCAAGGGATAGCCTGCCCCAAAATTCTCCATCCAAACCAGAATTCAGTGTCTTGTGCTGCCATAACAACACCTGTATATAAAAACAGGTGTTTCTCCCTACTCAAAAAGGGAGGATATTTGTTATCATGTAAAAACCGAATTAGAAAAAATAAATGAAAATATTCTGTACAGTATTTTGAATTTGTTGTTGTATCGCAAACTGTATAGGATTACCAAATATTTTCCATAGATAGCAAGAACAGGAGAAAGTATTCAGAAAAGCTTGTAATACTACCTCTTTTACAATAGTCTGTATTGTTAAACATTTGCTTTCTCTATCCATCCTCACAGATCTAGTCTGTGGCTCTACAAATCTAGTAAAAATTTTTTTTAGTAATTCTTGCTTTGTTCAATATGTCATTCATCTCTATGAATAGCTTGATCTGTATTCATCAATTCATTTTAGCAATTAAAAAATGCACTCTTCCTATATGGTTTGATTACAATTAGAAGCTATAATCCCATCAACTACCACAAAAATTATTCTATAAATTGTTAATTCTTTTTATAACGTTCTGTTTTCATGAAGCATGACACCTTAAATGTGACTGTAAATTCTGTTGTAAATTTTGCCCACCCCTTCTTCCACCATATTAGCATTGAGATAGAAAGGTGACTTCAAACAATTACAAAACAATTTCCAAGTCCAAAATCTCTGAAATTTTTTGCCCCATTTGTAAGTATCTCTCTAACAAATTCCTCTCACAGTTTTGTGAAGTCCATATAGTTCCAGTCTTCCCCTAACCGTTCAATGAAAGTAAAGAGAACACCTATCAAAGCAAACCTTTATCATAGCCTGAACAACAATACTAGATGTTGTCCAACTCAGACTCCTGAAAGAACTTTTATATATGCTGACCAAAAAACTTAGCTGCTGAAAAGGTCAAAGACCTTTTATAATAACAGCACTTATGTAATAGTTATAGTCTGTAGATCCCTAGTACGTGGTCAGGTATCAGTGAGTACTCAACCACACATTCTGTGTACTCAGAAAGCAAGGAAACAAAACACAGGAAAATTAAAATAATATATGAACAACCAGAATCTTAACAAGTTTCAACTGGCTATGAATCAAAACTACATGTCAATATTACACACAGTGGCTTTGTAAGACCTTTACAAAAAGGCGATGTAGGTTGCTATGCAAGTAAATTGCCCTCCAGAATCCAGTCTGTTGTCCATCCTTCAGAAATAAGCACTGAACTTTATCACTGGAGTTTAGACTAGATAATCCCCCAGGATCCCTTCCAACCCTAACTATTCTATGATTATATAAACACATTTTGAAAAGAAAACCATCAAAACTGAGCAATGGAGTTAACAACTATTAATAAGTGTGAGAATAAATTACAGAATCTGAATTAACTCTCTCTTACCAGTACACATTCACAGTAACTCTGTTGTTTACAGCATAGTCCTTTCAAGCATACAAAAGTACCACAAACTAAGCAAACAGCAGGATCTTTAGGAACCTTGGTACAAACAGAACAAGTTTTTCTGTGATAATACTGAAAAATGGTATTATAATTCTCAGGCAACTGAAGGAGGCGTGGCAAGTCCCACTTAGGTTCCTGGATAAGCAAAGCCTGCAAGTGAGGTAAGAATATGTATCAGTTCTGTGCATTCGCTTAAGCATTTGTATTTTCTAAAAAAAGAGAATATCAAATAAAAGAAGCATGCAGTTTAAAAATCTCTCATTTCTTTTGCATTTCACAAACTTAGAAGTCCAATGTCACCTTGCAATAGTCACCTGCTCCTGGCTGATCACCCTCCCCAGCTGCAGTCACATTTCGTCCTTTGTAACAGGTACAAAATGGGCTCTAGCCTTCTCCCGAGGATGTTTTCTAAATGTGAAATATTTTAACTGCAAAGACCTTCATAGCTAAAATAAGAGGATTAAGAGTGATCTACAGGAAAGACTCTCATTCCCTACTCTAAGTTAGCTTGGCAATATCAATGTGCTGCTCCCAAACCCTGGCACAGACTATGAAAGCTGTCTCCCAGCTAAAATTTAGACCCAAACTTTTAAAAACAGAACTGAAGTTAGGCTCTGTAAATGATAGTTGAAGACATCCGCCTGTTTTTCAAAACTGTATTGGACACAAGCCATTAAGAAGTTACCAGAACTCACAACTTTATGTAAGACAGGCATTGCCTGTCTTAAATACTGCTTTGAAAATCCTAACTCCTCTCATTTGCTCTTAAAAACACTGTCCAATTTTATGTGGGGTTTTTTTGGTTGGTTGGTTGTTGTGGGGGATTTTTTAAACAGTAACATATTTTCCTTCAACACAGTAATTTTTTGCTGTGTTTATAACTGATGGGCATAGTGGGCTGATGGGATCTTTTCTGCAAGGTCCAAAATTTTTTTTAAGAGTGCATGATCTTGAAACCTAAATTGCAAAAAAGAAAAAAAAAGAAAGAAATACTGCATTTGTACCTGGCTACTTTCCAATCATGGGAAGAATGCTGTCAGTTTCATTGCAATCTATAATTTCTATCAGATTGGCAGCAACCGTATCTTGAGATTAATCTGAGTATTCAAATTTTCACAGGAACAGATCATGTTTCAGAGTGAGGAATGCATCTGGCTTTCCCCTGACACCACAGATTTAGGAGAGGGGGGACTTGCTTTGTTGAGATGCAACTTTTTCATAAAAACAATGCACTCATGTTGAAACATTTCCATTCCTCAGCTGATTATTTCAGTTGCACTAACTCACATCTTGGTACTATTTCTTTCACCTTCAGAGAAAATGTATCGTCTTTCACCAATAACTATTAAACTGCTTTTATCCTTTTGATCTTTTGCAGTATTGCAACTGAAGATGCTCAAAAGTATCAGTAATGTAAAACAGGCAAGAGAAAGTTTTGATATGTATTTAGTTTCTATTACGTGCCCTTTATTGGCTACAGGTGCAGAAGATATGGGCACACTTAGTATCATCTAAGGATAGTATTTCTATATTCTGTCTCCAGCAATCATAAAAAACAGATAGGTCTTCTTATTCCTGTTTTTAGCCAATTCAACCCACATCCACTAACGAATATTTCTCATTACAAGTTCTCTCTCACAGGTTATATTCTCAGATCCTTATCCAGAACAACAGTATATGTGCATAATGAATCAAGCAATAAATAGCTGCTTCCATATCATAACTGTTTTGGAAAAAATAACTTTGCTACATACCTTTACTTGATCTGGATGTCTATCTGCAAATGAAGCCAGTTCTGAGCACCACTGTGATATCATGTCAAATGCTGGCACCGGCCAGTCAAGACAAGAGGCACTGGTGAACTGATGAGCTGACTGAAAAGGTGGTAATAGACCCAGGCAGCTAGCAAGAACGGTGAATTCTTCATCTTCCTTTTTAGGCATGAAATCAGAGAGGTTTAGTTTAACATCTAGACTTTTAACTTTTAAATACTTTATTTAAAAAATATCTGTTTCAATTTAAAATATTCTAGTACTAAGATGCTAATAGTTGTGCGTAGAGACACAGTTTAATTTTTCCAGATCACTTCAAACTGGACTCTTGAAACAAAAAAAAAATTGTCAGAAAAAATAAATCAAAACCAACCAACCAAACAAATGAAAAATCTCAACCCAAACCAAACCCCACAAAAAAAACAAAAGCCCCCCACAAAACAAGAAAGTCCCAAACTCCACAGTAATTTTTTTCCTGTTAAGCACCCCAAAATAGCTAGTAGCTATTTTACAAAGGTGATGATGTTGAGGCAAGGAAAAGAGGGAGCTGACCTGCAGTAAACACTACTGAAATTAGTCATGGAACTTAAACATAATTATCTGCTGATGCAATGTCTCTGAGAACAAAATCCAAGTATTAAGAGGCATTAAGAAAATCAGTACTGAATTCCATTCAGTGTGGAATTACACCATCTCTGCAAATGCTGGACAAGTTTTAGAAGTATGTTGTTATTTTACAAGACAAGCACCTATGACCTAATTAAATAAGCATGAATTTGCAGAAGTTTAAGAATGTAATACCATTTTTCTGAAAACTGCAGTGCTATAACATATGATATAAAAAAAATCTTAGGATAGAAAATATATACCATGAAAAAGACACCTTAAAAGCCTAATTTTTGATCTCTAGCTTTTATATGGAAACATTAGTGTGCCACTCTCATTCTGTACCTGACAGCTAGGCAAATCCCCTCCAAAAAGATGGTGTTGAAGAAGGCTTGTAATCCTGAGGAAAGGCAGGCAGAACTGCTGCAGGTAGCACTCTACAGAATCCAGATTTACCTAGAAGGGAGGAAGCAATTACTAAATTCTGTCCCAGGTAAATTATCTCCAAGGTATGAAACTCCAATAGGACCCAAATATTTTTTTAGGCATATTATATAAACGACTGCATCAAACATACATTCCAAAGCCAAGCATTTCACCAATAATCTGAAAGACCTCTGTAGGTTTTCTTTCCCCCTCAACAAATGGGTTTTCTACTTAAATATTCGCTTTTCCACGATTCTGAAAGGTCTTTCTTTCATTTGCTTACAACCCACACATATGATTAAAACCTGTAATTATAAGAAGTATTTGTCAATAACTTCCTCACCACGGCACTGACCACATCTGATATTATTAAAAGAAAGATTTGCACAGGCAAACTGTCACAAAGGGATATGCTTTGATCTAGAAAATAAAGAGTTGTACTGCAAGTGTTTAACAAGAACAGAGAAAAATTACTGTAACAACGAGGCAAAAAAAAATTCAGGGGGACATGCTGGAAAAGTTCTCCAAAAATTTGCCAATACCACTGCTAATTCTTCAGTTTCTCCTTCTTCATATATCTTCCCCTTAGACAGTTCACTAATCACATGACCCAGCAACACTTCCCAAGATTTTTCTCCACTGGATGTATTCTGCGAATGAGAAGAAAAGAAATCCAAAAAGCCCTGGTCAAGAAAAGGAGTAAATGTTTCTGTAATGGCAACAGCAATGAAGTGTGTTTCCTTTTGATCAACGCATGAATTTTGGCCTAGAAAGATACACAATGTTTAAAAAAAAATCATAACAAATATGTAATCTTACATAAAGCTCAAGGGTGCACTTAGCTCAACACAGAAATGTGAATGCTACTTGAATTACATACACTTTGAGTGTTATATGAAAATACTTTTATAATGTTTGCATTTCACATGTTTTCTCTGTAGTAAGTGCTTACTTTAAAGCTAGAAAGAACCACTTCACGGATACATCTTGTTTTGACAGAATTTGAATTCTAATACAAGTATTATTTTTAGAAGGTAATTTTCTAAAATGTACCAACCAGAATGAATGGCAAAACACTTGCTATGTATTTTAAGTTAAAATGAATCTATCAGAAAATACAAAGTTCTGTTTGGAATGAACAATGTCTACTACAGATGGAAAATGTATTTAGTGTAAAGATAAATAGCCACTTAGCTTTGTGCCATAGCAATTCCATTTAAAGGCAACAATTATAAAAAGCCTTAAGAAATAGAAGAAAATATTTATGAGGATATTGCTTTCTAAGTCAGAATAAATTTTACCCAGGAAAAAGATGAAGCACACTCGCTGTTTATGCTCATAGTCAAAGAACCAGAAGGCAACACACACTCAAATCAGCAGCTACAACAAACCTTTCTATGTTATTCCTGAAGTTTGCTCCACAGACATTTACAGTGTGCTTCCTATGACACTGTAACATACCTTGCCAAGATAATGAAAGTGAATTTGGGTTTCAAAAATACAATATCCACCTCTCAGCCCTGCTGAGAAATAAAACTCTTCATGCTGTTTGATCATTTGACATAAATATAGAGCAAAGTCTTCAGCCCACGTTTAATGTCTGGAATACCAAACCAAAATAAATTCACTTGGCATTATCCACAGACAAAAGTTAAGTAACGTGTGATCTTTGTAATCATCCCAGGACTAAAATGTCAATCTTACCAGCAGAGAAGAAAAAGCCAGTCCGAACCATATGTTTTTAACCATTGAGGCTTTAAGAAACTTTGAAGAAAGAACTTGGATTTCTAAATTAAAATCCAGCTTTCCTTGTGACATGCATGGGGACTATGGATAGGCTCAAGAACAGAAGGGCAGCCAAAGGGCTGGGACAGGGGGAACAGGGAGCTGTGCAATTACCATTGGTCAGTCCTCAGTGCTGTAAACTGTAAAATGATGTATTATGTGACAATCACTTAAGTAGACAATGAAAAAACCCCAGCACTAGCAACAACCTCAAGCAAATGTCTTTGTATTTATAAGAAAATGATAATGTATTGAAAGAAGACTTGGAGAGGTAGCTAACAAAATGAAGTACTGTCCAGTGATCTCAATGCAAAAATTCTCATAGTAGCATGCCAGCAGATAATTTGTTCTTAAGACCTTGGAATTCTGACTGACCAGTATGACAGATTTAAGTTATATGTGAAAAGGCAGGTCATACTTCTCAGTGTGCATTTTATTTTACATCTAAGGCCTGGCTGCTGTAAAAAGGAGAAATACTCCACCCATTTCTTCTACTGGTCCCAACACTTCTATCCTTTCCTTTGGTCTGACATTGGCACTCTTGTGACCTTCTGGGAAAATCAATCTGTGGAATAAAAAATTAACTGAAGGATTAAATGAATGCTGGTGCTAGTGCAGGGAGCTTTGTTTTTGGTGGCAAACGACATTCAATCAGCTGAACTGAAATAGAAAGATGCATCATCACTTTACTTGTAAATACTACCAAAAGGCAAGGAAACAATAGTGACAAATTTCCTTCTCTGTCTCTTCATCACATGAGCACTCTAGACCACATAGTGAGAGAAATTTATATAGCTAGCCACAAATAGCACAAGCAAGTTGGAAAAGTCAAGAGGGTTTTTTCTCCAACAAGGTTGCTTGCTTTTCCTGTAAAGAAATGCATCAGATTAACACCCATGGTTTATCTAGGGAGGTTTCAATTTCACAGGAAGGAAAGCTGCAGTTACTGATTACAATCATTGCAACAAAGCAGAGACTGAAACTACAAAGATACAGACTCAAATGTGAAACTCAGTTTTGGAACTAGGTAATTATGAAACTTTTAAGTCTCATCATATACCAAAACCTGCAGAAATTGCACACACAGAAACAAAATACAGGATTTCTGTGAAGCAGAAGCAAATTATTACATGCAAAGCAGAAGTACTAGTTACACTCCTACCAGAAACACATAAGCAACATTTCATAAACATATCAATAAACTAACCAACCTTTTTGAGAGCTCCTGACTCTTTCCATGCCATCCTATCTTCAGCACTGCATTTAACAGAAAGTGCTGCCAAGGCTTGAGTATACAGCAAAGTGAACAGCACTTTTACAATGCAGGTAAAGTGTTCTGCAAAACAAGGAAAGTAATTTTTAAACACTTGATATTTTTACCAAATATAATAATAACAGAGTCTCTATGGAAATGGTGATTCTGAAATGAAAAGCAAGTGCTACACAAAAGAATAACCCCTCAAAACATACAAAACAACACATAACTATATTTACTGGCTTTCAGAAATGATTTGGCAGCCATAGTGAATAGAACAAGTACAGGGCAAGTAATTTTCCACTGCTTCTTATGTTCATCTTAATCCTGATTAGCAGTGACTTTATCCTAGAGACCTTGTGATAATACAAAATTATATTTTGTCCAAAGGTTACATCAAGTTAAGCTACTGATTACTGTAGATGTAAGCAAATGCATATCCTACCATCTCTTCTGGCTCCCATCAGGGGTAAGTGACACTCATACAAATACTGGAAGGATTTAATTCCCAAAAAAATCACCACAAGGACATCTAGCATACTTCATTTTCTAACCCTTCACTTCCATATATGGATCCAGCCATAAAAGACTTGCTGCAAACACTCTTGAGTGAGTATCTATTTACTGGACCTCACGTGCATACAGAAGGAAGATAAAACGTACACTGGCGTTTACTGAATTTTAAACTATCTTTACCATTTTTTTTTGTAATAGTTAAAGGACCATTATTTCCTACAGCTAGGCTGCAGGAGAAAGGTTTTGGAATCTGTTTGGGGAAACTAGCAACAGAAGTAAAATAAGACTTCCTGAAACAGAAACAGAAACAAAGTGACCGTTCTCTGAAATGAAGATATTGAAGCAGTCCTTTTTTTATCTTTTTACGTTAGGTTCTATTTCCAGTCCCAAGTTATCAAGTTCGTTTTTAAATATAGGCAGATCAAAGAAGTTTCTATCATCACTTACACCACTCCCTAAGCCTAAACATAACTGTAATATATATCTAAAAAAAGTAGACAAAAATGAGGCATTTAAGAAGTCCTCTCAGGCTTTGAAGTCAAGCAAAACAATTTTATTTACATTAGCACCTCACAAAAACTGGGTTAAATTCATTCTTTCTTTCCAAAGGATTTAAAGAAACTTTATATGTGAAAATGAGGAGGGAAGGAAAATAAAACACCTTGCTTCTCCTTTCCTGCTTCTAATATCAAAACCCACTACTGGATTCTAAAACACACACAGCTAAGACCTGAGTACATAATTAGATTTGTGAAATAACAATTGTTCATTTATGTAACAAGTGTTTACAAATCAATGCAGACATAGATGTTGATACTTTTTAATGTCACTGAGTATACGCTTATGTGAGTATAAACTATAAGCACAATTTAAGCATCTAAAAGATCATTTGTTGTTACATAATTAAAAATAGACTTTTCTGTATTATCTTCCTATGGAGCTTGAGTTAAACATGCCAACAAATGGTGCTACACTTCATGCCCCCCATTCAAGAGCAGGCAGCTTTATAGTGATACTTCCTCTTCACATTTCCCCAGGAGGAGAATTCACCAGATCCCACTAGATCTCTAGGCTGTATCTTTTATCTCTGCTGAAACCTCCATTTTCTTAGCAATCCTACTCCTGACAAAAAACAGCAGGCAAGCTTTCAGGAAATTTTCTGGGACTGAATTCTTCAAGATGAAACCACACACAGAGAGAACTGTAAAAATTGCCTCTTTGGCCTGAGTTACAGTCTCTAATTGTAGCTAGAACTGAACTCAAGTACTGAGTTCTAACCCCTCAATAGCAGATACAAGCAATACAAATCAATTTTACGCTGGGAAAGCATGAATGAAACCCACTGCACGTAGAGCAGCAAAGCTAGACTGTTGGGCAACAGGCCCAAATCTGCCACTGCCTGCTCCATCTTGTAGTTCTGCTCAGGTGATTGCAGTGCTCAACACTGGGTGTCCTTGTCACATTTTAAAAAACCTGCTTTTTGCTAAATATAATTACTCCTTGTCCCTATTCCCCCTCTTAATACTAATTGCTCACCAGAAATATGTCTAGCCCTTATTATATTTTTACAACTGAATGAATGTTCTTGTATTTACATACATGTATGTGACTCATAAATTACTATGAATTACATTTTTGGACAATCCAGAATTGGACAAAAACTGCACACTCCCACATCTGGGTCACCCTTAAGAAGTTCTGAATTCTGCACAAGCTTCATCTTTTTTTCCCCCCCCTTAGGAAAATATCTCAGGAGCAGCTCAGAGGCAGCATGTTGTGTAATAAGCACCAAGGCTTTTTTATAGTCACAGAAACATCCCATGGGAGACATACTAAAAACATCAGTCACTGCATCAATTATCATTTCATTACCATGCTATCTCTTAAAATGCCAAATATTTGACAGCTGTAGGTACTTGTAATACTAGAGCTGTTAAAGTCTTGTCTACCGCAAAGAGCAGCTTGATGTGACTTTCTGCAGTGTGTGCGTGGGGAGCTGTGCTCTGCTCTCCTGCTGCCCCCAGTGCACGCTGTGCTTCTGCTATGTCATCTTTTCAGTTTAATAACTCTAACAGTTGCAAGAATGTCTGTATGTGAAGTAAACTACTGAGCAAAGTTCTGCACTAAAATGCATTTAGGATTCTTGTCCCTAATCTGATAGTCTGACAGTCTGAAAATCAAAACAGGTTAATCCTGAACTTTTGTACTTATATTTGAAAAATATTGAGAAATGCTCTTATGTTCCTATTTTTGAAACATTTTGGAATCAAATAACTTCAAAGCATCTCATCCCATTATACGCATCAACCAACATCCTTAAAAATTAAGTTTAAATAGGAAACACTTCTGAAACTCTAATTTTAACATTAGTGCAAGAAATTTACAGATAAATGAGCATATTACCAACAATATGTATATTTTAATTTCAGTATCAAATTAGATGATATACCCTGGCATGGAAACATGACAAAAGGAATCCACAAAGAGAATCAGATGCAAAATTAAGGACATAGGACATTTTTATTAAATTTAGAAGGAGATCTTTGTACAAATAACCTTTGAAAAGTATTCTTCTTGATCTAAAGCTTGAATGCTTCTTTGAGAAAACAACTTCAGAGCAAAGGGAGACAGCACTGAACTTCAGATAATGCGCAAAAGATATATTAAAGTTCCAGGATACAGATAAATATTTCAGCTTCCACATTGAAACTGGATACTATTCACATTGATTACATCCATACTATATTTAGTCAAGATTCTTATCCAGTCATTAAAGAGAAGTGTTAATGCTCACCTGAAAGCTGCTTGCTGCACTTTTATTGCCTATCATTGAAACCTTACAGAAAAAGAATCTGTCAGAACATCCAGGTCAGACTCTTCAGCAACTGAGACTAACCAGTATTACAGGAAAAGGCATTGAATTTAGGTTTTACACACCAGAGAAGAAAACCTTTCCCAGAGTCCACAGAGACTCATCTAAACTCCCAAAATGAGCTTTCCAGTTGGAACACATCCAGCACTCTTCAATCCCAGATCTCTCCCAGCAGCCCTGCAGACTGTCAGAGCAATGCTAGGCTGAGTCACAAGATCCTGCTGGCAAGCTTGGCCCTGCTGGCATGTGTGGCACCAAGCACAGTGCCAGGCCACCGCTGGCCCACTGACCACCAATTCCATGCACCTAACTAGCCTCAGGCTCACTGCTGTGCACCCAGACCCTGGGTTTTAAACACTCTGTATCAGTATGATATTTTTTACATTCAGTGCAATGCACAAACTGAAATCACTAGAAGCTACACATTGTAATTCTAGAAATCTCTACACGGGAGTCCCAAGTCAGGTGCTGGGAGAATAAAACATTTTACAATTGATGGTAACAAGGAAGAATGTCCAATTTCAATTAAATGACTTTTTCAACGTCAAAAACTGTTGCAGAAAGGACTGGTGGGGATTACTGAATTCAATTTACAAGGACAGATTTAAGTTTTGATAACCATCAAGCCTCTCTCTCCATTTCTGTGCACGCACCATCATTTGCTATTTCTGTAAGAAAGGAGCTGGAAGCAAAATCTTTCTTTTGTATGGAGTCCCAATTCACAACACCATGAACACTCCATCCTCTGCAAAACAACTTCCACAGAATTGAACCAGAAACTCCTATGTGGATTATTATGTATTTAGCCCTGTACAATTTCAAACTGCTGAACATTTGAAGCCTATAAAAGCTCTGCCCATGTCCTAGCATGAAACTCAAGAGAAAGAAGTTTCACAAATGGTTTTAGTATCTTAAACAGTGTTTGTTTTGCTTGCTACACTACGCAGAGGTACACAATATCAGCCTCACTCCCTTCTCTGTAAATTGGTTAATGCTTGTAAACACTCTGACCTCCACCACGAAGCTTTTTCAGTAGCAGTCTTCTTTATTTCTGATAGGTTCAGATCAATTTTCTCCTCTGAATGAAAAGGCTGAACAGTAATGACATTTTTATTGCTTTAATCGATGTCAGATTGAAAAAGATACCAACACCCATCTAACAGTTAATAGGGTAGTTAATGCAATTCCCAGTCTGAATTTAAAATTAACAGTTAATAGGGAAGTTAATGCAATTCCCGTCTGAAGGACAAGAGATGAGGTTTTGAGTTCTCCTTACAGAGCACTCTGTGTTTTTAAAAAAACAGGGTGTAGGCAAAAAGGATTTTAAGTACAAACTTGAAAAAAGATGTCATATTTCATGAAGGACACAATGCAACTGAAGTGTATTGTTGAAGGAATATGCTGGAAATATCTGTCAACACACAGAGGCATCAACCTCGTGTGTGCATTGCAGTGTACAGCCAAGTCCACAGCCCCTGCACCCCCTGACAATGCCAAAGCAGCACAGACAATTCAGGAAGCACTAGGGTCAAGCACAGATTTTGTTCACCCCTATCACTGACCTTGTGCTTGCCATAAGACATTTCACAAGCCATGTTACCTTAGTTATACCTCAGCACTCCAGAAAGAATTAATAATATTGAATTTGACTCTGTGACCTGCACACCCATTGTAAAAGTTCTAAACAAATTTATTATGACTTATTTTCATGAACACCATTCTACACCTCCAAACAAAGAATTACGAAACACTTTCTTCTCATTCTGCCTAACCATTTTGATGAAACAAAAATTAGGAAGATAAATGGCAATTTATTTCCAATTTAATGCTTCACAGATTTGAAGTGGCTACATTTATTTTCCTTCTGCCACTTGCCATTTCCCTTTCAACTGCAGCATACAGTAAACCTATGAGCAAAGACAAAACATGCTGCTGATACATGCCATTTCACAGAATTCTCCACAGAATACCTTACTATTAATTGAATGTTGTCTTTACTAGGATAAAATATACTTTCTCAAATAGCAGTATTCAATGCTTTGACATTGACTACAAAGACACCACTGTTTTGTACCTTGGCTTCAACACTTCCCTCCCTCAATTTCAGATATTAGTCTCAAACTTTTATTTACTGGTTTTATACTGTAAATTTTTTTTACAGTTTGATTGAGTCCTTCCAATAGAGTTAATTTAAGTTAAACTGTAGTTAAAAAAAAACCACAGTATATTTTTGACAGTAGTCTTCCCATGCAAAAATATTTTATTCTTTTAATATTTTCATATTCTAACAATCTTTTGGAAATTCTTAATCCATATGCATGTACTTAACAATTGGACTTTTCCTAGCTAAATGATTCTAGGAAATCTATTATTTCCTAGATATGATTTGATTTTCCTAGATATGATTTCCTATGATAGATGAAATCTATAAAATCTATGATTTTATGTATATTGAATTGAAAAAACAAACCCACAATATTAACAGATACACACAGAGTCACTTCAGCTGAATTTGAACATTCAATACTAAGAACTGAACATCTCTTAAAGGGAAGCAGTTTCTACTTAGGTGTATGCATCAAGAGCAGAACAGTTCCTGAATTTACCTGTTCAAAAACTACCAGAACTCAGTAGATAGCAAAACTGCCACACAGATCCCATGGGAGATATTCTGTTCATTGTCAGTGAAGTTGTGAAGTGATACTTCCTTTGTTTGTCCTCATTTTCAAATAAAGATATAGTTATAAATATTCAAGCCAGAGACCAGAGGGTCTGTACCCCTATTCTGAAGCAAACCCTATCTATTAACGAGATGAACAAGTTCAGCTGTTCCCATTACACAAAAAGAAAATTACGTTTTAAGACAGTTTGATTTTAATAATGAAAGATTTAGTTTTTTTAGTATCTATTTAGTATTTATTCATAATTGTACTATATGCTGTTTCTACTGAAGTGGCTGCATTACAGCAATTATTATCTTCATATATGAACTCTTACATAAGACTGCTGCAATTTAAAGTCTGAAATTCAAATTAAATTACAATTTTTCAAATCTTTCTCCCTTAGGCACTCAGTTCAACTTGAAGTATTGAGCTGTCCCTCTAAGCAAAAGACGAAGGTCAAACAAAGGACACTTTTCTTTCAGCAGAAATACTTAATAGTTTCTGCTCAGCTCTTGTATCTTTAATGAATAGCTGACTGATAAGGTAAAAAGACAGGGAACACAGATAAACCTGTCAACCCAGAACAAAAATTTCTGTTCAATGCCACCTTTTGAAGATAAGGCAGAAACATTATTTTAGAATACACAGTAGATCAGCTATGATTTACCATCCTGGGAATCATCAGAAAAGCAGCCTCATCTACATAATCATTTAAATATACATATTTTTGTAACATACCTCTATGCAATGGTTGAGGCATGGTTAAAATCTGGATAAGCAAAAGGGATGAGACATCTCTGTAAAGCACAGGAACTTCTGGCAGTTCTTCGCTTACCAGCCTGGAAATAAAACCAAAAAAAAATCACTTCTGATACTATAAACCCATTTTCATATTTTATTCTGTATTTTAAGTAGTATTACATTTGATATCAAGCTTACAGAAGGCTAATACCTGACAATTTGCTAACTGATCTCAATTTGCTAACTGATCTCAATTTCAAAATGTAATGTTACTAATGTAATAACTCATGAGGAAATTGCCATCTGGGTACCTGATTCTTATTGAAGTGTTTTAAAACTTTCCAAAACTGCCTGAACTCATTATGTCTATGTAGAGAGTCAAAGGATATTCGAACAATTGAATTGGTTTCCAAAGCATGTCATTTCACCAGTATACATATATCCATGCTGTAACAATAACAAATTCTCAAATTACATTTAACATTACAGGGAATACTCCTATTGGAAAACAGAGACCTTAGAAAAGGTCAGCCATGACAGGTGGGATTATGCAATCTTACACACAGTCTTTATTAATGCCCCCCTATGTCTAGAAGGACAGCAAACAAGCACAGAGATGCTGCAAGCTTTTCAATTACCCAGATTTACTGACACAACGTCATCTGGTAGTCCAATACTTAAAAGTAGCAGATGCTTGCAAATTGGAGGTAGTATTTTTCTAGTTTTGTGTAGCAATATTCAAAAAAATTCCAACCAACAGTATTCTTCAAGTTCAACAGCTGAGTCAAATGGCAGAAAAAGCAAATGGTGAAATATCATTCTCCCCTCTTTCACCTGATAATGGGGCATGATGGAGCTCTCAAGCAGGAGCAGCTTGAGATAAAATGTGATATGCACCCTCCACTGTCACCCTTCCCCTTCTGCAACACATGCAGAAGCAAAGTGCTGTTTGAGTTCTTACTCCCCCTTGGCAAGCAGTGGTGGTGCCACTTATCCGTGCTGCAGGAGCCACACTGGGAAGTCCTGGTCTCACTGCCTCTGAATCTCCCATGCAAAACAGAGTCCTCTACAAATGAACACCAGAGTTGCAAAGGAACAAACTGAGCTCTTGCAGACCATGTACTAGAAAAGGTTGCCCGGTGAGGTGGGGTGTGGATGCATGCATGGCATCTTTAGTGTCCTCTAACGGCTTTGGAGATTCAACCAGTTTATCATCTCTACGGCCCATTAACATGATCCTGCTTTTGAAAGGAGACTACATAGTTACTGATTTCTTGAAAACTCAGACATCTCTCTACAGAAGGAACTGCCAGGAGTCATCTGTGGTAAGAATTTTAACACAGAGAAGCAGTCATAAAAGAGGAGGATTAAAAGAACACTTATGGTCACATGGCTGACCAGTCTTGTAAAATGAAGTGACAGAACACATGGTCTAACTGGTCCTTTTGAGTTAATGAACCCAGACAGCTACAGAAGAAACACCATCTACAACTCTTTGGGCTATAATCAGTAATTTAACAAAATTATTGTTTCAAAGCACTTTAATATACATAAATATCCATATTTATATATGTGAGTCTCCTAAACAAAAACCAAATATTCTAGAAATCAGCATATTGAATACTAAACAAGAGAAAGGGGGCAAAAATTTGTATCACACTACAAAGGTTCATTTTCAAAATTATGCAGGCCATGAAGTTACTCATCTCACAATGCCTCTCCAATTCTGCTTTTATCTACAGCTAGTTCTATTTTAAGATCTATGGCACTGAATTTTAAAATAACCCTCATTGTGTAATGACTTTAAAACCATGGACATCCCTTAAATTACTTCTCATCTTTAATTCTTAATTTATATATAAACTTGGGGAAAATTTAATTTGGGATAACATTAAAAAAACCTTACTCCCTCTGGTCACATTTAGCTGAACACAGTATCAGTATTGTTTAATAGTCATGTAATAATTAGGTCAGTTCTGTCAAAATTAGTAAATATATACACAGAATACCATGACTGACTGGCAACATCATACATAAATGAACTCATTTGCACATCCAGGACCAACTGAATTATTTCTCTAATTTATTACGTTTGTGAGAATTGAGAAGCAAAGCTACATTAGATGTCAGGGGTTTAGGTAAGCTGCTTTTGCTTACATCAAGTGCTGCAGCATATGAAGCACTTAAAAACTGCTCTGTCATTCATTAAGAGCCTCCGCAACTTCTTCATTATGACACTGAAACTGAATTTACAAAATGTGTTTAGAAATGTGTTTTATGGAAATTGTCCATTTTGTTAATCCCCAATGCGTATGTGAAAGCTTGATAAAGCTGACTACAAAAAACTTGTGCCACAGAAGCACTCAATAAAAAGAAAGCAAATACAACTGCAAATACGACCAATGTAATACAAATTATTCAAATGTGTAACAGATGTATGCTGTATCAATTTTAAAAAGGGAGGGGGAAGTGAAAATAAACTACACAATGGAATATGAACACGTACTAAAATGAAAAATGCAAGGCTCAGCTTTCTCTTTGGAACTGACCTCTCCTACAGCCCAAGGTAATTGGGCTGCACCCTTCTCTGTGCCAACACCAGGCTGCCTATCACCTGACAGCTGAGAAACTCTGCCTCTGAATTCTGCATCCTCCTCCTGAGAGATGCAGGAATCACTTCTTTGGGAATGTATATAGAGAAATGGGAAATTCTGTTGTACTGTGAAATAAGCAGCATTTTGCTTATGGCAGTTCCTTATATTTATGCTCCCCATTCCCTCTTCTCTTAACCAGAGACATTTAAAAGTTCTCTGTCGATGCTAACTCCAACTAATTATAAAGGCAGAAATTCAATAAGTAAAGTAAAAGTTTTGAGCCTCACACCTCTTTGAACTGTCAGACACGAAAATTTGAGACACAGGGATATGGGTACACCTAAACAAAGACTTCATCAACTAGAGTAAACTTATATTTTCTTCAGAATTTGTAGGATAAGAATTAAAGCCCACAAATCCCAGCTGGCAGAAAGGTCAAACAATACAGCTTCTGATGTTCACTGCAAGAAAGCAGAATCCTACTATTTATTCTGGCTGCACCTTAGGATATAATCAAAATTTCACATTTGCTCTTCATTGTGTCACAGCAGATTTCACAGCAGGTCAGTTTCTCATTATACATTCACTGACAGTACTGACATGGGCATCTCCCATTCTCTTTTACCACTGTGCCCCTCTCGGTCCCTCGTCACCTGTTCCCAAACTCCTTCAATTTAACCTTTCTAAAACGTGGATTCACTGCATGTCTTCATGCAGCCTGCCCAAGTTGCATCAGCACAGCCAAAGACGATGGTGAGCTATAATGCAGGGGAAGGAGGAAACAGCCAAGAGCAAATACTCCCCAAGCTGGCACTACTGTCAAAACCTATGTATTAGAACATACATCCCAAAAGACAGCTGTTTCAGTCAGGATTTTGTTTGTATGGAACACATCACATAAGTCCTGTTACAGCACAAGTATGTATAGACCACCTCTTGCATAAACCTTAACTAAAGCCCACTATCCCACCATCCTACTCTCCCTGTCTCAAGAGTATCTTCATAAAACCTGTGGGTTTTTTCCCCATTTCACAATGGTTTCTGTGATGGAGATATGACTTAAGATGTTCCTACACACAGCTGCTCAATCCTATCCCTGAGTTGCAGTTTGTTGCCCCAGTACGACACTATAAACAATCTCTGAAGCGATCAGCTTAGAATGAAACATCAGCAAAACACTGTAGTAAAACGAACCCAGCATTTCAGTTTATCATGCAGTTCCTCCCTCAAAGTGCTTCTACTGCAAAGACCTTAATATTTTACCAATTCATTCTTTGCTGACATATTCTGTCAGTCAAAACAGCCACAAAAATTTCAGCCTTCGTAGAAATTTATATTTTAAAAAATGTATATCCTTCTATGTAATGTCTGTTGTTCCTGAAACTGTGGCTATTTGGACTAGTCCATTAAATTCACATCTGGGTTCAGTAATTACTGCCTCCAGCTGCTCTCTGCCCCCTGCCAGAAGCTATTATTCCCCTTTTGTACCACAATAATTGTTTATTTGATCACCATTGAAACCAGATCTGTCCCTAGAAGAACAATTTGCTTAAGTACAGCCTGTGGGATCAAGCATACACTGAATTTTGCAACAGAAACTGCACAGGAGAAATAATCCACTAAACTATTCACAGTTCACCAGACTTAACTTTTTCTTTTCCCCCCCCTCATCTTCCAAACAGCTCACATTTATTAGGCTCTTTTTGGTAGGGTATCTTCTTGGTCAAGATTTCCTTATTTCTACTTGATCCTGCTGCTGCTGCATGAGTTTCTTCCTATGTTCCTATGTATCTTCCTTTCAGTTGCCATTTTCAGCTACAAGGAGATCTAATTACAATTGTAGAAGACAATGGACAAAACCGGTGGTTTTGGGAAGTACAGTGAAGCAACTCTGTGAGACTCTTTACCAGTTACTTTGATCACTTCTCCCAGACATAGAAAATCTAAGGCATTCTTTATGAACAATGACAGCTGAATTGTGGAAAACTAAGATAAAAATTGCGGGTTCTACATCTGAGTAGCTTTTACTTGTAAATATTTATGTGTATTTAAATAAAATAGCTGTAATTAAATGAGGGTGAGAAGATAATGTAATGGCACCTGCATTCCACAGATTTTTGCATGTGGGGTTTTTTTCCTTTTCATTTTGAAAATGATCCTTTTAAATAAATGAAGATTAAACTAGCTTCTCTGGAAAACTGCCTTCTACTGAAATAATGATTTAAAGCGAAAATTAAATAGAAAAAGATGGCATGTTGGACAGAAGCTATTTTGCTTCTGTGACTTCCCTCAAATTAAATTGTTTGGAATCACAGTAATACAGTCTGACAATATAAATCTTTTCCTCTCACTGACATGTTCTTCCTACAAGTCTTTGCTTGAAGTCTCATGTGCAGGTCAGGCTGATGATTTAGATGACTTGGTTAACTTCAAAGTGGCAGAATGTCATTCACATCTAAAATCTGCAGTGATTATTTCTTCACCATCCTCTTAAGCTTCTTCAGTTTTCAGCAGTATGTCACCTCCTAATTGCTCTGAGCACTATTTCCTGTGCCTGAAAAAAGTTGCTATTCTGTATTTCTCAAAAGGCCGTATGACTCTAAGAAGTGTGCAGTCAGATCATACACACCAATCCTATGAATGCCATCTTCAAGTGAAACTACCACTTCAAATTTCTGCAATATAATTACAGATACTCATTCTATGCTTTAATTTGTACATTAAAAACATGTCCTCAAATTGCCTCCTTTGTAGTGTTCTGGTGCCTGCAGACCAAGGTAGGAAGAACATTCCAAGGAGTAAGCAAAAATATTCCAGCTCGATACCATCTGTGCACCTCAACAGTAAACTACTTCATGGCAAAATGGATGCTATCTCAGTTGTAGCTTCCTACAAGCCATTTAGGCCTTTGTGCCAAACCAGTATCATCAACTCTACCACGAAATATTGAAAACCTGTGAGTTTTCAATAGTGCAGAAAATACGAGAACTGCTCAAATGCATTCCCAGCATTCAAAGCTTTCTGCAAAGCAAGCTGTTACAGTCTACAGTACCATTCATTTCTAAGTGATTCAAAATATTGCCTAATGAAATCTAACTTGCTGCATTCCAGCCTTGACATGACCAATGCATGGTGAATTCCACCAGGTCAGTAAGCCCTCTCTGTTTCCAGCTGCTTCCAAAGCCAGCAAGCTCTTCAAATGCCAAAATGAGAAGTGCAGGATCAGTCCCACAGCCATTCTGGCCATGTGATCTTAATTTTGCCTCACAGAACTCAGCCAACCATACACCAAATTTATTAACCTTGTCCCACTGCGCAATCTAGGTCAGATCTCAATCAGAATCACATGGAAACAGATCCCCAAAGCAGTTTGAATGCATGCTGAACAGCATAGGTTTTCAGGTTATAAAATGCTTGATGCTTTGTTCTGCTAATGGTTTATAAACTAATCTGTTAATGCAGTGTAATTACTCCAATAATCTACTATTCATTGCAAAAAGAAGCCTGAGTCCAAGAGGACAAACAATAAAATCTTAAACTAGAAATGAGAACAATTGCTTTAATAGTTTTCCCCAGTTTGCAATTAGGGTTGTGGCATCACTATAGTAGATCAGTTTTTGAAACTGCATGATGCTTTCTATGTCAAGCTCCTAGAAACACTGACAAACACACAGCTGGTTAGACACTAGAAGAACAGTCTTTTGATGTTATTGAAAGCTACAAAGTGTAGAGCTTAGCATGAGGAAGATGCTTAAGGTGCTAAGAGAAAAAAACCTACTGTTTTCCTCTTACAAGGAAAAATATCATAATCTGCTTTTAGGTGAGAAACCTTTCTTCTCATCATCAAGGTAGAATCTGAAAAGTGATGGGTCTTAAGTCAAGTAAGGAGATGGGTCCTTGCAGAACAAAGTACATGGTTCAACTTATCATATTGTTAATACTGTTAATTCTTGTACAGCTGTGTATGCAAGATTAATGTTTTAAAACCAAACTCAAGTAAGTACCTTGCTTAAAATAATGAAAATTACATGACGAAAATAACTTGATATCCTGATGAAAATTTATAGTTTAAAATATAATTATTTCTCACATGTACTAGGCTTATGTACAGCTATTAATCATTACTCAACTTTCAATACACTATTTATCAACTTATCTCAATGTAATTTTTGCTGAGCATCTGTATCAAGAACGGCAGTGCCCTATCCACTTATGCAATACTATTTAATTTGCATGTGCTTAAGCTTGCAAGAGGTGTATTTAAACTTTAGCTCAAAACTGGTATTTGTCAGATTTTTATGTAAAAGAAATCAGAAAATTTATTTTTACAAATTCATACATACAATTTTTAGATGTTAAGTCCATCAGCATACCTCACAGAGAATTTAAACTAAGGCAGAAAGTTACCCAAAGTCCCTCTGTAAGGATGTTTCTTTCACCAGGTAAAACTGATATTGGGTAAATTAAAATACTTGCTCTGAATTTTTATCCTGCAACGGCTGGGTTAGTTTTCTCCAGGGATTGTATGCAGAGTCTATACTGTAGAGGCGCATGTGCATGGCCAACACGTGAAACAGCTGATCTGAAAGGTGAAGAAGACAGATTGCTGAGTATTATAGACAGTGATATGAACTATTTTACATTAAATTGCCATCATGTATTTTACAAGATTCTGAAAAGTCTGTCATCTCATTCCAAATAAGATGGTACCCTAAAAAGCATATTTTTATTAAGTATTTATTTATTTTCCTAAAAAGGATTTGAAGAGAAGTAAGATTTCAATCGAAGGCAGTGAACAAATGCATATATATGGAAAAATGTTCCTCTCTGAAACAGAGAAAGGCTGTTTAGAACGCTTTGACCAGATCTCCATTGTTTTAGTGCTCCATGTACTTAATCACAGGCCTTCTTAAAAAATCCTGTTTTATATGCTGTTATGTTTCCATGGTCCCATGCCCACTGCACTTGCCTCTCCAGTTTATACCAGAAGCTGTGATTTCCTAAATACTTCTTAACACAGACTGATACATTTTTAACCGATACACTTTTAGCTTTTATTACTCTCTCTCAGAGTTAAGTTCTGTGCACAACATATTTGAAATTTAACCTAAAATTGCTACAAGTTCTGGTCAATGGCAGGATCATTTCAGCTTTTCATCTTTAAAAGGTTTATTATTCCTTCTGCCTTCATATGGTTATTTTGTAGGTAACTTTTGGACAAAAAACTCCAAACCAATGAACTTCTGACTACATGTCAATAACACTAAAAGTAGCAACAGTCTTGATAATGTCAGAGATTTGTCCATACAACCTGCAGGTAAAATTTGCTAATATTCATTATTTCAAAACCTTCTGTACTTCCACTCTATCAAAAATATAATTTGCAGAACACTTGTAGAACTTTTCAAACAGAGGATGCATAATTACTCGTGAAGGTTCACTGCAGCATTTTATATCAAAATGAACTGTTTTCATTTATCTCTGAATCATATGATCAACACAAATAAAATCAACACCTAACCCTTCCTTGCCAAGAAGGGAAGCACCATTTAGGTTGACAGCATTTTCAGAGATGTAAATACAACAAAAAACACAGAATGGTTTGAGTTGGAAGGGACTTTTAAAGGTCATCTAGGTCCAAGCACCCTGCCATGTGCAGGGATATCTGCAACTAGATCAGGGACTATTAGGGATTCTGACTTCTTTTTCAATTAATCTTTTTTTATCTTCATAGGTTTATACTGAAATAATTAAAATACATTTTCCCACAATTTTGCTTACTTTTTTCTTCCTGTCATGCTACATCTTGCTATTTGGTGTCATGCTTTTCTCCTGTTCAATTTGCTAGGACCCTGCTTCCTTTCTCCCTTTCATTTTAACTTTTTCCCTTAGTATCCTGACACTATCTTTCCCCTCCACTCCTTATTTTTTCAACTGTTCCCTTTGCATCTTTCTCTCTAGATCTCTCTCCCTCTCTTTACAACCCACTTGCTCAACCTACCCACTCACAGGTCCTCTTTTTAAAGTAGAAATAGCAGCTATTAATTTATTTTCCATAAATAGACAATTACTCAGAGGTATGCAATGGCCAAGAGTCGCATGATGAAGTCAGCTGACTGCCAGAGCCTGAGGGCTGTAATTAGCTCCTGGGGTTTGTAAAATAATTGGAACTGTAGATGGCATTGGAATTGATAGCTGCCACCTGCTTTCTGAATAAAAACAGTCAATGAGGACAAAATAAGTCATCTTTTCTCCTGGCAAGAGATTCTTAGCAAAACACTGCTTTGCTGATAAAGTTCAAAACTCTGAAAATATACTTGTATTTCATCAAAATAATAAAAAACCCCTCAAGCATGATTATACCATACTTGGAACCTTTAAAATACATGTAATTATTGTTCTTAAACTAGTAGCAGCAAAACATTGCCATGACAATGGCCTACAAACATCAGTCTTGCCCACGCTTGTGAAGAATGGGAAAGAAGGCCATAACCTCACCAGACACCCCAAACCTTTCTGCCCCTCACAGTACATCTCACAGCTGATTCTCTCCAGGAGAGGCCACCCTTGTAAGGGGGAAAGACAGGACCTGGTTGTAGCTCAGAGTCACCAAAAGATCATGCTTAACCGAGTTTTGTGGAAGACTATTAATTTTAGAAAGACCAGCATCAACAAAATTTGGGAATGGAAATTATGAAGCCACAATAAAACAAGAATTACAGGTTTACTTATAACAAATCGTGAGAAGTAAAATACGAAAAAATTTGAATATGATCCTCCTCTTCTAATAACTTTGTAATACCTGAGACGTTAATTATCTATGCATCCAGATCTATCTATCCATCTATGCATAATTATCTATGCATCCAGGTAATCTGAATAAATATAAAAACCACACAATTTGGATGCACAATACAACTTATTGCTGCAAGTCATCAGGGGCTTGGCAGGATTCCAAAATTTAGACATTTGAGCAGGCAAGATTACTACTGTTTTAAAACATGTTCATATAACTCCAGTATTACCTACACTGACGCACTGCTGTCACAACTCTCTCAACTGATGTCTTTGCTTTCACCGAATACATACAAGGGTTAAATAACACTTTACAGAATCATCTAGATTAGAAGTTAGAATTCGCTTTGAGTTATATTAGCACTCCTCAATACATTTCTAAAAATGATGAAAATAACTCTATTGTTATTTTGTTATTGTCACTGCTGTTCTTGGTAGATTGTTTCCAACTCTTTCTGTATCAACTCTACTTTTCAGAGTTAACATATTGTGAGAGAGGAGCAATAAACTCAATTGGAATCTGTACTTTCAAAAGAGCATCTCAAAGGATAGGACACTTTCTTTGCACTGGGACTGAAGCTGTAAGAGGAAGCATTCTAATATTGCTCCTATCACAAACCCCAAAGATAATGGGTATTTTGTCTATATATATCCACACTGCATCAGCACCTGCATTCTTTACTATTTTTAATATTAAAGGACACTCATTTTACAGATGTTGACCAAGCTCTTAAAAAATGCTCTGCTGTGTCAAAGTGCAAAAAGCAAGGGTCTACAAAGGCAATTTCACAGCCCTTTTCAGGTTTAGTGTGATAAGCACAGCACAGAAGAAGACTAAATTCAAGACATGAAAAGATAGTGATTTGATAGATGAATGGTAAAAATTCTAAAAATGCTGTGCTCAATTGACAAAAATGAGTGATTCAGAAAGTGGCATGCAGATTTAAGTTTTGGTCTCACTCGTAATCTTGGTTTGGTCTTTGCCAAAGTGATCCTAAAATTTTGCTGCCTTTTTTTCTACTTGTTTCTTTCCTAGTCTCTTGACTGTAAAGTAAACTCTCAAATTACCAGAGTTCAAGTCAGATGAAGTTTTCTGTTATTAGTTCCAATTCCAAAATGAATAGCAATGTGTTGTCATAACAAAAACTAAGAAAACTAAGGAATTAGCTGACTTTGTACTGCTTGCAACAGTCTCAATAATGCCTTTATACCCCAGTCTCTCTTTATTATAGGACATATACTGCTGTCATGGAATTTTCTGTCTTGATCCAGATTTCTCTTTTTACATTCCATAAATTAGTACTCATATTTACAATGCGAAAACATTACAAAACGCAGTGACAAAGCAGTTCACTGCAAGTGGAATTGAAAACATTCTTGTCTCAACTGTGAAGATCTTATCAGGCCAAAGATGCTTCCTCTTCTTCTCCCAAAGTTTCCTGGGACTATCAAGAAGAATGTAGATTATAACAGAAACCACTTGATACAAACAGATAGGACTTGATTATCAATAAGGAGATTGAGGAATATTTTTTCTCCTGGTAGAGATTTACACAGTCCACTTAGCAACAGCAGCTGCAGACCTGCTGACAACATCTTCCCATTCATCACTGATCCAGTAGACTTGAATCAGTAAAAAAAATGTGAAGGTCAGGAAAAGACTATTAAGGCATTAAGACTGGATAGTCTTGACAAAGTCTTTTACCAAGTCTCTTTACCAAGTATTAATTGCTGATGAAGCAGCTAATAATCCTCAACACCAAACTCACCAGTGTCTGAAATCAACTTTAGCAACAGAATTCTGACAGTACCTATCTTTGCTTCTCCCACACTAGATAGTAGTTGCATACCAACTGTTTTAGAAAATACTTAAGATCACCTGTTGGTGAGAAAAACAGCTTTTTCCAAGTTAGCACGAATGGGCAGCAAGGATCTGCAGACTGACAGCTCCTAACTGACAAAAACCTCCAAACCAAGCAAGCAAATCCAAAACTCCAAACCCTGCAGCACCAAGAAGCCCAAACAACCACAGAAACCCACTGCAGCAAGGCATTCCTGAAGACTTCTTTTATTCTGTTTATTTTCAGTGGCTGCAGAGAGCTGGGTAGGACTCTTTGCAAGCCTATCCACATCAACCATTACAGGAAAGGGACAGCTGCAACTCAGTCTTGCAAATCGTAACAGAATTAAGTATTTCTCCCTACAGGAATGACCAATACTAAGTAGTTCCAAGGATCACTGCCCATATTGATAAAATGGAGACAGCCAATACTTTCAACATGGTTGAAAAATTTGGTTCAGAAGGATCATGAAGAGAAACAATGAGTTTCTTTGCTCACAAAAACACTAAAAGCACCAATTAAACTTATACTAACATCATAATCAAATAAAGGCTTCAAATGAATAAAGAAAAAAAAAAAAACCCACCATGAAAACAAACCAATCAACCCACAAAAACAACTCCCATGGAGCAATACTATTTCTCAATGTTTAGAGCCATTGCAGAAGTTACAAAGGTACTGGACATTCTATCTAGGAAGAGTTTAAACAACTCTTTAATAATTTTTTGATGTCCTGTTGTAAATAATGTTCTTTCCAATTAATGCAGTTGATGCTGCAATGCCAGACTGCTATTTGCAGGAAGCATAAGGAGAAACTGAAGCCAGAGGACAAGAGGATAGAATATTTAATCCTTCCCCAAAACCTTAATCCTATCCTTCTCACAAACGGGAAAAAGGAAAACATAAACAAAACAAAGACAGAAAGAAAGAAAATAACTATTTAAAAGTTAAACAAGGAAGATTATAAATTCATTTATAGGTAAATTTTAAATTTTGTGGAACTGTTCATCAACTACTGCAAGATTACTGGAGTAGGAATAGGAAAGAAAAACACATCTACACAAGTTAAAGAGAGGCCACAGAATCAGAGAATGCTAAGGGTTGGAATGGACCTTAAAGATCCTCTAGTCCCAGCCCCCCAAAGCCCCACCATGGGCAGGGACCCCTTCCATTAGACCAGGCTGCTCAAGGCCTTATACAAAAATTGTACAGAGAATTCCTAACTATTCAGCCTTAACACTGTGTTCTGACCCTCTTCTATAAATACAGAACAGTGAAAACAAGAAGCTAAACACATCAATTACACTTCATAAAACAGAGAAGTAAGACCTGTACAGTTGCTATATATCACAATTTTCTCTAAACCCAAGAGAATTTGCAAGGCCATAGGCTCTAGAACTGTAATGTAGTCCTTCAAATAGGACTTGATTTTCAAGTAGTAAGTAATAGGATTCTATTTGCATTTTTTGGTTGCACACACATACAAAACTTTAAGCCTTAAAATGGCAATTTTGGAGACAAATTTTCTTCACCATTCTTCTCACACAGACTTGGTCACTAAGAGCTACATTAATCATTCTTAATTTTACTTCCCAAGAGCAGCTGCCCTCATGGTGCAATCTACTAAACCAGCTCTTGACCTATTTGTTCCCACCATCTTCCCTGATGTTTGCTGCTGTAACAGCTCACCTGGGACAACATATGCTATTTTCCACAATATCTAATCACCAAACT
Source organism: Entomyzon cyanotis (assembly GCA_024500445.1). Classification (NCBI taxonomy): domain Eukaryota; kingdom Metazoa; phylum Chordata; class Aves; order Passeriformes; family Meliphagidae; genus Entomyzon; species Entomyzon cyanotis. The sequence goes on along the minus strand of JAKEPQ010001027.1, from coordinate 8,897,461 downwards.
TCACTGTTGTTACAAGACTACTACAGAGTGGTATGCTTAATCACAAAAGAAACCCTTCAGTATCACACATACAGAAAAAGCCAAACCAGGTTATGTTTTAGATTACTTCTGCTGAACCTGACATGAATGACATTTAAAAACAAAAACAGTTTCAATACTGTGCAAGTAAGATTTAAACAGAACAGTACTCAAGTTCTAGACAGCTTATGGGTTTTAAAAATCATTCCTTCCTCACTGCGTAAGACAACGAAGAAGCTGAAGGTACATTTTAAATGAAACTTCAAGACTAGGCTTACTCTCAGAAAAATAAATTACTATCAAAGGATGATAAAATATACTTCAGAACATGAACAGACAGAACTGCAATTTTTGCATAACTTAAATGCAAGGATATGGAAGGGACAATGAAGGAAACACACAATTATATAAGGGTTTAGTGAAAACAAACCCTGCTATACATACATAAAAAGCTAACACTGCTCCCACTAGTCCTATTTACCCTTATGTCCAAACCTAAATGTAACAATAATAAATGGAAATACTGTACAGGTCTGTTCTAGGAGAATCCCATTACCTTACATTACAAAAACAAGTCTGTTTTAATGGAAGATCAAATATGACTAGCTTGCAACATAACAATTTTACGAACTACCAATACAGAACACAAACAGCGTGTGAACATTTTAACAATGAATAGATGACATTCATGTCTCTGTGCTGCTTAATGCAACAACACATTCATATACGTAGTGCCTTTCACCTGGAAGGCTTTGAATTTTTCTGCAGTGCAAGATAAATATTTAAAATACCAATCTGACTGGCTTAGATGTAAACAAGAAAATTTACCATTCTACCCAAAAGTGTGAAAAACCAAGTGCATTGTGGTAAGATGCTGTCCATACCCCTTCATCAGAAATATGACTAGAATCCTTTTAGCAACTGCTAAAGCAAAAAGCACTACTACAACACACTTAAAATTATGCAACAGTTTAAAAAAGGAACAGATAAATATTGTTGTAAACAAAGTACAATGCATTGTAAGTAGAAAAAGAAAATAAAATCAAGATACATTATCAGGTTTCAAAAAATCATCAATATGCTTGTCAATCAATATTCTAGCAATTTCAGATTAAACCCCTGTGTGCAAGTACACTTAAACAGTTGAATCACATCATGAGGGAAAAAAATTTCTTCCTCCATGTATCATTTCCAATTTTGCAATTCTCAAAAAAGAAATTTCTCCAGTGATTAAAGTATGTTCCATGCATTTCAAAGCTTGAGAAACATGTATTAAAATTCCTGACAAATCTTTTCACAGACTGTCAGCAAAAGGTATGCTGTCTTTCAAAGTCAGGCCCTAAGTATGTAAGAGTCTTTCTTCATGCAAGAGAATGACAAAGAGACTGTGTGGTAAGAATAAGAAAAAAATTAAATAATTTGCTGTAAAAACCTCCTAGTGTCAGCTGCCAGGCCTTAGCTTGGTGGTATTTCTTTTTTCCTTTCTTTTTTTTTTTCTTCAAATAACCCCAAAGAAAGAAAAACCACTTTGAGGTAGTTTCTCCCTTTGTATCAACTGATGTAGTTCAAATAGCAAGTGAAGCTACAGAGACAGCCACAAAGGAAACTGCCCACCAATCCAGCGGTTGAACCACTCCCTGTAAAATCATCATCTTCCAGCACATATTGACATTAGTTGGTGATGAAGCACCACCAGAAAACCCATTATCTTTCAGATCTATTTATCTCTCTATCTAGCTTTTAAATAGGTGTGTGTAACAAAATTTTGATATGGTGTCAAACATTTCACAGTGTTTTAAGATACAATTAATGTGTTTCATTCCACTTTTATTAAAAAAAAAAAAAAATCACTCATAAAAACTCAGATCCCCTGATTCTGAAAAATGATCAATGAGATAAAAATATGACCTTGCAGATTACTGGCCACTTCCCTGCATACATTCTTCTAAATTCTAAAATGTCAAGAAATTTTATGACCAGTAAAGCCCTGTGAAAACAAGTATACACGCTCATTATGTGTGACATCATTATAAATTTTTTCACTTTCAAAACTTTTTCAATTTTAAGCTGTAATCTCCTCCCTAACCTGCTCATCATATTCTTCCAAACACATGCCTGTGAAATGGTAACACATTAGTAAGAAGCTAAAATTCAGGGAGAAAGTGTCCATCTTACTAGGTGAGCATACAATTAAAAATACATTGTAATCTAAGTATAAACTATCTGCAGAGCCTCGGTTTATTAAATGCTTCAAATTTGCACACAGTGATCTAGAGATGTTCTTTTAACACATGTACATTTCAGGTACTTGGGCCTGCTGAGAAAGAGAGTAATGATGGTGGAGAAAGACAATTTGCAGTACAGTTTAAAACCACTTTCCAAAATAAAATCACATGAATTAAATTAGTTGAACTACATTTCCTGGCAGTAAAAGAAGGCTTTTGTCCTGGAGGGAATGTGGACAGCATAGCACCTGATGAGATTTGTTTGGTAGCTTGTTATCTCAACTGATGAGAGATCCCCACAAATTGTGTAGCAAAAGGCAGAGGTGGGCCTAAGCTTTCTGGCTTTTTTCCTATGGAATCTGCTGCTATTGCTACATAGGCTTGACTTCAATAAGCATTAGTAGTAGTACCAGTATTCTGGCAGGCTTTCCAATTTTTCCTGACAAAAGAAAATGTCCACTCGTAACTGTTTATATTCCAGAAGAAGTTTAAAATATTTTCTTTCAAGAAAAAAAACCACTTCTGGCGATAAGGAGTTGCTTTATTTGACAAATATTCAAGGTTTCAGAACAAGAAAAATTTGAAATTTCTAGGAAAGAAAATTTGCAAAACTCTGTCTGTGGAAGAACTAGGCAAATTGAAGACATGGGATGTTGTAGCCGCATATTTCAAAGTATGAGACCAATACTACCAGCATGCAGAAAACAAACTTCTTTCCTACTGCTAGCAACAAACAGGGTGAAACAAAGCTTTGCTACTTCACCCTTAAAATACTTCTAGTTTTACTCATAAAAATGTGAACTTATTAAAAAATATTACACGGATAATACGACAATTGATTTCTAAATAATTATATTCATAGGACATGAACAGCTCTAATGAAGAATTTGTGCAAATAAGTTTTCATAGTTCTCTAACAGCAACCAAAAAGCAAAGACTCCTTATGGCAGAAAAAAAAGGTTTTAAAAGGAAAAAGTTGACACAATTTAGAAAGCACCAGAAAGAATCAGACATCTTTATTCAATATTCTAATAATTTATACTGCATTTAATAACATGGAACTTACTTAAACATGATCTTTTCCCAGCTGTGCTTGCACCTCCTGAACACAAATTTCCTCCTCGATGGACCAGCTCAAGTTCCAAGTTTGTTCTGTAAGAAAAACATAACAGTGTTGAATGGAACATCATTCCAGTTTCTACAGACACAATTGAGTCATAACAAACTCCCAGCATACAATAAATAAAAGAATACTGAGAACTAATCTTTAGTGTGAAATACTGCCAAAGTACAGCTCAGAACAAAACAAACTTTATCAAGATATTGTCATACACGATCATAAGTACTATATTGACATAGTACTGAGTTGTGAGAGAAGAATTAAAAGAGCGTTAATTCTGAGGCTTTCTGTATGCACACACAGCTCAATAATAAGGGAATTTATGTGCAAATCTGAAAGACAATACACAGATTGGCTAACTTTCACTCAATCATCTACATCTAAAAAGTGTTCCCTTTATTGGCAGGGCTTTTGTTTCGCTTTAAACAATCAAGAGAGTACAATGGATATGGCACCAACTAAATATGAATACAGTTTAAATTATAATTAAAGCGCTGCCCTTTATAGATAAGTTAGTTAATAAAAGCCTTGGAGGTTAATTCTGAATGAAACACTATTCACTACAGCTCATTAATATGAAACAGAAGTTGTGTCACTAAATCTCTGCATGTCACACTGATGCTTTCTTTCTTAGTATTACTGTAATCTGATACTTAGGCACCAATTGTTTAGGCCAAATTTGATAATTTTGTTTAATTTTGGAATTTGATGTTTCAATACTGCATTATCTTTTACTCACAAGATTTGGAGCAAACAATTTATGTTATATTCTCTAAGAGCTTGTTTTAGTAAGTCAAAATACATTTTTAAAATTACAAGAATATAATTCTATTATTCTGAAGTGTTGCTTTGCTGAATCAATCCAAACTGCACATCTCATTCTAAAAATATTTTGTCCTTTAATGAAAAATGAAACAATGTTAGGTTCAATAATATGTGACTAAACACATACTAAAATCTGTTCTAGAATTTTAGGCACATAATGTATCTAAGCTAAGAACACACCCCCCCCACACATCCATTTAAGAAGAAACTACAGGATGACTTTTATTCAAAACCAATTATTTTTAAGAATTTCAGCTTCATCAGCTTGAAAGAATAAAACATTTTGATATGCAGTGTTTGTTAAGATACTTTCCTATGTTTTTAAAATAGCAACATTTCGGAATATTACTATCCCTAAGTTTGCAGCTTATGCCATCCATTTCTGAAGGAATGCTTTAATCCTCTCTACTCAGAAAAGGCAATTTAATATTGATAATGTGCCTGCTCAGAGCTCCATCTGGTTGCTGCTGATAAGGGCATCTGTGTGACAGGGGAATTTTCCACTCTTCAAGCGATTTGCAGTGCTCACTGAACTTCTGAAAATATACCAGCAAGGAAGCAGGGACAGGGATTTCATATTAGTGGACAAAATAGCAATTGTAGATCAGTATGCGCTAGTTCATCATGAGAATATGAAGGAAATCAGTATGTTTTATTTCTACAAACCTTCTGAAAACTAATTTGTAGAACAAAATCAATGGCAGTCTTCCATTAAAACCAAGACAATTAAGATTTAAATAAAAAAAGACTACCTGAATGTTTACAAATAGTTTTCTAGGTCTACAATTTTAAATTTTCCTTTCACCAAGACATATGTACCATTTCACAAAACAAACCTCAGGGACAATCCTGAAAAATACCTCTTGTTGGTACATATGTGGTGTCATATAGTATTTTTTGCTATAAGGAATGTAAGGGAAGTTGTTTCTGTAAACACATTCTCTGCTCACATATATGACACCAACTCTCCCCTCCCACACTTCTTCACTGTCCCAAGCTCCTCAAAGGCAGAACCTTTACAGCTCAGCTTTCTTGGAAATGTAAGTATTAAGCTTTTCCTTCAATAAGTCTCTTTCAAAACAAACCTGTACTTTGGCATAAAAATGCAGAGTAGAGAAAGCATCTTCTGTGAAAATGAATGTTTATCCTTCATAAAATATCCTACATCAGGTACAGACCTCAATAATTTCTGAAAGAGGCCAGTGTACCTCCTCTCTAATTTGAGCTCACTTCTGCCTTGAGGATCTGAGTACCCTCTGCCCCTTACTGGAGAAAAGTAATGAAGAAAAATTGGGGGCATCTGATAGAAACACGGAACACAGAGTGGTCTCTGAAAGAATCCTTTGCTATCTCAGACTCCTCAACATGAAGGAGAGAGAATGAGAAAGAAAATCTATATGAGTGCCTTCTTTTACTATCTAGAAATCTTAGCATCATTCATTGGAGTAAAAAATTTTGTAGAACACTTCCTTTATCTTCCTCACTCACAAGACAAAAGCCTGAGAAAATGGATTTTGCCCAGCTGTCCAGACTCCTGATTAAAAACAGATGTACTTCATCCCTTCTTGTGGGCTTTTATTAAAGGAACATTGGGGATGGGAAGGGTGAGTTCACATTTCTCAGAATTCATACCAGGACAGAGTAGGGGAAAGTAAAAATGCAATGTCCTTTCCAGAAAGGGAACATATTTGGATGGACTTGCTCTTCCTGTTGAAACAGAAGAAGCATACTAAGCACTACCATTTTTTCTCACTTCAATTTACAAACACAACACATATACGGGAAAACTCCAGATACTGAGACAGAAACTCATAAGGAAAGAAAACATGACTCTTATATTAGTCTATAAGTGGCTGACAGAAAAATCAAAAGGTTTGTTTGCACAGCCAAAAAAAGCATGAAACTACTGCTATGCAATACAGAAACAGTCCTCCAAGGTATTGCCACAAATGATAGACTTCAATGCTCCGAATGTGGAAATATTAAAATTAAAGCTACGCACACATGATTTGGGAATTATACACTGCACTAATCTCGTAAATGTTAGCAAAGACAAGGAGGAATGCATATGAAAAGGGTACAAATTTAAAAAGATACAACTGCTGGAAAAGCAGGAGATAGCCAAGGAGCTGCTCTTCCAGCTGTGCATGCAAATCAGGATGCCAAGACCCAGAATGCCTCTTTTGCGAGGAAAACAGACAGCAGCTAGCCCTCCCACTAGGTGGTAGAGAGTTCTTTTGTAATTTCTTTTCTCTGCTACCAGTGACATATGCCTGGGTAAGCAAAAATGAAAAAAAACAAGTTCCTTTTTTCCTGAAGGAGAAACAACAACCTGCAGTCCCTGGCTATGAATCATTTCACCGGTAACATTCCCATTCCAGCAGGCAGTAATCCACTTCAAAGCTGGCATTCAGCTGGAAACTAGCATCTTTTAAGACAGGAGATGATGTCATTTTCTGACTGAAAATGGAACATGACTTATAAAAAGATTAAGAGTGTTTAATTCACATGCAAATATATGGCGTTAATAAAAAATACCATTGCATTCAAATGCTCATCTAAACAGGGGTTAAATACCAGGAAAAACTGTTTAACAGCTGTAGATGGTCTGACCAAAAACAATTACACCTGGAATTAGAAATGCTCGAAGGTTACTGGTTGATAAGGAACACAAGAACTGGATGGAAATAAGGAAGAAACAGGTCGACTGACAGGCATAACTTACAGAAAGTAAATTACTTCAGTATGTGATTTTAATTGTGGATGGTCCATTATTTGATTACTTAGAACTAAACACGTAGTAAAATCATACAAAGAAAATGCTTTCAGTTTGGAGGATGACTAGCTGATTTACATATTTATTTCAACAAATATAAACTGTAAAGTTGTATTAAAATGTCTATTTAAAAGTTTAATTTTTTTCAACCTATAGTTCTTATAGCAATTTTCAAGTAGTAGAAGCATGTAAATCTGGATTGCTGCACTGAATGGTAAGAGAAGTTAACCACCTTGAAGTGATCTGCCAGGTTCCCTCATAAGTGATCTTATGAGTTAAAGCAACCATACAGAAGGCTGGATCCAACACCTGAAATTCTTCAGTCATGGATAAATGAAAAATTGCTGACACCAGTCTAACCCTAACAGGAAGAGGTCACAAGGAGTACAAGTGACCTCTCCTAATCTTGGTGGTCAACCACGATTTCTCTCTCCAGCACTGCAAGAAGCAATGAAGTGCTGTTCTGGTTTGAGGTATTTTTAACTCTTTGAATGAAAACAAATCTTGGGCTCCAGGCATAAACATAGAAGTAATATATGGATACATTTAAAATATGTTTAGCTAGCTTTAAAAAAATTATATAACATTGCACCCAGAAATGTATTTTAACACCATTTTAGTATCTTAAATGGCATGTCAAGTTATGGATACAAGTAATCATACTTTTATATGTGAAATAGTAATTTTGAGTCCTTTGTATTTTCGGAGAGGTATTAAAACGTATTGATTAACATATAATTGCTAATAGTCTCAACATTACTTATCCTTGTATAGCATATACTACTTAAAAATACATAATAATCCTTCAACTTGCTGTGTATAAAATTTCATAGCTCTTCTTTATCAGTTAAAATACTCTGAAAATACAGACAGTATTTATTTCAATAGACTTCTCCGATAATCTAAGTTGGAAGGGAATTCTGAGCATTAGATGGTCTAACCTGTGAAAAGCGGAATCTTAGATATCATTACTCAAGAGTCCTCCTGAGCCAAACCTTGAGTATTTCCACTGCTTATATACTAAAGACACTCAGCAATCAGAGTTTATGAAACTGCAATATAAAAATGCTACTTCTGTGCTTGCAGTTTCTCTGGAGTCAGCACCTTCCCTGCACCTTCCCTGCAGGCTTCAGTAAGTCAAGAATTTAGAAAATTACTTGCTTAATGAGTATTTCAACTTCTTATGGGAAAATTTTGTATTACAGTAACTCTGAATTTATTAACCATTCAGAGTATCTTAACATTAATCATACAGATAGAAGGACGGACTGTTTGATTTTCATGGAGAATATATGCGACACTGACAGCTCTAAAACTACAATCAAAGATCACAAAGAAAATGCTGCCAGTTTCAACACTTTTTTAGAAGTCTAAAGACTACATGAAAAGAAATTCCTGGTTGCTGATGCAAAAAAAGCTCCTTCTGTGATCCTGAGTTAAGTCAATAAAACTAAAGTCTGGCAGAGAGATTAAAAACATCTTGTGATTTAAAAACTAGCAATATGGCAACGACATAGAAAAATCTCATTCTGCCAAAGAGCGATAGAGGAGATTTGACAATTTGCAGAAGTAAAACAAGAAATGCAACCTAAAATTTTCATATATGGAAAGCAAAATCTTGCATAGAGAAGAAAACTAAATAAGCATATAACACAATGTTCTCCAGGTTTTGTGCCACTGCTGCACATAGTAAAAATGAACTGAGAGGCACATCTTTTCATCTTTCACAATGCCTGAATATGAAAATCAGAAAATGTAACCTTGACATACTGAGTATTCAAAAGGTCCTTTTTGGAGAGGATGAAATTTTTTAATTTTTTTTTTTTAAGAAGAAAGCTATCTGGTGACTAATACCATCACTGAGAAATACAAAAGAAAAAATATAAAAAGAAAAGTCACCCACCTGGCTACAGAATACATAAACAGGAAATCATTGTCAGGTGATCCAGGAGTCTTACTATAATCTGTATACTTCTTCTGTGTGGTACTTTTTATATCTTTCATTACAGATTCCATTTCTTTACTGAGGTTGGTTTCAGACTACAAACAAAGACACAAAAGAAGAGTAGTTGATTTTGCCTGAATTAACATATTGTAAAGCGTAGCACTTTCATATTTGTAAATACACAGTTGCAAGTTATGAAAAAAATGGCATTAAAAGTCAGTATTCTGTCTCACAAAAGTGTCAGAATATTTTGGGAAGTTATTCTGATTTGTTCTGAATATGAAAACACAACTGTTTTGTCTATCTCCTAAGTTTAAGGATCCCACTGCTTGCACTATTTTAAAGTATATTTGCACTGTACAAGTACACAGAAACATAAAGCATCTCCATCAAGACTGGAAGGTAACAAAATTTAATATAATTTATTCTGTCATTCAGAGAACCTCATGAAGCTTTGTAACACATGAGCATCTGCAAACTGCTCTTTTTGTAAAACAAACAGTCCATACTTTAAGAAGTTCTTAACAGACATTGTTTAAATAGCTTCCAGTTATGAGAATATTGTTTTTTCATTGCACAGTAATTATAAATTCTTACTTCGTTCCATGTAAATTACTACGGAGAAAACTGAAAATGTTCTCAATAAAAGAATTACATTAATCACATTTTGTCACAGCTTTCAACTGTTTATTTTTAGTAGGTAATGCAGTAAATGCTCTAAATACTTTAAATTTCTTGATAAGAAAACAATAGTATGTTGTCTTCCGTATCAGAAGAAAATGAACTTTCCCAGGTTGCCAGGTTTCTAAGAGATCACAAATGCAATATAATGTAAAAACTGAAAGGTAGAGGCAAATTAACAAGGATCTTTCTGCCTTACACTGATGCTTACTGGGAAAGTTCCCAGCTGTTCTTGAAGATCTTCCACCTCTTGTACAAGCTCTTGCATACACTTGTTACTGTGGCTTTGCCAAACGCTTCTTTCCACGTTGTTTCCAGGGTAACAAGGAAGAACACTGTTAGCAAACTGCCTACACAGGGGACAGGTAAATTCTCCTTTGTCCACTGAAAAACCCTGGAGGACTTGGTCATTCTAAAAGAAAATAAAGAAGATGTAGGTGAAATGTACAAACTACTATTGTTTCTTTAGTTTGATTTTTCAGGTGTATAGCTAAAAAAACTAAGTATAAACCCAAAAACTGTAAAGAAAGAATAATTAGAATAGTTCCCCATTTTACTGACAAAGGTCTTAGCTGCTAGAGACTGTCTTACAGTCCTTCAACACAACCAGTTTCCCTGATTTTCAAGTATTCTCCACTGTCAACAAAATCCCCGTAATAAAGTAGAAAGACTTCAATGGAGTATCTTCAACATTTCAAGTGTGTTGTCTCTTTCTGACAATTCCCATAAAGTTTGAGACTCCAAGTACAGGCTGAAAAAAACCTAATCAACCCTGATTATTTCTTGTATCACATGAAGGATCAAAAAATGGACGCAGAAGTACATGTTTGGGAAATAACGGCATGTCCTCAGGATTCCTGTTAACTGGCAAGCAACCTTGCTTCAGCTTCATGAGTTGCCTCCATGGTTTCCCATGTTGATATCTGATTGTATTATGTAAAAATAATTATTCAGATGAACACAGGTCTATACAAATTATTTTGGTGCTAAAAATGGTAGTAGTAAATATTGAAAATTATTATGCACTCATCCAAGTACTATTAAAACATGCTAGGATCAGAAGTTCACTTAAATAATCTAGAAATCTTCAAGAACACAATTAGGTGGAATAACAGTTTATTTCAAGTTTAATAGAGAATCCACAAGAAAAATTCCTTCAGAATTTATATGATGCAAAAAAAATTACTTTTCCAAAATTCTGTAAAGCGAGACTCTGCCATGAAAGTCCAGATTTTGCTGCTATATTACTTTATATAATTTTCATATTATTTTATATTTACCTTGATGACACAATTACTGTTGCAAGCAAATATAAATTAATATGGAAAAAACCAGTTCATCATGGAATGCAATAAAGGTTGCACAGCTTCTAGTTTCTTTACAAGTTAAGTTTCACAGTATGAGCAATGCTGATACTAAAAAATACAAGAAATTTCTCACCATTTTTCTCAAAATGAAATCAACAAAAATTACAACCCCCCCCCAAACAAAAACAAACGAACAAACCAAAACTAAACAAAACCACAGCCAAAAAACACCACCAAAAGCACCAAACAAAAAAACTGAAGAAATAACCCATGAAGTAATCTTGAACAAAAATGCTGGTCAATACAAAACAAGAAGTCATCACTTAGTCTTTGGTTTTTGCGCTGGTTAATTTTGTTAAATATTTTTCTGATATATCAGAATAACTAAAAACAAAGTACTTTTGTTAATAATGTCAAGATGCAATAAGAGATTAAGTTATTAAGTCCTTGAAACATAATAAAACCATTCTGTACATTCATACAAAACGTTTGATTGATCTGATTTGAACAGCAATAATCCAACTGATTTCAGTGAGAGCAGTTCAGATCCAATTAAGCAAATATGATCTTCAGTTTTACTTACCCGTAAGGATTCCATGTAAGATTTGTGACAATCTATGTGTAAAGTGTGACCACAAGTTTGTACATAAACACCTCCTTCCCAGCCTATTGACACTGCTTGTAGGCAGGAACTCTAAAACAAATCAAAACCAATAAGAAAATACAAAAACAATTATATATGAAGCTATAGAAGTATTTACCGAAACTTTAAGATTTACAAGATAAACGGATTTTTATTTGCATGCTATCTAATTAGAAGATATCCTGAGGAAATAAAGAAAAAATCCGTTTTATTAAGTGTTTATTTATGCTGACTTACATGGCTGTCATTATGCTATTCTTTCCAACAAACAGCCAAAGAGTTAAATTAAACTTCTGCAGTTCTTGTCACTTAAGATAACAACTTCTTCAAGGAATCCTTTGTATTACAGCATCAAGCTGGGTCTAACTCCAACAGATGTTCCAAGACCAGAAATTATCCCATTTACAAGGGCAATATACTGTTCCAATACATTTAATTCAGTTTTGTAGGTAACCAAAATAACAGTACCGTAGTTATATAATTAAGCCCAAATCTGTTAGTAAAAATCAATGTAAACACTTAGGGGTTTTAATGAGTTGTTGAACAGCATCATACATAACTCATCATAATTGGAAAAGAGAAAAAAATACTTGTTTAGTGAATTCAGTTTTATACCAGGTTTATTTTGAAAACATTAGTCTTATTCAAAGACTGCACTTGCAGCCCAAAAGTCCAAAGAAGTTACTCCACTGGTATCTTTTTTTCAGAAAATAATGACCTGAAGAAACAATCACCTCTGGCAAACTTACAAGGAATTCTAGAAAATTCTCTTGCAGAATATCTAACTATAGTCAAAGTATTAAATTTCCATTTCTCAAAAATTTCATACACAGACTGAAATGGACATTCTGGTCCATTTTAAATTTATACATTTAAAGGACAGAAAAAGGTTTATGGCTACCAGAATTGGAAAACATTTTTAGTGTAGACTTACTCTAAAATGGTCTTAAAAATAGTCTTAATGATGCAAAATCAGGGTACCATGAATAACTGTGACACTTGCATTTTTTAAGGGTGTTCTAGTATCTCTCTCTCTCTTTTGAGCAGGAAATCAAAACAAAATTACAAATTTTAGCTATGGGACATGTTCCTGTTCACCATGCCTCAAACTGTCATTCATTATGTGCTGTGAGCCTCTCAGACCATAAAATAAGAAAGATTTTCTCCTGCTGATTCCTGCATGATTTAGTAGACTGCGCTATTAACAAGGTCATATGATATATCTGGCCAAGCCCCGCAGGACAAATGTTTCATTCAGGAAAATCATTATTTGCTGTATGTATCTAATGAGGCTACTGAGTAGCAGTTGCAAACAGGAAAAAAACCCAAAACCCTAAAAACCCCAAAGCAACCCCAAAGTCTTAGCAGCAAGGCTTTACTCTATTACTCTTGAGTTCAGAAACAAAGGAGATTCCAAAGCAACCCATAGGCTTGGATGGAGCACACCTATATCAAGCTATTGCTTACAGAGTACTATGTGATTCTGAAAACAGTCCTATCAATTCAGTGTATGAATTTTTATCTCCTAAATCTTAGTCACACATCTCCATATAAAAAAGAATCCCTTTCAATGACTTTTCCTTTAATGGGCAAGAACTCTACTGCCCAACAGCAAGCATCAAATTCCAGCTAAGAAAGTGCAAAAAGGAATCTCTGTGGAAAGAAGTGATCTGTTTTGCCCAATCTCTATGCAGCGTGTAGCTTTTGAATGGTGTTTTTGTTGATTTTTTTTCTTCCAGCAGAATAAGCTAGATCATATTTCGTAACTTTAAAATTTTACATCTAGGTAAAATTATTCACTTGCCTCCTGCAATCTGCTAGAGGAAGGACACTTGTTGGGGAGGACACTGGTGATAAACAAAAGGACTTCTTATTGCTTAGCTCAGCTGAACAACACACTCAAGACACTAGCAGATGTTTCCATTTTTATGTGAAAAGTAATTTAAGGATTAGCTCTTTCATGCAGACACTTTTTTTTTAGCACAGTAGTGACCTGAAAACATGAAAGCAAAAATGGCTAATTCAACTAATGTTTGAATCAGGACTGGAATTTTTGAAAGCAGGATGCATTTGCTCACTGCGTTACACTGTATGTTAAACTAATCTGCTGGTAGTGATACTGCACAGAAAGGGAAATAGTAAGATCAAGCTTTTGGTAACATTTTGCTTGGAACTCCTTCCACTTGTAGTATGAAAACATGTAAAAATAAAGCTCCACTTCAGCATTACTTCAATGGTTTTTATCACTTCAGCAGGAAAAAATACTATCTGAAACACTAAACCAGTATCATCAATGTCAAAAGAAGAAAAGTTTGTCCGCAGATTCTTTCTCAGCTAAAAGTCTTTTGTCCGAAAGTAATTTTTTGCTTAGGTCCTTAAAAGTTTCACTTTCTAGCACAGAAATGCAGGATATTTGCCTTAGAATAAGATTCTTTCTGAAAAGATTGAGCAAATTTTAAGACTGTATCAAAACAATTATGAATTTTACTCTACATTAATCTACATAAGGAAACTTGACTGCAGTTGGGAAATTTCAGTTATCTGTGGATGTCATTATGAAAAAGCTAGCAACTGTGTCAGAGAAAAAATTGCCAGTTTTTCCACTATTTAAGCTTCTAAAGGCTCATTTTTTATTAGATAGGCCAAAAAGCTGGCGCCTCACCTAGGACTAGTCTATAGAAGCTAATTTAAGGTCACAGGTTATGTATTATTCTCCCCCACACTGATTTCTCAGAAGAGCTGTATATTATCCAAGAAAAAGCAGCACTTCCACAAAGGTCTACAACTGAACACATCCTGCTAAGCTCTAAGAATTGGCTCTCAAAATTAAATGTGAAAAGCTGTGATTTGGCTTTCTGAAGTAATGCAAAACTCCGTTTGGTACAGCTAATAGATCCACAAAGTAGACATTAACTACCAATTAATGTAAAATTGAACTTCAAATGTTGTGCAGAGTTGAGGATTCAGCAGAAGAGGGTGCATTCTACTGGTTCCTCCTTCCCATCCACTCATCCTCTCCTTCTCTGTAGCGGCTCAGAAAACTTACCGATTAAAACAAGTCTTTCCACTCACTTTATGCTGCCAAAATACTTTTACCTGATTAAGACCAATTCCTTGACTGGGTTCTCTGAATGGCTACAAGAGAACTGGTGTTTGCTTAGACACCAAAGCCACATTTCAATTGTGTGGTCACATTGGATTGTGAAATGCCTTCTTCTAGGGAATATCTGTGTGGATATTTAATGACTACGTAGCCTGTAGATACACTAGATGCCTATCGCCAAAAACGTAACTAGGGGAAAGCCAGACGCTATTTAAAAATAAGGACCCTATCAAATGTAAACACTTCAGAATGCCTGCAACATGAAAAAGTATTCACTAAATATAGAAATGAAACTAGGAGAACTCTAAGGTAACTTTTATTTATCTCCTTAAATACAAATTTTTCTTAAGTCATGTTCCTATGAAATCCTTACGTCTTTGAAGTATCGCTGCAGAGTTGTCAGCCTGACGTCGTGCAGTGCAGCACAGGTGTCCCAGGGATAGATCTGCTCCTCTTCAGTGGTTGGGAGCCTCTTTGGCTCAGTGCTATTGCGGCACTGCCCCAACACTGTGAGAAGAAAAACAGCAATACAGAATGCAATGGGGAACAACAGGCTAAACAAGAAAACAATCAGGTAACTTTGTTTGTAACTATAATGTGCTTTTTGTTGATGTTAAAAAGTAAAAACTTACTAAAGAATCTAAATAATGGAAGTTCTGCTTTTGCACTTGTACATAAAATATATGTACACACACACCTACACACACAAATGCTTTATCTACATGCAGACACACTGATGGCTGTTTAATTTTCTTTTCCCTTCAATACTGATTTTCCTGCAGGTCTGTAATGTACTGCTGCATTGTATTTGCAAAAGCTAATAGGAAATGGGAGGGAATTAAACTGTTTGTTCTTTCCCCAAACATTTTAAAAGTTCCTTACCTGTCTCATGGAGGACCAGCCATCAAAAAAAATAGGAAACTCTGTGGTTCCAGACTTCACGAGACACAACAGGATTTATGCACACATGCTAAAAGCTGCAGACACACTGTTTTTCCTACAAGGTACACATTCATACCTGAGGACGCCTGTAATAGTACAACTAGCCCTGTAGGTCTGTCTTCAGTAGAAGGACCACTTTGTCCACAAATAACACAATCATATATTGCCTCAGAAACATGCTGTTCGGATGTAGCTACCTCCATGGCAATATCAGCATCTGGAGATTCTAAAAACAAATAAGAAAATTTATATTAAACAGAAAATAAAGAAACCAAAATTGCATCTGCATTGAGGTAGTGATGAAAAAACTGCAAAATATTTTCTCTAGTTTATCTACAACCAAAACACTGTCAGTTGTTTGAAATGAACTTTTCTGCTTCAAAGAAAGACACCTACAAAACGAACTACTTGTTTTTCCATTGGCAAAATTACTCCCTGTGGAATTAAATATTTCATTTAAGGTTTGTATTAAACTTGATCTCTTTAAAACTTCTATAAAGCAGAGATCCAACATCTATTTCATTAGGTATTATACTGAAAACTTTAAACATACAGCGATGAAGGGCAATGCATATGAATCTCGAGCAAAACCAGATTTGCTCGTAGCTGACTGAAGCAACAATTAGAAGGAACAAGTTAACCCGGACACCTTAGAAATAATTTTAAGATGCTTAGACATAGTGAATGAAACGTGGAACTTAAAGTATTTTTTTCAATATGAAACTTGGACAATCTTGAAGAATTTGGGGTGCATTAAGAAAGCAACCAACTGCGATGCAGCAGATGTTTAGCGTAACACTTACTGTATACAAGACATGTCAGAGATCTGTTTTCTTAATGCTCCACATTACTACTTCCTAGGTGCACAGAAAGGTTTAAGGCTAAGGACCAGCTCTGAAGTATCAAAGCCACTGCACTTGACATAGCCTCAATCATGTAACAGTTGTGGTGCTGTTTTCAGGGCAAGCCATTTAATGTTGTGTTACAATCAAAGGTAAGAATTCTTTACTGGCTTGAAAGAAAAGCACCTGAGGACTAAATGATCCACTCCTGACTGCTCAGGAACACATAAAGGCAGCCTCTTGATTTAGAATATGTGGGTTCTTTGTGTCTTTCCTAGAAGAGAATTTTTTCCGAAGGAAAACACTTCCTCCCTACCTTCAACCACACCCTTTATCTCTCTGATTAAGTAGGCCAAGGTACTAGATAGAAAATCCAAAAACCTCGAGTACAGCAACAGTCTTCATGTAGAATTCATTTGAGGAGAACTGCTATCTTCTGAAAGTCTACTACAAGTTTGGCACAGGAGGCTGCTGCCATAAGGAGAGGCATGTTGGGTGCCAGGCAGTATATTTCTTTGCTGTAAAAGGCTCCATGAAATGCTCTTGCTCATAGGGCTGAATCAAAATTACACTGTTTTAGTAACTACTGATTTCCCAGTCAGTTATTGAGGGTCATATGAAAATGAACCCTGATCTTCACTGACGTGCAGTTGTTAATATTGTACACATGTCTATCACCATCTAGTGGCAGCCAGATGTACAATGAAAGAAAAAGCACAATGCATCAACTGCAGATGACCAAAACATCCAGGAAACCTAGAAGCAAACTGTAGCACAGAAAGGAGGAAGTAAACACTAAATGCTACTTTTTGTATTTAACATCACCCCATAACTGCGTAATGCACACTCATATGCAACTATGTATGAAATGCAAGAAATGACAAGGACTCTAGAGTTTCAGCTTTCTTTTTTCTCTTTCTCTACAATATTGTCAATACAACAGAAAATACGCATCCATTCAATATATTTCGGAAGTGTAGAAAGAGAATACAATGTATCAATCTGATTTTGAACAATTCAATGGAAGTAATCAAAATCTATCAATATTTAATTTACAAAATACCATTAATTGATCATAAATTGCTTGTTTTTCACCTGAAGGGAAAAAAACCTGCAGAACTTATGATTTAAAAGGTGTTTAAAACTAGTTCAATATATGCAGTTTATACTTCCTTGCCTATGGGGAACAGGCACATAAAAATCAGGCTAATTTAATTTTAGAATTCAATGATCAAGTGCATGCTTCCTTCACAACTACTTACATGTAGATAGGCTACTCTGGCAAGCAATAGAATTTCAAGGAAAGTAAGCTATTAGCACCAAGGAAGACTTACTAATAAAATCATTTGCACTAGAGCTAGTAAAAGAAAACAAAGAGATATTGGGAAGAAATTAAAATCTCAAATAATTAAGCATAGCAGAAAAACTGTAATGAAACAAAACCCCTCACTTCTTTTTAAAGACTCTGATAAACCTCAACTACTTACTTAAACTATCTCCAAACATTTAACATCACTGATTTCACAGAGACTTGTCCTAATGATATCCACGTGTGTGAAGGAGCCAATGAAATATACAAGGTAAGACACATGGTGCAGGTATCAGTTCACCAAGTTTCTCTCATGAGATTTGTCTAATGTTGTAATACACCTTATCCCCTTACAGTGGATTCTGGAACTTTTCTTTGTTCTTGTGAATTATTTCACAAATCTGAATAAATATGAACCTTAAAACACTGAAGGAGGATGAAAAAATTCAAACTCTGATAGAAATCCAGGGAAGAGCCAAACCCTATAGTCCCCAAGAATTTTTTTAAAGTTAATTGTTTAGCTCTTTCTTCAGCTTCATACCAATAGAAGTTGAGACACAAAGTTGCAAAAACCTAGCACTTCCTACCTCCTAACAAATACTGATCAACCTGCTAAAATCTAGCAAACTGATGTACTGCAGAATGCATTGCTGCCTGAATTTAATTTCACTTCTAGTCTCCAGAGCTAAGGAGGCATTCTATTATTTCCCCTACTCAGCAAAGCCCCAAAATCAAAAGGGCTTTGTAAACACAGTAAATATAGTTCACAATCTCCACTGACTGTAGTCAACATTTGTCCTGCTGTACACACTGTGTCAAAGCAGCCCCTTGGAATCAAAGCAACCATTAGTATGCTAATATTCTTTGCCCTGACCCAGCACACATATTCTCAAGAGATCAGTACCTAATTTATTTTTCTATCTGGGTTCAGAAGATTGAGTGTTAGGAAATATATGTCACCTTGCATTAAAACTCTGCGCTTCTTTTTAAGTCTAACTAAGGAATGCTGCATGAAGGACAAAATGACATCCTGCTAAGACACACATTGTAAGAAAGACATAAAAGATCAACTGCACACTTATCAGGATGCATTAAAAAAGTTAAAAATTTACACCGGTCACTTCAGAGGCAAGAAAACTACTGAAGAAATGAAAGATATCTCAGTATTTCTAATTAACAAGCAATTATTAAATTTTCAATACTGTTAGTAGTTCAGCAGCTTGCCTGGAATGGATCACATTTGTTTTTATGAAATTCAGATAGACAGATCTTTACAAATATCACCATAATTTGTTAAAGGCTACTATGAACCTAGAACTGAGTGGTTTAGTTTTCTTCTTATCAAGTCTCTGCTGAAGGTTATGAAGTTGCAAAAATCTCTTGCACAAAGTTCCACATTCCAAGATAAACCATGGTCTCACCCTGAGGCAGTGCCCTCACAGAGCTCACAGGAGCTGGGAAGGTCTCTGGAGGTGAAACCAACAACACATTTTTGACTCTGGACAGTCTCCTCAGACATTTCAAGAGCTCTATATGTTGTTTTTAGAACACTTTTCTTGGTTTATTTTTCTCCTTTTTTTGTTTATCCTGCAGTCAAACAGCTAAAGACAGCACAGTGGATGCTGTTCTATCCTAGTTCATTAACATAACTGTTTCTAAATTTCACCTAATTACTTCCAGGCAAGCTCGGATGGCAATGCAGTTCTGCAGATGCCACAGAATATAAATAGAAAGTAACAGGGGGCACAAATGGAAAGTGCTACATAATTGGAATTTTTTCTACAGTAACTGTGAAAGCAAATGGCACTCTTTATTTTCAGAATCTCAGATGAATTTGTGCATTTCAATTTAAATAAATAAATTTTACTGGTAAAATGTGACACATTTAATACTGAATAATTAATATGTAGTTAGGTAACTTCCTTTTAAGCCATGTTTCATTGCAGCATCCCAACAATCAAAGAGGAATACCTCAGGGGATTAAAAGTGGCTCAGTGCACTTTTTAAAACACTTTAGAAACTATGAAGTATATGGGTTTTAATAAAATAATCTTTAAACTTTGGCTATTCTCCATTATTCCTATCCCCTCCAAGACACATTTCTTTTCAGAGTATTTCCAGTCTTCTATACTGTCAATAGAAAGGTAATATGAAGTTTTCAAGTGCTATACCCAAAACCAACTACAGCAATTCTTACATTTTACCACTGAATCACATCTACTTTTCATGGTTAAAGTTTTAAAAGATGATGGTGATAATCATATAAATTTGCCCAAATTACATCAACTGAAACAGTGTCAAAACAAGGCAGCTGAGGCCTCACCATCCCTACAATTTTGACAGTATTATTACTGTTAAAACAAGTGAACAAAATGAAATAAACCTATTGCTGAACTTCAATCTATAATAAAAGTAATAGGTAACAGACTGTGTGAGAGGGCAATGAATTCTGATTGATTTTAGTATGAAAGGTTTTTTTTATTTTCAGACAGCTATTTCAGCACTGCTATGCTACAATTCAGGGTAAACCTATGAATCACTTAAGAGTAGTTTTAAATTGAATCACTCCAGAAAGACTAGTTTCAGAATTCTTACTGTGTCTTGTGCTTTAAAATTACCAGTAACAGTATCTTCTGCATTTTCTGTAACATGTGGAGACTGCATTCACAGCTGAACAAACCACTTAGGTCCAACAAACTGAAGAAAATATCCCTGGCAAAAATTAATCTAGATTTTTAAACGAATATCATGCACTGTAATGGTATATGTACTTGCTTTCTGCGAGTTTTTTTAATGCCAATCAGAACATAAAAGCTAGTTAATTCTGGACTATAGTACTAATTCAGTGTATTTTCATAACAAAGTCAGAAAATGGAATGACAACATAAAAAACGCTGAAAACAATTAGTGAAAAGGCAAAGTAATTATTAGTTAACACAATGCCTGGATTTCTGTTCAGTTGTTCCCAAATGTCTTTATGTAGAATAATTTAATGAAAATGTAGTTCATTAAGTTGATTCTATCTAGTGCTGTGCATGACCTGGTATAATTGACAACAAACTACATTTTACATTGAGGCATCAGAAGTTATTAATTATTTAAATACAAAGAAGCAAGCAATTTAAATCTTGCATGCCCAAGAACTTTTTAATGCACAATCATAAACACAAAGGCCCAGGTTTGCCTAGCTGAGAATTTAATATTAATTAACTAAAAGCTAAGTGTTCCCAGTTCTTCACATAAATAAATGCTCTGTAATTTACTGATTTGGATACTGTGATTTATCTACAAATCAAAGTAGTTATCTTAAATATAGTTTATAAAACTTATGTATGGAAGTATTTATGCACATTTATGTAGATATTCAACTACAGATATAGAGCTACTGGCAGGTGTATCTATATCTATATATATATCTGATTTCATACATAAACCCCATCGATTTCAAAGATGCAGTATGAAGAATTCAAAATATAGGTGACTGAACAATCAAAGTTTCCCAGTTATTTTCAGTTAGCCATGAAGGTATAAAACCCTAATTTTTAATAAGGATTCTGCAAGGTTCTTCTTCCCTCCTTCAACAAATAGATTATAAAGAAATAGCTACCCATTTAATGAGGTTGACTTAGAATACAAAATTCACAGATAAAAACTAAGTACACACCCTCCAAACACAACACTATATACAGAGTGATTAACTTCATAGAATCATAGAAAGTTTGGGTTGCACGGGATCTTAAAGATCATCTAGTTCCAACCCCCCTGCTATGGGCAGGGACATCTTCCATTAGACCAGGTTGCTCAGAGTCCCACCCAAGACTGCTGTATCCAAAACCTTAGTAAGTATAAATGAATAAATCTTCTCAGCAACCTGTGAACTGAAGGGAATTTAACAACTTCAAAACAGAGACTTTTTCAGAAAATACTGTTATCAAAGTATTTCTAACCAATGCTTAAACTCAAATCAAAACCATAGCAGATGATAATTTATGGAAAGAGGGGGAAGATATCTGCTTTTTCTTATCTTTCAGAAGGTGAAACTTTTACCTTATTGAAATTTGAGGCTCTACAGAGAAATAATTTTAAATTTTATTATTACAGATTAAAGAAAACACAGTCTTTAAAAGAAAAAACTAATTTTGGGATGTTTTATATTAAAGGTAAATACTTTAAAACATATCACACAATCATTTAAAGCACTGTAGATTACGAAAAACTAGGCATAAATTTATGTCCTACAGATTAAATCTATTGTCTAACAATTATATGTTCAGTAGTACCTGTCTAAAACAAAGTTAAGATTCTTAAGAAGTGTAAAGTTAACAAGTGGATACAAAAGTAGATTCTGAGGGAAGGATTTCCTGTTTACTTGGGGTAGTTGATGGTTCGGGGCTTTTTGTATGTGTCTTTGTTTTTTAAACTGAGTAAAAACCTTAATACTAGCATGTGGTAGAAGAAATAAAAGCAAGCAGTCAACCACACAAAAACGTACCAACATCCATGGCAGTTTCCATGAAGCTTTTCTGCCTTGAGGCAAATTCAGCCAACAATTTCTGTTGCCTTTCTCTAGCCTTCTGTCGTCTAAGTGAAAGAAAGGGGAATAAGAAAAAATAAGTATACATAATCAAGCAAAGAAACCCTTTATAATGTTAGGCTGATTACAGTTACCACCTTAAACAGTATCAGTCCAAATTAAGGTTTATATAAAGGAATAATTTCCAAGTCCAAAAAATTAATCTCTTGCTTTAAAAGTGAAGTTTTTTCAGAAGCTAATGTTACTTTCTTTTGAGTCTGAAAATTAGGCCATAACATCACCAGAAAAGGAAGCGAAGACCTTAGTCTTGAAACTTTTTTACCATGGGAAGAAAAAGTGCAATGCCATTTATACAAAACCAAGTACTCCTGTGAGAAACCAACATCTGCAAGTTAATAATAACAGTAAAAATAAAAGCCTACCTCACTCACTTTTGATATCAAGCTTGATGGCAAGGGAAACAATTACAAATAATTTATTTTCCAGCTAAGGCTCCTCACAGTGGTTCCTTCATCTCCACTTCCACCCAAGATACTGGCCACCAATAGCTTTTATACTTGGATTTAAAGAACCTTGAGAGTGTGTCAGATTAAAAACCCGTATCTCCCTGAAGCCAAGCTGACTTCACTAACGTTTTCCTCATTGTTTGTCACAGCTCTGGATTTACAAATGGAAGACATTAGAGACTTATTCTTGTCTATCCTTCTATTGAAACTGTATCAGTGACCTGTACAAGGCTGTATCAACAGCTATATAACTCCCTAAATAAATTTATACTGCAGTGAGTAGAGGAATATTGATGTATGTAAAAATATAAAGAAAACAGGTATTAATTTTCCTTACTTTGACATGAGTTTACAAACAGAGGAAATGGGAGAGTGGAAGTGGGAAAAGCAAACAAAACCCCTACAGCACAGCTGCTCACCACACAGAACATGCCCTGAGCTGAGGGGTTTACACAGCACCTCCCCAGCACAGCTACAGAAGCTCTATCATAACTACAAATTCTGTGCATCAGCATTTACAGGGCATTTTTTCCACTGCACACAGATGATTCAGATAACTAACGTGGGCTTTAAAAACACCACTTGTCATCTGATAGTCTGATGGGTGAGTCCTCTTTAGTCTCAAGCACTGCCTGATTATTAGTGACCTAGTACTGGCATGCACAGGCCCAGAGCAACTCATGGAGTGTAACCCCTTATCCTGAGGTGGCCTATTGATAAGCCAAAGCTTCTAACTTGTTTTCTAAAAGGCATCCTAAAGACCCAGATACTTCTGCCCATTTATCTGCTACATCATACAGTCACCATTTGTCAAAATAACTTCTATTTACAACATCACTAAGATTCATTATTCTGAGGATCAGACTAGGGCATTCATTAGACTTGGTTTTATTTATTTCTCCCTGGAAATTTCTCAATAAACACCTTGACTAAAAGCAGTGACTGTAAATAGATGCATTTAATAAGAAGACATAAACAAACTCTGACAGATTCAGTACAGCTCAGTAATTTTCCATGATGGCCCATGGGAATATGACACTGCAATAGAAAAAATACTGCAAGCAGCTCAAGCTCTCTTCTAGTTCCGTATTTCAGTTTCTATGGCAACAATCCATTGCCTGAGTGATGCCATTATATGTTGAAGTAAGCTAAAAAAGGTGCTTGCTTAACGTGCACAGCCTGCTCAGTCTTCACTGATACAAAACCAGAATTGGGGGAAAATTAAAACAAAACAATCAAAACAGTAAAAATTACTGTGTGGCTTTATGACCATTATCACTCTATGAATTTAGTAATTTCAATTATCACACTGTCCATTAATAAAATTCATGGGTCCACCAATACCAGTACAGATTTGAGAAGAAGGTAATAATCACTCAGAACAACAAAGAATGGGAAATATTAATTTCCATCATTGCTTTAGTCCCCAAACTTAACTGAAAACTTAAAAGTGCCTTCAACAGATCCTTGAAAATATCACATCCCTTATAGGGGGAAAGGAATGACCTTACCCTTTTCTATATGAAAAGTTACTTGTTTCATCAGTGCCTGTGCATATCCTGTACATAAATCTAGCACTGCTGAGTACCACAATAATGATTAGGTGCCCAAGAGGTAGCTATGTTTTATCTAAAGCAGCTATTCATTCTGGCTTTTTCTGATCAGCAATTTTACTTGATAAACCTTGACTATTTCTCTCACTGAATGAACCAATACAAGCAATGTTGAAAAGTACATAAACACTAGCAAGACAAAAATAATTTTACTTTGTAAAGTCTGTAACATACAAATATACTAAATTTATTTGCCATATTTTTATGTGTAATTTTACAGTACAGTGTAGGTCTTGAACATATCAGAGAGAATTTAATGAAAAATTTCTTTTCAAACAAATAAAAATAGCAGAAAAATAAAGGTAATCCAGAAACCAACTGAGTCAGACGACTGCACTTTTCTACCCAAACTTCTAGAACCATAACTACATACTCTGGTCATATGAACCATTCAAAATACTACAAGAACAAGCACTCAATGGTCTTCTTGTCCATTCCAGCCTGTGCTCTCTCTACATCAGCTACTGTGGTAAGCAGTCTGACCAGAACTCCCCAGTTTCTATGCCCTAACCTTCTAACACTATCCACTGTGCTCTCCCTTTGAATACCATGTTCCAGTCTTGGAACAGACATCTGGCATGACAGTATTCAGGCCACATAATATGAAAATACAAACTTATTTTTTAAAAAATATATGAATTTAAAAAAAAATTGAAACATACTTTTAAAATTGAATGGGTCAGACAAGCAAGAAAAGGTAGAATTATGAAACCCATATATAGTAAACAAAACCACAAAACAATCATGGGGTGATGCGTGCATGGGAATGAAGAGACAATACAAATAAAAGTTCTAATTTATCTTCAAGTTAAGCCACAAAAGGTAACACAATCTTAATTCTACACTGTTGTATGTATGAGTTCTATAAATGGCAACACAAAGGGTGAACATATATATCACATAAAATTATTATTAAAATCTTCTAATTTAAAGATCTGAAACAGCAAGGTACAGATTCTTCCTCGGTACCCATGTAAATCATGTACATTCAAACCAGATAAAGAGAACTGTAGAGTTAAGACTTATCTTTTAGTATGTAATTTATACAAAAACTATCAACTAGTTTTATACAAAAAACTATCAATCTATCCATCTATCAAAACAGTCAAACTATCAATCAATACATGCACAACATACACTGTCCTTCTACTGCCCCTTTATCTTGTTATTAATGTTACCTTTCTTCTTTATCCAAAGTTTTCTTCTCTGCAGAACTGATCTTTTTTGGTGGTACAGGAGGTGTCACCTTCCTGCATATCTCTTCAATTATACGTTTGTTCAATCTGCTCTGTACAGCAGCTTTCAGCAAAATTCTTTCTACTGCCGTCATTCCATCTCCGTGAGAGTATCTTGGAATTTCTGGGTGGATTAAAACATCCACATCATCCAGCCATGGGGGATAGTAAGAGTTTTGTTTTCCTGAGAGTTTGTGATGCAATTTAATCAGCAAAGACAGTATGCTTTCCTTGACTTCCAGAATGGCTGTAGTTAACTGTGGAGTTGCACCAGGTGCTGACCATTTCATTGATGTTTTGGGCCGAACCACCTGATTTGCCTCACTGGTGTTCCGATTGATGATCTCCTGAAATTTCTTTCTACGCTCTGCGACCAAACTGAACACTTGAGCTGTCCCTGAGTTCTTGGGAAAAAAATTATCAGGATTAATTTGCAAAAATACAAGTATAAACAGCATACATTTCTAAAACTATGGAAAATACTTCAAGCTAGGAAGAAAAGGATGAAACTTAAAAGATTCTTCTCTGCTCCCAAAATGTACTGAAAATTAGGATAGCAAAATATAAACCTGTATATTGTATTTTTATATGTCTGCTACATGCGACTGCATAAAAAGCCAAGTACCAAACAAAACCATCCGTACCAAAACAAACAACTGATTTTACTCATCTAACTTACAATTCTGTCATCCAAGTAATATTTCCTTAGTTTTTCTGGAATAGTAATAATTTCAGTATCTTTATGTCATTTAAATGCCTTTATTCAAGTCTACTGAGCACTGTCGCACAATGTAACTCATAATGTCACACAGGTGGAACACAGGTGAGCCCACACATCCCCACGGCCATTGCTCATTGTGTGTGGATTCATCAGGTAAGATCCAGAAGCCACATACCCCCATCTGCCAGCAGAACTTGCTATCCAGGGCACATGACTACATGAGTGCAGCTACGTTAATGACAGAGCCCATTTAGATCTATCTTATACTACTCTTGCTTGCAGTACCGAATTAAGGATCCATGTACTGAATCCACAGCAGAAAAATATTTCTTCAATGTTTTGAACATGAAATTCAGCACACTAACATCTTACCCTCTCCTCCTCAGAAGGTTGGGCAATTAAGAGATATCAAATACTGCAGACATCAACCATAAAAATGGGATTCTGACAATCATCTCACCTACCTTATGTGTCAATCTATTTCATGCCATCTCCCTAGGTTTAGATTTTGTCTATTTTTCTGACATGAACATGCAAAAGAAATATCCATTGTATTTCGCTGTATCTGGCACACAGTAATCACAAGTGCTATATACAATAGATGCAAAAGCAACACTGACACAGAGATTATAGCATCTACCACCTATAAATCTTTCAGGATCCCACCATTTACTTTTTTTTTTTCCCACAACAAGAAGTTACTAATAATTATTTCAAACGCACTTTCAATATAAGGTTAAACTTACCTAGACTCAAGAAAGCTAAGACTATTCTACATTATTAAATGTTAGTAGTATCTTGGCAAGACCAAACAAGCCTAAACACAAAGCTCAAGCAGTAAGCTACCAATGACATTTTGTATTTGATAGAAAGCTTTCATTTCCAAATACATACTAAAAATGTAAAGGCATTTTATTGCTTAAAACTCTACTAAGATTACCATCAAGAACATGAAAAAAGCATGAGTCCTTGCAATATGAATTAAAAGGAAATTCAAGAAAATTAGAAGATTCCATTGAATGTTAAGGTGAGCACAATTAAAGCCATGTTGCTAGTTAATTGCTTAGGAGAACAAACTGCACACAGATCTACCTCTCTCTGGAGGCTCTTCCGCCTTGAACTCTGGTAGATTGAGGACAAAAAAAGTCATTAAATACATCATTTCGAAGGAGGTATCATTTGAAATAACTTCTGTTTCTGCTATCAGTACACTTATGAGAAATAACTGAAGGAAAAAAATATCCTAGGAAATTCATAAAAACAGTGACAAAACTAAAAAAAATGTCAACACAGGCAATAACCTAAACTAACCTAGAGAATCTAGTATTTGTATATACTCACTTGTGATGAGGCTAAACCATCAGAACTTGTACTTGCAGGTGGTTCCCTCTTCACCTCAGGAGCAGTTTCTGGTACTCTTACTCGGACATAATTAATGAAGTGACGCATGTTAGAAACCAAGTTACTACCTGGAAACCAACTATCATGGCACCGCTCTTGTCCACCTGCAGATTCCTAAAACAAATAAAAAAACTCTAGTATACTTTCTCTGATGTATTAAAATAATTTATGTTGCTTTTGTAACTGTATTACAGAGACCATAATATCTCCATGAGATAGGAACAGTATGTAGAACATTATGTACCTCAACAAAGCTAATATACCTCTGAAACGTTTTAATGACTGATGTGAGGCCTGTGAGGACCACAGGGCTGAAAAACACGTAAGTCTAAGTGTTTTATCTGAATATAATCAAATACAGCCATTAGTGCTAGCCAGCAGAAGTAGAAGAAACTCCAGAGAGTAAACCAAAGCTGTACAATGTAAGATTATTACAAAATTCAGAACTATACAGATGTCAATCTCTGGAAAAAAAATATGGCAAATTCTTAGTCAAAAAGCAGTGTTGATCAGTGAGAAAAACTATGGTAATATAAGGGAATCTGAAATCACAAAAATAATGGCTCTTTATATTCAAATCACATCAAAAGTAGAATTGGAATTCTGACTAATGCACATATTTCAGAACATACAGATTTTTAGCAATAAAATGCTCAGTGACAAGGGCTTCAGTTGAAAAATTAGAGATTTTTAGACACAATGATTCAAAATATTTTTTGCATGATTTTATTTATTTACAGAGTAGTAAAGATCTAATCACTGTTGTCAGATCACACATACAGAAACTACTGAAAAATATAACAAGATACCATACTCATCCTTACAACACCACATTTTTGTTGTTTTTATTAGTTGTTCCCTATATAAGTAAAAAAAGATGCTTAATTCTAACACCTCTGGTAAAATATAATTTTAAAGAATACTGAATCATTAAACAATACCTTTGTATTTTGAAGAAAAAGATGGTATTTTTTCTTACCTCTTCATCTGATTCTTGTTCAGAAGAATTTTCCAACCCCAGCTCAATCAAATATAAAACCATGCAAAGCACATGCTCTGATAAATTCTGATGATCCATTAATATCTAGGTAGCAAAAGAGAATATCACATCATAGAAGATTAAGGCTTCAGTACATGTAACTTTAAAAAAGAGTGTTCTGGATAATACATTTTTGACTCTTCAGTTTTTGTGGGTTTTTGGGTTTTTTTGTCTTTAATTTGATTAAAAATTATTTAAGGATTTAGAAAAAACCTAACCTTTGATCAACACCACAGAAGGAAAATTTAATTTTACATCTTTCCAGGCAAACAAATTTGTATCTTAAAGTTATTACTAGTTCAAGCTGTGATTGACATTAACACCAGCATGGCAGGTAAGGTTGCTTAGACACCACTCCTGCCAGTTACGTGCAAAGAGCTGTTCCCAGCCTCCCCTTCCTTTTTCATGTGATCAATCACCAAAAGGCCTCACAAGGTCCTAGTCCTGTAAGTGGTGCTGACATAATTGGGAACACCATAAGGGTTAACATTAATTTAGTTCACAACCATCTTCACATAATCTTTTCCATTTACAAATAATAAACAACCTTATCTTTAAATTAATAAATGCCCATATCTTTCTTCTAACACAGCTTTCAATGCACTGAGAGGAAGAACCAGTACTGCTAAAATTAAAAACCAGGACAACTTTCCTCTTGAGAATATTCTGAATTAAAGGCAAGAAAACGGAAAAAAAATTCAAGTTACCAAAAAAGTAGGTGAGAAAATATGCTTAAAATTTTATCGTACACAGGTTACTATAAAAACTAGTATTTTTAGAGTGTAGCCTAGTAAAGTTTTAAATATGACTTGGTTTTGAATGGATGAGTTTTCTAAGTAGATAAAACCAATAGGACCATCAGAGAGGTAAAGTTGTTTAAAAAAAAATACTGTTTTACAATATTCTAAATTCTAATATTCTACAGTATTTTCTAAAAAATTATTTTGAGAAGCTGATTTAATCAAAACTAACCAAATCTGATATAATAGAGGTTATTTAATTAAAAAGGGGACTCAGTATTATGTTAAAATGAAGAGCATTTGCAATTGTACCAGTCAGAATCAAAATCGTATTGATCAATGCTTCTGAAAAGTACCATCACCAAACAGAGTTTACTGTTCTTCCACAGGAAGTCCCAAGAGCCAAGAGATACAATAAAGGCTTCATGAATTGGCAAAATTTCACAGAGCAGACATTATTTAAGCCGACCCATAGAATCAACCACAATGTATTTTCCACAATGTAAATCTGGTGGAAAAGTATTTGGCATTCCATGTAAAACAGCAACCCAGTAATGGTTAGGATTCTCAGGATTTAAGCCCTTGAAGGTTCTTAATGGAATAAGAGAAAAAGTGGACAAAGACCCCCAAGCAAGACCGTAAAAGGTGATGCATTCCCTCCCTATAGTCTCCATTTTTGTTCCACGTCAAAAGATTATTTGATCTTCTACATAGTCCCAGGCTCTCCTTTCCTTCTTTCACCAGCCTTCCTGTAGTACAACAGATATTTTCTATTCAACAGAAATTTAACAGTGAAACAAAATATAAGTTTTAGGTAAGCTTGGAGCCATTAAAAGAGAACAAAAGGAAAAGTCTGCCCGGGAAAAACACTACTCAAACAAACCAGTTTTTATAGTCCCTCATCTGCCTCTGCAGCACACTGCTTTGAAAACACTTGCTAAATACAAAGACAGATTCAAAGTCCATTTTCTGATTAACGGACTTTTCAAAAAGGATGTGCTTCTCTTAAAAGACAGCAGCCAACTATCAAAGATAAAACCAAACATAACTTAACAGCACCAATTAGCCCTGAAAACCAATTGCTGTAACGTTATCAAAAGCCAGAATGTATTTGGGAAGTGATGTTAGAAACAACTGCAGTTTTGAGAGTTATTTGACACTGAGGATCTAAAGCCATCAAAGTTGTGGATTTTTGAACAGGCGCTGCTGATGCCTTAAAATTCTGCAATAGGAGTCAAAGGAACACTACTCATGCCACTGTGCTCCCTGAAACCACCAAGGAAGAACAATTTGAATGGCAACTCTGATGGTTAAGACAACGTTCTTCAAAGTAGAACAGGATAATTCATCCACTTGGGTACTGACTTAGAGTGTGGCTATATGAAACAATCATTCGTGAAATAATCAAAGTGGTAGGAAAAAGCTCATACTAGACTTAAAAAATAAAACAAAAAAAAACCCATTATATAAAATTGAACCTGACTACTCCAAATAAACTTTAAAAAATCATGCTTCTAAAAACTTTTGTAAAAACATGGAAATAAACCAATGCACTTAATGAGAATCATGACTATACCTTGTAAAGAAGTGTGAAGAGCACGATGTGCAGGGTTTTACAGTGCAAAAGCTTTATGAGACCCCTATAACTTGGGTGTAGTGGTGTTCTCTTCTTGTAAGGAGGCCATGGGTTTCCAGGGAATTTGCCACTTTGCTTTAAACTGTTGAAACAAACATTAAATGTTGAAACTACTGTTAAACACTCCAGTAATGTAGACACCTGCCACTGCTGTAGATAAACTTCACTTGGTGTACCTAAGAGGAAACTAAATAAAAAAAGATAATACTCCTTCAAGTAAGCTATAACTGATATTTAAACACTATCTTTGGTTAAGTATTTTATCTGTGATGACATTTACTACTTTGTCTGTGGCCCTTCAGATGTATTTTTAAGTATTTACGGAAGAGTAGCAGACTAAGATATCCAAAACCCTGACATTGCTTGTAAATTTATAGACTATTTGCTCAAGAACAAATCTAGGGCTTGAAAACATTGAGAAAGTGATTAGCATTACCAGGCAGTGAAAACAAAAAGATTGTTGTGGAATGAGCAACAATATGATGTTGCATTTCTAAAAATGATCCAACTTACAATGCTGTGTATCTGTCCATTGCAGACTGCACATCTCTACGGTAAACTGTTCGAAGTATTACCATGACAGGGTCAAACTCCTTATCCCAAACTTCAGCTGTTGTTCAAAAGAAATTACATGTTAACATTCTCTTTAAAGACCTTACCACTTATTCTAGATTTTGTTCTTAACTAGCTTTAATTATGTCACTTCTATTATTTTTTTTTCCTGGCAAACTACAGCAATTTGAAATAATTCTTATTAATAATACTTTCTATATTAATAATTACCAATATTTATCACAATAGAAAAATATTTTTGGTGAAATTTTTATTGGTTTCAAAACAAAAAAATAAAGCAACCCCAAAATATATTTTTTGTAAGTCTCTTGGTTTGTTCTTTTTCATTTCCAAGTACACATAAGAAAGATTTACATTATTTTTCACTTGGTACATGATAAGCCCAAACCCTCTTGAAAGTAGGAAGTAAAGACTGTGGGGCAGTTAGCAGGTAGATGATATTTTATCATTAAGTGTAGTGAACAAAATTGCTAGAACAATACATGTAAGGAGGGACTCCGTGGGGTTTAGTTATGGGGATAAAAATAGGGACAAGAGATCTCTAAAGATGAGTTTTAGAACATGAGGGTTTATTGCGAAAGAGCATGAGCGTGAGAGGCCTGCTGGGCTGCAAGACACAGCCCAAAGCAGGCCAGAGAAAAGAGAGAGAGAGAGAGAGAGAGAGGGAGAGAGAGCAGAAAGAGGAGAGCAAAAGAGTAAAAGAGAGCGATTTGCTGTTTACAATGCAATAAATCATCTTCTCTGTTGAATATTCTAATTCCCTTTAACCAATCTAAGACAAGCTACAAACTCTACAGCATTTACATACAACCTATAAGAATCATCACATTACCATATGGGGTCCTGTTTCAAACCTTAGAAAACTGCTTTTTGGGATCTCCACCAGGCAGGCAGGGTCTGCTCTGACCTTTGGACCTGCCTGGGCAGAGGGCATTGTTCTATCAAGAAGGGGGATTACCTTCCTTGGCCATACCATTGTTTTTTAGTTACTCTACAACTCGAACCTTGTCTTCGTTTCAATCTCGCTCATATTTTCCATATTCTCAGCATCTTTTGCAAGGTAATCATATCTATAAGGCTTTCCTATTTCATCTTCCCCAACAAACACAGTTTTTTGTTCAGCATCAAAAATGGTCAAGCTTTGTATCAAATAATATTTACAATCAATCTTTTACAAATATGCCTCTGTTTTATAACTAATATCTCTGCATTCTTTCAGCATTAAAATCTTAGTTACATCTGTTTAATTTAGTAACTCTAAAGTGACATCCAGAGTGGCTTTTCAGAGCAATCACAAACAGAAAAGTCTAAACAGTTTATAAAAATATCCCATTTGACGGTCTTTGTTTTTTTCCTATTTACAAGTTATTAAAAAACAAAACTAAGTTTCAATCTAAAGCCAAATGAAGACTTTAATTCTATGAGGTATTTTGAAGTGTTTAGCTCTCATAACACAAACAAGTGAAGGAAAGATTCCATGACCCTAAAACTAAGAAACCCAGCGGATACAGAATTTTAGCTCCACCAGCAGGCGTAACACAACACAAGTGCTTACAACATTCTTCAAAGTTTCCACAGGCAGAAATAAGCAGCTTTACCACATTTCTGAGATTAATTTTTCCCAGGCAGGAAGACAAGTGCCTATACTTCTATCCAGTGGTCTGTCCTCTATATATTAACCCCTGCTAAGGTTAACAGTTTTACAGATATCCTCATAGACTGCTGAGAGAGAACACTTAGCAAAGTGTCCATTATGTATGAAATATGATCAAATTTAGCTTGTGAAAAAACCCATTTTTTCTGCCCAGAATTTAGTACTGCAGTCTGAAACACACATCAAGCTTGTTTGGGCTGCTAACACATAATGAGAAAAAAGGACTGAGTGAGCCATACAATGAATACTGGAAATGCGCACACAGCTCATCTCCAGCACGCAAACCTACAAAGTGCAGAGAGAACCTGGTTTTGGAAATTGGTTTGGGTTTTGTTTTTTTTAAATGACGGTTAATGGAAGCAAAATCTAGGGATCTACGAACATAAAGTAGATTCCACCCCCCTCAAATTTAGGGAAACAAGGGATTAGAGGATTAGAGAGAATGGATCTGATCACGACTTGCTTTAACCGTGACAGGCCACAAACTACAATGCGTAAAAGCAAAGGGTTTGAGAACCTATACAGTCTTACGAAGAGTATGAACACTTAAGAGGGTAAAGAAAGCCTTGTCAGCGTTTAGTCCTGCAGAAGATTTTTCAGCTCTTATTACTTTAAGAAAAAGGGAATCTGCAAAGTGTTATAAATCACTTCAGTATTCACTGCTACAGATGAGATACTTAACACAGTTACCTCTGGAATAAATGGTTTACCTAAGTTTAAAAAAAAACTAGATACCAAGAACCTCCAGACACCGCAATCTAGCACTAGATTCCCTAAATATAAAGTGCTATAATTAAAAACAGCATAATCCACCTCTTTTTCCTTCACGTTGTGTTATGAAAAAGACCAGCATGTCATGAGCTCCAGAAACCGGACATGACATGAAGAAATGCAGTTTACATAACATTAAAATAAAGTTATTTCAGATACATAGGTGTTGACCTGCCTAATTACACATTCACGAACCAGGATTAATCAATTCCCAAAATTTTGGTTTCCCAAAATTACTTCATTAGTTGTTGATTTGTAAAGCAGAGCTTTACTGACACTTCAATCTCCCAGTACAAAAACTGGTAAACAAGTTATTACAATATTAGTACCTACATTATCCACCACCCCCCAAAGAAAATCCACAAAATATTATAAACCAAATGGTTTCAAAATTGTCAGACCCTAACCTTCCCAGTTCTCAAGGAAGGTATACAGGGGAGGAAGGAGTTAATCCCTCTTCAGCTTTGCCATTAGACTGAAGCACAACCAGAGCACATGGAGCATTTCAGATTTCTACAGGCTTATCTGCTCAGTGACAGAAAACAGTAATGGAACACTGAGTTCTTAAATTCTTTCTCTCCTTTGATATACCAATGCTGTGTTGAGTCCAATTTAGATGACAAGCTGGTCAGGGAAAGAAACTTGTCATTTTGTCACTGTATGCATAAGAGAATTATAGAACAATATTCTACAACAAGTCTAGCCTGAACATTTTTCTAGACCCTCACTACTGACTGTGAAAAATGTTACAGGATACTAATACAGTTAAGCAACATAAAATAAGGAAGTATGTGTCATGGTATCTTTAATAATCAAAAGGTGGAGAAGTTCAAAGAAAGTATCTTTGCAATTGACATTTCACTGGTGCGCAAACAGTTCTAAACGCTACTAAATATACATCAGATTTATTTAAATCACATTAATAATTAAGTATGCACATCAGTAAAATACAAATAAGATCATTTTTCAGTTCTCCATTTTCCTTTGCTTTCTGAGGGTACCTAATTAATATGAGAAGCTCATTTTCCCTCTAGATCAAAATCAATTTATTAAAGACTATTGATGGTCTTTAGCAATGCTCTTAAATATTAGCAATAGACAATAATGAAAAATTCAAACAAGTTTTGTGGGGTTTTGGTGGTGGGGGTAGGTTTGGCTTTCTCATGGGGAGGATGGGGTGCGGTTTTCAACACTGGTAGGTTGGATTTGAGTTTTGGGGTTTTTAAGGGAAAAAAATGCACTGCAACAAAACCAAACAAACTTCAGTTAGGCATCTTACCAATGAGTACGTTGCAAGAGAACACTGATTACCATACCTTTAGGTGTGTACATTCCTTGTTGCATGGAACCTCCCGGTTCAAAAACAGGAGCTTTAAAGTCAGCAACTGCTGACAGGACCGATTCAAAGCTTAAGCTTCCTGGAATAATACCACTTTTAGGATTAGGGTTTTCTGGAATGTAATGTTTGTGTTAAG
This sequence comes from Entomyzon cyanotis, assembly GCA_024500445.1. Classification (NCBI taxonomy): domain Eukaryota; kingdom Metazoa; phylum Chordata; class Aves; order Passeriformes; family Meliphagidae; genus Entomyzon; species Entomyzon cyanotis. The sequence goes on along the minus strand of JAKEPQ010001027.1, from coordinate 8,861,827 downwards.
GAAAGCAAAGTTAACTTAGTTGCAGGACACACCATTTCACTCCCCTCTGGACATTTTCAGTCTGTCATTTCAGACCACATCTCAGCAGTGCTCTGTGCTTACCACAAGAGGTCTGTATGCTCCAGCTGCTATGAACAGTAACTGCTACTGAGGAGAATTTAAGCCTCCCAGCTAGGACATTAAACATTTTAGAGCAAGATTTGCTACAAGCTTGGCTCAAGACATTAGTACTTAATGAGAAATAAAAACCACTATCTGTAGTGTGTATAAAGTTTCTGTAATTGCCTTTATGTACAAACACTTTGTCTCTCTTCATAGGGAGAGTATTTTGCACTTACAGCTAAGTGCAGAAAAAGCAAGCAAATAGTTCAGGATCCATAAACACAATAAGTAATTCTGTATCTTGGATTGGATAATTCTCCTTTTTGGTAGCAGTACTTAACTGACCTATTGGCATTACCCTAAAACACAAGCAGCACAAGTAAGTAAACTTTTGCTTACTGATGATTGCTTATATAAATGATTCACTTATTTTACATAGTTAAGTCATTCACTTAAGTGAATTGTTTTAAGTAATCACTTATTTTACGTACTTAAGGGACTGAGTAACTAGATCATACAATAATAATTAATAGTTCTTATTATGCATTTGTTACTCACAATCTCATCCTTTCCTATCATTGTATTCCTAATATTTTTGCTCAGTGTCTACCCCTAGACTGCAAGGTCTTTTATGCATCCATGACAAGCTTCTTAATTTGCCTACACAGCCTAGGGCTGATAGCAGCAAAACTTGTGTATTTGTAGTCAGCTGCCCTACATTCATACATGAACTGTATGCCTGCGCAGAGGGACTTCTTGGAGTTTGCTATTCTTTCCCCATAACACACACACACTTCACTTTAATGTCAAAGCAACATGCAAGATTGCTATTTGCATTTTCAGCTATTGATAGCAAAAGGCAATATAATGTAGAGTGACTTCTTTTTATGCTGGCATAAACTTAAGAAAAATCCAAGGCTCAAATCCAGATAAATGTGACACTTGGCTACTTTCCACAATGTCATTGGAAAACACACTTTTTACCTCACACGTAAAAGATTTCTGCAGTGTTAGAAAAATAATAAAAATACCTGTATGGCATTTGGTATCAAAATTAATTTAAACTATTAAAAAGTATTGCATTTATTGTAAGAAAAACCAAAATTGGAGCAAATGCCTTTGCTAGTAAGTATATGCAAACACACCTTCACACAGTTTTTTAAACTACGTAAACTAAAACCCTGTTGTTCAAGCCTCACTACTATCCAGGCACCTGTCATTCTCATTCATGCACATTAGTTAATATATTCCAAGGATATGAGATCCAATAATGAACTGTGTGTCCTGTCATTCATACAGAGTTGGGCTACCATCTCCGCTCTGAGGATCTCATCATCTGTCATTCCTAGATCAATGAAATGTAAAAAGCTGTTCAAGTAGCATGATTTTAAAACACACAGTTTTCATTTGACATTAAAAGCATGTCAAACACAAATTAAATAATGATACAGTGCTATAAAAATACAGGAGAAAAAAAGGGAGGCGTGCAAATGTTATGAAAGGCACAATCTCAATCAGAAAATACAAGTACGAACTCAAACTGCTGTCTTTCTGGAAAAGATACAGAATCTTCATGTGATCACCTACACAAATCACCCACTTCCATTAAATAAATTTTTCTCCATTTCTATATATTATGTCTATTTCTACTTCATAAGGGATTAAAATTCAGTTACTGGCAAAGATGAAGCCAAGTGTTGAATGCTTTAAGTTACTCTACGGTCAAACAGCTTTAAGACAGCTACTAAGTGCTGAATATAAATGAAGGAGTAATAATGTTGTTTACATACCAGTATTCGTAAAGCAGTGACTCTTACCTAAATGTAAACGAAGACTTAACAAAAGGACCAAAAACGTTAAGGCTCCTTCCAGCATGGACCTTTCGTGCTCTGAGTCAAGAACTGTATTTTGATGCTGTGATGCCATCGTTAACAAATCCACCACCTTAAACCTACACAGCAAACAGTAAAGTCAGAAACATCATTCTCCAACATTAAAGCACCAATGTGAAATGTACTGATAAACTCAGGATAGCACTCACAACAACTTAAAATGAAATACAAAAGCCCAAATGAAAATCCTCTTCTTTTCACATTTCAATTTTTATTTAACTATCTATGGAATGTGCTATAGTGATACTCACTCCACATGAAAACACCTTATATTTATCAACATATAAAAACTAATGCATATTAATCAGTTTTCAAACCCTGCTTTTTTTTCCAGAAGCGCAAACATCCTGTGTCTCTTACTATTGCAGCTCTATTTATCTACTTCTTCAGGACAGAGTATCCTACCACATGAATATGCATGAAACTTAAAAACCCTGAAGATGCTCAGAAAATAAATATCTGAAGCTTCACTACTGCCCTGTAAATCAAAAGTCAATGCTGTTTAAAATCAAGAGGTACCTCTTTCAATAGAACCCTTAGGTAAGTGTTAGTTTTGGCTAGGCAGAGTTGTACCACTGAAGATTTGTTATGTATCAGATATGCAATTTTTCTATTACATGCCATAAGTTACTCAACAGCTTGTGCAACATTGAACAACAGCATTCATCTTTTAGTCCTACCTTTCAAAAACAGATGAAATAAAATAATCTGGGTCCAGCCTAGAGGCACAGACCTGTAGAAATAGAGTAAATTATTTTTATTAAATTAATTCTATTCAATAGTTTGCTGGTAAATAATATTGGCTTGGCTTCTCAGAAAACATAACTTACTTGCAGCAGATAAATGTCAGGATCAATCATTGAATTGCAGAAATGAGACTGCACATAAGTCATGGCCTGTCCTTTAATCTGTAGACCATTCCTAACCCACATATTGCTGTGAATTTCAGAAAGACTTGCCTGTTGAGGGAAAAAAAAGTTATAAACATTTCAGGGATGTTCAGCTACTCAGTTCAATGTTAGCAGATCATCAGTATATTATCACAGGAAAATAGAAATCATAGAACAGTTTGGATTGGAAGGAACCTTAAAGATTTCCAACCCCTGTGTGCCATGGGTAGGGACACCTTCCACTAGACCAGGTTCCTTAAAGCCCCATTCACCCTGGCCTTGAACACTTCCAGGGATGGGGCAACCATGACTTTTCTGGGCAACCTGTTCCAGTATCTCACTACCTTCACAGTAAAGAATGCCTCTGTGATACCTCATCTCAACTACTCTATTTCAGTTTAAAGCCATAGCCCCTTGTCCTGTCACTACACATCATTGTAAAAAGTCCCTCTGTGGCTTTTGTGGAGAGTCATAGAATTGTCTGGATAGGAAAGGACTTTTAAAGGTCATCTAGTCCAACCCCCCCTTCAAGACGAGGGACATCTTCAAATAGGACAGGTTGCTCAGAGCCCCATCCAATCTAACCCTGGATGTTCCCAGCGATGGGGCATCTACCACTTCCATGGGCAACCTGCTCCTGTGTTTTACCATCCTGACAGTAAAAAAGGTACCATAGGTAACCTATGATCTATGATCTAGATCAACCTACTGCAGTTTAAACTCATTACCCTTGTTCTATTGCAACAGGCCTGCTTTGTCCCCAGCTCTCTCTAAGGTCTCCTCAGAGCCTTCTCTTCTCGAGGCTGAACAATGCCAATTCTCTCAGTCTGTCTTCATAACAGAGGAGCTCCAGCCCTCTCATCATTTTATTCATTATCATTACACATGTGCGTACATACATACTATGACTTCATAAACGTTCTTACACTACTTTACTTCTCCTGGAGAGTGAGAGATGAAAAGAACCACTGCAAGTTTATGAAATAGATACCATACTTTCATACGAGAGCACATTTCAGGCAATGAAAATTATCAAAGACAAAAAATTGATTTATACATGTATAAATCATATACATGTATTGTTCATTAAAATCTTGAAATGTACACCAAATGAAGGCCATGGAACCAAAATGAACCAAAAATTAAGGCATCACAGTTAAAAAGTGTTAACCTGTACTCCATTCTATCCACATTAAAATTCTATCTTTTCAAAGGATTGGTTCTTCCTACCATTTTGCAAGTGCTATAGTGAATATTATTACTATTATATGCTTCTCAGAGTATGATAGCTAATGCCACATTTTTAATTTTGGAAATAGGAAGAGAAAAAAAAAAAAAGATCTTACCCTAACTACTCAGTAGATTCTAGTTATTATTGTCACATATTGCTTATTTTTATATTCCACAATTAAGACATACTTTCTATTGTTAAGTTAGATATCTGCTCATACCTGAATCTGAAGTGGATGAATCATTAGTTTCATCAGCATCTCCTGATCTGGCAAGATAGTATCCAGATCTAGTTCTTGGCATTTAACAGCCTAGAAACAAAAGCAAGCACACACTGTACTGAATGATCACATTCAACAGGGAATTTCCATCTTCTGTAAAACTACAACATGTGCTTACCTTACTTAAAAACATGGCAAAGTAACGGTGCAGTGGCAAATGAAAAGTAACTTGGTTAGGTGCTGGCTGAAAGTAAAATAAAGGGTTTTAATAAAATATATAGAAAAAACCAAACATACAGATGTCTTTGGCACAACCACCAAGAACAGTATCTTACATGTCTTCATTTGACAGACTTACTAACCTAGTAGTACTTCATTCCCCTGTCTTTCTGATTATTCAGACATCTTCCTCAGATGGTTGTAATTAATCTCTTATTGAATCCCCAGAAACTAATGGCACTCTGTGTTGACTGAAGTACTGCCTGCCAAGTTGCAAAGCTGCTCCCCATTTCCATAGCAGAAGAGAACTTCTGTTTTGCCACTGCTTCATTCAGCTCTTCATTCAGCATACCAATAGCACTGCTTTTAAAACTCACACACCTTAAGCTTGTACCCACAAATCTAAATCACCAAGACTCTACAAAAAAAATAAAGGATCCTAGGACATAACATCGTAGGTATTAACTACAAACTATGATTTCAGTAAAATTTGATTGATCCCTACCTTGATTAGTCACTTGATTTAAGGGGAGGGGGCTGGGCATAGGGAGTTTATCACGTTTGTAATTTAATCAGATTTTTACAGTACTTTGCTTACATTCACTAAGGATATTTACCTCGTCCACAAAGTTGATAGCATCAAACCAGTCCTGAAGCGCTTCAAGGCAGTATCTGACAACATTGCGTGTGTATTCTTGTGTTTCCTGCAGTTAAGAGAAACCAGCATACTATATGAGCCAAAACAGTTTTAAGTGTCATTGTTTTCCTACTACGAATAAATACAATTATTTCAAGAATATTTTTACAGCACACAGAAACATTAAGGCTGGAAAAGACCTCCAAGAGCACTGACTGAACCATACAGCGTCAACTACACCACAGCATTAAGTGCCAGGTCCATTTGTTTCTTGAACACTTCAAGGGATGGGAACTCTACCACTTCCCTGGGTAGTCCATTTCAATGCTTAACCACCCTATCCATGAAGAAATTCTTCCTGTTGTCCAGTGTGAACCTCCTCTGGTGCAGCCTGACACCATCTTCTCTTGTCCCGTTGCTGGTTACCTGTGAGAAGAGGCCAACTCCAACCTGGCACTGCCCTCCTTCCAGGGAATCGTGGAGAGTGATAATGTCCCCCTGAGCCTCCTGCAGGCTGAACACCCCCAGCTCCCTCAGCCACTCCTCATACGACTCACTCTCTAGACCATTCACCAGCTTCGCTGCCCTTCTCTGGACACACTGCAGCACCTCAAAGCCCTTCTTTTACTGAGGGGCCCAGAACTGAACACAGGATTTGAGATGCAGCCTCACCAGTGCCAAGCACAGAGGGGCAATCCCTGCCCTGCTCCTGCAGCCACACTATTTTTGATAAAGGCCAGGATGCCATTGGCCGTCTTCACGGCTCATGTTCGGCTGGCTGTTAACCAGGTCCTCTTTTGCCAGACCACTTCCCAGCCACTCTGCCCCCAGCCTGTGGTGCTGCCTGAGGTTGTTCTGACACAAGTGCATGACCAGGTGCTTCACCTTACTGAACTGGCCTTGACCCATCAATCCAACCTGTCCAGATCCCTCTGCACAGCCTTCCCGCCCTCCAGCAGATCAACACTCCTGCCCTACTTAGTGTCATCTGGGAATCAACTAAGGGACCACTTGATCCCCTCATCCAGATCATCAGTAAAGATACTAAGCAGAACTGACCCAAACACTGAGCCTTGGAGAAGCCCACTAGTGACTGGCCACCAATACAGTTTGAGTCCTTCTCATATGGAAATTACTAAGCATTAGGACTGTTTCACTGTTTCTCTAAAGGATGACCACTCCAGTGGAGGGAATTAAGGCACCTTCAGAACAGTCAGCTGCCTACCATTGTTTTATTTATCCATTTACTACTACTCCTAATTTAGAGCTGTAAGCATAAAAAAATATCTTTCCATGCAACCAAAAAGAATAGTCCCATCATAATGAAGTGTCTACTCACAGACACAGCCAACATTAAAATTACATTAGGATGACTTATATATTTCCATTCCCACTGAACAAAGCCAGAATGACCCAGAGACATCTATCAAGTTCTTCATTAGATTAGAAGTCATTCCATATCTACAGCCATATGAAATGACTGCACACACCTGAACTTGTAGTCCCTGTACTAGAGACAATAAATTACATACAAGCATGAATTCTGTACTCACTCTACACAGAATCTGAATTGACTGGAGTTTTATTTCATTTAAATAGACAAAGACAGCAAAATCTAAGTTTTTTCAAACAAAAAACAGACCTTTCAGGTTTGAGAATTCTAGAATAAGTCATGAATAAAACCAAGAATCATGACAGGGAAATGTTAGCCTTACCCTAACTTTGCAGTGTGACAGAAGACCCCACATTGGCTGCGCACAGGCTTCCAGCTCAGCAGCAAAGGCAGCATAGTATGTCTGCGATTCAAACTCCACGTGTTCATTTAATTCTCGTTTATTTAAATTCATACCTTCAAAGATTTAAGCAGAGTTATACAACCCAAGATTTAACTAGGGCTAAATGGAATGCAGTATTTTTAGTATTATGCATTTACACACCTCTAGAAACAACTCTAACTAAGTGTAAAAATGTATTTTATATAGCAGCAGAATATTTGATAAAATACTGGAAGAAGAAACAAAGTTTGAACAGAAATAAACCAGAAAAAATACTAGCTAGGAACTGCAGTCCTTGCTGTTCAGGGGACACTAATTTCTACTTTGAATGCCACTTAGTCAATCAGAACATCTGAATGTTGGTCCTCTTTCTAAATAGAACACTTATCAGTATTGAGAAGCTTACAATTTTAAAATATAGAAACACTTAGAAAAAGATCCCGATGTATTAGATTAATTTCCCATATATTTAAATTTAGAACGTAACCAGTAAAACAGTTTGCTTTACAGTTATGATCTGTACTTTAAGTACAACCTCAGAATTCTTGCACCATGAATCTCAGTCGACTAAGTGTGGTGTGCCTGATCTTCAAATACTTCACATGAGACAAAGACCAGTTAGATATTTTTGTAATCTGTTTCCTGTTGTCTTCAAGAAATACAATCTTAGGGGAATGCTAATAAATTAAATATTTACATACAGCATTGTGCAGATTTTGCTACTGTGAACATTAAGCTGTCTTAACATCCTTGTATTAGTACTGATTATAAAAGACACATACCTTGAAAAAATGATACAAAATTCATCCATGTTACCAAAAGACCATGATCTTCCAAAAATTTCTTTGCCACACTTTGGTGTGAAAGTATGTTTATAAAATCACTAACCAGGGGCCAGTAAGTATTATTCTTCAGTAGTGCTTCCCCACAATTCACCACAACATGTAAACTATTCTCTTCATCTAGATTTAAAAAAGAAAAAACCAAAATAAAAGGAGAAGACAAAGGAATTTTTATTATTTATTAGAAGTTACAAAATAAAGCAAAAATAAAAATTAGGATGTACTGTAATGCTGTGGTCAGACACACACACAGAGAAAACTGCAAAAAAGAAAAACTGTTCTTCTGTGGTACCAGAGGCTGTTTTTGCATAATGGACTCAACAACATAGATGCCACTCAGCGGGAGTCACTTATACTTTGAATGGAATCACAACTTTCAGAGAGCAACACATTAGTAAAATCATCCCATCTATGCCCCTTTCAATACTTTCAAGAAGTATAGAAGGACCAAACAATACAATTCCTATTACAAACACATGAATTTTACTTTGAATTTGACATACCCCTAGTAACCAAGGTATCTTACAGCCTTCAAGAAGAAATCTGGTGATCAAAACCTACACTGGCATGTTGAATCTGAGAAGAGCAGAGCAAAGCATTCTCCCATATAAAGTTCATTAGGAGGAAAGCGCTGATAGAGAGGAAAAAATTCTCCAAGAACATACAGATATAAATCTTCCCAGGGAGCCAGTTTTATCAACTGCATCTATAATTCTACCTCTTATCCTTTCACACTACATGTGAGAGAGCTAAGCTGAGTTAGTAAAACTTATGAAGTTGGTATCAACACAGGCCAACTCTGTTTCATTAAAACAGCTTCTCCACAAACACCCTTAGGGAACTGTATATTTTAAATAGGTGTCAACTGTTCAAAAGACTATTAGGATCTGTAAGCAATGCAAATTAAACAAGCTGTAGCACACACAATTCCTGCTCCATGTTCTTGCTCCCTTCAAACATGCTTTCTCCACCTATCCATTAGCTGGATTTGTAAATTTTGTCTCATTTAGATGCTAAACAACCTATTGTTTAGAGTAGCTGCACAAACAGAATTCTTCCTAATTTATCTCACCAGCACAGACTTTTCACTATTTCTCTCATTAAAGAGATCACTTGAACTGAACAAAATATCAAAGCCCAAAGAACTGCAGAAGAAGACCACCGAGAATATGAGAGGGCAAAACCCGAATAATGTATTTCATTATTTCTTTCCTGTCCATTTACAGTATGCCCAACCTTTCATATATAAAGCAGCGAGTGGGAGACATTGTGAAATATTGAAAAGTACCAGACATATCCCAGTAGTGGACTTGCAATTATTAGGTTTACTGCTGAACTCAATGACCAACCTAAAAGATTCTATATTTCTATAATGGTGTCTTAGCTAAGAGAAGTCACTGGTGCTGGGAAAAGAGAAAAGGAAACAGTGGAATAGCTGCTCCAAGGGTAAGTGTTTTCTCACACATCTATCACAAATATATCTACCAATATTTAATTTACCAGCTCCACATTACATCCATTAATTACCATGAAACTTCTTCAGAAAATAACTAATCACAGTCACAGCCTTTTTCTGCTTGACTGCAATTCTGACCCATTACAGAACCTGATCATCATGCTAGCAAAAAGTAACATTCAAAAGATGCTTAGAAGTAGATTTAAACAGTGGCCATTCCAACAATTAGCAAAAATCACTTGATATAAAAACTGTTAAATATTCAGAATTTTTCTTTTAACACTATAAAGCAATCTATGTAGGGCAACAGAAAAATGTTTCATACTGAAATGCTGCTGAACAAGGGCACTCTTGATAGCTAGATGAGTGAGGATTTCCCATTTCTGCACAGTCATTTTTGTTTAGGCTATGGAGTGGACTCTGAGACAAAGGATACTTCAGGCAAAAAAAAAAAACCAGTTTCATACAGGAGTTCATGATACTTATTTAGCAGCACCACTCAGCCTGTCTAGGGAGCCCTTCCAGATTCAAACTAGGATAAAGAGGGCTGGGAGGTCTCCAGTCTATTAGGCACGTAAAAGTGTGAATGACAAAAGTCAGCAAGATTCAATTGTGCCATTTTCATATAAGGACAGGTAAAACAAGAAGGGCGAATATAGGACAGCTGTCTTCACTTAAAGAAGTTACAAGTCTACACCAGCCACATTCAAACTGCCACTCTGTCAGGTTGATCAAACTACTATATTTACAAAGTATTAAATTCTTCTCCATTCATAATATCAAATTTTATTATGGCAATCACAGGTTTTAAAAGTTAAAACAATTTTAAATACTGCACATAGCTTGTAAAATTATTTGAAAGTATTTTTTAAATTAATAATTTGCATATATAACTTTTCATTCAAATAGTTGTTTATGCACTTTATACGACAAATTAAGTACTTGCAAGGTAATACTCTGCATTCTAAACTATGTAATATTCCGATTTAAAAAAACCCTACAAACCAAAGGATTAAATATTAGTATCACACTTGATAACTACCTTTATATTTCAAGGGAATTTTGATACTAAGCCTCTACCATATATTGCTAGATCCTGTGCATTTTTGGAAAGGCATCAGAGGGGTAAACTGACTTACCAAGGAAAGACTGAATTTCCTCTATAATCAATTTATTATGCATGGAAAGAAACAAACAACTCAACCTACCTTGCAATTCACTTTTAATAAGGCAACTTTCCATCATGTACAACAGAACAGTGACCATAATATCCAACAGCTGGCATTCTTCTGTTACTTGGCGTGCTAGTTCCTCATTGCTGAACAACTGAACACTGATATGCACAATTCTATTAGACATTGTGTCTGATTCATGGCTTTTCTTCAGTGTTTTCATAATAAAAGCATAATGCTGAACAAATGTTTTTGTAAAAGCAATCTGCAAATTATAAAGAAATGTTGACATTAATAAGCATCATACAAATATTATAGCGTTCTTTCATTATAAAATATTCCTTGTTGAATGTACAATCAACATATCCTGGGATACATCAGTTGCTCTGACAAGCCAAAATTGATGCCTGTTTTCTGGAAACAGTCCAAATGAAAAGACCTATACATAGGGAGGGGTATCCTAGGCTACTAATTTTATTACATTTTCCCAGAATCTAATCTTCTCATTCTATATTTTCCACACTAAAAAAAAAAACCAAAACCCAAACCAGAAATGTTCAAACAAGGAATATCAGGTCTCAGCATGCCTGTGAAAGCAGTAAAGTTCTAGTAACTAATTTATCCTAAATTTGTACATCCTAGAACAGGATGTCCTAAAACGATACACTGTGAACAATGAGTTTAGTAGGGCCTTATAAAGCTGTTTATCACTTGCAGCCATCTACCCATGAGTAAGGTTTTCATTTATTGTTCAGGCAAGACATTTCCACACTGACTTTCATTTCTACTATCACAGCATCCTACACTTTTCAAATAAACTTTTAGTGCTTTCCCCTCAATACCAACATAATTAGCCAGCTTTGTTATTCTTCACACAACTGTTTGCAGTTTTTTAAACTAGATCAGTATTTAAATACATTGTATATATGTACATTCATCTTAGTACAGTTCTGTGTTCCACCCCACTAACCTCAAAATGCATTGTAAATCAACCTTTTGCACTGCATATATGTGAACATATCTGATAGCTTTGAAATCACTTCTCAGTACTTTAGGTTCTGAATTAACACCATCTGGGACTTGCTTGGCTTAGTAAGAAAACAAGCTGGGTATTGACAAAAATTTTCAGATCAAAGTCTAAAAATCCCTTGCCTATTCCTTCTGGAAGTATTAACCTTTCATAAGCATAGAATTAGAAAACTTAAAACTACCCTCTGGCAGCTGAGTTTTCACCAGGCCATAAACAGACCACTACTCTATTTTGCCTGCTTTAGACTCAGTGCACTCCTATTTTCATTATGGCATTACCATGTTATTATCACTTAGAAAATACTTCCAAATATATGATGACATAATGCTGCTGCTGGGCACAGAAACTGCTTCTCCCAGCAAATACACCCAAAGATAAAGTTGCTGATGCAAAAAAATGGACCAGGAGAATAGGGATATCACTGCAGGAAACACTGCAAGAATATTTAACTTGCCTTCCTTTACCTGGTCCCAGTGACGAAAACCTGTATAATAACTGAAAGTGTGTTCCACATACAGCAGCCAGCAAATGGTAATTGTTTACAGCTAAAGCCTTCTTGGCACAACATATTCACAATACTTGAGCAAAGTCAGTATGATAGCATTCTGGTATTACAGATATTCCCATCATATAATTTCCTTTAAGTTAAAAGTGTGAAACAATTTTCATCACTGGCAATAGCACTTATCATCAAGACATTCACACTATTAATGTTAAGCCTCAGACAGAAATGGTGTACCAGGTATTTTAAGAAGTTAGTATATTAATGCTGATGGTAAAAAAGTATCTTTTGTTTACATATTACTTCTTCACAGAGTTTAAATAGGATTTTTGCGTTCTGTGTAGTTCATATCGGCATGCATCAAAATTTTTTGTGCCTCACTCATATACAGTAACAAACTTCTGAAAGTACTGGAAATGTGCTCTCAATACAGTATAATGGTAGAGACTCTGCACAGCACTTAACCAAAGGAAAGACAGAAGCTTTACTCCTACATTCACTTGCAAGTTAAACAAACAAATAAAATGCTTTCCAATTTTGAAAGGAAGAAACTAAACTCATTCCAGAAGTTAAAAAGCTGAAATACTGTGGTAAACTGCAGTCAGTACATAAAGCCAGCCACAGTAGGCCAAATCAGTCCATCCACATATGCTTTCTTTCAGTGGCCAAAGCTATGTACACTATTAAGGAAAAATACAGAATAGAGCAATAAAGCAATTTTCGTCATAACACGTTTCCACAGTCAGCTTCCAAGCTTTTGCAAGAAATGGTTCCTAAGATAGGTATGCTTTCTGCATATCCAATTATCTTCACTGACTTACTCTCTATGATCTTGAGCAGCTTCTAAATTTCTAGCATAAGGACAAAAAAAGTTAATTTTTTCAACTGGCCTTTCCTCTTGGTGACCACTCAACAATCCCAGAACTTTTTGGAGACAACCCCGTGTTTCACTTAGAACTTACATCCCCCACGTTTATATTCTCATTGCTAAGATGGAAGGTATTTCTGCCAGCTGAATGCTGCACTAAAATTAAGGTTCCAATAGAACAACTGTTCACAGAATTTGCAGAACAGCATATCCAGGGTTTTGTGAAGTCCTATTGCTGTAATAGGTGCCTCAAGGGTCACTATGGGAGATGCCTGACAAGGCACCGCATTTCTGGTGATTATGTTAGTTGATTCATTATGTCTACCAGATGCTTTTGCATTTTTATAACTCCAATACTCCAGATTTCAGCAAGGCTCTGCTCTTGGACAATTTACACTCTTCCATCATCTTCCTGTTTACTGCCAACACATTCTTTGCCTTGTCCTTGGTCATGTGAAGGTCTGTTTCTCTGGCCTTTGCTTTTCCTCTTGTCCACACCATAACACTTTTGATTTCTTGGAAGCTTCAATAAATTTCTCTTCTGCTTTCTTTTTCTTCACTTGTAAGTCTTCCAAGCTTCAAATGTCAGAATGTGCTGGAAGGGATGCCTCAAGCACAAATCTGTAAGGCAAAGACCACACTTTTTGTTGTGCTATCTCTCTCATATGCCAAAGTGGGGAGAGAGGGAAAAGCTAGTTAACCCAGGGTTTTAGCCCACCCCTTTTAACACCTCTTTTCAGTACTGGGAATCCTACAAGGGAAGTTTGTTTTCCTATTTCAAAAAAAAAAACTGTGAAACTGAGATTGCTGGTGGCTCAGTGACTGCTACACAGGGCAATGATGGATTCTAGTATGTTTATGCTGGAGGTCAGAGATTTCAACAAATTCAAAGCATACACAGATAGCCAGCTCTGTGCTCTGTGTCTGGCAAGCTCCCTCCGTTTATCAGAAAACCTAGCAGAATTCTGTTGATTTAATGAGCTAAATCACCTCATGAAGAATCATATAAACTGCGCAGCACCAGACACAGAAAAAATTAGAACAGCACATGTGGTGTAGATGGGATGAGAAAAAGCAGAAAGCTGAGAGATCACTTGAAACAGATTATATCCCTAGAGGTATTCCTGTTGTTTAAGAATGCAATATGATTAATCAGCAAACAAGCTTTTCTTTCAAAAAAGCTAAACAGATGCATGTATGATAAAACATTCTTCTAATTCATCCCAAAATGCTATGTTCCCTCTTTTACACGTAAAAGGCAGAGCCGCTCCTTGTAAATTAACCACAGGCGTCACAAACATGTTTAAAATTAATGCAGCATTGACACAGTTTTGCAACAAAGCACAGGTATCTTGCAAAAACATAGTGTTACTGCCTCCCTAGTACTGCTGTGTGATACATTTCCTGCTCCGAGTTTCCTTACTACTTAAAAACGCCATTTAGACAATCACAGCAACTAAACACAGATTCTAAAAAAAATTCAAATACTTGGTATTTGTGCTCCTAATAAAGCTTTAACATAGGAATTAACTGTTTTAATGAAACACAATATGAAATTGGTAACAAAAAAACCAACCAACCAACTAACCAACCAACGAAGTTTAAAAACGCTTTCAATCTGAGCATGCAGTGGGTAGAAAATGGACTATTTCCAGTTAAAGATGGCAATCAGTAGAGAGACCAAATACACAGTCATCTCCATTCTAAGTGAAGAAAGATGATGAACACAACTAAGAAAGTCACTGAAGACTGTGGCTCGTTGTCAAAGAAGAAAGATCCCACAATCATTAAAAGCTGTTTTAATTACATGGTACAGTAAAAAGGGAAACACAGCAACACTTACCAGATTCTTCTGCATGCTGCTAGCAGCTGGGTGTTTTTACAGGCAGGAATTTAGCTGGCAATGGATCAGGAGAACTGGATGTCCATGTGGGTGTCCAAATACCAAGAAGAATTCAAGCTTCATAGCAATGGATCATCAGTTAAGAAGTCCTAATGTCTCCTCATGTATTAGCTGCATCTAAGACCAAGACGAATCTATGCTGGTATCCCAAATCAAAATGGTGTCTTGACATGGACACTGTAGTGCTGAAGACCATATCTTTTTCTTCCTTGCAAGTTATCTTCATGTAATTTGTTTTGATTCAGCAAGGTTTTAAGGGGGCACAGATACAGGGCTGTCCCATTACAAACAGACATTTTTGAAGAAATCTGCATGCCTGGATTTCAGAATTTCTTGATCTTTGCCTCCCAGCAGGGATTGAGAAGGTCCGAAATATTTGCATGGGTCAAGGGTATGACATGATCAGAGCAAAATGTTAAGCCTGATTGCTATGTATACTAGGTCTTGGGACTATGTGGAACAAACAACCAAACCTGGCTGCACACCAAGATTTAAAACAGGAAGATGACATCCAGTCTCCACAACTCCAGGCCAGGAGATACTTGCTATGGACAACTGCAAAACTCTGTAAGGAAGTACCTGGAAGGCTGCCAAAATCACCTAGGGCATAGCTGCAGCAAGAACACTCACACTGTAATGGGCTGTATGGAGAAACCACTGCCTACTACAATAGCTGACACAGGAATGAAGTCACTGCAATTATTCACTGGTCATACCACACTACATAATCATACAGTGGTGATCCACATGTTTTCCGTGATAAAAAACAATTTACAAAGTAAAATAAAATGAAACAAAATCCCACACATGCAAATTTGCACTAACAGACAAAAAGGAAAATAAACCATGAAACTGAAGTTAATAGTGCTGCTCCAGAATTATTGTTTTGTCCACATTGCTTTTCAATACTGAACAGTTTCGAACTTCTAACAAAATACTCAAAACAAAGTAAAAGATCTGTATTATTTTACTGTGTATTTTTCAAACATAGGCATACATGGTCTCATGCAAGGCATAATACACACTAAGTATGTGAATAAAAAAAGATATTAAGGTTTGAATTAAGTAAGGCCAAGTACCTTATAATCTTGATCTGGTAGCATGTTGAGTAAGAAAGTCACCATCTTCTGTGGAAACTCGTATTTTATTGTCCAAAATAATAATTCTTCTAGAAAACATTTATGCTTCAAAACATCCATGATAGACTGATCTGCATAAAAGGTTGAAGCAGGGCATGTGTAACATAACAATTATTAAAACTAAGAACAATGACAGTGCAGTTGCACTCATATAAAAATGCAGGAACAAAAATTTTAAAAAATCTTAGTGCATTATGTAGACAATTTTTTTAAACAATGGAAAAATGAACATGACCAACACTGCACAGTGTCAGAGTCTGTAACTATAAAAAGGACCTCCCAGAGAAGCCAGTTAAAGTTTTCAGTACAATTCTACCACACAGTCCAATCTTCATTGATTGCATTGAATCATATCACCTTACTGTTACAGCTGCACTGACTATAATCCATCACAGCAAATTGCACAATATTTACACAACCACTTAACCAAGGGAAACAATACAGACTACCTCTTAACTGAGGTTAAAATATCAAAACAACAAAATGCAACTTATGATTAAGTGTTGAGTTCTGTTACCTAAAGAACACTTTACAAAGCTCTAAACAAAATAAATAGAAGCAATAACATATCTGTTATTCTTACTTTCAAAGCACTATATGCACTGATTGACCAATCACTAAGTTGTTTGTTGGGGTTTTTTAATAGAAAAATTACCATAACCAGATAATCAGGCACTAGTTCCTGACGGTAGCAGGAGAGACA
The DNA here is from genome assembly GCA_024500445.1 of Entomyzon cyanotis. Lineage (NCBI taxonomy): Eukaryota > Metazoa > Chordata > Aves > Passeriformes > Meliphagidae > Entomyzon > Entomyzon cyanotis. The sequence goes on along the minus strand of JAKEPQ010001027.1, from coordinate 8,845,246 downwards.
GTCTCATCTTTCCCCTTTCAACCCGTGTCCATTCACTCTGCCCCTTTACTCATGCTGACAGTAGATCCCTGTGGGGGACCTACATAGGAATCAAGTCCAGGATCATTCCATTTTGTCAGCTGTGTTTTCAAGCAGATCAGTTTCCTGACTGCAAAGCTGCAAACTGACCTTTGCTAGAACAAACTGTTCATGAAATTATCACTTGACAGAGCATAAATCGTATTAACTGTTTTTTAAATTAATAAAAATGTAAAGACTCTTCATCATCATTTTTCAAGACATTGATTACTTATGCTTTAAAACTACAACACGTAGCATTGGCTCCAGTAACATAGGAGGATTAAAGAAGAAAATAAACTACTTCTCTGTATCTAGAAAATAACTACACCTGAGGATATGTGACCACACAAAATCACACATTGCAATAGGAGTGTATGAAGTGCTCCCACCAGCACACAACCAAAAACATTTACACTGAACATCATCTGGCCTAGAAGACTCACATCTTCACTTAAGTGAGACAGCTTTAGAGACTGCACTGGATAGATTTGTGCCTATTCTAAGCAGGATATTTGTGCTCTTCCTAAGTAGGAATTACCTCAATTTTCCATCATTACCAAATGTCAAAAGTTCCCACGGCAAGTAACCAATTTGCCCAAATTTAAATTTTTGGGGTTCTCCTCAAGACTCAATCAAGCCACAAAAAGGCAAGAATATGTTTTATTCAATATATTCTACAAGCATTGATACAAAAACATTACTTTCACAGAATCACGAAATATATAAAAATATTATAATATTTTGTAATATTAATTAATATTAAAATATTTTGTAAGGTATTATACCTCATCTACTCAACAAACATATGATGCACATTTATGTTCTTTTCCTCATCTCTTGTTATGAAATTGCATGTGTGCTTTGACTGCCCATGAAAGCTTAGTAACCATGCAAAACTGAAGTCCTCTGTCCACAGACCAGAGAGCACAAATTTAGGTACATGCCAAATGCTTCTGAGTGAGAACACCAGGCATTGAAACAAGCGACACAACCGTATCTGTTGCTGATGTGCAACTTCCTCTGACACATATCATAGCTGAACAGTGCATACCCAACACTTTATGCAGCAGCTTCAGGCAGGGACAGAACAATACATTTCCACTTACATCTGCTACATAATTTAAGTAGGCAGAATGCTCTTAGCAAACTTGGAGAATTTGTCAAGAACACTGGGACTACTGTTCCCACTCTTCTCAAAAGCATCACTATATTTTTATTTTAAAAATATAGCGCCTGTGGATTTAAAATTGTCTTAAACATCTGGTATTTCAGATGGATGCAGGATGAGGTTTTAAAACAGTAAAAAGAAAAATTTCTCAGTACTATGTCCCACACATGTATCAGTGAACCTCAGAATAAAAACTGTACTTTCTTTAAAGAAACATTTTATTCTTTCTTAGTGCCACAGAACACCTCACAGAGTGTTGTAAATATCTCTCTGGAATATGAGACTTAGCATTCCAAGATATCCCCAGTATATAAACAACCCTGTATGAAGACAGTGCCACTGAAGAGCTAGGATGGGACAGGGAGTCTGCTTATATGGAAGAGGTAAATCTGTTTTTATTCAATACTCAGTTTTCTAAAATTTTCTTTTCATACTCTTATTTTATACCCTATTGGACATAAAATATGAATATTGAAAACTTCAGAAAACTATTTGATATTTAATAAAAACAGATACTTACCCTTCCCCCATTGGCAGACTCCCTCCTCTGGGGCAGATATTAGGAGCTATCAACATCATGAGCACAGTCCATGTTGGGATGCCTCAGAGGGGGAAGACTACAATCCTGGGGGAAAATGAAATGTTGAATTCAAGTATCACTTTTCCTGAAATGCCACTGCTGTTACTGGTTTTCTGATCAGGCAGTTTCTAAATCTGGGATTCCTCCCTGCCTCTTTCCCTAATTAGTTACTATGCATCAGAACAACAGCATTTTTTTATTATGTTACCTGTCTCTAACTCATCTTTTAGACAAGCTAACAGCCTTTTAAATCCAAGAGAACTTTCCTTGGATGTCTCTACATGTCCTGCTTTTCTCCAAAACTACTGCCTCTTCCACATTATTATTCTCTACCACAATCTTTCTCACACCATTTTTAAGATCATCTCTAAACAACACTGTTGCCAAAACATTTAGTTGTCTGCTTTTTCAGCTTCCTTGTCTCTTTTTTCTTCAATCTGAAAACACTAGAAACAATCAATCTTACTTTCCCACACTGCCCACAAAAGTCACACTATCTTATTGATTCATTAACCTTTGCATTTAAAACTCAAGCTCCAAACCTTTGCTCCAGAGACCCTCCAGAAACTTTATTCCAACTTTTACAACTCTTCCACTCAAATGTACTTTTCTCAAGGCTTCCAATGCTTTGCGCTTCCTATGTTAGTCTCCTCACACTCAAATTCAAAAAAACACAATCAAAAAGGACTTCTTTATTTAACAACAGCATTTAAATATCATTAAACACTTTTTAGCTCAAAAACATGTCAAGCACAAGACAGAACTACCTCGTCTCTAGTCCGTGGTTATTCTTGAATTAAAATATGCTCTGACATCAAGGTAAGTGCTGCTCATGTTGGACTAGAAATTGCACAAGGGACTAACTTCAAGCTAGAAAAATAATGGAGTGGTTTCAAGGGAGACTTCATTTAAGTATTTTATCTTAAACATTACTAAAAGAGTACAGAAAGACCAACCAGAACCAGAGCGAACCATTCTCGTCTGGCTGAAAAAACACAATCATACTGTACAGAGGCACAATCAAAAATTTTTTTTAAGAAAGAACATATCCAACACTTGTTTAATAAAGCTGCACTGCAGCCTTGATAGCCACACAGTGAAAACTGAATGAATTTTTGGGAGGTCAGCTTACAACACAGAGGTGACAAAATGGTCAAACAGAGTCCCAGACAGTGGTACTCACTCAAGGGAAATTTAAGTTGCCAGTCACCACATTTTCACTTGCTATTCCTTTTTCGAGTTTGCTATGTTCAATACCTGTCACATACAGCACACCACAGTGCTCAGGAAGTGAATTGGGTATTCCTGGCGATTATAAGACAGACATAAAGCAAACGTGATAAACTGAGATCAGTACTTCATAAATACCTTTGGTGGTGCTGCTTAGTTTCACCCTCTTGCGCTTTCCCACACCTTGGCTACCATCCTGGTCCTCCTGGGGTAGGGGAAGAGTTTTAAAAATTGATAATCATATACTTAGAATCTTATTGCCAAGAGATGATATGCTCTCAAAATTCTGGTTTAACTACCAAACTAAAACAGAGAAGTCTTCAATATATTCTTACAAGAAAAACACTTTTACTGTTTACAGAAACCATGCACAGTGTGCAACTCTTTAGAGAAAAACATTATTTTTCAATTGCCTCTTTTTCCCCCTACAGGCAACATTATCATCTGCATTTATTCCATTACTTTTTAAGATTACTTGCTTTCATTTCTGAAAGTGATTGCTATAAAATAGTTTAACATTACAAAATTTCTAACCTTTGCACATCTAAGGTTTTACCTTATCCACTTGTAGGGTTTGTAGGGTTTTGTTTCAGAGAAAAAAAATCAGCCAACATATTGTATATCCAAGCTGGCAACACAGACAATTAGCTAGATATTTTCTAATCAATATAAACTTTTGATGCAAGAACGAAGTATTTTTGACACCTTTAACAGGCCAATTCTATCTGCTTTTCCCTACAAAATAACGGAAACATTTTACACAGGCACTTTTCATCTGGAGCTTTCAAGACACTCCACAAACTAAACAGCAGAAGTTCCAAAATGCAATACAAGTTAAAAACATCACCACCACTTCACAAAATCTAACACTGCATGTTAAGAAAGAATGTGACATTACAGGACTATATTAATGTTGCATGGATCTTTACTAACACCGGTAGTCCTAATGAAACTAGAGATAAAGATTCTTAATGGAGCTAATAAAATGAGATATAATTAATGCAGGTATCTACTGTTAAAAGTAAGTAATCAATATCCTTCTCCCTTAAGCAAATGACATGTTTTACTTCCAGACTTCACTGGAATAATAAAGAACCTGAATCTCAAGAAGTTACTATGTTTTCTTGAGGAAGAAGGTTGTTCATACTTTGTATCTCAGGACTAACCAAAAGTATGGTGTAAATGGAAGGGCAAATTTTCCCTATCCTTTCATTACCTCCATCAAAAAATTCATTTTAAGATGGATACACATTTGAACTCTTAGGCATCCTGTGATCTTTATGAACACAGAGTACTTTGGCACTTCAATCAGGAATGAGTCACTAAGTTCTCAGGATGTTGCCACTGCCCAGTCCCCAGTCAGAGTGGCCATGTATTCTCAAGAAAAAAATCAGACCTGCTGGGATATTACTAGGAATTGCAGGACTCTGCAATTTAAGTCTCGTGCCCTGAAAAAAGCATCAGTGAAAAAGGTTAATTTTTTATTTTTCTTCATCATGGTCTGCTTGACAAATACTAATTACTGAAAAGGATGTCCATTCCTTTCATCCAAAAGTCAAAACAGACTGTGCAGGTAGAAAGCTGAAATGCATATTAGAAAAATAATGTTCGTTTCCTCTGTACTCCCATGTGAGTTACAAGGGACATTTACAGTTTGTTTTTAATACCATATTATACTCTCATATGGCAGAGTAAAACTATGTTATAATTAAGAAATGTGGCAAGAGTACACTTTTAACTGGATTTTCTTCCTCCGGTTTTTAAAATGAATCTAGAAAGGTTAATAATGCTCCTTCTTACCAAGATCTAATAGTAGCATTGTTTCACAGATGGAACACTAAATTACAAAACTTACACAGACTACAAATCAGAGCAGTGCTTCTGCAGGGAACTAAGCAGTTTGAAATGGTTTGCACAGCTGAGTAGTTAGTTTTACTTCTACAGTAGTAGATGGTTCTAAGCAAAAAATTAATCTGAAGGATGGCTGTTATTTCTCTCATGTACTCCTTTATGCAAAAGGAGAAAAGGCCCTCTCTAAACCTGTCCTCTTATTTATGAAGATTTTTTGTCCCAAAGGAATCAAACAGAACACAGTCCATGAACACTTTTGCCACACTGAGGAATAAATGTTTTGATATTGGACATCTCTTTATGTTATTTGAATTCTATTATGTTACCCTACCAAAATGTCTACAAAGGCCTACTAGTTGAAATTACGTTTTAGAAAGTTGAGAAAAAAATATGATAATAAACTGATAAAGTTATGCTAGCAGAATTTAACTTTCCTCATTAAAATCCACTTATTTATTAAAGTTCAACCTAAAATGAGATTATCTCCTTTTTATTCCCACTCAATGTGTTTGGTAAGTAAGGTAAAGTGTACCTATGGGAATTTATCTACTGAGAAATTCTCACTGCTGCTATCACCAGTTCAGTTGGATTGCCACGTGCCAAAAACTGTTAACATCACTCACAGCATTACATGCTCTAAGTTTGCTTTAATCAAGCCAAATTTGCTTGATAGTGACTTTTGGAATACCTACACAGGTTTCTTCTACATTACATACATAAATTAAACTGAAACAGTATTAGCAAAAATCAGGATTTTTGAAGAGGTCCTCAGTAAATCAAAGGCATGAGATCTATTCCTTTATATATATATCTATTCCTTTATACTCCCTTATTCCTAATTACTAAAATGGTGATAATATATGGCAGATAGAAGACTTCAAATTTGTGGGATTTGGCTGCAAGCACTCTCTCCCTTTAATATTCTATTGCAGTTCACTACAGTCTTTAAAAAGTCTCACCTCATCTGAAGAATCTCCTTGTCCTGATGTTGCTGTAGCACCTGCTAAACCTTTTGAAATAAAAAAGTTCAGAGATACCTTTCATAAGTCTTATACTAAAAAGACAGCATTTTAAGATACTTATGAGCCAGTATGAAATGGAACACTACACTAATTTTCTTTAAAAGATACATAGCAGTGGACTGAGAAGCTTGAGCAAGATTTCCAAGCAACACAAAATCAGGGATTTGCAAATATGTTCCACTGCAGACCTTCAATGCACTGTGGTTAACCCAGAAGTGTTCTTTCAGAAATTGAAAAATAGCTCTGATGGAATTCAGTGATCCAAAAACAAAAAAAATCCACAGAACCTTTATAAGAATAGGTGCTGTGGATTGATAATCACTTTGTTGCAGTGACAAAATTACACTATGAGCAATTTCATCTTGCCTACTCAAATTCCACTAACGTAATGACTAGAAAAATAGTGCTTACATTAGCAACAAAAAGTTAATGTTTAGCTTTGTTGATAGAAGTGAGAGTCCTGCAATTTAGTAGTGCAATGAATAACAGCTAATTCCTTAAGTTTCATTAAGACTTTTTTTTTAAATAACGCTCAAGAACAGTTTATATAACCCCATCAACAATCAAGTCTTCTCTTAAAATATTTTTCTACACAAACCTTGAACAGATAAAGTGCTAGTTCCAGCTCCTTGTTCCTGCATACCACATGCAATTTTATCCTCAGGAAATGCCAGTCCAGAGCCTTTCAAAGCAATGAGGTACTTCTCGTGACTTTTCTTTGCACATGCATTCTCTCCAACACCTTAAATACATACATTAAAAAGTATTAAAGCACGAAAGCAGCTCCTTGGTTCATATACTTCATACTCTATGCAAGCAATCTAAGAAACTGCCCACAATGTTTTAATTTAGTAATACATATTTTCCATTCCAAGAGTTCAGATAAGCATGTCTTACTTTCCATTCCCTTTCCATATTTCTGTATCAGGAAATGCATCACATATAGGAAAAGAGAAGTAATTAAATTACTCACATTCAAATATTATAACAGCAGTGAAAAAGGAAGGAAAGACTATGGAGAACTGCCCCTGAGGCAGCTTTACTAAGTGTTTTTCCTTTCAAATAAACATTTGGAGATTGCCTGTTCTTCAACTAGCTGCTGCCCAAGCCAGTCATGGCAATTTAAGACTACAGCAACTATTTGTTCCACACCTATGCAAAGGACTCTTAATCACAAGAAAATAACATGGAGTTAATTTATAGTAGGGGTTTGGGGTTACTTTTGACTGGCCAACATTTTCAGAGTCACAGTGATTTGGTACAGGATGGAATAAATAATGAAGCAGAGGGTGATGTTTAAGAAAAAAAGGTGAAAAAGGCTTTGCACAGAAATGCAGGACAGACAATGGCCTTTTGCCATTCAGGTCTCCTCCAGTAACCTCTGTGAGAAAAGATTCCAAAGTAATTTAAACATATTCTACTTTAAATAACCTCGATATGCCTAATTCAGAAGTACTAAGCTACCATGTTCACAGCACTTTGAAGAGAACGGATTTCTTATAAAAATTTTCTCTAAGGATGTTTCTTCATATATTGATTTGGGACACAGGTCAGATGTTTACTCTTGCAGGTCTTAATAACAAATGTTTCTAGTCATTCCTGAAGCTCACCCTTCTACCAACAAAATATCCTTTAAAATATGCTTTTTTTCTGTGTTTTGAGACATCAAATAAAAACATGCAGAAAAGGAAGTTATAAACAAAACTTATGCCCTTAATTCTTCATAGTTTCAAAATTTAATTATTAGAAATAACGTAAACATACCAGAGCTAAGATCTTTGTAGAACTGCTGGCTAGTTAAAACCTGGGTAAGAACTGATCTCATTGCACCTCCCATTTTGGTCAAGTCTTCTAGAAAGGAAACATGAGGCTCCAAAACCTGGAGGATTTTATGAAGGTCTTTCTCTGATGGCAGATCAAGAGCTGCAAACCACACAAGAAGGTCTTTTGGTCTAGATGTAATGTAATTTGGCCAAGGCTGTCACAAGCAGAACAGTTACTACCACCACAAATGAAAATAATTTATATATTCATAGTGCTCTAAAATTCACACATCCAAATTTCAAACTATACCTGATTTCATTTTCTGGAAGAGCTCAGCACAATGCTAAGTAACCCTTAAAACATATTTAAGCTCCCCAGCATGTCAAAAAATCCAATCACTTAGCCAGGCTGTGATTTTGTTAGGAAGAGAGGTACAAAATACTATGGATAGCATTCATGTACTGTGTCTTCACAGACTGCAAAGCAAGAGATAACAGCATGGTAAGATACACTAGATACATGCAAATTTAAAACATACCGGGCTCATTATATCCCTCTCTTAAGTGCTGAATCAGACTAAAGATGAACTGTGGAAGAACTAATTCTGACATCATCAACAAGTCTTTCGGGACACATGGAACATTTGAATTTGATTTAATCCGGTGTCTTTTACAAAACCTATAAAACAGATGAGAAAAATGTTAGCCAAGTACAGCTCAGCAGTGTTAACATATACTAAGAACACCATTACTTTTTCTATTTTTCAGAGAGTATATGCTTTTACACTAAAGGTGGTATGGAAATGGTTTTCTGAAATTCCAATTACTATGTTCAAGTCCATTCTGATTCTAAGGCCAGAGAATTATACAGGCGCCAATTTTTTTTTATGCTGCTCAAAGTCCACATATCTAACATCCCAGTTTCTTCCCATACATAGCAGAAGTATCTTCCAGTGAACAATTGGAAGAACACTGACTTTCCTCTCCTTTCTGTGAAGTAATCAGAGGCTGGACTGATTTTTCAAGTCCTCATTCAGATAATGACTTTTTAAAATGTCTTTTGACAATAAAAACAACTAAAAGAGGCATAAAATTTTGCAGGATCAGTGTGTATTTCAAATGTACAGCAACTAAGATTTACAAAATCTGCACAAAATTGTTTCATTTAAAAAGAAAAGCAAACATTTATTCTTTGGAAAATTCCTGCGTGGTAGTAGCTGAGGCTTGGCTAATGCACAGTGGCATGATGTTGAGCCAAACCCCATTACAGCAGACAGAATGATTTCCCACTCACTTAACATGAGCCTGAATCAAGAGACACTGAATACTTTTCAGCTCCCAAGATATTTTTAGAAAGGACATTTACCAACATCAAAGAGTTATTTACCCACGTCAAAAACAACACTAAACAAAGAATAGTCTAAAAATACATTACACAAGAATAAACTTTACTGGAAAGATTCACTAGATTTCACCAATAATTTTTCAACATGAAAATTCAGAAAAAAATACAGCTTTGTTTGAGTATGAAAACTATTTTCCAAACTTATGCCATAGTTTCCAGAAGCAGCCTGCTACTTTCTAAAACTTAAGCCTTTCTTCTTTGAGGACTATTAAGAATCACCTTCAAGAGAAGAAGGAAATAAAGAAAGCCACAAAGCAAGTATCTGAATCAAGAAAAAAAGGCAAAAATAAAAAAAAGATAATTAAAATGGCAATTCACAAAAATGGCTAGCAAATTAACAAGATTAAAGATTAAGATGTTCTCCTTTGGTTTTACACATTAGAAATGACACTTTTTATTAAGAAAAGGTACAGAAGGACAAGTTACTAGTCAGTTGATTTGCAGTTTGAAGATACAACCAATACATCCTTGGGAGGGAAAGTACCTGAGAGAAAGAGCTCAGTGATGACTGACAACTTTCTGTTAATTAATGTCCAAATAAATAGTGTTCACTTTTGCCTTCCACTTTTCATATTACATTCACAGAAGTTATGAAAGGTCATTCCATGTTCCTTGTCCAAGTACAGATAAACAGCACAATTTGCAACCATGGGGAAATCAAAGGGGCTTGTAAAAGTAATTTTTCTCTTTGGTCATCCACTTTTATCTTTTCCACATACAGAAACCTGAACTGCTATAAACCACAAATGCGGCTTGATCTATGCTGAAATAATGTACTTCATATTTTAAAAGTAACTGGTTTCCTTTTTACCATTGTCCTTGTAAGAAGGGATCAAAAGTAAATAAAGACCTAAAAGACACAAAAGGAAGGAATTGCTATGCAACGTGTTCTAAAATCTTTTACAGTCCACTCACTCCCCCCCCACATATTTTACATTCTGCCAAAATGTTATGATCGCAAGCTAAGGAAGCCACTGTAACAAAACACAAAGGTAAAGTCATTTGGAACCTCAGGTTCTGCTGAGCAGAAAATAAGCTCTGCTTCCCATGAAGCCTATGACAACATGCCAGTTCTGAATCCATCATGACAGAATCATATAACGAGTCAGAAGGGTCTCAAAAAGATTGTCAAGTCCAACTCTTAAGTGAATGGCACATGTGGGAACTGAACCCAAGACCTTGGCGTTACTAACACCATGCTCTGACCAACTGTGCTGATCTCAAGATTAGGGATTAATGATCCCAAATTTTATATATCCTGAAAATGGAAATTATGAATATGTCTTCTCCTGAGATTCTCAAGAAAGCACTATGGAATTATAAAGTGTGCTATAATTGCTATATTAATGCAGATCCTGGAAGACGAATAAAGAACCCAAATTCAATTCCCTGTAAGGAGAAGTTGTTCCACTGTCACATGGACTAGCCACAGCAGGTTCAAACAGGAAACAATTTCTAGATACCAGGTGCTAAACCTTAGAGTAGGAAGACCAATGTAATTTTACAAGAGGCAAAATAAGCAGCATGAATATGTTCTGAACAACTTCCATATGGAATAAACTTTCCAGATCCATTCCATTCTTTTCTGCCTTTTCCCTTTTTAATAATTCTGTGACTTTGCAAAATGCATTTTAGAAGTGGCTTAAGGTAAAGTAACTCCTTCCCTTTAGGCTACAGTTTCACAGCCTAGTTGAACTAGGTCAGCCCTGCCACAACTCTGTCTTCATCCCTCTTATTTGTTCCAGCACTGGCACTTGATTGATCCTGTGTTAAACCAGCTCAGAAGCTAAGCCAGCAGAAGTTATTTACTTATGAGAATATATAAAAAATTTCACTGGGCCAGTTTAAATCCACCAACACTCACAGAGCAGTGGAAATCACGTTGAAATCCCCGAATCATTTTGCCATCATCCCTTTCCTTGTTCACCTGACAGGGAGCAAAACACAGAGAACAAAATAAACCAAAACCCCATACAAAGACATGCAGGAAAATGCCATCCTGGCCAACCAGCACAACAAGCAGATACAACGCTAACTCTGGAAGCAATTTCGTCACTTCAAAGGAGAGTTTTTAAACTCCACAGTTATCACAATATTCTGAAAATGCCTTCAGTACCAGCCAGACCACACCTTTACAGCTTTTGAACATTTGATCAGTCCTTCATCCACTACATCCCACAGTGTCTCAAGTTGCAGTTGCATTCCAGAAACTTGACATAAGTTCATGCATACACAGATGGACTATTTTTACCCTCACTTTTCTCTCACTATTTTGTCCCCTGCCTCCCCATGTTTAAAAGTCATTTGTTTTTAAACTGGATCATAAGACTGTCAAAAGAAACCATCCCAATTTCACAATCTCAATAGTACTACAGCACTAAGAGTATCTGACTCTGACAGAAGCTTTAAGGGATAAAGATCTGGGACCCAAGCAACAGAATCCAAATGAAAACTGCTGGAAATCAATTCTTAAGCAAAGAAAGCAAACCTCTATTTGCTTTTTCAATTCAGTAAGTCATACCTAAACTGAGCTCTTATTTAAAACATAATATGCGTTTCATATATACATATAAGGTATAATATACATTCATACTGTATACCTCATAACTGACATCATGTAATCTTTCATAAAGTATTCAAATGAAGTTCTATAAATAAGAATTCAACACAAGTTTTTTTAAAAGTATGTATTCTGTCTCCACTGTAAAGCTAATACACAACTACTATTCTTACATACGCTGAATCTACACAATAGATGCAAGATACAAGATACTTTTTGAGTGCTACAATTGTTTCTGAGTTCTTGCAAACTCATTTTGTCATTTCTTATGTACTGGTAGAGCATTTAAATGTTTTTTCCTGCTTTTGCTGTTCAAATATGAAACCGAATCTTAATTCAGAACAAAATAAAACTTGCATAATCAGGATTAGAAAATTTTTTTTATTTTTTAAAAAGGGCTTCGATACATTGTAGCCTTGCTTTATGTAAACCCACTGTCCCTAACAATAACAAACACAATGGTAACTCTGAAGAAATGCAGAGAAATAAACCTACTGTTCCTATTAAAATGAAGATTAGCATGTTTCCCCCCTACACCCAAATAACTACATTTCATTAGTTAAATTCCTTTCACCTGCAAAACAGGCTTCCAAAAGTGAATCAATGTGGTACTGACTTCAAGGCCCAAGGAATGAGAGCTCTTCTGCTCTTTATAAAAACTGCAAGCTACAGAATTCATAGATAAAACTGAATACTTGCACTTCTGCTATTAGGGGCAAAGACAACTGAAAAGATGTCTTCTAACCACAAAGTCTCCAAAGCAGAGACAATAGAGTCAATAGCGGAAAACAATGAAATGCAGCAGAATATGACTTCTCAAGAAAAATGAAAAAACCCCACCTTTCAAGGACTCCTTTTCAGACTTTAGTTGTTTGGCCAGGTTAGGAGGCTATAAATCACAGACTGGACATTAAGAAGTTATTCCAATCCTTGCAGAACAGCAGGAAGAGAGGCAATGACTCACTAGAAGCTCTCTTGGTGCTCAGTGCTACATTAGGTGAAGAAGCACACCAGTTCAAAGAAAAAGCAGACAAAGCTGCTCTGCAGAGAATTTCTATTACTGTTAGTCCTCAGACATAAACATCTTGTATGGTAGACAAAACTACAATGAGTTCCATTAGTATACAAGTACCTATTATGAATCAGAAACAGTAGATTTGGCAGCTTCAATCATAACGCCTTTTTTAAGGAAAAATTGAGTAAGAATGAGAAGGAATGGACTTCTGAGAGCTGAAGCTGAGCTATGTCTGAATGGAACCACAAAGTCGTTGAATTTGAGCATTTTGATAGCCAAGAGAGCAACTCCAGAGAGCAACACAATCTGCTGCTGCAAAAATACTCTTTAGAGAAAGGGTGGATGCTCTGGAATAAAATTGCTGCACTGTAATTGCATCTAAGTACAACTTACTTTTACCTAGTTTGATTGAAAAGCCTCGATCTACACACAAGTTGAAAATATTTGTACAACAAGACATACAGCTAGATAGCTTTCAAATTTAATACTCAGTCTCATTGGCGCAGCTTTTTCAAACATCACAGTGATTGTAAAATTACAAATTAAAAGGGTTTCAGTTAGCTATTAATGGCAATACTAAAATTATTTAAATTATCTTAATTTATCCATTTGCATGTATGAATGCAGTCTTCAACAGGAACTGCAGGTTTTTCAGTTGAGAAAAAGTACTTCTTAAAGGACCAGTTAAATTTAGTATCTCACTGCTAATGAAGAAGGCATTGAAGAGAACACTCTTCAAACTCAACTCTAAAATACAATCTTTATTAAGGTTAACATTTAAAAAATACACTAGAAAATTATTTACATTCAAGATTCTTTCATGGCATGGAGCCTAAAGGTATAATTTTTTCCCCCTTCACCTATGGACCTAAAGACAGAGGAATTAAGATATAATGTATATGCTAATTCTGGATGCTTAACTTAATAATATTTAGGATCTGATTTTGCAGAGTTCTTAGTCTTACACAGCATTCACAAAGCAGAATTACCATCTGACTTCAGAAGGAGAGCTGAAAGACAAGTAGATCAGCAAATAAAATATCTGGTCCTGATCCCTCATCAGAGCCATGCTTGCTTGGCCCACAATCTTCCCAAACCATTGTAAGTTCATGTGCAGTCTCCCTAACCAGTTGCTTTTGCAGTCCCATCAATTATCTACCTTGAAGTATGTGGACAGTACATCTACTTAAAAGAACAAAAATCAACTTTTCAAAATAGAGTTAACAAAAGTATTTTCTGGCTAACAAAGTTTTCCCAAGAGAATTTAAACAGGTCAAACATACAGCATGTAGTATTTTGACCCAAATACATCATCTGATAAAGTTGTAAGTGACTACACAAATGCTAGTGTGCTAGACAAAAGCAAAAACAACCCTCATTTCTCCAGGATTTGAGTGAGATCTGTGCATTTTAATAGTAGGTATCAACTTAAGCTTTGGCCAGGCCTCCAACAGACAAGGTGTATATATAAGTAATTTGCAGTTTTCTTAGAAAGCATCTATGTGTTTCATGCCAGAGCTATTATCAGTGCAGACACTGTGCAGAAACAAAGAGGTGCATCACGATGAAGGCAACAGAGTTTATTTAGTCCTTGATACTTTAATAGCCATTTGGGTATCTCTATTAATTCAATACAAAGAAAATTCATTGTTTTCAAAGCTTGCTACCAGAACCCTCTACAGAGGAAGGCACCTAAGATACTACTATTTAAAATCACCCAAAGTTGTCAGATACCATTCCACAACTTTTTAAAAATACAGAATTCCTGATATTCTACAAGTGATAAGGAAGTATGGCTGAAATCTGAATTAGCCTATATGGTCACTAAGAAAGGTCCAAGAGACAACAGTTCTTTAGGAATGTGCTCCCTAAACACACTCCCAAAATCACATTTGTTCCATTGCCAACAGATCCATTGACAGCTCCATGTAGATCAGATATGTACCAGACAAGTAACACACCACCCTGACATAGTGAACTTAGAATCCTGAGCAGCTGATAGGTCCATAAAAGGTGTAAAAGCAGGTTTAGAATTCGGTGGGATCATAGTAAAGGAACTGAAAATCAACACTGGTTAGACCAAATCTAAACAAGATTCTTTCAGAGACCTCCAAAACACAGCTCTTCTTTAACTGAATATATAACAAGGTAAATTACAAAGCAATAGACAAGTCATACAATAAACAAGCCCAATTTCAGACAAGGCAAAGATATATAGCAGTCACATCTTGTGAGCTCAGCCTTCACAGTACTGCTGTGTTCTTCAACTCAGACTGGCCCTATCAGCAAAACCATTGGGGTAAAACCATCATTTAAGTTTGTTCAGTAACTAACACAGCAATAGTTTAGGTTTCTAAACATTTATAGTTACGTATATTGATATGCTTCAGCATCTTACTGATGACTTTGAAACAACTGTACATTATTCCAGAGGCATGTATAAAGTAACAATGCATGTAGTCGGGTCACAGCTCTAAAGGCAGTAATACAAAACTAGCACTTGGCTGTTAACCATTTGGAATACATCTCAACAACTAATTTAGATGCTGATGTAGTCCAAATTAGAGACCTTCTGAAAAGAAATCAAGTCAGGCAGGTTTGAGAGCTGACTGTATGACATTGAAAGATTTAATA
The DNA here is from genome assembly GCA_024500445.1 of Entomyzon cyanotis. Taxonomy (NCBI): domain Eukaryota; kingdom Metazoa; phylum Chordata; class Aves; order Passeriformes; family Meliphagidae; genus Entomyzon; species Entomyzon cyanotis. Next base: position 8,829,958 of record JAKEPQ010001027.1, on the reverse strand, counting down.
AACATGTTGATCTGCAATGTCTTGCTTTCCAAGGATAAGGCCTGACATGCAGCTCCATGTAAACTACTCAGTGTTTCTGTGGAAACCTAAGAAGCAATACATTATATTGAGCTTTATGTCTGGGGGAGCCATGAAGGAGGACAGAGGAAATCAATTATTTATAAATGCATGGTAACTTCAAATTCTGTAGTCCTTGTGAATCCCAGTATTGTTGTATTTTGTATGAGGATAGACATGGTGGAGCTTTTGTTCTGAAGTGCCCACAGACAGACGTGACCATGGATTTATCCAGAATCTCATGCTAAGCTAACAGCCACTATAGCTCAGACTTCTCTTCAGTCCCTCCTTGGTAGCCCAAAGGATTTAAAAGGCAGAAAAGCTGCATGGAGTTGACAGAGATCCTACAAAACCCCATTTGTACCAGCTTAACAATTCTGAACACACAGATATTTTTACATGGTTTCATAAAACTCAAAGACTAAACTGAAGTTGGTTACTTGTAGGCTTTTAGTCTGTTGATAAAGCATCTGTTTCACCAACTTCTTGAAGAAAGTCCCAAAAGTGCACCCCTACCCCTTTGAGGCAGCATTACCAAACCTAGCTTACGTCCCAGAGAACTGAAAACTTCTTGATAATTGTTAAGCAAGACAATTGATAAGAGTCATACTGGAAGGGACAACCTTGAAGAAGCAACATGTTATATGTATGCTAAGCAGGTGATTTGCTGTTGCAAGACACTCCACAAAATCACCATGTAATCTACTTCGTGCCAGTAAAATAATAATTGCCTGTATGTCCCTAAATACAGTCACAAGCAGGTGTGACCTTTCTGATCTTAAGTGGATCCCAGTGCTACAATGCAAGATGGTAAAAGAGACCTTCCCTGATGAATATGCACAGAAGGCAACCAAGGATAACTAGTAATAATAGCTTTCTCAAGAGCAAGCTTCCTTTTTTATTGTCACTCTATTTGTTAAAGTTTTCACAAGTCTAGAATATGAAAAAGTTCCTTTACTCTTACTTAGCTACAGAATGTAGAAGAAATAGAATATAATCTTCCATAGCTCCTAAACTCTGAAGTATCTCTGAAAAGGAATAAAATTAGGAATCTAGTCAGAGGGAGGGAAAGAATTTTATGGGGACAGAATAGCAAAGGTCATCAATATTAGCTATCTACCATCCAAAATTTAACTAAAACATTCAATAATCCTTACTAGGTGCAAACATTTTAAAACACTGAAAAAAACAGAGCCATTTGTAAATAAATTAAAGCAGAAAAAACCAAGCAATTTAGAAACTAAGAATATACCTCTCATACTTGGCAGCAAGAGGAGACAAAGAAAATTGTCCAACCTTTTCCTAAGGGGATCACGGTAGACCCAACAGATGCATCTGTCCCCATGAGAGACATAATGACGAAAAAAAGAAGAGACAGAAGTCTGATCTACTGTGTAACTCAGACAGGATCTCTACGAAACCTACACTGATTCACACTTTAAGACACAGAGCTACATGAAAAGATAAGCAGGGATAAGTAGAGACAGGACTGCAGGAGGTTTAGCGATAGGTACCTGAAGGTGCTTTTGAACACACGGCACCATCAATTTGTGAGAGTTACCTTTCTTACAACTATAGGACTTTTTCACTCGATAAACAAACAGCCCACTGTTGCAAGTGGAAATGGATAACACCTTAGTCCCTTTGATATAAGTCGTAAGAGAAGACAACACTCTAAGTCAATGGAGCCATTGGTTACCATAACTACCAAGAAATACACAGCAAACATCACTGTAAAAGCCTATTTAATGAAATTTTTAACCTGGCTTTTTGCCTTTCAGGATATGCAACCCTTGATGGAGGTGTTATTCCTGCTGTACTGTAATGAAGCACTGAAACATCTGCTTCCCACATGATTAATTTAACAAATAAGTCAACACACATCGAGACATACTCTGAAACAGGACACAGCAGGACGCAAGAGACAAAGTGTTGAGGCTCTCTAGTATATCAGGTTATTGTCTACAGACTTAGAGGGGAATCAGAACAACACAGCCATAGAAACAAGATGGTACTTGTCAGTAACAGATTATTGACTAGTTATACTCTTATAGTAAGCATATGGCATACTGCTTTCTTCAAGCTTACTTCATAAAGTATTAGTTTCATTATAATACAAGACCATCTACCAACCAAAAAACACTCCAGTGTAAATTTTCCCCTGTTCAATTGCATGGTTTTTTTTTAATCCAACAGATGAACTCATTTGAACTATAAGCATATGTCTACTTGAAATGCTTTAGAACTGAAGATTTTGCCTTCTTCAGCACATTATTAATTACCTCTGAAGGAGCTGCTAAATTTCATTTGTAAACAGCTAGATACCATATGGGAGACAACTACAAACTATTTCAACCTCCTGACATATCAATGGATTTTAGAATCTATTCAACCTTGCCACAGGTAGAAAGCAGCTACATTCACAAACTTGGATATTTTCTAAAGACCACATTACATTCTAGTACATCAGATCAACTGCAATTAACTTAAGCATCAAAACCACTGAAATCTGCATGGAAATCAAAAGGTTCAAAAATGTGACAATCTGATTTTTTTAAAACAAATAAGAATTACAGAAGGTACCTAAAGCAAATCAGCATCCATCTATTATGCTATATTCTAGCTTCTTTTTATAAGGGCACCAGAAATAAAAAAAACCTAACACTCAGGTATCCCTACAAAGCAAATTATATATTTAATTAGTACTACAAGATTAACACATACCCATCCTCATACTCCAGAGCAAACTATCTCTAGATTTACATTAGCCATCCTAAAAGCAATGACAAAATATTCCAGATTCTTAACTGGAGAGATTTCCTTTATAGCAGATCAGTTAACTAAGACTTCATGAGAAATATTTTTTGAGCTGCATCAAATAAATAAACTCTGGATATGGAGACCAGACAACAAGAACAGAAACAAAAGAATGTTACTATAATATTCCTATACAACATCTACACAAAATTTTATCTGGGCAGACAGATGGTAGATAAAGTTTGTAAGTAGGCTCCACATTTGATTCCCTTGCTATTAATAGAAGCCTAGGCTGTAGTGGCCAAGGTTAAATCGGGCTAGACACACTCCAGTTTCCTAAGTCCACCATGAAGGCCTCCAAACTTTAACATTGAAAGCATTACCTTTGAAATTGTGCAGTTGGTTTGTACACACAAAGTTAAAACACTACCTAAACATGCTGCATTGAAGCAATTCAAGTCAAAAGTAAAACTCTGTGTGTTCGCACATATTAATGTTTTTACATTGGTTTAAGCTTAATTGACTTTGTCTTGTGCAGCAAACAAAGTTTCTAGTTCGCTTAATTGCAATGGCTTAAATCAGTTCTTATCTACAAAAGCAGAAGTGACCTTATGTTAAATGCAAACACCCCATATGCTGGCATGTATTGCCCTCCTTATATGTCCAAGAGGACTGCAAAATCTACTGCTCAACACCGAGTGTTGTTTCCAAACAAATATTATGCAATTCTTTATCTTTAGTGACCAAAACTCCTGAAGGGACCTACCTCACACACAAGACAATTTACTCTCAAATTCTACCATTCAAGGTAGTAAGTAGGGTACACAGAAATGAGAAGATTCTTACTCCCTTGGGGTTTGCATCTGTTTACTCTGCAAATTTAACCACATTTTTTATTTCTTCTTTATTAAACCAGCTTTCTTCAAGAAGAAAACTGTTTAAAATAAGACAACTGTGAAAGCTACACACTCTGGGATGATAGCAGCATCACAGGCCATTTTAATATTCATGCTAAAGTAGTACAATTTGTGTGTGCTCTGTAAAAATCCCGCCACTAAGAGGAGCCCTAAGTATATTCAACAATGAACAGTGGAAGAAGTAGTATTAATTTTTTTCTTACTTCTCAAGATCAAGGGAAATTCTTACTTCAGTGATGCTGAGGAAAGCAGAATCACCACAAGTTGAAGAAGAACCGATAAAGAAAGAATCACTTCAGCACTAGCCACCAGAAACCACTGAAGATTATGGAAAACAAAAGGAGGAAAAAAATTCTGCCATTGGAGAAAGTCTACCAATAAGATTCAACCAAAAAAGAATAAATAAATGATGAAGGTAGATGGCAAGAGAAAAAAAAAAGTTGAGAAAAACATAAGAAACAAAAACTGAAGCCACTTCAAGGCCTAGAGCAGGAGAATGGTGATCAGACGCCAAAAATCGGAGTCGAGGCAATAACATTCAAGAAACAGAACAAGCAGAATTAATGAAATCTCTAAGTAGAAATGCAACAAGAGAAGAAATCTTAAGATGCCGAGTGAATGTTACAGAATTATACTGCAAATTTGCAAAAACAAGAAAAGAACCAAGGAAAATGTTTTGAAATTTCTGTACGTTCCTAGAGTTTTCTGCTAGGCATGTAGGTATGCCACAATTTAGGGTTCAACAGCATACCATCTCATCCAGGCTAAGACAGTCAAGACAGACTATCCCAGAAAGCTTGCCAGAAGAGAATCCTCGTTCAAGCACTCCAAACTGTCATGTAGTGAAGTCTTTAGCTCACTGAATGAACAGGAACACCAGAAGCTTCAAAAGACACTCAGTTGTGAAATTTGAAGTTTACTGATTAGGTATCACCTTCGTCCAATAACTGGTTGACTGATCTTTCCATCAACCATTGAGTACAAACGGGAACAAAAGAGGATTTAACGAGGTACCCGCTTCCTCTTCTTCTGACCAGGCACTTCAGTTTTGCCTCCAGGAGGTCACAACACAAAAGACCTTTGACTTCCACAAAACCCTGCCCTGCTGTATTCACCCAAGCATTACCACATTCCTTGATTTAAAGCTAAGGTGGCAAAATGAACTGCAGACTGGGAAATCGCACAAAAATGGCTCCCTCTTACTCAATCTGTTCACTTCGGCTTATCTGCTCACATGCTGTCCCAAAGTATTCTGACTTCACGGCTAGCTGTGCTAGGCCGAGGCTGCTCGCTAGGAGCTGACAGGTAGGGCCTGCCGTGCACTCTGCCTTAGCAACTTCCCCGGAGGCTGGCGCTCGGCTCAAGGGCAACAAGATTCGCACGAGCGTCTTCGAGAAAAGGCACACGCACACCAACAAAGCCACCTTGCCGAACCCCGGCGGACTCCTCGTTTGGCCCCCAGAACGACCCGCAGCCAAGGCGAGAGGCGGCCCGGGAGGCGGCAGGGGCCTCACTCACTGCCCTCCCTCAGGGCCGGGGCAGCGCTCCAGCCCAGCCCGGGCACGGCTCGGGCCGCCCCCGCCGGCAGGTACCCGCCCGCCCCGCCGCGGCCGCCCGCCGCTCACCCGGCCTCCCGCATGACGTTGCTGTCGCCGCAGTCGCAGGCGCCCCCCGCCTGGCTCCGGAACATGTTGTAGTCGTGCCCGGCGTGCTCGCCCTGGTGGAAGCACTCGGCGCACAGGCTCATGCAGGGCGAGATCCCGCACGTCCGGCACCGGTAGGCCACGAAGTTGGCGGTCCAAACCAGGCCGCACAGCGTGGCCGGGTCGTAGGCCCGCACGGCTTGCACGAAGCTGTCCCAGGGCTCGCCGCCCGACAGCAGGCAGCGGCACCACTCCAGCGCCTCGCCCGCCGCCTCGCCGCCGCCCGGGCCCGCCACCGGGGCCAGCACCCGCTCCAGCAGCTTCCGCAGCTCCGCCGCCGCCGCCGCGCCGCTCTCGCCGCCCAGCTTCGCCTTCAGCCGCGCCGCCGTCGCCCGCTTGTCCCTGCCGCCGGCGCCGGCCCCCGCCATGGCGGGACACCGAGGGGCCGTTACGGCCGCACCGGGCTCCGGATCCGCGATCCCTCCGCCGCCTCGCTCCCCGCCCCGCGGCGCCGCCCTCTCGCGATAGCCGCGGCACCGGCGCCCTGCCCGCCGCCCGCGCCCCGCTCCCGACACCGCCTCTCCCCTCCCCTGACACCACCCTCCTCTTCCTCCGCCCCTGCCCTCCCGCCGCCCTCCCAGCGCGCAGGTGCGCCCCGCGCCGCCGACACGCTAGATGTCGCCGCCCGCCGGCCGAAACTTGACGTCCGTCCGGGGGTCCCGGCAGCCGCGGGAGCGCGGAGAGCGCACCTGGGCCGGCCGGCGGCCCCGACGGCAGCGCAGTCCGTTTGTCACCGAGCCGTGCCGGCGGCGAAGCGGCTGCCGTGAGACGCCGCGCTGCCGCCGGTGTGTCCTGACCGCAAGGGTCCCGCCGGGCTCAGGCGGTGGTGGCTTTAAGAGCAGGAGCAACTGCGGGGGATGCGGGAGGTACCTCCGAGGCTTCGGGCCGGCGGTTGTGCGCTCGCTGCCGTCAAACGGCCCCGCTGGGGGTCCGGAGCAGAGCCGGGCTCCGGCAGCAGCACCGCAGCCCGGGGTGTCCGCAGAGCCTCCCCGGAGGGACCAGCGTGCGGCTGCCTGCGCGCTCCCACCAGCAGAGAAGGCATTTGGATGCGAGTTGTTACCGTGTTTTACACACCGATCGGCGGTTTTAAACCTCGATAAACAAATTTTCATCTGTGCAATGAAAAGCCTCTAACGAAAAAATCTATTCCTAAGCAGGAGTAACCTTCTACCCGACAGCTACGGGCCCCGAGGCAGCTGCCTCTCTTCTGGTTTGCCTGTGTTTCCTATGGCTGCCCGTCTGCTGGTGGCTCGTGTCGCCTTGCGGTTCCAGGTGAATGTTAGTCTTCTCTCAACGACCGCCCCGGCAGAAATCCAGTTCCTCGCTCTGTCCCTAAGGGCACTCAGGAGCGGAGCCACCGAGACAGCCCGGTCTGCGGGGTGTGTCCTGCAGCTCTTTCTCGGGCACCGAGCAGCGGTGACGCGTCAGGCTGCAATCAAACGTCTCGCGTTTATAACACACGGCACTAAAGCTCGCACTTGTTAACGGAACACGGAGCAGCTCCGTGCGCCTCACTCCCGCAGGTGCCCGTCAGCCGGGCAGGGCGGGCAGGGGGCGGGGCGCAGCGCGGGGGCGCGGCGGGGGGGGGGCGAAGCTCAGGGGGCGGGGCGCGGCGCGGGGGCGGGGCGCAGGGGCGGGCGGCGCGGCGGAAGTGCGCGGTGGCCCAGATCGCCACGGCCCGGCACGGCGCGGCGCGGCACGGCCCGGCGGAGCTGCGGTGAGTATCGTCCCCCCAGGCGGAGCAAGGACGGCCCTGTGCGGCGAGCTACGGTGTGGGTGGTGGCGATCGCTGGGGCTCGGTTCCTGCCCCCTCAGGGCTGGGCGGCGGGCCCGGGCGGTAGAGCTCCGGGAGGCGGTGAGCAGAGAGGGGCTGCCGCCCGGCTCGGCGCTCGTTCCCCATCATCGGGAAACGGCACCGTGAAACACCCGGGAGGGGCTGAAGAGTACCTGGGGATTTGAAATGTTAAATAAATAAAGATAACATGCCGTTTATTTATATTATTGGAACTGAGTATACATTATTTTCTTTAGTTAAACCATAAACATGAAGAAATTAAAGCTTAAAGAACTGGAAAGCTGTCTTCAACAAGTTGATACTTTTGAAAATCCAAAACTACTCCTTGAACAGTATCCAACAAGACCTCATATTGCAGGTAGAGGTGACCCACAGCACTGTTATTTCTTTTACTAGTTCTTCATCGGCACTTTTAATTCAAAAAGTTTTTTCTATTGCCTAATCTCCTTTGAAGGCTTTACACTAAAAGTAGTTAAGAAAGTGTATCCAACAAGAATGTTCAGAAGTATATTGGTAATGTACAATCCAAAAATCAAATACATTCATTTAAAAGATGGTGTCATAGAAACAGCTTAATCTGTAACTGTAGAAGTTGAAATGAGTTATATTGTGACACACAAAACCAGTAAAAGTGTATATGCAGACTCATCCATATCTTAATTATGATCTTTTCCATAATTTATATCTTTTTGTTTTCCCCCCCAAAAAAAAATCAGAGGCATATTTTTTCCATATACAATACTCAGAGCTCTGTGTGTAATCTCTCCACCAAAGAGCCACAGTTTGTAGCTCATCAAAATGTTTTTGACTTTTCACATATAAATGAAAAAGAGAAATACACACAGTGAGAACATCAGTTAACCTAAAGGGGTTTTGTAATGCAAACTTAAGAGTTTTTGAAGGCAGAAACAGCCTTTCTTGATTAATCAGGTGTATGTTTGATATTACTGACCTGTTGTGTTTCGGTTTTCTTTCCTCCAGCATGTATGCTTTATACAATTCACAATACATTTGATGACATTGAAAACAAAACAATTGCAGATTTAGGATGTGGTTGTGGCATGCTCAGCATTGGAAGTGCAATGTTAGGAGCAGGGTAAGTAATATTAAATTCTGGTTATATTTTTTTTATGGCACAGAAGAGTAGAAAGTGAGATTAAAACATAGCAATGCTGAACTAAACTATTTCTGTTATAAAATCTGGTGCATAATCAGGCTATTTACCAAGTTTAGACCATCACGAACCATTCATACTGTGAAAGTGATGGACATTTGTCATGAATTTGGAAGTCACTTACTTTCCCCTGAAACATTAAATGAATACATGAAACTTCCTTAACAAAATTTAGATTTATGCTTGAGAAAGGGCAACAGAACTACTTGAATTTTTGTCAGCATGGAATTTATAGTGTATGCTTGTTACATTTCCTAGATAAAACAAGTTGTGTACACACATGCCTTACTGTAGAATTTAAACACCATTTTAGTTTGTAGGAGACTAATATGTGACACTTTTGTTTTTTTAATAGATTCTGTGTGGGGCTTGACATAGATGCAGATGCACTGGAAATATTTAATAGCAATATTGAAGACTTTGAGCTCACGAATGTCAACATGGTTCAGTGTGATGTCTGTGCTTTATCTGACAGCATGTCAGATACTTTTGACACAGTTATTATGAACCCTCCCTTTGGTACCAAGCATAATAAAGGTTGGTAATTGTGAAACTCAGAAATTACTACAAACAAAACAGCAAGGGAAATGCTTTTAATGGAATGTCTCCCTTTTTTATTGGTTACATATTCTAATTACTTAGTGTTTTGTTGATCTGGAATCAGCTTCCTAAGTATGGATTAACAACTTCAACATTATAACTAACAGTCACTGGAGTTTGAAATAAACAATACTAGCTTTTTCATATTTCTATCATCTTTCTTTTATTAAAAGCAATTGAGTATGTTTTAGAAATACTTTCTGTACCTTAATATATTCAGTGCTCTTTCTCAAATACCTATTATTCCAGAAGAAATTAAGCAGATCTTTGAGCTTCCATTTAACAATTCTAACAATTTCATCATTTTTTTAGGAATTGATATGATTTTTCTGAAAACTGCTCTACAAATGGCAAAAACAGCTGTGTATTCCCTTCACAAAACTTCAACACGGCAGGTAAGTTCTTCATTTTAGTAGGGTAAGCATTAACAAGACAACACAATAGCTGGCTATATAGATGTCTATAGCTTCACTGATTTATTAACTACTTTGTGGGGTATGGTTGGGGTAAATACTAATTATGTCAGATAACTGTGATCTCACATCAAGATAACTACGTGATCTAATGCTTCAGCTTGAAAATCAAAAGCACAGGAGACTTCTTAAGTACAGGTACAGATGTTTATAAAACAGGTAATTTTCAAAGCTCATTTCTACACTATCTAATATTGTAGCACATTCAAAAGAAAGCAGATGAATGGGAAGTGAAGATGGAAGTCTTAGCAGGTAATATTTGTTTATGTTATTTAACAGAAAAAAAAATAAACCTTTTGGTTTGGGGTACTATCTATAACACTACTGGCCCGTCATAACAGCCTGAGGTAAATTTAAGTGTGATTTGACACTGGAATGACACAGGTCTCTTTTTTATTAGCAGACCTTTTTTTTTAGGTTTTTAAATTTATGCTACCTGGCTAGAACACAAGCAGACACTTAATAAAGCTTTGAGGAATACATATTCTGTGTGGAATGAAGTTTGTTTCTGGACTAGATTTTGTCTTCAAGCAGAAGTTACCTCCCTTCCTGCTTCAAAGGGAGTGCTGCTGAAAAAGGAAGGTGAAGTATAGGTCAGTTTTCAGATATAAAAAAGCATCCTGTCCTTAGTCACCTAAATATTTTTGACAGTTTAGTGTCTTCAATACCACTAGCCAGATGCTTTTCACAGCCATAGAACTTGATGTGTTTCAAGCACTTGTGCAATTTCACAACTGCATTTCAGCCATCCACTTGACTATCTGATGTGGACAGCTTCAGTGCTTAGTCATTATCTAGTGCAGAGATAAAACAGGTATCATGACAGGCCACTGCAGATGCAGACATTAGAAACAGAAGTACCTAGCTGTAGGGCTTAAGTGACTGATAATCATCCTAGTCTAACATGGATTCTTTATATTGTTCACAGAACTTAGATTTGACTTACCAGCATCATACAAGTTCCATAAGAAAAAATCAGTAAGTATAAAAACTGAGAAAATACTGAAGTAAATAAATTCTCCTTAATAAAATTTAAGTTTTAGAGCCATACGTACTAGATGAAGAATGCTCGCAACACTCTGAGAGCATTCAGTCACATCATTGCTGTCACTGAATTTTGTAGCTGAACAGGGAAAAGAATCATGCCAGTCAAAACTATACACAAAGATTAAAGCCAGCACTGCAATTAGCTGTGATAAAGCTAAGGGTAGCCTTATTGACTCAATTCCTCATAGCTATTTCCTCAGTCCTGTCTGCAGCTGGGACTTCGACTGAATGAAGTGCTGAAGGCCACAGTAATGAGGATGTTACAGCAGTAGCATTATTTCAGTGATCTGTGCTCTACTGCAAAGAGCTACAGCCAGCTACAGAGCCATCCTGGGGGCAGCAGGAGGAGCTTGTGTACTTCGTGACTGTTAAAAGATATAGTCAGGACACTTCAGTATGGCAGCCTAAGCCTACAGCAAGTTCCTGGGTACTGAGTGCTAGCATGGAAGCCATGTATTCCCATCCCTTACCAGAACAGGAGACAGGAGGCTGACCAATAATTGAAGACTGTTAGGTATGTTGACCAGCAAAGAACAGAAGCTTTAATCAGCTATACGTATGCTCTTGGCAATTTGAACTTAATTCAAGTCTGTCCTTATCTTTGCTACTTCACAGTTGAAACATTACACTACATTAACCAGGCTTCAGTAGAAAGCAGTTTTAAGTTCTGAATTTATTGCCAGCTGCTATTAAACATAACCACAAGATTACAAAGTCCAAAACATTTTACGTTTGAATGAGATGCCAGAAAAATTGAGAAGATCTGACAGTATAAACAAAACTATAAATAGAAAAGGTTTCCAAGGTTTTATGTTAGGAGTAAGCATGCTTCTTAAACAAAAAAGAAAGCTGTAACTCAATAAAATGAAGCTTTTCTCAAATTATAGGTTGACATTGAAGTGGATTTCATTAGATTTTCTGCCAAGAAAGTCCTGAACTGAGGCATGTATTTAAAACCTATCGGAAATGGAACAATAAAACCACTATTTTTTAAAATTGTTTTATTTATTTTAGTATTACTGTTTGCCATCTCCATTTTCTGTTTTCAGTTGTTTTGGTGCAGGTTCTTCCTCTTCTGTTTCCTCTAGTGGTCTCTTCTTGGGACTTGCTGGTTCTGCAAGATTGAATATGTAGTCATTTAGAGTAAAGGAAAGCATTACCTAAAATCTTCTGAAAAAACCTTAAACTTTTCCCACCAGGTAAGTTCAAGTCCCAGTTATCTACAGCCACAGCTACACTAGAGGGTTTGCTTATTACTGTGACTAAAACTTTTAGCTGTTCTAAAATACCACACTTGAAGAGCTTCTCCCCTGTCATTACTCCACAGCAGGAGGGCAGGCAAGAACATGCAAGGAGTACAATCTACCAAGAGTAGGTTTCACTGGGTTGAAGTTAAACAGATGCTGTATCTACTGAACAGAAACTTAGCTATTCCTCTTCTCCAAGCTAAATACTGACAAGCAGAACTTAAGTCTTCTCATATCCTTAAGTGGAAAAAAAAAAAGCACACTCAAGAGACTGGGTCTGTACAGTTGTGTGATGTTACTGACAACCACCATTTTTCAATGCATAATGCATTTAACAGCCCTGCAGTATAGCCTTACCTATGTATTACTATCTAGTAATTATCTTAATATGCATTTTGGACTATGGTGGAAGGAATACTTTATTGATAATGACAGGAGGGCAGAAATACTACAATGCAGAGCCAAATCTGAAACACTTGTAAGAAACATGAGTACATGGAGCTACTTTCTGTAAAAGTACTGGATAAGCTACATCAAGTGCACAGAATGACATACCTGTTTTAGTATCATTTTCACCATCTTCTTCGTCATTTTCAAACTTTATTTTCTTGCCCTGAAACTGTATTTTTCCTTTTTGTGCCCCCTGAGGTATTTTTCCCCCTCTTCCTTTTCCTTTAATTTTGCGCCCTGTGGAGATACAAGATCAGGAACTTCATACCATTTATCTTTTAACTGGCAAACTCCAAGGACTGCTTTACAGCTACAAGTAAGTATGCAGTATATATTCAACTACTAAAGAGTGAATTTCACACACCAATTCTAGGACACTATAAAGGCTTAAATTAATAAAAGGAGGGAGAACCTTTTGTTTTCTGTTTCAACAATTCCTGCTGATCTTCCAGTATTTTCTTCAGAGCTTCTTTCTCTGCATCTCCTTCTAGCACCTCCCATGAAACATCCTTGTTCCGGAGCTGCAAGTTTCCATTATGTGCTGCTTTGGCTTTTTCCAGAGCTTCTTTGGCAATAGCCTTAAATAGGATAATTCCCTTAAAAGGAAGAGTGGCATTTACATTTTAATCTTACTGCAAAAACATTCAGCTAGAATGATGGACAAGATCTGCTATTAAGTGCCTCAGCAAGTTCATTACTCTGGCATGAATGCAAAACATGTCTAGAAGAAGCATAGCCCTCAGACTGTCCTAATGAACATTCTCAGTTTTGACCTTATCAACTAACAAGGCTGGAACTTTTATCTGTTCTTTTGAAAGAAGTTAATGGAATAATTTAATTCTCTAAATATTCTGCAGTTTCACAAGACAATAACTTACTTGGTAACATATGAGAACAAGCATTTAATCGTGCATTTTCAAACTTCAATACAGAGATTTTAAGTCCTTGTCTAAGATTACTGACCTCCTTCGCACCTCTGACAAAGTGGATCCACTTGATTTCTCCGTGACCAGAAAATACGTCATGGAGATCTTCTCTGCACGTTTGGTCATCTAGATCACCAGAAAACTTCAAAAGACATCCTGTCTTTTCTTCTAGAGACTTCTAAATTAAATTAAAAATACCCACATTTTCATTGAACAGTCAAGCCTGAATATTCATATTCCTCCCTTAATCCTATTAAACATGATAGTGATAAATATGCAGTTGAAGTTAAGAGTAATTCAAGCATTTTTCCTACATAACCTAGTTCTGCTGATGTCCAAGTCTTGTATGGTGTGTTTCCCCTTGTTTTTAAGTTTTCTTTGCTTATTATGATACACTTATGTGGAACTTGGGACTCCTTTCCCATAGGAGTTACACCCTTTAAATTCTACAAAACAGCTTTCTGAAGGCTGATAGCTCAGGTTGAAAATTTATGTAATACTGACTTAATCCTTAATGGACCCTTTGAATACCACAGAAGAACAATCATCTCAATGGTGCATTCAGGATCACTGCTGAACAGGCAAACATGCCTAATGTAAATTCAGGACATAAGCCTTAAAAAAAAAATCAGTCTATTGAAAATAAGACTAAAAACCATGACAGAACAGTTTTACTCTTTAGTTGGAAAAGCTGAAGGGACTTTGCAGAAAGTGCTCTACATTATGGCATTTCAAACAATATTCCATGTTAGCTTTTCAAAATGTAGGTGATTCAAGAAACCCATACCATTTCAGCATCTGCTGCTTGTTTCTGCTTTTCTTCTTTTTCCCTGTAGAAAAGTTAAATTAGTTGTGAGTCAGTTCAAGCATAGTCAGACAAGAAAAACACACACTTTGATTGAAAATTACTTACTGTTTTGCTCTCGCTTTTGCTTCTACTTTGTTTTGTTTCCTTTCTTCATTCTTCTTTGTACAATACTCCTCCCTTCAACAGAATATAAATTAATATAATTTAAAATATTCTGTTACAATTACTTTGTAAGACAGCAGTAGACATGAAACAGTTGAAATTATTTGTCCAAGCCGAGATGCTAAGTCTCCAAAAGGTACAGCTGTTGTACAACGCCTGTACAACAGCATAGAAACTCACACTTTTCAGGTCAAGCCAGGTTCTTGTGCACATCCACCCCCGACCACTGTTAGCTCATATATCAGTTAAGAGGACTTACTTGAAAAGTACTATCAGCTCTGTGTCTTTGTACTTTTGATTTGGTATCTCTGTGAACTTCTTAGCAGACTCAACACTATCAAAAACTGCAAATATTGAGCCCTGTTAAATGGTAAGAGACATTGTTAGAGTAACTGAACAGAATGTTGTCCAGGGGGGAATCCCTGCCCCAGGTCTAAATGTTCATCATTACCTTAAATGTTCTCTGCAATGTTCTCCTCATTTGAATATTTTCAACTGGACCTTTATCCTCAAGCCATTCTTTGATATCATCAAGAGTAGCATCTAGTGGAAAGCCTTTCTGCAAGACCGCAATGAGCTTCAATCATGTTACAAACTGACTCTTAAAAATTATAATCTCTACAGTATGAGTTAATTCAAGCATTACTCAGATGGTTATCAGTCAAAGTCATGCAGAACAGCACAAAGGAAAATATTTACTTACAACATATACAGATCTGTTTTTAATTGCAGCCTTATACTGGTCATTTAATTCAGGAAGGGGTTTATTTGGAGATCTTCTGATTTTAGTTTTGTCTTCATTTATTTCCATTAAACCTGTCTTGGATTTTCTTAATGCTTCTACAATAACACCAAAATCTTTTGAAAGGCGACTTAACCTATGGAGTAAGCAGACACAGTTATTACAAATACACATGCAAAGCTGAAGCCAGATGCTAAAACAGCAATGGGAATTGTACATGCACACCAGGAACACTTGGCCCAAAATACAATAGGTAGTTGAAAGTTACTCTTTTATCCACGTTAGTTGTACTTTGTTTTACCTGTTGAATTTGATCATTACTTCTAGAGGTACCCAGCCATCATCTAGTTTGATCTGTTCCTTTAGAAACTTGTCTCTTGGTAGATTGTGATTGCCAAAGTAATACTGCAAAAAGGAAGGGGGAGGGGGGAGGAAAGAGAGATGTGTCTTTAAATTTTCAGTCTTAAAAGCTCATTTTCATCTAACAGCTTACAGCAGTAGATTGAAACACACCAAAATTAATCAATCTGAACAATTAGGATTTCTGAAATTATTACTTCTTGCTTTAATGCGATACTTTGCTGAATGTTAGCTGCAATGTGTAAGCTGTAAAAACAAACAAAACCACCAGAAACAAACCCTACAAAAACCCAAACAAACAAACCGTACACCAAAACAGTACTTAATCCAATGGTATTAATGAGGCAAAGATACATTGCAATTTTGTTTAGGAATGGAGTGAAGCTTATTCTGTTAACATAATATGTATTCATCACCCGGATCAAGAGTCAAAAGTCAGGTTTGTCACAAACAGATCCGGCCTGTAGTCCTTATTTAAGGAATATATATACAAGAATATTGTATTTGCACACTGAAAAATCACACACGTGGACTAGAATTTCTAGATCTCATTCAAAAAAGCATAAAAAGTTATTTTATATTTAATTTAAAATTTTATTTAATTATTACGTTCTTATTTCAGTCTTGTCCAGCATGGGAAGACAATTCAGTTTAAGACAGAGAAGTTAATCAGATTCTTTCCCTGACTAGCAATCATCTAACATAGGTCAAATACCTGAAACCATAAGATAAATTGAAATATTTTCACCAACATCGTGGTGCTTTAAAAAGTCAGTGCTAAGTTTTACAACACCACATCTTTCTCTAATACATCTCAAACTCACATTACCAAAAGTCTAGTTTTGTCAACTATTTTTCCTCAGTCTCTACATTTTGTTTGTTTGTTATATATAAATAATGGCTTCATATGGTAATGGGCATTCACATGCACCTACATTTTTGTCCTTCAGGCAAGTGCTTTAATTCTAAATGCCATTTAAAGTAATGGGCTCATGTTTTTTTGTTGTAGGGCAACCCTCCAAGCATCGAGAGAGACAGAGTTAATCCAAAGTAGTCACATAAGTTTAGCTGTGATTTGTAGCAATAAATTACAAAGCAGTAAATCATAATAGCAAGTTATGCAATGTGCTATGCAAGTATTTTGACTAGCAGAGATTCCTGAGTAGGAGGATTTTTTCCCCACAAAAATTAAGGCACATAGAATTAAAATGCACTCTCCTCCTACTTGCACAGGTAGAATAACCCCAGCAAACATGGTAGCAAACTGTTTAATGATACGTTCACTTGCTATAGCACCTAAAATGCTAGCAAACTAAACCTTTTCTGTGTTTAAATGGTGGTCTTATAAGCAAATCTAGACAAGTGTAACTGCCAATTTAAACTACAGTTATGACTATCTTGAAGTATTAAATACCTGTTACAGACTTGTGACATTTTTAAAGAGCTGAATATTCGAGTCTAACTCCCTGTAAAGTTAACTTCGAATTAGCCAAACCCCTGCCAATGAATGCCTCCAAAACCTCAGTCCAGATCCCAAATTATAAATTAAACTTACCTCAATTTGCTGACAGATTTTGCTTTCCAAGATAGACATATTTTCCCCATTTCCGTTTTCAGCCATTTTCACCACCTGTTTTGAAGAGAATACAGAGCAAAAGCACTAAGTGTTGAACAGTACTTTCTACAGACTTACATAGCACTGCATTTCACTGCAAATTCATCTAAGCAAGGTACCAGTCAAGTTCATCAGCCATACACTTACACCTGTGAAGCAGCTGTTAACATGACTGCAGAACTCCAAGGGGAAACTATGAAACAACTAGGGGAAAAAAGAAATGCCTAACTTTGGTTAAGGCAGCATTTGGCATGAGGCAGTCAAGATTAATTAAAAAACTGCTGACACTTCACAGCCTTATCTGTTATTCATCTTTTTCAAGGCACAGATTCTCAGTTCCTAACAACCGCAACAAAACTGAGAGCCAACAATATTTTAAGCTAAATCCAACCTCTCATCCCAAGGCAAAACATCAATAATAAAAATGTTCAATTCCTAAATAGGTTTAATGAGAAATGTTTCTTATGTTTGTCTCTTGTTTAATCTTTCAAAGTTCACAGAACTTTCTGGAGGAAGGAATGAAAATATTTGCATTTACTGATATATCCTAAAGATGTTTAGTTCTCTCCTTCACAAATGTGTCTTCATTGCAGTTCTGCTTGACTAGTGAATCAAGTATCTTTGATAACACATAAGACAATTTAACTTGGAAGTAACTTCTTTATTTAACTTGCAGCAAGTGCATAATCCCAGTACATCAGATGCAGTCACTAAGGAAACAGCTACTGGCCAGAAAACTAACTGGGATCAAACAATTTCTATCTAGTTGCTCTTAAGATAGGAATAGAGCGTGAATATTAATCCTCGAGAAACAAATGTAGGTTTATGAAGATGTCAGAAATTAGTTTGAATTCAGTTTTGAACTGTGCAGCACAGATTTCTTCTTTTTCCCTTTGTGCACTAACACACTTGTTAAATCCAGCTTCAGAAGATAAAACAGTTTCTTGGTCCTGTTACCCCAGTTCACAGATCTGTGATCACAAAGGCTGCAGGTGAAGATGGGTTTTCACTCATGTCTTGCATGGCTTATTGGGAGATTTAACCATACACCTTCTGCTCTTCTGCCACTTGCAGGGCAGTAACATCTTGCAGAGCATCAAGATGACTGGCAATACAGAAGCAGGGAAAACTCCCCCGAGGTGCCCTTGTTACAGGAAATTATGTTCTTCATCAGATACCCACTTGGCAGCCTCATCTTCTTATTTTAGTAGTTTAATTCCCCAGTAATTTTTCAGCCTACTGCAGTCTGAAGTATTTCCGTTTCTTCCTCTTTGTGATCTCAAAGCCACATTCAATCCTTGAACTTACTTGTAGTTCTTTGGCACTTTAAGCCTTGAAGTGTGCGTCCTGGTCTCTGCTACTGTGCTTGCACCTGTACCTAATACTGTAACACTCTTTGAAGCATGATTTCAGCAAGTGTTAGTTGCCAGCTATGCTGAGTGCAGTGTGCTTGTCTAAAAAGCACTTTACAAAACCCAGGCCAAAGCACCCACGGTGGGATGTCCCACATGTGCCACGCTGCCTACAGGAGACTGACACTTCACCACCATTCAGATGCTGGTACTGCCTTCACACTCTGCTGTGCTATTGTCCCCAACACCTGACTTGTGAGAGAAACCAGTGCTCCATTTTATATTATACCCAGTTTGGTCTAATTTAATGGCAACCTATAGAGCAGTCTCAGCTTTTTCCATGGGATCATCTAATTGACCACTGTCCCAGTCTGGCTCAGCCCAGGTACCAAAATACCCACAAGCAGCAACTCAGTTTCCAGATAAGGCTCAGTTCCACCGTTAAGAAGGAAAAAAACCCCTAAGTCTGCTTTCTTAGCAATATTTTCAAGGTTAATACCAAAAACCGTGAACCAACACAAGACTTAGGACACATCCTTTAGAATACGTCTTACACATGGAAAAGTTTTTCTACAAAACATCCTTTCAGCTGCAAGTAACAAACTGTAGGCAAGACTAACAAAGACTCAAGCTTGCCATACATGAAATTCAGTTCAGTGATTGAGTTCTAACCTATTTAGAATAAATGCAAAAGCAGCCTTCTAATTTAAGAGAAATTCTAGCCTTGTCTGCACATGCTCACTTCAGACTCTTTAGCTCAGTCATTTGGCACAAGACATCTTCCAGATCAATAGTTTTCAGTAGCTATGCAGTAGTCAAGACTGATGAAAAGCTCCAATGAACAGCAATCACGGTCTGAACTGCATGCAAAATCCGACAAAAGATTTTAAGGGCTTTCTTAATAAACTACACTGACTCTTTCCTTCCATATGCAAAAAAGTCTATCAATACCACACAAAACAAAACCAGGTTAAAATAAAGCAAGAAGTCATTAGATTTTAATTACAGCTGGAAAAAGACAGTCAAGCCCCGTAACTAGAACAATTAGGTCCCACACTGTATTTAGCTAAATCATCCCAAAAGAACTCACAACCAGATTTTCCTTACCAAACATTTAGTTTCAAGCTCTGGACAAAGCTTAGTTGCAGGTTGGTTCTACCATTACTGTAACAGAGGGAAAGTCTTTTTTTTTAATGAGAAAGCTTCCCCAATGAAGTAACATGGAACTGTTACTCGTATTATGCCTTGTTCAGGAAGCCCTGTATGAGAGGTTAGAGCCTGGTTTTTATTTAAGAATTAACTACAAGCACCCTTCCCACAGATGTTACTTTAACAGTTATTTTTTGAGTAAAATCAATTTAAGAAAAAAGATCTTACAAGAATTATTTAACTAATTAAACTGTCGGCCCCTGAACTGTGCTAGCACAGCACCAGTTTGCTGTAAGACACTTTCACACGCCTGCAGCGGCAACACACCGCTCTTCAGACGCCCTGGCGCGCCGTGGCCAAGGCTCCGGCCCGGCGCACGCCTCTGCCCGGCGGAGCGCTGCCCTCGGGCCGGGCCCAGGCCCCGGTGAGGTAGCGTCCCCGCCGGCTCCGCTTCCCCCGCAGCGCAACGCGCACCGAGCGCCGCGGGAAGCGCTGCCGGCGGGAAGCGACCGCGCCGGCACGGCCGGGCCTGCTCCGCGCCTCCCACGGGCACAGGCGGCACGTGTTTCCCCGCTCCGGCAACCCTCCCTGCCTCCCGCCCGGCCCGGCCGCCGCGCCCCGCCGCCAGCCCTGCCCCGGCGCGGCCCGTCGCTCCTCGGCAGGGACCGGCCCGGCGGGACGCGCCCGAGCAGCGGTGCCCCGCAGCCGCCAGCGGCCCCACACCAACCTGCGCGCTCGGCCCCGCTCCGCCACTCCAGAGACCGCGAGGCGGCGCCGCGGCCCAGCAGCCCCCGCGCCCGCCCGCCCCTCACGTGGGCAACACTTCCGGGGCGCGGGAGGTGCCACAGCGCGGGCTCCGCCCCCCGCCGGGAACGCGCGCTCCTGAGGGTTCTGCGCGCTCCTGAGGGTTCTGCGCGCTCCTGAGGGTTCTGCGCGCTCCTGAGGGTTCTGCGCGCTCCTGAGGGTTCTGCGCGCTCCTGAGGGTTCTGCGCGCCGGGCCGGGCCGCTAGCGGCGTGAGGCGGCGTGGGGCTCAGCCGATGCATGGCCACAGCTCCGTCCATGGCCACAGCTCCGTCCATGGCCACAGCTCCGTCCATGGCCACCCGGCCGTGCCTGGGAAGTCTGCTCACCCTTTCTGTTCACAGCAAAAGGAACTTAACAACTTCAATTTGCACAGTGCTGCTATATTTACTTTTCTTAAATATTGCAAAGATTCACTTAAGTACTGCAGATGTACTGTGGGCATTTATAGAGCTACGAACACGGGGATCGCACAAGCGAAAACTTTAAGAAATAGTATTGACTTTACAATAGATTTGACTTCCGCATTAAATTTCTTGTTTACAAATGAAACAGTAGAACAGTGTGTACCATAATGCAGGTCCAATAGCACAATAATTCAGTGTTTACATTCAACTGTTTTTTAAAACATTATCACGAAGATTTCTAAAAGATTCCCTGCTCTGAGCTTCTCACCTCCTGTAGGCTGCTGACCAGAAGTCAGAATCCCTGTTCCTCTTGCTGAGCTCATTTTCCTGCCTGTCCCCACGACCTGATTGCAACACACCAACTTGGGATGTGCTACAGATATGAGCTAATTTAAAAGGGCATTGTAGATTATTGTGAAAAATAGCACCAGGTGAAATTTAACCCTGAGTCTGCACTTACTCTCCTCTCCATTTATTCTAATGCATTTAAAATCTCTGAAAAATTGGGATTTAACTGAAGCCCTAAACAGTAATTGCTTTGACTTTTTTTTGTGCCAGACCAACAAATGCTCTCCTGATAGGGGAGAACTAAAGGCTTTTTTCCACTTTGCAGTTAACACTGAGGCCAAAAAGCAGCATTTGCTCGCCTGCAGGTTGCCCAAGGGGACAAAGCAGAGTCCAGCTTCCAGTGGCTGTGCTCCAGCCCTGGTACAGCACCATCTTTCACCAACATCAAACACCTAGTTTAGAAGCAGTGGACAAGTGGACACTGAGGGGTTTGGTTTTGTTAGTCCTCACCTTGTTCTTTAATCCATTCACTGTCTCATGACTGTTGGTGACAGGATACAGGCCAGAATGAACCTCAAGGCCAGCCACAAGCAGCTGTTCTATGCTTGTGTTTTTAAACAAGCATGAAGCTTCATGGGTACATAATCTGCACTGAAAAATTACATACACTCGTTGAGTTCACTGTGGTTTCATTCAATACAAAGATCACCTTCATTGTCCTTTAAATCTCTACATGCCCTTGAACAATTCTCAGATGTGGAGATTTCCAGGATAAACAAATTCCCTTTATTTCTTTCACCCACCTTTGGCCCACGCATTTCAAACAGCCTCAGAGTTCAATTCTCCACACCTCGTTAGAGTTTAGAGTCTTTACACAAATTACATCGGATCCTTAAAAAGTTCTCAGTGGGACTGGTAACAAAGCAAAACACTGAACACACACACACACAAGCTTCTGACATAGTGAGGTGACATACAAAAACATCAAAAAAAGAACTGTACATACACACTACAGAACTTCACATCAAAGCTCAGAGTTGAGTGCTGCCTGCTACCAGCAGTCAAATGCAAGTCAGAAAAAGCATAAAAATGTGAAAGACCAGCAACAACAACCAAAGTTGACAATGCTTATAATCAAGAAAAAGAAATACAAACTCAGGGTTTACCTGAGTAAGCCTGAAAAGTCCTTTCTTTGTATCTGAGAAACCAAATAAAACCCAAATTTAATTTTAGGTGGCAGTGCTGGTGTGGGAAGTTCCTACCAAACCCTACAGCAGCCCTGTGTTGTCCCTGCCTCTCACACCAATATCTAACAGCTGTTTTTTCAGTCATTGTGTAAGCTGGACTAGGGGATCAGTGCTGAAAGAGCCTTACTGCTCCCCAAAGCATTTCTTCATTTGGATCACTCTTACTAGGCCACTCAGAGCATGATCTCTTTGTCTATATATCACTTTACAAAAGTCTACTTTCTACACAGAATTTGAAGATCTTGTATTAACTTTCAATATAAATAATAAGTAAATCAGTCATATAGATAATTTTTTTTCTTCATGCATAGCATATTTTGACCAGTTTCTTCATTTTTGCTGACCTTTGCTCAAGTCACAGTTTAGAAAAGATCAAATGGTATTAAACAAAACAGAGAAGTTTGAATCTCAGGGGGATGTTAACAATTTTCCAGTCTCTCTCATTTCCTCCTTTCATTCCACACAGGCGCACATCTTGAATTGATATTAAAACCAAGTTAACACATTAACACATTAAGGCTTTTCTCTGATCCTCTCTCCCCCCGAAAAAACCCAAACTACAAATACCTGTCCATCAGCCAAAGATTCCATTGCAAAGCTTTGCAGAGTCTTTTTTCATTTCTCATTGGCAGTGTCAAAATGAGTGTGAGAATGGCAAAGAAAGTACTTTTCTCAAATGCCCTTGTACTTCTCCTTCCAGAAAACTAGTGCATGCTTTTGGCTTGTGGTCTGGGGCTGCTACTGACATTTCTTCCCTCATTCCTAGCCCAAGCTCTGCTTTGCTCTGGCACTTGAAGGCAGCATTGGAGGCATCCTGTAAATGCCCATTTCTGAATCTGATAACCAAGTTATCCAAGTAATATTGCTCTGTATGTACCATGCATTTAGCTTGTGTCAATGATCCATTTCTATAGCTACCTTCACAATACAAAGATTTTGTTTGGCTTTACTCATCTTAGCACCAAATCATAGTTTCACCCACGGATTAAAAAAAACAAATCAATTTTTTCACAGTAGTTCCTATGTAGCTGCACAAAGTATTATAAAAGAGTAATTTGAGAACCTCCATGACAAAGAATGATTGGACTGAAAAATATATGGAAATCTTGTTACCGTATTTATATTTCTGAATTGTTTAAAATAAGAACAAATTATATCTAGTTATTAACAATGTGTGCTAAGAGATTGTATTAGACAACTCATCAGGAGGTAATCAGTACTGTTAGGAATACTGCATCTGCTGTTTTCTGTAACAGCAAGAAGAAAATTAAATGCTTACACATTATACACACAGACACAGCCATGTGACCGCATAGCGCTGGGAAGATTACCTACTGCTTCCCATTTATTCAGTTCAGGGTCATATTTCTCAATACTCTGCAGGTATGTTCCTTTTGAATAGGAATATCCTCCTGTTACATAGATGCATCCGTTCATAACCACCGTGCCACACTCCATCCTTCTCTCCATCATGTGAGCCATCTGCTTCCACTCGTTTTGCTCTGGGTCGTAGCAGTCTGTAATCGTGGTCTGTCCACCCACAAAATAGATCTTGTTTTGTAATGTAATTGAACACAATCCGTATTCTTCAGAAAGAAAGGAATACAGTACAACTCAGCATGATAACATTAACTTAAACCACAAGTACCTGAAAAACATTGGGCATCACTGAGGGCAGCTGAGTGTCCTCACTGAGCTTAGGAGACACCTCAGGATTTTCTGTTACACTACAGCACCAGTATTCAGCAAAAATTTCAGTAAGAACTTACTGTTATCAGATGTGGAACACAGAGAAAACCCTTTTAAAATTAACATAAATTATTTTTGTCAAATGTCAATGAATAGTTAGAGTTTACAAAAAGTTACATTATTTAATAGAATGTGGACATTCCTTAATTCAGTATTATATAGTGATTTCTAAAGAACAGATGCTTGAAGGTCTTCCCTTCCACTTTCAGAGTCTGGAAATGGCCCTTGCTGCCCTACAGGCATTTCTTTTTTTAATCAGGAATATGCAAAAAACAGCTAACTGGGCTTAAGGACTGCCAGGTACAAGTAATCAAATTAAGCTCTACATTTGTTAGAGAAATTATTTACCTGGATGTGGACTGGTAGTGACTATACTCCACTCGTTGCTACCTGAGTGGTATCTCTGGATTTTATCGTAGGTGCAGCTTCCCCTGTACCCATAGTGACCTCCAGTGACGTAGATGACTTCATGCAGGACACAGGCAGTGGCATTTCCAACACCTGTACATGGTGTGAAAGTCAAACGTGTTCAGACTGCATGTAATAACCATGCTCTCATCCATCCATAATTCCATTTCAAATGATTTGTTAATATTTTAGAGTGAAATTATGCTTGCAAGTATTTAACTGAATGTGAATAAAAGAGATTTATTAACAAATCAGCGTAAGTCAAGAACAACTAACTAAAACCACAGTAACCAATACATATTGCACATAATACAGCCACACATTAGTTCACAGGATTTTTAGGTGGTAATTAAAGTCACATTGTCTCATTGATTTTGGAATAGGGAATTTGTTTCATTATTTCACTAAGTTGTTAAAAAATCACTTAGATGGCAAGACCAAAGGTAATGGGAGTTGAGATTGTTCAGTGTCTCAGGATATCTTTTCTGATACTTTTCGTCATTCTCATGGTATTATTAATTGAGATGTTGTATAAACAAGGACACAAACAGAATGGAGCCATGTTAACTCCATCTCTAGGACAACAAAATGAAATAAAGCAATGGGGGGTTTGAACATAAAAGTAGTTTCACACAGAAAACAGCAAAACAACTGCATAGAATACGTAACTCATAGTATTAGCATATTTCTGCTTTTGAAAGCATTATTAGCATTTTGAATGCATATTACATTTCTGCTTTTGAAGGAAATGAAAACAGTAGCAATGTTTAAGGAAAATATACAAACAATGGAGAAAGTTGTAGAAGGCTGCTTTTTTCTTTTACATACACATCCAAAAATTCTCATGTATGTAGAAAAATGCTATGTTGCATCAACTTACAGTACATTTTTATAATTAATTGTAAATATTTGTATTAACTTATAAATATGTATGATAAAATGTATAATTGTAGTATTGTTGTTACTGTTACAAACAATCACATAGTAGTCTGAGTTGGAAGAGACACAGAAAGATAATTAAGTTCAACTCTTAAGTGAATGGCACATACAGGGATCAAACCGGTGACCTTGACATTACTTAGCACCATGCTCTGAACAACTGAGCTTATCTCAGGGCCAATACCCTTTGGTTAGGCTGTGATTCATATATTTGCAGTAGATCACTACTTTGGTGGCTAGAAACAGGTATTAGTGCTTTTCATTATCCTCACACTAAAGATTAAACAAAGGATCCTGAACAGATGATACACAAAAATAGGAAGGAACTTCATGCAAGAAGTTTTAAATTATGACACCTTTATAAATGACTGCATGGAAAAATCTTATATAAAAATAATACAATCCCTTTATTGGAGCTTGCTCTTTGATCATCTACTGAATGGGCTCTAATCCTGGGTAGTTTTCTAATTTCTTTCTAATTTGAACAGAAATTTACTCTTGAAAGAAGGCAAAATTAAACTGAGACTACCATTTACTTTTCTACCTGCTGTTCTATGGCACAGCCCAGCATAGCATTTGGATGTTTGCAGTCATTTGGCTAGTGAAGACCTGAACCAAAGCCCACTAACATTAACAGGAGATTCCCATGGACTTCTCTAGAACTTGTATCAAACCCGAAATGTTTCCATGGCACTTAAAAATGGCAAATACAAAAAAATCTACATTGGAGGCAGACACCATACAAGAATTTACCTACCTTTGATCATGTTTGCAATGGGAAGCCATTTCTGTATTAAAGGATCATAGAACTCAGCTTCTTGGACTGGAGCTCCCTTTCGGTACCCTCCCAATGCATAAATGCAGCCACTCAAGGAAACTGCGCAGTGGTAATACCTTGCGTCAAGCATGGGGCAGCCTTCTGTCCACTCATCTCTCTCAGTGTTATATATCCACATGGTGTCAAGAGCTTCAATGCTCTCTGTTCTGTAACCTCCTGTCACATATATGTCTGGTCCCAAGCTAGTGACCCCATAGCTCTCTCTGGTGTGATCTGGCATCTCCGTTCCCTGGACCCATGCGTTGGTTAAAGGATCCCAAACATGCACTTCTGATAAGGGATGCCAATAATATCCTCCAATCACATACATGGCTGCTGTGGATCTTCTGAAAAGACTTTTGGGATTGAGGTTCAGGGCATTATATATGAGCGACCTTATCTTACTTTCATCAAGTTGGCATTTTTTTTGCAGGCTTAAAGCTGACCTCAAATATACGTTATCTAAGTCTACTTTGATGCAGCTCAGCACTTCACAGATGTCTTCAATTCTTCTTTCCACGTTGTGTGCAACCCACTGAATGACAGCTTCAATGGCTGCCTCTTCTTTCTGAACATTGAGATTCTCTCTGGAGAGAATGTAAGAGAGCTTCTCCTTGCCAATGTCCAGAAACTCTTCCTGCTTCCACACTTCTTCAAACTGCCATAACAATATCCTTCTCGACTCTTTCTCTAGCTCCGAGCAATCATGATACTCAGCAAAGGAGTGCATCCCAATGCAGTTGTCAGTATCTAAGTGCCTTACCAGAAACTGCTCACAGGCTTTCTTTACTGACACGAACTGGAGCAGGTCTGCAGCCTGGAGTAGGCTTTGGACATTTCTCTTTGTTATCTGGATCTGTGATGTGTATGCGTAATTCACGAGGGCTTCCAGTACTGCATGGCTGAGCTCGGGAAGGCTGATCTGGTTTTTGGATTTTTCTTTCATATCGGCTGTGAACATGGCTTTAAAATAACTGCTGCAGGCTGCCAGGGCAGCTCTGTGGCAGTGGAAGATGACTCCCGAAGCGCACTGCAGGGTGATGTCGGTGAACAGCCCGTCCAGGTAAAACGCCCGGAACGCCTCCAGGAAGCCGGCGGGGTGCGCGGAGTCCTTGTAGAGGTACGCGTACTCCTCCTGCCCGGCCGCGGCCATCGCCGCGCCCCGCAGCAGCCGCTTTGTCCGCGCCGCTCCGCGCAGCCCGGCCGCCCTCCGGCTGCGGACCCGCCCGGCCCACCCGGCGCGACGCTTACCCCCGTGCAGAGCGCGGCCGCGGCCAGGGGGACTCCCAGCCCGCGGCGGCCCGTGACCGTGTTTGGAAGAGCCGCTGCCGGAGGGAGCAGCGGGGCCGCGGCGACAGCTCCTATTTTGGTGCCCCGGCCGCCCCCCCGCGCACCCCTCCGTGAAGCCGGCGGGCCCCGGCGCCCAGCCCGACCCCCACGCGCCCGCTCGCCTCGGCAAGGTCCGGCCCGAACCGCTGCTGCCGCCGCCCGGGCGCTCCCCACCCGGGGCAGGGGTTACGTGCTGTCAGCGGTGGTGACAGAAGGCCCGGCCGTATTAGGGACAGAAGCAGATGCTTGGGGAGCGTCACCAGCTCGGTGTCACTCAGCCACACAACAAAGCGAGGGGCCTCGGCTGCCGCTGTCAGCGACCTGAAGGTGCCTCTCGCAGAGGCGCCTCGCACTCCCAGGCACTCGGAGGAGCTATACTGGGAAGAACAGCAAGATCCAAGGGCTCCCCCATTACCGAAGGGCTGGAGTCGAAAGGGAGCAGCCAGAGCTCTCCCCAAACTCCTGAACCTGGCAGGACAGTCACACCGACAAACAGATTCCAACTATAAGTAAATTTTTCAGGAAGAAGGCTATATTGACTTTTAAAACTTCTGAAAATGTGATTCGCAATTTAAGAAGTAATTTTCTTCTCTGCTAGCAGCACATTTTCTTTATTTGAAACACAGCATCCTCTGGGTTCAAGCAGCTGTGGGCTCTCCTTCATCTGCAATAGGGTTTGGATCCTTTGCATCCAGCAGCCAGGCTCTCTCTGCCCTGCCAGAGCTTTCCTAGATTGAAAGAACTGCCAGTAATTTTTCCTACCAAAAAGAGGTGAATGTTATTATTAGCTAACTGCCAGCAATACCCAAAAGGAGAAATTTTGAAAGTTTTCACTCAACATAAATGAAAACACATCGTATTTTTCTTTTAATTACTGGTGGTACTTCCACCACAATGCCCAGCGGAAGTATGAAGTAAGGAAATCCAAACAGGAAAGTGTATATGGTCGTACCCCTCTGCCATCCTTCCTCCCATGCTAACCATGCGACCGGATTCAAACTGGCCCTTGGCCTTTACACAGTAACATACGACAAAAATGAAGTGATCCAAACTAACAAAAAAACCCCCACAAAGCCAAAAATTCCCCACACCTTCACACATCTTTGCCTTCCTTTTTTTCAACCCCTCTTGATGTATTGCTAGCCCAAAGAACTGGAGTTTTGTAGTGTAACCCAGGAATTAGAACAGCCCTGATGTCTGACATGAGCCTGTCCCTGAGCTGTTACTCCATTTCTTTCTCTATAAAATTCCCCTGTACAGCCCTAAGTCTTTATACATCCCCATGCCAACAGCTTTCTTTTGGTTGCATTTTCCATTTCATCAGCTTCCCATGGACAAGCAGGAACTTCCTCCAAGTCTTGGCTATCCTACCAGCACACAATACTAAGGCTAAGTCCTCTCATAGTAGTGGTATACAATAGCAGACCTGTTACTATACAGAAAGTTTCCCATACATAATGTGCCTTTTTAATGCATTTTTTGGTAACATTTTTACCTAACTCATCTTCCTCCCAGAGAGCAAGTCAGGAGGTCAGCAGCACTTAGTGCTGAACATGCATCCCCCTCAAGGAGCTTCTCCATTTCTTTTGATTGGTTTACCAGCTTAAACCAGCTTCACTCCTTGGAGATACTAATCTCCCCTCCATTGTAAGCAAATGTGGAAAAATTTGGTAATTGTGGTGCTTCAGAGAAGTCCTCTCTTTTATTAAGAGGGGGAAAAAACCCAAACAAGACCTGATTAAGAGCTTAATGGTCTGCCTACTGGAATTGAAAAATGTCTTTGGTCTCCAACATGCACTTTGTCTAGCAAATATCAGCTCTACCCTCTACTTGAAGTGATTAGAACATAATTGCTAATATTTCAAGTACTCCACTTAATCTACTCTCAAGTCCTGCTTCAGCACTTTCATCAAAACCACAAAAAGAACCCCTTTTTGACATGAAAAACAATTTCCTACCCCATTTCTTACTCTCACAGCAAACTACAAGGTATGTTCCGTAAGGCTGAAAGAACAATAGTTGGTGTTAATGAAAGAAAAAGCTGAGTAACCATTGATACACTGCTTTTTGTTTGTTTTTAAGTAAGCAGTAACTGATATCTGTGGACAAACTAAAAGCAAGCTATTCCATAACTAACTTCTGAAAACCACAGAAAAGACCAGCACAGAATCTGGAACATTCAGCAGCACATCTAGAATTAAGGAAACACGCAAGTGTCCTGGTTTTGGCTGGGACAGAGTTAATTTCCTTCTTAGTAGCTGGTTCAGTGCTGTGTTTAGGATTTACTATGGGAATCATGTTGACAACACACTGTTGTTTTGGCTGTTGCTAAGTGGTGCTTACCCATAGTCAAGGACTTTTCATTTCCCATGCTCTGTCAGTGAGAAGCTGCACAAAGAGCTGGGGGGAGCATGGCCAGGACAGCTGACCCGGACTGGCCAAAGGGATATTCCATAGCACAGGAGGTCACACTCAGTACAGAAACTGGGGGGAGTTGGCTGGAAGGGGCTGATCACTGACTGGGGTGGGCTGGGCATCTATCAGTGGGTGATGAGCACTGTATTGTACATAATTTGTTTCTCTTGGACTTCATTCCTTCCTCTCTCCTTTTCATTACAATTATCATAATCATTTAGTACTACTACATTTTATTTTGTTTCAGTTATTAAACTGTTGTCATCTCAACCCACGAGGTTGAATTTTTTTTCCCCAATTCTCTTCCCTACTGGGTGGGGGGATGGAGTGTGCAAGCAGCTCTACTTAGTAGCCAGCTAAGGCATTTAACAAGGGCAACAACTTAAAACCCCAAAGTAATATGAAATTGTCCTCCGCAACAGCCATTACCATTCTTTTGTATGACCTGTAAACCAGACAACTTAAATCTGCCACTAGTTAGATCCACTAGTCCTAAGATGTCTTCGTGCCCTTGCACAAGACAATAGGGTGAGATCCTGAATATGAACATCTCAGTCACCTATCAAATATCTATCACTAAGCCAAGGTTCCTGAGAACTCAAGTATATTACTTCAGACATCTTAGGCAGCAGACTGTTCAATGCAACCTTCTACAACACAGTAAAACAGGTGAGGCAAGGAAGGAAGTACACAAAGGAAATTTATGTTCTATACACTATCAGCCTGAAAACAGGCAAGACCACTTAAAAATCTTCAATTAAGGAAAAAGAAGATAGTGACATCATCAAATGTCCATTAGAAAATGAGAACAACGTTGTGCAGAAAACAAAGGAAGACAGATACAGCAACTGTAGGCTGCTGAGCTATATCTCAGACATCTGCAACTGAGATGCTGCGAAAGTTGGACTAATCTCTCAGGTATTAAAGCACTTAAGCTAAAAGTGACCTCAGTTTAATAGCAGACTACATAATCATTTTGAATCTTTTGTGGGATATAAGAACAAAAACATTTGGCATGAGAACACATTATTTAATTTTAATGAGACTTATTTTTAATACCTTTATATGCATAATCCAACACTTGGGGCTCATCTCACTGTCAGTGATAAAGACTCCATGTTCACAAATGATTCCTTTATGCTACTTAAAGACAGTACAATTCTGTTTAAAAGTTCAAATGGACATAGATCTTCCCTTCCAGCCTGTATGAGATTGTACTATAGATATAGACGAGAATGAATAGGTAAAATCAGTGTAAACATATATATATATATACCACTCTGTGGGCCTGAGTGCTGCAGCAGAAACCAAGGAAGAAAAAGGCATCTGGCTGACTCAGAGCTGTCAGCATGGAAGATCAAACCAGTGTTAGCTCTGTACAGAGTGGCAGCAGCACGCTGTCAGTGCAGCAGTCAGAATGGGAGAGAGACTTTTCTTTAAACAAAAGAGCAACACCCTTACAGCTTTCCAGAAGAGAAGGGGTCTGAGTGGCAAAAGGCTGAAACACCTGCATCTGCTCTCTCCAGGCCCTTACAGGAACAGGTGCCTGATGACACACAGGCCAGCAGAATACATGACACGAATTAGTTGTGTTGCATTTGTCAACGACAGCAACTTTTATTGTCTTTACAATACAAGACAAAACAAACTATTAAAAAATAATTTTGCTTGGTAAAATATTTAGTAGATTGAAAATATAAATGCATCTTCAGATTAAACAAGATTACAAGCAAATTTGCCATCAGATCTAAGAAGTATAAAAGTCAACAACTCCAGAACCATGCTCCTGGCACCTAATGTTTTCTAAGTAAAGAATTTCATTCTTTTGTGCACTAATCCTACTTCTTCCCCTAAGTGTGTGGGACTGCAAAGGTCAGTTATATAGTTGGTAAAGGGCTGGAGACTAAAAATAGTGACACGTCCTGTCCCAACCCCACTTATGCTGGAATCTGTACTATGTTAAAAGGCCTTTTTTCTTCACTTTCCCTTTATTACCATGATTGAACATAAACAGTTTTATGTTGTGTTTTAAAAAAAAAGTAATTTCAGATAATAGCGCAATTTTACAATGTTGAACTTTTATACACAAGTAGTTTTTCTCTCCCAGGAAGTTAAAATGTAAAGGAAGTTAAAATGCAATGTTTCCTTTTCTCATTTGAATCATTCCTTTATAAGCAGTTTCAGGTAAGACATAATGTCAATTGCAGATGACCAAACTAGAACAGAACACTGTACAGGACTGAGACTCTGGGCCAGCTGAGAAATCTTTTTCTCCAAGGTATACCCCTGCCTGGGCATAGCAATATCATTCTTCTTCAAAAACGTTACTGGACATAAATCATTCCCACCATCACCAATATATACAATTTGTGTATAACTTACTCCTCGCTCCAACTGTTTGTCTAGAAATTCTTTTAAAACTTTCCTTTTGCAAAGGTTTTTAGGGCACTTTGCACAATGGTGAGCATGGAAGTGCTGTACAGTAAGATAGCCAGTGCTGCTGAATGCTGCAGGGTTTGTAAACACTTCATCAAACACTTTATGGAAGTCAGCAGCTTTCAAAATCCAGTCAATAAATACTGTATTAGAATCTGAAATGATTATGCAATCAAACAGCTCTTTGTTCTCGCCAATAAATCCCAGAAGATCTATCATTCCCGCAGTGAAAGGAATTGTTGTCATAGTTCTTTTCATCTCATCTTCTTTGACACCATTATCTCCCAAGTAGACAAAGACTCTGCCCATATATTCTGTCCAATGTCCTGGCTGGTAGGAGTTTCTCAATCCATTAGGAAGTTTTCTCTCAGGAGCACATTTCACAATCCAGGTGTCACTATTTTCATCTATGATTGTATGGTCAAAATCAAAAACCAACAGAAATTTCATAGCTGTGAGAAAACAGTTTCCAAAACAAACAAAAAAGAAAATTATTTATATAAATACAAGTACTATGTTCCTACCCCTGACCTTGTGCTCAGAGGAGAAAAATTTGGAAGAAAATACTCGAACAAAGCCAACTATTTATGGTCACTACCACGATGGGAAGTTGTGCTGCAGCTAAACATGCAGACTGTAAAGGCCAAAGTTCAGTGTCCAGCTTCTGTTTAAAATAGTTACTGTGACAGTAGCTAAACCCCTGCTGCAGTTACTAACACAGCACCAATCTTCCTGTACTCACGCACCACCAGTTTGAGCAGATACTACATTTCTCCATCAGCATTTACCAGTGCAACGAACCTGGGATTCTCCTGGCAAAACGCCTGAATAGGTATTTTGAAAGGAAACGTCCACCGAACAGATGGAGCCCGTGCCTTTGGTGAGGCCGCACTAAATCAGAGCAGCCACCGAAAGGAAATGCAGCCATTTGTGCAGCTGAATCTGCGGCCCCTCACGGCAGGTGCCCGCGCAGCGCCGGCTGAGCAGCGCCCGGAGCCCGTGAGGGAAGGGGCATCGCCGGCGGGACTCGGAGCAGCGCCCGGAGCCCGTGAGGGAAGGGGCATCGCCGGCGGGACTCGGAGCAGCGCCCGGAGCCCGTGAGGGAAGGGGCATCGCCGGCGGGACTCGGAGCAGCGCCCGGAGCCCGTGAGGGAAGGGGCATCGCCGGCGGGACTCGGAGCAGCGCCCGGAGCCCGTGAGGGAAGGGGCATCGCCGGCGGGACTCGGAGCAGCGCCCGGAGCCCGTGAGGGAAGGGGCATCGCCGGCGGGACTCGGAGCAGCGCCCGGAGCCCGTGAGGGAAGGGGCATCGCCGGCGGGACTCGGAGCAGCGCCCGGAGCCCGTGAGGGAAGGGGCATCGCCGGCGGGACTCGGAGCAGCGCCCGGAGCCCGTGAGGGAAGGGGCATCGCCGGCGGGACTCGGAGCGCCCCGCGCGCCCCGCCCGTGCCGCCACGTGACCGCGCGCCGCCGGGTCGCCCGGCAACGCGCACGCGGCCCGGGAAGATGGCGGCGGCGGGGCGGCAGCAGCGGAGCGGTGCCCGTGAGTGCGGCTGCCCCGCAGGCAGCGGGACCCGGCGGGAGGGCAGTGCCGAGCCCGCGGCAGCACGGCTCCGGGAGGCTGTAGGGGTGCCCGGCCTGACGCTCCCCAAAGCCACCCCAGCTGCAGACAGCAAGCGGGGCTGTTTTTCCCCAGGAACTGAGTGGAGAGAACTGACCTGAAGGCAGCGCGGGTCCGGTAACCTCCAAGAGCAGAACTGGGGAGGACCGAGGTGCTTGGCAGATTCCTGTCTGCAGGGCGCAGCCGCATCAGTGCGCCTTTCCTTCTGGCAGGGCTGTCTTCACCTAGGACAGGGAAAGATCAGGTCTGGTCCCTCTCGGGAGACTGGTCAGCAGTGGCACCTGGAAAACAGACTTTGACACCGGTCTCCCTCTAAGAGAAAGCCTCCTTACCTTTTAGACACGGCCTCCTTAACCTTCCAGTCTGCTGCAAATCATACAGACAAATTCTACAGGACACTACTCTGTACAGAGTGCCATTCCCTTCAAAAGTGGTGGTGACAGTTGAAAGAGCATTTCACAAAACCTAGATATCACCTAGAAAAGCTGCATTTATGCATGCACACGTGTATGTAAGCCTAATGCAACAAAGAAATGCTAGTCTTATCAACAATTGAAGAAACTGTTCTACAACAGATCTATTTCAATAAACACGACGAGTATGCAAGACAAGGGTAGTAAGGCACAGTCTGTGCCCAAACTGCTGCCTCATCCAGCCCATGGAATGGCTTTACCAATATTCTCCCATTCATTTTGGGAATGGTCACTGCTCCCTGCTGTTCTAAGAATCACGCGCAAGTACTGCCTGGGCAGTGTAACTACAAGCCAAACCTACACATACACAGCAACACACCAGGGGACATACAGTCTCTCAGTCAGTCAGTGCCACCATCCAAGTACATGCACTGGTCATAGGTAGACTACAGATACAGATACCCTGTCTTAGCTCTCGGGTTTGGGGGACTAACTAATACTAAGGACAACTTAGTATTGTTACCATGTGAGAATTCAAATCCTGATACGTGTTTGATTATTGGATTTTCTGATATCAAGTAACCTTTGTATTTTTTTCTTCCCTCTGCACAACACATCATTTGAAAGAAAATAATATTCTAGATGGGTATTTACTTCCACATGAAGCAGATCTCCGTCAGGTAACTGTATTGTCAAAAGCAGAATGGGAAAGGATTCAGGGCAGCACTAAAGAAGCAGCACATATCGATGAGAAGAAAGAACAGGAAGAAGTGCACTTGGGCTCCAAAGCTGCTGGAAAAGATCAGCCCAATGCCACTATAGTAAGTCCAAGATACATTTGTAATCAAGGATAGTCACTTCTGTATATACAAAAACACTCATAGTAACATTTCTAGCTGTACTCCCTTTGTTTAACATTTGCTTTTGAATATGTATTTTAACTAAATGCCATTTAAATACATTTAATATCTAACATGAACTTTTTTTTTTTTTTTACCTAAAGCTAAAAAGCAAAATAAAAAAACAATCCAAAATTTAAATGTGATTTCTGACTTTGTCTGCACTATAGAGCCTGACAAAACAGAAACTTCTAGCCAAAGCATTACGTGAAGAAAAGGAAGAGGAAGAAAGAAAGTTACTTGATTTGGAAGAAGCAAAGCTCCAAGCAGCAAAACGGAAGGAGGTTATTGAGCGTGCAAAAACCTATCTACGTTATCAGGATGACAGAACAAGAAAGTTGCATGTTTGTTGACAACTTATATTTTTTAAATTGAAATTGTACTGGATGTCTTTAAATACTTCTGAACGTGAAAATTACTTTAAATGTTCTCTTGCAGAGTGCACTACTACTTGCTAAGGTCCTAAAAGAAAGAGATGCTCAAATTGAATTTCAAAAGTCAAAATTACTTGATAACAAAAAGGAGGATTATGAAGAACAGCAACGTCTATTTAAAGAATACATTCTCAGTGAGCAAGAAAAAGCCCATCAGCATTACATGAAACAACAGGCACTGTACAAAGATCAGCTAGAGCAGTAAGTAATAATTAAAATCAACCCTACTTCATTATTTACTTAAAACTCTTCTCAAAATACCTTCTATGAGGATTTTACAAAAACTTACTAATAATTTGATTCACAAATGGCACTTCCAGCCTGAATGTCAAGAGAAGGCATTACCGTCACTTCTATTCCTTCTCTCAGCTCTTCTGTAAATCTTACAGAGGGGTCTCCAGTGGTATTCATAGGACTGGCCCTGGTGGTCTGATAGAAGGAATCAAATTTCCCAAGGCAGAGGAAGGGTTCAAAGTCTGGTCTTACGTACTTCAGGCACAACACATAAATCCTTGCAGAACTTAGTATAGAATGCTACCAGCTTAAGCTGCTGCCTACATGCCCAGAAGAAACACAGGTACGGTAGGTCATACTGGGGAAATTTTGTTCTCCGAGGATGCTGCAGATATAGGCCAGAGTATTACTAATGCAGTGGTGCTAATGAGTCATCCAGCTAAGCTTGTCACCACAAGACTGCACACTGTGAGCATACCATATAGCTCATTTCTGGCCAGGGCTACCATTACAAACAGTCATACTCTTTTTCACCTCTGATATTCTACCTACCTTCAACTCAAAGTATCACATTCTTCACTGCAAGGTACCTGTGATTGTGCAGAATATGTATCTGTTCATTACTTCATGCAGTTCCTAGACCATTTATTCATCTTTTTCCAATTCAGAATAAAAGAGCGTGAGCATCAGGCAGATCTGGCCAAAGAAGAACACAAAAGAGAAGAGGAAGAATTAGAGAGATCAATCCAACTGTACAAACTAGAAATGCAGAGAAAAAAAGAAAAGAAAGAGGAGGAAAAAGTAGAACAACAGAGGCTGTATCGTGTAAGTAGCAGGAAAGCAGACAGTTCAAAATGCTTGTTTCAGCTTAGAAAATTGTTGGACTTGGCCCACAAATAAAGGGGCCTACTGGCAATAGGGGCTTTGCTGACAGCTTTAGTAGCATGGGATCAAATGCCTACCCTGCCAGTTGCAGGCCATGTCTTTCCTTCGTGCTTTTGAAAAAGACCTCTTGGAGGCCACTCCCTTCTGCTGTCTGAAGGGATATTGGCACTTGATGCTTTGACTGGTCTATGGTTAAAGATTCGGCTGCAGACATCAAAAAATATCTCCTTGACTTGAGAACTGGATTTAAATTTCACATTCCTACTGTTTTTAGCCCATTTTTCTTTATTAGAATGAGGGAATAGACAGAGACTGAACGTATCTTTTTAACTTGACTTTCTGTTTATGACTGGAGAGGTTTAGAAATTTAGTCAAGACCTGCTGCCATCATGTTTCATCTTTAAAGGCATCCTGCTAAGTACAAACTAGAAGTGCCTCAGAATGGTTCTGGCCAGCATGCAAAAGACATTTCTTTTCTTACATAAAAATATAGAAAACTCCTCTTCAGCTGTGTTTTGGATGAAGCTCTTAGACGGGGCAGTTTTGGATGAGGTGGGGCCAGGAGCAGAATGATCTCTGTGTGTGGGTGGTGGTTAGACAGTCCCCTGCCCCTCACCATCCCCCTTGCCCGTGTGTGTCAGTGGGAGCATAGAATAATGCTCTCTCTGCATTGCACAGCAATTTGTTTGTGCAGTGAACCGGAGAAGCAGTTATTTGATGCTCAACTCCTCTTCCCCATCCTTACATCTACTGTCTCCTCTTGCTGCATGTTTGAACAGGGAGGCAGAAGTAAATGGTAGTATCTCTTTCCCGTCTTCTCTCTCCTTTCCTGAGAATCCCTTTCCTCTCTTCTGTTTATGAAAGAAACTTGAGGAGAGAGAATAGGGAGTGGTTCTTGTAAGTTGTGACCCCAGGTCCAGATATTCTAAATGTCATCTGTTACATCAGGACCATTTTGCCCATACAGGAGTATATAAAGGACAAGAAAATACTCAAAGCAATAGAGGAACAAAAAGAAATGGAAGAAGATGATCGGGTCAAAGCTCATTTTAAAGCAAAGGAAATTATTAACCAGATGACAAAAAAGAAAGAAGCCGAAATGCGTAGGTAGGTACAATGCCAGGGTATAAATTATAAATAATCTAAAAATTATGCTGTATTTGTTTTCAGATCATCCAGACTAATGATATAACACAATCAACAGTTACTCTAAAAAGTTATTTTAAATTCTACTGATAGGGAGAGACCGGAATTTAGGAGAAAAAGGAAATTCTTTCACGGGTTCCTTAGTAATAGGTGTGTGAAGGAGCAGTCTCTCCACCCTTCAAAGTACAGAGGCTTACAGAAGTGCAAAGTTTTGCACCAGTGTATTGGGAAGAGTGATTCTCCTTATGGCTTGCCAAGCCTCCATCTCCTTAACAATTAAAGACAGTTAAGATCCTTGATGAAAATTTTTTTGAGTATAAGCTATATTGCTCTGAGTCAGATTAAGAAAAATTATTTGACTTCTTAACAAGGCACATACATTAATTAATTACATCATGCTCTTATTAAGGGGAGATGTTTTATCAATTTAACATTTAGGGTACAACATGATAATACCACTGAGTCAATCTATGAGTTTTCGTCTCTTCCTGCTTCCGGCCAATACCTCCAACATTCCTCTCCTGATGGCAAGATGCTAGGTGGAGTCCTTACTGAGTGATCCAGCTCATTATTGCAACAGAAACTAGTGCTACAAGAATACGGGGAACATTTATTTGCTAAATCAGAAAATATAAAAAAAACCCCAGGAAGAACAGAAGAAGATAATGAGTTGGGTGCGTGGGCCAGCCTGTGTGGCAAGAGAACTCTAGAAGCAGGATTACTGAGTTTGGTAGCTTCAGGTAGACCTAGGTGTGCTGCCCTGGTATGTTATGGAAGCTCATGTTCTTTTGCAGACTAGTACAGGAACGACAGGACAGGGTTGGTATTCTTTTGGCTGAAAAAAAGGGTAAGGCATTAACGATGGAAGGCCAACAACTGGCTAAACAAGTTGCGGAAATAGAAGCTAAGGAAGAAAAAAAACTCAAAGAGAAAGAAGCAAAACAAAAGGCTGCCATTGAATCTATTGCTGAACACAGAGCCAGTGTGGTAAGAAACTTGGACTGATCTTATTTCTGCTTACTCCAAACAAGGAGCCTGGCCCAGGTCACAGTTGGTGACTCTGGTGCCATGCATCAGCAGGCTTCATCAAGCCCTTTCCTGGAGTCCCCTCTGCCTTTCCCCCTTCCATGTTGGGCACACATCTGCCAGGGCTGATGAAAACCCTGGGCTGGGACACTGGCCAGCCACAATGACTGCGCTTATCGGAGCGCTGATACAGGGCTGCTTCTGCAGAGAGACAGGACTTGCAGCTTCGCAGAGCAGCTCCTTGGTTAACTTTCTGTGTGTTTTGTAAACTACAGATAAGGACGAAGGAGGAAAAGGAGAGACAGGAAAAAGCAGAGGCTGAAAAAGAACGTGATGCGTTAATGGAAAAAGACCACCTCTACCGAGAAATGGAAAACACCAAAAAACATGGACGACATGAGGAAAGCAGAGAAGTACAGAAATTTCAGATCCAGCAAATGGTAAATAGAAGAGCTGTACCTTGTCAATCCCTTCAGAAAGAAGCATGCATCTAAACCATCAGCACTAGCTCCTGCTGAGAGAAAGGGAGGAAGTTTGCTGTTTTGTTTGGATTTTTTGTGTTTGTTGGGTCGTTTTTAATGATGTGTGCTGGGTGTATGCTGGTGTTGGGATCAGCCTCCTCAGACCATTGGTGCAAATTAAGGCTGGTTCACAAGGACAGATCACATCCTGTTCTGTGCCATTATGTTCTACTGCTACTCTCCTGTATCTTCTGTATCGTGCAGTTAATGCTGATGTTTATTCAGCTATTTAATGTACCCTTTCTGGGGGAATATGGCAGGGGACAGAACTGGGGAGGGATGGTAAGTGCCAAGTACTAACTAAGAATGCCACAGACCTTCTGTAAGCTTTTACTCTCTCTCAGCTTTAAAGGATGGTGATGTTGAGAATAAAATACTAAGCTTTGTTATTCCCTTTTCTTCATCAGGCTGAAAATCAGGCAAGAAGACAGCAGGAAAAGCAGGCAGAATTGGACTACGATGCTCAGAAAGAGGCTCTTGCACTTTGTAAAGAGCAAGAATTTCAGAAATATGCAAAGGAAGTAATCGAATCAGAGTCCAAGACTAACAATCATCTTTATCCTCTTCTCAAAGCATGCAAAGACTGGAACATTGGGCCATTTTTCTGAGAAAAGAAGACATAAATACTAGTTTCCAAACATATAATTCTACTTTGGGACACAGTTACCTTGCTGTATCTGTAATGCTGCTCAAGAAGCAAAACCAAGAAATAACATTTAAACTATCCACCAAGGAAAGGCAGAAGCTATTTTCAAGTTAAAAAAAAATGCTTTTGAACCTTACAGGCAGAGTTAAAATGTAAATGATTTAAATCAAATATGTGCCATGAATCTGGACGTCCAGTTGAAAAAATGAGAGACTGCCATGTAACTGATTATATTCTCAAAAATCCCTAGCTTGTATTTCATCAATGTTACTTCATTAAATTTGAAACAAGAATTTATGTTGTAAAATTGACTGTCAATGTAACGCATTCCAGTCAAAAGCCCGCTATTTTTCACATTTTTAATATTCATTGTTCAAAAAATTCACTGTCCCAGGTTTTTCAGTTCTGTGACATGAATTCCCAGTGCAAAAAGTCACATTTTTCACTAGCCTACTTCCAGTTAATTATTCCCCATAACAGAAAAGACCAAACCAGGACAACTGTAGCGGAAGAAAAAAAAGAGAACATATGTGTAAGTTAGAATATTTAGGGTGTGCAGTTCAGGCAGCATTTTACAACTACATCTGAAAAACAAATGTCATGCTATAAATTAGTTTTATTACATGAAAATATTAATGTGATTTGATCACAGCCCTTAAAACATCACCAAAGAGGCAAGTAGGTCCCAACTTAACTGCAAATAGAGCCTACAAAAACAGTACATCAACAGGAGACAACCAAGTTCAGCTGTCCTTTCAAAAAGACTAACAGCAATTTAGTCTGTGGCAAATAAATGTAATCTAAAATTGTATCTCAAATTCCTCAGCAGATTTACTCACCAACATCCAAGCCACATACGTGTCCCTCCTTAAGCTTAGGTTTCTTTGCTGAAATGTTAACATAATTTCCTTGCCTTGGACAGTTAGGGGATCCTGTAATGACTTCCTCCACCAGTACCCTGGGCTTTAAACTGGGTATCCCTCTATCCTGGTGTCCACTGGAAACAAAGTCCAAGAAACCTGAAGCTTTGCGTTGTTGTGCCCCACAGCTGCCAGTCTCTGCTGGCCAGACTAGAAAATAACACAAATCCTTAAAAAAAAAAAAAAAAAAAAAAAAGGATGCTTGCTAATATCTTAGTTTTGAAAGTGGGTCTTTGGTGTGTCCTCAAGCTCCTCAGCCCACCTGCCGAAAGCAACAGGCCTTGGAGAAAGCACAGGTCTTGGAGGAAGATGTGAGGCTAGCCCGGAGGCAAGGTACGCCTAGCAAGCTGAGGGCCAAGCAGAACTGCCTTTACCTTCCCTACACTGTAAAAACGCTGGGTGTAAGGTGGGTGTTGTCCTTCTCGGGGGCATCAGTCATCTCCTCGAGGAGTCTCTTGCAGGCAAGGCAAGGGATGAATTTCTGGCAGGAGAGGGAGGCCCGACCAGCTCCCGGGGCAGCCCAGGGCTCTGGGCCCCGGCAACAGGCAGGCCTGGCGGGGCCAAGGCTCGTGTGAGGCGCGGCAGCGCAGGGAGCCAGGCCGAGCTCAATGGCCACGGCCCTGGCGAAGCGGCGGGAGCGGATCGCAGCCGGAGCAGAGGGACAGAGGCAGAGGGGGCATTTCAGCCTCTTACCAGGTACGGCCGCGCCGCCGTAAACGAGCCGCGCACGAACCGGCTGCGGCGGAGGGTCCGCCTCCGGGTCAGGGCGGCTTCCTTCCTTCCCTCCGCGTGTGACAGAGCGGGCGGTGCCGCCCTCAGCTCCCCGGGGCGGGGCGGGGCGGGGCGGGGCGGGGCGCGGTCAGCTCCAGCCCTCAGCGCAGAGCGCCCGCAGCCCGCTCCTGCCAGCCCGGCCGTGCCGTTCCCGCTTCGGCGCCGGAGCTCTCCCGCGGACACCGCCTGTGAGCGCGGCGTGAGAAGAAGCCCCGATTTCCCAGGGCAGCCGGGCCGTCGGTGAGGATCCCTCCTTCTCCCTCGGCAGACGTTCCGTCTCCGGAGAGGCGGCGAACAAAGGCCGACGATGGACCGCGATGGGCCGGACGCCGCCCGCCAGGACGCAGAGCTGGAGCGTGCCCGCTACTCGAGCCGCCGGGCCGTGGCCCAGGAGCAGCTGGCGCAGTGAGTCGGGCGGCGGGGCGCTGGGAGTGGGGCGAGAGGCTTTGGGTTAAGAACCTTCCCCGGCGGGACCCGGCTGCGCGGCCAGCTGGAAGGAGCGGCTCTTTGTTGCTCACCCGCCTGCCGTGCCCGGGGCTGCGTGACGCGCTGCTTGTGAACGAGGGTTTCACATCCTCACGTCGTGGGCTGACTGAAAACCTATCACCTGTCCTCACCCTGTGGTTCCTCCGTAATTCTGTTCTCCAGCTTCAGAAACGTCTTGCTGTCTTGTTTATCCTAATACATACAAGACTGGCTCAGTTCCGGCACTGAGAGCAAGTGGTTTGTCTCACTGTTGCTGTTTCCCCAGCCTAGAAGCCTTCACACTTCCAGCTGGCATGGGCGTCATGGCCATGTCGTGCAGTGCTGTGGCACTGCTTAGAAGACTGCTAGCTGGCAATGTCACCAAAACTTCGGGAAAAACAAAAACCGTCGAACAATATTTTTAATGTTAGAGAGTCAAGACATTAGTTTATTATCTGGCCAGGATGTACCACAGAAATCATCTCATCCACGCATAGCCCAGGTGTGCAGAGAGAATCGTTCCATGACACATGGCTTTTACTAGATTTTTCAAATATTTTATACAGCCAAAACTCATAAACGAATTGGGTCAGTGTTCATTGGTCCCAAGTTGCATAGTTCTTAGTATTTGGTTTC
This sequence comes from Entomyzon cyanotis, assembly GCA_024500445.1. Taxonomy (NCBI): domain Eukaryota; kingdom Metazoa; phylum Chordata; class Aves; order Passeriformes; family Meliphagidae; genus Entomyzon; species Entomyzon cyanotis. The sequence goes on along the minus strand of JAKEPQ010001027.1, from coordinate 8,787,172 downwards.
CTATTGGATCCGGATTTCTTTGCTTCTGGTGTTAATTAGCTCTTCATTCCTTGATTTTCTTACCAGTCTTTTCCAGATTGAGGTGTCTCCAACTCAGCTAGAGGCAGAGGCTGGGGTAGATGTTCATAGATGGCCGCTGATGTTTTGTTGATGTTCTGTCGATGGCCTTCATCTCTTTGGGGCTGCTCCCAGACTGTTGAAATGGTAAACCTGTCAGGCCTCACCTAGAGAAACAATACCCTGGAAAGAAGCTTTAGTTCCCTTCCCCCGGGGCAAAGATGAACAAACCTGGCTAAAGTCACATTAAAAAAAAAAAAAAAAATGAAACTGGTATGTTTTCCAGCAGCAAAGGCCTAGGCTGTACAGGGAGTGGGATAACAAACAGGCTAATAAAATTTAATCTAATATTTAGTCCAGACACTGGTCGTGTTCACTTTTGCTAGTATAGACTTCCCTACCGCCCTCAGACTGGACTGAGCTTTAGCCAAAGAATTTAGAGCTAGGTTATAGAAACTGATTCTGGTTTTGATTTGATATTTTACTTTCACTTAAAAAGTATCAGGGTTTTTTACTGTTTAAGTACCCGTAGATGTACCCATAGAATCTGTATCTGTTCATTATTACTTCATGCTGTCCCTAGTTCATTTATTAATTTCCCTTTTCTGATTCAGAATAAAGGAGCACAAGGATCAGGCAGATCTGGCCAAACAAGAAAACAAAAGAGAAGGGGAAAAAATACAGAGATCGAGCCAATTGTACCAACTGGAAATTCAGAGAGAAAAAGAAAAGGAACAGAAGAAAAAAGTTGAATGCCAGAGGCTGCACCATGTAAGTAGCAGGAAAGCAGACAGTTCAAAATGTGTATTTCACCTTGGCTGTGATGGTTGGTCTCAGCCAACAAATAAGGGGACTGCAGGCAGTGAGGCTTTGCTGACAGCATTAATAGCATGAGATCAAATGCTTACCCTGCCAGTTACAAGCCATCTCTTTCCTCTGTGCTTCTGAGAAAGGCCTCTTGGAAGTTGTGATGTGGCACCTGAGTATTGACTGGCCTACAATGGACAAAGTCTTACAGAGTCAGCAAGGAGATTGTTCTTGACTTGAGAACTAGATTTGGATTCCATGTACTTGCTCTGTTTTAAGTCCATTTTTCTTTGTCAGGGAGAGGGAATAGCCTAACAATATCTTTTAAACTTGGTGATCACCTGCTTAGCACACATACTGTTTCCCTGCCAATGCCTGCTTGAGCAGGGAAACTGAAGTAGAGGTACTGTGATGATTCATTGTCATGTGAGTGAGTAAAAGGAGAGAATTACCACTAAAACCTTACTCATCTTTTTTTCCTCCCATACTTCTCACTCCAAATATACAAATTTTCCCCCATTTTCCCCTAACCTTACATATGCAACAAAAGCTAAACTGCTGCCTAAAAAGCTATACAAGTGCCATTTCTGAGTCATTACAAAATGCCTTATGCTCTACATTTTGATGGTTCTACAGACTTACTGCTTGAGCCCTTCAGAGTCTGTACCATATGAATAATACATGGGATGGGAACAGTACAGTTGGAGCCACTGGGAATGTAGAAGAGAGAATATAAAGATACTATGTTTGGGGCTGCAACCACATACTAATTTTACTTTCGTTGTAATTTGTGATACGTAGATAATGAGAATTCTCTTCTATATATGGGTTTCTATCTTCTATAGCTTCTCCACTGATACGAAAAACTCCTTATTATAGGCTAGGCCTGAAGTATTTGCTAGAATTTTTTTTTAGTTCATGTTTCCAAAATCTCATTCTACATGAAAATAAAAGTAGTTTTCCATTTAAACAGGAATATGTAGCTGAACAGAAAATAATTAAAGCTGAAGAGAAACAAAAAGAAGACAAAGATGATGATCGGATTAAGGCTTATATTAAAGACAAAGAAATGATGGCTGATCTGACAAGAGAAAAATATGCAGAAACTAACAGGTGGGTCAAGGGATAATTTTCAGTGTTAAGATTCAAACTCGCAGTTTAATTTTGTGACAGACATTATTTTCAGTTGTTATATCAGCAAAATCAGAACTTCGATGCAAGCAAGTTTTCTGTAATTAAAACTTGAAGTAGAAAGTGCAGAAAAAATGCCTACCAGTTCCAGTAGTAATTGGTGCTGTTGAGAGTGGAGGTAGGATTGCTGGTGTTGTTAGAAGCAACAGTTACCACTCGCATCTTACAATCTCAGTGGACGTCCTGGTATGTTACAGTAGCTCATTTTCTCCTGCAGGATGATACAGAAGCATAAGGATAAAGCTTTTGAACAATTAACTGCACAGATGAACGAGGCATTCAAGATTGAAGATGATCGTCTTGCTAGAGGAGCTGCAGAGGTAGAAGCTGAATACCAAATGAAAAACAAAGAGAAAGAAATTCAAAAAAAGGCTGCCATTGAATCTATTGCAGAACACAGAGCCACTGTGGTAAGAAGTGTGGGCTGTTCTTACTCCTCTTTCTGACATGTATTTGTACGTAGGAATGGTATTTGGAAATGCCATAGTTTCTAGCATAGTCATCTGTAGTGAGACACACAAGTTCTCTCCAGTTGCTTCTCATTTATCATCTAGCGTTTTAGAACTAAATCCTTAAGAAAGGTGCAAGCAGTATATGTGGTGATCCTTTCTCCAAAAAAAATTAGACTTGAAAGGCTCTGTAATTGTTGGTGATTTGTGCAAACCCTGCACTGCTTATTCCAGCTGAGAAGCCTGGCCCAGGTCACAGTTGGTGACTCTGGTGCCATGCATCAGCAGGCTTCATCAAGCCCAGTGACACCTTTCCTGGAGTCCCCTCTGCCTTTCCCCCTTCCATGTTGGGCACACATCTGCCAGGGCTGATGAAAACCCTGGGCTGGGACACTGGCCAGCCACAATGACTGCGCTTATCAGAGTGCTGATACAGGGCTGCTTCTGCAGAGAGACAGGACTTGCAGCTTCGCAGAGCAGCTCCTTGGTTAACTTTCTGTGTGTTTTGTAAACTACAGATAAAGATGAAGGAGGAGAAGGAGAGACAGGAAAAAGCAGAGCATGAGAAGGATCGTAATCAGTGGATGACAGAAGATGACATTTACCTGGAAATGGAAAAAGCCAAGAAACAAAAACAGCGTGACGCAAACATGGAAGTACAGAAATTTCAGATCCAGCAAATGGTAAATAGAAGAGCTGTACCCTCTCAGCCCCTTCAGAAAGAAGCACACTTCTAAACCTGTAGTACTAGACCTCTTGGGTAGAAGAGAGAGAAAGGTTGTGATGGGTATGATGTGCGTGTTTTGGTTGGTGTTTACCTGTATGAACTACAGCTGCTAATATTGGAGAGGTGACTGACTGTACCATGGGTAACAAGAGGCTTGTCTGTGGAGTGAGGAAGTTACTGCCTAAAACTTGACTGTGCACAATACGTGTGTTTCAGAGCTTTATGGGCCACCTCTTAGAGTAGTCAGAACAGAAGCCTCTTTCAGGCTGACGTGTCCCATGTGAGCCAGGTAGGATTACTGTGAGGGCTGATAAGAGATCAACAATGACATATCAGATCCTGTCCTGTGCCAGTATGATGTTTTTTCAGCCATGCACTGCTGTCCTCTCTCACATTCTGAGCAGGTCACCAAACAGCAGCAAATAATGCTGATGTTCACAGCTATTTAACGTACCCTTTCTGGGGGCATATGGCAGGGGGCAGAACTGAGGAGGGATGATAAGTGCCAAGTATCAACTAAGAATGCTGCAGACCTTCTGTAAGCTTTTACCCTCTCTCAGCTTTACAAGATGGTCATGTTGAGAATGAAATACTAAGCTTTGTTATTCCCTTTTATTCATCAGGCTGAAAAGCAGGCAAGAAGACAGCAGGAAAAGCAAGCAGAATTGGACTATGATGCTCAGAGAGAGGCTGCTTTTCATCGGGATCGACCATTTTGAAGATAAAGACAGTAAGTAACTGAATCAGTGTCATTACTGGATGTAACTTTTATTCTCTCCAAGCATTCAATGAAAGAACAAGATGTGTGCTTCCTAACTAGGACAACTGCAAGAATGGTGGAGTGGATTTATCTGCAGTATTAAAACCAGTAAAAACTGGGGGGTGGGGGGGGTAAGGATAGTTGTTGCAATGCTATCCATGTTCTTCCTGCCACATGTACATGAGCCCCCAGCTTGGTCACGACTGAGCAAACACTTGGTATTTTGCCAAGTCTATTAGAGCTTTGGCCCTAGAAGTTCTGCCTGAGGGCAGGGCCAAGAACTCTTCCCAGGGCCAGCACAGACTCAGTCATTGTCTTGGTCAGTCGTGCTGTGGCCTGGGCTGCTGCACTCCTTTTGGACAGCAGAACATGGCTGGGTGGAGCTGACTGACACTGTACCCATGTCAGTTAGCATGGTCCATTACTCTGTAATGTGAACCAAAGCACAGTAAGTAGGAACAATCAAGACTTGTTTCAAAACCTCACTTCTGACCTAAAGTAAAAGGCTAACATTCCTGCACTATCAACTAAAAGTCACAGAATTCTCTCCAATTATCTTGGAGTAATTAATTTTGGAAATTATATACTAAAAGAAGAGACATGGCAATTAACTTGTTAAATTATCTTTCAATACTTTTTTTCCTTCGTTCACTAATGAAAAATTTATTTCCCTTCTCTCTGAGCTGGTGCTCATTTCATTACTTCAAGCTTTTTTTCAGCAAGCAGAAAGAATGGAAACTTATTAAAGCCTTTTGATGGCAGAAGCTGGAGCCTTACGAAGAAGCATTGACTACAGGAGTGGTGCTAAAATCTGCAGAGCTTCATAATGTATGCTCCAAATACATCCTTAAGTGCATATTTGCACATGCTCACTACTATGAAATTGGTGAGTTAAATGACTTTTTAATCTACCTCCACAGCAGCAAGAAACAAGGTGGATTGCAGCCTCATTTCCTACTGAGCTTCCAGAAACTTCCCATTTTGCAATTACATATGCCTGCATTTGAAGTCTACAAGTCTTCCATCCAGCTTATACCATCCAACTTAAGTACCAGAAAACAACTCTTCATTCCAGTACACCTAGAGTGAAGTGGAAATCCTGTGTAATTTTAAAGCACATTGGCTAAATACAGATTTAATTACCCAAATTCAGCATGAAAAAATCCAGCAGCAATCATGATCTCACTTTATTCTATTGGCTTTGAGATGCACATGCTTTGTATGCTTGTTTTAAATAACTAATTCTAGTTAGTAATTTTCTCTAAAACTTCTATAAAGCATAGTATGATGACACTAGATCAGAATGGCCAGAGGTGGTCAAATATGGCCTGTGAAAGATGTCCTGTGTAAGGCAGGAAGATGGTCTAGCTCACCAGAGTCCTTTTCAGCTGCCAGTTTAAGAGGGCAACAAAATGTAGGGAGATCAACTGCAGCTGGTAGGAAGGGTAATTGTTGACCTGGAAGAATATACTAATTGAGAGGTACCTCTCATTTCATGCCTAGGGCCACTACTTGTATTAGTTAATTACCTGAATTAGCATTCCTGATGTTATTTAGAAGATGTGTAGACATGGTGCTTAAGATTAGTGGTAGACTTCAGGACTAGGTTAATAGGTGGACTTGATCTTAAAGGTCTCTTTCAATCTAAATGGTTCTATAAAGTTTTAATTAATAGCTAGCAAATCAGAATGTGTTTTGAGAAATAATTTGACTAGTAAACTTTAATTACTGGTTTTGCTCAAAAAAACACCCTCTCAATACTGTGCAGCTTCAGGATGTTGTAGCTGATGAGAATCATAATAGGTATTAGCCTTATTTGAAGGCCAAGACCTTAGAAATGCAAGGCAACCCCCAGAGGGACTGAAACAGAGACCTTAAATCAAACTGTACTTTTTCCCCACCTGTGATCCAACTCTGGAAGCAGAACACCAACTTTGCTTTGAACATGTGGGCCTCCAGTATCTAACATGGTATTCTCCCAACAGTATTTCAACTCCTACCTATGCAGCTCTGGTACACATGTAAGACAGTACAGTTTTCATGGATCTAATACAACTCCTAACTAGGAAATGAAAGAGAACAGAATTTTAAAATGCCTTGTATCCTAAGGGAATTTGAATTAACTAACAGCTCTTTACTGTTGGGTAGTGTTCCAGGTTGGAGTTACTAGATCTGTGTAAATTCTTTTAGCATTACAATCTTTGCTACCAGTCAACTCTGAGGAAGTTTGAAGAGGGATACCTACCTGGAAACAAATGAATAGCCCATGAACAGAAGACCTGGCACCATGGGACTACAAAGGATGAACATTTTCACATCCCAGTACAGACCTGCTCTGTACTTCTGAAAAAGAAAAAAAACCCCAAACCTTTTCAAAGCTTTTTGGTCATATTAGGTCAAATAATTTCCTCTGTTTCAACAACTAAATTCTTTCAAATGTCTGTTATTAACTTGGGCCTGTCTGTTATCTCTTGAATGGAAGACTGCTGTAACTAGTCTGTAATCTTCCTCCTTGTTTTGGCAGTGCATCCTTGTCTCTGACACTGACTCTTCCTTCCTGCTCTGGCAGTGTATTTTTGAGAGACATAAAATTCCCTTATAAATAGTGCTCAAAAATCCCCATAATCAGTGAAGGCTAAGACTGTAGAAGGAGGTGGAGGCAAGAGATGTGAGACCACCATATGAGATGTCTTCTTTGGAATTATCTTAATTTTTCTTTAAAAATAAGTTGTGGTATAGGCTTTGTTAAGTTTGTAATGTGTGAAGTCATTGCTTTCTAATTACTGCACTGCAACCACTTCAGCCTAAGCTTTTTGTTTTGGCGTATCGTAGCTTTGATATTACTAGGTATTTCAGTGAATACATGAATGATGCAAATCTGTCCTCTGATCTGTTAAACCAATCTTTAGTACACAGTGTTAAAGCATACCTGTTTGTAGCCTGTTGACATTGTGTTGCATAAGCCAGCATGCAACTTTTTCTGTGGGTCACCTCAGCTCCAATACATTATCCGAAGAAATTAACAATTCTGTTATGTACTGAAGGGCTTGAACATCAGCGCTGCAGGCCCAGGAAAATTCAACACCACATCCCTGTTAACATCATAGTAATCGCCCCTGCCTCAAATGAGTACCATCTGGTCTGACTCCTTTTCTATGTAAAGGAAAAATAAGCAAAGTTTAGAAAGAAAAAAGCAGAATGTACTGGAAGAAGCAAGTGTTACTGAGCAGACCAGGAAAAATCCAACAACTGGCACAGTGGACAAGGGCAAAGTTTGGAACTATCTTTGGTAAAGATTATGGGAAAAGTACTTCTGCATTAGTCTCAGCTATAATCTATCAGTGCATATACAATTAATAGAAGCTACTATTTATACACTTATACTGTTTGGGTTTTTTTTCTTTAGAAATACATTTGACCACTATAGCAGTATCTACAAAGGAATAAGAAGCTGGCCACTCTCTCCTTCCAAGTTCCATGTGCCTGCAAAACCAACCAGTGCCCAACAGCAGAAGGTAACTGTGGACCAAGTTACAAGACACGCTATTTTTCAGAACCTGCCTATACTCAAGCTCAAGGAACAAGTGCCACAGCTCGCAACTGTACTGTAACTAGTCTAATTTTATTATGCAACAAAGCAGCAGATTCTTTTTAGAATGTCAAGAAGTAGCAACCAAAAGTAAACTATCTGTACTGTACTCCTTGAATATTGCTGACCCTCCAGGCTTCATTCAAACCTTTTGTTATGACTTAAAAAAAAAATCTTACTTAGCAAATAAAATTGAGTACATCTGTCTGTAACAATAAAATCCATGTTGACTGTACCTTTTATTTGTGACAGTTTTCTACTTACTTTTACTTTACAGAATGCAATGGAAGGTAAAAATACTATCTTAAGAAGTTGTGGCACTGGCTGAGTCTTTAATCCTTTATGGGAAAGAGATATCTGCAGCAAGACTCTGCATCTAGCACTCCAGCTAACTACTACAGGAAATGGGAAAAACACTTTCCTGTTTTCTCCTAAGCACTCTGCTTCCAACATAGCCAGGCTGTGATACTGCTGTAGGTGACTTTTTGATTTAAATTTGTTCTTTCACTCAGTTCTAAATGACTGTAAGCTGTCTTACCACTCCATTTACATTCACACTGAACACACAGTTCTTCTATAACTAGTGAACTATTCTGCTACACACACACACACACGCACACAGACTTGTACTTTTTCAAGTCAAAGAGCATAGTTGGCAACAAGCAGAGTTTGCAATTAAGATAAGACACTAGGTCAGCTTCATTACGTGGCTGCATTTTTTATGTTACAATACAGAGATAATAGATAGGTTGTCATTTGCCACTCTGTCGTAGAAATTCTTAATTGCACTATCAAACTATTTGACATTATCGTCCATTGTAACATGGAATGAAAATCTACCTTCACATCTTCAGTAAAAATTTACCAATCCTGGTTTAACTGAGGAGGTCGTATGCTGACATTAAATCACTGTGCCAAATCTGTACTCAAAGTATCGCCACTTCAGAAGGCTGGAGGTTGGACAAGCACATTTATCCTGAGATGAGCTCAGCTGGTCAGAGCATGGTGCTAACAATGCTGAGCTCATGAGTTTGATCCCTGTATGGCCCATTCACCTAAGAGCTGACCTGATGATCCTTGTAGGACCCTTCCAACTTGGAATACTCTGTGAATTGACAAGCACAGATTGCACAATATGACTTACAAATGATTATTTCTCTAAATGCAGAAGATGGTAATACTGCAAGAAGCACATGTGGTAGACATGGAATACACTAACAAAATACGCAAAAACGTATTTATTTCTGAGAAGTACTTTAGTACACAAGTTGTACATTTCAAATCAAGAACTCAGTATACCAGCTTACAACTGGATCATCTTCCCTGCTATGAAGTATAAATTACAAAATGTCCAAGAGACTAGTATTAATTACAAAACACTCTGCTAAATGCTACATGCCCAATACTGCCAGTATAGTTAACAATTGTTTTAGCTGGAGGAACCCAATTATCAGTTAGTTCCTCTTACCACTCTTCATAATATGCCTGAATTCTTTCCATTCATTCCATTCTGAATTCAACCATTCTTTTCATTAGCAGCTATGGCTAAAGCTACGTACAGGCTACCTTTTGTAATGGGGATATGTAGCAATGTCCAATTTCCTGTGAAAAATAGCAAGTTTCCTTAAGTGCTTTATGTGTTGCAAAATTTAAATTCAAAGTCAGGGTACTCCATTAATTCAGTTTATTTAGCCCTTTTAATGTCTGAGAACTTCCGTGAGTACAAACAAACTGAAAACCAATCATACGCATATTCTGCAGTTCAAGATTTCTCCTCTGAACTTACGCATGTTAACTGCTCTATTAGTTCTATTTGAACAATGACTTTATGATTAAGGAAAGATACTAATTTACAAAATGTACCTTTACCTTTATGTAGTTTTACTATCTAAACTCATCACTTTTAAAATATTTTATTTCTGCTATTCCTCTCGTGAAATTTCATACTAGAGCTAGAAAACTTATTTTCATATATCTTAGAAAAAACCCCCGAACAGGTGAACATTACTTTTGGCTTTTACGCAAAAATTTTGTTGAAACAGTGCTCCTAATGACATGGATTGTTCAAGGGTAAGTAATAAGAGTTAAACCAGAAGTACATAAGCACCAAAATGGAAAGCTAATGTTTTATGCTAAGTAACTTCAGAACTGTACCAAATTAATATTTTGCAAAATGCAGTTCACAGACTTTTCAAAATGTGTTTTCTTTAATAATTTAGTTACATACTGCATTAGTAAAATTACTATTTTCAGCAAAAGGAAGGTACATAAAAATTCTTCACATTTACATTACACTGACTCTAGAAGTGCTAAGATTAATTTTGTCATTGGTATCCCTCCAGTTTAAAGTTGAACAACACCAACCACCTGCCAAAAGAACCTCTTCAAAACACCCAAACACAACAACCACCCAAAAAGAACACCTTCATGGCTGCTGCTTTGATAAAGTATAGTATGTATATCTTTAAGTTTTCTATTACAACTAAAGTCCTAAAAGCAGGAATATATGTTTTTGTTGATCAGAAAAGCAATGAGTCTATTATGCCCCTAGAGGTGTGTCCGAAAATACTTTATTTGCTTCAATAAATCAACAGTTCCAGAAAAGGCAGCTAAAGGACTGCTTCTTTTGTGTTTACATTAACCTAAAATCCACTTGCCAGACCAACACTATTACAAATCAGACATTACTGGGGACCACTGCAAATTCTCCAAGGCATGTGACAAAGAACACTGCAAGAAAAACCTGTAATCTGGGATTTAAAGTACAAAGTGCAAAGTTGCAGGCTAAAATTTTAACAACCAAATAGAACAAAGAGTTAAAATTTAACCATTGCCTTTTTTCTTTCTTAAAAACAACCAACTGAAATAAACAGAACAACAACTGAAACACTATGGCTGCAATAAAGAATTAGCAAACAGCAACACATTTTTTACAGGTAATAAGTGTCTACAAAACTTTACATTCTATCTACCCATCCTCGGCAAGAATTTCTGCTTCTGAGTTGATGGCAGCACCCAGAGAATCCAGCATAACATAACAGTCTCTTTTTAATAAAGTTTGGAAAACTACTGCCAATTATAAATTCAGCATTCCAAGTATTTATATGCTGCATGGTGTTAGTAAAATGTCAGCATCGATCGTTGATACAACAGAGAATGCATGTCTAACCTTTGGAAGTTATTTCAAGCCTGTATAGACACTTAAACACACGCTTACAAAGTTAGTGCAGTAATACCTGCCTTCATTTTACATTGCGTCTTGGGGTTCACAAATTCCCTGGAGTAAGGTCAGTTCTGGAGTATCAGCAGAAAAAGCTGTACTTTATACGTACTATCTTTTTCCACGTTCACAAGGAAAGACCACAAGCACTGTTTTTACTGCCTCTCGTACACTGAAGTATTACCTTCAAATATTCTTCCAGATCAGTCCTCTGAGCCAAAAGCCAGTGAATGACCTGTGACACAGATGTCAAAGATGGCACTGAGCTACACCGTGACTATAGCACAGGGTGACTACTGTGAGGCTGGAAACAGGAAAGCTCTGTATTAAGGGAAGAAATAGTTCCAGGACTGCAAGAGCAGTAGTCAGTTCCTCCTCACAAGGCAGCAAGAACTGACTAGTGCTTGGGGACATCTTGCTGTCCCTGGAATTGTGCTTTAGTCCCACCAAATTCTTAATCAACATTCTCAATTTCCAGTTTGATAAAGAAAAGCACAAATCTGGCAAACCCTCCCTTGTACAAGACTGAAATTGCGTTTCTGTTTAAACAAAGTGCTCCACCCTAAGCCAAATTTACCCTGAAATATAATACAGGCAAGGGTATCCCATCATCTGCAATTTAGTGTCATCAGCTTTTATAAAATCCCAAAGTACATTAAAAACAAGAAAATGGGCTTCATGCCACCAACTCAGATGAATTTTTAATGTGCTATGAAAGAATTCAAAAATGAAAGAAAGAGTTCATTTAACTTGTACAAGTAATTTTCTGAAGTGTAACAAAGCCTATATGAAAGGGTATACAAGTGCATTTTTTGAAATAAGTAGTTACAACCACAAACTACAATTGGTTATGATCTCCATTTTGAGATTTTTAAAGGCAAATTTTAAAAAAAAATTATTTGGATTGCAATATTGCTGACTGCCTGCATTTTTCCCCCTTCTTCTACAGCAGTCAGTATAGTTGTGGATTGTTTTGTTTGCATGCTTATACAAGTTTCGGTGATATTGGCAAGAATATTCTCAGTAGTGCAAATATACTTCTTCAGCAATAGCTTGCTCATGTGTCAGCTCCATTAGAAATAACGAAACAACATTGCAAACAGTTTTTAAATGAGACTCTGAAGCACATGGCATGCACAGCACAGTATAAATGCATGGTTAAGCTGCCACACAATTTTCTGAAGCCTAACTTCCTACCATTTTCCTACTACAGTCCCCCAAAATAGGACTAAAATTTCTCCAGTCCTACAAGGCTCAGACAGAAGAGATCCACTATACAGGTCTTTGGTTCACTCCTCTATGTTCTCTTAAGTAACAGCTGTGTCATCCACCCATATGTGGACCTGGGAACATTTTTAAGCACTCTGCATAAAATAACCACTGCAATGCAAAATCCACAGGAGACATTTCTAAAACGTAAAAAAGTAAAAAAGCACTTGTCAGCCAAAGCAGCTCCACTAACCATTCTGCAAAAAAATAACTACACACTTCTAATTTTCTTTCTTTAAAAACATTGCTTATGTTGCTCACAATCCTCAGTTTTCTCTTGCTTTCAAGACACAACTATTTTTCGTTAGAGTAACTGTCTCGATCATAATGTCAAGCAGGTTTCAGCATTTCTCCTTATCTGCTGTAAACACACACTGATCATGAAGTGGGTTATAAAGTGAAAATGTTGACAAACTCATTACAAAGACAGAAAAAGCAAGTTGTATCATCCAGTGAAAAATCTGGCAAAAAAATTCAACTATTACAACATTGTTTTGCTTTGACACAGCTTAAGATTAATGCTTGTCACTTCCCTTCAAGATTTTAAAGATTTGCCAGTCTTAGGTGTGAATAGTTTCAAGGAAGGAGTGTTGGGTTTGTACCACATCTATCCTTTCGGACCACTGCACTGAGTTACCACGTACCAGCTGCTCTTTGGGGATTGCATGTACAGGGGCACTGCTGCAGCAACACAAGCCAACCTCCTTCTCTTTCACATGAAGGCGTGGTGGTGAAATAGAAACTGGGGTGGACCTAGAGGCAGGAGAGGAAAGCAGAAAAGGGAGGGAATTGGTTTGAGGGACACACACGGTAGAGAATGAGAAGGAATTCCCAGTACAGCCTTTAGAATGAGGGGAAACAGGGAATAAAGCAAATTTCAGTTAAAAACAAAAATATTAAGAGCCTGTCTTAAAACATTACTTGAAATTCTGTTTCAACTAGTCCAAAAGCCAGTACTGGAAAACTGGAAGGGTTTTCTCACGGACTTGTTAAGTAACAACAGTTGAAAAGATTTTCTTGGTTCCTTATTCTGACCTCACTGTAAATTCTGGTAATCTGTTTCATCTCCATGCATCCACTAATTACTCAACTGAGGCAGGGTAGTCTGAAGCATCAATTTCTGCAGTAGACAAACATGAAAGCATGGAATGGAAAAAGGTTACAGCAGAAAAAAGTTACACTGATGAGCACTTATTCAGGACAAGGAAATAACTCCCAAACACAGATGACTGCCTTGCATGAATGAATTCTACTGCTGGCAGTGACAAGAGCACAAACAAAGATTTACTTAAATTAATTCACTTTGTGATTACAATAAGAACTAACATAATTTACCTCTATAAATAAATTTCCTTAGGATTTATACCTACTGAAATACAGATGTAGCAAGACTGGAGTAATGGATACCTTGCAACATTCTCCTAGCTTTAAGATGACATGTAGTATATCTGCAGCTTTCTTCTTCATATATGGAACAAGCCTCTTCGCTGGCAGCCATTGCTTGCACTGAACTATGTTCATCATGTAAAAAATAATAGTGGCATGAAAGTTACCTTTCTAGCTGACAACACACAAGAAGGACACATAATCCAATGAAATATTTAAAACACAGCACACTATATTACACATGTAATTTGTTTTTCATTTCAAGTTTATTAAAACTTTAGCAGTACAAATGATCCAGGTTTTATATTATCAAAAGACCAAACTGAAGTCCACATCTTTAAAAAAGGCGTTCCCCAAAACGTCTCTGAAACTTTGAGACAATGGAAACATTAAGTCCACAAACTCATTCATGCCTGTCGTCATCTGTTCCAGGACTTGTTTCACGATCAGACTTTTTATCCTTACTAGGGGCATGATCTCTTTCCTGACTCTTTGATTTTTGGTTTATTTCTTTTTCTGCTGAGCATCTGGTCTTTTCCTTTTCTTTACTGCTGCGTGAATATGATTTTTTTGATTCTCTCTCTTTACTACTTGGTCTCTTTTTTGAGTCTGGACTTCTATCCTGATCTCTACTAGACTTCTTATCTCTGCTAGATTCAGGACTGCTACTTTCACGGCTTTTTGAACGCCTCTTCCTTTGGCTTTCACTACCATTCCTCTTATATGAGCTTCTACTTTCCCTATTTGAATACCTCTCTCTGTTTCTGCTTTGACTTTCATCCCTCTCTGAACTCCTTGATTCTCTCCTTCTCCTATTTTCTCTTCCTCTGTATTTATCTGGTGTACCTCTCCTTTCTCTGCTTCTTGATCTTCCTCTTCTTCTTGTTTCTCTATCTCTATTCCTTGAATAGTCTTTACTTCTACTGCGATCCCTGTCCCTGCTTCTTGATCTTCCTCTCCTACCCCTATCTCTGCTTTTGCTTCGATCCCTTGTTCTGCTGCTGGAACTGTGTTTTCCCCTACCATGTTCACGCTCTTTGCTTCTTGACTTGCGTTTCTCCCTGTCTTTGCTCTTCCTATGCTCTTGTTCATTACTTCTCGAGCTTGCTCTTTTACTTCTCTCCTTGCTCCTACTTCTTTCCTTCTCTCTCCCTCTAGAATCATAGCGCTTTTCTTTTTCTCTACCTTTCTCATGGTCTCTCTCTTTGCTTCTTGATCTCAGTCTCTTTTCATCATGTCTACTGTGCCTGGAGTCTCTTTCTTTACTTTTTGATTTCTCTCTGCTTTTACTATGGCTTCTAGATTTTGCTCTCTTCTTGGCCTTGCTTTTGCTATGCTTATCATCTTTTTCTGAATTTCTTCTTGTCTCCCTGTCTTTACTGCTGGATTTGTGATCTTTTTTCTTCTCTTTTTCACCTCTTCGGCTTGGACTTTCAGAAACTTGTCTGTGGTCTGATATTTTTCTCTCTCTTCCTCTTCCTGGGCTCTTTTGATTATCTTTCTTGGTTTCATTTATTTCACTCCTTGGAGAGAAAAAGATACAATTTTAAAAACATTTTCAATTCCCTCCACTCTGAAAAATTAAGCCAGAAGTAAGGCAGCTTCACAACTAAAACTTCCCATCAGGTAATTTATATTAATAACTATGTATTCACAGTAGCATGGTTAAACTCAGACACAATTAAATAATGGAATAACTGAGTCAGCACCCTGTTTTTTTGAAAGCAATTGTAATTGAAAACCTAAGATGACAGGTACTACTTTTACATAAATAAAGAAATTAAAACCCAAAAATTAAAGAAAAAAATAAAACAAAAATCAAATACATATGCACATGTTGGAGAAAGAAATAATCTTACTTGTCTCCTTTTATCCATCTTTCTCCACTAGACACTCTCATTCTTTGAGCTCTTTGCATTTCTTGCCTCCAATGTGGAGGAGTTTCACTGCGCCGGAATCGATCTCTTGACCTGGATCTGGAAGGCGTCCGGTAACGCTTGGAAGCAAAACAAGAAAATTGTGCCTAAGTTTGAATTTCATGTGCTGTGATACCTAAGCAAGATTTTTACCACATAGCACCTAACATGACATTTCACATGCATATACCAAGTTTTCACTGACAAGTCACTAACTTACTTTAAAATGTATCTGACATTCAACTAAAGCAGGAATAAAAATACTTCAGGATTTTTGTAATCTGATGAGAGGTCTTCTGCTACTTTTAATTAGCACAAATGCTAACGCTGTTTACTAACAATGAAAACTCTTCTCTTTGAAAGGCAATACAAAAACAATACTTCACACTTGTTAAGGATTTTACTAAAAATTTGAGGAATAGAGACTTCAGTTATTAAAAACATTTGCTACATGGAGCACATTGCATATGACTTCACAATATTAAAAGAGCCAATTTGACAGCTCCCCCCTGACAACAAGAGGAGAAGTCTTCCCCACACTCCTGGTACTGATATCTTACTGGTTCCCTGTTCACCAGAACCCTTTTTCAGCTAACTCCATTCACCAATTCAAACATTACCATATTCACTTAAAGCATTTTTAGGTTTTTTTTTCTCACCCCCTTCTTCAAACAGACACATGTGCAAACAGGTAATTTAATTTTCTTTTCTGTCCTCCTTCAAGCCTCAGTCTCCCAATCAATTACAATGCACTTTTTTTTTTTCAAATCAACTATCCCAATGGACATGGTTAGTAACACCAGCAGTGAGACTGTGCTACCACCTTGTTTATTTTGAAGAACATATTGTAAACATTTACCCTTGGTCCTCTTCCTTTTATTTTCCTTCCAGATCTGGTGACTAACAGCCTCCTCTGGTATGTTGACTGTGAATTCGATAGATTACTAAAAATAATTTTAAAAGAGTGATATCGTTTGTACAAGCAAAAAAGAAGGAAAATCAATGTTAAAACCTCTTCAGAAATTAAACTAAACAAAAACATGCAATTTTGTTTTCCTGCAGACGGTAACATCTACACAGTAAAACTTCAGGTTTTGACCACAGTATTTTACAAGATCTCCAGGTTTTCCCATTTTTGGAAAAGAATAAATTACAGATTCAGATTGGAGAGCTCCAATACATTTTAAATTAAATTGAGACAGCTGTTATAAATCTTTTATTCACTAAAACCATTTTCAAAGACTAAGCCTTTGTTCTAGGACAAATACAACAGTTTCCAATAAAGGGATAAATCTATTTTTCATCCAGCAGTGCTCACAACATGGAACTATTTAATATGAAAAAGATTCAACATTAAAGTTCTAAAACAGTAATGTGATCATACCATTGCCAGCAGATAGTCAGATATATTACCTTTCTCTTTCCTTCTCTCTGCTTTTTCTCTCTTTTTCTTTTTCATCTGCTTTAGGAGGACTTTTCCTCATCAGGAACCGATTTTCAGGTACAGGAGGAATTTCTTCAGGACGGACAGTAGACAGTGGCTGTGCTTCAGTGTTTTCATCTTCACTTTCACTGGATGAGCTTTATTTTTGTATAGAATAATGCATAATTTGAGTTAACTGGATGAGGGAAGACCTTTCAATCTATTTAAATAATTCAGAAATTCTCTTAATTCAATATACAATGATACGACAAGAATCTCAGAAAACAGAGCTATTTCAGAAGCAACTTTTCCCCCCATGGTATCTTTGTTCCAAAATATACAACTGCAGTAGATTTCTTACCAGCATTTTTTATCTACTAATTCCAATGGTGCAAAACTTAACATACGCATACTCTCTATTTAGATACAACTTTTTTGTTTATTTTCTTTTAAAAACACTATGAGGAGACTAAAATCCACATTTTACATTAGCATATATAACTGTCTGTGGACCATAACAGTTCCAAGCAATTTACAAACTTTTGTGAAATGGGCTTAGGCCCACAAAAACAGTGTTTAGGCAGCACTGCCCTAAGTGAACACTTCTTAAATTTTACAGCTAGCTTAGAAAAATGTGACTTCCACTGACACAACTTTTATCTCACACTGAACTGTAACAAAACTGTTAGATTGAAAATAATGTTCTCAGAAGCAAGAATGCTAAGTTTTATTATCTTCCAGTGAAACTGCTAGAGTTTGGCACATCAGACAAAAAAACCAGTTAATTATGTTAATTTGTTAATTTTATGTTTAATTTTCCTTTATTCCTGCATACTACATTTTGTAAGTTCCACTGCACATGATCCAAACTGAATTGTACAGAAGTAAATTTAGGGAAACAAGCTATCCTTACCCATTTCAAACCTATCAGTCCTTCAACTTTTCAAGCCCATCTAAAGTCTTAGTCCATTCCTCTACATATACATATAAACACTACCCTTCACTATCAAATCACAAATTTTTCTGGTATATGGAAACCAAATATCTCCCAGACTTCAAAACCTGCTTTGTTAGTTTACAGAAAAGTATTTTGTAGTAATAAGACAAAAGAATTGTACATGTAACAAAACAAAACACATCTCAAAACTGACCTTTTCTTGCTTTTCTTTCTCTTTTTCTTTTCTTTCTTATGTTTTTTGGAATTTTTTTTGTGTTTCTTTTTCGTTTTTTAGATTTCTCTTCTGAAGCACTCTCAGAATCCGATGATGAATCAGAAGATGATTCTGAATCACTGGAACTTTCAGAGCCACTGGATGAGGAAGATGACTTGTGTCTCTTCTTTTCTTCTTTCTTGGCTTTAAATGAGAATAGCAAAGACACGTTTCAATATCAAATACTTCTAAATTAATCTCAGAAAAATCAACTCATCTACTGCCAGTCTCAGATTCTTATAATCATGTCATGAGACAACTTCATCAAAATACTTAAGAACAAATTGAAATTTTGGAGAAAACACTGTTTCTCCACAGTACAGTAAAGGATATATCTAGAAAAACAAATTTTCAAAATTTGGATTTATGAAACTTTAAGTTAAAAATTTATACTGCCAAGAACTTGCAGAACCACGTAAGTTTTCTGATGTTTTATACAACATAAGCTACATACAAAGAATTATTTAGAATTTATTTACAGAGTGTTTATAAAATAGATTTCTTTAGACTCAGGTTTCACCTGACTTCATCAAATCACTAACAAGAGAAATTTTGAAACAGAAACCAAGAGGCACAGACTAAACCAAGTACTCATTGAATTTAGCTCACTATCCTATTCTGTCAGGTCTTACATTCAGAAAGGAGTGATACAAAGAGTGGTGAAAGATTTCCTCTTCACAGTGATGCAGCACACTGGCTTCCAATCGAACGGGCTGAGATAACACTTCTGGTGACAGTGAGCTAGCTGGAGCTTAATTCATGGAACTGGATCAGGTATGTGGTGCTTATCCCAACAGAAACGATCTTGGCCTCTCTTTTTATGCTCATACTCTTTATGGATACTTTTTTTCACCTTATATTGTTACTGAAACCCCCAAACCCTAGAGTGGATGAAATTCAATCCCATCACACTAAATCTCATTCATTTTTCATCTTAGCACAACAGACACAGTCATAGCTTATGACAACTGAGATGAGCTCAGTTGGTCAAAGCATGGTGTTAACATCAAGGTCACGGCTTTGATCCCTCTGTGGGCCATTCACTTAAGAGTGGGACTCGACAGCCCTTGTGGGTCCCTTCTGAAGCAGAATATTCTGTAATTCTGTGACTTATACATGGTGTTTTCTATGCGTTTATCCACAAGCATCATCCGATGCAGACTAACAAAAGCCTGACAACCAACTGAAAAACTTCAGTCTTTCATAGAGTGTATTAGCCTTCCAGTCATTTCCAGGTGCAGAATAAACTAGCACGTAGTCTTACCAGTTTAGGGCAGCCAACTGATTGAAATCAGCTGGTTCTTATCAGATGTTTTTATGGTGTCTTGCAAAATGATTCCAAAAGACAGGTCTCACCATATTTCTGACTTTTTTTGTAGGTCCAGACCAAGATAACTACTCTCTGTTCTCAAACTTTTGCTCAACATCCTGATTTAAGCACTATATTGAATAAAAAGTCTCTGTAATATTTTGTGTCAGTTTTAGATTGTCTAAATACATATACATGTAGAGAATGTAACAAGTACATATTTATAGCAGAAAATGAAACATTTTTCTAATTAATTTCCATCAAAGGAACCTGGTGTAGGCCAGGTCACAACGAAACAAAAGAATCTCACCTTACCTCTAAATACTAAGAATACAAAAAGTATTAAAAAAGGTAAATGTTTCTGATCTATTACAATCTCAGTTTTGGTCCATTCAAAGGAAAAAAAATCCTTATATTGCACTATAGTGCTTCCTACGTGTCTTCACGCAAAACAAGATGTCTCCGAGCTCAATTACAGGAATGTCTGAATAAGGCATTAAAAAATGAAGTGATTTCCTGTATTTTTTTCCTCCTGCATATGTTTAAAGTTTGTTAAAATGTGTGACAGTTTTATCTGCATTCCTGAAATAAGTTCAGGTATGTTAAAATTATTATTTGAAAGTGAATAAGCAATAGATTTAAATGAGGGTCAGTGAGCAACTACTTGAACAAATATGTGGTTCTTAACGTGCAGCAAGCAGTCAATGGCAGACCTATTTGGGAAATCATGTGGCAGGTAGGGAGTGAAATGACATGGGGGAAAAAGCCCCAAACAACAAACAAAACTAAAAAGCCCCGAACTAGTTACACAGCAAGGACAGAGTATCTGGCAAGAGGGCTTGGATAAACTTTCTGGTGACCTCTGCCCAGCAGCAAACGCTATTTCAAATACTGAAGGAACCTGGTATCGTCCAATTACAGATTATTACAACAAACGAGACCAATCCTGGAACATGAAGGTCATCAAGAAACAGACTTCTATGTACAGTCCAACTGTTCCAGCTCATTACCTTCAGGATCAGGTTTCAACTTATGATCACATCTGAAACAGATACTACTTCTGTTTCATTCTCCACTTCCTACTCCATTCCCTGTGACCTACAATATTTGCTAGACTTTGTGAACTACGTGATCATGCTGCATGATATTGACAAGTATTCTCTGCATCTCAGCTATTTAGGGACTGTAACAAGTCTTACGTTAGCCCTGTGGCTTGAAATTAAGAAATGACCTGGCCTAAAAACAGTTGGGTTCAGGCATAAAAAAACAAATCATATAATCTTGTAATTCACAGCCACGACAAGCAAGTAGTTACCTTATAGCAAACCAAATAGCCTAATAAATTATGAATGCAGCCATAATCTACCTTAATTGCAGAAAGCACATTTTTACAAGCGGTGATTCTACAGGGACATCTATAACATTAATGAAGGTCATGAATCAAGCCTAGCACTGCTCTGTGCAGAATCCTCTAGAAATTCACTTTTTATGAGAAAACTTCACTAGAGACTGTCGTTAAAAACTGCCCACTACACAAAGCCACTTAATTTTTGTTTTTGAATCAGAATGTCAGCATTTTACAGTCTTGATATGTCCCAGATGACTTTGGTTCAGCAAAAGTATGAGACCTCAAACAGTGCAGCCAAGTTTGTTGACGAGAACCTCTTCTACAAAACTGGTACCAAACTCCCACCTGTCCTTAAGAAAACTAACATTACTTTTTTGTTTGACAGTTTTTCTTGTGAACTGTATTAGCTTAGCTAGACTGCAATAACCTTTCTAAATACTGGGTTAATACTTGGCTTTCTTCCTTTTCCTCCACAGATCTTAGGATTTTTCCTAGAACTTTAAGATTGTCTAAAAATTATACCACTTGGCCAGAGAAATTCTTCTTTTATAATTTTTTAAATCTTCTGTTGCTCATTTTCACTTATTTCTCCAACTTTAAGGAACTAAAAAAAAGAAAAACAAAGGAAAATATGACAAACATTCCACTCTTCTAGGTGATCATCCTCTCAAATCCTGTATTAAAAGCTTCTTATCTAGGCCTCTGCAATATTGTAATTGTAATCACTACGTAATTCAATTTATGGCATCCAGTAATGTAGCTCAGTCACCATCCACTCATCGATAAATAAATCCAATTCTTCTACACAAGGAGATAATTTGCATAGGTCATAAAGCACTTCACCTGGCTATTCATCGTGATACCCAAAAATGAGATCACCTTTCCTCAGCTTAAACCTATGAGAAAAACATTCATACCAAGCACCTTGCTTTTACTGTGATTCCTTCTGCTAGTGCCATCTTAGCTTCCCTGTTAAACCCAAGTATCAGTTCTATTTTCATTCCATAAAGACCTAACCCCTTTCTTTGTGTTGCCTACCAGATAAGCTCTTACAATAAATATTTAAGACTCCCTTGCTATCCTAATGTACCCTTCCACAGAAATTCATCACTATAGTTCCCTCACAGACAACCTCCTTGTTCCTTTGTCTTAAAAATCAAGTTCTTAGAAGCAGTTTTTCCTGGAAATCGCCTCATAATTCACAGAATCAGTTCCCTTTTGCCTCCCATAGTACTGTACTACAAACAGTTCCACTGTTAGATGACTCTCTGTTGATAATTTTGCATGACACTGACTGCATCCCAGAAACTGCTCTTCCTATCTGGATTCCTTAGCCCCTTCCATTAATTGACTAATCCAAGGGCCTCTTCTGCTCCACTTGCGAACTGTGGACAGCAGTGCAGCAAATTTACTTCAGCAGGTGTGTTGTCATACTGTGTTGCTCCCATTTCCACTGCTTCAGGCCAGCACAGCTTATCAGTGGTTCCATGTTGGGCATTTAGCAAACAGCTCCATCCACGCTACCATCCCTCAGAGGAGTGGTCCATTTCCCACTAGAGGTCCTACTCATAGCCTTCCCCTTTTAAAAGCAGGATTCTCCATACAGTAGAATTCCTACCATGGTCTGTCACACAGCATCTTTACTGAGCTGGCTGTGCATTAGTGCCCATCAGGGCCTTCGTCTCCCCCCACACTCTGACCTTCACATGCCTGATTCTGGTGCATACAGCTTGTTGTTCTCCAAACATTCCTACTGCCCATCATTATCTAGAACTGAACCTTATAGCTTTATAGAGTGGGCTATCCCATCACCCTGGCATCAATTTCCCTCCATGGCACACCAGGCCAGCTTCAGGAACCAGAGCTACCTGGAACGCAGCAGCACTGAGTCAGTACAAGGACACAGACAAATGGGTAAGGCAAGACAAGTCAAATCCTTCCAGAAGCCTGTTCCCTTTAAGAAGAAGTTAAACGGAAACCCAAACGTTTTGTATTTCTTTCATTCACTCTTTGGATGACAAGTACTTTAAAGCCCTGCCTAAAGGCTCTAAGTCACCAGACTACTCAGTGCCAAAAATTTCATTTAGTCATTCAAGTGTTCTAGAGTGGACTTCAAAGGGAGGGTGGCAATCCAATGAAGACATATATGCAAGTGGGTATCTCAACCCCTAGTTTCATCCATCCTATATCTGTACTATTTTATTTTCTAGTTACTTTCTAGTTACACCATCTGTGCATTTCCTAGAGAGATGCCATGCTCCTGAGTACTGTCCAAAAAACCCCCTAATTGTATCCTAACACATGGGATGACCTAGAACCTTTCAGAAGTCAGGAGCCAAAAGATAACTTGGCTTGGAATTCTGTGGTACTGAAGTGATCACTTCACATGCCAAAGTCATTCTGCCACATATCACAACATGTGAACAAGAAGGAGTGAAAAACCAAGAAGCTGAAGTTCAAATGCCTGCACTTTCCTCTGGCCAAACAAACCATTATTCTTGTGTTGTGCTTCAGTATCTTTGGTGCAACCCTTCACAGTATGTACCAACGCGACACGCTATGAATGAAATAGCAGGATGATCCCCCATCACAGTTCCCACAAAACAAGCACTCTGCTTCTCTTAGAAAATAACGCTCAATCCATACTATGTTCAGGTCTGAAATGGCATCCCTTCCACAAAGAAAGACAGGTTCTGTCATACTCCTCTTTAAGAATGGTTTATAGTAACTTATAAAGTGTATGAGCTAAAGGGCCAATCTCAGCTTTTCCAATCTAAGTGCCTGTTTTGAACAGTTACCTTAGAGCAACCTGAAACAAGTTCAATACCTTCTGGAAAAGCAGAAGTTATCAAATATAATCAGACTGCCACCAATCTTCTTAATGTAGCACTCTACTTGATATGACAAATGCTGTCCAGCTTTGTACTAAAATTTAGCTAGTGTAAGAAAATTCAAGACAGGAGAATGTTTGAAAAAAAAGCATGTATGACTGTTCTTTAACATCTTTTACATCACCAACTTTTAAGTTCTTTAGAAGACAAGCTGCTCTGCAACATTATTCACCTTTTCACCAATTGCACCATCATCTATCACAAGTAAGTTTCTAAATATTTTTATAAGCAACCAACATGGAAGAAAGCAAGCAAAATTACCTCATATTTACAGTTTAACTTTACCTTTGGATTTTGGAATTAACTCTCCACAACTTAGTATGCGTACTTCAGCATATGGTTTACTAGATGCATCTGTTTTCTGGTTTTCTATTTCTCTCACAACTTCCTGACCTGAGATGACTTGTCCGAAAACAACATGATGCCTGAAGAATGTAAACAAAAGTAAGTATTTTTAGCACTTAGTTTTCTCAAGGCAGTTCCCAAACAACTGAAAGAAGAAAGTAAGAGATATTTACCCATCTAAATGAGGTGTAGGTTTAGTTGTTCTGTTGTTTCCAGATTTTAATTTAAAGAGAAAACAAAATCAGTATTAGTGAAATGCAGTCAGCATTTGAAGCATGTCATCTATACATACAAAGGTGCAATAATAAAATTGAACAAAACCAATATATATCATTCTAAGTCTGCAGTTAAAAATATTTAATGTTTTGTATGTTAAACTACCCATTCAATGAAACACTTTAATGACATTTTACTGAAAAAAAACCCAACAAAATTGTACATAAATTTTTAGACAGAATCCTCATACAGGATATAGTAAGTTCCTTTATATTAGATTATAAAAGTACTACCAGGAACAGATACAAAGATCTGCAGGAAAAGTGCAAATAACCTTCTATACATTAGAAAATAACCAGAAAACACTGGAAGAAAAAGTATCTGCATGTACAGATTATTTGATAGAGAAGCAGAACTGACTTTCTCTCGGCTTTCCCCTATACTAGCATTACTAAGGCATACACGACAGTTATGGCAGAGTAGAAAACTCAGGTGACTGGAGTAATGATCACTCAAAAATCCCAAAATAAGTTTTAATGCTGACATACACAACTTGTTATGTTAACTAAGGCCATGAAACATGGGTAAGAGTCGTGTATTTTGAGAATGTTTTCTGTAGATAATTTAGATTTTGAAAGAGTTGACTGCAATGTATTTTAACAATTTAAGTTCTACCTATAAATAAGACTGTATTGGAAAGCTATTCTGTGATTAAAAAATGCTCTATACTACTCTTGAGAGCACCCAGAGCTGGTTTGCTTCCTTCCAGAAAACAGTTGATTAGAGTAGTAAGAATTTTATAAGAAACTAACAGGTTTGCTTTATTGCCCAAGTTAGAATACAGCTACTGAAAACTACCAAAAGCCCTTTTGCACAGACTATTAACACTAAACACAGATGGGGTAAAAGGAAGCACATTAGGAAAATGTGCTACTTCCAGGCAACTTTGGAAAAAACCATCAATTTTGGCTTTGCATGGGAGCTAGTCTTCTATATTTAAAAGGATTCTCTTCACAGCTTACAAATAGCAAACCATATACACATTTCAAGACATTTCAATACTTACATAAAGAACTGTGAACCATTTGTATCTTTCCCTCGGTTGGCCATTGAAAGGAGAAATTCTTTGTTGTGCTTTACAGCAAAACTTTCATCTAAAGAAAGTGTTTTCAGTTACTTTAAGCATACCATATATGCTTAGGTAAATGCTATCATCTAAGTAAACTCATCCTTATTAAATAAATCTGCTAGTCTCTTGAATGAGTTGTATTAAAAATCACAGCTATTTTAAAAACATATTATTCTGTTCATTCTATACAACAAGGAGAAATATGAATCAATAGTTTATAGCCTGAGGGGGAAAAAAATTAAAATTTAGTATTCTTGCTCAAAAGATTTGTCTCCTACCAACATTAGCAGAGATGTTTAAGTTGTTGCTTTTTCTATTTTTCTTTGGAACAGAAGCTATTTAATAAATCCCTAATTTTCAGGCATTTTGTTTTGGTTTTTTTTTAGCACACATGGATATCCAGCTTGACAGCAATTCCAATCAACTCCTATTTGTCTGACGGATACAGATGAGTTTATCAAGTTGGCCATAAAGAAAATCAGTTTAATGAATCCTCCTTCTTATGAGCAAATAATTGTTAATAGTTCAAACTAAATCCCAATGAACTATGAAATGAAAAAAGTATAAAATGTAATCGCTATTCTTCATTTAAGACACCTGTAAGAGAATCCTCTCTCTTCTTTCCCAAAACAGCAAAAAAGGCTTTTGGGGGACAGAAATTCTTCAGATGAGAGAACATTTGTTCAATACTGTTTGGATACAGGTGGCAGGAACAAGCATTAACAAAGAAAAATGTATAATATTTGCTACTGTCAGTAGCCATGAAAGGGACAGTACTACTCACTCTCCAATCACTTGTACAATGGCTAGGGGGCACAGCATCAAATGTCAATCTAAGCCTATGGTGATTTGGTTAATTGATGCACAAAAGCAAAACTTTCCACAAATTCAGTTTCATACTGTGGCCAGCCAGGTTACACAGCCAGCTTGCAACTACCAGAAGATAAGCAGAGGTTGTGCTCTTTTTTCCATCTCTGCCATACATTTCTTCAAACGTAGCTACTCATTTGTGTTAGTTCTGAAGCTTGCCAAATTATTTGACTCACTGATGTTGAAATGCATAAATTTTGTTTTCTGCAATAATCTTTAGGCATTTTAGCAAGCTGAATCAGGTCAAAGTTTGATCACGGAATCAGTGCAAAGTAAAGCCCCCTCCGTCTTCTGGCAGTTGCGAACTGTTGATTCCACTTAAGGTCTGATAAAAAATTGCAGCCTGGCCCTACTACAGCAGTGAACAATTCTTTTGATTTTGTGCTGCAAGGTGAGACAACAACCAAAGGTAAAGAAAAGTGTATGGGAGGGGAGAGAAGCATAACCTCGCCTGCTGGTGGCAGCTACCCAACATGTGGGCTAGGGTGTAACACAACAACTGCTCCAAGAAACAGAGACACTCCACTACATTCTGGAGAAACACAGGCTGAGAAATACAGCAAGTACATCTTCTTCTGCTACACTGGCTGAAAAAGAACCAGGACTGTGAGATAACTAAGGGCTCTACCAGTAACTCATCTTGGGTTCAGGAATGCAGGGCTTTATGTGTTCTTTTAAATAAAAATTTGCAAGGAAACCCAACCCCATCACACCTTTCTCCTTTTCCCTTGAAGAGAAGACAATCCCCAACTTTTAGCAAGCTGATCAAACCAACAGTAAATGCTTAAAAACAGCAACAAAAATGTAAATCTGGTAAAAGGGACATACACAAAGGAGTTCAGTTTTAGTTTTTCATTCATTACAATGGTTCATATCTTAAAAGTAAAATAACTTAAACAGTACAGTCAAATGCCTCTAAGACCAAATAAAATGTTTTAAAAAATGAAATTCAGGTTTATAGAACAAAGACTACAAAATGTAAAGGTGATTATTTATTGTACCACCAAAACAGAGCAGACTGATAAAACTCTTACCTTCAAAAAAGCCACCATAAATGGATTCTCCTCCTCTGCCATTTCCTTGAAAGAAGAAAAGTAACAGCTAAAGCAGCGATTTAAAGAGTCACATTATGTGGAAGGTGCTTCATAATACTAATGTAACTGCATCCAAGTCACTGACATTATTCTTCAAGATAGGCAAACACAATCAAGATGCATCTTTGTAATCCAAAACCAAAAAATTTGGAAAACAATAAAGTATTCTCCCATGTATTCTGCTATAGTCTCCCTTTTTCTAAGCAGCAGATACAAAATTTTATTCTCACACTTAAACCTTTCAACAGGAGGTACTTAGTTCTCTGAATATTTAAGGTAACAGAGCAAAAGTATGTGCATGTGTGTGCATACATGTACATAAGTTTATCATATAAGTTCTCATGGAAAAGTTCTCACACAGAAGAAAGGGAAAAAAGCAGCCATGTCTGTCACAGAATGATTACTGTAAGTAAATGGTTTTATACAGAACTTCTGCAATGTTTACATAAGCATTAAAGTTTTCTTTAAAAGTTCACATCATACCTTCACTGAAGTCACCTCCTTGGATCATAAAATCTTTCACAACCCTGTGAAACAGACAACTTTTGTAATGCAATGGCTTTTGGGTGGACTTTCCTGTACCCTTTTCACCTAAAGAAAAGAATGAACAAAATCAACAATTACTCTCCTCATCTGTAGAATCTTCATTACAAAAAAAGTGCTATATTAGCACTTAACCAAAATCATCTATTACACTCTGAAAAACTGGCTTGTGAGGCAGACACCTGTATTACCAGTAAGAAACTGGCATTTAAGAAAGCAGTGCAGAAACTACTTTCTGTCTCTACAGTTATACCAGAAGAACCCCTTACCGACATTAGTATACAACTCTGGTCTTTTCCATGAAGATTGACTGAAATTAAACATCCAGCTTAGATTTATGACAACTGGTATTGCTCAAAAACATGTAAGAAACACTCAGATTTTTAGTTACAACACAGAAAGGATAAGGTACCATAGAAGCTCATAAGGCGGAAGGAGGAGGACTCTCATTCCCTCCCCTGCTCATGATGACAACTTCTACCTCCCTTACATGGGCTCTGCTACTTAAGCAGACTCTGCTTCAGCTACATCATCATGGCCTTTCCCTGTTACCCTCCAACAGATAAGGTTTCTGCTGAGTTAGCAAGATGAATGGCTCATGGGTCCTGCAAACAGTAGAGCCAACCTCAATGGAACAGTAAGGTAATCAGTGGGACTTCTCAAGAAAGATCTCTCCCTCTCAGTGCTGGCAAACTGTTAGACTGCATCTTCCTACAATCTTCTCCTGAGTTATTAACTGGCAGCTTTTGTCAAGGGCAGTTGCCTCTGAACTTAATCTGCAACAGACTGGTGTCTCCAAATGGATTTGAATAGCTAGAAAAATCCCCACTTTTGATAGGAATTCTGATAAATGTGAAGCTGTGTATGTTCCACTAACTTGGCGCATGCCAGGAAAACATGGAGTTGCTGACCCCCATTTTACAAAGACAACACACACTTTTCAAAATCGCCAGAAAAAAGATGAGTAAGAAAAACAAATGAAAAGTTTGAATTCATTTGCTGATGATCAGTATCAAACTTTCTACATATTTTTCTCACCATTCTTATATGTGTTAAGGCTGCAAAATAGTTCAGGATCCGGATTTGATTATTGACGTCTGCAACAAAGTGTTAACTTAGTCATACTTGTTGCTGACCTGAAATGCTGTTGAAAGATTTCAGTTCACAAATTTAAGTCAGTAGCAGGGAGTAACACCTTCATTCAATAATCTGACTTTTGGGCAGTTGACAGCAGATCAAGAATGACAGTGTTGTGTTAACATAGTCACAGCCACTAAAAATCACTACTTTAAAGTTCAAACTTGTTAACAAATTCTGATAATCTGATTTTGTGCCAGTAAACCTAATGTCAGATCAGATAGTACCTACATTCCTACAGACTTTGTGAATGATATACTACATGTTCTAGTTAACATGAATGTAATTATATATCCACACCTGATTCAGATCATGGGAGTCACTATAAGAGCTACAGACCCTTAACTTGAAAAACAGCAAAACTGGAAGGAAGAAGAAAAAGCTGAAGACAGAAAGCATGAATGCCATTTGTGTATTCACAAAATTATTCTTGTGACAATAAACTCAAGTTTTGCTAAGCTGTCACCACTTGCAACAAAAGTATGCAGTCCACAGGAAAATAATTCTGTTAGTAAATGTTTCCGAGAATCTTCTGAGTATTTTCTTCAAGAACTAAACTTTGAATAGGATTGGAAATCACCAGTGTCCATCAATAAAATAAAGGCAAAAACAACTAATGAATACCAGCAGTACCTTCCAAATACCTTGAAGTATCATAAGACTGAAAAGTATGTCTGTGTGGTTGACCTCTTGCTGGCTACCTTTCAAGACTGGATGATGTTATATAATGTGAACAGTAATATCTGTGCTAGGAACAGAAAATCAGCTTACTGTGCCTGTACCTAAAGTTGGTTAGTATATACTCCAACATACTAAGCCAAAGCTACAAGTGCTTTGTCTACACGTGATAGTGATATGTGTATGATCGTATGTGTATAATCAGCTGACGCGGAGGCGGGGGAGGAGGGGTGGAACCAGGCCTCTGCATTTACCGAAAGTGTCTCTAAGGCTATTGAGAGATCACTCCAGCCAGCACTGCCTGGTGCTGTACAGAACGACCCTTCTCACACCCGTGCCGGTGTATGGCACATATTCTCACTCATCCACAGAGCTGGATAGCTCGTGCGTCACCAGAGACAAAGAACTCAGAGCGCTCAGTCAGCTGGATATTCCAGAAGTTTATTCTGAAGGGTTCCAAGGTGAAAGAGGAAGAGAGACCCTCGTTGTCTATATTTATAGGGATAGCTGGAGGGTCAGGTAAGAGGAGGCGGGGGGAACATCACAACCAATGGGGAGAAGGAAGGGATGGGATCAGGGGTTAGGTTACAGCTGGGGGGATTTACATAATTTGGGGAGGGACCATCGTGTTCTCCAGCGGGGAGACTAGGATGTCTCCCACCAGTGAAGCCCTGCTGTACTGGAACCACTCGGCTCCCCAGCAGTTCCTGAGGTGGTATTATCCATCACAACAATCAGCTAAATCTTCAGAGGTGTCAAGAACCAATGTTGAACTTATTTTCGTATTTAAGAAAATGTCAGGAAAAATAACAGACATCAAACTAGTTAACATGGTATTACATTAAAAATTACAGATTAAATCGGAAAATCTACAAACCTGTGCAAAGGCAGCGAAAATTCTCACATGTCTTTGGACACACATCTGAAAATAATTCAAAGACCACTCTTCCGGCTGGAAAAAAAAAGCACCATATTTATTGTGAAGTTAAATGGTATTTGTATTATTCTTATACATATCTCATAGGAATATTATGCTGCTGAATCAATATTTTCATCTTCTTACCGGGTACATTGTTGATGGCTATGTCAAAAAAGCAACGAGGTCTCTGGACCTTTACTCCCATGGCTTTAGAAGTCTAAATACTGTAAATAATAAAAATAAAATTTAGTTTTTCCTTCTGTGTATTGAAATCATGTGTAAGTCAATACAGAAGTCAACAAAAATAGCAGGAAAAAAAAAACAAACACCAAACCCTAGACAGCAAAAATAAGAATTTTTTAAAATTTCAGAAAATGCAAAGTATTCTGAAATACTTTTCATTTCATTTTCATGTGTTGTAGGCCCAAATGAGTGATTTTCTTCACATTTGCTACAATAACAATGAATTTAAACTTGAGTGCCATACTTCAGGTGGGGAAATACAAAAGGAAAAGATACCGTAAGATATGGGCAAGACTTAAGCATTCA
This sequence comes from Entomyzon cyanotis, assembly GCA_024500445.1. Taxonomy (NCBI): domain Eukaryota; kingdom Metazoa; phylum Chordata; class Aves; order Passeriformes; family Meliphagidae; genus Entomyzon; species Entomyzon cyanotis. The sequence goes on along the minus strand of JAKEPQ010001027.1, from coordinate 8,756,139 downwards.
ATTTTCAAAATTCAGTATTTCCTGGACTCCTGTCATGGCAGTTATCAGGCATTGCTCCAGTTAGGATCCAAACCATGCTAGACGAAAAAAATACAAAAGTGTAGCTCTTCCACAACTACTGCTAAATGAAATTATTTCATCTTTTCATTGTTTCTTTTCCTTTTATGTCATTGGTTATCTCTTGACACACCATCATTGGTAACATTTAGAAGTTGTATAGATGCATAGTGCTGCTTAAGGACATGGTTTAGCGATGGTCTTGGTACTGTCAGATTTACTGTTTCAACTCAGTGGTCCTAAGGCTTTTTTCCAACCTAAATGATTTTATGATGCCTTATAGAGAATTTTAATACAACTTTTCCCTTATCTTTGAGCATACAAATCCTTTTATTTTTCTGTAACAACCTATGTTTTAATTCCATCTGCATCTCCAACATTCCAACCATTATGTACAATCATATTATTTTCCTTTTCTAAATCCTATCCTCTCTGAGTAACTTCAGAGTGGGGAAAAACACCCAACAGAACAGTGACAGCAAAAGGGTCTGTAAGACAGGAGCATCTCTTCCGGAATTTGGAGTATAATCCATACATTTTCAGTCCTAATCATTTTTCATTGCCAGAAAACATGACTCAAATCTAGCTGACATATTGCACAAGTCTCTCCTAAAGCTTCACTCATAGCTGTACCACAGAACATCCTTGAAAAATTCAATTGTCACCATCTGTCACCCTCAGCATATGAACAAGAGGCTGTAAGAAATTAAGACAGTAGTGTAATCGTGTTAGTCTATATTCTCTCTACTTGTGCTGTCATTCCTAACATTTTGCTAAGATTACACAGCAAAAATTAAGAGAAACGCAGGACTGGTTTAAATTAAGCACCACTCAGTAGTTAATTATTGTGATTTTTAGCACAAGAAGATTTCGAAAAAATGCAGACTCTCACTAGATATTCTTTAGGTGTGTAACAAATACATTCACACACAAGCCAGACACTGGTCAAAAGCAGCAGGCTTATCTCAGTCTGCTTGGTCCTCTCCCTGAATTAGCACTTCTCTCCTATTAGTATAACAAATTTTGTAGCTGTCAGAGAAACAAAGAAAGAAAATGCCCATAGCTGAAAACTTTGATGTCATCAGTTTAGCAGGAGGCTGCCCAGGTTGCCACACTGCTGCACAAACTGCAAAGCAATGCAAGGAAGGATGAGATAGGTGGTAGTGGACAGGCTGCTTTCAGAACTGAGACCAGCCCAAAGGGCAGCCATCAACCCCCTGTCAGCAGCACAACAGACTATACAGCTGCATGGGGATACTTTTTGCAAGGAAACCTCTCACAATAAATGCAGTAATATTGTTTGGTGCTACAACTGACTGTTTTAACTGAACTGACAGTTTTAACTGAATCTACTGAGCATCAGTACCACAAGTGATTGACCACTTGTACCCAAACTTTAAGCACTTAATTGTAGCGCTTAAGTGAGAAGGAATTTAACTCCTCCTTTATAAGCCACTTGCTTGAGAAATGTAGAGGTATGCCTTAACATTCATATACTGTATTTTAGCCAAAATAAATGACAACTATCTTAACATGTGACATAATTTTTATTTCAAACACTGAAAATGACTAAAGCTAAATTGTGAAGTAAATATAAACATACCTATGTCAGTCAATTTTTAACTGGGTTCTGTAGAGGATAGGAGGGAACAAGCAGAAATGAAGAAGTCTACTTGAGTCCCTATTCCCACCAAGTTTTCTGAATTTGATATTTTTCTATCTTCACATTGTTTCACGATCAATGGAAAAAACAAAGCTAGTCCATGCTCTTATCATTACCTCCAATGTACTCTGCACTTTACCTAAATCCTCCAATAATATGTCCTAAACACTGGCTGCACTAGATTCTAAATGACAAGTATGGCAATGGGTCAGTATGAACCTCCTGAATAGACAAACACCAGGCTAAGCAAACATATCTCACTCTTGAGCTCACAGTGCCTAGAAAACCAGGCTAAGATATCACTGTCACATATTTATCCTACCTGCCTTACAAGTCAAGTGAGCATTTCTTCTCCAATACACTTAAATACCCTTTGCACTGTTGTTTTAGCAGACCTTTTCCTGATATGCTATACGGAAAATTAGTAAGTTACAAATGATCCTTAAAGTAGTAATTTCTATTCATGTAGTATGTAACACCAAACATGATCTTCGACATACTGGTAATTTAAAACCTGTCTGTATTAAAAGCCAGTACAGAGGGTCTGGACATTAAATATAGAACTAACAAAGACAAACAGGAAGAATATGCCAAGAACAAAGTCAGAAAATACCAAGAATGAAGCCAGAAAATTACAAGTAAAGCTCAGTAGTGCTACATGTCTGGTAACAACAGGGCTTAAACAACTTGTGCTATTTATCTCTCAAAGTTTATTTTCAGTTAGAATGTGGATACTCTCAACCCTCAAGACCTAGCATTTTTTAACTGTGAACTTGATGGAATTTTACTGGTGAAAAGAATATGAATCTGATGCCAACCCAAAAGATGCTCACTATCCATACATGCAAAAAATGTGCTACACAGGAGGACAATCTTGGTACGTCAGCTCACTTTTTCCTTCCAAAACTCTAAGAAAGCCCAAACTATCCTGAAATTTTCAATCTATTCATCATTCTCAACTACCTTGTTTGACGAGGCTCTTACTAAGTCTAAAGAGAATCTATGACCAAAAAAACCCTAAAGGCAACCAAACACCCAAAATACCACTACAGCATATCTACAAAAAAAGGCTTCTTTCTTTTATGTCTGAAAGTAGAATTACTGTTCAGCTTAGAGCATATTGGTATTTGTTGACAAATACACCTAAAGTACTTAGTCTTGTCAGAACAGCTTCATCCACAACCAACATTTCACCACTTCCCTCAAGATTCACATCACTTCACACCTCCATCAGCCTCGTTATTTTGTTAAAATATTTGCAGGTTAAAGCTGGCCAACTCAAGGCCAGGCTGCCAGCAGCTCTTCTTCTTCAAAATCATAATCTGTGTCAATGGAAAAAGGTAACTATTCCAAACTGTTCACAAGCATCTTTCTGCCAAGGATTATCACTGATATTTGTGTATCTGCTTAAAAAACACATCTTGGGGAATTTTGTTTTCAAAATCACCTCTGCTAGCAGGGATCTGGTAATAATACTTTTTAACACACACTAGAACCTTTTGACTGATCAGGCAGAAAGCACTCACAGGTGCACAACTGAATTACCAGTGTGTCATGCATCCCAAAGAAGCTGACAGCAAGCAGCAATACAGTAGTATTTCCTAGTTTTATAGGAGGAAAAAACCCCTTCATTTATAACTGTGCTGAACAGGTAATGGGACTACTGATTTGTTTCAGTCCCAGTACAGGATAGAATAGTAAGCAAAGATATATTGTGTCCTATTCCTTCACTTTTTCCCTGTCATTACAAGTTCATCCAGGTTTTGAATTTCCCTTTACCCTGCCTTTCTATGTGCTTCCTTGCATCAACTTATAACTACCTGCACTGATCTTTATTCAATGTCCAAATAAAGTGAACAACAAAGTACATAAATTCACATTCCTAGCATTTTGTTTCACACCATCTACGAATTAAGGAAGACTAAACCATATTGATACATATCGCAAAGACAGGCATGTAGAATCTCCAGAAATATATTTTTAAGCAAAACTTTGAGTTTAGAAAATGCAAATGCACAAAGTGAATACTGAACATATATTCTGTAAAGCTGTGGCTGCAGTCACTTGAAGACAATATAAACGTGGGCTGACACTGCAATAGAAGGTTCCTCCACCCACGTGTTTAGCTTACATACAAGTGGCTACCTAGCTGCATAAAAACTACCCTTTCCTCCCACCTCCATGGAAAGACCACAGCATATATCAGCTTAAAGTGATGGCAAAGCCACAGACTAAAAATGTTACATGTTCATTCCAGCATGGAGTAAACTAGAAGTGAATTTATGATTGCAAAATGGGAGACATGAAAATTTGTTCATAGTTCCAGTCCTGTGACAGAGCTTGCAGCTGTGTTAGCATGATACTGAAGATGAGAATAACAAAAACCTAAACAGACCAACCCTCAATCTCTGTAATTTCCTCAGCATTTTTCCCAAACACCACCATCTTTTCCTCTGTACTTCACAGCCTGAAAATTCTGAATTAGCAGCAGTAACATCTAAGGAAATGGATTTTTTTTCATTTCACTGATTGGCAGCACAGGACTTTTGTCAGATTTAGGAATAAGGTACTACATTAGAACACATTTCAGATTTAGGATGACATCTTTTTAATCACATGGACTTGACACACCTATAAGAAAATAAGAAAACATTTGCTTTCTACATTTGCTTTCTATGAAATTCATGCAGGAAGACTTTCTACTCATTAAGAATCATGCATTACGGGCTTTCAATCTGACTGTCTCTTTCAAAAAAAAGCAAACCATAAAGTAAAACTTACAACATTTTTTCAGGCAAAAAGTTATTGACACTTTCCACCAGGCCTCCTTCTATATAATAATGTTACAAGTCTTTACTGGACTGCTGACATAGTATTTGTTTCCCTCTAAAAAAGGAAATCAGACACCTGGCAGTATCAGCCGTTGTCTCCCATGGACATGAGGCAAGTGAGACTTTAGAAAACAGGTCCTTAGATAGGTCCTGACTAAATATGCAGTACATACTCCTAACCCTACTGTACTGGTAGTCCACTTACATCACTTTCAGTATGATTTTTTGCAATTATGAACACGAATTTAGTCTTCTTGTACTGAAGTATAAGGACTACACACCCAATTATAACACCTCAGCTAGGAGAGCATGACTGAGCTGAAAAGGTAGTAAGATTCTGAAAGTGTTTAAACAGAAATACAGGTTCTTTTTGGAACAACCCCTTTATTTTTCTAGAAAGGGGGATACCTACAATGAAAAATGTTAAAATATCTAACCATGCTCTTGTCACTTGCAAGTATAAATCTGTTGACAAGTCTTAGTCATGATTTTCTATTATCTAATTTATGCAGAAAGTACGTTTTTTCCTGTGCTATGATTTGTGAAAAAATACAGGTATTTTCTATCAGGTCTGTGCACAAATAAGTGCACTTGTTGGTGTGAATTTGCATAAGCCTGAATCCACGAACTTTTATTTTAAAACTTATAAAGGGCTAAGAAAAGGCAAGTTTTTGCTTTGTATGACAGTGAAAAAAAAAACCTTTTACAGCATATAATCTCCAAGTCATGTAAATCCCAAACTGATTTCAGCAGTGAAATCCTTTCCTACCTGTTACTGAAGATGACAACAAGGCAAGAAAACCATGCAACGGTATGAGACAGCGCTGAATGCTGACCTGTATTTGTCAACCATAACGAAAAAAAGTTTGTTGTATCATCTTTTATTCACATGTTCTACTCCTTTCTCTACTCCTGTAGCTCTAGACCCCTTCCATGTCTCATCCCAGCCTCTGACCTAAACCTCACTGCATTAGAAGATGGCCAGATTTTTTCCCTGCGCTCACTGACTCGGATTGCAAATGGAAGATTGCTCCTAAATTACCACTGCATGGAGGAATGAACTGGTAGTGGAGAAATCATGCTGCAACACAGTAAAATCCTCCAGCATTACATATTCTTCACTCTAAATTCCCTCATAATCCCCAGATTTTCTGAGATCCTATGAGGGAAAAAGCCAAATCTTCTCTTGATAACAGCTTGATGACTGCTAACTAATTAAGAAAAATAATGTTTGTTTCACAGAAGAGGACTCGAAGAGTGGGAAGACTTAATAAGAAATGTAGTTCCAAAGGGTGCTCTCAGAGAGCTACTGATGCTGCTATCCTTTTTATGCTCCCCTTCAGATCTACTTCATACACAGGGAACTACATTATTTCTGAAATATTTATAAATAATTTTTACAAACTGATAAATCAAACTGTGTGAGTTTAGACAAACTAATGCTTCATAAATCATATCTAATGTCCAAATTGTTACCATATCTTTATCATGGTAGCACCTAAAAATTTGAGCCATGCTGGACCTCATTGCAATGGGAACAGTGAAACAAAACGGCAGGAAAAAAGAAACCAACATAAAACCACACCAACCTGAAAACCCCCTAGAAACATTTATCATTATCCAAAGAACAGTCTCTTCTGCAGGCAATATGGAAAAAAAAATGGAACTCCCAAAATATTATCTCAGAAAAGATACACCTTCGAAAATAGACTAAATGCAAGATAATGGTCTGATGCTTCTCTTAAATCAGGTCTCAGATGATTACTAAATACAATTAACTTAACCAGTCAAACATCAGGAAATCGCTGGCCAAAGTGACTTTATCATTATTAATAAATTTTCTGATTGTGACTGACCTGAAAGGCAATGTTTTGTACTACAACAGATATTCTGTCCACGGTTTCAGTAAACTATTTCTTTTTCTCTTAAGTCTCTTTCTTTCAAAGCCTCTTCAGGGCCTCAAAGTACAGCCATATATACGCAGTACTTATAGTTTGGTCATGGCTGCAAACAAAATGAGCCTGAAACTCAATAATCATAAAAGTCTCTAGAACGCCTTAGGAAATCCCTAAAAGAGAAGGGCAGAGGAGTCTCCTGCCAGACACGGTAGCTGCTGCAGGCTCCACTTCCCTAGGAGAGGCCTGCAGAGGGAAGAACATGTGGCACGCAGACAGCCCCGCTCCTTCTCCGTCTAGGGGAGGAGAGAAGACTCATTCAAACTCCCCAGCAGCACCCGAGCCCGCCCAGGGTGCTCGCTGCGGGCACAGACCCGCGGCTCACCAGGCCGCGCAGAGGCATAGCCGGCCTGGCCGACTCGAACCCCGGCGGTGTGCGCCAGGCCCCGTGCGCCGCTTCACCCACCCTGCAGCTCCCGCCCGCCTCGGGCCGCGCTCGCAGCTCCTCACACCCTTCCCCCTCAGGGCCGCCCTCACCCGGGATGCGCCAGGCGCCGCGGGCAGCCCGCCCCCCGCACACGGGCCGCCGGGCCTTGCGAGGGGCGTGTGCGCCGAGGCAGCGCGGGCGGCCGCCTCAGGCCCGCTCCGAAACGGCGGCCGGGCCGGCCGGGAGGGGCCGGAGCTCCTACCCGCGCCGTGACCGAGCCTCAGGCCCCGCGGTGCTGCGACCTCCTCCTCCTCCGCCGTCCGCCCAGCCCCCGGCGCGGCCCGGGCCACGGCCCTCCCTCGGCCGCTCCGGCGCCCGGCGCTGCCCGGCGGCGTGGCCGGCACTCACCCGCTGGTGGCCCTTGTCGCCCCGCGCCGCTCAGCGCCGCGCAGCCGCCATGTTGGAGCTGGTGCGGCACGGACTGCGTCAGTCGCGGGCAGGGCGGGAGCGGCGACCCGGGGGCGGCGCGCCGGGGGCGGGGGAAATGTGGCGGCGGGAGCGGCGGTGCCCCGGCCCGGGCAGGGTGCGAGGGGTCGCGGGCAACGACTCAGCCCAGCCCGCAGCGTGGGCCGCTCGCAAGGAGCCCGAGCGGCTGAGGGAGGGGCGCCCGCCTCTCCGGCTCGTCAGCGGCGCTCCGCCCCTCCCGCCGCCCCGCGCCTCGTCGGCCCGCCGCCCCGGGTCCGGGCGGGCGCGGGAAGCAGCTGGGCTGGCTGGGGCGGCGGCAGGTCCGCGGGCCCTTTCTAGCCAAACGGGCTCGAGAATAGTGCTGCTCTTCCCCGCAGGCGCGACAGCGACTGGCGCCATAGCGACGAGCCCGCGAAATGGCCAAGGATCGGTAAATGAGCCATCCTGCACGGTGCTGGCAGCGTTCAGGGTTCCTCCAGCACAGATCTGTGCTCCAGCAGCACAGATCGCTCCAGCAGCACAGATCGCTAGCGCTTGTAAAGAATTAAAATGTACGCCCGCTGTGCAAAAAAAGGTAACTGATAGTAGTATCCTATTTGCGTATATTGCAATTCAAAGTTAATTTATCTTAAAACTGAGGACCTGAAAGTTTATGACAATGCATAAAGTTGTGAGCACCTTCAAAATTAACTGAGACTGGCACTGAACTATGTACTTCCTTCGATGGGTTTTAATTCAAAGCAAGTGGCATTTCGGTCAGTAATCATACATAATGGGAAGTAGTGGAAGTTATGTAACTGGCTGTTGAGAAGTTTGTTAGAAGCAGAAAACCCAGTGATGTCCTCATGGTTTTCTGGAAAAAAATATAGTGAAACTGACACCTGTGAGTTCTGAAATCCTGAAGAAACTGGTGAGTGAACATCTGTTCACTGGCTTCAGCACAGCATGCTTTGTTAAGTCTTGCTTTCCTCCCCTATGTGTCCAATTTAAAACTTAATGTAATTTTACGTAGCATTTTTAATTTGGTTTAAGCATTGTTTAATTTTATCCAAATGTACTTTACAAGTCAAAAATGAAAAGTTCAGCATCTCGTAAATGAAAAATCTGTATGATTTAAAGAAATCTCCTTCACATGAACATGGAATTGCTTTCCTCTACAGTTTTCCTCTCAGATGCCTTCGAATTGTTATGAGTTTGCACAAGGCCTGACATTCTTGAAGGGGGTACCTCATGTGCCACTCTTTGGGATCACCGGAAAGGCTTTGGGTCTTGCACTGTTACTTGCATGCGTGTGTAAACTGTAACTGAGGTGATACGGAATTTGTTAGCAGGAGGATACAGAACCTGTTCCAGTTACAAATTCTACAGTTACAAAAATTGTTACCAATCCAGTTTTAAAAAAAAATGCTCTTTTTCTAAAATACCACAGACCTGTAATAAATAACATAGTGTTTATTCTATTAGTTTGAGTTCCATATTCATAGGCATCCAGTATATTAGGAGGTGACAGACAAAAGGTAAAAACCCCCAAACATTTGATAGACAGCTGCAGAACAGCTGGTCAGAATTGGTCATGGTAATAGTCCTGGTTCTGGTTTTTGGATATAATGCAGAGCAATCTGAGATTGTTATCATTCTTTCTAAATGTCTTTGCTGCTATCAATGCTTGTGAGAAAGGTCCAGAAAGATGACCTGGAGCTACGTGTATTCAACATAAGGAACATACTTGTTGCAACCTATGTTAGATTAGTCTTCCAAAACTCATTAATTTTAAATTAATTTTTGTTGCAAAGCATTTTTAATGTTTTAAATAATTATTAATTGTTATTTTATTTCCTTTGCAAAGTGCTAGCTGTGTGGACTTTGGCGTTTCTCCCGACACTTCCCGGCAGCTCCCGGGAATGCCGTGCCTCGGGGCATGCGCACGGGCAGTGGCAGTGCAGCGGCACGCGGAGCGCCGGGGTGCCGCCGGGCGCGTGTGGAGAGCAGGCTGCGGCAGCGGCTCGAGTGCGGGAAGGTGCTGTGCAAAGGTAGACCGAGAGCTTCTCGGGCTGTGCTCTGGGGGCGCGGGGAGGTCTCACAACTTGCGGAGGTGACACTTTGCTTTCTTGTTTAACCTCGCCTGCTGGTGGAGTTTGCTGTGTGACGAGCCATTGCTGAAGCCAGCGCTGGCAGCCGCTGCCGCCCCGCGCCCGGCCGGCGCCTGGGCCTTGTCCCCCCGCCCGGTGCTCCCCGGCCGCCCGGTGCCTCTTGGTGCCTCCCGGCGGCTCCCGGTGCCTCTCGGCGCCTCCCGGCCGCCCGGTGCCTCCCGGCCTCAGGCGCGCAGGGAGCGCCCCTCAGCGGTGCCCGCGGCTCTCGGAGGCGGGAATCGAGTGTGGCGGCGCGGGTCGGCCCCTCCTGCGGAGGCTCGGCCCCTTCCCACACTCTTTGTGGGGCGCTTCTGGGTCAGATTTCCCCGCGGTGACGGAGCCGGCGGCGCGCAAGTGGCAGCGGGAGAGCTCTCCGTGCAGCCGCTGGCGGGCCAGCGGCGGTACCTGGGGACTGCGGTGCTGTTCTGCCCGCGGCTGTGCTCACCGGAACTGAGGCGACTCTGGCAGGCAGGGCAGAAACACCCTGTGCTGCTCAAGCAGCTCTCTTAAGGCTTAGTTACTTAAATCTCTAATAGTTCTTATACGTGGTGAGTGTCCACATTTTCTCCTTTTTGGGAGACTTTCTGGCTCACTGTGTTTTGTAATACAGCCCTGAAAGTGCTTATTGTGTTTCAACTGATAGAAAATAATTTTAAAGACTTTCGTGTCCTGCTAATGTGTATTTTGCATGATAAGTAGAACACCTTGAAAACAGTTCGTTAAGTAGATCCAAATGTCGTGGTTTTACTCTATGTATTTGGGTGTTTGAAAACAGCCAATGTTTTCTGTTGGTGAGCTTTTAAAAAGATATTATAATTAACTATGATTTAAAATTGCATAGAAGTTTGTGGTAAATCACTTGCATCTGCTCAATGGAATAGAGAAATATTTGGAAACATCCTGCAGGCTGTGTTAGATACAGATCCTGGTTCCTTATCAGTAGGATAGTGGATGCAAGTTCCATTGCAGCATGAGAAGGGGAAAGGATGTGTCACCTGGATTTACAATAAACTGAGCCTGAAGGTTTTTATATTTTTTTGAGGTCTCTACTTTATCCTGACTTCTTGCAGCTTAGCTTTCCACTACTGTGGGAAGTAAATTCTTTCTAAAGGCAACTACCATATGGAGCAAATAAAAGCAATATCTGAAAAGGGACTATAAAGTAAATCATTATTATAAAAAGTACTTAATAAATAATATGTGAAAAATTTATACCTTTTTTTGGTATGCTTTCATTTTGCATAGGAAAGAAAAAATTCATATTATAGCATAGATCATAAATTAAAATGACTTCATTTTAGCTTTCATTGTATCTGCCCCAGTGTCAGTGATAGCATTGTAGTACAATATGTTGTATGGCTTTTTATCCTCTGAAGAGGATTGTACAGACATCAAAAGAAATCCACCTATATCCGACTTTCTGGAATGATTTCAGTACCTTGCCCAGACTGCACAATAAAGTTTTTTCTTTCTCGGTAGACCTAGTGGACTAGCTTCGTAATACTTCAGAGGGTGTCAGTGTTCCTTGTTGGGAGGTTTTCTATGAGAAGAGTCCAGGCTGTAGGTTCTTCTCAAGTTCACCTTACTTAGAACATCATAATGTAGAGACACTGATTTTTACCTAGTTCTTGTGACTGAAATTAAGTGCTTTGATACTTTCTCATTACAGGTACCCCAGAACTGACTTCTTCTTAATACAGTGACCATACCGGATCAAAGGAAAATGGTCTTCTGTTTTTCAAATACTGGAGTTTGTTGTTTGTAACAGCATGGTTTATTGTGAAAAGTGAAAGAAGAATCTTTCTGAACTCTTTAAAGATAGCTAGTAGGCACAGCAAAATGCTTTGTTTGAGGCAGGTTCGCTTGTTTACACTGAGACATTACCAAGCTCGGACCCTGTGTAGTGATCTGCTTTTGAGCCAGATAAATAGTTGCACCCATGAAGATGAAGTGTTCAGGCTTGTTGGAAGGAACAAGGCCAGACTATCTGAAAAGCATGTGGGAATTGCATTAAACATGCTGTGGCAATTGCAAAAGAAGAGGCCGTTTCTCTTAAGGACTAGTGACTATGTAAGAAATCACTCCCAGTTTCTTACCCTTTGCATTTTGGCAGAAAACAAGGTGGAACAGATGGAAGATGAGGTCGTAGTGGACACCTTATATAGTATCCTGAGGTAAAGTGCATTAAATACATTTCGTATTTGGTAATAAAAAGAGAAGGAATTTTGGCTACAGAGCAATCCTATAAGGAGACTGTTATGAGACTGCTCTCCCACAGCTTTTGTACTCTTGACTCTTTGATACAGGTGGCATAATGTCCTATGCCTCAGTTCTGGAAATGCAGGCAGAACGGATCTGTTTTGCAGTCCCAGTAAATATAATTTATGATTATTATGAATTCTGATTATTCATGCACAAATATTTATAACTTGTTTGAATGGAGGGGGCAATAGAAAAGTAAAACATTATGATAAATAATGAAAGGACATGTGTCTTATTTCTTTATAACTAGTAAAGCAAACTTCCAAGTATTATGTCTTTCTTTTGAAGGCTCAGTGTTGAAGACCATATTTCTCTAACAGAAGTGCTTGTTATAGAAGCATGGAAAAGGTTAGAAAGGCAAGTATTGTATTACTGGGCTTTGTGAAAGGTATAAGTTGAAGCATGATTTGCTTCATGTGAGGTTATGCAAGAGTTCTCAAGGAGTATTTATGTTTAAAACGATATGAGTATTTTAAATATCAGTTGTATTTTTAAAGGTTATGGCAATTATACATACAGATCTTGTACACAAGTGCTTGAGAGATTCAGATACTGCAACAACAGGGTCCGATATCTGAGATTTGGAGATATATTGTCAGTGTAGATTTATGCGCTTGAAGTAAATTGCAAGTTTTCATACTTACAGTTTTACCTCGGTGCTTGCTGTCCTGCTCTTAAATGGTTATTAGAACCATATTTATCTCAATTTTAGTAAAAACATTTTCCAGCATTTCCAACAATTTCCCTTTGTGCATTTTGTTGTTGTGTTTTGTTGTGGGTTTTTTTTTTTTTTTTTTAATATTGTAGTTTTCATTCTTTAATCTCAGGGTAATAGCAGAACCTAGTGTCAATCTTGGCACCTGCATCACAGAATTGCCTCTTCTTAATGTGTGGGACATCTTGACAAGTAAATAAGTACAGTGTAGCTTGAAAACAAAATTATATTAAAGTAATAAATTGCTCACATTCATATTATCTATTTCACATTATTGCTTGAGAATATAATCTTTGTAAATTTCTTAGGCTGATCTGGTTAAGTGAAGGACAACTAACCCTTGCAGAACTCCATATACACAGCATGTTTAATATTAAACACCTAGGTGTTTTGCTTAGATACTTTATTTCCTTGTTTTGTAATTTGGCTATAACCTTAGTTTTTATCTAATTGTTAAAATAAATTTTTGTCTTTAGTTATTGACTAGAAATAAAAGGTAGATATCCTGTGTGACTGTCTTTAATGTCTTGACAGGCTTAGTTTGCCAGCTCTGTCTAAATTTGCACTGTGCTTATACAAGCAACACAGGCACTTCAGTCCTATAATTCGCCAAGTGGCTCATATTGTAGACTTGAAACTGGATTCTATACAGGATATAAGGTAAGTGTCAGAATGAAACTAAGAAGCAGAAGAAGCAATATGTTTTGATTACCGGTCTACCTTTGCTGACCTGGAGGTCAGCTTTTTCTCAACTGGAGGTTGAATTTCTTCAGTTTGGGGTTTGTGGAAAAGAAGTATTTTGTATTTGTGCATTAATTGACAAGTGAATGCATTTTCCCAATGACTTTTCAAAGAATTTCCTTATAACCAATCTAAACAATTAAAACTACTGCTTGATTGTTTAATTGGTTATAAAGATTTAATTAATTTCCACTGTTCTACTTACAGTACAGCAGATATTTAGAATCAGCTTTATCCTGATTCTAAACACAGACTTTTTTTGGATAATTTAGAGGCTATTGACTCACCAGAAGATGCTTTTGTCCCTTTTTTTCTCCCTTAACATTGATAGTGTCTCTACCATGACATGGATTTGTTAACAGCAATAAGGGGATTTAAAGCAATGTTATGTTTATTTATCTTCAGAACAGTTTTTTTCTGGTCAAGTTGAATTAATAAATTCTCTTGCTAGCATGTCTAGCACATTACTCTCATACTTTAACTAAAAACATAGCCCTAGTCAATAAAGGCCAAACTCCTTTTTTCTTGTTTCTGTTCCCCTGGGGCTGTGTCAGCAAAGGCTCCTCTTTCTTTTTTCCGCTTTATGTAGCATCGGCAGTCCCAACACTTATTTTTGCAGATGTGAGGAGCCTGCTTATGAAACTCCTTGAATGGGACTACATTTCTTTACTGGAATCACCTTCCCTGTGGTCATAAGTTTTATTCCCTTACGAAGGGATTCTTTCTTTAGAAGTGACAATGACTTTTCTCCCCATTCTGTCACTTGGCCTTATTTGGGTCTCTTTAGTGTCTGTTGACCATAAAAGATCTTTTTGCAAATATGAATCAGGCAACTCAGGGTCTTGCCTTAGGCAAATACTTTTATCATGCACAACTTTGTAAGGGATGGCTGAAAAATCCAAATCATTTCAGAAGTTCACTGAAAGCAGAGTTTTTACTTTAGTAGGATAAATGGTTTTTGCTCATTGATTTTTTCTGCACTAGATTTAAAATTCTTTTTGCACAGAAGCCAACAACACCTCAACTACCATTCCTTTCTTTGTGCACTCGATTTCAGAAATTTATTACTATGTTCAATGCATAAATGTAAAATCTTTTGAATTTCTTAGGATCTTGTCAGTTTTGATGATGAGCATATCTGATGTTATCACAGAGAGTTTTCGAGATCGGTTACTACACAAGGCTGAACAGCTCCTAGAAGAAAAGGATGAAGTCCACTTCAACTATGCTAGAAGAATACTACAGTTTCTCCAAAATGTTAAGCTGAGATATCATCCGTTGCTAGAAAAATGCAATAGGATTTTCCTTGAAAGTGCCTCCCATATTGATGTACACAGTATTAGTCATATTTTTGGACTGTATGAACAGCTGGGTTTTGACAATGCTGAATTCCGCTTGATTGCTAAACAGCTGCTGTCTGAAACTGTAGATGGTTATTATGATCCTGAAACTTTTGCAAAATTATTTTTTGCTCTTGGACCTATGGCAGGATCCAAGGTTAGAGAAAGGTAAGTTTATTAATGAATTTGTCTTGTTTATGATATACATTTTCTTGCACAGAAATTAAAGATGGGCCGGTGTTTGGAGGAATTTCTGGGCCCATCTATGAACTGAGCCCTAGGTTTCTTGGTTGTAATGTTGTAGCAATGATTTCGTCATGGAAACACTGCCAAAGCACTTAATATTTTAAAAAGTTGAATCAGATCCATCAATCAAGGGGTGTGTGAATGCTGTTACACAAGGCATCCTGTAGCTCTGTCTCTTAGATTACAGTCTTGCTTTCACACTGGATGGTGGTAAAAGCCTTCCTGTCTTTCTCCTGAGAAATATATGCAGTGGTATGTGTTGCTTTTTCCTTGTTAAGACTGTCAGTAGCTGAAAAAGCCTTAGTCTCATCCTGTAGCAGATTGCTGACATCCTATTCTTTATGAAAGATCATCAGCAGGGAACACTTCAGCGTTTATTCAGAGCATAGTATTGTGTGACAGATTTTTTTTTTCTCTGCATGTTTTTCTTGTGCCACAGAATCCTATTTGGGGTGGTATTACTCATGTGTCTCTCAAAAGCTGCAGTTTTAGGCACAGTTTTCTGTATTAGTTACAGTGAGTCATATTTTCATACTTCTTTTCATCAGCATTTGCCTGTATTCAGAGATTTGGATATGCTGCAAGCCTGTGTTGGTTTTGCCATAGCTGATTTTGTTCCAAAAGCTTTCCCTAGATTTTTTTTTTTAATTTGTGATAAACACTGGTTTTAATTACTGCAGAACCAATTCAGTTCATGTTTGATTCTCTTATCTGTAGCTTGCTGGTTGATCATGAATTTTTTAGTGTCTTACAGTACCTTCCCTATTTCTTGTCTACTTTTAGAATTGTTGGACATGCTGGTTTCTAACGTCGGAACAATATGCACTGATCCAACACACTCACACCCCTTTATCTGTGCTATACACACCAACTGCTTAGCAGAAAAGTCCACAGAACAAAAGTCTCTAGTTTGAGAGAATTTTGGTTCTGGAAGTAGTCTTTGGTTCTTTTCCTCATAGGTAAAGAATATGACTGCAGTCTTTGCCAGAGATTTTCAACTGTTTTTCATTGGAAAATATGTCTTTTCCTCTTTAGGTTGCTAGTTACTGCAGCAGACATGGCAGAGGAATTTAGCAGTCACCAAGTATTGGTGATACTGAAGACGATACAGAAAATTAAATGCAGAAATTCTCATCTACTGAAAAAGTAATTTTTTTATACTACTAAGAAGTTGTATTCTCTAGGTAAACTTCCATTTAGTGTGGAAAACTGTGTAGTATGCAGTAAGTTAAGAATGGTGGGTGCACTACTTGCTCACAAATGCTTATACACTGTAAAGAATTGGCTATTACAGATTTTAGAATATTGCAGCTTGATCGAGAAGTAATTGAGGCAATTTAGGAATTTCAAAGAAAAGCACTTCAGCCTTACCAAGTTACTGTCATGGATCTGTCTAATTTACAAATATGTGATCCTATTGCAGTAAACTTATTCTCTAACAATTACTGTAAACTCATGAGATGCAAATGAGAATGTAGTAAATTACAGAGAATGTGTTCTATCTTGGAGATCCTGTTACTTTTGTGAATTGTTTGTTCAAAAGTCATTGTCTCCTATTTTAGCTTGTGTCCTATTATTAAAGCTTGTGTCTTTAAGAACCTGGGCCACATTTTCTGCAGTTTTGAACTGAACAGTTTATAGGGAGAGGTAGTGTCTGTCATAGAGTGAAGGGAAACGAAGAAGATGTTTTGGTCAGAGAAGATGTAGCATTAGATACATCAGAGATGCTGCAGAGTTCAGTGCAGGTTGTGAGCAATTATTGGATTGAAGGTGGTGGTATGAACTGAATAGATCCTTGAAAGAGAAAGGACTTACTTGTGTAGTGTGGAGCAAAGGGATACTAAAAGGGAAGACCAGGTGAATTAATGCCTTTTCTTCTTGAGTCCTACTCATCTTGAGTCCCTAGACTATCTAAAGAAGGTCTTAAGGCACTGTCTTTGCCTACAAATCTATCCCCTTCTGCAGCTTTAAACCAACATAGCGGTAGCAACCACTGTTATATAAGTGAGTGCAGTGATGCTGAAGTTGGTGATGCTGTTCTGGTTTATTGTGTTCTTGGTCCACTCTAAATTTAACTAATTGTGAAATATACAAGAGAAGTTACTAATGTGAAGGAGCTGATTTGTTGTGATGAGGGCTTTAATTTTGCAATTCAGTAAGTGGAGAGAGGTTGATCTGTCTTAAGTGGAATAGTGTCAAAATTGGTATGGAGAGGAGTGCAGGAGTATGAAACCTTCCACATAGATACTGAGGACCATGGGACATTCCTTTTTCATGCCAGATGTTCGGGTTTGCAGTATCTTTTATATTAATACCATTAATCTTTTTCTCTTTGCATTCAGAATGACTTCTGTTCTGCACAAACACTTGGATAGCTATAATGTATTACAGTTGGTAAAGTTAACACAGTACTTGGTGGTGTTGCATTGCCATGATCTGGAGCTGTTTGCCAAACTAAAAATGTTGCTATTAGGGTAAGTGTGTATTCTTGGAAGTGTAGCTATTAAAGTTTTAAACAATTCTCTACTTAAGATTTTAAATAGCAAGCTAAGATATTAGTGTTTTGTTTCCATAAAATACGAAGAAGTAACAAACTGTTACAAGTATTTGATGCTATTAAATGTGTAAATCAGAGGATAGAAAGTAGATATTGCCTTGACTATAAACCCAGCAGTATCTACTAATAGATACGATGTCTTTTAAAAAAATTTTTTTGCCCCTTTTTTCTTTGACCACTGTAATATAATGATGTGGAAATGACAACAAATTTTGTTTGGTACTTGAGAGGATGGTTAGGTATTAATATTGTCTTTGATGTTTGACTGAAGAAGTCGTGAAAAAGAGACAGTAAGACAGCCTTGGTTGGGACAAGTGTGACACAGAAGTACTCTTTTGATTGAAGATCTGTCCAGTTAGTTCTTAGGCTTGTACAGTTCTAACAGAAAGTTGCTGGAGGAGAGATCTTGCTTCCATTGCTCAGCCTCCATAGGAATTTAGTGCCTTGGCTGTAAATTTTTGTTTTTTGTGGATGATGTCCTCATGTTCCTCAGGCACCTCAAAACCTGCCACTCCCTTGGACAGAAATCACAGAAATTAACCAGGCCCGTAAATCCACAGACACTCTTGACAAATGTGGACCTTCTGGCCTTACTAAGAGCTTCTGTGTTTGTCAGTAACAGTTGGGAGTCTCACCAGCTGAGCTGCTCACTTGTCTTCTTCCCTTTCTTCAGTTTTGAATAAATTAGAAGGAAGAAGTTACTCTCACTTGAAAATAAGATGTGCGGATTTCTGCCAAGTAATTAACATTCTGCCTATTTTATATTTGATGTGCAGCTTTTGACTTCTAAATTAGATTTTTCAAGCATGTAATTTTTTTGTTTTGTTTAAATGTGGACTTTGTCACTACTGATGGACTTTTTATTTCTATCTCTCTTCTAGTTATTTAAAATCTAGTGTGATACCTGCTGATACTGCATCCATAATTCGTGTTCTGGCCATGCTTCCTTCTTTTCAAGCGGAGGAAATGATTATAAACAAAGCAGCAGCAGCTCTGCCTCAATGCAGGCTCCATCATTTGAATTGCATTGCTACAGCTCTTGTCAAATGGAATCATCATGGCCAGTTGCACTGGCAAAACAGTTCTGAGCTATGTGCCAAGCTTCTGCAAAATCTCAATGACTGTGGATTTCAGAGGCTTCGGGAAGCCAATGACTTAAATCTTCTGTTGGAAGAACTTACACTTGTGAATGGAGAGTGGTTTGAAGAAGTCCTTAGTGAGGAAACTACAGCCACGTGTCAACGCTTGATAGATCAAATAACATGGGCAAATGTATTACCCTTGTCTTTGTTTCTCATAAAATCAGATCACCGTTGTCCTGCATTATTTGACAGGATAGCTTCTGTGACTGTTGAAAATATAGACAAGGTATTACAGTTTTTCTTTCTGTCTACTGTGAGTTATTCAGTAAGAAAAGACAGGTTAGTAGTTGTGTTTCAGAGCACAATCCATACAGTGTTTTTAAGAGTTTTCTTCAGTGTACCTGATTAGGAGATCATCTTTTTTTGTGCTCACTTAAAGCTGTTTTGCTTCTATGTATATAATTTTGCACTTCTCATCTATTTTAATTTCTTTTTTGTTGTTCACTCAGTGAACAACACACTCAGTGTTAGGTCAGCCATAAAACTTTGCATTTGGTCATCTTAATTTTTTTTAAACCTCTTTATAGTCACATCACATGGTGAATATTTTAACATTACTCATTGTTGTGGGGATTTCCCCAACAGCCTATCTATTTGGTCAAAAATCCTTTCTTTTTCTTACTGTCTTTTTTCTCATTCTCAATCTTGTGTTCATATAAATCTTCAATTTTATTCTGTAGCAGTTTAGTTTCTTTAAGAACATTTTGTGTGAAATCTTCTTAAAAGGTTCTTTAAATGTATAGAAACACTTGGATCACCTACATGAAATAGATTTTATGTTTTAGTTGTGGCTGCAATTTCAACTATTACTGCATTTTATTTTTGTATTATTTTCTCCAGGAAAAGTTGACCAAAGAAAAAATTACTAAATAGGTCATCTAGTCTTAAATCTCCAAATTCTGAATTAATGATAAAATTTTTCTTTATTATAAAGCAATATTAGAATATTTTGCAGTGACTTGATTTAGGATGTCTTTTTTTTTTCAGATCCACCCCACAGAAATCCATTTTATTCTCTTCCTTTTCTCTGCCTTGAATTATAACCCTCCTGACAATGAAGAATTCTTTAATAATTGTATCCAACATGTTACTTCTAACTTGAGTAAGTGCAATAGACAAAGATTTTTACTGAATGAAAATGGGAATAGAATGGCATTTTTGTTAAGCAAAGAAAAAGTAAGTATTTTACTACTAATACTCTGCCTACTGATGTTAAACCATGACAAATATTCAATTTTGGGTCTTGTTTCACCCATTAAAAATGCCTGTTGATAAGGGATTAGCAAAGGATTTTTGGCATAGTAAAGTGCAAGTGAAAATTCTGATTAATTCACTGTGCTGTTATTGGATAGAATTTTTCTGGGGCTCCCCAAGGAATCATCATTTGGTAACAGGATACAGTTTGCAATTCATCACAAAGAAACAGTTAAAATTGTAGAGGAAGTGTGTAGAGATTTGTGCAGTGCATTAAGAGAAAATCAGACAATTTGAGAGGCTCGGAAAAGGGCATTGCAAATCCTTTCAACTTTCTCATGTATTAATATGTGTTTCTCTCTGGTTTTTCAAGGTCATCTTGAAACTTATCACTTGGTGCTGCTTGGTCATGTTTTGGCAGTGGCTGGGTATTTTCCTCCAGTTCTGATAACAACGATATTTAATGTTTGTTTCCTAAGCAAACTGGATGCTCAACTTAAAGGTAGATATTTAGCTTTCTGATGAATTTGATTGTGTAGCATTTGGCATAAAATACAATTGTGGACCTACATGTGACTTGAGATGTACAATTACTCTTTAAATTATTCTGTTTTCAGGAAAGACACCCTCTATATAATAGAATCATAATTTGAGTGCTAAAAGGGAAGGAATGTACAAAAATCTTTTCTTTATTTAAAATGTACAGACCTGTATTGCAGATGAGAGACAATAATATAAAACAAATTTTATAGTCAACTTATTGCACTCAGTATTTAATAATTATTCAATTTTATTAGAAATAAATTAACCTGACTGTGGTGTTTATTACTAGAACTAGTCACAAATCTAAAGAAATAATGTGAGATTCTTGTCTGCAAGAAATGTATCCTAGCTGTCTCTTCTCTCTAAATAAGAGACTAAGTGGCTGTTTCATTCCTTTCTGCCTGTACATTGATTGTTACCAATGTACTCTTGCCATTTTGCTCTCAACTACTTCATTAAATTTACATGATAAAAGCAATTTCTATGTTCTGTCTTGATGTTGTTCTTAATATTGAGCAGAGCTGGGTTTTTTTCATTTATTTCATCAGGGATTTTGAGAATATTTCTAAAATTCTGCAGCATGAATTTTATAAATGCCATAGTATACAGATAATTGCATTTCTAGCAAAGACTTCAGAGGTTAACATTTAGTTCAGTTTGTTGGATTTTTCACATTTCAGTTCACACATTTCTATGTTTGTTTTTTTTTAAATCAGTCCTGCCTGATACTATGAAGCAGAGGGTCCACTCAAGCCTCCTGAAATTGAACAGAGCAGTCTGTCTGGAATGCCCAGAGTTTCACATCCCTTGGTTTCATGAGCCATACTGCCAACGTGTCTTTCAGAAGAGTAAGTAATTTAGGAGAGGAAAACCTGCCCTTGTTACTAATAATAGTCTATTTTGTTAACAGTATACTAGATATTTCTTCTAAAACTGTCACACTGATAACTAGCACACAATAGAAGCTCAGGAAGGCACACCTCACTCTGCTGACCATATATTCTTGAAAAGTGCAAGTGCTTAGCAGTGCAACTGGGAGGAAACCAGTTTTCCTTGTGAGAATTAATGTAATATTAATTATGGGATATTTCTTCATAAGAATTAAAATTTAAATACACAGAAACAGTGTATATGGCATGAAGGATGGAAAGGCAGGAAGAGGATTATTCTGTACTGGAGGAGATGGGTCATTTTGCTCCCTGCTTCACTTGCAAGACTGAAAATTTGATTTAAATTTTTCAAGGTAAACATTTTTACTGCCTGCTTTTGAACTTGATCCTGCCTTCTTCCTCACAAGAATCAAGATCTGTCAGGTATAAGAGATAAAGAAGTAGGCTAGTGATCAAGTGTAGCAGCTGAGATCTTTCAGGATAATGATCAATTGAGAAAATCCATCTAATGCTAACACAGTATCTCCTCCACTAATTCTCAGGGGGGAGATCTGCTGTGTTATCCATAGCACTCAGCTACTTTGTCTCTAAGACTGAAGATGTTTAATGGACCAAGGTGTTAATCTGCAACGGACAGAGAAGTGGCAGATAGTGTGGTGTGTCTGTAATAAACACAACATGAGTAAATATGTGTCTAAACATGATTAAAAGCAAGCCAAATCCAACAGGTGAAACCTAAAACTTAAGGTTTTGTAGTATGTGAATGGAAAAACCCTGGGATCTAAAGACTGGATTTGAAGTTTGTGCTTAATAGCATGCACCTGCCAATTTCTATTTAAAATAGGATCACTTTGTCTCTGAATTATGATGGAATAACACTCGGGATCTGTGCAAAAGATTTGATTCAGCAGCCTGGCTGTCAAAAATGCAATGTCTCAAAGCACTGTTTTCAGAATTTTGGCTGTGGAAGTTTTCATACATGAATTCTTTATTTTGTCTTTGTAGGCATGAGCCAAATAAATCCACTGCGACAGCATGTTCACAGAATGCTGACAGAGGTCTTAGGAGGGAGCCATTACTCAAGAATATCTGTTCTCACACCATACTACTATGAAATAGGTGAGAAGTTAATACTCTAAAAATTGTTATGGAGTCTTCTCTTATCACTGTTATCACCAAGATTAGAAAGCTCCTGGTCATATAGCCACAAGATAATGCAAGATATTGCAAAGAAGAAATTGTTGTATAAAATACAGTTTCTAAAAAGTTCTGCATAATATAAATAATGTCGGGTATCTTTAATTATGGCTATCACTTAGTTTTTATAGAAGTAAACATTGTAGAGATGAAATTCTTTCATGTTTATTTGGTCAGTAAACAGGTTTGTTGTGTCTTCTGGCAGATTTTGAGTGTGTCCTGGATGTAAATAAAAAGCCTCTTTCATATATGGCTCAGAATTTTCCTTTGGATGGTATGGGGGGAATACACTTGAGACATGACATCAAGAATGAAGGGAGAAATGCTCTGCCACCAGGAGCTCAAAGGTTAGTATATTGAATTCTTGCACATTAGCTCTTCCAAACTTCCAAGTTAACATCCAGTTTAGACCAGGTTTTTGATGCTCATGTCTTTAAGTTCTGTTCCTTTTTCCAAAGTCTAATGAGGTTTAGCCTTCTGGGGTGTGGTGGGTTAGCCACAGCTGCTCCCACCCATTTGCATGGCTCATTCCCCTGCAGTGTGATGAGGGAGAGAATGTGGAGGGTAAAAGCAAGGAATAAAACTCCTGGGTTCAATTAAGACAGTTTAGTAAGTGAAGGAAAAAAAAAAAGGTGGAGGGAAAACAAAGCAATTGGTGCACATGCAGTCATTCACCACCAGCAGACCAGTGCCAGAGCAATAGCTACATGGGGAAAAACTCCCCTCTGTTCTGTTGCTGAGCATGTTGTATGGTGTGAAATACTGCTCTAGGCAGTTGAGGTTCCCTTCCAGCTGCGTTCCTTCCCAATCTCTTGTCAATGTAGCCCATATGCACTGTGGGGGCAGAGAGAGAAACAGAGAAGGCCTTGATGCTGTGCAAGTGCTTTTCAGCAGTAGCCAAGATATTGGTGTGTTGTTAACAGTTCTGGTCACTAGTTCAAAACGCAGCACCATATGAACTAGTATGCAGAAAACTACCTCCATCTCAGCCAAACCCAGTACAGGTTCTGGAAGTGTGTTTCATGAGATTGGAATACTGTTTTCCTCCCACCTCTTCAAATCTAAGCCTTGAAAATGCTGGTTAGCTGGTTTTGCCATTTGAACAAAAACAGATGCAGGGAGAAGATGCTTTTTCTGAATTCAAGTATCTTTACATAAATGGGAGGAAATGTTTTGTCTAGTTTCAGGGAGTTGTTTAATTTTCACTGAGAATTGTCATGTTTATCTAGTCTTGCTGCAACTATCAATACTGAACTAGAAATACCACTTCTTGGTATTGAGGCAGGACCTAGAAGTAAATGACTTTTTTACTGTTTGCAGAATTGCTTTGGAATTTCTTGATTCAAAAGCTTTTAGCAAAGATTATTCACGTCATCTGAAAGGAGAACCTGCAGTGAAAAAGCGACACCTGGAAATGCTGGGGTACCAGGTAGTTCAGGTGAGCAGTCAGCAATAGTTTATGTCCTTTCTGCATTGTATCAGCAGTGCAAAATGATCCATTTTCCTTGCAAGAGATTTAGAGACAGTTTCATTGTTAAAAGCACCTACTGGGAGAGAGCAATTTTTGTACTTAGAGGGGAAATTCCAAGCTGTTCTTAAAATGGTGTAAGGACTTCACAGAACTCACACCTTCTCTGAAAGAGGATGAAGCAAAACTGAAGTCAAAAGGTCCCAGTCTTACCTTACTGTAGGCAAACTAGCAATCTCAGTGTAGCCTGAGTAGAGGAAAAAGTGAATTATTAGAGAGTTTCAGTTCAATTCACTAAAGATTTCTATGGTAGAAAAAGACTGAACATACCCTCCTTGAGTGATAAGACAGTTTTGGCAGCTGCCAGATGGGATATGGATACTGTTTGTCTGCTGCAGTGATAATGCTGTGACATGGAACACTAGTGGCTAGAGATAATTCATCACCAGCATTAAAACATTTGGGTAATGGAGACTCATGAATTCAGAGGATCCTATATATTTAATTACTCACCTACCCTAATTTTAGCTGGAATCCTCCTTTAAGCTTAAGTTTTGTTGGTTGGGTTTTTTTTTTTTAACAGAACAATAATAATTTCTTGTTATACTATTGATACACCATTCCAGTCTGATACATTAACGTTACAAACTACAGTGACCAGGGATTTTTCTCTCAATTTGGGTTTTAAAAGATGGGATGGTGTAATGGAGTTGTCACAGCTAGTATTGTGTGGGCATCTGTTTTATATCTCTGCAACTATGCTGCTTTTTGGAAGCAAACTGATTGTACTTACATAGGGGAGAATTTTACAATAAGGAATGGATCTTTTCAGTATTAGAGTAAGCCTGGCTTTTGGAAGGATACAGGTGGTAAGTGTCTTCAAGAGAAGAATAACAGGTATCAGAGAGCCTTTTCTTTGCTCTTAGATGGTATGTGGCTCATACCAATGTTAACAGTCAGTTTGTACCATTCTTTTCTACAGATTCCTCACTTTGAATGGAATTCTATGGTTCTGTCAACAGAAGGGGAACAGCTGGAATACCTGAGACAGCAGCTGTATGGAATACAGTGATGTCAGACACGCAGTCAAAAGTACTTTTATAAAAATAGTTTACGTACCATCAAACGTCTCATAATCCTGGAATACTTAAGTTTCAAAAATCTCTTTATCTGTGTCAGCTGGACCAAGGCTTGCCAAGGTCATCAGATGTAAAGAGATTTAATCCGCAATTTGTTAGGGATTGCAAAAGGTAGGTCAGAGTGGACCATGAAGATGTGATAAGGATGCTTAAAATTTCCCATCATCTGGAAGCTATTATAAGTACATGAATCTGGCAGTTTTGCCATAAAATTAAATTATCTCCTAAATAAATTGCACAGAGGCTTAGCCAGATAGAAAACTCTCCAAAGAAAAAGTTAGAAATACTCTTGTCTAGGAGAGTGGAGTCAGCCATCTACTGGAAACTATGTTCTCCAGTGTGTGACAGAATGAGCTGTTAGGAATCAAACAGTACCTGTTCTCTGAAACTAAGAAACTGAAATGAAGATTTACTAAGAGTAGGGCTGCTTTTAGAGCCACTCAGTTTCCATTCTCAGAACAGAGGTACTGTGGGGGACTGTGCTGAGGGAGGGTGTTGTGTGGTAAAGAACCTCCAGCTGCTTCTCCTTCCCTGTGATGTGGTGTGTGCAGAAGTGTGGCTGAGCCTTCTGCAACACCTTCACACACTTAAAAACCCTGCCAGGGTTTGTGCAGGAGGCATCAGACACTGAGACGTAGAAGGAAGAAGTGGAATAGCCAAGGGAATTTTCATTGTGGAGCAGTAACTGTAGGGTGGTCATGCTTGGCAAATCATCCCATTTTCAGAGGCAGCCACACTGTGCCTACAGCTGCCATCACCTTAGGACAACTGTGAGCTGTGCCTGTTTTCTCACATATGCAATGAGGACATATTTTCTTGCTTATTTATTAGAAGCAAGAGACATTGTTTTACCACTTCACTTGAAACCTGGCAGAGACAAACTGCATTTCTGAATTGGCCATTATACATCTGACTGTCACATTTTATTTTTACTGTTCAGTAGTAGAAGAAAAATTTCTTATTTACACAATACAAATCAGGATAGGAATGGAAAGTCGTAAAAAACTGACAGAACGGCTCTAAGCTGCAAGGTACTTTCCTCCTGAGGCAGCCCTTGTGTTTGTGGGATGACTGACAAAACTAGTAGATGGCAGTCTAGACACTTAGGGTTATCAAATAGACAAGGTCTCCAAGATGTAATGAGTGCTTTGAGGAAATGTCATTGAAGGCTTAGATTCTATGTGCATTATATTTTGAATAAAATGGAGAAGACAATCATAAATATAGGTTAGTATCTCAGAAGGTGGGTTACATGTCAAAGAGCTCTTGCATGGCTCTGCTTCTGTACAGATGGCCTTCAAGAAGCAACCTTGGAGTGTAAGAAAGGTGGCAGTGGCTGAAGTCATCAGTCATGAGTGGTCGTGTGTTTGAGCTCAACCCTGCTTTTCAGGGTCCTAGCAGTCACTGTACCAACCAGTTTTCTTCAAATTATATATGGACAAAGTTATGAGTATGCATAGCAGGAAGAGGATTAAAACTTGTTATGAGAAAGGTCCAGAAAGGGCACTGAAGAAAAGCTAAAAAAAACCAATTCAGTAAAATGTGTTGTCCTTGATTCTTTGCAGTCATTATTTCTAAGTGTTAGAGCAGATGGGTGTTGTAAACCAGTGATCTAACTGGAGCCAATGAGAAGGTGCTAAGGACAGTTGCCAGTTCGGGTACTAAAGGGGAAAACAGAAAAAATGTCCCACAGATTAAGTACTGGTGGACAGTAACGTACTGAAATGAACTATGATGACTGTGCCTTTGCATATATTTAACCCTGTCTTATAGGAAGGCAATGCAAAGGTCATTTGATAGTTGGAATTGCTATTCAGTCAGGTGTGGTTGGCTTATTTTCCAGTTTTCTGCTACATAAATTGTAATTAGATTTAGATTTATGAAATCCTTAAGATTTATGACACCCTTTGTATGCAATGGAGAAATCCTTTGAAGAGATACTCTACAAAAAAATGGTAGGCATGCTCTGAAGAAAACTACGTGATTTTGGGCGAAGGCTGTACTAAGAAATCTGTGTCTAGTCAATATGATAGTGATGATGAGCTAATCACTAAAAAAGACACCATCAATTGATACCTTTATAGTTTTAAAAACAAAGTTTAATTGTTAAAAGTTTCAACGTTAAAATGCATCAACTCCATAGTAAATGAAAAAGCCCTCTCTGTCACAGGTATTTACTGATGATAATTCTTTTAGGACTTTTTCATGAATGCTTGTTATTGGCCTCAGATCTCTGAGAAAAACTTCCATAAAATATTTGCTTTGGAAATAAATATAAAAGCATAAAAAAGTGGAAAATCCTTGTTATCAGAAGTCTAAACATAGTAAGTGAAACAGTAGAGCAACTAACCTTGTGAACTTCTCTTTCTTCCCTCTCCTCTGTCTACTAGTGTAGCTTTGGCTGTGACTGGCATTTATTAGGCCACATAGTATGAAGTCACTTCTGTTTTCAACATTCATTTCAATTCCAAGCTAAATTATTTTTATGAGGTCTGTGATGAAAATATTTCCAAGATATCACTGAAGAGTGCAGGATTTACATACATTACTAAAAGAGGAAATCCAGCCATACAAACAGCCAGTTAGAATAAAAATAGCTACCTATTATTTGTACTTAATTTAACAATTAATTAATGAGCATTGTTTGGAGGATAAGCCACAAATATCTGGATTTTATGAGGGCAAGGAAGTCTAACTAGTTTTGTTTGCAATTTCACAGAGTGAAAAATTGAGTTTTTGCCAAAATCTTGATCTAATCAACATTAATGGTAACTCTTCAGAAATCTAAACACCAGCAAAAAATGAATGGTTGCTGGTTATCTAGTAAGTATCTTAAGAAGTGGACAGACAAATGAACTGTGTAACAGTTCCCAGTATGACTAATATCCTGCTACAAAACTGTACAATTTGGGGACATTTTCATGCAAAAAAACCAGAAGAGCCTATCAAAACTCCCTCACCATATAGTATCTTCCATAGCATTTCATTTACAGTTTTGATAACTTGAAGAGGTTTAAGCGTGTGGCCAGGCAGGATGCTCCAGTAGCGTATCGGATCTCTTTCAGTATGCCAACCCATTCCTTCTTCTCATCATCATACCTGCATATAAAAAAAGTGTTAGAAAGTAGCTTCTTTGAGTTTGATGCTTCAGCACACATGCATGAAGAGGATAGTCCACCTGCTGCAAAGGCTTGTAGCACCCATGTGCTGAAAGGCACCACGAAAGGATGCTTTTGTCCTCTACTCCAGAACAGAAAGATGTTCTTGCACACAAGTATTTCTTTTCCTGACCCCTAAAGCTTGTTGCTAACCTGTGTCATGCTTTCATTACCCATATAAAAGCTTCCTCCTTGAGTATCCCTTCTGAATTTCTTCATAGTCTTTCATATAAAGCTGGGGGTTTTTCCTTGCTACTGCAAACTGAAACTTCTGAATTTACATTAGCAACTAAGAGTCGCAGAAGAGACATGATGTCTCATCACTGCTGCTGTGATTAGCTCAAAAAATCTAGGAGATAGGGACTTCTGATTCTCTTGGAACAGTTACTCATTTGACTATCAACACATCAGTATTTACAGACCTCTGTGCATACATGCATCACAGTGTCACAACAGAATGTTTTTGTTGTCAAAGCTAAACCTGCCAAGAGATGGCAATTTACTCTTAAATAAGCTGAAGACTGTGCTATGGATCATTTTCAGAGTTAAACAGAAAGATAATGTTAGCTTCAGGTGTCTACAAATCCTCAATTTTAGATAAGGCTTTCGACGAGGAAAGAGTGACTAAAATTAAACTTACTTCCATATGTCAGTGACTTCACTAGGTGCAAATTCTTTAGATTCAAGTTGAATCATTGCAAAGCCTCCAATAGCATACAAAGCTCCACTTAAAGTGACTAAACTGATGGAACTTCTCTCTTGGGGAAATTCAGGCATAATCTCCCATCTAAGGATGAAAAGAAAAAGTCACGTAAAACACATGGGATATATTGTAAACTGAATGCACTAAAATACTTCTCTGGGCAACATAAATTCAGGTACCAGGGCCGTGGGTTAGTAAAAGGAAAAAATTCTGAGATTTATCAGCAGTAAGTTCCAGTGTCTCCATCCCTGTAGGGACTTCTGCAAGTCTTAAGTGACACAATTACACTGCTATGACATCTCTTCCCAGGGACTACTACTACTTACAGATTCCCTGATTCATCAGTAATATGCTTCATAAAGATACATTGTTCCCCAGTTACTCTCAGTTTTCCCTATAGTTTCCAAAACGCGTATTTCTTCCAAGTGGCATTGGCATAATAATTTGAGTGCATGTGGGTACACGAATGTCCAGAGATGGGCTCTGTAAACTGCTGCTGTTGCTGAAAATGTGATTGCAGACCAAGTGTCTCAGGGGGAGTATAGGTACATGAACAGCTTTGTGACTCTTACCTCAGAGCTCCTAAAGCCTAGATGATAAAACACTTGCTTAAAATAGCTTGAATATTGCACTCACTTATTGGTGGTCAGATCAAAAGCTTCAACAGATGCAGTAAGGCCTTCCTCAGTGACACCACCTGCAATGACAATCTTGCCCTTATGGATAGCTGTTCCAAACATGGAGCGAGGCACTTTCATTGGAGCTAGGTCTCTCCAGTCTCCTTTCTTGGGATTGTACACAAATAGTCTATTAGTGCATTTCCTGGGAACAAGAAGAAAACTAGTGATCATTTCCAATGAACTTTTGACCTGTTCCAAGTAGATCTGATTCAGGTAGGTTGTATGGGTTTATCTATACCACCTCTTTCCTTTCCTGGACGTCCTTCTTGTCTCTAGTCTGAGAATCCTTGCAATGTCTACAAAGCACTAATCACATCCATAGGACTAAATCAAATGTCCAATGCAGTTTACATTACACAGGGAAGCAATTTCACTGTATCTTCGAGGAGAAAGACAACATCCTTTCCCAGCATATTCAGATGGATTTGTGGGGAAATATATGGCAAAGGTTATGTAAAGGAAAGAATATGCTGGTGTTTTGGATAGTATCTCAAAGACTTGTATCTCAAAGATCCCCTATACAAACACTTAAAAATTACCACCGAATGTCCAGTGTGAGTGAGAACTTTTATTTTCCTAATGTTATACCCGTTAAGGTGTAACAGGTATCACAGGTCAGAAAATTGGAGAAACTGAGGCAGTAATTCCAGGGCACCTAGGTATTTCTATCTGAAAGTAAGGACTACTTTCAGTGAATGTCCTCATAGCTATGTATTACTAATGTGTCTGCAGTGTAAGTAAAATTTTCCTTGGAAATAAGTATGATTATTAAAATAACAAGTTAGATTACAATTTATATGTAATTCACCTTATCACAAAAAAATACATCCTACATACCATAATGTGTTCCCCTTTGCCAGACTGTTAGTAACCTTAATCCAGATATGCAGAAAAGGGAAACCCTAATTTCTGAGTGTGAGGACATATTATCTATTAAGGACCAAGAAGATAATGTCATAATTTGTCACAAAAAGACTTAGAAACTCACTTATCATCAGTTTTTCCACCAAGACAATATATCAATCCATTGTTTGAGATAGTAGCATGGCCATATACTTTGATGGGTAGTTTTTTGATCTCACCCCATTTCATTGCCCTGGAACAAGAAGATCGCTGTTAGGTTTTTTCAACTAACAATGGGCCATCTACATGTCCTCAGTGGGCATAATGAAGTTTGAAACATACACAGGGTCATAGCACAATACTGAATCTAGCGACTCCTCAGTGCGAAGGTCCTTGCCTGCTATTACATAGATCTTGTTGTCTGACTCTCCCAGCCCGAAGAGACACCTGGCTGACGGCAGTGGAGGAAGGGCAACCCACTCACCAGCAATGCTGTCCAGCTGAAAGAGCATCAGAACAGGAAGGGTTAGGAAAGGCAAAGAGTAAATATCCACACAATGAATATTGTTCCACAGAATTTACCTACTGGCACTCTGTGTCTCTCAACAGCAAATCTGCTTGCCTGAACAACCTACCCTTCCCTCAGTGCAGGTAACGAATGGTATCTTCTACCCACTCATGCTTCATAGTGCTGAGATCTAGCAGAGTCAATGCCATACTACTCTCTTTGTGTCTGCTCACCTTCACTGTTTCCTTGCCTCTTTATTAAGCTCTTCTTCCTTATATAAAGGTTCCTTGCTTTCAGTTCCCTATTCTGTTGGAAAGAACAAGTGGTTCTTCTTCCTGCCTGGGGGAGCAGACACTCCTGCAGTTCCACACCTGCATGTTCCAGCTGGTTGTGCTCATCGCTACGAGATGCCAGACATGCTTACACAGTTCTTCGCACTGATCAGGAGGTATCAAATGGCACAGATGTTCTGCAATCCCTAGAGCAACAGATGTGTGTTTCATCACAAATACCCTCGAAAGTTCATGAGATCTCTGAAGACACAATAAATAAAGACTTCATTCTTAAGCAAAACAGGTAGTCACTGCAGCTCCCTTGGCAATAATGTTGACGGCAGTTCTACTGCAGTACTCTCAGAGCTGTCTCAATTCACATCCAGTATGCTGAAAACATCTAAGGCGAAGCAGCAGCAGGAGGACAGAAGAAAAAGAAACCCAGTATGTTCCTAGAACTGTGATGCTTATTTTTGCTTATTTTGCTGACAACTTCCAATTGAACTCCCTAATGTTCAAAAAGAACTATTCTCTCACACCTACTGCATATAGATTTGCTTGATGTTGCTACAGGAAGGGAGGGTAAGATAAGAGTTTGTGTGAGTGTAAAGGCATTTGATAGAAAGCAAAAGAAAGTTCAGTCAAAGTAAAGTTCAGGGCTAAACTGGGTGACATTCTTCTTCCAGAAGTACATTCCACAGTGAAGGTTTCCATGCTAAAATGCATCTCCCAAATTTGACAGACCACCCCTATTGGACAGAAAGTTTTATTGCAACAGTGAAATGTAGTTCATGGACATGGATTTTCCCAGTAGCTGGATCTGGGTGGGGTAATGAAATGTTTCCCTCAGAGATTACAGCTCACTTAGTGCATGAGTCTTCAAGAAGACATAAACTACCAAATACAATGCTAATACAAATAAGCTACCAAATACAATGCTTCACTGGTGGAGACAGGAAGATCAGCAAGTGAAAACTGGTTTGGCACCGCATTAATATTTTAGAGGGAACAACAACCACATGGGTGATGCAGAAAAGTATTTTAACTATAGGGAATAGCAGCAGCAAGCAAGCTTAAAGATTACAACCAAACGAACATGATTTCAGGAAATGGATGTTGATATATAAAGTAGGATTCTGAAAACTTCATCAATTTTTAGTATCAGTCTTGAGGTTTAGTTTCTCAGAGGCTCCTTTCTAATAGCCTGTGACTTACTCAGTTCTGGACTAAATACACATTATGACATCAGCATGTTATTTGTACTGGATGAGTATTTCTGTAACAAGTTTTGCACTTCAGTGATTAGTGTTTTACATCTACATAAGGAAATTAAATAGTGTTAATTCCTCTCCTACAAACGAAGACTTCCCTCTCATGGATGTAACAAATGTCTGAAACCAAGTCTTTCGTTATGTGTGAAATCGGTGGCCATACTCCTATAAAAAATACTTGCATTTTTTAGTATCTGAAGGCTTTAAAATTTTATCACTGCTTATTACTATGTTTTATTGCATATTGAAACAGGACTTACTTTTACTCTGTTAGGCCAGTGTGCCTAAAAACAGGACATGGCCAGCAGCATATTGCGTAATTCATCACAAAATAGTTTAAATATACCCCAAATCATGTAGCTAAAAGCACAACAGATTTAGTTTATGGTATAAGCACGCCAAATTGAATTTTTGCTGATTTTCCTGAAATATATTGTGGAGTTACATTTAGTATTAATCAGCCTTATACTATACAGATTTACAAAGACATAAAATTACCCTCAGTTGTAACATGGTATTTAGTGTACTAACACTGACAGTTTGCCAAGAAAAAAACCTTCTGTCTCTACATTACATATTTATATGGTCCTTAGGCTTTCAACAAACAGGACTTCTGCAATTTTAGTGACAGAAATCGCACTTAAAATATACACATTACTGCTGTCATGAAAGTATTTCAGATGCAAAAAAAGAAAGACATCTCATTAGGTCTAAACTAGCTAAAGCACTCCAACTTTCATCAAAGTTAACAGAAATACACAAGAAATATTTTACAAAAATATTATTAGACTTAAATTTAGACATCTGTGCCATGAATAATCTGGGCCTTAAGGAAAGCCAGTGCCTAGAAAGAATATATTAATCCTTTTAATATTTTCTGAGATCTCACCAGGGGTTAATTTTGAAAAAGAAGATACAAGTCCCTCAGCTTCATTTCTCTCTCCGAGACAAAAATAACTCTCTAGATACTTCCCTCCATCACCATACAAAGAGACTAGACAACCCACTTACAAAGACTCAGAACACTTTTCAGTAACCCTTAAAAGCACCTATTATTATACCAATAATTATAAAGCTTGTACCTGGAAGAAATATGACTGGAAAGGCTGATCCTTGTTCTCCTCTTCCACATACAGTCCTCCAACAATATAGACCTGATTTTCTTTGGTGACTATACTGGAATGGTTTCTGGGAATCTGTTCTGCCAGGGCTGCTAGGTAGCATTCATTTTCAAGAGGATCATAGGCTACTGCAGCAGTGTCATTAACCAGAAGAATTAGATCTTTGACGAACATGCCATGCCTGGGAAGGTCATTTAGGTAGCCAGGCAGTAAATCTTCATCTCCTACATCGCCATTCACCTCCCCTTTGGCTGACTTTTCTGTGCTTTTGCTAGAGTCAGGCAATTTTCCAGCAAAAGCATCCTTAATAATCTTTATTTTTTTCTGAAGGTCTGAGTTGCTTTTAATTATATCATCTTTCTCAACCTGTTCTTTGAAATATTTTTCTGGCATAAGACGAAAACGTATGCAGTCAAAAATTTCCCCCAGGCTCTTTACTCTGTTCTCCTTGTCTGTTCGGACCCATCTCATTACTGCTTCAAATACCAGTTCCTCCTTCTCTACATTTAAACTGTCAGGTGAAATAACTGAGATAAGTTCATGAGGGGCAAGCTGCATGAAGTCCTCTTCTTTGCAGATCTGCACAAAATGATCTGAAACAAAATCTCGGGCAGAAAATGCAAGTCTTGGGCAATCAAGCAGAACACCTAATCGAAGGATGGCCAGGCAGTTACCAACAGCAAGCCTCTTCTGAAGATAGGAGACACACACAGTGAATACAGAAGGGATCTGAAAGCGGCTGGCCAAAGCAAAAATATCTTGCACATTAGAATCATTGAGATCAATACTTGCTGAATAAAGGTATTTGACAATCATATCCAGAATGTTGGGGTCAACATTATCTAGAACTACCTCCTTCTTTTTCTCTTCATTTTGCTCAGATAAGAAATACTCACGAAAATAAGGGCTACATGCCGACAGAATCAATCTGTGGCAAGGCAGGCTTCTGTCACCAGCTTTTAGAGAGCAATCTACAAACTTTTTCTCTTCGAGGAGTTCCTTGAGGCCATCCTGAAGGAGGGTGGATTGGTAAAGTCTGAGCTCTTCAGTGAGTTCCCTTTGGGAATCCATTTCACAAACACTTGGGAAAGGGGAGGGAGTAGAAAGGTTTAGCTGTTGTCTGCCCAAAGGTTCGTCTGTAAAAAAGGCAGACCAATGTGCTTTTTGCCCTGCTTGAAGCCTCTGCAACTTAATCTCGCTAGCTAAATATAGGTACATACTCTTACAGGTCGGAATTTGGGATGGACCGTTTGGAAAAACAGAGTTGCTCTTGCAGCTGTCAAAGACTGAAAGAAGCAACTGTTGCTCTTAGTCACTATGGTCAGGTTTTGCCATCATTCTCCACATTGAATCAGTAAGATTATGTGCAATGTAATAAATTATTTGAAATGAGTAAGGACAGCAAAATCTGACCCTCAGTGAGACAGCTATGAGCAAGACTGCTCAGATACATGTTACTAAATATTCTGAAATAGAAATATTATTAATCAAGATGTGAGTTGTAACTACTGTTCACTTTTTCAGAGTTGCTTAATACAGCTCATCGCTGCAGTCATAAAGATACTAAAAATGTCCAGAACTTTGAATCGATTGCCTATGTTCTAAGATTATTTTTTTATGTAACCATATCACATACATTATTTCAAGATATTAAGACCTTAAAATTTTTGGCTGCTTCTTAATATCCATTTGGTTATAAACCAAATGCTACTGTTAAGACAAAAAATGCGTTAGTTCAAGTAAAGTCTTGCTTCCAAAAGTAATTCAAGTTGAAGTCTCCACCCATATGGCAAAATGTTCTTTGAATGTAATGGACACAGGATCAAAATACAACTACTTGAACGTAAGATCTACAAGATATAATATTATCAAAGTTTATTGAAATAATGACTGCTTTTCAATATAGGTAGTATTTCATTAAAATATGTACCATGAAAGATTTTCTACAAACATGAGTATTACATTCACACCACAGTTACTTTAACAGTCAGCTGCTGAAACAACAGCTGAGAGCTCATTTGACTTTTTCCATTTATAGAAAACAGCACAGAGGTTTGATCTCAGTAGAAAACGTAACAGCTGTGTCTCCCTTTAAACAATAAATGACTCATTTCTCTACAACACGTAACATCATAAGAGGTCTAATGACTCACACACAGAAGCTATTTGCATGTGCACTTTTTTCTAGATCATT
Source organism: Entomyzon cyanotis (assembly GCA_024500445.1). Lineage (NCBI taxonomy): Eukaryota > Metazoa > Chordata > Aves > Passeriformes > Meliphagidae > Entomyzon > Entomyzon cyanotis. Next base: position 8,720,488 of record JAKEPQ010001027.1, on the reverse strand, counting down.
GCTTAAAAAAGTGCTCTAGCAAAAACAAACAAGAAAACAACAACTGTATGAAGATATCTGGATTACAATTAAATACTTGGAATGATACGTACTGAACAATTAGCAAAATTATAAGACATGAAAGCTATTATTTGGGACAGAATTGCTTTTTTTTAAAGCTATCAATAACACAGCCAATATGCCTACATACAAAATGTTCTGTGTGTGAGGGTATTTGTGTGTTGCAAATCATTCAACAAGTTATGGAAATTTAATTCAAACATAATCATTATGGGAAAATACATCGCTCTGTATAAATACATGAATATTTGAAATTGAGCATCAAACTGCATACCTCACACTGCCCTGTCTCAAACAGTGGTCTCCATGTGCAGAAAAAGAGGAGGCTTCCTTTTCTGACACAGTTCTGTGTAAAACAGCAAGCAGTGCCTGGTCCTGGCAGCCGGTTAAAGTTGTAAAAAAATGGTGGCTACTTGCCATAACATGGTGTCTGAAACACCATGGCTGACTCTGTGTTGTCAGGGGAGGGAGAAACAGGACAATCCTGAAAACACCGGAGGTTACACAAGTGTGTCAAACGGCACTGCCATGCCCGTTGTGTGAAGGGACTTGCAGGTGCTCGCAGTCTGCCAGGCAGAGGGAACTCGCAGGTCCTTCCAGCAGTGACCGAGGGGGGCCTGCAGGGGGCAGCGCGGCCTCCAGCAGCTGCGCCCTGCCCCGCCTGCCTTGGAGAGTGGTTGTCCTCCCACTGCTTAGGGAGGCAACACAATCAATGAAAAGCTTTTAAACGTACGAGGGCTTTGAACAATCTTGCTGTTACGATATCGCCTGAGGACTTATTATATAATATTTGCCCGCTCTTTAGCTTTGGCATGTTCTTTCTCTGCTACTCTGATATTTCTAAATTATCTTCTACAGATCTCCTAAATCCAGCAAGAACCATGAATTTTCCCTGCTTAGGAAACAAACATGTGCCAGTCTAAATCAGGTCATTACTTCCCAGAGTCCCTGGAGTGTGAATCCGTCCTTTAGCTTCTCTATTGCAAGTCCCAGTTCTTCTGAAAAAACAGGCTCCCGATCATGTTGCTATTTTGAATCCATGAGATATGAGAGAAAATAAAGCAGAAGGCACTTTTAATTTCGTTATCCCATTTTAACATCATGAATTTGATAGTATGAAAAAGTATCTCCTTACCTTGTTTTCATCAGCAAAGTAAGCCTGCAAAGGAAAACAAAAAAGAACCTTGAAAAAAGAAGTCTAAAACCCACATCTGCTAATAACTCCTTGGGGTCAAAACTGTATCGAGTAGGTCTTCCACAACAATCCAGTCTATATGTGTTTTACTTCTATGTAAAAATAATTTACAAAAGGGTTCTAACAGGAGTTTTTATTTTGGATGACAGATTAGGTACCACTGGATTATGGTATTTTTCCTTAAATACCAATCTTTGAATTTTCCATCATAATAAAGATTTTTTTAAATGGTAATGTTTTTGTATTACATTTATTACACTGAAAAACACTTTACATGGCATAAAAACTTCAAAAACTATCTTAAAATGTATAGTATCAAGATTCAGTTAACACGGTACTCAATCTTAAGAAACAAAACAGTAACAGAACAACTCAACAAACAGCGATGTGGGAAAGAGATAACATCTTTCCCATTCTGTGTGTGTGTAAATTAAGGTTCAAACTCTTCAGGATATCAGATCTCTAAAAATAACCACAGCTCTAGAAATCTCTGGACCAGCAGGCTCCAGATCTTATTTACCAAAAAGAGCCCAATCTTGCTTCAGCTGCCCCTATGGCCTGGTGAAAGGCAGCAAAGAAAAGTGCTTTCCTGCTCAGCTGGCTCTCAAGCTATACAAGACTCTACAGAACAGCATCAAGTGCTGTGGAATATTCAGGTGTAGCCACTCGGGTCCTGGACAACCTTTGTCTCTACAGCAACTACCTTTGAACCATTTTCAGCTTCCTTGTCTGAGAATGTACAAAGCACAGTTACTTAATCCAGGTGACAACGACACCAACAGAGCATACAGATCTCCATTTAAGGAAAAGGTATGTCTTCAAATATGCTGCAGACTGAATAAAAATGTGCAAAAATGAAGAGGAAAAAGGCAAAAAACTAGGAAAGAGGGAAAGGAAATAACAAGAGCTTATCTGTATTAGTAAAAGACCACCAAATTAAAAGGAGTGGAAATAACGCTGGTGCTGGCTCTGCTAATTTACCAAACGTCAGAGATTGGTAAGAACACATGTCAATTGTCAATGCATCAAGGCTAACATTTGAAAATATGTGCCATCTACCCTTCCAATCATGGAGCCAGGCTGCACACGAAGTTTGGAAATTTGTTGAAAGAGGGTAATCAAGCCACCTAATGCATTTTAAAGTAAATCTTCCTGAAATACTGAGAGACATAGTAATACAAAATTATTGCTTCCTTTCTAAAAAAACTTTCAAGTTTGAATCTTAGATGGATGTTGAGCATATAGGTATCACCACCTACTCATCTGCTCCAAGAGAAGGAAGACTTGTTTTAATATTATGTATCTGATTATATTACACTGCTGATTTTCAAGCTATTCCTGGTTTGAATGAGTTGAGAAACTACATACAACTATTCCTTTAAATATCTACTACTATTTATTTTGAATGATAGTTCTTAAATTAAGAATTAATACACAGAATAAACTCCTGTAATAATCAGGATGTTTAATAAAAGGCACATAGATGTGTTTTAAATATAGAAAGTACATTTGCAGCTTATCTTTAATAGAGGATTACAGCTGAACATTGCCTAAATCTGAATAACCACAACAATTATTTTATTTTTCTGTTCTCTGTGGAGCTGCTTACCACAAAAGCATCCGTATGTTCATCAGATTCTATTTCCACATCATCTGGAACCTGCTCCACTGTTAGGTCTTCAAGAGGTTGAGGCTGAAAATTAAAACACTGTAGTAAGTAAATGCATGTATCTAATATGTTTAATATATTTTTATTACTGTTAACACAGTGTTGTATCTAATTTAAAATTAATAAATGTACCTTTTCTTCCATTTCATAATCCACTCCAAATATAGGATTAGCTGAATAAACTTTGTGAAGTGAATTAATCTCTTTGACTGCCTCCTGTAGTTTCTCTACAGGGTCTATTTTAAAACCAAGTACATATCCTCCGCTCTGCATAACAGAGAAAAAAAGACAACATCTGTTTATTAGTCTTGCTTACTATTTAAACATTTTTTTTTTCTCATGGATTGTGATTTCCAGTTTAATGGTAGCAATTTTCAGCTTGCTGACAAAACATTATCTTTGATATTATCTCTTTTCATTCTGCCACTCGAATAATGGGTGAAATAATAACAATGACAATGCTTCTCTATGAGGCAGATAAACTGTTAATAGCTAGCCCATTATATAAAAGGGGAACAACTCCTTATTCAAAAAACCACATGCAAACAAGGGTGGGACAAATTGAGAAGTGATATTAATGATTTATTCCCAGCTACTCAGCAAACGTTTAGTCTGTTAGGTCTTGATGTTATTAAAGAAGCTTTCAGATACACAGAAATAATCAAAAAGATTTAAAAGAGTGGTCTTATTAAGTACAGAATTAATTAGATCCCCAAAATAATCTGTCAGAAGACAGTGTATTCAACACTTATAAGCTAGTCATGCTGGCCTATTGTTGCTTTGTTTAGAGAAACCATAATTCACAATAGCCATACTGACCCTAACATACACTTCAAGCAGTGCAAAGAGAACATTTTTAAGGTTTTCAAAAGCCTCCACAGAGCCAAAGCTCTATGTACTTTAAAATTAGTCCCACAACATTTCAGAAATAGAGAAATACTTTATATGAAAATGTAATCAATTAAAAAAGGCCATTAAAGCTTCTTACCTGCTGAGAACTCTCTATCACAAGTGCCAAGCCAAACTTTGAGTCTCTCATTTTTATTGAACGCTAATGATAAAGCGGTATAAAACAGTCAAAAATTTTGTAATTACTGGATAAAAATCTTGTTTCAGTTTGGTTTTTTACACTGTAATAATTACAATTACTGGCTCTGGAAACTTGGCCACCAGCATTTCTTCCCATTTACCATTACAAATCTGAAACCCTGAAACTTTAGGGAAAAGTGTTTTATTAGAACTGGTAACAGTGATAACAGTAAATTTTTGAGTATCAGATTCACAGATCATTAATCCAACTGTATGTAGGTGGCATGAAACATCACAGTAAATACTAAAAAAATTTGAAATGCAAGCCTTTTTCAGTATCTGTACCTGCCCATGAAACCCCCAAACTAATCTGGACAGAAAAGAAAATATACCCTGTGGTTGACAAGAATAAATTCCTCCCTGAATGTGAGATATGAAATATAATTTTGGTGAGCTGGGAGTTTTAACTAAAGACTTGAACATATGTTGTTTCGTTTTGAAAATGGTTGTTGTAAGATACTTACAATTTGTAGATATGGTATGCTGACATTAAAGCTGTCATTCATATTTGCATGCCAAACTACTCTCACATTAGTAATAAAAAATGTTCCCAAATTTCCCTATTAAAGAAAAGGTATGTTAGAATTGCTTTTAAGTATAGAACTTTTTTTTCCAAACATGATGATTTCTGCTATCCATTTAAACACAGGCAAGGTTCATATTTAATTCACTAAAAGCCCGATTCTTCCCTACCCAACCCAGTCGCAATGTTTCTATGATTGCAAGGAAGCAAGATCCAATCTTTAAAGGCTACAGAACCTCTGTAATGAAAATAGCTAAGATTATCTACTACTGCAGCAAAGCTGGATCAAATCATAGCCCAGCCAACCTCATGGGGATACATGAAGCATCTGAGAGCGTTATTAACTGTACAGATCTGCAATTGGCATAAAGCGTAAGTATAATGGCATGTGGGTTAAACTTAGGTAATTGAGGAGATGTGTGCCAAGGGAATGTAGAGGAAAGAACTTTTTAGCTTGTCAGGGTGGATCATATTTCTATTCTGGACTAAAATTGCACAGACAGAAATATCAGCTCCTGTTTTGTTTCACTGCTCTGGGAAACACTTGTAACCAATGCCCTATAAAATAATAAATGTTTTCTATTTTTATCTTCAAGTCTTTATTTTTTCTTGTTTTAAGACACAGCTTCCTATTCCAGTATTTTCAATTTACAGTAATCAAAAGACACTACAATCTTAATACTGTTTAGCCAAAGCTGCATGTAAACATACAAATATTCAGCCATCTAGTTCCTTGCATATTAGCTAAGTCATGTAGACTTCAGGCTGCCAAAAGGAGATTTTGTTGTAGTGAGTAGCAAATACATAGCATCAGTTTCTCTGCATGCATCAGCTGATGAACAGCATTAAGGGTAATCCCTTTGCGGTTACAAAACTATAGTAGTACAACTGGCAGATGAAAGCTGAAACATTTTAACTTTTCTGTAGTCAATATAATCTGACTCTTTACTATACCTGGTCACTTGATAAATTCCAGACTCCGTTGACTTTATCATATATTTGTTCTTGTGGTAACAATCTCAGTTGCTTGTTTTGAATCAATGCACTTCTCAGCTTTAGATCACGATACATTTTAGAAGTTTCATAAGCCCTGCAAAAAACCCCCAATAGATTACAGTTCAGTTTTTCTATTATCTTTAGTCTTTGTTTTGGTTGTGATATAAAAGTTACGTTTTCAGCTTTTTTTATCACCACATTGCACAAAAGTGAGAGTACTATTAAAATGTTTTCAACATAATCCATTATATTCCAGCTTTTCTTAATGAAATTGTTGTTAAACTTACAAGGGGTTTTTAACAATTTTTTTATCTCCTGTATTGTTTATATCTATAGCATTTCTTCCTTTTCCTTAAGATCATAATTTCCCAGCCTCAATTGCAAAGCGTAAGTCCTCTGGGTCCTATGCTATACACAGCATGGACATTAACAATCCTTAATTTTTCAGTGCCAGTTAAATAACAAACATCCAACATATATGTCAGTATTCCATAGCTCTTAAATAGACACTTATGGTAATGCATTATGCACACATTCATTCAGATGACTTGTCTTTAGGTGGGAAGCCTATACTGTTTTGTACTCAGTTAAGAGTTCTGACCAGGATTTAACTCTTCCTTTCCTTTACATGGCCTGAAATTACAGGAAATCATTAACGACAGAAATTGTAGCTAGAAAATGCACACTGAAATTAGCTCCTTTATACTTTTATTTGTTCAGATAGTTTATACACACAAGGTGTATAAACTGTGATCAATAACTAGTATACATAGACATTAATTTTCATTATGTGCAGTCACCTACTAAAATTTGTGATCATTCTCCTTCTTTCCTGCCAGAAATTGTTCTCTTTTGGGAAAGTTTTCTGAATGTTAAATATGGACAGTCATATACTGTGTCTATCAGTAGTTGCAATCCCCCATATTTGAGTCACTGATCAAACACTACTTTAAGTACACTACCTGTGCACAGCAATAACTGAAGTGAAGAGTCTGGGACTTCCAGGAACAACATTAGTAAATATGAACTCAAACCGAGTATTGCTACATTTAGTCAATATATACAGAGCTTCTGTCTGCCCTCGTAATTTCTGTAACGAAAAAATGAAATTTTACATTTTGTCAGTATAGTAGCTTGACTGTACATATAATAAATAACCTTCAGATATTGTCTAAGTTATTGTTCTAAATAGTGTGCATGGAAGTATAATCCTGATTCTACCACTGATCTACTGCTGTCTACAACAGAACTTATTTTTCTTTTTGATAAACTAGCAGTTTCATCAATAGTGAAACTAATGAAGCCTGCCTGGTATACATTTGCAATTTATGACTGAAACAGTATTTTTGGTTTTGTTATCATGTGGTTGCCCAGGAAATCTACATAAACTCCCTGCTATTTCTTTGCAGCAAGTCAAACAAATAGCTTGACAGTTGCACGTAATTCCATTCAGGCTATGTATTTGAGAGCTCTCAACTTTTAAAACTAAGTTTTCATTACTGTTCTATTACTGTTCTTGCAAGTAAACGTTGGGATTATTGTTGATATAACGCAATAAGTATAAAACAACTAATTACAGCTTCTTTTACTATTTTTAAAAGTATGTTTTTGAACTTACTGAGTTGGCAGTTCTTGTAGTTATATTTATAACACAGTTGTAACCGACAGCTTAAAAGTCAGGGGAGAAAAAAACATTGTTTAGAGAACAAGAAAAATAACAGTCAAAATTACAAAGTACATTACTGAATTTTGTAGCAAAGCTCTGGACACTATTTGTGACAATTACCCCTTGTGGTTAATGGCCTGAGTCCTCATCACAACACTGAAGACTAATTTAAAATGGAAAGGATATTGGGAGGTTGTTTGGTCAAGTGCTGTTCTCAAAGCAGGACCAATTCTGTCTGGCTGCTCCAGGTGCTATCCAATCCAGTAAATATTTCCACAGAATGAGATTCCACATTGAGCACTGGAAGTAATTTGGGTACAAAGTAACTGCATCCTGCCCCTGTTTCAGCACATTAAATTAAATACTGGTAGACCACTAGCTACTCATACAGTTAAAATGAGAAACTTATTCAGCAACTTAATAGTAAAACTCGAAATGCAGGTACTTGTGGGGCATAAATAGAAAAATGCAGAATGTGAATAAGCAGGTGGCAACAAGAGGTACAAGTAAAGCAATGTATGAAGAGGCTCAAACTTTTGTTTCTTTCCAAAAAACCAAACAAACCCCACATCAGCCAAATGAAAAATATGTCTGAAGAACTCTTCAACTTCTTTTCTGAGAAATTAACATTGAATAATGAATATTACTATTTTGCTACAAATTATCATCTCAGCTCCTATATTAAAATGGATTGATTACTAACAGTTTATTTCAGACTTTGCACTTTACAGAACAACACAGCTATACTTTACTATTCTGTACTGAAATCAACACTTTGTGAAGGAATAGCATGCCACCACAAAGGAAGCAAAAGATAATATTTACAGAGATTGACTCTGGGCAATGACAGTGAGCGCCAGATGATCCGCAAATTTGTCACAAGCAGTCTACCTGGAGATAAAGAGTGTAAATATTTTTAAACTCAGTAAATTCCATTAAATGAAATGTTCTGCTCTGTTATATATATTTGCCGCTAGTTTTGAAACAACAGAATACTCCTTCCCCTTGATAGGAAAAAGAAGAAAAGCACAGGACACCCCACCAGAAAAATCACTAAACCACTAAACATAATTTTTTCTTAAATACTAGGAGAGAAAATCCAACAAGGAACAAATGAAACAACCTCTAATATATACCAGCATTTCTCAAACACAAACCAAGAACAGTTACTGATTTCCATCTCGATGCTTACAGTAAAAATACAAACACAATCAGTGCAGAACTGCTCTGGGCAGGAGAAGGGGGAGGCAGTGAGTTAACGACCACAGCTGTCTTTACAAATAACCTCACCCCTTTGTCACATGCAAATTTATTCCTTTCTATACCTTGTAGAGCAGCACATCCAACTTCCTAGAAGGGTCATCTCAGCATGCTGGCAGCTTCAGCCCCTGCCCACTCCATATTCCTTACTGATTCAGTTAAAAACAGGGTGGGAAAAGTTAAGCATTAAAGAGGATTACAGCAGAACATCATCACACTGTTTATAAACAGATTATACTTACAAGGCTTTCAATTCTAAACAAATCCTGAGACAAGACTATTGCCTTACTACAACTTTGATCAAGACATCCTATCTGAAAACACTCTGAGGCAGTTTTATGAAATAGGCAGGATCTCTTCTGTGCAACAGAACACTGATACTGAGTTCAATGGAAACCTGACAGGGCTTTCATGAACCTACACAGGTTAAACAGTAGAAAGTTTAAAATTTCCTGAGTATGCAGTTACCTCTGTCTCCATTGTTTCCTTTGGTATCTTCAACAGACTCTAAGCAGTCTATAAGGACCTCTCCAGGTCTCATTTTCATTTGTCTAAAAAAAAAAGGAAAAATAATTAGATTTATCTTCCAAAAATGAGGCCATTTCTGTTTCCCTGCTTCACCTTCTGCTGTGCTCAGTACATCATGCAATGAAAAATACACATATGCATACATACACACAAATCAACTTTACATACCTGAAATTATCACTACATCTCCAAGATAAAAAGTATGAATATATTTATTATTAAATTATAACAGTAAATAAATAATTATGCAGCAAGTGTGACCAAGAAAACCATACCCCAAAGTAAGGAGAAAACGTGTGGAAATTGGAGGACAAAGCAAAAAAACCCCTTGCATTCATGTAATTTTTAGAGGATAGTTTATTGCCTCTTGTACTTTCAGGTCATAAGGAGTGGAGCTAGGCTCAGGAAAGAAGAGATGCCACCAAAAAAGAATCAGATGTATAAGGACATGTAAAATGCTCTGCTAAATTTTCCTCAAAGGGTATGGTTCGGTTTTTTGTGAGGTCTTCTATTTATTTGTTTATATTATTATTTTGCTTTATTTAACTAATCTAACAACTTAATTACATAACAACAAATATAGTGTGAATTTTTGCTGCATTTTAATCGTACTGTCAAAAGCAGCCCAAACTCTTCATGTATGGCATGACAGAAACAAAATGTATCATTAGGACATGGATTTCGTGAAATACGGCACAGCTACCGCCCCGTTCCCTGAGAAGGATGCCAACTCCACGGCAGGGACAGCACCTCCTGGTAACCCTAAGTGCCACCGTGCTCGCAGACACACGCCTGAAGTTTGGCTGTACTTCTCAGTGCTAGAAAAGCTCAGCTGGGAAAAGTATACACCCTTCCCTCAGTCGTCCAGCGTCCAACCTTTTGTTTTTACATTGGAAACAGTGACTGGACCCCACCCACCAAGCACTGCCCTGCCCAGCACTGCCCTGCTCTGCCCTGCCCCGCTCCGCTCCGCTCCATCCCGCCCCGCTCCGCCAGATGAAGTCGCTCTCCCCGCACCGCCACACCAGGGCGCTCCCGGCATGCACCGCGCCGAGAACGGCGGTGGGCCTCAGCCTGCGGAGACAGCGCTCAGCCAGCCCACGGGCGCCGGGCGGGCCCGAGAACGCCGCTGTGAGGGCAGAGCAGGGCCGGGCCGGGTCGGGACACGGACACTCACTGCGGGGAGATGTCGAAGCGGACATCCCTGTCCTCCCAGAGCACGTCCAGCGCCCCGCTCATGGCTGCCACCCGCCCCGACGAGTCCGCGCGCTGCCCTGGCAACGGGCTGTGGGGAGGGTGGGTGGAGTCTCGCGCTTGCGCGGCGGCCGTGATTGGCTGCGGCCCTGCACGTGCGGATCGCGCGCCCTTTCCCGCCCGCCCTGACTCCACCCCTGGCTCGGCTGAGGCGGCAAAAGCTAAAGCTTGAGGAACGCTTGCGTTCTCGGCAATTCAGCCAAATCCTGGGGGTTGGGCGGGGTGGGTGCTTGGTGGTTTTGGGTTTATTTTAAAATAGCTGGAATATGGAATTTTTAATTTGGAGATATTGAAATTCTGATTACTGAATTACAGTTTTGAAAACTGTATCCAGATTTTAATTACAGTGCCCTACCACTTTCAAATTAACAAAATAATACTCTGAGTAAGAATCATAGGAAGAAACTTGTCCTTTGGCAGTTCTGTCCCTGAAGCTTGTCCCTGGGCTGGCGAGGACTCTTTTGCAGCCATCTGGAAGGTGGCAGAAAGTGGATGAAATCAGAAATCTCTCTGGCCTTGTCAGGAGAGGGGCTGAGGGCTCTGCAGGTGGAAAGGGTGGAGGTGTTTTAGTTGAGGCTAAACTCTGGTTTTTGTTAATATGCTTGATGTTACCATTTGCTCAGAAAAAAAACCAAACCACACAAATCCAACCAAGAATGATCATCGAGTTTCATGTACAGGAGTGTGTAATCTGAGATGTTTGGCCTTGTTAAGGGCTGTGGCAGAAATCCAGTTACATTATCAGAAGCACATGACACAGTAAGTGTAATTTAGCTGTGAGGTAAACTTTCAGTCCTGTAAAGGTACCATTATTCATTTTCTGTCCTGGCAGTAAAACCAGAAGTTTTTTATTAGAAACAAACTTTAAAGCATATTAAATAATAGGAAATACAACATATACAGGCAGACAAAAATGTAAGAAAGCAGTATCACAGGGGCAGATGGTGCTGTATTTAGCATTTTGAATGCAATTCTAAATAGTTAACTAAGGAAGGTGAAAATACTAAAATGCATTTAAAAATTAGATTTGGCTTTCAGAAGAGAAACATTTAATGAGGACCACTTCAGACATGAACTAACCCAACACAGTGATGCCAGTTATTGGTATATTCACTCATAGAAATCTGTGAATGTGTTTTAACTGTAATTGTCATGAATCTTGGCTAGCTAATGAAAACTGAGGGGAGCTTACTGAAAAGAGAGGACTAAATGTACCTGTGATATGTTTAGGAAAGGTGGGTAACTGAACCACATCCCTGTTTTGTGACCCAGATAGTATATAGGCCACAAGCTGATGCATTTGTTGTATTTATCTGTACTAACTAGTACTCTGCATGTAATTTGGTACTTGATATTTTGTGCTTTAAATAGTAAAATAGTATTTGTGAAAATAGTTTCGCTTAAAAGAAGTGAAGGTTTCATTGCAGAATCCATGCCAAATGTCAGGTTTCTGTAACAAAGGGAAAAGAAATTACATAATAACCAAGGATTGGTTTGCAAAGCCATATATGTAATTTAAAATAAGGTCTAGTTAGTGATTGTACAATGGTAGTATTTAAAGATCTAGGTGAGGGAAGGGCAATTACTATACTGATCTTGCTATAACTGAGTGAAAAAGGAAATTTGCTACTTTTGATACTGCTGAAAATTTGTTATTTTGTTACATAATCACTATGTCATAGAATAAATGCTGTAAGTACTGAAGTATGCTTGCATAGGTAGACATTTCTTTAGTTAGTGGGCATATGACTTCATAATAGCATTCTATAAGTTAATTAGTTTGATTTTAGATACCATGCTGGATACTTGATAAGCCAATCAATCAATAGCTTCAACCTGCTTATTTTTAATGTAGAGACTAATTCCTACCTCCAGAAAAAAACACACAAGCCTGTCTACATTCCTCTTCAGTCTCAAAGCGGTTTGCATTTCCATCGCAGCCACCATACCAAAACTGAGCACAAGCATTGGCTTGCTTATCGTAGTACCATCTTATTCTATAAACACGGCATGGCCCTTGATCTAGCCTTAGCTTGCACCGCAGGTCCACACTACTTTCTGAAATCAAGAAAAAAGAGGAATAGAAACAATTCAGTTTGTAAAAGTCAATTGTATTCAATAAATTTCACCTTTAAAACTCTGATCTTGTTTTATTTTTTTCTGCTAATCTTATGCAATAGTTGAAGATTCACTTTTAGTTCTAAAGATTTAGTATTGAAGAGAAGTTATAAGTGCGCCTTAGTAGGTCAAGTAAACTGCTCCTTTACTGGCATGATTCTAGTAATTCCAGAAATAATAGTATTATGTCTCCACATACAAAAAGAATAAACAATATGAATATGATAATTTTGAAATATATTTTTTTGAAATTTGCTTAAGTGTAACCACTCTTGTAAGCAACCTGAAATTGTTAGCCAAAGAGCTGTAAGCTAGTTGTATCTGCTGTTTTTGCATTGCTGCATCCTTCTGCATTAGTTCTTCTTGTGGTGTGAGAGAGGAGGCATCAAAATACTGAGAAGAATATAAAACTTTTGTCTTGTTTTTGTAAGGTATTTGTGATACTTATCTAATAAAATGGTAGTGATTATGTACATAAATTTGAATGTAAAGCCTGTTGATCTAGTGACTCCTATAGATACAGATTAGAGGACTGTGACATACTAATCTAGTCTCACTCACTTCAATAACACCATGAGATAGAAAACAGTTTTCTGTGAAGTTGAATGTTGTGACACTAATATTTTGTCTTTTGCAACTGGTATCCTGTCACTTTTTTGAAAAAAAATTTAGTGCCGGAGACCAAATAAGAGATGCCACTGTTCCCAGGAAACATGGGAGCATGTTTCTGTTGCTCTCTTCTGTTGCTCCCATCATAATACACTATTACTGGAACTGAAAATCCCCCAAATGATGAACAAAATACATTTGGGCATTTCATGTCAAAAGAATCAACCCTTTAAGCAGTCAGCTAGTTATTATACTTTCCTTCAGATGACTAAGCACTGTTTTTTCCTATTGCTCCTCTGAAAGAGAAATACATTCTTTCTGTCCAATTCTGAAATCACTATTTTTGTCATTATTGAGGCCTCCCACCTCTGTAGATTGCTCCTTCTTGGCTGACAAATGACATGCTGACTGGCCCACCCTCAGTGAGCATTATATTCTCTTTTTGATGCCACTTACGAGCTCCCTCTCAGATTATAGATAACTTTGCTTTTGCTTTAAGTGGAGCGGTGGGATCTGGAACTTGGGAAGACAAGAACTACAGCTAGATCTGTTACAAAATCCTGAAATTACTTCTCTTCTACATCATAGACTCACAAAATCTTCAGAGGATGGAATAAAATTGCTCTGATTTAAAGCTATATTAAAAGTTAGTATCAGTAGAAGAGGGAAAAAAATGAAAAACTAATTCTGATCTATACCCCACCTGGTCTTGGTGTGGGGCTTGCAGTTGGAAGAGATGATATCATCACTTTATTGGATGGTGGTTGTTTAGATGACAGTAACAGTCCCACAGCTGCAGGTGAAAAGAAACAGAATGAGACATTGATTTTTCATCAGCCAAAAAATGAAAATGAAGAAATGAATGACAAAAATACCTCTAGTGTCCACTGTTTGGAAAGCTGGCTGTTTTTCTTCACCTTGTTCCTCTTCGTAGGCTTCATATACTGCAGGAGGTACTTTGGTCTGAAATAAGCATTTGATCTTTTTTTGCTTTCCAGATACTGTGAAATGTTTCAAAATGAACAAGCCCTCCATGACTTAGGGATTTTCTAATGTGTTTCCTTTCCATTTACCCTGACTTCAGTGTTAAGAACCAGAATTTTAACTTCACCTAGTTGGTTTACCAGGAAAGTTGTCATACCTAAATGTGGGATACATAGATATTTTTTTAGTTGAGCTTTACTGAACTTTATTTATAAATTTAAAATTATAATCTTCAGTTGAGTCAGCTACTATTCTTAGACTTAATTATAACAATGTAATTGCTTTTTAATATTGCTATGATTCACATTGTGGCATTAATATTACTGTATGAAACAAAGAAATCCTTGTAACACTCTCAGGAATAAGTTATAACTATTAGTTAATTGCCTGCATGCAACATCAGAGCTCTTACTCAGAAAAAGGAGCTCTGAGCATACCAAGTTAAAGTACCTGTCCTGTAGAAAATGCGGGGAAATGGTACATATTACATCAGGTGGCACATAAAGATATTTATTTTAAACTTCTGCTCATTAAAGCCTGCTGAATTTTCCTACCGGAGCTAATGGTTGAGGAAGATGGCCCAGACTCAGAGGAATTTCCACTGTAGATACTCCAAGTGTCTGTGCTGAAAGTGATTGTCTATTAACATTGTTGTTCTGAAGTATGTAATGTAAAGAACTTGGAGATCCTGAATGGGAGGATTGTCCATTTATACTTGCACTGTTTCCATTATGGTTGTATATTAAGGTGCCACGTTCGTCTTCACAGAATTGATTGACTAATTTGGACTCCAGAGCTGTTAAAAAAAAAAAAAAAGTAGAAAACCTGTCATATTGAGAAAATCAATGTATTTTTAAAATTTGGATTACTTACGTATGTCAGTAATACACATGTAATCTAGTACTCCTTTGGATTGTTTACATGCATCTAAGAAGATTATTCCAGACTCTTTGGACTATGGATTTTTTTGGTCACAAATTAGCCAGCGTGGAAGTCCTCTACATGGTAGAAAATACACTGAACTTACGTAAAAGTGTTCATCTAACTAAGCTGGTAAAGTGAGAATAACTTTATCTTGCTGATGTGAATAACCAAGTGAAAATGGGTTATTTCCCAGGGGAAGTGAACAAGTAGAATTTATGACAATGGGTTTCATTCTGATTTACAGTCCATCAGATTTTCAGTGCATGAGCACTAACTCAACTTAGAAAACTAGTTTAAGCAGCTGTTTCCCTAGACTGGGTAATGTCTAGGTGTTGGCACATTGCCCTATAATGTGACACTGTAAAAGAAGGAAATCTGTATCTCTAGATTCCTATTACTTTGCATCTTGTAACTAATCCTGATAAGCATCAAAACATATCCACTAAGATAATGCTTCTCCCCCACCCTGCCCCATGAGAAGCATCAGATACAAGGCAGAATAAAACTTCAATGAATGCACCTGAGAGGGTGTTAAAGTCATCAATGAGATACATGTGTTCTCTGTCTGGGTCTGAAGCAATCAGATTTAGCTCTCACACAAACTCAGCCTGTGTTGGATCTGAAGTATTTATGATTCCTATTGCATACATTTCAATGTTTGCTGCATGAGCCTCTCGAACAGTAAGATCTAGTTTTACAGCTTCTCTCTTGTCTGTTTGGCCATCTGTTAGCACAATAGCTACCTTCCGCACCCCTGCTCGAGCACCAGAAAATCCTTCCTGGGTTGCTTTACGGATAGCAGTTCCTGTGTAAGTGCCTTCTCCCATGTACTGCATTTTTCTAATTGCTCGCTTAACATCCTGGTGGCTTGGATACTTGCTGAGACCAAATTCTAGCCGAACTTCTAAACTGTATAACACAAGGCCAATTCTGGTAGCATTTCTGCCTACAGTTACTCTGTCTACTAAAGTGGTTACAAAGTCTTTGATAATCTCAAAATTTTCTGGTCCCACACTCTCAGAGCTGTCAATCACAAATACAAGCTCCATAGGAATTTCCTTACATTTAATACCGCAACCTACAAAGGAAAAACAAAAGAAAAAACCAGATCACAATGATGTGATTAAGCATCCTTTTGGAAAAGAGAAAAATGCAAATGTAGTGAAGGAAATAGAGACTCCGAACATAAAGATTTCCTGAGTACTTACCACATATCTCTTTAATTAATTTAATTATATCTTCTCTCTGGATATGAAAAAAATTTAGTATTAAAATATTTTGCAACTTGCCTCTTTCAAATGAGGTATAATATTGACACTAAGAAAGAATTTGTTTATAATTAATATCTGTGTCCTACAGTGACTTAGAAAAATCTTACTGTTTAACTTCTAAACCAGTCCTTCCAAACTGAGAATTTGTCCCACATTTTATAGTGAACTGTTTCATATGCATATAAGAATTACTAACTTGCCATCATGTTAACATCGCTATCTAAAACAATTAACTGTTATTTTTAAGAATGTTTTGTTGATTAATTTGTTCTCATTAAACCTGGAAGGCATAAATCTTTTAGCATCTGAATAACAGGATATCTTTTTAAAATGTATTGGGAGTACAGAAATAGACCCAACTTTAGGAAGTGTATTGCTTGTGGTGAGCTGATGTATGCCAGAGCATCAACACAGAAAGGAATTGGGAGTTGTGAGCCTTGATGTACCTGGCCCACTCTATTACCCAGCCTTCATCAGCAAAAAACCCAAAACCTTCTGTCTTCAGAGCTGTCTGTTCAGAAACTTAATAACTTCTGTGACATGTGAACAAAGTGTTTCTCAGTATTAGAGCAATTGTTTGTTATACTTTCTGAATTACATGACAGGCCTCATCTGGGCATTGAGTCAGTCATTCAAATACAACTTTTTGCTATTGCTGCTCAGCTTCCATCATAAACCTTAGTAGTATTTTTATACTCACTGACATACTTTACTGAATTTGGGTCAAGTGTGGTTCTGGCTTACCAGAAATATAATTAACTTCATGGCATCATAGACCATGACAAATTTGAAGTTCTTTCCTCTTTAAACTCTTAAAAACTTGTAAAAAACCTTCCTGCAGCAAGTACACACCTGGGTCATCTAACACGAACTGTAAAAGAACACATAGCAAAAAAATATCTAAAATCACCAGGAACTTTGAATTCCATTTCAGCATAAAGTAGATGAGACAAAATCAGAAATCTTTTGTATTTCTGAAATAATTAACAGCATGCATTTCTTCTGATAGTATCTAGTATTATTTATATCTTGCTGTAATGGCATTTAAATAATGGAATTCACTTACTGTTAGGCCTTGGTCTCCCTTTGGTCCAGTTTTGCCCTGTAACAGTAATTGCTAATTAAGCTATTGCAATTAGATAGTAACATTGTAATTCAGAATATGACTTCATCAACACCATTATTAGAATAATATTTGGCCAATAGGATTTAGGCTAGAAAAATTATACTTGTGATACTACCTTGTGCATGTAGTATCTACAATCTCCTAAAGTGGAGGTATTAATCCCCTAATTAATCTCCTAAGGTATTAATCATGTAAAGGTCTTCTTTGTGCTTTTAAAGTTTTTACTTGTTTCATTTTCTTAAGTGTTTCAGATAATATACAATTAAATAGAAAGAAGAACACACAATCCAGTTTAGTTCTTAAGTGGTTTAAAAACGAGCTGAGAAAAACCCGAGTTACTCACAGGTTCTCCAGATAAACCAGGGTCACCCACATCACCTTTTTCTCCTTTTTTCCCCTTGTCACCTCTAGATCCTCGATCTCCCTTTAAAACCATGTTGATAAGCAGACAGAAAGTACAAATCAGTTTTTATTGCACCTTTCAAATTTCTCTTTAGTAGCCTTTGTTGAATGCACATCAAGCTTCTAACTCATGCCTAACTCAAGACATGAGTTAGAAATCTTTGTTGGTGATCATTTAAATAAATTGGTATTTTGTGAATTTCATGAACAACTTGTAGAATTGGCTAAGCATTTTTATGGGAAAAAATACCTGAAACAGTTTGAACAATGAAGCATCTCAAACAACTATGTGCAGACTGAGGGGTTTCATGGGATATTGCATAATGGAAATTATTATCTGTGTCTTAGAAAAATACGGTAACACTAGGGAAATAAAAAAGAAACCCAAGGGTGTCATTGGAATGAATAATAGGAATGTCACTCTGAGAAACCTTTTGGCCCAGATAAGGCGTTTGGCGTAGCAAACAGATGTATTAGTACTTCCTGGTTTGATTTTTATTAGGCTATGGGACT
Organism: Entomyzon cyanotis; assembly: GCA_024500445.1. Classification (NCBI taxonomy): domain Eukaryota; kingdom Metazoa; phylum Chordata; class Aves; order Passeriformes; family Meliphagidae; genus Entomyzon; species Entomyzon cyanotis. Next base: position 8,702,301 of record JAKEPQ010001027.1, on the reverse strand, counting down.
TTGTACAGCCTTTCTGAGCCATTGTAATCACATCCAAAGACTGATTACAACCCACAGTTCTCTTTACATTGATGTAGTCCCAAAATTTTGCATAGCAGGTGGGTGAAAGAAAGACAGTGGTATTAAATCTAATATCCATATTTATTCTAATAATAAAACTTCTGTAACATCTAATATCTATATTTATTCTAATAATAAAAGAATAATATAACTTCTAATAACAATATAACTTCTAATAACAATATAATCTTCTAGTGTCTGGGTTTCCCTTTACACAGAATTCACATGCCTTCAATGAGAATAGACCATAAAAGAGCATTTTGAGTGTGTTGGCTTCCATCTAGGGCAATATCTCACTATCTCTGATTTAGATATCATACCTTCTCTCCCAAAAGCCCATCTCCAGGGGGGCCTCGTGGTCCTGGCATTCCTTGAATACCTTGTTCCCCCTAATGATAATCCAGGTAGTGATATTAACTCTTTGTAATCATTCATCAAGCAGTAATTTAAAATGTTCAAAGAGAAAGTTTTTCAAACTGCATATTAAGAAAGATCTTGAGGCACTTGAGACAATTTAGTAGCTAACTTACATTTCTTGAATACTTCAGTATAAAGATACACAATATTGAAAACCTGCATGATCATTACTTGATTTAATTTTAATTTGGTTGTATTTTTAATTTTTCCCTCTTTCCATCCCATTTTATTCCTTGCCATTCTCCCTTTCTTATTTCTATCTTTTGAGTCTGTCTCATCTGACTGCTGCTTTGGGTAAAAGTGCATATTACAAGGAAAAGTTAATAGTACACATTCAGGATTCAGGATGGAGGCTTTTTCTCTACTGAGTAGAATGGTAGTATGCATAACTAATTCAGATTGTCTTCATGGGCATGAGGGTCAAGGAAGAGGGAGTGGTATTTTTAGTTTTGTAGGAGCATTTTTAACTGACAAAAGTTCATTCTTCCTTCCTCAACACACACATGCTTGGGCTAGTTTGCAGCAGTAGACAGAACATACTTTGTAGTTGCTCACATTATCCTTCTCATTTTCTAACCTGAGGCTCTCTTCATATAAGAAACAATGTGAAATCTCAACACTGTGATGGTCAGATTGACCACTCAACACAGGTTAAATATTGAAGACAGAGTCCTTTTTACCTTAGTTCCTTGAATACCTTCACCAGGAGGTCCCACAGAGCCAGGTGGACCTGGGTGTCCTATGGTTCCCTAGAGAATATTCATAACAAAAATACACAATAAATTGTTATACTACCATGTAATTTCTTGTCCTTGCTCTACCAAATATGTCTTTTATAAGTAGTGAGGATAAGATTGCTCTAGCTGAGAAAGAATCTTTTCAGCCTTCATCAGATTATTAAAATCCAGCTTATACTTCAAAGGAGTCACTTGGCTTAATACTTAGTGAGTGTGAATCACCTTGCTGATAGAGATATATGCTGCATTGAAGGATGGATTGTATTGGTGGGACATTGGGGGCTGAATTAAGATTTAATAGAAGATTATTATTGTTTTTTTGTCATTTACCACCCTTACACAGTAAGACCTATAGGCATACTAGTGCCCAAGACATACTAATGTGGCTTTGCAAATAAACACTTGTTGCTAATTTATAAGCTAGTTTTCAAAAGAACTCTAGAGAAATTGTTCCTATTCCATATTATTCACAGGAAGCAATCAAAACCCACATAGCGCATATTAATTTTATGCCTATACTGCTATTCTAGTATCCCTGCATAAAATTCTGTTTCCTTGTTTGTAAGGATCCTGTGCACATGCCAGTCCTTGGGACTAGTACTGCCTGAGGAGGTGCTTCACCACCACTTTTCTCTGGACCCAGCCTTCCTGCCAATGGGAACTGAATCTCAGAGACCAATAAGCCACAGTAAGCAGGTAATATGTTATGTTGCATAATCTTTGTATTTGATGTTGTTGAGTTCCTTTATATGTACATTCTAAACCAGATCTTTTGTATTCAGTAGACTCCTAAAACTGAGCTGTAGGAGCAAAAGAGTTTCCAATTTCTGAGGTTTCACAGTGAAAACTGTTTTTTATAGTTACAATTATTTTTGGGCCTTTGTCATGGTGCATATTATAATTACAAAAATAATCCTTTTTGCAGGGATTGATCCTCATACTGATTATTAGGTGATTCTTAGATTATTCAAAATACAGTAAAAAAGAGGAATTAATCCCAGAAGAACTCAATAGTAATGCCTATACCTGTAACAATAGTATAGGCAAGAGATACTAAGTGCTTGCCAAGCCATTAATTCTGACCAATGCTAGGTCTGAAGAAATTTTTGCCACTCAGCTGCAGCTAATGTCTGCAGGAGCTAAATGTTTTGTCACTGATCTTCACTGTAGGTCTATCATTTTATCATATTTAACCACAAGGAGGCTATGGATTATGGCTAGGCACCAGAAATATTTTTGATTTTCTACAAAATAAAGATTATTTGTTGGATTAGTTGTTTCCAATGGAAACACATAGATGTGTATGCATGATCACACATTTTTACAGTATACTTTTGTTCCCTGTTTTAGAAATTAGACAAAGAGAGACATCATTGTTTAAATCTCTTACTTTTGGTCCTGGCAGACCTTTTCCTGGGGAACCGGGGGGGCCAATTGGTCCTCTACTGCCAGGATCACCCTGAAAGCCAATACTTTAAGAAATAAGTAGTGAATACCAAAGTTTAATTTATCTCTAGAATTTCTGGCACCTCTTATAGTCAAATGGGACAAAGGAAAGAGAACTATTGAACTGCATAGTGCAAGTCCAAACAATGCTAACCCAAGAAAGTTATTTGGGATCAACAGTAGCTAGTGGTCTAAACATATTCAAGACATGTACAGTCAATTATGCACAGTTACACAGGAATTACAATCCCCATATTATAAAACAAACTCCAGATTCCCCAAACAAAAAAAACCTCAACAAACCTAAACCAAAAAATATCTACCTTTTATATACTGAGAAGAAAGTTGAAGCTGGATTAAATAGGTATTCTGATTATGATCTATAGGTAGGAATTATATCTCCATGAAGTAGAGCATACACAAGCATTTCCTTTTCTAGAAGTTAAGGTCTGTACCTTAGGTCCTGGTAGTCCAACTCCATCTGGGCCTTGTTCACCAGCAATCCCAGGGAGGCCTGGCAAGCCCTGAAATTGTATGTACAGACAGAATATAAATTTAATTTACAGCTACATTGACTACATGCATCTGTTAATATCTATATGGTAGTATCTTGACTATATTGTCTCTTAATGGGATCACTATGGTCTACAACTGGTTAAACTTTACTCTGATATGCCAGAAGTGGTGTCAGGAGCATCTGCATGTGTGTTGCATATCATGCAGGGGCTTGAAGGTGTTCAAAGATAGAGGAGTCTAATTTGGAGAGGCAGTTGCAGAAGCAGTTCTTCATCAGGTTGCACAAAAATATCAGAAAGCATTATAAATCAATTTCTGATTTCCATGGTGACATTTGTTAATTTTTGTTCCTCAGTGTCTCAAATGCATACATTTTTTTCTGTTGTCTTTAGCATAGGCAAGTGCAAGTATGTATGATCCAAATTCCCTGACTGTAGCCAGCAATCTTTTTGAGACCTCCTCACTGCACAGGCAGGTAACTGCCAGGGCTGGTGGAGCACGCTGATGAGCAGACTGGATATGTGAGGCCAGTGTTGCATACATGTGCAGGGAAGAGAGAGGAAGGAGCCTTTCTCTTTGCATTCTTTTTGCAGGGATTAGATATATCTACCAATAAATGCCTTTGTAAAGGGCAGTTCTGGCTTTTTGCACACTAGTTGCTTTTTTAGTGGTTCTGGGATGTATATGGACACAGCTGCTTAGCTAGGCTGTATTTTCTTGTTTGGGAATAAATTTTATATGGTTGGACAGAAGGCAGGACCCTACAGCAAGATTTTGAGGGAACTCATTGAAACATCAGACACTTTGGGGAAAAAAAGAACCCGCTTGGAATATGTTACAGTACGTAGTCAAGAGAAGTGGAGGACATGGATGATCTTGTGCTATTTCAGAGGGAGATTTCTTTTTCTTCTGTGCTGGAGTGCATTTCCACAGTTGAGGCGTTTTAGGCTTTTTAGGCTTTTAGACCAGCAAATCTTTCCTAGCATGTCAGACATGAAGGCTAATCCCTCAGGTGTAGCACTTATTTCTTCCCACTTCACATAAAAGAAAAATCTATAAACTTACAGGTGGGCCGGGATAACCATCTCCTTTTTGCCCAAAGGGGCCAGGTGGTCCTGGAAGGCCTCGGTCACCCTGATGACGGCAGGAAAAACAGCTGAGTGAATGCTTAGACAATTGCTAGCAGGAAATTTTCCATGAAAATGAAACTTACTTGGCAAATATACTGTAATTTGATTTTAACTGTGTGTTTATCTGCTAATGTAATGTGGATTATTATTTTAGGTTTATTTAATCCTGGACCAAACCAGTGACATTTAACAGTGTTCATGATTTACAGGACCTTTCACTCCTAAGTCACTAATTCCAATATTTTTCAAGGGCTCTGTCGTCATTTGTTGCCTGCATATAAGAAGAAATTGCTTTAGTTGTATTCCCCATGTATTTATCATCATTTGTTCTAGAATTCTATTTTCCTATAACACTGTGGAACCTCATTAAAGCTTTTGAGTATAACAGGATCTTCCTATGAGAAATGTACAACTTAACTCCTTTCATGGATCCAGACAGCTGGAGTATCTCAGGAACAGATACACCAAGAAAACTCCGAGGACCTTAACCCCCTCAGCCACACTGGAGAGTGCAGTGAGTTGCTCAGTTATAACAGAATGGATGATCAAGATTGAGTTTGTCCCTGTAGCTACCCAAAATATGGGCATTTTGAACAGTGGCAAGAAAAGGCCCATGCAAAAATAGTTTAAAAAAACTAGACTGCAAAAAGCTTTAGCCTGTATGGCTTTATCTTGGATGGCTGGGTGTCTAAGAACTAAGCAAAAGCAGAACCACTAATGCTGACAAATACAGCAAAAAGTGAAGAACATAGAAATGTGCAGTATTGCCCAGTTGAAAGAGCTTTGGGGGCTCAAGGCTGAGGGAGAGAGACTTGCAACTCTGAGCAAAGGATGTGCTTCCAGTTGATTAATTCCTGTTGGATCCCCAGAAATGGGCCACCATGGAAGTTCTCTGAATTGACTGGACTATACCAGAAAGGTATGTGATTCTGTCATCATAATCTCCTCCTGATGAAAATAAATATAAGAATCTTGAAAACCACTGACTGATCAAAAAGGGATAGAGATTGTCATGTTTCTCATGCTTCTGCTACTCTGTTCAGTTCACTCAAAGAACAGGGGATAAGGGTTCTTCTTACACTATAACCCTGTGTCAAAATTAGGAATGAAGCAAAGGAACCTGGCTGAGAAAAATTAACTGTGCTTGCTAGTTAACATGTAGGCTAATTAACGTGTTGTAAGCAGGGTTAATCAGGTGTTTTCTCTGAATTCACTCCTCATCAATTAGAAAGTCATTCTTCTCCTGGTTCTCTGCTATCTGAAAGCTTATGGTTCACAGACTCTGAAAGATTGACCATCCATGGTTTTCCAGCTCTGCAAATCCTTATACTCTGCCAGAGCTGTAGGACACACACATTAAGAACTGTGGAACATTTGGCCATCCTAGGAGATTTGTTGTCACTTCACTGAAATCCTCCTGCCTTCTTTTACAGTTCTATCAGAAATTAGTTTAATGATTTAGGAGCTACCTTTGCCCCAGGAAGCCCCAAACCTGGTTCTCCAATTGGTCCAGGAAGACCTGGTAACCCAGTGTCACCCTGCAATGAAGAAAATAAATACCCTTGTTACGTGTCTTATTAAACACCACAGGCTGTGGGTTTCTGTTATACAAATTTACATATAATGAACATAATAGCTAATTTTATTTATTGTTATTGCAAGAATTAAACACCAAAAGCATAAATAAAAAGAAAGAATAAATAGAAAAAAACCCCAAAGAATAAACAAAAGTGTTTTGAAATTCAGGGTTATTCAAAACAAGGAATGATTTAATGTGGGCCACACCTCAAGCTGCCATAGACTTAATACCAGGGCACAGTGGTAACTAGACTGGATACAATCCACATCTTTGTTCATAGGAAAGAAGCTTTTGTTGACCTCATAAGGCTGAAATTGTTTACATAAATATTAACATAGCCTACTTCAGTTTTCACCCTGGGTTCTAAGCACTAGAAGATGGAGTGTGGATGGTACCTTCGGTCCAGGCACAGATCTTCCAGGAGCACCTGGCATTCCAAGACGTCCTGGTGCACCAGGCTCTCCCTGCAGTGAAGGTGGGAGAGAAAAACAATGGATTTTTCTGAAAGTGAACATGACCATCTCATAGAGAAAACATTCATGCAACAATTCACATTTAATTCCATTAAAATTCTATTAGAATTTCTAATAAGCTGTTCTATGCAAAGTACAATCTAACTATTTTGAGAACTGATAACAACCATACTTCTGTTTTCTCCACGGAAATGAGATTCTTCTCAGTCACTGAACAAACATGTTTTTAGAAGTCACTTTCTCAGTGTATTTAAGACTTGGTCCACCACATAGAGTGCTCAAGACTTCCTGCCCGGCTGTGTATGTATACTGAAAACATATATACATTTCCGTTAGAGTAGATTTTTTAAATGGCTCTTTCAGTGTACTTTTTAACCTTTTTTTCCCCTTTTTTTGGGAAATACTCTTGTATGTATAAATAGTGAAAGAATAAGAAATGGGAGGAGAAACCTGGAGTAGCTCTTCTCTCACTTTCAGTGAGTACTGAGTATTTTAATAGAAACTCCAAATCCATAAAAGAATATCAGCCATGAGTCAGCGTAAGGGAAAAGAATGTCCTGTCACATATTTATATGCCATACACCATATTATCTAACCAAATATTTCAGTATAAAAATACCAGGATATACCTCGACTTTTTCCAAACCAACAGGGAAGCAATATGGTAAATGCAAAGTTTTTTTAAAAACGCTTTTAGATGTTTATAGAAATCATGGTGAGTCTTGCTCAGAGAAGCCTTTGCTGAACTGCTTTGAAGTTTTTTTTTTGTGAAGCAAGTTCATTCTGGAACAGTTGTTTCTGAGATCTGGAACAATGTACAGCTTTGGGAGGCTATTTTACACATGTAATATAGCAATAAAGTTACTTTAGCTCCAACAGGTCCAGGCACTCCTGTTGGTCCTGTTAATCCACGTATTCCTCTCTGTCCTTGATCTCCCTATAAAAATGGAAAAGACATATTGCACATATCAAATAATTTAAGAACATGTTAACTGAAATTAATTGTAAATGCCAGTGAAAGATAGCAAACTTCTATTTGTAGGTGTTGCACATGTGGTGTTCCTATTGCCTTCATTGGCAAGTCAGTTAATTCTGCTCAATAATTGTCCAGTTTTGGATTTATTCAGTTAAAACTACACACATTTCATCTGAAATTAAATTAACCAGTTTACCCCAGAATACTGTGAGAAAAATAAAAGCCAAAAGGAATCTTAAAGATTGAATAATTGCAGCTGAAAAGTAAGTTATTACATTAAAAACTATACTATCTAAGAAAAATAATAAAACAGGAAAATACAATTCATTCGCTAGTACTTTTTTTTTTTTAATTCGAAGGTAAATAAGGCCAATGAATCACAATGCCCTGTCTGATTGACCAGAAAAAGCTAAGAATAGTGTAAAGTTGCAAGGGGAATACTGTTGTTCAAACAGATTACTAAACTGCAATAATTACAACAAAAATGAAACAACTATGCGTCCAGAATAGTATTTTTTGCTACTTATAACAACAAAAAAAAGAGAAGTCTTTGACAAGATTTCTTTGTTCCTATTCCTGGAACATTACAATTTTGAGTGGCACCTTTAGTTAAGAAATCCTCACCTTTTCCCCCTGTATTCCAATCCCTGGAGCACCTTCAGGACCTCTAAGACCAGGTAACCCTGGTTCACCCTTGAATAGAAAAATCAAAGGAGTGTTTCAGAGCACTGCATAGACATGATGCAAGACCAACTTTGTAACCCTTTAATAAGTTCATTACAATCATAGACCTTTTAGAATCAATTACAAAAGTCCCACTGATGTCAGGTGTGTCCAAGATTTTCTTCCCATATTCAAACATAGTAAAACTCTGTGTGGAATATGTGAAGTAGTACATTTCATTAGTGATGGCTGAACACTCTGAGCATATAACCTTAAATATATGGGGTTTCTGATTCTAGAAAAAACATGGTCAGAAGGCCATGAAAGGTTGCCTATCACCATTTTAGTGGTTTCCCTTCTGAGCTGCAGGGTATTTACAAAAAGCACACAATAGTAAACACGGTAAGACAATGCCCCACCCCAAAAAATTACTAAAAGTGAAGTTTTTCCTAAATATGTATATTCAAAAGAGAATTTTTTTTCTGAAAAAAATGTGGTACTTTTCCTCTTGTCCATGAACACTCTCTCTTATATATTTGGGTGTTAGCACAGGGAGAACAGTAGGAATGCTTGGAGTGAAAGACTGAAGAGAGAGATGAACCAACCTTTTGTCCAGGGGCTCCATCTTCCCCTGGAAGACCGGGCAGACCTGCCAGTCCTGAAGGCCCTGGCTCACCCTGACATCAATAAAAAGTAAGTCATTCTATTAAATTCAGACTTGCCACTATTCCTTCTCTGAATTAAGGGAATATATTTAATTTTTTTTCCTAAACTTTAAATATATTTATAGAAAACATTTATGCATATGAACCCAAGTCTTGACTTTTTATAAAGACAGCTCTCATTATGTGGTACTATCCTATTGTCTGATTGTTTGAGCTGTGCATTTTATCTGTGCAATTAAAATCATTAGCTTTTAATGATTCACCTTAAAAAAAAAGGCCATAATTTCACTAAGTGACAGCATTTGAAGTAAATATCAGATACAACTGACTGTGACACGATGATTGACCTCTTGCTGATGAATATCAATGCAAATCTATTAATGTCAGTGGAATTGTCTTGGCCCTATTTAGGTAAGATTCAAGAGCCTGACCTGGTCTTAGATAAAATTGGATCATTTGGGGTCAAATGGGTTCAATCAGCATTACTGTATTTTGTGAAAATAAAGAAAGAAATTGAAGAATTTATTTTCATTTCCAACTCCTGCCCCAAATCCCTAAGAAACAAGAGCAAAAGCAGGACAGCCTTGTGCCTTTCCACTGTCACAAAAGTACTTTTTCATCCATTTCCATATTCTGTGGTAGTCTGGCTGTTAATGACAGAGGGACTAGTTACTATCTTGGGCAGTTCAGCACTAAGATAATCTGGTTACAGCTTCCTCTCCTCTTAGCAACTCCACTGTTCTTTCTGTCCACCAGCACAACTTGATTCTCATGTGAAGGTGTGAGGATATAGCTGCTCTGTTTCCATCATATTCTGTGTGAAAAGGAAGGAGCAGCACAATACCCACAGTTCAGTGCTTTTTTTTTCACCTCTCTGGCTATGGCGTAGCTTACAATTGGGACTGTGAGTTCTGGCAGCTGTTTAGTATTCTGGATGGTTTTCTGAACAGAGCTGTAGGTGAGCTGTATGCAACAATGACTTGAGCATGAGACAGGCAGGTGGAAATTTCCAGTCACCATGAGCCTTACTACGTTTTACAGAACTGAAGTATTTAAAATGCTGCCATTTCTGGAGGTTATTGAAAGTCTGTGTTAGAAATTTAAAAGACTAAGAACCTAAATTTTATTTCTAAACCAGTTTTTGTATGTCTACAGAAAGGATACTCAGGAAACACAAATTTATAATCCAAATAAATAAATAGATCAAATAATTACTCTATTAACAATGTACCTTAGAACCAGGTTCTCCAATACCTCTTTCTCCTGGCACTCCAGTCTCTCCTGGCAAGCCTTGTTCACCCTTAAGCAGATATTAGTTTTTAACAGCATTATAATGAAAAAATATAAAAGCATGTGCTTAATTGCTTAAATTTAAAGTAAGATTAGTGTGCTATTGTCTATAGTATGTGTTAAACCCTTGGTCACAAAGATTGGGAATTTGCCACATGTTTTGAGCTATCACCAAAGTGCTGTTGATTGAAATTATTGATGCTGTAAATCTATACTTGTATGTCTCTCAGAATCTTTCCTGCCAAAGAGCTGATATTTCAGGAGCATACATGACATCCACAGACAATTAATTCTTCTTTTTACTTTTTAGCAATGGTAAAGCATATCCCTGCACAATCACTTAAAATGTAAGAGGTGATCTCTGATGCTGCAAAATTCTTTATCTGTCACGGACACTTGACCCATTTGCACCCCTAGTTCCTTTATACCATTCTTTAATAGCCTTCAGTCATTCAGAACTTTGTCACATCTTTCAGGAAGTGACTTTAAATCTCCATTCCAAACACTTCTAGGGTGATGTCTTTCATTAACATTTCTGTATTTTGTGAATCAGTTAAGGCTAAATTATGCTGGCAGTTTTCCTTCAGAAAAAGTAATCTTTGTTACATCTTGGACCATTTTTAATGTCTAGATACAGCAGAAACACAAATTCAGGTGAGACAGTTGGCAGCAGAAGTTACAAGGAAGGCAGTCAATCTCTGACATATCTACGTATATATTTTTCTGGAATGGAAACAGTACAGTGAGAATAAAAGATGATATTGAAATTTGGGTGGTCTTCTCTTTTAAGTGCAACTAGTTTTTGGAACAGATTTACTGAACCTCCACCTGATATGATGAAAGTGCAAGTTCAAGACAGATAACCTTCTCAATGGAAGTGTATCAGACAAAGTGCAGCTTGCTGTCTGGTATGGTACCTGAAAGGTTCTCTGTGAGTCACGGAAAAACTTAAATAAATAGCCATGGCATTAGTTTACCAAGGCTTTTCAGTGGAGTAGGATCTGCTGTACAGTTTTATAATATTAGTGAAGAGAATTATAAAAGAAAACATCCTGCATCTATGTCAGTACTTCTATTGGTGTTCAGCAATCCAGTGTAGTGTGGATAGAGACAGGACATTTATTGATCATGAAACAACAGTAAAAACAGCACAGTAGCTTTTGCTTCAGAAAATTCCCTGACCTTTGGTCCAGGTATTCCCTGTCCTGGTAGCCCTCTAGAGCCAGGTGGTCCTTTTGGGCCCTCCACTCCCTGAGGAGAATAGTAAAGTAATTATTAGAATAGTCCCTGGTACTATATATTGAAGTGTGGGGTGAGGCAGAAGTGAAAATTGTACCTTTTGTCCTTGAATTCCAATTCCAGGTAAACCAACTGATCCAGGTAAACCTGGAGGACCACACTCACCCTGGCAAACAAAGTACAATTATTAGTTGTGTAAAGATAGAAACAGTCTGGGACAACTCCCATGCTAGTACATGTTGACTTAACTTCTCTTGAAGTCAATGAAGCTGGGGATCTGACCTTTTATCTTTCACATATGCATTTATTCCCCGCTGGTTCAGTTGCAAACAACTACTAGTCTCTTTTCCCCTTTTTAAACCTTAACTTTCACACAGAATTGGATGCATTTTCTAATGTCTCCTGTTTTAATATGAAGAGATGTTAAAATGAGTTGGGAGAACTTACTGGGCATAAATGTCAACTAAATACCACATTATCCAGGGTCATTAGTGGGTTCCTTGTCTCATTACACCTTCTGTAGTGTGTATCAATCCTGTATTCCCTGTATTAGATTTATTTGCACTCCATTAATCCCCTGGTGTATTTATTGCTCACCTTTTCACCTTTTCTGCTGATGCCTGGAAGTCCACGAGGGCCTTTTGGTCCATCAAAACCACGGTCTCCCTACATGAAAAAATAGTATGTTGCTAACTGTGTGTGGAAACACAGCTGTTCTCTCTGAAGTCACTAGAGACAGTGTTTGCCCTGTCATCATGAAAACCAAAATGAGACAAACCAGAAAACAGCTCCTGGATCTGTGTTCCAGGATACCAAAGAGATTATCTTTTCAAAAGAGTTTTCTCTGCAATTTGGAATTGCTGATGAAAGAGCTGAACAAGCTTCTTTTTATCTTTCTGCCCACCTCAGCTACTTAAGGTCCTGTTCTGCTTCCTCTCAAATCAATGGCAAAATCACAACTGATTTAAACGTCTGCAGGGCTGAGTACTGAGACTAACTAAAAACTGAATTCTGCTTATTTTTCTCATGGGTTAATCTCATTGAAGTGTGGGTTAATCTCATTGAAGTGTGGCCATGAGGATCTGGCTCCCAATAAGCATTTTGCCAGAATGAAGACCAGGTTGACTGTATTGTTGTAGAAGTCTATTTGTAAATGTCATTGTCTTTCTAAATGTTCATTTACAAAACAGTGGAAAATGCTGGTTACTAATAAAGGTATAAATATTGTGCTTTCCTGTACTTCTCTTAATAAAACATGTAGAGGCAGATGTTAGCTTGTATGAATTTTCCAAGAATCACCCAAGACAATAAAATGACACCCCAGACAGATATTTTCTATCCTCAGTAACCAATTCCATTTTAACTTTGACAGAAATACATTATGAGGATTTCTATTTAAAATAACATTCTTTACTCCTGATGCTTTAGAACATCTTCTTTCATTATCCTTTTTACTAAAATGTGAGCTTGTAGTAAAAATGTTGTGAAGAAAACAACTGTAAAATTTGCTTAGAGTAACAAATCACCTGTTTAAAATGTGTTTAAAACCAGGGAGCTGACGTGCTTGGCAGCCACAGATAGGATTAGAGATACGTATGGACTCTGTTGATACATGCTTGGCTCCAGGTCAGGCTTGGCAGTAAAAAGTAACACATTTTTTAGAGAATGAAGAGTTCCAATAATGCTGACAGAATTTCACTTTGATTGTTTTATCTGTCTATCCATCTCAATTGCATAATAGTTTTTGTTAGATTATGCATTCATCTGTACTTGTTCCCACTGTGCCTTGTTGCTGTGTTTAGGTATTAGTTATAGTGTTTCTTCCCACATGAATTAGTATTTCAGTGGCAACGGAGTGATTTTCAAATGCATTTTCTTCAAATTGTATTTTTGTTAGTTTTCATTCATGAGATCTGCTAAGCAAATACAAGCCATCAACAGTGAGGTTAAATAATTTATATAATTCATCATAATAAAATACACACTGGATGTTTGAAGATATTATGTTGATGGCAGCAATTTAATTTCAACCTAGCTGACAATAGTATTGTTCTAAGAAGAAATTCTAAGATTTTTAGTAAAGGGGAAGTTGTGGTCTACATCTGTGAAACAATTTTTTATTGTTTTCTCAACCAGAATTGGTGCTTGCATAAAAATGAGCAAACTGTTTAGTTGGTTATTTAGTTCATATACAAGCTGTGTCACTTTGTTACTGTAACCAAAGGCCAAAGTGACAACTCAGCCTAAGAACTGTTTTTCAATGGGCAGCAAAAGAATCTTCTAGTGAGCCCATCTGTGTAGATACAACTACTGCTGTCATTACTTCCACTGGATCTGCAAATTAGTAACAGCAACTTTCTTTTCCCACAAAATGAATTCAGTCCTCTGCTAAAACACATAAGCCAGTGGCTGAGATATGTAAGAAGCTTAGAACCCTGTCTTTAGTGACAGCAAAGATCTTTCTATACAAGGATTTAGAAAAAAACCCAACAACAAAAAGCTAAATTTTTCATCTAGGAATGATTTAATTTAAAGTCAAATGCTTGAGGCTGTTTTAAAATTATAGCTGGAATTCATTCCAGGCTTAGATCTCACAAATCAAGTATCAGATGAATTAAATATTGGTTTTACAGGCCCCAAAGGCTAATTGGGCCTACAAGTCATGTTTGGACCAAGTGAAATCCATGGAAATATACTGGATTGTTTGATGGCAAATTGTCATATTAATGAACGAAGTACTTTCTCAGATTCCTGTGACTTCTATGGACTTGTTTTGGCATGCACTTGTTTAATGGTGCTGCTTCAGTCCTAAAACCCTTTGACTGCTGTACCTTTGCTCCTGGAAGCCCTTCTCCTGGTGAACCTCTTTCTCCTTGAACACCTTGTGGTCCTTGAGGCCCCTGTTAACATAAGTTTAAAATTACCTAGAATATGTATTAATTACTCAAATGAACAGTAGTGTGTTCTATATTATTGTCTGTTATAAGCATATCTTCAAATCTTGGTATGTAGTTATCATCTTTTACAAACAATACGGTAATACAGCATTCCCAGTGAGTAAGTGATGATCATTCTGGCCTGTAGCAGTAACACCTTTCTGGTTACTAAGGAATCACAGATTACATAGCTGAAATTTCCATTCCTTATGTTTTTGAAATCTTCACTCCCTAAACTTCCATTTTACAATTCTTGCTAATCCTTATTAATGTATCAATATAATCACGAGTGACAAGGAGAACCAGATTAAAGCCCATGCAGAGTAATGCTGAAAGAGACATAGCTGTAGAGAGACTTGACTGTAACTGGCAAAGATTAATAGCCTGCCATTCTCTTTTTGAAAGCAGATGAGATAGAAGCACAAGGGGCAAATAACCAACAAAATGCATGTCCAAACCCTGTGCATATTGAGCTTGCTTCACAGTGTTTTCTCACATCTGTTTTTTGTGTTTTTCTTTCCGATTTATTGCTTGAGGTTACCCATACTTCACAGAATGCTGGTAGATTTGGCTCTGCATAGCCTAAATATGCTTCTTCTGCACAGAGCTTTAGAATTATTCCTAGTTCTTAGGTAAAGATATTTGCTCTATATTAAGCCATTAAAATGAACTTCTTTTGAAGCAAATAAACTTTAAAGAAACATATTAGTGTGTTTTTTAAAAATCGGAATCTGTTGTTATAGCACTACTTTTGTGGCTAGCAAAAATTCATATCACAGGCACCTCTTCCCCACAAAGTGGGTCTTTGCTCTACGGTTATTGAATAGACCGTGGAAGCATTACTGCCCCACTTGGACTGACTGTCTACAGCCTTATTTGTAATGCTCTTCTCCTTGGGCTCTTCAGCAAGAGCTCACTCCTCTCCAGTAGTGTATTTTCAAGCAGGTTTGAAATCAGTCAGTTCACCTACCAATCAATCTTTCTCTTTTTCATTGGAGCACCTCTTTTGAAATGTTTATTACAAATCTTGCCTTGTCAATGGGGAAAAAGTAAAAAACGGAACAAGATTTCCCTTGTGGTTGCACTAAAAGTCTTTCATCCAGGTGAAGAGGTTGAGTTTACAGCTGCCAGGAGGAGGAGAGGAAGCAAAAGAAGGAAGAGACTTCAGAGCCAAACATACTACAAGTTCTGAAAGTCTCCTCCTCAAAGCTATGCTGATGTTAATGTTCTAGTGATACTGAAAAGCAGTCAACTTCAAAGTTACCACATAGGGATTTGACTCTATCAAATCTATCACGGGCAGATTTATTTAGATGTTTATGTGGTTTTGCATCAGATGTTATATTTTCATACCTGTTTTGGAGATATGATAATTAAAAAAGTTAAGACACTGGAAACATTTCCAGTTTATTGAGGGAAATGAGAGTCAGACCACATAGTATGTATAAGAGTGAGAAATAGCAGAAGAAAGAAAAGAGATTTCATTTAGCACACATTTTTACAGGGAAGCATGGAGAATTTTTCCTTCCTGTCCTACTTTCTTTTCACCAAATAAAAAAACAGACATACCATAAATCCCGGCTCACCAACTCCAGGTGGGCCAACAGGGCCTGGTCTTCCTGTCAAACCAGTGTCACCCTTGAAACAAAGATGTACTTTGAATATGACTGATTTAGGTATTTTTATGTGTGCAGCATATAACAACTCATCAGACATTCTGTGCTTGAAATATTAGTTGTAGGAGAATACAGGAACAGCAGGGAAAAATCTGAGTGTCCTCAGTCATACACCACGCAAGGCCCAACAGGCATTGAATTGGTGCAGTTTCACAACTTTAGGGGACTGCCTCAATTCTGCATTTGAGAGAAGACAATGTTGAGTCTAAATGACTAATTATTCCCTTCACATGCCCAGTCATGTATCACTTACTGTCCTTTCCCAAGAAGTCAGTATTTCTATCATACAGTTTCTGTTCTCTTTATGCCAGTCATCTAAACCAACAAGCCTGTTTTGCACAGATTAATTTCTGTTTAAGACTAGGAGTATGTTTTTACCTAGCCATACTCTGCTTGAATTATGTCAAGCGTAACAACTACTGTAAAAATAATTTAAAATGCACACTTAAAATGTACTTTCTGTTTGCAGTTGTTTGCAAACAGTTTTGATAAACTTACAAAATATCTTTCAAGTACTACAAAACCAGCATTTATGATCTTGACTTTTCTTGTTAATCAGCAAGTCGATTATCTCAGCTGTCTTGGTCCTTATCCTACAGTACATGTAATACAGAAGATGAGGTTTTTGTACCTTTGGACCTGGCAGTCCTATTCCAGGCTTTCCAGGCAAGCCAGGTGGCCCAGGGAAACCTCTTTCACCCTTTCAAAGAATGAAAAAGAAACAACTCTGCTTATAAATTGGTGTCTAAGAAAATCAGTTCAACTCACATTGTCTGTTAATTTTTAGTGTATCCTGAATTTCAGCCCTTTGGAATTGTGTTACACAGTACTTCATCTGTTCATCGTTTCAATGTTTCAAAATTCCCTTATAATAATTCATCCTCCACAAAGATATCAGATTAAACAAAAGGAACAATGTTTCATTTCCTGTGGGATATAAAAGTTTTGACACTCAACTGTTCTGTGTATCACTGCTGGCCAGCAGGCGTCCTAAATATGATGCAAAGAAGATATCAAAAGAGATAACAAATAATGTCCTTTATACACCTATTTTCAAGTTTTTCTTCATGACAATATTCCATTTGGGCTATAGAATTCTTCTTGAGAATGTTCAGTTTCAAAAGAAGACTTGATTTGAGATGCCAAACAGAATTTCAGTTTTGCACTTAAGGAACAAAAAGGTTTTAAATTGAAAACTGAAGAAATGCAATGCTAAGTAGTATTCTGTGACACTACCATACTTTAACTGTTCATAAATAAAAATGGGAGTGTGATTTGGACCTGAATTTGATACAAAGAGCCAAGTCATACCTTTCTTAAGAATCATGTAAAACAAAAAAATACACAATTTGCTATCTGTGTCATGTTAAACTGCATCCACTACAAGAAGGGTATAGAATATAAGGATACAATTGTTATTGCTGTGAAGCTATATTAATACCTTTTAACATTAATAAAGAGAAGAAATAAATCAGTTCTTGCCTTTGATCCTTGCAGGCCTTCAGGCCCTTGATCTCCAGATTGTCCTTGTGGACCCTATTAAAACAGGAGTGGTTTTAATGATATTTTTCAAGCTTTTGTAACAATGGCAGCTTGAAAAACAATCTATAATTTGCTGAAATCTGCTTGACAGTAACAGTTTCAAATATTTCAGAACTAAAGCCTTGCTTTGTGATGCATATATAGATTCAGTTACTCAACTCAGCTGGGGCTGGTTCTGGTATTCAGGGAGAGAATTTGGCTCTCCCTTTATTTGAATACAATTAAAGGAAATCTACAGTCAAGATTTACTGAAACATCTGTATTGGGCTAAGCTTCTTGGCCTTCACTCTGAGAGTACTGGGATGACAAGAGACTAAAGAATTTCTATGGACTTCTTGAGATAATGAAATAGACACTGAAAAGAAATGAGTGATTTCGGATTTTATGGAACTGTATTTGCTGTGCTCTTTGGGACTGAACGAATTATAAGAATGATTTATTTTTCTAGACTGCTGCTCCAAATTCTTGTTAATTTTGCCATTTAAGAAGATAGTTTTGGTTTTTCTTCTATTTAACTATTTTCTTCATTTAAGAAGATAGTTCATGGTTTTTTGCTATGAACTCAGCAACTCAAAGTTTCCATGTCAATTATGTTATGATATTATTTCAGATCTTTGAATTCCAGGGAGCCAGGTATTGTTAATTTTGTAGTTGGTGGGTTTTTTTGTTTTGGTTTTTTTTTTACCTGTATCCCTCTTATTCCTCTGGGGCCTACTGGACCTTCAGAGCCCTGAAAGATAAGTGAAAAAAAGGATATATTTCTGTATATTTAGATTTTGTCAAAACCACTTTTAGATAATTTTTTGCTAAGGTGTCTTCTTTAGATATATTTACATTAAAATAAAAACTAAATTTAAGAGAAACTGAGCAGCCAGACAGTATTGAATAAATAATTTTAAATGGACTGGTAATCAAAATACAGAGTAACAATAAATGGAGTTCATTATCAAGGACCAGTAATCCAGGATTAAACTCTATTTTCTCTGTTTAAAATATTTACAGCAATTATACACCAAATCTTAAAGACTGGAGTTAGAAACCTTGATTTCATTTTTATGTCTCATACCCTTTGCTTACTAATTTAAGCCTTCTGCTTCTGTTAAAGTAGAGTTTTACCATTGTTTTAAATAGGCTCAGACTTGGGCCATAAGACAAATCATATGAAAATGTAGAAAGAGCTCAGAAAGTTGCTAAAAATGGTGTCCTTGCTCCCTACATATTTTTAAACTGTCAGCTGTGAATTTCCCTCAGCCTTAGAACTAATATATGCCTTAAATCTATAATCCTGGTTGTTATTCAGGGAATTGTATTTTTTATGTGGTTTAACTGTGCTTCCTGGAAGTGTAACAACTTTGTGGCTACTTACTCTGTCTCCTTTTATTCCTGGGATTCCACATTCACCTCTTTCACCCTGGAAAGGAAGAGGAATAAATATTTTTGAGTTATATTGGCATATCATCCTTATTCTCTGTGCGCTTTAGTTGAAAACCTAAATGTTATTCTATTCATGACATATTATAGCAACTGTGCTGCAAGTTCATTGAGGAGCAGTCACATCTTCTGTTACAGCTTGTGCAGCAGCTGCTAAGATGATGTTTCTGTTTATTTCTAGAATTTAAAAGAAATATGACACTACACATAATAAATAACATCAAATATGTAGGCATCAATTCTGACTAAAAGAATTACCTTCTGTCCTTTATATCCAGATTTCCCCTGGGAAAACAAAAAAGCAAAGCAGGTTGTGATGATATATATCCCAAAAGTAGGAATGTGAGTATTGCCTTCATTAACATTCTACCCTCTTCAGAAAAACAGCGTTTCAAGTAGAGAAGAGGACTCTAATAAGTATGGCAATACAATTTGAAATTCTGCATCTTTTAGTTATGGCAGATGTTGTTGTATGAGTGAATAAATTGTATGAACCCATCATTTTAGACTGGGATTTTGGTGATGTAAAAGCAGATCAAGTTGAGTTCGTATTTCCATCTTCGTGAAAAACATGCCAAAATAGAAAACAAGAAAAATTAAACTTAAAATGATGTACTGAAGAAATAAGAAAGCATAAAGTAGAGTAATTAATATGTGAATGAATTCAGAATTAAGCACTAAGAGACTGGTCCTACAGTTACTTCCTATATGTATTTCATTCAGTTTTTTCACTGCTATTATACACTGGGTCCTTTATTTGTCAAATTTAAATGAACCCAGAATGATGCAGGCAGAGTGTCAATTTCTGTAATGTTCTTATATTATCATAGCAGAGCATTTCAATGTTTTGGAAGTACCATGTGTCATTGGAGAGTATTTTCTAGATCACACATATAAGAAGGAATTATTCCTTTTCTCTAAGCAATGAGAATGTTTTCAGTTCTTCTAATGTTAATAAATCATTAGTTGGTAAACCAGAATTGAAATTTACTGTTATAACAAAATGAAAACAAAACAAAAGACAAACAAACAAAACTATTTAAAAAAAGGTGTTATTTTGCCTTAAAGGAATACTGCTTATTGGAGAAGAAGGGGAAAATTTTTTTTTACCTCTATTCCATCTCTTCCTGGGATTCCATTAAGACCTGGCTCCCCCTATGAATAATTCAGCATCAAGGTAAGTGAAATAAGGACAAGACAGATCTTTCTCCTAAATCTGAAAAATCACATCACCTTTGCTCCTTTCAGACCTGGAGCTCCATTGTCCCCAGTGCGACCCTTTTTACCCTGGAAACAACAAAATACAATTCTTATGATATATGTTAGTAAAAATAATTTGGTTTTACACTATATGTGCTATTTTTCTCATCGTTAGGATATTTGCTTCCTATATATCTATTTTCAAATTCTCTGCATTTACCATAGCACTGAAATTAAAAATTTGGGTGCAGTAGGACCAACTCAATAGGCAGTAATTTTTCTCTTTTGTCTTTGTTATAAACAAAAATTGTTCCATTCGCCTCTAAAGAAAAGAGGTGATAAGCTGTTTTTGTAACTACTCAGCTTGCTAAGTGGATGTTTTATTTTCTTCTGAACTCTTTGGGGTATTCAAACTCTTCTGTGTTTGAAATACTTTCACTCTCCAAGTAAAGACAGCAAATAGTAATCCTAACAAAACTACTGTTTGCACACAGTAATGGGCACATTTTCAATTCAAGTGCATTGTACTGTGCCGCATAAACCCAGTGTGTCTTTCTGTTTATGTGTGTATGGGATATTCAGATCAAAAGGATGAGGATGGGCAAACCTAGGGTTCTCTTTCAAATTCTGACACTGTCCTTTCACCTTGAGCAAGGGCTATAAGGTACCATAGTGTTTTAGTTCAATGTTAGGGATATAATATCAGATCATTCAGCTCTTTTTGACATGTAAGCAAGCCCTGTAGTTTAGATCACCAAACTTTGTATGAGGCAACCCCCTAGATTTGCTAAGGGGTTCTATTTGTAAGACTATTCTGAAAGAAGTCCAGTCCATTTTATTCTTGTCTCATTTGTTCCTAATGCTTCACTGTTTTGCTCTCTCTCTTGCTTTCAGAGTGCTTTTTGGATATTAATGTTTGATTTGAGGCTAGTTACATCCAGCTGGTTTTGTCTGATTGCAACAGGAAAGTTGTTCCTTTCTGCCTTTTCTTCTGCTATGACTAAAAGGAGTACCACACCACACTGTTCTTCTTTCTGTCTGTTCCCACACAGAGGGAGTGTTTCATGGCATTCTCAGGCCTCTCCATGCAATGTAACTGTGGAGGAGTATGCATTGAACCTTGAACTTTTGTTGTCTCAGGATTTGGGTTCAAATACTTTCTTTTAAAAATTTCAACAATTAATTACATTTTAATTTATACTGTATATCAGTTATTTGAGAAATGACAGCTACTCACAGCAGGGCCAGGAAGGCCTCTTTCCCCCTTCTCACAGTTACATGTGTCAACCCGGGGACACTGTGAATGAAAATAGTACAAATCAGCACATTTTAATGGAAGAGATAGAAAACACACAAACATTTCCTTTAAGTTACTATATGGCTAGTTTGAATACACCAGTAATGACCAGAAATTATATTTACATGTTTTACAGAAATCTTTTAACTATCAGTTTACCACTCATCCAGAATGTGATCTCCTACACTCCTTCCAAAAATTTGTATCATTCCTACTCCTGAAATTTCAATCATCTTGATAATAGTTTCACCTCCAAACTCTTCACAAGGTCAGTTTATAGGTATGCTGTGTTTGTCATTATAAATTTGTTTTGATTACTAGGCACTGAAGAGATAGCCAAGACAATGGAGTAAAAAAAGCATCTTACATCCCTTTTCTGCTTAACTCCACCATATGTAGGACAGATCATAGTTTAGCTCTAGCTTGATCTATAAACAAATTATGTATGGATATATACTTTTATTTAGTTAATGGAATTCATTGTAACATTTTATAATCTTTCTTTCTCTTCTGTCATCTCTATCATCAGGTGTCCCAGTCAAGCATCATTATGATATGTATTTATGTGATTTTTAAGATATTTTTGAAACTTTAAGATCATTCTATAAATACAGAGTTATCACAGATACTGGAGTTATTTTTGAAGGAGGGATAAGGAACATAATTTTTATTTTTGGTTTAGTTATTTATTAAATCTCTGTTCATCTTGAAGATGTCTAGAAGTGAAGAGTTTAAATATCATTCTTATCTGAATATGCTAATTAGTAACAATATGTTTTCCAAGGCTGACATTGAATGTCTTACTACTTCTATATTGATGGAGAAAAATCCATTTCAGTGGAAATGAGTGAAAAATTAAATATTTCAAAGTTTTGCTAGCACTCATAACATTTAGCAGTTTGCTTGAGCTGCTTATGAGAACATAATTTCTCTGAGATAACTGTACCTTAAATAGCACTAACATCTTTTAAAGGGAAACTAACTTTATTTCCTGCCAGCCAGACCTATCAATACCTGCAGTCAGGAGGACACAGTGTGAACAAACTGGAAAAGCACAGTGGTGGAGCTTTGAGATTTTACCCTTTTTTAAACCCTCTCTCACAGGAAGAGGATTAGGATTAAGGGTTAGAACTGCCCTGTTGTCAGCTCTGTGTCATGCTTTCTTCTCCACTGAGTCTGTTAGATGACATGTCAAGATGTATCAGCAAGTTCTTTCTAACCCGAATAATCATACATTGTTTCCTTTTCTTTGAAAATACATTAGGTAAGCAAATTACTTCAGTAGTTAGTAAATCAATAAATTACTGATTAGTAAATACATAAGTAAATTACATTAGGATAGCAAATTAAAGCTCTGTCCTGCAAATTCAAAAACATGTTTAACTTGAAGACAATCCTATTAGACTCAGCATTTAACCAACTTCCTGAACTATCAGTTTTCTTGAATTATGTTTCCATATAATTGTAAATATCCATATTAAGCAGTAGCTCTGCACAGGCAAAAAACCCCCCTTAAAATATTTACCTCTTCCTCAGATAGATCTTTCTGTAAAAGAAAGATATTGAAAACAACATTAGAAACTTAAAGTCTTAATCCACCTCTACAGAAAGGACCCTGAAAGATGTGAAAATGAATAGATTCAGCAACTAGCTAATTAAATTATACAGTTAATACAGTGACTAACATTAATTAAACTTTAATTTCTGAGAAACATTCTAGCAATCTCTCCACTCTAAAAAATAATTTAAATATTTAAAATTCTTATTATAGATTGTTGACTGAAATCACTGAGTCTCCTTGTCCAGCCATAATTTGCTAAAATTACAATGGTAAACAAGTTAGCTAGATATATGGGAACAATGCACCCACAAACTACATTGTTTACAAATTGCTGAATAGCAGCAGCTCTCTAGCAGGAAGGAAGTATAAGTATTCTACACTTGGAAAATCAGCTCTCCTATTCATATTGTTAGGCACACAGAAAATGAGAATAGTAAGAACACCTTAGAAAAGATTTGACTTTGGCAGTGATCACATAAAGTTATCATCATTGATTTAGCTGTTATTTTTTAGAAGATATCTAGAGCTGAGACACCCACATACAATTCATTCTTCTGACTTTCCACAGCTAATGTAGTAGTCTCTTGAGAGGATATAAATGTGTTGATGAACAGCAGTGCAATAAAGGTCTCTAAAATTCTCATATATGCATGTATATATGACAGCGCCATTATTTAAACCAAAGAGCAGCCATGTTCTCAAAAGAAGGCATCTGAGTATGCCTGCCTGTTTGCAACAGGTAAAATAAAGTGTGTTTAGTCACTTGAGAGGTGGTTACTGCGACACAGGAAGCACAGTACCAGAGAAGATGTGAGGGGGGCTATGCAGGGAAGCCAATGCCAAATAGCAGGCTGTCAAAGTGAAGGACAGGAAGACAGGAAAGCCAACATGGGTGCATGTTCTAGGCCTGTATGAGATCACTATGGTGTCCATTTCACTGCAGAAGTCTCCTGGTTGTTATTCATAATTCTAGTTAGTATCTCTGTGCATGCTCAGATAAGGACTTCACCCACAGCTTGTGTCACCAGGGTTATAGGTTAGAGTATGGCTCTATTCTCTATACTTGGCAGGGAATGTTTTTTGTAAATTAAGTTTAAATAGAGAAGAAAGGCAGCCAAACAAAACTTTAAAATCAATTTACATATCTTCTTCTGATTATGCGGTAGATTTTCCATGGAAATTTAAAGATGTCTATCACCAAGTTCAGATTTTATCTAAATTGAGCTATCGCCATGGTCTACAAATTTATTTTCACTTCTGCAAGAGCTGCATATTTTTCTGATACAAGAGGTAACTTCACTTTCCTACTTGCTACAGAAGAAAGCACTCAGATGTAAAAAAGTTAGTTTTTTTTTTTAAAGGCAGGAAATATGAAATACCTGTCTTAGGAGAAAAAACAGAGATAAATATAATATTTAAGTCTAATTCAGTGTGTGGCTGAATTAGATTTGGCTGACAAGATCTGAATGGTGGGAAGAGAAAGGAAACCTGTATTTTGGCACAGTGATCTCATTAATCAGTGGGCCACATTAACATGTAAAAAGTACAGGTTTCTTCAATGGCATATTGAAGAAATATATTTTCAAAATATTGGAAATAAGACACGATTTACTATGTTCCTAACACCATTTCAAATTCTTTCTCATACATACCATTTCTTTGAGAACCTTCTCCACAGTTTCTTTTTCCTGGAGGTTGAAAACAAACCTGGATGCTGGGACACTGGCCAGGAGCCGGAGCTTGGCAGCATTGCTAGCCTCCTCAGCCACTCTGGTCATTCCCACTGTGAAAAATACAATCCCTTGGTGTTTAGCATCAGCTGTAGCTACAAAAATATCTGGGTTTCTTGGATGATCCATGCCATCAGTGAAAAGCATGGCTACTTTTACACTACCCAGAGTCCCTTCAGTCATGTACAGTTGTGTAAGATTAGTTATAGCATAAGTTGTGTAGGTGCCATGACCTATGTGGGTGATGGGAGCAACGTGGGATTTGAATGCTTCAGGACCTTTCCAGTCACGGAAAGTTTGCTCTATGAAAACAGTGCTGCTGTACTGCAGTAAGGCCATCCTCCAGCGAAGGATACGTCCAGAACTGAGCTGCAGACTTTTCATTCTGTCTACTGTTTGCAGTACAAATTTTTTCTGCTGTTCATGATTATAGTCCTTAGCACTTTCGGAGCTGTCCAGTAGAAATGCAATTTCCAGAATGCAGTCTTCACCTAGAATAAATAGGTATGTAGGTGAATGGAGTGACTTCATACTAAATCTCATTTTACCCTTACATGTATTTTAGGCTTCAAGAGTGGGATTGGAATTATGGAAACTTTTGACAACATCTGTTCACAAGTGTGAGCCCTTCATGAAGATGGAGCTGATAGAGGCTGAGGAATTTGCTCCAGAACAGATGCCCCAAGGAATAAAAAACGGAAGGTGTGTTGATGTCATGTAGTATGAAATGAAAAATGTTGTAGTGTTTTTTTAATTTCATTCTGTCATCTTGCCTGGTATTTCACACTATATCCTACCATCATAGGTGGAAGTCATGTACAAGAAAATGAGGCTTACTGAATAGGACACTGGAATGTGATTTTACAGAGCTGGATTTTGTCCCTAGTACTGACACTCACATCGAGTGACATAAAAATTTCCAAAAGCAGGATCTGTAGAGTATTACTTTTCTGAACTACTGATGACACTACTTCTATGAAAATACAGTTATATTGGCTATTATTCTTCTTGTGACAGTAAGAGGCTTTCAACCATATCATAAAAAATATAGATGCTATCTCCTTTTCTGAAATACACGAAAAGAGAAGGAAAAGATGGGAGTAAAAAGATAAAAGTGCAAAAACAAAGCATTTGCAAATGTAGGATGAGGCAATATATAATGCTTCTATAAGCATCTTAGAAGTTAACAATATAGCCCAGAATCCAAATAAATCAGGATGTTTTAAATTACACCTGTTTTAAAATTACAATATTCACCTTGATCACTTGGGCTGGGATATTTTTCTACAGTATTTGACAGAAAGTGTTTAGGTTTTGATCTTCTCAATCCATATCTCTTCTCTTCCCTGATATTTTCTGCCAAAAACTCATGGTGTTCAAGTATCCACAAAAGCCCCCAGAATCTGAGGAACATCATTTGTTTGTTTCCTAAACAACACAAATACAGAAGCACAGCAGTACAAGGACAATAAAACAATATTCAATAAAACATTATTCAATTTTGCTTCAACAGGTTGCTTAGCAGTCTGTGTTTTAAACTATCATCCCTAAAAACAAGCCAATTTTGCTTTCTTTGGGTAAAATATTTTTGAAACAATGTAATAAATAATAAACAGAGGCATACTGGAATGATTTTCAAGCATAGTACACATAGTTGTAGCACGTGACAAAATGGAGATAGATGTTGTACAAACACACTTTCAGTCCTACAGAGGAACAGTCATGACCTGAGGGTGCTTTCAAGGCATGAATGTACCTCCTGTGCAACCCTGGGGATGTGGGCCCAGAGTGCTGAGCCTCGGCTCAACAGCTACATACTGATAGGACTTTTTCCTTCTGAAGGGATCAGAACTATTCGTCCTGGGCTCACACACACCTCCGGAGCAGCTCACAGGCTGTTCAGGGTCTGATAAATCAGTCCTGCTTCACTTTGGTTTCATTGCCATCTCCCTGCAAACTCTCCCCCGGTAGCTACAATGCATACCAAAAGATGTCAGTTTGGTGGCAAGAATGAACATCCCAGGACTGAGCATAAGTCATCTGACTCAGAAAATTTCTTTACACAGCCTTGACTGTGAGGTTTCTTGGCTCCTGATATTTTAGGATGGAAATTCTAGCGCCCACAGACACAGAGAGGACAGGTGATCCTTACCTCTATGCTCCTAAGCAAAAGGTTGTGCAGAGACGCAGGATGCTGCTCTGGGCTCGCTGGCAGCGGTGTTTCCCTTCCTGTGATGGATGCTCTGTGAGGAAAGGAGGGAGAAGTCGAGCTGCAAGCTCCTGTGAGATTTGGTGTCATATGTCAGGAGGGGCCAGCAAAAAGGAGAAACTCAAAGAACAGCAATCCTGGCTCCCCCTTCTCTGCACCCACCCACTCCTCTCCTCCCCGCGAGGCTATTCTAGGTTTAGCCCCCCCTCTTCCCTCCCCAGCCATTTACACCCGACAGTCCTCATCCATAACTTGGACATGTATGGAAGAGGGCTGTTCTTACCCAACACACTTCCCTACACACCAGCCCAGTTGTGTTCAATCCCTTCTCCCATCATTACCATGCATGCTTTACGCTCATATTTTAGCACATCTCTCATGCTTGGCAAGGCAGCTTTTTGTACTGGGCACCATGTTTTCAACATCATCTTAGCAGATGATGTCTGTAGGATCCCTTTTAAACCCAAAAGAATGTCCTCATAATGAGGCATTACTGTTAACTGCTGAACTAGAAAGGTATTTATTGTCCCATGGACTTGGCCAACTGAAATTCCAGTTCCTGGTAAAACTGATCAGCATGAGGTGGTCGAAAAAGGCAGGCCAGTCTGAAAGCCAGTTTCAGTTTTTGCAGATTTATCAGTCCCACATATCCTTGCAAAGACTGTAATAGAGAACAATGACTGACACATAGTATGATGCCTTCAAAATCTAAGCTGGGTGGCTAAGGATCCTGAAGGCTGTCTCTTTTACCAGTAATTGCATCTTGTCACCTAATTCTTGAAGTATGCTCAGAAAACTTTGCATTCCAAATTCATATATTAAACAAGTAGCTCTTTTTCACAGAAATACCTTTTTTCTTTTCCTGTGGACTCATCATTTTCCACCCACAGGCACACAAAGAGGACCCAATGCAAACTGCTGTCCTTCTTTGTATCTTAAAGTGCCCACCAGCCCACTTACCACAGGCACAGCCAAGGCAGTTGAGGAGATTGTGTGGAAAGGATGCAGCTTTGGCTACAATATAGATATGTGAGAGACTGGTAGGACAAAGCAGCTGGGTGCTGAAACCATTTGCTATGGTTCTAACCCTGTTTTCTATTTTCTGTATTTGTCAGTAATTAGTGCAGAATTGGTGAACTAGGATAACTGAATGCAACTCTACGTATTGTATGGCTGCTTATCCTCACCTAAGCTCAAACTAACTCAGCTACAGCTATTTGTGCCACAGTTACAGCTAGCAGAGAATCTTCTTTCAGGACTGGAAAGAATTGATGTTTATTTCTCTTCAGCCACTTTGATTTTTCTGTGCTTAGACTGTCATACTCAGATTTTGATTATGGCAAGGAATGAAGAGGCAATTTCTTGCCATTTAGGAACACAAATGATATGGTGTTTAACTGAAATAGGTATAATCTCCCATAGCCTCTAAATCTTACTGAGAAAAAAATCTAATTTTAGCTAGAAAAAGCATGTTATCTATGGTTGGGATTGTATGCCTCCCATAAGCAAAACATTGTCATTCTTTCATTTTCACTGGTCATTCCTACCTCAAAGCATAACTGGCAAATATTTTCTTAATTAAGTAACTATTCTGCTTGCATGTTTAGTAGCAAGTTCCTGGCTTCAGGCTCTTTCCTTTTATTAATGAATAATGTTTAACTTCAGGACAAATTTTTCTTTTTTTCTTGGCCAGGTGCAACTTTAAAACTTAGTGAGGCTTCCACATTTTTATACCTGTTTGCGTGGGATGCATGGTATTATTCTGTCCAGAATTCCAGGTATGTATAACACAGTACTTTATAACACAGTACACTTCTAGACTTGCAGTCTTCTGAACTTGTGATGTTCTCAATAGCTGCACTATTCTTATTGTGACAGCTTATCAAAACCTGAATGATACCAATGTAAAATATGTATGCCCTGATACATCTGAGATAAATCTTAAAAATAAAAATTAACATCAAACCTTCTTTCCTCATTTGTCACAAACTTTACTAAGTGCTTATTTAACATTTTCATGCCATTATACTGTACATATTTAAAAAAAAAAAAAACTGCCTTAGAACCTATGCTGTCATTTAAGTGTTATAAATTTACTGCTGAAATGTAATTTTTTTTGTAAAAGAGTAAAAAAGTTTCGTATTTTACCTTAAGGAATCTAGACATTGGATGCTTCAGCACATGATTAATTGCATTTCCATTCCACTAATATTTAAACATATTTTAGTATCTTTTACATCTCTGGGAAATGACGCTACAGACTTCTGTATTTAGTTGACTAAGTTGGGTCCAGCTATCCTACCTCATATATGCTTCTAACATTAAGACTGATAATCTTTGCAGGAGTCAAAGACTGACATGAATATAAGGCTATGTTACAATTGCACCAGCTGAAGCTGAGATCATAGATATAGCTACATATTCAGATCTTTGGATTTTTTCCATCACTGTTTGAAATCCAAGAGTTCTCAGCTGTCTGATCTCAGTATTTCAAATCTTTGAAATGAGGTCTAATACTTCTTTTCAAAGAGTAAACGGCTATATGAGAGCTATTTAAAACCACATCTAAATAGCTTATACCCAATCAAAGGGAATTCCTTATAATTTTTGAACTATGAGGAAAGGCATAATGAAGAAAGATCTGCAGGACCTTTTGCAAATGAGTGTGTTTAAGCACTTTTAGGAAAGGAAAATAGGTGACATTTATATCCCTTTGTTGGTGGCATTACCATTGCATAGGAGGTGACAGCTTCAGAGGTATGCCACGCACAGGTGGTGACAGCTTCAAAGTTGCAAGGGCACTTTGGAGGGACAGTGAATGAAGAACTGGGGCTTAGATGCCACTTGCTGTGGTGTAGCATGACCTCTTGTGCCCACAACAGCTCTCACTATTGCTTCCTAATGGCCAGAAGTAGCCACAAGCCTGACTGTTCCAAACTTCTTTCCCAGTGCTCCCTTCTTCATCTATCCCTCCCCTCTGTGAATGGGTACCTCTTTTACACAGACTCTTGAGCCTGGTCCGACTTAATTGTGACCACTTCATCCACTTTTTAACAAAATTCAATACATTATTGAGAAGTCTTAAGTAATTTCTCTTAAGATGGAGTAACTAAAGTCTTCTAGCATGATATCATGTCACTAGAACGTGGCAGAGTCCTGATTAGCCCTTCAGCTGTCCAACAAGCCTGCAACAGCAGTGGATATGAAGTAATCATGAGCCAGCATAGCTGGCAAAATACCATCTGAATACTTCTATATGCTAAAGGAATACTGAACCACCAGGGAGGCCAGTTTGTGGGCCTGAAGCATGAAGCAGACAGACCATGCCTTCGATTTTCCTCTGCTCTGATGGTACTTTTTTTGATCCCAAAGAGCTTGACATGATGGTCCTGAAATATGTTTGCATTTTTTTGCTACCTCAATGTGAATATTTCACATACCAAGTCTGCTGTGAACTGTTAAAAATAAAGATATTTCACACAAACTTCTTCTAGTATTTCATGGCCTCAAGATAGTCTTGACCATTTAACCTGACTGCATGATGGTGTAATGTTATTTCAATATTATTTATTTCATTATACTATACATGTCAGTACATGACCAAAGTGCCCAGAAGAAACAAAAACCTACCTGACTTGAACTCATAAAATAATGAAAGCATAGCATTTACAATTTTTTGAATCCTGATATTAAGGAGCACTGTTATAAAGAATATGGTTCACAGTCCTGTTAAGTTGTGTCACATACGTGAATTTTAGGAAAAACAGTTCAAAAGTTCAAATACTTAGAGTAATTGAACAAGAAAATTGTAAAAAATAAAAAAATTACTGAAGATTGTATCTCAAAAAAACCCCAAAACAAAACAAAACAAACTTGTATTTCACCTTTCGACTGCAAAATGTGTTCTAGTGAATTTGACAGCCCAGCATTCAACTGAGCAGTCAGTTAAGTATGTTCAAGTCTTGACAAATTGACTTCTGTTGTCAACTCTTGAGGCTAAAGTTAAAATTTTTTTTTAATATGGACTTATGTTCTGCAACAACACCTGATTATATGAAAAATCCTCTCATGGAACAGCCTTATAAAAAACTATATTGAAATCTTGGTGTACATTAAGGTAGTTGCAGAATTACTGATTCCAGCAAAATCAGAATTTTGTCTTTGCTTTTTTGGTACAAATCTTGAGTATGCAGTCTGAAAGAGCTGATCAAAGCAAATCAAATGTTTTCATCTAAACCCACTGTCACAGAAAATGCTATAAGCAAAGGCTTTGATGACAAAGACTTACTCTTTGTGTAGCTCCCAACAGATTGTAATGATTCTTTGAGACTGGAGTAATAAACATGTCTTTTGCAGCTGATGTGAACATGGCTCTCCATTTCCCTCTTTTTTAACACAGCTCTTCTGCAAGGTTTTTCTGGAGGTGCAGCAAGAAAAAACTGTAACAAGGCATAAAAGGAGGAGGCTGTCTTCAGTATTTCCCTATTTTATCTCTAGACAATACAGCCAAAAACTCACTCTGAACATTTTGGTGGTGAGTAAGTACTCATAGTCTGCATGCAATATTAATCAATATCAAAGCTCTTGTTTTGTTTTTAAGATATTTGCTTATTTCTACTTTTATTCTAATAGTTCTCCTTTCATTCTCAGTATCCTTCAGCAGGAGATATTTTCCATCTTACAGCCTAAGTATGGAAACATATCTATAAGTTATGTAAATTATTTTCAAAAGTATTTGTAGCATTTAGCCTAACAAAATAATGGGCACATAATAATAAAATAGTACAGTTACAGTTTTAACATGCTAAATATTTGACTTAACATTTGGTGCTATTGAACATTCAATTAGATCAAGAATACTTCTAAAATTAAAATGAAACCAAATCTTAAAGATTTCATTTGATTTGCTACATTAGTGCCAATGAAAATGTACTTTGACAAGTAATTATTTTGAATTTGCTGTTACACCTCAGTTACTTCTTATTGTACAGTACACTTTACATAATTATTTTCTTCCACCTGCCTGATTTTCATGTTGATAACTGTAATTAGTACTACAAAACTCTTTTTAAAATACAGTAATTACATTTTTCAGGAGCGGAAGCTCATGTATTTTTAAGGAAGGTGCAATAAATAGCAGATGCATTAATGTCATGTAGCACATTTTGAGAAGATGTTTTGTAATAATTTTAAGGGGAATTACTCTGCTGGAAATATAATCAGCTAGATAAAGCAAGTTGCTGTGTGTAGTACACCATATTTAGCAAATGACAGATTTGGTAGAAAAAGTCATGTTCTATACAGTTCTAAAGTTCTGAAGTGTAATCCTTTTCATGCTGGGAATAGATTTTGTCTCTCAGAGAGGTGATTATTTGTAGTGCTGTAAAGAGGCAAGCATTTATCTTACAACCATTGTTGTCAATATCACTCTAAACTTGGATAAATGTTAGAATTTGATCTTTTAACTTGAACTGTAATATGCATCAGCCTCTGAGCTCGAGCAGTAATTGTGCTTGTAAACCAGCCCTTGGAGCCTTTAATGATCCTGCCAGCCTCAGCTGACAGCCTCACCCATACCCTGGCACCCGAGGGCTCTAGTTCAGCTCAGCCTGAGGCTGTTACTTTTGCTCATAGTGGTGCAATGGGAGGTTGGTCACAGCCCTGTCTGGGTACACTGATGTGACTTCTAAAAGTCCCTTTCAATACAAACTACTCTGTGATTTCTAATTGAAAACTTGTAGAATGTAAACAGCATCGAATTCCTTCTGTGGAGTCATGTTAGGAGAACTCTATCCATTCATTTTTATGGCGTTCAAACAGCCCTTTCCTTTTGGTGTGCCTGTAGCACAGTCCATAGATCTGTTTTTATGTGTGGGCACACATTAGCCACAGGAGTTTATAGTATGGTTTGGTGAGTTAAGAGCTTAAAGAAATGCAATTATTGTTGAATGTCATTGCACAGATACAATTGACAGTAGTAGGCAGTATTTAATAATCTTTATTCTTAAATATGTGGAGCACCAAGGCTGCTGAATTTTCTTTTTAGCCTTAAGAAATGTCTTCAGCTTAGTACCATATTTAGTATCTGACTATTGCAGGACTTGAGTAGAGGCATTAGATAAGGTGGTTAAGAAGGCGCTCTAAGATGCACGGGTATAGAATGAAGCAGGGGGACGCTGAGGTGCGGTGGATCCCGCACTGGCAGCGAGAGGCGGGCCCGGGGCGGGACTGGCCCTGGCGGTGCGCGGCCGGGCAGCGCGGGCTGTGCCGCCTCGCCTCGCCCTCGCCTCGCCCTCGCCTCGCCCTCGCCTCGCCCTCGCCTCGCCCTCGCCTCGCCCTCGCCTCGCCCTCGCCTCCTCTGTGCTGACAGCGGGCTGCGGCTGAGGCCTCAGCCCGAGGGAAACAACAGGAAAACAGCACACATTTTTAAAAGCAACGTTTCATTGGCGGCTGCCACTAAGCTGGTACGTAGAGCTGAAACTTCTGCAGCACCTCTGTGTATAAACAACCAACTCCTCTTCGGAGGGCAGCCAGCCTGGCTCTTAGCGGCAGCTACTGTAAAGGTCTCCTGAGCTCCTGACGACTGAGGTCCGTTTAATCTGAGAGGAATGTTTTGCCAGGAGTGGAGACAATAAATTGTGTGAAGGACAAAATGGCTAGTGGCATTCTGAAGTACTTAGTTCCTACTGCAGAGCTGACTTAAAAAGTTGCTTAAGCATCTGATACAGCTGTAAAATACCGTGCAGGAGTGAGGGAGTACAGTCTGCAAGGGTGAAGCTGAGGGAAGGAGGCTGTGTGTTGAAATGCTTAAGTATTCACAAAAGTGGTGTAACACATTCAGTGCAGTATACATATTTTTGTAGTGAAGGCAAGTATTTGTTCCTTCAGGAACCATGCATGGACAAAATCATAACAGCTCATGTCTTTGAGAGAGAATAATGTAAACTTTCCCGTTTTGCAGTATTTCACAAACATGTGCTTGACTTACCTATCTCTCAGTTAGATTTAGTGATGCTCCCACAGTCAAAATAGACTATGTGTGAAAATATTGATGCTTCTGAAATAAATGAAGCAAGAGACATAGAAAGCAAACTTATTTTTAAAATACATGGTGGTCGTTTTATGTGTTGTGTATTCTACTTCCACAAAAAATTACTTCCCTTGGTATTAGATTGAAATTCAGTGGCTAGAACTGTGTATTAATACTGCTGTTTCTAAATAATCACTAGTACTTGAACCTAATACTGTACTTACAGTCTGTAGTCCTCATAAAAAGGATTATGTGGAAATACGGAAAATAGGTATCAATTTCTGAAGTAGTTAACCTACCACAGAGCTTTAATATCAAAACATTTTTCTACTCTACTTCTGGTATTATCATCTATTAACCATAATGATTAGAGAGGTGGGATTAGATTCTCTGAATTTTTTAAGCTTTCAGGATTCTTGTTAAATGCTTGTGTAGTGGTACAAAATATTTGACTTGTTAGAGACTTTAGAAAAGAATTTTATATATAATGTGAGTTTTAAGCCGATTTTTTTTTGTCTTTTGTATGGTATTGAACCACTGAATCTTTTCAAATATTTTTCAGAAGGGTGCTAAAGAGGTCTGGAGTAGAATCTCAGTTCTTATAAAGTAAGAGTGGCATACAGAAAAAAAGAATTTAGTTACAAGATACATCCACAGGGTGTCAGCCTTGACTCAAGTATGAAGGTTGCTAGGTCATTGCTGACTGTAGAGGTTTGATGAGAGATGGCTGATAGAGCTAGACTATTAATAGCTGTACCACGGCTAACAACTTTCTTTAAAACTTCAGGAAATTATTGTCATGTAGGAGTAGCAGTGCTACCACTATAGCCACTTTGGTTCAAAAAGAGACCAAAACATGTAATATGGTGGGTGTTTTTATAGTTTTTCTTTTAAACAATCTCTTTGGGTGTTGTGCGTTACCTATGGATCAAAAATATCAGGATGGAAATAGCTGATTTATCCTCCTACCTGGCCTGTAATGCAGTGTGGGCTACCAGATGTGTCCTTGAAGTAGAGGAAAAGGGGACATGGAAAAGATGTCTTGTATGAATAGCCTTGCCTATTGGAATGACTGAGAGAGTTTGTTAGGTAGCCCAGTCTGCTTAGTATATTGCTGCCGTTTGCATGCACTTTTCCTTTATATAAGAACTTAGACGTTTTTAGAGTTATTGTTATGTGAGTGACCTTCAGCCTTCTTTTCTGAAAACCTCTTGAAAATCTTCAGTTTTTCTGCACTGTGGAAAATAAAGTAGGTTTTTGAACAATAGCATTTCTACACTCTCTTCACAAAGGTATTTTTAACTGAGCTTTGGATACTGCATACACAGTAAATGTCTAAGGCTATATTGCATTTCTTTATGTTAACCATATTTTCACCTGACAGGGAAATAGAAACATTACTTAGCGTCAAAAAGTAGTGAATTAGTTTTGCTATCCTCTGTTTGTGACTATTAATGATTCAGCTGAAATGAAAATGCTGATTGAAAATATTCTGTAATGTTTTCATGCTTAAAATAAATTCTGTTTTGGATAATCTCAGAGCACAAGAAAAGAATAATCAAATTCAAAGGAATGTGTAAAGATACAATACTAGTTAAACAAAATTCATTTAAGAAGCTTTCCAAAGTGAGTAAATTACAAGCTCATATTTTCTGTCTTTTTTTGGATCCGAAGGTAGTCTAACAGACTGCTCCTTCTCCTGCTTATTTTAATTAACTGCATTTGTTGCTTGCATTTTCAGGAAATCTTTTTTCCCTGATGAAACCACTTTTCAAGAGGGAGATGGTAGTGCTGATGAAGCAGCATAACTGGGAAAGAATGTTCTGGTTACAGTTAAGAAATTTCTTAGTTCTGTATTTCTTATATTATTGAGACTGTATGTTGAGCTGAGAACTTCAAATACTTGCTAGCTGAGCATGAGAACATTGAAGTACCTACTGTGTGTGAGCAGGATTCTGAAGCATCTTCATTGTACCTTTTTTGTTCTAGCTAGGCAGTTTTTTCTGTGGACATGTCAATGGATGTATTTTACAGATTAGTGACTTTGGGTTGTGGAGCATCTTTAATTGTTTCACAGTGGTTTGTAGACATTAGAGATACTGGGAGCACTGTGGAACATAACTGCTCAAAATAAGGTTCAAAACTGGCTTCCATGAGTTATATGAGGACAACTACCACATACCTGTAGAGGTTGCTGAGTCCTGGGGTGATGGTTCTGAACTGTAACTGGGAATTGGGAGATGATGGATCATTCAGTAAGGTTAGGTTGAAGCAAAAACAACAGTACCTTTTTTTTCCTGCATGCTCATGTAGCCTGACCTAGACAAAGCAGCAACCACTTACACAAACAACCTGCCTGTTACTTGTGCTGTGGTGCAAAACAGTGGATCTTAGACCTTTTTGCCTCCTTGGCTTGGAACCTCTTGAGAACTCTGGCCTGGAGTCAAACTTCTTACCCCACTCTAAATATATGAAGTTCTAGTGGAAGGATTTTAAAATAATTGGGGGGGGGGTGGGGGGGGGGAGTGATGTTGCCAGAAATGTAAATGCTTGCTCCTGGTTCTGATCATTGTAGATTGTGAAGCATGCTGTGCATAGTTCAGAGTTACTCTGTCAAATGCAAGCAGGAGGAATTTGCTAAGTTTACAAGGATTTTGAAGTGGCATTCTTTGAGTATTGTGTTTCTTTGCTACAGTCTTCACTGTGTCAGGTATTTGGTCCATCTCAGCCCTGCTGGTAATGGTTGCTATCAAGAAGAAGATAAAGTCAAGAAGGAAGAAGTCCTTTGTCAAAGAATGAGTTGTTAAGTGTACTGAATGCATTACTATTTTATTTGCTTTTAGAAGTCATTCATGCCATAGCCCTTCCTGAATAGACCATCACAGCTGATGTCTGTTTCCCAGGTCTGTTAAGTGTCACCACAGAGATGAGGAAAAATTTCTCCTCCTCCCCTTAAACCCTTTTAGCCAGGGGCAGCCCAAGTTAAAATCACTTCAAAGGCAAAGCATGGCCTTTTAAAATTTTTTTTACATGGCATTGCAGTGGCAGTAGATGGTAGTCCTAATTTTACTGTCACAGTTAAATGTTATGACTATGCCTGGTTCTCTTCATATTTGTGCATATCAGGAACATCTCCTGTAAAGATGCTGGAATTGCAGTAGCTTAAAATTGGTGTTACAGAAATGGGATCATTCCCCATATACAATACAAACTTTAAGGGAGAAAAGGTATGTGACTTGACATCCCTTATCTTCAGCTGCAGCTCCTTTCAGGACTGCTTAGATAAGATTAAAAGAAGCAGGCTTCTTTCCAACCATCTCCCACTTTTTCACCTGAAGAAATTTGCTGAGAAAAGGAGCAGACTCTAGCTGCAGAATTTGCATCTGCTTCTAACATGTCATAACACAAATGCAAATTCAAAGAAAACAGGGCTCGTTTTGGCAAATGTGTGTGTGAAACTAAACTCTTTTTTGGTGTTGCATTTGAGCTGGTAGAAAAAATGCGGTTGACTCCTTTTTGTCATTTATCCTCTGTGGAA
Organism: Entomyzon cyanotis; assembly: GCA_024500445.1. Lineage (NCBI taxonomy): Eukaryota > Metazoa > Chordata > Aves > Passeriformes > Meliphagidae > Entomyzon > Entomyzon cyanotis. The sequence continues at coordinate 8,664,960 of JAKEPQ010001027.1, read as the reverse complement.
AACTGTGTAAATCAAATACTGAAAGAGCTGCGACCCAAAACGTGAGAGGATTCTTCCGGATAGTTTAAGTAAACAAAAATGCAACAAACCAAAATTCACCAGACTATTAGACTTGCAAACTTAAGTAGTCTGAAAATGTAAATTATAATGTTCCTTGGAAAACTTTGCCTCTGATCGTCCTCACTAATGGTGGTGGTGGTGGGGTATTATTTTAGTTTAAGAAAACAAGTGACAGTAGTTACAATCTCTGCTTGGTTTGGCAGACAGGGGAATGCAGACATAAAGATCAATATAGCACTATAACTAAGAGGGAATATTTTATTATCTTGTAGGGTAAACCCACTAAACCAATATTTAGTGTATTCAAATTGCTTATAGATATTTGCATTTATTTTTGGCCTCTCCGTTCTGTGACCGGATTCTAAAATGAGCAATGAGTTACATGGATGCTACAAGAGCAATAGCCTGTGATGAAATCCCTAAAAATATTGAACTCTTTTGTACAGAAGGCTCAATACCTGCTGTCAGCTGATTTCATGCTTCTGCAAGCATATGTGCCAGCAATGTATCAAAAATCTATCAAATGCAGTATTCCTGTAGGTGTCTAAATCGAGGGCAAAACTTCTGTTTGGGAATCTGACGTGAGAGTCTCCAAGCTATATATTGCACATTCAGATTGACCGTATCTGGGAGAGTAGGCTGTGGTGGAGACACTGGAAGGTGCACCCACAACTTTTCCTTCTTCCTTACTCTTCCCAAATCACTGGATTAATTCTATGCTCTTTTCTGTGAAATTTACCGGTAATTCTGACTCAACACGTTACTTGTCTGCTCTTGTTCTTCACAAATACAAAATTAATTTGACCCAATGAAGATATTTTCAATTAAACTGCATGAAATACAGCTGTGTTCCTGGGTTGTCTGTAGCCATAATGCACATGGCAAGAGCTGCTTATAGTTGAGCCCTGCTCAGCAGCTGGGAGGGAAATGCCATGGAAGAGAGGTAGCAAGAGGAAGGAAGGGCTGAAGGGTTTCTGACTCCCATAGTCCCTGTAAATCATACCAATCCTCTTGTATCTTGGAACCTAGTTTTCTATTAGTGATTTGATACCAGAATCAAATCTTAGTGTGTGAACTGGAGTTTCTTACCCTACAAATGCTTATCTAGTTTTCAGACATTGGTAATAGTTCTTTAAAATTTAGTACTGGCTTTTGAAATTTTGAAAGCAGTAGATAAAACTTAGCTAGCTAGCAATTGCTCTGATAGCAGAATGATTTTATCATAAATCTGTGTAAGTAGGTTTCAAGCATCCGTTTATATATTACTGTGTTTCCCGCATAGAGAGATAGCATTTAAATTTTATATTTACAATCTGTGCATGTCCACACATAAAAATCAAAGTTTAAATTAATACCTAGACTACATAAAAATACTGGAAATACTGGGCTCTAGGTAGTTATTATTCAGGCCTTAGTAACAAAAACAATTATGAGAATAGCTTTATGTGCTCATTTGATAGTGGCACACAAACGTTCAGTTAGAATGAAGAGTTAATTGGATGGAACACTGTAAAAATATGATTAGGCTCCTAGATGGTAGGTTTTAATGAAAAACTGTACTTGAAATATCCTTATTCCCTCCATATTTAGAAATAATGAAACCAGAGCTACCACGGATGATAGCATCATTTTGGGAATATGACCATGAGAAACTACCTTTTGCTGTGGGGCGGGAAAGGGCACCTCCTGCAGCATATGATTGAGGGCACGGAGTGCAATTGTGTCCCCGTGGTCATTTGTGACAGGTTTGGTAATCTCAAAAATAATAGTGGTTCTCTTTGGTATTCCACAATATGGAAAATCATGTATTCTTTTATTCTAGCCCTTAGCTGAATCCTGGAGAGAATGATGTTTTGAATAGCTTTCTTCTAATATAACCTTATACTGTGAAAACCTAAAGGTCAAACTAAAATGGAAAACTGCCCACAAATCCCTAGTCTTTCAGTGTGTTTAACTCAGGATGAGTGTGAGATAATGACAGGTGTCTTTACCTTTTGTCCTTTCCTAATCCTGGTTTATGGGGATTTAAACATCACAGGCATAATAAGTAGTCAATGAAATGTTCTATCTCGTAGTTTCCAGGGATCACTGTGAAGTAGGAAAATATAGAGGTTATAGTGTTGTACCTTCATCTCTTTCTGGTATGTACTCTAATTGTGTGCAGGAGTAAGATTTGCTCTGGTGATCTCATGTTCAGTTTGTATGGGTTTTTTTTTTAATACTGGTAAATTAGTTCAAATCAGCAGTTTCACAGTTGTGAATCTGACCTTGTGTCTCACACTGCAACTTGATCAATGTGTCAGCTTACATAAGAAACAATATTTTCACTGTGAAAGGAGTAGTAAGGACTTCTGCATATATTGATTATATTGGTTTTGCTTGCATTCCTCTTTGCTGTCTCTTGTACCTTAATCTTTAAAGAAGCAGATCAATGCCTGCAATGAAGTATTAGTAAGAGCAGAATGTACTGGGAAGGAAGGAAAAGAAAGCAGCAATATAGAAGAATATGTGATCCATACTGGGTTAAGTGCAAGTTTAGCAACAGAAATCAAGGGAAGACCATGATGTCCATTAAGAGAACAGTAAATGTTTCTTGGTGCTGTAGCTCCAAGAGCAAAATTTTCATTTAATATTTTCTTTTCTCAAAAAGACTTGGGTGCAGAAATGGAAGAGTGCTGACACTAACACTATATGTAATTTGAATCTCTGCTAATTGTCGTCCGTACTTTAGTACTTGAACAGTTGTAGTCTGATGACATGGAGAAGTTGAATGAGAGTAAAACATAAGAAGGGTTTCATGTATTTTGAATGTGTTCTGTAAGTTTCATTGAAGTTCACTTATCTGAGTTGACTTAAAATATGAAAAAACTCATCTAATGATAATGTATTACCACACTCATGAGACTTGTCAAAGCCCAAGCAAGATGGAATCCACAGTGACTATTGGCAATGAGGTGCACAAAGGACCAGATACAACTAAATCATACTACAAGGATAGTGTGGGATGCTTGTGTTGATTACAGAGGGTGTAAATCTTTGTCTTGAGTTTTCACTGTGTTTCTTTGATTGCTGGATATAAAGAGAGAGAGAGGGATTCTTCTGCTGGAAAAGGTAAACATGGATCAGCAGACTTTCTATTCACTAGTCTTTACTTCAGTATTTCTTAATATTACTGTCTGCCTGTTGGATGATGACAGATTTTTAACAAATTTTTTTTTTTTTTTGAGAACTTCACCATTCATATGTACATGCCTTTGCTTTTCAGGTTGAATTATTTCATTACACTCAAAAGGTAACAAACCCTGATCACCACTCAAAAAACAGCTAATAAAAATTCAGAGGACTGATTATTTGAAAGATTGACTAGAAAAACTGACTGTTGACTATGAGTTCCTGCTTTCATCTAGAAAAATTAGAAACCTAATTTCTAAAGTCAGGCATAGGTTTTTTATCATCTTTTATTGAAGAATACCCTCTTTTCTTTCTGTAGTAGATCCAGGCTCTTGTGTTTCATTTGAATAATGGCTATGGGTAGCTGTTCACCGACCGCTGATGATTCTTAGCTGAAACTAAGAACTGAAACTTTGGAATTTTGCCTCTAAAGTCTAATGGAGGCTGAATTTAACCTAATGTCTAATTTTTTTTTAAATCTAGAAGAAAGGTTTTTAACTGTGACTTGTGGAAATAATTGGAATGTTTGTGCAATTGAAGACATACTTATTGATATGCATTTGATTACCCATCAGCTTTTCATGGGGAGATGGCTATAGTAATATATCAGGACTGCTGACTCCCTACTCCCCCTCTTGGATCTTGCAATAATTAGCTGGGTATCCAGCTTCATAAATCAAAGGTCTAAGGTTTGAGGCTTGTCCTTTTAATTATTTCTGGAGTTTTGACTACAACACTACAATATGAATAAAACATTACTTTCAGGTCAATATGAGGGTTCAAGCCAATGGCCTTCAAATTAATGAAACAACTTCTACCATACCTAATCAGCTACAAAGGATTGTGGGGACTGAGGGCATTTTCATTAGTATCTCTTAAAGTGTCTGACACAAAGTGACATAGCTTCAGTTTTTCTAGGAGGCTATGTATTAGAGTAATTCTTAAGGAACAAAGATGTTTTGATATCTAGGAGATGTGGTATGTAACTTCCTATTTCTTTTTAATAGCTTGTGGCTCTGGCTTGCAATGACATTTTAGCGCAGTTGTTTATCTTTAAAAAAAAAACAATAAACAACTTCACCAAAGCCTTTTAAGACATCAGTAATTACAACAGGTATATTGCTTAGCTGTTCTCATGCAAATTTTTAGAACTCACAAAGTACGGTTCCAGTGCAAATTTAGGCAAAATCAGTCAAGAATGTGTTCCAGTTTCTCGAATATGCTCTTCAGCTTATGGTACTGTGTGACTGCACTAGAAACTCAGATGTGTATCTGAAATTTCTTAACTTTCGTGTGGCTTTTAATTTGAAATCTCATCCTTCATAATGCTGATCATGATGTATCAAAACAGTAAAACAACAGGAGGTAGCCTTTACTGTGCTGAGGTTTTTTGATGTGTCCTAATTAAGAAAAATCTTCAATTTTTGGACTGGATAACACAATAATAACTTCTGAATGCAAAATTTAATGCTGAGGGGTAGGAGGAATTCAGTTAGCCATCTTGCAAAGTACAAATCATGCCATCAAGCTATTTTTTGATGGCAAACTTTTAACTCACAATTTTGTACTCTGAGAAGCAACTATAAAAATAAAATTATGTCATCTCTTCATGGTATCTCAGGTGGATATAGCTTTTCCAGGCATGCTATCCTGCTCCTCCTGGCTAGTGAGGTACAATCTGTTGAGATGCTGGCATGAACATTTCATGAGTACAGTGGGTTTGAGGGTGTTGAGTCCCCACTGCCATTTGCAGCTCTGTGGTGCTTTTGTGGGACTGTGCTATGAAATGGGCACAGCGGCCAGTGCTCTCCTAAGGGCCTGCTGACTGAGGGGACAAAAGGGACTGTGAATGCTTGTGCTGCAGCTCTTAGGGAAAGTGGATAAAGGGGGAAGGGTGGACTACTCAAGCCAGTCACCCTGCTTACCAAAGTTTGTGCTCACTGAACTGTCCTATATCTCATTCCTGTGAACAAGTCCCCAAGGAGGAGAGAGGCTGGGTTTTTTAAATTATTTTAATCCTTTTGACCTCATGCATTCATGAGTTTGGTCTCTTCTTGTCAAAGTAGTTTTGCAGGTTGACTGAATCAGGTGCTATTTTCAAACCGAACATTTTGAATACTGTTCCTTAGCAATCAGTTAAGAATTGCTACAGTGTGGCTTATCATGACCTATAATTTTCTTCATGTTTTTCCATTTAATTTAACATAAAAAATATATTTACACTACAAATATCTCTGTATACAACTCAATGGTTGTCATTCACAGGGTGTTGCAGGGTGGCTTTTCTTGCTTTCATCATACACTGAGTAACTTTGTTCATAGAAAGATGGTGTTTAATAGGCCTGTTGATGTCTAGTTCTCTTTTTCAATAAGCATGGAGGCTTGTTCAGAAAATTCAGAGTTAGACCACGTTTTCAGTTTTTTTAATTAAGTGAGCAGTGGTTGCGTTCTTTAATAAATATCAATTGAAGTTCTGTAATACATATCAAAACTTTGAGAATCTGTCATCTGCAATCCCTATACTGTTAAACCATGTTCTCATTTGTTTACTGTTATTACCCTGGCTTTGGCCTGGAATTCTTATTGATACTACTGAAGGCTTATTATTTATCTTTCCTCAGATGTTTTGACTGACTGCTTTTGTGATCTCTCAGGCATTTCATCCTGGCTGTTGGAGGAAGGAGACCTAACTCTTCTTAGTATGAGTCCTGTGGCTAGCACAGGTTCTTCCCGTGGGAACATTTTGCTATATTTCATAAACAAGATAAAGTTTGGATGTTTTGCAAACAGTTTCTCCGGATTGAGTGAGTTCGGGCTTGGCCAATTGTGCCTAGGGGGAGGTCTCGGGCTGACCAATCTGGGGCACCTCTGTAAACTCTATATATATGGAATTCAAAACAATAAAGTTCCTTTTCTCCTCTCTTTCCTTGTCTGAGAACTTGGGTCAGTCCTCAGCTAGCTGCTCAACAGCGACAGAGTCCCACTTAAAAAGGTGTTTGTCCTGAACAGACCTCATATCTGTTATCAATAGGAAAGTAAACCAATGAAAATAGTAAAGGGGATTCAGAGTTATTCCAGCCTATTCTATTTTCCTTTTTAATACCCTAAATAGTTTTTAGAACATGAGTAATTTGAAAATGCTTCTTTACCTCCCATTCCTTTTCAAGTACAAATTCGTCTGTTGCTTCTTTGCAGGGCAGAATGACACTGAAGGGCCAGTTAATTGAAGCAAAAATGAGGACCTCAGAGACAGAGAAAGTGCCAAAGAAATCTGTTTGCAGTAAGGTTAAGTACCAAGATCTTTGCTAGTTAGAGAAACAACTGAGGTAGAGTATACTTTGCCCTTACTTTGGGACTGTGTCTCCAGGATGGGGCACAGGGACTTCCAGGGTGGACCAGACAGTCCTGACCAAAGGACAACTGGAGAGGGAAACTGGAATCTGTTTAATCTTTCTCCACTTTCTTCTGCCTTCCAGGTAAATAAACTCTGTAATCTCTACATGGTTACTGTTAAACTCCACAGCAGGCCCATTTCTGGACATGAAATACAACTGTGGTGTTTTGGAAGCTCCTTTACTGTCTGTCTCTCTACAAGTCTCACTTGTTCAGTGACAGTTACCAAAAAAGCACATGGTTCCCATGTTCCTGCTTCTTGTTCCAGGATGCAGTAATATAATTACAGGTTGAAAGAGAGAAGTTGTAATGTGTCACTAATCAGAAGACCTTGAGGGAACTTTTGGCCACAATGCCAGCTGCATTGTGCAATCCTGACTCTGTGATTTCTGTTCTGGACCAATTCACATCTCCTCAGTTTAATGTTTCTCACATTCATGTGGTCTGGAGACCTACCTTTGATCCAGTGTTCTGGAAATCTGTGCTTTAGTGCTGAATATGCATTAGATGTTTGGGAATTATATCAGCTAAGGCTCTCTTTTTCTGAGTTTGTGATTAGGTGGATTTTTTTTGTTCTTTAAATCCTTGGTAGAAAATACCTCCTGGGCAAATAATTTCCATCGTTTTAGATACTGTGAAATGTGGTGTGGTTTATATGAGAAACATGGTGAACTTGGGGCTATTGTTTGTTTGTTTGTGTTTTTTTCATGTGTTGTAGAGTTGAAATTAATACTGGTTCTTTGTACAAGATGCAGCTCAATTCCCTAAAATGTGATCTTTTGAGGAAACTTCCGCTGCCAACACATGTATTTGGAAAAAATAAGTGATGAAGTCCAAATACACATTACTATTGTGGATCCCCATGAAAACAGCTAAATGTGCTCTCCCTGAAGTCTGATGGCTCTGATGCAAACTGAAGTGGGCTTAGGAGAAGGAAACATCTCAAAAATAGTATCACTAAAGAGACCCTTCTGCCATTAATAGCCTGTTAAGAAAGGAAGCCTCTAACACACACACACACACACACACACACACACACACACACACACACATAACACACACACAAATTGTTGCTTGCTGTAAAACTAAGGTTCAGTTATAGAAGTGGGACAATTGAGATTGTAGAATAACAAAGATGGATGAAGTCTAAAGAGTTAATTGCGGCTGTTGGGTACTTGTAATACTACCCAGGCAGAGAGACAGTCTTTAGATTTGTAGGACTTGTCATTACCAGGGTTCTTTTAAAAAATAAGCACAGCTTTAGTATGTTTAAAACATAGCCTTGCTTTAGTATGATTACACAAAAAATAACAAAAAAGCTTGTCACAATAAAGGATTATATTACGTTATAGGATTTAATGATTAAACTTTAAATGTGAAATTGGAAACACAGCCTGTAACTTAAAATGTTTTGTGTGTGGAAACACCTGGGTTTATCCAAGGACAGATTGACCACAAGATTACTGAATGCCAATGGCAATTACAGCTTTATTGGATAATGCACAGGGCAGATGCTTAGCCTCTGTAAACTCCTAGCTCCAAGAAGTTCAGAAGAGACAAATTTACAGGTGCAGATCCGACCCACATTTTCTTATAGTGAGTGTATATATGGTTTTTGACTTTTTTTAACCATCAGCTTTCTATCTTTATCTAGTCATACATCAACCCTGATGTTTCTATCTGTGAAGAAATGCATGAGTTTGGACACTAATTTAGACTGAACCTTGGTCAAAAATGAAGTCCTTTAATTTTTAACTTCCTTGCTTAGCAGGTATCTTTAATATGTAAGCAACATAGTTGTTAGCTCTAAATTGCACCTTTAGCTGCTTTTCTGAGTGCTTGCCTACTATAAAAACCAGGCAAGCAAAGACATCCCAAATTGGATTTTGAATTAAAAACAGAGTTCAGTGAACAACAGTATTGCCTGTTTTCTTCCTCTAACCTTCTAACATATGTAGTCTGCATCTTCTTAAACATGCAGTAATCAACTAAAAACCCCTAGGTCTAATTCAGTCAGAAATAATGAGCTGCCAACAGGAGCAGTCAACAGGAGGATGAGAGGAAGAGATGTGTTACACCCACATGGGCGATTTTGGATGTAGTTATGGGAAAGCCTTGAGGAGTTTTGATTCTGATCTTGAAGTCTCTGGTCTTGAAGAAGTCTCATTTAATGGTGTCCAGAGGAGAAAATTTTAGATGAGGTAAACATTGTCCTGTGCTGGCTCCTCTGTTACTATCATTTAGCAGTAAAATATCTGGGCTTATCAGTTTGTTTGTCTCAGAATATAAATTTTGTCTTGTGAGCACAAGAATAATGGGTGGGAAGGGCATGACCCACTACCTCAGCTCACTGTCAACAGCATCTCCACCATCCCTGTTGGCGAATCCCTCTAGCCTCTCACCTATGGGAAGTACAGGGGTGTAGAAATTGTGATGGTGAATGGGGCAGGAGCACACCTGGCTGCCAGCTGTGTGGGAGTGAAACAGATGCCTCCCAAAGCTTGCATCCAGGTCACTTCAAACATAGAGTGGCAGAAGACTGCACATAGCTCCCAACCTGGGGTTGCAGCTCCTGAGCACTGTTTGCCCTCTCTGCGTGTTGCTGGGGTGTGAACTGCTTTAAACAGTTCCTCTTCTAATTAAGTACGGTCACTCTGTGTGTTGGCTTTGCAGGCACCCATCTGTACGGAGCAGATCTGCTTGCTCCGCTCTGAGGATCCCTTCCTTCCCTCTGCATCGGCCTTGCTGGGAGATTAAAGCAGCAGCGGCCCCATACACAAACGCAGCTGGTTCCGTTTGGTCAGCCTGAGCCTTGCTGTGAAACCACGACAAGAATTCCAGTAAGTTGGCAACACTGAAACACAAAGAAAACAACAATAGGAAAAGACCTTCCGTGCAGAAAGGAATGTTTCAAGCACTATTCCCCTACAGTGAAAGGAGAGAGGGTGGGAGGGAGGAGGGAGATTTGAAGAGGGCATGTCTCCCCCTCCCCCGGCAGCTCTGGATCTTGTGATGGAGAGATCTTATCCTCTCTTTGTGATTCAGAGGTGCCAGGAAGCTAATTGAATATTCTGATCTGCCCCCAGTGTTTCTTGTGGCTTGACCCCGGTGCTGTGTCGTACCACTACACCAAACAGCCCTGAACCTGCATAAATCACAACCTTGCAAAAGCCTATGCTCCACATCTTCTCTCCCCACCCCCCCTCTTTACTATCTTGATAGATAGAAAGCCTTTACGGAAAGGTTTAGAGGGATTAGCGTCCTACAGGACCTGGAGAGAAATCACAGTCTGCTAATAAGCAGCAACATGTTCCTGTGCAACTTCTGCAGGCAACAATACAGGCACCTCTACCTCTATTGAAGTTGCAGTCCATGGCAAAAAGAAGAGTTACATTTTGAAATATAGCTTAAATTCTGTTGCAGCATCAGCAAACAGCCATTGCAGTATAATGAGCATGGCATGATGCTAATGCAAAAGATATATGGTATTTATAAAGGTGGTGTTATTAAAATTAATTTGACAAAGCCTCTTGGAAGACAAATAGACCTATCCTTCTCCCATGGTGTGTATGCACAGTAGTCATTGTTGACATGTATGTGTGTATGGGCACACATATGAAGAAAGGACAGCTTGGCATAACTAAATTTTCTGCGTGAAAGACTATTTTTGACTAATATTAAAAAAATAAAAGGTTTAGCTTCACACATTTTATATATGATGTTTCTGATCCTGCAAGCAAAGCCTCCAAAATGTTTGTCTTTTTTACCAAGGTTGCATTCCAGCCTGAACTATTAGGGTATCTTTATCTTTCCCCTGTGATCTTACATGCTGCTCTACCCTTGTTAGTGGGTATATGGTTCCTGAAATGGCAGCAGTAAAACACAGGGAGATATTTCATTGTGTATTGCACACAGTGTTGGAGAGTTAGAAGTAAAGGAGGGTGTCTCCAGCTGGTATCTTGAGAATTCACAACCAAAGCACTTTACCAAACTGATTTTATCTGCTAAAAAAATGCAAAAGTAAGTTTCATCCCTACAGTTTTCCTTTCATAGGATTTATGTGAGGAATACTAAGTTCTAAAATTTACTTCTGCATTGGTGAGATACTGGATTTTTTCAGACTTATCAAAAATACTTTTTCTTGGAACATGCCTTTGGGACACTAAAACCTGTGAGATATTTCACCTGCCACCTGCAATTCCCCAGTCTACTCAAAATACATGAGCACTTTAAATACAGCACCAGTGGGCTCTGATTCAAAGTCTGCAAAGTGCAGGGTCTTGGAAGCATCTTGGCTATCCTGCAAAGTGTGGAAGGAGGGGCAGAGGCAGCCTGTGGCTGCAGGGCCTGGAGCAGTGCCTGATTCCCTCATGCTAGTTCCGGGGCCGCCGGGTATAAAGAGCTTTATGCAATGTCTGGAGGGTGGGAGTTTATAGAAAACGCGATGTCTCAACAGGCGAACACGCCTTTCTTCTGCAACTAGCAGGATAAGAAAAATACACCAGGCTCCTTGGGCTGCTGCTGTGCAGATCAGCACCCCGGAGTCCAGGATCCAGGAAGCTGGATCATCCCAGCCCAGATGGGACCTCACCATCGGATGGATGGAAGAGCAGCAACTGCTTGCAAACTGCTCATATTATTCACTGCATGCATAATGCAGGGCAGTTGCCAAGGTAAGCACTATGCTCCAGCCTCTCCGGAATGGGACTTGCACCGCAAGGAGCACATCCCTACTCCGGGGACTTCTGCAAGAAAAAGACCAAAGTGCCTGAAAGTAGAAGGTTAACGGGTGCTGATTCAAGGAGCTCTTTCTAATAGCTAGGGGAGACAGTTGGGTCTTTCCAGGAGTCATTTGATGGAGTCGGTGTCTGTTGTGGAAAGGGAAGTAGCGCCTTAAAAGCACTGCAAACACCATCGGCTCTTTAGCTTCACTTCATCTTGGTTTTAAATTATCCTAGGATGCTTCCTTTGATTATTTTTCTGGTTTGTACAAACTTTTTTTTTTCCCCCTGATTTTATAAGACAGCAACACAGAAATGTGGCTAAAATTCAACGGACACCTCAGACTTTGCAACTCCATGGTCTAAACTCACGGTTTTACAGAAATGCAAGCAGGCAGTTTTTCCCGTGAGTCCTGATTACTGGCTGTGAATAAGGCAAAAAAGAATCGCCCCAGACCTTTTGAATTTTTTGCTTGTGATCTTTGTGCCTTTGGTGCTACTAAAATACGGACGGTTTTGCAGAGCAGAGTTCACCTGCATTCCAGGAGCTGGTTTGGTGACCACTAAAATTGTACCTAGAGTTGTTTTTGATGAGTGCACAGGCTGCAGCACTTGCACGTAGGCAGGTTGGGCTGGGGGGCGGGGGGGTTACGCATGGACATGCTTGTGTACGTGTGGAATATGCAGTCATTTACAGAAGGCTATAAGAAAGAAACAGATGCTTAGTCTGGAGCACAATAAGCTCCCCTCAGTCGGTCTCAGACGCAGATTTGAAGTTGAGAGAGGGAGAACTTTTTCACTGGGCTTTACTGTTGCTAGGCGACATCGAGGCGCATGTGACCGGCAGAGCAGGCTGAGTGCCGCTCCTCTGGTACTAATCTGGCTGCTAGGGATGGAGTAGCCGTGTGCCCAGGTCCTTTTCCCGGTCTGTGACTGCAGCCAATCTTCCTGCCTTCCCCTTCTTAATTCTGTTTAATTGCCTAGCATTGAAAATCAAACCCGTCTTGTTGGAGCAAGGGTGGGTGAAGTGCGTTTTCTCCGCCCCGTGTATTGACCTACAGTCCTGCTCGTTCTGTGTGTGTGTGTGTGTTTTACGTGTGTGTTCAAGTTGTTAATCTGCTTTCTTTGCTCAACTCTTAGTTTAAGCTCCTTAGGCAGAATCAACTAAGTAATTATACAGCAACTGCTGCTAGCAGCTCCCACTAACGAACAGGGAAATAAGAGATAGCTAATGTGCAGCAGGAGACCTGGAAAAACTCTAGCCAAGGAGGTCACACTGGGCAGAATTAATCCTATGCACTATTATTTTGCATTGGATAGAATAGAAGCTGCCATGTAGATCAAAAATTTATTTTTTTGTTCTCCAGCTGGTAGTGATTGTTCAGAATGTACCTGATAAATGATGTGACAGAGTAAGCAGAGAGAGGCTTGGAATTGGTATCCATAGGTAGTGGAAGTACAGAAGTTTTTACTTTTATGGTGTTCCTCCCCCTCTTTCTCCCATTCTCCCCTCCCCCCGCCCCCCCACCTCCACAGTAGAATTACTGCAAATCAAGCAGTATAATTTTAGTAATGAGTGACTGATACTAGCAAAATACCTGAATAGTCTTGGTTGCACTGTGATTATGATAGTGAAATATTTGGTAACCTTAAGTTCCAGTTCCTTGATTGCTGAGATCATGTCACACACTTACTTTAAATACAAAATTTGGAGAACCATGAAAGGAATACCAAGGCTTAGAAGGAAAATGGTGAAAATCTATTATCATGCCTAATCCTCAGTATTTTCCAAGGTGCTTTGCTGATGTTTTTGGAGGTTTTTGCTGGCAATATCTGAGTGTTCCCATTATAAGATGGATTTTTCTAGAAGTATTTCACCTAAGCACTTGCTCAAATGATAGTACTCTTCCTTAATTTACCTAATTCCAGTTTTATGGGAGTAAACATAGTGCTCATAAACAGAATAAAAATCCTGATTTTTGTAATTAGCAGTGCTGTTTCTGCAGCCTTTACTCTATAATTCTTGTTGCCTGTGGGGTAATTGTTGTCAGAAAAAAGTGTAACTGGAATCTAAAATACTAGTTAGGTGAAGGTAGTGTCAAGAAGAAGCATCATAGTACTATTGCTCGTGTTTGTTTTGAGGAATATCAAAGTGCTTCACACTGTCATACACTAGAGACAATGGATGGATGTTAGTGCACCGAATTTGATTTGTATCCTAAGTGTCTGCAATGATAAATCATCAACTTAATACATCCCAGGAAAATAGGACCAAAATTTGTTACCATTATGAGGTCTCTATTAGTCTGAGAATGAAGGCTGTTCTAAGAATAAATGCATATGGTGTGATAAGATATATCAGAAATCACAATGAACCATTTGCATGAAGTGTGCTAGGCCATTAAGAAATAGGTATGGTAAAACCAAGTAGTTTTTTCTAGAATGTCATGGAGAAACATGCTTTTCCATCAGACATTGCAATAGTTCAATCTCCAAATTAATAATTCAGTGTTTTTTAGACATTGTCTTCACTCAAAACTATTTAATCTGTCTGTAGGATGATGTACAGTGACATTGCTGCAGGCGACAGGCCAGAGTCACTATTCATACTTCCTTGTGCAGCACTGTGCACTTTTAAATGACAGAGAAGCCTGTCTTTAAGATCCCACCCCTGCCAAGGCTTAGTGTTTGAAGAGTTTGAGTGAGACTTTCCTTGGGGACTGAGGATTTGGAAGTAACGAGAAGGGAGAAAGGATGGCAAGAAAAATGAACTACCGATGCAATCCTGACATACAATTTAATGGGTTTTGTGCATGACCTATGGGCAGCAGGGTTCATAATTGTGCGCCAGTACAATTTTCTTGGTTTCTCTTGGAGATGTACTCACACAAAATCAAGGGCAGAAATTCCACTGAGTGTCCATCTGCCTGGCTTCTTAATTGGTTTACCTCCTGAGGCCTGACAATTTAGAAGTACTTCTCAGTGAAACACGTTATAGTCTTCTCACATTTTAATGAGTTTTTCTGTGTACTAGGAGGTTTTTTTTTCCTGTGTTCTTTTAAATGAATAGCCCACTTCTAGTACATCTCTTGAATTTTCTTAATAATTTACTCTTTTTCTGTATTCTGGTCAGTAAAGCATATCAGGTATTTGCAAAGTAATCAGCTAGAGCAAAGAATGGGACAAACCCCAGAATTTTAGTTAAAAATTGAAAGCAGTAATTGGATGACACCTGGTTAGATTTAGCTTCTATGCCAAATGCTAGAATTACAGTAAATAATTAAGCTACAGGAGTGAAGAAAAACAGAGACAGCGCATCCAGGGAGATTTCAACTAAGATAAATGCATGATGTGTGTGATGCTTCTATTTCCCTGTAAGACAAACCAAAACCTTCTCTCATATATTGAGCTGATTGGAAATTTGAGCAATGAAATCCTACTTTAATCCAGATTTACTTGCCATGTGTTTTGCAGGAAATAGCAAAGATTCATTTGGGGGAAAGGTAGACTGCAGTTTCATTACAGCGTTTTAATTCTTTTCCTTTTGGGCTTCCTGGATTGACATGAAATCAGTTGTACTGTTTAGAGCCTTTCCCCTCTGTGCGCATCCTTGCACTCTTAACTTCTCGTTCTTTAATACTGGACCTGGAGGTTCTTCTGGCAAGATTTTTTTAAAAAATCTGAATTCTCTTCTTTTTAATTAATCAGTAAGCAGGCACATTATAGTAGTTCATTTTACCTTTATTATATTAGATTAAAATCCATTCAGTCTCCCCACACTTTTTTTTAGATCTGAGGGGTTGCAATAACTTTTCAGATAGACAAATATGTAACTTGTGTCACACTGTACTACCACTTTTTTAAGCAGGAGTTGTATCTCCTCTTCCAAAGCTCTACTTAAAACATACTGGAACCATATAGTACTTTGGATGTTTCATAGGAAGGTACACTTTCTAGAAGTTTTTATTGTTGAAAAACATTAAAGCTCTCTTCTAATTAAGGACCTACAGGTTGACATCTATTTAAAGGGAAGTGAATGTTTTTATTCCACTGCGACTAATTAGTGACAATAATCATATGTCAGTTTCTTTGCAATAGCTTCCACTGAATGTGGCAGATAAAAGACAGAGCTCTTTTAAAAATTATTTAAAACTAAAGTGCTTCTTTATATAATTTTATAATAATACACTATGCTTAAAAATACCTTGAGCTGTTTCTAGATGAAAGAATAACAAGGTTTCTTCTGAGTCAACCCAGTGTGATTCCTTTAATTTCAAAGAAATTACCCCATTTGTACTGATCTAAGGCAGAAAATATGATTCAGTGAAGAATAAACATCTCTATTTTTAGTGTTAGAGATCCATTTTGAAGTCCATGTTGTTATGATAATGTTAATTTTATTAGCAACTTTTTGCTCCCTTGACTCAGTACACTTGTAGAATAATTTTCAAAAATGAAGTTTAGTGAGTAAGCATAGAACTGTTTCATGAAATGGATAGCCTTCAGTGTATTCCTTAAGCTTTTACTGTTGGTTTCAAGGGCTTTAATGTTTTCTTTGTTTTGCAATGCCTAAAGTGGATTAGAGATCTAAGGATCACTGTTACAAGTTTTGTTTTGGATTAATGAAACAACATATAAGAGTTGACTGAAATGGTTCTACTTCTGTGACCTGTTCTATTTTATACTTTTAACATGAATAAGTTGCCTTTGTTTTACAATCAAGAAGCCAGATCTTCAGCAAAAGGGCACTGTTTACAGCAGCAGTGTGTCTGCCCAATTATTTTCCTGTGCAACCAGATCATGATACCTACACCCTGCTGAGTCAAGTCAGAGAATGGGGGGCTGTTCCAATTGGGACTCCCTTTAATGGGGATTGCAAGGTCATGCTTTTGTGGAGTCAGAAAGCTGGGGGTTTTGTTGTATTCTGTGGCGTCTCAAAAAAAAAAAAAAAAAAAAAAAAAGGGCATAGTCCACAGGACCACAAGGTATCCCAGGAACTGATACATTTGTTTAGTATTTAGAATCTAGGTAATGGTTTTATCTTCAGAAACCATGGTGCACATTATCAACTCATATAAATATACCATAGAAAGTTCAGTTTACTTTGAGGAAGTGTAAGTCCTGCAGATCTGGAATACATACATGATTTGTCACAAAGAAGGAAATCTTCTATGGAAAGTTCATATCATTCAGTACCTATTTAGATCTGATCAAGCCCTTGTCATACCTTGTCATCTAAGGGTACAGTGTCATGGGAAGTTGATGAGCCATGTGAACAGTTCGTTCACTACTCCTGGAAGCAGGATGCCCCTATTCATCTTCCCTCTCTTTTCCAATGTATCATGTTGGTGTTGCTGACAGCCTTGAGTTGTTGGTGCTTGCTTTGTGCCACTGCTCATCAGACCTTTTCTGAGCTGCTTTCACTTAGAAACCAGGGAAAAATAAACCTGGCATATGGAATTGTGGCTTAGTGATTTTGAGCAGCATGTAGAAAGGCCTGGTGATTACTGGAGTTTGGAAAAGAAAGGGAACATTGGCATCAAGTACAAAAAGATGTTTTGGAAAGAGGGTAAGAAAGAGACACTCCTTTTTCCTATGTTAAGTCAGGGATGGCCATGCAACCAATGTCCAATGCTACTGCCAAAAACCTTACCATGCTGATAACAAGAGTAGTCCTATTAGGGCTAGAGTGAACAAGTGTTAGCATTGCTGGAAACCCCTTTTGTAAAGTTGTCTCGTGTAAACAGATGGCTTGACTTGAATGAGGCTGCTCATGTGTTCACTTTTGAGCAGGGTCGTAGGGCTGTTCTCAACCTGCAATGCAATAAGTGAATTGGATGATAACCAAGCACATGGAATGTTCTGCAGTTCTTGTTGGCCTTCTTGCTGTGTTAACAAAAATTACTTTTACTACTGCAAGGTCTAATACATTTTAAAACCATTTCATGTGAAACAAACAAGCTCCAGTTTGTCTGATTTGAGTGGCAAAGTCTGTGGTGTCTTCCATAAGAATATTTGAGCTGTGTTTGTTAACTTTGCAGTTCGTTCTTTTCTGTATGAAGTCAGCCACAGAGTGCACTTTAAAGCCTCACTGAAAATGAGTGCAATACCTTTTGATTGTTGGCCTGTGTAGCTTTTCTTAATGGGAGTTAAGATTTAAATCCTACAAAATTTTGTAAGGCAGTAGAGGGAGAGAGAACCCCAGATGATCACTCTGTTAAAGGAGAAATCTTGTGGTTAAACACCCTGTACGGAGATACTGACTCTCTGGCCATCGATACAGCAGATGTGGTTGCAATCTTCTCCCAGCAGACATTTTGAAAGACTGATGGAAAACTTGTTGCTATGAGGAAGGGATTATAAATTAAAGCTTGCAGGCCTGTAGGCAAAAGCCTGCAGTCCTCTCAGCAATGTTATTTGGATGGTGTGTGTTAGCACTGAGATACTTGGGAGACAGCGTATGCCTTTCCTGTAGTTCTTTATGCTTGCTTCTGGATATAAGGACATAGTGTGTAGTATGTGTATGCTTTTGTGTTTCCAAGCATGTGGCAAGTGTAGGGCTTACATAGCTATACAAGTTAGGGAAGTTCTGTCCTACCATTAACCTCTGTGTCTGGAATGCTGCTTAGAGTAGCTAGCTAATGTAACTGAAAGAACTACTTAAAATATTATGCCCAGCAGCTGCCCATGAAGGGAAGTCACAGCAGAATCAAGCATCAATAAAAAGTCCAAATGCATGAGTAAATCTGACCATTACAGAGTTTAGATGCTTAGGGAAAATATAAGTAAATTGCTTCCATTGGGGTTGACAGGAAGAGTAATGTTTCAGGAGAAGATGGTATTTCTTGTATTTATCATCTCCTGATGAATTCAAGTACTGTCTTTTTAACATGGCACACTCATTGATATTACTATTTGCTTAAAAGGATTTTTCAATTTATTTTTTAAACTGAAAATGATAAAGAAAATGTGCTACACTTAGAAATGAAACAGCCAAGGGATGGTTTAATTCTTATTGCTCGTTTTCAGATCCTTTAAGATAAAACTGCATTTTTTGTGAGTGCATCGGACAACATTGTTGTTTCAGTTCGGGTGATCCTGGCAGGGGGTTTGGAACTAGATGATCTTTAAGGTCCCTTCCAACCCAAAGCATTCTATGATTCCATGGTCCTTCTCAGGCCTGCCATAACATATGGAATTTCCTTTTTGGGAAGCTTGATAAGAAGTGACCAGCCATTAGCTGCTAACTGAAATGGAGTCACTACTGAATAAGGGAGAAATGTGATGTGTCAATGCATCCAAAGGAATATATGTAGTTCCCAATGTCATGGGCAGTAGTGAGCAGCATTAGAATGTCTGTCTAGGCACACTAGATGCCTGTAGCATGCAGTCTATCCTGTATGGACACATCAATTCTGCTTTTCTGACTACGTTCTCACAGGTTTAGTTTGCAAGGAGTAACTGTTGCAATTTTTGAAATTTGTGCAAAATGATGACTAGTGTGCCTTGTGAAGCTTTGGGGCACAGCTTAAATTGTCTTCTTTTTTTTTAATCTAGCATCCTACTAGTATGATGGCAAAGAATTTTGTTGTGGATGTGCGTTCTGTGGCGGGAAGATGAAAATAGCTTTCATTTTATTTGCTTACCATGTTTATTATCTGTAAGGGAAGGTGATTTATATTTTTTTGTGGCAGGTTCTATTTTTCATTTAATAACTTACTATAATATAAGATTATAGTAAGGTTTATAATTTGGCAAAATGTTATGTGTTTCATAGCCATTTTCATTCTAGTAATGATACAGAAAAGAAATATAAAAATGACACAATTTCACTGTCACAAACTGCTCAGGAAGGCTCTTACTGAGGCTAGTTCCTAGTGCTACAATGACTCATCAGCTTTCAGGAGAGCATGACGGAATGGAATGCAGGTCATAATCTCAGCATGGGGTCTGATTTTGAAAAAAAGCAGCACATTGGTTGGAAAATGTATTTAAAAGACTGTACAGCTCTCAAAACGAGAAAAGCTTCCTGATAGTGTTTATCTGCTACTGCATCTGTGACACTTTCTCAGTGGTATATACTGTACATGGTCTCGCTAAGTTTAAGCACTTTTTTTTTTCTTTTCACTTTCCACACACTGTGTAGTTGTAAATACTTCCTAGTCTTGAAGATTTTCTTCTTTTGGTCATATTGCACCCCCCTTGTGTTACCCAATTGTTATTCTACAGCAGCCTTGAGGCCATTAGCAAGGTTCATTCTTATGAAAATGCTTGGGATGCTTCCTTCTGTGAGTAACTGTGGGTGTCTTTATTTCTACTGTGTTTGCCTGTTCTTCTTCCTATTTATGTCATATGGTCAATTAGAACAGATTTTTGCATACTTAATGTGCCATTCATGAAAAATAAGCAACTGAGATTTAGGAGAGCTGGGATGTGTATGCTTCCCTAGAGATCCATAGTGCTTGCTTCACTTACCCAGCTAACACAATCACAACTGATTTATGTGGATTAAGACACCTAATGTCAAGACAATGGTTGGGATTATCCAATTTAGTGCAGAACATGTTCTTTACATGTAATGTCTGAAACACATTTTTATATTGAGAAGGCTAATCTTTCAGCAGCACTGCAAGTACTGGTTTTCTTGAATTTGGCCATACAGATAATAATTTTACTAAAATCTCTAAGGAGTAGAAACAGTTTTTGTTCTTGTCCTCCTGGAAAATACTTTATGTTCCGTTTAGATTAAAGAAAGTGTCCAAGAAAAATTAATGGCTGATCCTCAGTTATCACTGAAGTACAAGAAATTTGTCAGTGACTTAAATGAAAGAAGGAACCTGGTCTGTTCTATAAAAGAAATATTTACTTTATCAGTAGAAAGGAATATCACGTATCTATTAGAATTAGCCCTTAGTTAAAAGGATTGTTTCTTATTCCTGCCTTGTTATAGGACTATAAAGATAGTAAAAGTTTATTTATTGCTCTAAAAAAGTGCATAAGTTGAAGCAAGGTTATAAAGCAACTTAATTTTTATTAATTTGTTTATAGTACTATATGGTGGAAAAGATGTGTAGTACGGATATATACTGTTTGTGAGCGTGTATGATAAAGAAACTGTCATGGTATGAAATTTAAGAAGATTGGGTTTTTTTACATTTGGGATCAATGTGAATAATTTTAAAAGATTGAGTATCTTAATTTTTTTACTTCTCCCGGAATAATTGGTTTTAAAGTGGTAATGTAGAAACTGTTGTTACTTTGTTCTGAATACCAGAGCTTTAAGAAAAAAAAATTAAAACTGAGATTTTTTTTTTTTCTTGTGAGGTCCATATGTGGTATACCAAAAAATTAGGAGCTTTTTTCCTTTATTACTGGTTCAGGATTATACTTGAGAAAAAAAACCGTTAAGAACTAATTAATAAACCATTTCTGTTTAATCAGGCTGTTTGCATTTGCTGCTTTTTCAATTAATAAAGCTGAAGTAAGGTAGAGAGGGTGAGGATTATGAATATCTTTAATGTTGCTAGGAAGCATTTACAGTGTCATTCCTTTGAACTTCTTGTCTGCAGGAGACTTGAACCCCTTTTTTCTTTGCAGGAAAGCTTTCCTGCTTAGTTTCAGTAGATTAAAATCCTGAATTTTTTTAATTCTTGGATTTATGTTGAGGCATTAGCAGAAATTAATTTATAGTCTTTTTATATGTATTAACGGAAAACAGTTTAACATTGACTACAATAATTTAAAGTATTTTTATCAAAGATTTTGCATGTAAGCATTATTAAAATGATATTTGATGCTTTAGTTTTAACAGTTGTTTTAGTTGACAAGTATCTGTATGTGCAAGAACGTGCAGACACAAAGCACAGAATATAATGTAGATTTTGCTGGGGTTTTTTCCTGTTTGGCAAGTTAAGGCAAAGCATAAAAATCTGCTGATGCTGCAGAGAAACATGGTATTTCTAAGTCCATAATGAAAGACAATATTTTCACATTTGGTTTTGAATTTTAAGGTGCTTTTTCAAAAAAATCAGTGAGTAAAAATTTTAAATGTAGATATCGGATCTTACCAGTCAGAGTAGAACCCGGTTATTACAGCTTCTGATACCTGTCATTCTGCTGAACACAGAATGTGGTTTACTCAAAAATAAGTCCAGCTAGTACTGGTGAAGAACCAGATCTGTTCCCTCAACTTCAATCCTTTATCATTTCCACCAGTGCCCTCTGCCTTCCACTCCCAAATAATCTGAAATGTGCCTTGTTTCTTGTACTGTCTAATAATATTCATACCAGGAAAAGAGAGTGTGCCTCTCATGTACTGTGATTTTTTTTTTAATTTTTTAAAAAAATTTTTTTTTTTGGCTGCTAGTGGACTAAAAATAGAATATGAATATGTGTTGGTGAAGCGAAGAAAAGGACCATTCAGCCTCTTGGCTTCAGGGCACCCAGGGGAGTTCAAGGCCTATCATCTTTATGCTGCAAACTATCTAGAGCATGGCCCTTTTTGGTACATGATTGTACAGTGCAAGGCACAAGGAGTTCTTGATCAGCTGCTGAGTCTGTGGATGCTATTTTAATAATAATTATTTTGTTAC
This sequence comes from Entomyzon cyanotis, assembly GCA_024500445.1. NCBI lineage: Eukaryota > Metazoa > Chordata > Aves > Passeriformes > Meliphagidae > Entomyzon > Entomyzon cyanotis. Next base: position 8,643,023 of record JAKEPQ010001027.1, on the reverse strand, counting down.
ATGTAATTGGATGAGAATTCAGTAAAAGAAATCCTACACTTCCCTATCGACAATATATGGCTGTCTCTCTAGCACTTCAGCTTTTTTGCTTCACATTGTCCCTTGACTAGTCTTCTGTATGCCTGTCTATCTGTCTACAAAGATCTTGCAGTCATGTGAAGTGGGTGCAGATGCATATTTGTACTGTCTTTTTGTTGATTTTGCCAGTTTAAATTATTTCTATAATTTCCAGACATGTAGGTTCAAAAGATGTTTTTTCTTGCAAGATCTTGAAAACTGCAGGTAAATCTTGCACTGCTTTGTAATGCTTGTGTGGTCTGTGGTTTGGTTGTTTTTTTTTTTTTTTTAATCTGAAGAGACTGTATTAAATATGATGAAGTTTAAAGATTGTAGAAAGACTGAAGGTTAAATATTGTCTCGAGGTATATGAAAATTAGCATAATTTATCACTCTACTTTTCCTTATATATTAAATAATATGTGTTCATGTACCTATTATAGTTGCTAGCAGAATACTACTTTTCAGTATCATACGACATTATATGAAAATGAGCTAAGGTTTTTCCTGAGCTATGGATTTTGCTTCTTTCTACATTAGTGAGGGGGAACAGAGATGGAATTTCCAGAGGTTCAGCCTCCCCTCCTTGAGCATTCCAAAACCTCAGGCTGTCTGACATGTAATTAAGCTGGGCAAAAATCTGACATCAAAGTGTATGGAAGGTGACTCTCCAGGATTCTTTTACCTGCAAGGCCACTGGAGTGTTTGGTGGCTGAATGGGAGAGAGAGTACCCTTTGCTAGAAGGCAGGAAGGGAGAAAAGAGAGCTTGTCACTTCTCTATTGGTAAATTTTATGTGGAGGAGGTTTGTAATTCACAGTCTGTTTACATTTACTCGTTAAAAACCTGGAGATGTATTACAAGTGGAGCTGTTCAGTTGAAAACATACTGCCTTGAAGAACATTACTCTTTTAAATGCAAATAAATCTGTTGAGGGAGTTGATTCCTGAAGTGTAAAGTACTTGCAGCAGTGTAAGTTTGATTTTTGGGTGGACAGTTTGAGAGTGGTAAAATCTACCCTGGGCTTAATACATTCCTCATTACTTTAAATTCTTCATTCAGGCTTAACTACTAAAAGAAGTGTTAGCAGTTCTCAAAGGCATTATGAGTACAAGGAAGGAAGAACGAATGAGGGGTTTTGGCCTATTCTGTATAGTCAGAATGAACAGTCATGGCCCTTAATCTGTGGATGATAAATACAATTCAGAAGATTTGTGGTCAGAGTTAAAAGTGTGAGGGACTTCAAGGTTCAATGGGCAGGTAGAAAATGTATGAAAAGAATACAAAAACTAGAACTGTTCAGGGAGGAACTGCAAGGAGCCTAAAGTTATGCAGGGGGCAGAGAGTAAGGCTGTTTTGGTTCTATTATAAGCCAAACGTAACATCTTGCTTTTGAGACAAAAGGATTTTTAGCTTTAATTCTGAAACTAGATATTTCTATACAAACTATGGGAAAAGTGAAGCCCAGTGGAGGCTGAGAGGGTGTAGTGGACTGCCTTCATGTTGAGGGCTGTAGGCCTGTGGGTTTCACTGTGCTGTGAAATTCATGATGCTGTTAACCTCTCCTTCTTCTGCTGGAACTCTCTATGACTTAATGTGACATTGAGTAGCATTCGTTAGTGGTGTGAAGGTTGACTACCATCCTCTAGTGGCAGTGGGGGTTGTCATTGGCAGTGGTTTACCATAGGGTACTTCTTTCATATGCAGGCAACAATTGTTGCAGAAAATAAGGTGAATAGTGGTAGAAGAGGCACTTATTTTTAAAAAATTAAAAGTAAGAAAAGGTATTTTGTTTAGTTAGTAATTTTCTCAGTCTTTGCTCTGACAAAATCACTATTATGTTGTTCTGTTCCAGTGGAAAATGACTACCTGGCATAATCTTTCTGAGAATAGCTTTCCCAGAGCTAGTAATGTAAACCTTCTTGTTTTACTTGGGCAAATTCTGAATCTTAAACATTCACTCAGAGTCTCTTACAAGAGAATCCCAGACACAGAGAACAATGGAAAGTCCAGTGACAAAGTTAGCATGAAGCCCCAAGACAAGAAGTTTAGAAATAGCAGTTTGATCTATATTTTTCCAGTGATGTTTCTGATCTTTGGTTTGCAATTTCAGTATTAGACTGGTTTATATTAAAGGCAGTATCATATATTTGTTGTTTCTTTGGTGTTTTCCTGAATATCAAGCAGTTGAAACAGATTTAACCTTTGAAAATTATTTTTGTTAATGCCCAGAGATCCTTTTATATATATGTATGTGTGTGTGCGTGTGTGTGTTGTGGTGTGATTCCTAAGGTCTGCCATACATTTTTTTAGCCCCTATTTTAGTAGTGCTTTAATCACAGTCAGAAGACTAAAACTGAATTATAGTGAAAGTAGATCAACACCAAAAATTCAATAATTTCTGAATCTTGAACTTTCAAAAGTCACCCAAATTCTGTTCTATTAGCAAATTTTAAGCATGACAGTGAAGACTGATTACTTTATTGCTTGTTTTTAAACTCAGTGGTTATTTCCTTCAGGAATCTTGCTAACAGGATTCTGTTTGCCTGAAAGAGGTGTCTGCTTTTGTCAGCATTTGTCAGAGTAAATCTGAATTTCTATGGAAATCAGCTCATTAGTATTAATTTTTTTTTGTTATATGTGACTGATTAATGAGCTGCCTTACCATTAAAAAAAAAAAAAAACCACAAAAACTTACTGAAAGCAAAACCGTCCATAAAATTACTAATGACTAATTCTTCACTGAATTGAGGCTTCAGTTAATGTCAATAAACAAGCAAATACCCCTTATTTTCTGACAGTCCTTGCTCTTGCTGAAACCCAGGTGCTGCAGGCTCACATTGCATAGAATATACCAAATCTGGTTATTGCTGACATGGTTATTTTTCTTTCATTATGGATATTTCTCCTGGGTATTTGTAGCAGTAACTTTGTAATCATGCGTTTTTCCTCTGATTACTTTCTCCTTTATTAAAGTTAGAATTGTTTTTGCTTACAGATGAAATACAAGCTTTTTAGAACCTTTTTGGGAAGTGCCCTTGATACCGGAGATCACTTTTACTTCTTTTGTATTACTGATTTTCAAAGATTGTTTTCTTAATGAATTTACATAATTATCTGCTAGGTCATTTTCTTTGTTCCAAAGATAATATAAACCAGTGATAAATAAAGTATTACTGTTTCATAATTTTTGTAGGTGTTTCAGAGCTCTTGGCCTTCATTTATAGTTAAGCACAGCAGATAACATTGTAAAGCTTAATGCTATAATAAATTAACTATAACAGGTCTACTGAAGAATTGTATAAATGGACATTTATACGGCGCTTACTGTATGTAGGTGTGAGCATCTTAAACTATAATTCTGAAAAGTATTATGGAGTGTAGCAGAACTGTGTGATTTGCAGGTTTTCTGTTAACATCCAGTTACTGTTTCTGATACTGTACAAAGACTGCGGTGTTTATACTGCTTTTTAAAAAGTTTATCAGTGTTATCACCTCGTTTTAATCACTATAAGGGTATGTTTAACTATAAGAATACAAGATAGGCAAAATAAATTATTATCATACATAGTGCTTGAAATTTTTTAGCTAGTTATTATTTAGAAATAATATACAAATTGCTCATATTGCTTGTTTATAAGCATCTGTTTCATTAAAAATTCTAGTCATGTGGATGCAGATTTAATTCTATATTGTAACGTCTTTTTTAATTGACTATGAATGTTCCAGTTGTTTTGAATAGTAATAATATGCTAAACACACAGGAAGATTTACTGTTTCTTTTGCAAAGTAATTGCAATCGATAAAGCGTAGGTTTGTGTTGTGTTTTTAGAGCTTTAACTGCTAATCTCATATGAAAATGTTGCTTTGTAGGGCAAAATTCAGGGAGAGGGCCTGGGATTCCAGAGTGAACTTGTACATTCCTTCAGGGCATTTTTGCAAGGGAGGTTGTTGTGTTTTAAAGGTAGTTGATAAGAGACCTGCACCACCAACCCCAGACCTGCACCACCAACCACCATCATGCATTAGTCTATAGAAGGTATTTGGGTGAACATACTCCTGTACCACTCCGTACCACCATTTATCCAAGTGAAATTTTTGACCATTTGCAGGATACATTATAAATCAGGGTGTCACTACCAGACAATCAGATTTGAACATTCCTTGCATAAAGTAGCTTGCCTATATCCCTAAGGAATACATCACTTAACTGTGTTTATGTGACAGTGTTGATATGCCTGGTTTTACATGAAAGTTAGGTAGCGTGTTTTTTATGTCATCATGAATTCACAAAGTAGGTAGTTGTGCTTTATGTATACTGAGGTTATCTTCTCTGGACAAATCACTCAGAATAATTGAAAGGTGTAATTTTATCATATGGTTATTAATTAAATCAAGAAACAGGATTTTTTTTTTCTTCAGATTTGGACTTTGCTACTACCTCAGGTTTTGTCAGTGTTCCTCTCTCTGAGGTGCTGACAACAGATTAACATGAAACAGAGCTCTGTTGAACCTAATTATGTTGTAGCTCATTGTTTTGAGGACCTATAAAACTGTTCACTCCCTTTTATGAGGCTGTAGTCACAACGAAAGGCCATAAACAGGGCCTTTTCTCTTCCCTACAGACTGGAGATTTCATTAGTTGACTCTAATAAAGGCCTGATCCAGCTGCATTTACACCTGGGAATGAATGCTTCTTTATCAGGTCTTAATCCTTAGTAGATCAAGCAGGAAAGAATGACAGCAGGATAGCTTTTGATCAGCCATAAATGTCTGAAAGCTTAATTTCTTTTAAAATTATTTGCTATTCAAGTCTTGACTGAAGACATGCTTTCCCGTACTTCAGAAGAAATATTTTAAGTATGAGTGCATTGTTAAAACACAAAACAAAACAAAACTGAGATCTTTCTCTACTTTCAAGCAGTTACCACTAAAACAAGATTTCCACATCAGCTAAGGGGATTTTTATTGTATGTTTTTAAATCCTCATAGACTACGGAGAGCACTAATGTTTAGCATGTTTAGCCCTTAGAAATAATGTGGAAAGTGATGCCCTACCTTTATTTAAAGCCTATACTGCTTGGGAATTTAAAATTGATATGTTTCTGCTAAATAGGTTTCTGTACTGTAGGTACTCCAAGACTTTTTTGCGTTATTTTTCCTTTTTTATAACTTTTTTTTTGTTTGTATAATATACAAATACTAAAATTATTGGAATTTTCTAGCAATTTTGTTCAGTCCTGTAATGTTTGAAGAGGGTTCTTTTTTTGGTTTTTTTTGTTTGATTGGGTGAATAACAATCTTTTTTATATATGCTTTTTAATATTTTTTTGTATTATCTCTTGTTGGTTTTTTTTCTGTGTTATCATTTTCTCTCCATGCTGCAAGGCCATGGATAAACTAGAGTTGATGATTTCACTGTCTGTTTTCACGTGTTTGCATTGCTAAGGTGCTTGTTGCTCTGTTTCACCCCAGGATGTGAGCGGGGGCAGTTTCGCTGTGGCAATGGTCGCTGTATTCCTGCAGACTGGAGGTGTGATGGGGCTAGAGACTGCTCGGATGATACAGATGAAGCTGGCTGCCGTAAGTGAAACAAACACAGAGCTACTCTTCTGGAATATAGGAAATTAGGAGATCCCAATGTGCTCAACTGTACCTGTGGTACAAGAATGAATATTGAATAGGGAAAAAAACTATTGTTTGAGAGTCTGCAGAAGTTGTCTTGAGATACTGTAGAATCTATTTGAGTCATATTCCCTGAGCTTGTTTGCTTTGGTAGACAGAAAATCAAGTAGTGCTCAGCTTCTAACATTACTTTAACCTTTTCTTATGATTAATATTCTAAGTAGATGTGGAAATGTGTTGTATTCTATTTTCACTGTAATCCTGAATATTGGATGTACATACAGCTACCTCCAGCATCACTTGTGCTCCAAATCTTTGGATTTTTCAGACCCTGGACAACTGACTGTACCTACTGTGCCCAAAACAGTAATGTTTAACTGTCTAGAGTTGATTGTGCTGTGTCAGCAGCTCAGGAACAACAATTTTATTCATATGGACAGTAATACCTATGCACAAATATTGTCTCAAGCTGAATGGAAAAGTTGAGAAAATGAAGAATTTCCCTCCACAGTCTGTTTTCAGGGACTCACCTGTATTTTACCTTCTCGGTTCTAGTATTTGCAGTCTTGTAGGCTGGTGCAATTATCATCCCCCTTACAGGTTAGGCCAAGTTTTGCCTTTCAGCTGATAGGGAGTGAGAAAGACTAATTTATATCAGTTCTTTTCACACCGTATTTTTTCTTTGCTGCTTGACCCATGTAGTAATCAAGGTCATTGACATGTCTTGGCAGTCTGATTTGCTGCTTAGTACTTCAGTTAGCTCCAAAAACCCAGTGTAGTCCTTGGTGAAGAATGCCTTTAAACTGGCAAAACAAAATGGTGTTGTCCTATAGCAATGAAAATTAAACTTCATTTTTTTGAGTTAACTGTCCTTTAAAAACAATATGTTGATGTGCTATAGGTAGTGGGGCACATCAGTGCCTAGCAAGATACTGTTTAAAACTGGTCTGAGGTTAAAATCATACTAAAAGATTATTCTTTGGTTCTTGAAGCAGGACTTAAAAGAATATGCGTGAAGTACATGTCTGTAGTATGTGATTAATTTTATCCCTCTACTTAGTTTACCACTGATGTTATTTTGTACTTTTCAACTCTAAATCTACAAATTGTTTTAATTTTCTCCCCTGATGCTTTGGTTAAATTGGTAGTTGTGCTTGCATACCATCCCATGAGCACAAAGCGTTTCAAGTTGACCTTGTATTTCTGCAAGAACATGATCCTGAGAACAAGGACGGTCAAGACCAGGGTCCTGCTTACTGGACTGTGTTGTACTAGTGGTTCTTCCAGGAATATTAACTACGGATGGAGCACGCTGTGACACAGTTCCAGACATTTATTTTGATCTGTCTCTTTGATGGCTCCTTGTTGTTTGTCTATTTAAAAAGTACAGAGTGGAGCTGTAACAACGACATTCAGATTGTTCTGATCTGACCCTCACTTTTGCCTCAGGAATTCACAGGGAAGAATCATGAGCTTGTTTTGGAAGACCATCTGCTTACCAGGGATAGAGCACCTGAGGTGGAGTGAAAGCAATTGATCAGACCTCTGTGAGACTAGGCAAGCTAGTATGACTCTATACATAAGTGAAAAAGGGGGTCTGCCAGAGGGCAGTTCAAAACCTGAAATTATTTTGGGATCTCCCTTCTAGAGGAGCTTGTGTCTCCAGGAGAGGATATAAAGCTGAAGATTGCTATGCAGAAGTTGACTAAGCTGAATTTTGCCTTTGAGCATTGTTTTTCTGGTCCACTTTCTCCTCTCTGATCTGTTTTCTTTGATCTGCTAAATGCTTCATGTGTTTCATGGAAGTTACAATTCATTGACACTTGAACCTTAAACCTTCTTCTCCCTTATGCAATTATTTTCTTTGAAAGTTCTATCCCAGATGTCTGTGAAATGACAATTTTTTTCATTGCTTACACTAGCACAACCTACCTGTGAGGGAAATCAGTTTCAGTGTCAGACTGATGGTGAATGTATTCCACAATCATGGGTTTGTGATGATGAGGAAGACTGTGAGGATGGCTCAGATGAGCATCAACAATGTCGTAAGTATTTTAACTTCTAGTGTTATATCAGCTTTGTGAAATAATGTGTAATTCACATAGCAGCATATTGAGAACCTACAGTAACAAGCCCTTTGTAAGTACAGAAGTCTCTCTAAAATGTTTCTAGAAATTAGATAATCTGAAGTCTGAAGCAGATAAAATGCAGAAAATATGCATATCTCCAAGTATTGAAATCTGAAAATTACTCATGTTTCCTTTAATTAAAAAAAGAAAAATAAGAAGTGTATAGTAGTTTTATACTAAATTTTATACAAAAGCTAGTAATTTCAAAAATGGTGACATAGACATAATACTGTATCTACGCTATGCATTGGCTAATGAAATTCACACTGGCATCTCAGAACTATATAAAAAAAAATTTAATTCTTTCTAGATAACTTTGAAATTTATTTGTATGTAAAATAGGAGGAATTATCAAGCAGTTCAAGCAAACATTGATAAATATTCTTGTATGATTTTCAGCAATGCTATTTAGTAGCATAATTATTTAGAATTACCAGAGCTGTTCTTTCTCACATGCAGAGAGGAGAAATACCTATGATCTTGGTATATGATGAGAGTGTAGTTTTTCATTATCCTTTGGACAGCTTACACTTAGACCATAATTCTGATTAGTATTTCACTTTAAACGTGCTAAACAGTGTATTATTCATGTTTGAATTGCCGTTTCCAAGTAAAGTGTTCCGTGTTCTCTGTACAGTTTAGATCAAGAAACTAATTTACCAGCCTAGCTGCCACAGCTAAAGGCTTTGCTCTTTTTTTAGTACTGATAGATAAATAAAATATGTTACTCTGGTCTATAATTTAATGACTAAGCATTTTGAAGGGCTGTAAGTACACGCCAAAGTGGTGAACAGTCAACTGAGATGATTACTGCATCCAGTTACATTCTCTGCATTATTGCATAAGACAAGAGAACAATTGTGTTCTGAAGGATGTTTTTTCTACCACTTCCAGTATTAAACGTTACTTTAAGTGATATTTTCATTTTGATTGTATCTATAGTTTTTTTATAACTTCTTTAAACTGAGCAGCTCTGGAGCTACTCACCATATGCCAGGGAGGTTAAAAATGTTTATTTTGGAAGGATTTTGCTCACAGACTTGGTTTTTGCTTTTGCATCTTCATACTTCCCACTGAGGGTGGAAAATTTTGAATGGTGGTTAGCTACCTTTTGCTCCCCTCTTCCTCAGAGAAGGTGTCAACACAACTGCTGGTTATGTTTTAACTAAGTAATCTGTAGATACAAAATGCAAAATGAGCAACAGCTCTGAGTTTGACTTTTGAACTGGGTCACTTGTAACATTGTTCACCATGTACTGGTTAATCATAAGAGTTAAAACAAATTTGTTTTACTTTGCTGTCCTGCTCTTGTTTTTCCTCATGACACTAGTATCCCAGCAGCTGATCTTGTTTTGGGAACACTGCTGACAGAAGAAGGCATAGAGAGCCCCTGCAGAGCCACAAATGACAAGATGTCAGTGTATAGACTGGGGTGATGCTGAGATATAACTTGAGTTTGAAAGAAACAAATGTGCAGGTAGCAGAGGGAAGGGAAAGTTAGCATTAAGCTTGTCCTTCAGCCATATATTCATAGATTCATATTAGTTTGCCTAAGAACTGAAAGTGTAATTTAGCAGTAGTGGAATCAAAGTGGAACTGAACAGTTTTATGTGGTTGCTTTTACTGACAGCTGTCATGGGAAGAGACATAATCATTCTTAATCCTCTATTAGTTATATAATGCAAACTATTCCTCACTGTTGAGGCCCTGGCTGTAATTTGAAAATGGTGTCTTACCTCCAATTGTGCTATGTTTACGTTATTACATTCCGGTTGACTGAATAACTTACAGTAACTGACCGATTTTGACCCAGTAACTAAAATAAGGGAGAAAACTTTAAATCAGTGAGAACTGGTAATTTAATATTTTAGGCAGAATAATTATAGGGAGGTAATTTTTAACCTAGAGGTCAATCCTTCATTGGAGAGAAGTGGTGACCTTGCAGGCTACAGAAGCCCTCACAAAGCTATGCTATCTGCCATGTGCTTGTCAAGTGTTCTTTAAACCCCTTGAGTACACCAAGATACAGAGGGAAAGAGTGTTATACTGATATTTATGAGAAAGACAAAGTAGTTACAGAGGAAGGAAAATATTTTTTCTCGTAAAAAGTCTTGGTTGATAGGAAAGACTGACTGTGTGCCTGTTTGTTGCAGCGGGAAGGACGTGCTCGAGCCAGCAGTTCACGTGTTCCAATGGGCAGTGTATCCCGGGCACGTACTGGTGTGATCGAGTGGAGGACTGCACTGATGGAACAGATGAAAGAGCCTGCCGTGAGTCTTAACTCCTAGCACGAGATCTAGTTTCATCTCATCCCTCTGTGGCATTTTAATACATTTGTAAGATTAAAGGGCTTGTTGATGGATGGGATGACCACAATATGCTTTTTGTTACAAGAGTTTCATTTCAGATTCTTTTGTGTATTAGAGCTGATGTTCTGATACAGATCCGTTATCACAGAACTCAAGTGCCAACTGCCATCACAGGATCAGGTCATATTCTTTGTCATTGTCTGAAAGATAATTAATATTGCATTGTAAAAAAGCAACCATGTTTAATTGGCTTATAACTTTGGGACACTCAGAGCTAACTTTGCCAAATTTTTTCATATATTTTTTGCATACTGCTTATGAAATCAGTAGTAGTTATAGCCTGTATAGAAAAGCAAAATTTGACTCCAGATGACTTATTTGAGGAAATTTGATCCTTCCAAAAGCATTTGTATTCCAGACTGCAGCTTTCTGTGAAGATGATTTAGTCGTATTGTATTCAGACTGGTTGTTTATATTGTGCCAACAAAATGCAGATGGACAAGCAGTATTTTTCACTCTTAACTTCCCCAGAGTTGAGGCTGCCTCTCTGGTGACAGTCTCCTTAGATTGAATACTGATGGAAAGGAAAGCTGGCCACAGAATAGAGGCCATGTTTTTCAGAAATCTTTTTGTCTAATACCTACAGAACAAGGTGTAACTGGTGTGTCTGTTCATTGTTAGTCTTAAGGAAAAGCTTCACCCATCCTGAGTGACTAACATATCTAACATATAAGCTGCTACTCCAGCTGTCAGAACATAGTGTGCCATTGGGAAAAAGACGTAACTGTAAACTTCATTTGCAACAAGAACAAGGGTGGGAGGTGGGGGAAGAGGTTAGGGTGGTAATGGATGGACAAAGAAGCAAGAAATAAAACATTGTTAATGGCTGTGCATAGGGGAAAAAAGGGCATATGCATATGCTGTGTAAAGGAAGACTACGTGGTCAGCTGACTGCTAATGTGGTTTATCCCTGGCTCACAAGTGGCTAAAATTGTCCCTGTGTAGAATGAAAGGAGATTTAGGACTACATGGTATAAGATGTTCCAATAAGATGTTGGAACTTTTTAGTGTAATAGACCCACAGCCAGTTCTGAAGTCACCAATACAAATGGCCAACAGCCGAGATCCAAAGTACCCAATGTCATTGCTGGAAGAATATCTTCTTTAGATTAGCATTTTTTTCTCTTCAAGTTTAGAGGAAGAAAAGAAGTTGGTAACTTAATTTAACAAATCTATCACATGTGAAAAAAAATCCTGAAGAAAAGATACCTGTTTTAAAAATGCATTATTCATGAATTAAAAAAGGGGAACTGCTGAGCATCTCTGAGAAACCTATGAGTAGTCATTGAGTGTGGAACAGCCAGGTGCCATGGTATGATTGTTATAATGCAGTAGATCTGTCACAGTCTGGGAGTGGAGTCCTAAGGGTAATACTTATGGTTCTTGTTTCAAACTAGAAGCTGCTGTGATGTTTGAAAATTGAATAACACATTTTATTTCACATTTAACATTCTCAGCTAGGTAAATTAAAAAGGCAGTTAGGAAAGGGCCCTCTAGATACATTAACAGTAGCACTCTACTGCTGTGGCAGAAACCCAGTCATTGCTGCATCAGCAAATAGGTCCCATGACTGTTGTGAGGGCAGCATATTTAGCCCCAAGGAGAGGGACTGCCTCCTATCATTCAGCAGCCTCTACTCTGGTTTATTAGAATATGTGTTGACAGTCTCTCTAAGACAGAAGAATGACTGTGACTTGGAACATTGAAAGTGGGAGTGTTGGACCAGTTTAAAGAAATGTGACAGTGCTGAAGACAAGAGGATCCAAGAAGAATGTAGTGACAAGACTTGTGAGGAAGGCTGGTTAATTTTATTGCCTTTTTGTCTTTGCAAGGCCTGGAACTTTTAACAAAAGCCATAAAATAAAATTTACACTTTTGTGATTTTATGATTATCTGTATAGTACAGCTTAATGTGTTTGATTTTTGTGGTGGATTCTAATACTTGCTTTGAATGTGAATTTTTCCCACTGTTTAGTGTATTTCCTTTTCCACATTACCTGACATAAACAAATGTAAGAGGAATAGTATTTGGCCTGTTTTGGCCTTCTCCTTTGTCACAAAATTTCCCTTATTTAATTTGAACTGAAAATTTTCATAAACAAAAAAGAAACATCCATGAAAAACAAAAGAGTAAAGCTATTTATAATTGATTCTGGTGTTTCACAGAGCATAACAAAATGCAAACTTAGGTCCATTTACTTACGCCTTGCACTCACTTATCTGTCTGGAAACAGATTTAGATTGTAAAGAAGATGAAGTTTTATTTCTGAATAAGTTACATTATTTAAGAAAGTAGTCAAATACAGAATGTCACTAATATAAAGTAATTCTGCAATTAAACTTGTAAAAAACCAGAACAAAGGAATTCAGAGCCTTAGTCCATTTTATTGCTAATGGGATTAACAGCAAGAGAAAACTACCCGTGCAGAGGCTAAGATAAACATCAGAACAATGTTTCAGCTACAGGTCATACAATTAGTGCACTGAAGCTCTTTTAAGTTCATAAAATTGTGGCTTTTAATTTTCTTTTGATATGCATATTGGGTTGTTTTGTAGCTTTTTTGAATAGTCAGCAGCTATCAAATAATTTAATTTAAAAACTGTAGAAACATAGAATGAAATAGCAGACTATTTGGGGTAGCAAATACTTTTTGGGAGTAGGCAGCCAATACTGGTGTAATTTTTCTCTGTTACATACTTTATTTCTTTCAGTTAAAGGTGGAATTCTCTCTCCTGCTTCAGCTTCATAGTTGAAAAATGAAAATCCTGGCAATGTCCATTTTGCTTTGGTGTGACAGAATAACCTTTCTGGATACTGCTCTGGCATCTGAGCTCTGCACTGAGTCTGTGAGGGAGAAAGGGGCAGTACTTTAAAAACATTGTTTGAAGCTAGTGGGCTGAGTGTGGGCCAAGAGACACTGTATTTTTGATTCTAATTTTGATGTTGAGTTACTGCCACAGGTCAACTGCCTAACCTGTGAATTCCTGCCTGTTGTTTGCTATGCTAAATAGCTGTTGTGGTCAGGAAGTGGGCAGCCAGCTCTGGGATTAATTTGCAGAGACCAGGGTGAAAGGGAATAAAGGTCAAGAGCTGAAGAGATCATAAGGGATGTAGTACAAGGAAGAAGAAAATGGCCATAGTCAGAGACTAATATTCTGGATGTTGGATAAATTACATGTAGCAGCTATAGGACAAGGGAGAATTCAGGCTAAAGGAAATACCTCCACCAGGAAGATTTTGAGACAGGGAAGTAGCAAAAGTGGAGCAGTCTAAGGCAGGCAGCCAAAGACTAGAGTCTCAGGGATCAAAATCAGGAATTAAGGCCAGGAATGAGAGTCTGGTCTGTCTGCCAGCTCTGAAAGCATCTCTGCAATGAACACTGCCTGGTATCGTGTGGCTCATAGGACTCTTGGGCTTGGAGTAAGTCTACCTCATGGTGTCTCTGGTAGGCTGTGAGCTGCCTGGGCAGTGATTTGACTACTGTGAGGTGGTAACTCATGGCAGTGAGTCAAAGGGTTTTAATTAACTTCATTTTGTAAAATGTTTTTAAATGTTGCAATAAAAGACACTTGTTAGTAGGAAATGGCCTTTTTTCTTTTTCATTTCTCCTTCTTGTAACATGGCCTAGGGTTACGGAAGCTTACAGTGCTGACTGTGTGACAGAAATCAGCTTGTGCTGAATCAAATACTAGTTAGAGCTGTTCCCTGTAACAAATAGCAACAGGAAACTTTGCAACAGCAAAAGTTTCCTGTTGCTGTTTTTGTATGGATTTATTTTCAGCTTGCAGAACAGAAGAGTGCAAAATAGTGTAGGGTTAGGAATTCCTGGGACATAGGTTTCAATCATCTTCTCTGAGTCCGTTGAAAGATGCTATTTAAATGTGTTTGCAACTGTTGCCTTGAAACAGTTACAAGGAGCAAGGTGCTTCATCCGTCATTTGTGCTGGTGTTTTACTGTTATTTATGTTGTGCGATTGATGTGCTGGCATCAGGGAGAAAGACGGTGTGGAAGTATTTTGGCTTAGAAAGAGATGCCTGAGGGGAGGGGAGAGTAAGAAGAGCTCTCTTTCTTCCTGAGCATTGGAATGAATATAGGTGAAACGCATTCCCCCTGTTTTCACAAAGCGCATATTATCTTCTAGGAATTGTCATGACTATGGAAACATTTCTTCTTTTTAGTTTTCTGTAAAATTAGTCACAGGTTCTTGGGAGGAAAAGGTAAAGGAAATAGTATTTATGTTGGAGGCTATTCACCATTCAAAACAAGGTGAAAGAAAACACTGTTTTTATTTTTTTCTGTCCCTTTACTTTTTCCTTAATGCTGTGTTCAGTCATATACTGTCTCCTTTTACTCTCTCTTGTACAACTGTATTCCCAGACCTCCTTAGATGCAAACTACCTACTGTGTTGTCCTTTTAACTCAGAACCTTATCCTTCCTTTTTTGCTCTTTCTAGTCCATTTGCCACCAACCTAGAAAGAAAAAAGAAGTTCTGTTCCCTGGAAGAGAACCCTTTCAAGTAATTCACAGAACACTGACACTTTTCCCATGTGCCCTCTACAACAGAGGCAGTATGATCAATTTCTCTGATTGGTATCAGTTCTTGCATAGCTGTGGGGTTTTATACTCAAATGCACTAATCTTGAATCAGGTGTGTACAGAGAAATCTTTGTGTAAATGAAAAATCAAATAAAATCTAGGAAATGTTTATTTTGCAAGCCTCAAGTGCGGTGACGGATGTATGACCTTCCCACTTAAACTCAAAATGTTGTGATTCTCGCTTTCCAGCTTCATTTGCTGGAGAACTTTTCATTGTCTCGATTGTATAGGTCCTTCAGTTTGGGGAGTTCACCCTATTCCTACCTTCTCACTGCCAAGACTTAGATTCTTCTTTTCCTTTTAAGACCTCCCCATTTGGTGATAGGAGTAGAAGAACCAAGCTCACTCATAGCTAATGTTTTCCAAATTTTGGAGAGAAAGAATGGGAGTTTAAGTCCTGAGGTTTTTGCAGTTGCAAGGACAGGCATTCCTTTGTTTTCAGATATCGTAGCATTGTTATGAAGTTCTGGTTTGACTTCTTTCATTCTCCCAGCATTGACACCACAAACACAATATTACAGGTGCATCTCAAGTGTGTTATTTCCACACAGGCTTTATCTAGACACCATTGGAAAGTGTAGCACAATGTCCTCACTGAAGCCAGCATTTCTTGCTTGATTCTTTTACCTTTTCTACTTCTCCTCACATAAAAGTAACCCAGGTACTGCAGAACTGTCGTGATGGCACAGATGTTCCTGAACCCTGCAGGGCATAGGCTACAGCCTTTGGTGTAGCTCACAGCTTTGCCATTTTTCATGGGGCTTAATTCTTAAGGCCCCAGAAAATAAAAACCATTTCATTAAAATAATATGCTATAAGATGCAAAGAGTAAAATGTACAATGCATAATGCAGTGAAAAATATCCTTCAGATCAGTGAGCAGGCTGTTATCAGAACTATCATTTACTAACCCTAGTCTTTTGACAAGGGAATTGTGAATGGGATTAAATGTACAGAGAATAAAAATTGAATTAATCTCCATCAGGATTTTCAAAGAATGCTCCGGCTTGTGCAAGTACAATTAAAATAAAGAATCTGTACAGCAGTTTTGAAAAGAGAATAAGGAAAAAAATAATTTGTTCACATTCTGGTAACAACAAATTTAGTCAGAATGTATATTTTGAAGTGTCTTCAAAACATCTTTACTTATTGCTCTTCCTGGTATTTATTATAGTGATTTGTATTTATACAATACACTAGAATCTATAATATAAAAAAGATTTTGATAGGCTGAGGACATTTCCAGGCCTGCTGCTGGAGAGAAGACTTTGACAAAGTTTCCCTTCTTCTGAGGGAGTTTAATACAAGCTTGAGAAAATCTTATTACTAAGTAGATCCTTAGTCTGCCTGGATATTCTTGAAGAAACAGGCAGTGCAAGGCAATGGGTTCAATTGTTTATTTGTTTGACATTCAGTCCATTGGAAACAGTTTGGAACATCACTGGAGGCATTTGTGGGATATGAAGAAAAGTGAGGAAAATTACAAAACTATCCATTATAAATCCCATTGAAGCTTTTCTACTTCAGTGAATTAACAAGCATGTACCTTGTATTCTTCTTTTTCTTCCATTTGCCCTGTAATACTCACAGTATTCTTGTACTGCCATAGCTATTTCTGCTGGGCCTAAGAACTCCTGATGGTTCCTCCCTGTGATACCTTCTCTGCTTTCAGACAGGGAAGAAGCACTGATTCCACAATGAACATAAAACATGGCCCCCGGTCAGGCCTTGCTTTAGTCCTTTTTGTAGGCAGAGTTAATATTTCAGAACTCTTGTTGTTTCCAAAGCATCATGAATTATCCCTAAGCCTAACTAAAGCAAGAAAAAGATGAGAAGTCTGTGTTAGGTGTTTGTTTGAGAAGTGGGACCAAAGAATGCTTAGGGCATATGATGGCCTTGTCAGACTTTCAGAATGGAAGATTGGGAGCTATCCCTGAAGGGCCACAGGTAATAATGCTGTAGCTGGAACCCTGCTGATCTGCAACTACTGTTCTTTGATTAGGCACACACTGTTCCAATGTGCAGGTTGCCCCACCCTATGTTTACTGCAGTGAAAAAAAATGAAACGTAAATGAATCAGCTGGGGAGGTAGTCTGGCTAGACTTGTAGTGGACATGAGCACAGGTGCTTATCCTCTCATATGAGCAATTTAACAGTTAAAATCATACAAGTCTATTCCATCGGTAATTGAAGTTTTGTGGGCATGTGATAACAGCAGAAGCAAACAAAACAGTTTGCCACTTTCTGGAAAAATTGCCGCTTTCTTGAGATCTGCTTGAAGCAATTTTATAACCCATGTTTTGAATTCCAAGAGTATGAATGAAAATGTGCCTGAGAACCTTCTCTATCTGATTTATTAACTCCGAGAGAACTAAAAAGCTAAAAGGTGCTAAATGTAATTTGGCTCTTCTGTGTCTTGAGTTCATTTATCTTCTATATAGAGACAAAGGTTCAATAAATAAAATTTCTAAAATTAACCATTATTTGCTTTCTTACGTGCCATTTGACTGAAAAATGTAATTTTTGTCTGCGTGGGAATGAGCTAAACTATGAATTTATGATCTCCAACTCAACTCTAGCATGTACATATGTTTAATTTGTTGGATAGTTCCACTGAGTCAGTTCCACTGACTGCTTGTATGAGTAACTGTTCTCCGAATTGGTTTTAAGTTGTTTGAAATAATCCCTTGTATTTGCCTATAGGTCGTCTACCTAAGTAGAATATCCAAAACCTGAAAAATCATTATTTCTGCAGAATCTTTCTTCTTTTGTGAAGGGGGAAGCAAGTAATGAAAACCAGAGGTTTTAACACTGTTCATGGGACCTGGGATTTTAATATCCTTGGCTTAATTAGAACAAAACCATAAAAACCTGGGGTCTCTGAGTTTGAGAACTCATTACATATTAAGAGGATCTAGGAACTGTAAATTTCAGGAACTCCTTTGTTATCTTAACACTTTTATTGTGTTGTTGCTTGCAAAATTTTGTAGCATCCATCTAGAGGATATTCTTGAATATCTGTTGGAGAATACAGTATACTGGATAAATGGATTATTAGGATAGGACTACTAGTAATGGAGTTTCGTATTCCCTTTTTCCTTTAAATCAAGATATTCTATTGACACTGGATGGATATGACTTATTATAGTCTAACATTCATGCTAATACTAAAGGATTTTTTTATTTTAGACTACCCAAGATGTGAACAGTTATCATGTGCAAATGGAGCATGTTTTAATGCAAGTCAGCGATGTGATGGCAAAGTTGATTGCAGAGATTCTTCTGATGAAGCTAATTGCAGTAAGTAACATGTGCAGAGTGATCCCAAACAAATTTGCTTTATACACCTTCTTTTGGAGTTAAACACTGTAGTTTTCTGACAGATTTTCTGTATGTGTTTTTGTGCTAAAATCTCTTTCAGCACGTGGATGTACCAGTACGCAGTTTCAGTGTGCTAATGGAGAGTGTATCCCACGAGCCTTTATCTGTGACCATGATGATGACTGTGGAGATAGAAGTGATGAAAACTCTTGCAGTATGGTGGTTTTTTTCCCCCCACTTTCTTTAACTGTTTTACTAAGACCTGGTTCAAGCTGATAGCAGGAAGCAGATTGCTTGGCTATACAGCCATCAAAAGCTAGTCACTGTTCTACAAGGACTCTCTTGTATAGAAAGATGATAACTGCAGTGTTACTTTGATAGACTTTGTCTTTGCTGCTAAGTTCCTGGGTATGTGGTTTGTATTTGAATTTGCTGTATTGAGTGACAGTTTGGTTCTTAATGCATATAGTTACACTTACGTTGTAGTCATCTTCTTAATTTCAGCAGGAAACAAAGATAATTCCTTTACTCTGAAATCTCAATTCAGCGTACTTTTTTTTGGTCCACATTTGTCTGGTTCTTTTAGCATTTTTATTTTCTGATAGATGGAATTAGTCTTCTCAAATCATTCCTAGTGACTATAATGTACAACTTTACAAACAGATAACTGTGTAGATAGATGCCCTTTAGATGATCATGTGACATCTTTATTTGACTGCACCATTTCTGGAAATTTATTGCTCATTCTTTTTGTCACAATCAGTCCTGCATCTCCAGCCAGGGGCATGGCTGCAGAGTTATCACCTGTGTGAGGTATATACTTGAAAAGGTCCCCCACTGGTTATAGGATCTCAGTTAGTTTGCTATTCTGTGTTGCAGGAAGACCCCATGTTACCACGTAGTTGCTCTGTCCAGCCAAGGACCTCACACCAGTATGACTCCATACCACCACCACCTCACCCCAAATATTTCTCTCTTATGTCTTTGGCAGTTCCTTTCCTTTGAAGTACCCACAAATGTTTCTGAACTCTTGGCATAGAAGGCTTTGACATAAATGTTCATTGTTTCCTTAACTCTGAAGGCATAGAAATATTTTACTTTCTGATGTCTTGAGTATCATCATGTCAGCTTTCAGGAATCTTGCTAATAAGGTGTTCTGCATCTAGTTGCACAATTAATTGATAAATATAGCCTTCCCTTTTATTTCTGTAAAAAACTAAAGCAAAGCAACATTCATACCTAAAATGAGAA
This sequence comes from Entomyzon cyanotis, assembly GCA_024500445.1. Classification (NCBI taxonomy): domain Eukaryota; kingdom Metazoa; phylum Chordata; class Aves; order Passeriformes; family Meliphagidae; genus Entomyzon; species Entomyzon cyanotis. The sequence continues at coordinate 8,623,674 of JAKEPQ010001027.1, read as the reverse complement.
AAAACTGGCAGTGTTTGTAACATATACAAGATATGGAACTGCCTCAGTCTTTTAGGGGATACCATAAATTATAATCTCTGAGACAATATTGATATTTTTAACCTTTTAGCCGCTTAGAGCAGTTAGATTTTCTCATGTGTCTTTCCATAGCTTATGCAACTTGCAGAGGCAACTTCTTCACTTGCCCAAGTGGCCGTTGCATTCATCAGAGCTGGATTTGCGATGGAGATGATGATTGTGAAGACAATGAAGATGAAAGAGGATGTGGTAAATATTTTTGCTAACTTCCAGTGGTATTTTCAGAGGAAGATGAGACCAAGCTACATCTGTGAAATTTAGACCAATCAAGATGTTCTGAGTACATTTAAGTTCTTTTAAAACTTTAGAATTCTATCTCCATTTTTTCTTCTTTTTTTCAAACTTCTGCAGTATTTTTATTGTCGTGTGTGTGAGAATTATTGTGATACTGAGTATGATGCAAACTAAGTTTAGCATCTAGCAAGATCTCTTTTTTTTTCTTTTATATGTTCTCTTTTATATTTTGTTTTGATTCTTCTGCCTGTGGACATTTTTCAGGTCGTCTGTTAAGAGACATGAGGCTTCTAATAACCAAACCAAATTGATTCAAAATTAAAATAACTCAGATCCTGCCAAGATTTGTCATGGGAGAAACAGAAGCTTTAATGAATGAAAGTGTGAATGGGAGTTCTTTTTCATTGGCCTTTTCTATTATGAGCACTATTCTCTTTATCCAGACAGCATTTATGTGTTTTGAAACCATAAAACCATAGTTCCATTTCTGCTGCACCAGTTAGTTTAAAGCAAAATGGTGTTACTGTTTTTAACAAAATAGAAAAACTAAAAGGATTCACATGTTGTCTACCCAAGTATTGTTGGCATTGTACTTTGAAGGTAAAAGAAAGCATGACAAGTTAAGTATAGATAATGTTTTTTAATAGTCTTTCCCAGCTGTGTGCAAGAAACGGAAGCTCAGTATTGAAGGATCGAGATGTTTTGGGAAGCTGTTAGAGAAGAAATTTTAAGTAATATTTGAAACATACTCTTCAATTATTCTTTTTTTTCTTTTCCATAGAAAGTGGTCACCGTGAATGCTACCCAGGAGAGTGGGCTTGCCCTGGATCAGGGCATTGCATTCCAATAGGGAAAGTGTGTGATGGAACTGCAGACTGCCCTGAAGGAGAAGATGAAACTAACATCACTGCAGGCAGACAATGCAGTATGTATTAGAATCAAAAAGATACACAGAATAGCAGAAACATCAGCATTGATACGTTTTTACATTCACCTTTTTTCTCCTAAACAATACGGAAATTTTGGAAGCTCACTATTTTAATTGGCACTGTTTTAACTGGATGATCTGAAAGAGTCATATAGGCTGCAAAGAAATAATTTCTTTTGTAAAATTTGTACACGACATTTCAGAAATAAGGATGCACTCTATACCCTAAAATATATTCACAAAGGCAGGGAAAGGTGTGCTGTCTTCCGTCTTTGTTTAGATATCTGTTTGTCCCTTTGTGTGAGTAAGAAGGAATGCTTCATACTGATAAGAACACAAGATTGAATCAGTATATCCTAAGCTTTGACTAATTCACTTTAAAGATTAGAATTTTAAAAAATATCTTTTTATCTGGGGTGTCTGTTTCTCCAGTTAGTGGTACGCTGTGTTTTTTCTGTTGGAGGCAACAAGCATGCATAGTTCTTGTTAATTTCACTCTAATCCTACAGACATCGAATCCCTCTGAGAACAAGGACCACGGTGTTTTAATTTCTAGGAAGATAAAAATTCCTATTAACAAAACTATGCCCTTTGGAATAGGAGGGCAGAAAAAGTTAGAGGAAATGGAACCTTGTTGTAAAAAAGTGCCTCTTGCTTTGCTGAGTGGTTTGGTAGTTACAGCAGATATGAGTTGCAAAACAATGCATTTAACAGAAGAAATGGAGGAAAAGGAAAATGCTGAATTCTACCTCCTTCTTTCTCAAGTGTTTTACAATGATAATTTACCTATCACTGAATTATTTATTAAATAGTAGTACAAGTAGAAGTATTAGTAAAGGGAAAAAAGGAGAGAGAGAGAGATAGAGAGAAGGAAAGGAGAAAGAAGCATTTGTCCATGAACACAATACAAACCGGATATTCTAATATATCGGAGTAGTATACATAGTCTTCTTAATGTAACATAGTCAGGGTTTTTCACATAGAAGAGTAAAAGATGAGGTTACATGCCAACAGATGGAGCTCAAGGATATGTTACTCACAAGTAGGTCTTGTGGAACCAGGGGAAGTTTTGGTGCATTGCAGATGGCTTCCTCTGTTCACCTTTTTACACAGCACTTACCATTGGTGGTACATGTAAGGTTGATGCTTATCCTTTAGCTCTGTTCTAAAAACCTATTAAAAACAGTACCTTATCTTCTGTGTTCCATGCCCTTGCTTGAATGTGTGTATATGTATGTGATTTTGTGGAACTTTGTACATAATTTTCCCTGAAGATTTGTTTTAAGAAGCTGGTCTTGAAACTGTAGGCTGATCATAGAAAAGACTTCAGCTTACTAAGGCAGAAAGCTGTTCTACTGATAATATGTGTGTTTCTGCAATATTTTATTTCCCTTTCAGACGTATCACGCTGCGCTGCGCTGAGTTGTCAGTATCGCTGTCATTCCTCTCCATCAGGAGGGATGTGCTATTGCCCTGCAGGATATACAATAAGTAGCAATGACAGTCGCACTTGTATTGGTGAGTAAAGTCCAGAGATTGCAGATATCTAGTGCCTTCTCACAACTCTTTGGGAAAGTTTGGGTTCCAGGGAGCCGAATAAGTTCGAATTGGGTGGGTGTACTGGCAAATAGAAAATCTCAGGAGTCAGCAAATGTATGAAAATTTTAGTAGTACAGTGGCAGCATGATGAGACAGAAACAAACCAGACAGATACTGTAAAGATGGCTGGTTTATTATCAAAATTTTTTACTAGTCTTTGAGTGTTTACATAGAGAGAGTTTGTTTCTGCCTCAGTGATGTGTGTTGTATGCCTGGAAAAACAGTTAATGATGTTGAATTTTTGGTACTTCTGGGAAGTGGCTGTATATAAAGACAGCAGAACATTATTGTTGAAAATGAAAAGGGTGGCCTGTATTTGCACTGTGGAACGGCTCTGTCTTCTTTGGGATTTCGGTATATACATGATTTACATTAAAAAGAAGAATATTTACAAGAATATAAAGGTAACTGTAAAACTGCTGTAACTGGGTAGCATAAATGATTTATCTCAGTAGCTGAAAATAGACTAACTTGAGAATCATGAAAGTAAGCACTGCCTAATAAAAGAAACATGGTAAATATCTGTTACGAATTTTCAACCCAAGCTATGGTGTTTGTGTTATTAAAAGTATTTCAGATGCTCAGTCTTGTGGCTAGCACAGGTCTTTCCCATGAGAACTTCTTCTGTGTTTTATAAACAAAGATAAAGTTTGGATGTTATTAAAAACAGTGTCTCGAGATTTGGACAGTTCAGGCCTGGCCAGTCAGGCCTAGGGGGAGGTTTCTGACTGACCAATCTGGGTGACCTCTGAAAAGTCTATATATGTGTTGGATTCAAAATAATAAAGCGCTTTTTCTATGCCACGCTGAGAATCCAGGATCTCTTCTCTGCTAGCGGCTCAACAGTGACACAGTCTCTAATGAGATTTTTATATTTTTGAGAATACTGGATGACCTAAGGCTGTATAAACTGCAATGGCAGAATAGTTGCTCTTTGTAGAGACACAGAAATAAGGCACAAAATTTCCTCCATTTTTTTGTGCTTTTGTGGGAAATACACGAAGGACACATTCCCAAACCTGGTGCAGTCTCAATGAGTCTTATGTTGTTTTTTGGCTGCCCTGTATACCTGGATATCCAGTTATGGCTTGTAAATCTGAGTCAACGTATTTTGGTTTGTTGAAATCTAGGCATGTATTTGTCATTGGAGCAAAACTTGTCATGAAGGAATGGCTGACAGTCAGTAATATATAATTCCAGATCTTAATACTCTAGCTGTATGGTATTTTGCACGCAAAAAGGAACTTTTGCTTGCTGGTTCTGGTGCACAGCCAGCTTTTAATTGTAAATCAGACACCTATTAGCATGGTACTAAATCTGAGCTAATAAGCACTGCCTTCTAGTAGGACTTAAAGGCTTGAGCACTGCACTAACATAAAGGTGGGGCTCACCTTCAAAGTGGGCTTAAATCCAGCCAAGTCTGTGTGTGTGCCAAGTGTAGAGAGATCTGTTGCAGGAAAAATACTGCATGGACTTATTCTGTGTTGTGGAAAGTAGACAATTATATCCCTTCAAATGACTTTTCCTCTTCTCCTGGCAGCTGTGGTTTAGATTTTTTTTTTTTTTTTTTTTTTTGAAGGGGGGAGCAGAAGTGCAGGTAGGTCCTTGGGCAGGATTCACAGTTTTTTTGTTATCCAGAAATACAAAACCGAAACATTGTGGAAAAACATGCAAACCCTCTTTCTTCATGCTACAGTTTTGCAAATAGATATAAAGCAAGCAGAGAGGACAGACTTGCTGCTTCTTAATTACAACACCACTTTCATACAAAGCATTGTTTATAATTATGCCTTATTCACCTGACAGATTTTGATGACTGTCAAATGTGGGGTGTCTGTGACCAGCTGTGTGAAGATCGTGTGGGACATCACCGGTGCCACTGTGTGGAAGGTTATTTCCTAGAGCATCACCGGCATTGTCGGGCCAACACTTCAGGTTAGTGCACTTCAAGTGTCTTGCTGAGCAAATAGATAGAGCTAGGTAAAATGGGAAACTTTTCATGTCTGTGCCATATAGCTCTGTTTGATTTTAATTCTGCCCTTAAGGACTTATGTTCAAGACAGCTTTCAGACTATCAGCAAACATCAAAACTCTGCCTTTGCTGGCATGTGTAGGTTGGTGTTGATTGCCTCATCAGGGCTGCTTCACCTCTAATCAGCAAATGTCTTTTAGGCTCCATTGCTTTTTTGGCACTCTGGACTTCTGCAGAGTGGGGAGGTTATTGCCAGAGCATTCCTGAACATAAAATATTCTTGTTCCTGTGGGAGGCAGTTTCCTGTCATGCTCTCTATGGAACTTAGTGTGATCAAGAAAAAAAGCCTCATTTTTTCTAGAACTATGCCATAAGATGGTTTTGCTGAATGGTGATATCAAACACTTGCCTGTGAGCGAAGCCATGCTCTTGGCTTCAAGTGTCCCAGAGTCTGAACTCTGCAAAAATACTTGCCTCTCAGAGTGTAGTTCGTCATCAGCTGTAGACCTCCTGCTCTGTTCCGAAAGCAAGGCCCTGGGAAGCTCTTCTTTGTGGAGATGTAATGTCATAACAGGCTTTTGTGTAAGGCAGGTGTTCCAGCCTGCAGAAAATCAGTTGGAATGGGAGTTCCTGCTTTACTTAGCTGATTAGCAGTCTTGTTTCTTAGATACACATGAGCTGCTCAGTTCCCTTCCACTTCCTTTCTTCACCCATATCTGCAGACCAGTCTTCATCTCATCTTCACTGGGTTCATTTTAGCTTTAATAGAAATAGTCTTGTGTAGTTTAGATGCACAGGGGTTTTATAAAAGCTTTACCTGGAAGGGCTTTAAATAGGCATTCCTGCCCATTTGCTCCAAGTGTATAAACCAAAGGCAAATCATAGCAAGTTAGTACTCACATAGAAACATTTACATAGATTGTAGTCTGAGTATCTGTTTAAAACTTTGTGTCCAGTGTGTATGAACCAGTATATATGTATTGCAATGCCCCTTTGCAAAATACCTTGACTGCAAAGTAATCATATCCTTGTCACCCCTGCTTTCAGCTGGTGTTGCATCGATTATTTTTTCCAATGGCCGTGATTTACTGATTGGAGATCTTTATGGAAGAAATTTTCGTACTTTGGTGCAGTCACAGAATCGTGGGATTGCAGTTGGAGTGGACTTTCACTTTTACCTGCACAGAATCTTTTGGACTGATACAGTGCAAGATAAGGTTGGTAGAAATTTCAAGAAGAATATATTTCTGTGTACCTGGAAGTAGAGAACTGCAAGAGGCAGAATGTGTTGATAGACCTTCCTTTTTGAGAGCCAAAGCTGACTGTATTTTTGTTTTCTAACAAAAAAGCTCCTTGAAATGTTCTATGTTAATGACTACATTTTTTCAACTATACTATTACATGTGACATATTAAACAAAGAATCCTATTATATGGGAATGTCTTGAGCAACTTTTAATTTTACTTGAGACTGAGTCCAAAAAACTAATTAAGAGAAATAGTAGACATTCTTTCAAAACTGAGCAAATTTTTCTTGGTAATTTTTGAAACATGATCATTTAAAATGTAAAAGCCGTGTGCCTTCCAAGATGATAAAATCAGATTTCTTCGTATACTTCAAATGGCCCTGTAATTGAGCTTGAATAACAAATATTGACAGTATTTTGTGTAATGAGCCAATATTGTGTTACTTTTTATATTTTTTTTTTTTACAAAGAATTATTTAATTTCAAGATACAGTAGAGCAGAGTAATTTTAAAAAAAACAGTCTGGAGACTCTCGTGGAGGTTGGATGGCACTTTTGTACTTTTTCTCTGTGCATAACTTATGGAAACCAATAAAAGTCTTAGGTCAAATGCTGAAACTCCACAGTCTTCATCCTCATGTTGATTGTCATGCAAAGTGAAGGAGAATCTGTGACCTGGCTACTGCTGATGCCACTAATGGATCAATTTGGTGTCACTGTCATTATTCTGAATCTACACATAAGACGTGTAACAAAAACGAACGTTCTCGCTACAGTTCCATGCTGATTCTGTTCGAAAGCACATTCACTGCATGGCTGTCAAGCAGGATAAGATTTGTATGCACAAATTTTGGCTTGTTCACAATTCTGGCATTTTTATTGTTGCTGCAGTAGGTTCTCATTGCTGCAGTTGCATTGTCAATGGCTGAATTTAGTTAGGGTCAAATCTGGACTTCTATGAGAGAGGTGATTTATTCTGTCTCTGTAAAAGGTGTAAATAAAAGATAATATGGGATTTTTCACTGCACACACCAGGTGGCCAGGACTGCCTTTTTATCTGCCCCAATATAGTTTAATCCTAATTAATTAATTAAGATTAATTAATCTAATTAAGTCCTAGATAGAACATCCAGATTAAAACAATTGCATTTAGAATTTTCTTAAATGATGCATATTTCCACCTGATATCTCTAAAGTAATGATATTACTAGGGAATTTTTTGTCTGTTTTTTTTTCTTTTTTAAGATTAAGATGTAAACTAAACCAGAAAATTGTGGGTTGTGTTTTGTGTCATCTTTATCTCATTTAGTGTACTTCCTGATAACCTAATGCCCATAAGCTCTTTCATCAATGGGGTTTCTAAAGAGCAGAGTAGACAGTTAAGTGGTTATCTTGATTATTACCTGGAACTGAAGAATATTTAAAATGATAAAATTCTTTCAGCTCTTATTTTTCTTGCATATGTTTATTTGGTGATAATATTTTCATTTAATTGCATTCCAAATCTCATGCTGTTGTTAAAAAAAAAAAAAAGTCTACCTTTTCATATTACCCAGATTACTGTATAGGTAAAATTGTTGTGTTTTGACTGTTTGCTTCATGTAGCTCTGAACTTGCTTGTAAAATAAGAACACTATTCTTCTTGAGCTGCATGCTGTTAAAATTAGCCTTAGATAAAGGAGGTCACAAGCTGAGGATGGAGGGCTTTCCCTTTCTTTCTTCATTTTGCTATTTCCCCTTAGTGGTTGGTGTGGTAAGAGCTCCCCCTCTTGTTACTGACCACTGTTGAGAGTTTTACCAGAACATGTTCATTTGTTTTCAATCAAGAAAATACTGGAATTTTGCTAGATTCCAGGAAAGCAAATGTACTTTCCTATTTTTTTTTTCTTCTTGTCAAGCAATTACTCATGTTTCCTAAAGGATGAGGCTGCTTTAGTCTGTTATCTTGTCCATTTGGGAGAAATGCTAGTTGAAGGCAAGCTTCCTGCAATTCTTGCATAGTTTTCCATATTTTTGCAAAAAATCCTAACCTAAGGAATAACTTAGAAGGTAAATTGGTTGTATCTGGTGGCCAATTGTGGAATTGTGCTCAGTGTGGTGATAAAAGGCGAGTGTCTTGTGATGAGCAAAACATCACATGGATACTGACAATATTCGTATTGTTTTCAGGTTTTTTCTATTAATGTTGATGGCTCTGATTTCCAAGAAGTTTTAAATGTTTCAGTTGACACACCTGAAAATCTAGCAGTGGATTGGGTTAACAATAAACTATATGTGGTCGAGACCAGTGTGAACAGAATAGATATGATTAACTTGGATGGAACAAACCGTGTGACTCTTATTGCTGAAAGTCTTGGAAATCCTAGAGGAATAGCACTTGATCCGACTGTTGGGTAAGTGATCCTTATCAGGTAATGGTAAAAGATGTCAGAAATTCCTTTATTCCCATGTAAAAGAAGACAGCTATGAAACAGCAAGAGTGATCATTTTAGAATCAGACATAAAATATTTCAAACACTTGCATTCTATCCTAACCTATTCTGCGCATTAAATTATGAGAGAGCTCTGAAATGCTTTTTATTGCTAATATGTGGAATCTGTTTCATGGCTGGAGTTGTGTGTGCATGAGCAGCACTGAAAATGGGAACTGTGGAATTGCCCTGCAGAGGAGTATTATGCTTAAAGATTTCAATTGTGATACCATCCACAGACCTCCTACTATCTGAAATACAGAGGTGGAATGAAGCCAGGAAAGTTAGTGTCTCCTAACCTGTATGCTTCAGAAGTATATGTGAGCCATGAAAACATGGATCTTCAGAGAATGGGAAGGGCAATTTCAGGCAACTTGTAGTGGTGGCTGCTGCTTTTGTGATGCATCTTTTTGTCACTGATTTATTTTTGGCAGTAAACTTATGTTTGTGATTTAATAAGGAAATTTAATATTTCTGAGGTCTTTGGGGTCAAAGCATGTTTCTTTAAGGATTTATTCTATAAAAGAAAACGCAAATTACTTCTTGTGTAGAAAATATAAAGTATGTTTTCGTAGTATGCCAGCTGAGAAACAGACTCTCTTCTGAAAGGCTGCTGGTTTTAAATTCCATGTGAAACGTTGGGGTTTCTTACAAAATCTCAAGGAAATGTGACCCATTTTCTCTTTTATGTCTTTATAGTTATTTGTTTTTCTCAGACTGGGACAGTCTGTCTGGTGATCCTAAAGTGGAAAGGGCCTTCATGGATGGCACAAATCGTCAGGATTTGATAAAAACAAAATTAGGCTGGCCTGCTGGAATAACTCTGGATATTGTGTCAAAGAGACTTTACTGGGTTGACAGCCGGTTTGATTATATTGAGACTGTAACTTATGATGGACTTCAAAGGTAGGTGAAATATTATTCCTTGAAGGTTGCAGATATACTATTTTGTATCTAGTTCAAAAAAGATTTGTCTAATAAAATGAGATACACAAAGGATGAAAATCACAACATAATTAATGTGATGCACCTTTGTGTCTATGGTGTCATGCTACTTCTAGACAGTCTTTAATTCATCATTCGTTGCTCTTATTCAAGCTGGAATACCTCTTGCCCTTATTTTATAATGTACATTTTATAGTCCACCTGTACAGTACACATTTTTAGAGCATTTGCTTTTTATTATTTTTTCAGTTATACTCATTGTCTTCCATTATAATTTCTTTGCTTTTTTTTTGTGAATGAATTTATACAAAATATTCCATTTCAAAACACCAATTTGTGTGAGAGGTATTAAATGCTATTCTTACATTTTATAAATCTTTGCTCTCAAAAATTAAGTCATCACTCACCCTATTGTGATGCTGGGGACACTAAATCAAAGCGTGCAAGAAGGGAGTCCTTGAGGTTTTATGGGACTGTGTCTTACAGCATAGTATTGTTTAAAGGCCTACTTATCTCTGCATCTGTGATTAGTATCAGTTATTCAAACACGAGAAAAAAAAAGTCCCCTTTAGCATACCTTCTATGTATTGACATGAAAAACAGTCTTCTCCTCATTTGACAGGTTTATTGTTCAATGTATTGCTTCACTTAGAAAATTATAAAATTAATGTTGGTATCTTTTCTCCTCTCATCTTTATTCACTGTGTTTTCTTGGAATTTGCTAACACTTTTGCTCTCTTTTCATTGCTGTATCCTTTGGGTTGATGAACCATGTATTGTTTAGCTTTATCTCTTCAGTTAATTTGGTCTTTTTCATTTGTACTTTGGTAGCTTCTCTGTTGAAGCAAAACCCAGGAAATTAATTAAGAATACTATATCCTTTCTTCTGCTAATAATGTTATTTTCTAGGTAATATTTGGTAAATAATTTAAAATCATCTTTGTAACAGGAGAACAGTAGCTCATGGAGGCTCACTGATTCCTCATCCATATGGAATCACTTTATTTGAACACAATGTTTATTTCACTGATTGGACCAAAATGGCAGTGGTGAAAGCCAACAAATTTTCAGAGTCTAACCCTCAAGTGATCTACCAATCTTCACTGAGACCTTATGGAGTGACAGTTTACCACGCTGCCAGGCAGCCGTTTGGTAAGTAGATTATGAAGGGAGGTTTAGGAACTAAGCTACCAAAAATTGGTAAAAATTATGAGACCTTTACTTTACTGTAAGGAACTGTAATTATGATACAGAGATTCGTATTGTAAAACTGGACTGATCTTCATCACGTAGTTGTTTCATTCAACTCCTGTAGGTAATAAACTGTCAAATGCAACATTTAAGAGTAGGAGGAGCTTTATAAATAGACTGATATTTGGTGGAGTCAAACTTGTAGTTTTGAGCAGTATGGCTGTTTGAGAATTTTTGCTCAACACTGCAATGAATGCAGTGGAAAGCCTACCAGTATGCAGTGAAGTCTGTGAGATATAATTCTGAAGTAGGTCTGTATGCAGAAGATTAAGGCCCAAATTATGGCCTTAATGCTGTGTGCTGAGTGTCTCTGTACAGAGCTGAATTCCTTTAAAGATGGTTACCTCTGACGTGATTTCAGTGCATTCCAGCGTAGAACTGGGGGGATATGTTTTCCATGTGATTTAACTCTCACACAGTCCACACGATTTATTTTGGATGTTGAAAAGAATCCTGAAAAATCAAGATAATGATGCCAATAGGTTAATAGAGGAAGTTATAATTCTATCTGTATTATGTTCCAGTAAGAAATCCTTGTGGAAGTAATAATGGGGGATGTGAACAGATCTGCGTTCTCAGCCACAAAACAGATAATGATGGCCTAGGTTATCGCTGTAGGTGCATTCTGGGCTTTGACCTAGACGTAGATGGACGACATTGTGTTGGTAAGAAAATGCCTTACAATTGTTGGAAATAATGCTACTCCATTAGTTCTAGAGCTATTTCTAGAACATCCTTCTTCTCTTCAATAGCTTCGATATGCTAAGCACTTCATGTTTTTTCACCACAATTCTTTTTGACAGTTTTAAATGTAGTAATTTCTGCTGATGATCATTTCAACTCACAACTTAAACTCACCTCTTTTAATGAAGGTTTTAAGAGAGTTAGATATGGAAAAAGTGTAGACAGCTGTATGATTGAGCTCTTAGTCCTGAAAGGAAGCATGAATGCTTGCCAATATGCAGATTTTGCATTATTTTGAACACATAAGCCTGCTTTCTTGTGCAGTAATGTGCAGTTTAGGTTGGTCTTCTTCCTTTGAGCACATACGGCAAGAATAAGAGATTCAGTTTTGGAGCTCTGAGTTTCTATCAGCAATCTTCTGCTTTCTATTTGAGTGCAGAATTGTTACTGATAGACGTTTAGTATGACTGTCTGTTGACAAATCAAGTCAGATATGTTTTCTATGATTTTACTATTTGGCTGTGCAGTTATCTGGCTAGCCTAGGAATTGTCTAGTTTGTATGGTGGCTCCACAAAGCCTGTAAGTTATTTTTTTATGGATGATTGTAAAGAATGGAGTACAGATTTCTGCTTCAATAGGTATAATGTTTGCTTTAAAAGTGTATTAGGACCATAGTAACAATGAAAGTGGAATATTTGGCCCCATGACCAATAATGTGGATTGGGGTTGATTTTTCTTCTTCAGGTTTTAGGTCTGTAAGTATTTAAATGCCTTTTTTTCTCATTCTTCTTTTTTCTACTTCCAGTCTATAAGTGTTGCCAAAATAAAACAATGCTTTACTTAATGCTCAGGTGTCTCCCCTTGTGAATAAGTAAAGTCTGTGTCTGATTTTTCCTTTCACAGCTGTGCGGCAGTTTCTGCTGTTTTCATCCCAGATGGCAGTGCGGGGAATCCCGTTCAATCTCTCCACCCAGGAAGATGTGATCATACCTGTAACAGGGAGCCCTTCATACTTTGTTGGAATTGACTTCTGTGCTCAGGATGACACGATTTTTTTTTCGGACACAAGTAGAGACATGATATATAAACAGAAAACTGATGGTTCAGGTGAGAATTATGCTTTGGAATTGTAGAGTCATTATGGTAAAGAGACTGTTATATATATTTTCCTAAAAAAACTATGAAGAGTCATATTGTGACATATACAGATAAATCTGAGTGTAACCCCAGTAACCTGAAAAACGTTTCTCAAAAATGTTTGTTCAACTCATATTAAGCTTGTTGAAGTCTCTTGTTTGACAGCTTTGCTGAATGTATTTGGGAATGAACTATTTGTAGTACTTCTCACAACTAGTATTTGCCCTCACCAGTCTGTTTATGCAGACAAGTATGCCTTTCAGTAGTATGAAACTGAGTTTCTATTTTAATTTCCCTATCTGGAGAGCAGGATGTTGGCTATGATAATACAATAGAGAAAAGGAACATTAAGTTTGTGAGATATTTGGCAATCCTAGTCGTGCTAGTGTAAAGAATGTTTCTCTCCAATTTATAATGAAGATCAAATGTCAGCATGTAGTCTTCTTAGCTTGCTTGCTGCCTTGGTTAATGGTAGACTGCAGCTGACCCTTACTATGCAAAGAGTAGGTAAGTCTGGCTGTTGAGCAAGATGTCCTTACTGCATTGACCTTACTGACCTTCATTTGTAAAACTCTCAGTGTAAACTTAATGGCAGATTTTTCTCTGATCTTTGGCTAGGCTTTATTTCTCCTCTTTTGCAGTTGTGCTCCTGAACATACACCTCCTTCGTCTAGGGCAAAGGGCACCCCTCCCTCCCCTTGGTTATTGGTCTTTACATTAAGTAGCACAGTTCCCATTTTTACCAAGGGGAACCACAGGTTTTGTCAATAGAATACTGCATTCATGTTATTTCCCCCATTTCTTAACACTTACAATCATTATGTGTGTTATAAATTCTAGAAAGAGAGATCTTGACAGCTAATAGAGTGGAAAGTGTTGAAGATTTGGCCTTTGACTGGATCTCGAAGAACCTATACTGGACAGACCCTCGATACAGGAGCATTAGTGTGATGAGGCTGGCAGATAAAGCCAGGAGAGCTATTGTTCAGAATTTAAACAATCCTCGCTCAATAGTGGTTCATCCTGTTATTGGGTAAGTTTAGATTCTCATTTTAAACTATATGTACACATTTCTGGTTTAAACAGAATTGGTGAGATTACACTTACATCTGATTCTGGATTCACATTCTTTTCAAAATACCATCTCTTTTCAGATATCTTGTCTTTATTTTGTTTGTTTCATTCCAGCCTAGGATTCAGCACCCAGAGGAAAGGGAAAGGTGAAAGACATTCCACATAAACGAAGCACTCCAAAGAATTTTCTTTAAAAGCACCATGTTTTTTTCCTTTTACTTTTGTTTGCTGATAAAAAGGCCAAAGAACCTGGTTTCTTTCACTTCTTATCACTCAGATTAGAAAGCTATTTCTCATAGTTGCAAGCTAAAGTTTGCTAAATTGTTTTTAATATACTTTCAATTCTCAGACTGCTAACATTGGTTCTGTAATTTTATCTGAATTTCTTTATTTGAAACATACTGGATACTACTGGCTGTGTTTGATACAGACCTTACAATATGTGAATCCATGCACAAAATAAAGCCTCGCTTTTCTTTGATGGAAATGCTTACTTTGAAATTCCATACACTGTGTTATTTGTCTGTGCCAAAACAGTGGTTTTTTTGCAGTACGGTTTGGCTTCATAATGCTGTACTACTGAATTTCTAAATTCTTGGATATTGATTTTTCATGAATAACCAAATACAATTATTTGAAAGTAATTTCGTAAGAATAATATTGAATCCGGATACTGGACTATCCCAATTTTTTTTGTTTGCTGCTTTATAAAATGATTTATAAATAATTTTATATTCAGCTCTTATATACCAGCTTAAACTCTTTGACTGTAAGCATAAGTCAAATGGATTGGGAGAAAATTCTTTGTAATATTCATGCATGCTTGTAAGTTTTACCTGGGAGATGCATTTTTGCTTGATTCTATTTCTCTGTCAGTAATTACATGAGAACCTTAACCATAGTAACCAAGTTATGAATATTTAATATGTAAAGGTCCAAACCACTTCCAAAGATTCTGGAACTTGTATATAGGATAAATATTAATTGTCGGTACCACTGCCAGATGAGAAGAGGGACAACATAAAACTGTATTTTTTTATGTCATGTGAAGGATGTGATGGAAAGAAAAATGTTAATGCTGTTTCAAATGTTTGCTGTGTTTAATCACATTGTGTCATTTAGTTTATGTGTCTTCTTACATGTGTCCTTTCAGGTATATATTCTGGACAGATTGGTTCCGTCCTGCAAAAGTCATGAGGGCTTGGAGTGATGGATCCCATGCCTTGCCAATTGTCAATACAACGCTAGGCTGGCCAAATGGCCTTGCCATTGACTGGAGGTAAGGGCAACACAGAAAACAGAGAAGTTTTTTTTGAGCAAACATGTTTCTTCCTTTAAACTATTAGGGATTAAAAATAAAGGAATTGTGTCAGATTGTGTGCACTGGCACTCTTATTGAAGGCTTTTTCTTTCAATTAGTTGAAAAGCCTTTTAATGTAAGGTTTTCTCAGAATCCCTCCTCACACACCCCAACAGCTTCTTGTAGGTTTAAGATTAATATTTAAGAAAATGCTAGTGCTTCCTAATGGACATAACATAACTTAAAGAAATATTACATTTTCATTTTTTCTAGTTCTCTGAGGTTGTACTGGGTGGATGCCTTTTTTGATAAAATTGAGCACAGCACCTTTGATGGGCTGGACAGACGGACTCTTGAACATATTACTCAGATGACTCACCCATTTGGCCTTACTATTTTTGGAGGTAAGTCTGACATTGAAAAATATCATCTGTTATCACAGATTTTTCTTTTCATATGGTGATCTGTGAGTTTGTGACATAAAATGACAGAGATTTTGTAATACTGATTTTCCCAAAGAAAGCACTGTTGCAAGTTTCTACTAAAATATGTATTCGCAGTTCTTGCTTGGTTTTAGAACTGATTTTATGTATATTTGTGTTTAAATAATTTTAGACAGGTCAGGTAATTCACGTAGTGCAAGAAGTCAGATATGCTGTACTAATTATAGCTTCCAAGGTGGGCTGTTCATACTGAACAGAACAAGTGAATCACCACTTCAGGGATGGCCAACATTTCAGGATTTTAACAATTATATGTAGAGTTTATTACTGGATTTATATTGTGTGTGAAGAAAGATGTCAGTGTATGACCCCTTTTGACTTGGTATAAAAATATTTTCAAAAATACTCTAAAATTTTCTGGGAAGTAATCTTAATGAATGACTTAAATTTGCCTTGGAATTTGAAATTCTAGTTAGGTTTGGTATATGTCAGTTTCAGTAAAATCTGAGAAGGCTTTCCTAAGTTATGTCGGCCTGTGACTGAAGGGCTCACTCTGAAAGCTTTGTAAGTGGTGAAGGTTCTTTTGTCTTTTTTCATTTAACAATTATGAAAAATGGTTAAATTTGCATGAGAAGTCTTCTAGGGTTTTTTTATGATGCTCGATCTTTTATGTCATATTGCTCTATGATATGTTGAATATTTTTCAAAACAGGTTATGCCTATTTCACTGATTGGAGACTTGGTGCAATAGTTCGAGTGAGGAAGTCTGATGGAGGAGAAATGACTATTATTAGGAGGGGCATTAATAACATTATGCATGTTAAAGCATTCGACGCTCATTCCCAAATAGGTGAGCCCTTTCCTTGTACAGATGAGAGATGTGAAATAGGGAATAGGGGACAAAATGTCAGCAGATTTCCAGTTTCAATTCTATAAATGGCTTCACTGAATCATAACTGACATGCAAGGGAGGCAGCACAGACACTTGCAATCACATGTTATACATATCACTAGTTTGTGACTGGATGCAATTTTCCCCTACTCCTTCTATTACTATACTTAATAACAGAGCAAAATGAAATTATTATTCCATTGTGTTTTGTGTAATTGTATCACCAACTACAGCTTTGTATTTCTCCTTTTCTGGTAGAAGTTTTAGTTAAACCAAACTATTTATTTTTAAGTATTGGGGAAATATTTAATAATCAAATTACTTCAAGTAATTACTATGCATAAATCACTCATTTTTTCTTATTTTCACTGCCGAATTCTATGCAAATCTATGATCTAAACCAAGGATTTGATATTTTAGTTAATTCAGTAAAACACCCAATGCACTCATCAAACATATGATTAAACCTAAGGTTTACTGACTGCTTGGTATCCAAAGATTGGATCAGGTCTCCCAGCCCTGGTCAGACAGTTTCTCATTTGTTTCCAGACAGTTGCCAAAAATTGTCATAAAATTGAATGAAATTTAGAAGTATGTTTTTGGCTTCCCTAAACATTTGTGTCAAGGAAGAGTATAGGTAATGTGACACTTCTGTATTACTGCTGCTATTGCTGTCAATGAACTTGACCTTGTTCTATAGTGTGTGCAAAACCAGGACTTGCTACAGCACCTTTTTTTACAGTTATTATGCACTTTTAACATTTCCCAAGATGTCATCACTAGTGTGTACACTGATCTTCTCCATCACCTTTTAAGGCTCTAACTATTGTAATAGAGGAGCAAATCCCAATGGAGACTGCAGCCACTTCTGCTTCCCAGTACCAAACTTCCAGAGAGTTTGCGGGTGTCCTTATGGCATGAAGCTGGCTTCAAATCAACTGACATGCGTTGAAGATCCATCCAATGAGCCACCCACTTTGCAGTGTGGCTCCTACTCATTCTCTTGTGGTAATGGAAGATGTGTGCCTCGATATTATCAGTGTGATGGTGTTGATGATTGCCATGATAACAGTGATGAACAAAACTGTGGTTCTTTAAGTAAGTAGTCTCTGTAATCTACAGTTAGTATTCCTTGTTTGCAGTTCAGGGAGTTTAGTGAATCAATATGGCTTCATTGGAATAAACTACAATTTTTTAGGGCTGCATCTGTGAATAAATCCTGAAATCTTCCTGGGATATTATGTACTTCAGAAATTATTTGGAATAATGTGGTACTTTGGAATTTATAGCATAGTAATACAGGATTCAGTACTAGCCACCTTAATGATGCATGAAAATATTCATGTCTCACTATTCTCAAAATTCAATTTAGAGAATAACAAAAACTTATTTTCTAAAGAAAAAGGTTGTCTTTATTCTTAATTTTTTGTAAATTTTGAAAGATATTGGAATATCAGTAGCTTGCCAAATTTGGATGCATGGGGAGGAACAAGCTGTCTTAGTAAGGATGAAGACACTTAAAAAATGGCACCATAAGGAAAACAAAAAAACCAGATACATTGCCTAACCTTCCTCTAAGATTCAAGCAGCACCTTTTATTTCACTTAACATCAGAATAAAAAATTTGTTTTTAATTATATTTGGGCAATGCTGACCTATTTCTTACATCTGTATTTTAACAATGAAATAAATTAAAATGACATTGGTTCATTTCCTGGTTTTACAGTAAAGTGTCTCACACAGAGTGTTCTGTTGTTCAAGTAAATTGAGAGAACAGTGGGATAATAACTGTTGATAAGGCATATAAAAGGGGATAAGATACTGAAGATATCAAAGAGGCTTTTATTACATACCTGGTACTTCTTCAGAGTTAGTTCTTTTAAATGACGAACAAGAAAATTGGACACAGTAGTAAAACGTGTTCTGTAATGCGTAGGACTAACTAGTATGACTAAGGTATGAACTGTTTCTTAGTAATGGGCTATTTTAGAATAACCAGAATGTCTTTTGGGGAAACATATAAAGCAAATGGTTACTAAGAGAAATTACTTTTCTTGTTCTTTAGATTGTTTTGGGGTCCTTAGCTGTTTAATTTTTTATTGCTTCTTGCAGTTTAAAGAAAGTTTATAAGTATTTAGTTCTTCAGCATGTTGCTTAATAGACTTTTAAATTCTAACCAATGTCCATTTTAGAATTTGATGCATATGTTAGGCATTCTGTAAGTGTACTGAATGTACTGATTACAGTGGCAGGAAAATGCAAGTTTTGGAGATCTTTATAAAGATTTTTTTTTTTTTTTAATTCAGATAGTACTTGTGCTTCATCAGCTTTTACCTGTGCCAGTGGACAGTGTATTCCGGGTCGCTGGCATTGTGATAGACATAATGACTGTTTTGATGGCAGTGATGAATTGCATTGTCCTACACAAGGACCCTCTTCATGCCCTGCAACCCAGTTCACCTGTGATAATAGAAGATGTATTCCAAGAATCTGGCTATGTGATACTGATAATGACTGTGGTGATGGCTCAGATGAAAGAAACTGCAGTGAGTATCATGACTGCCTGTTGTTTCTATGGTCATCTGTGCATATCTACATAGGCATATCTGTTGGTATAAGGTTGATAAATGAAATTGGGAAAAAAGGACTAGTGTCTAAGTTAGACTAATATTTTTTAGTCTTAATGATGTGGAAAACTTGTCTAATTTGAACTTCTAGGGTGAAGTGAATGCAGAGAAATAATTAAAAAAAAATAAAAAGGGGCAAATGTGATAGTCATAATCATGGTACTGCATAATGTCATCCTCTGTAATTTGCAAAAAAGCAGCTAAACTGTAGATGTCCTTAACACTTACTTCACGAGTCATCTCAGTCACGGCTAATGGTATAGTCAGTTAAGCTAGGCTGAAGGTTTTTATCAGAAGTAAGGAATTAGTTTTTTTATGTACTTTCTTTCGAATTATTTACCACTACATGGAATCTTCTGTTTATTTTCCATGAGCCCAAACCTACATATAAATGAAAAATTATGGATTTTAATTTATCAGTGCTTGTAATTTATATGATTACTACTTGCTGCATTATATGCTGCAAGTTAGGAATAATTCTTTTCTACTTTTTCAGCAATGTGTGGATTTCAAAAGGGAGGAAAGAAACACATTTGCATTTATTGTCATTCTTAATAGCTTTCACAGGTACTTGTGAACCCAGGCAATTTCAGTGTCCAGACCATCGCTGTATTGACCCTTTCTATGTCTGCGATGGAGACAAAGATTGTGTAGATGGTGCTGATGAGCGTGACTGCAGTAAGTGTAACTTTGTTTGTTGAATGCCTCTTTATTTCCTCACACTTGCCCCCAAAGGACTCTTTGGTGTCCTCATATTACCAGCTCCAAGACAGCAGAATGTATAATAAACCCATCCTTAAATTAACCCTGTTTGTGATGCTTTTGATCTCTAGGCTGGTTGTGGATGGCTTAAATCTGTTTCCTCTGTTTTCTGTGAATTCCAAAGTCACTGCATTTTCTGTGTCTCAGAGAAATTATGGTCTTCAGTGGGATTGATGCCATATCAGACTTAGGCACCTGTCGGTAAATTTGGTGCAGTCTAGCTCTGTAAAATAAGTAAATAACATTCAATATTTCTTAATTTTGTAGTATATAACTGCAGTGCCACAGAGTTTAAATGTCTAAGTGGAGACCAGTGTATCAGCACCTACTACCAGTGTGATGGTGTTTTTGACTGTAATGATCACTCAGATGAGGCTGATTGCCGTAAGTATACTGATGCTTCAGTATTTAGTTCAGTATTCAGTATTCAGTTATTAAGTGATGCTTCTGGAATTGTCCTGTGTCTGCTATGTCAAATACTGTCCTTGAAACCTCAATATTCTTTTAAGGGAAACTTGTCTTTTCATTGTTTTCCTGAGCAGGAATTTCAAACACAGATTCTGGCTCAAGAGTATCATAGAATCATAGAATGGCTTAGATTGGAAGAGATCTTAGAGATCAACTAGTTTCAGCCCTCCTGCCATGGGCAGGACAACGTTTCACCAGACCAGGTTGTTCAAAGCCCCATCCCGCCTGGCCTCGAACACTTCCAGGCATAGGGCATCCACAACTTCTCTGGAAAACCTGTTCCAGTGCTTCACCATCCTCACAGTAAAGAATTTATTCCTAATATCCAATCTAAACCTGTTTTCTTTCAGTGTGAAGCCATTCCTCTTTGTCCTGTAACTACATGCCCTGGTAAAAAGTCTCTCCCCATCCTTCAGTACCTGAAAGCTGCCTACAATTAGGTCACCCCTAAGTTTACTCTTTTCCGGGCTGAGCAATCTCAATTCTTTTAGTCTTTTCTCATAAGAGAGAAGCTTCATCCCTCTAACTGTCTTAGAATAGACTAAGCAGATTGTGCTGGCAAAAGTAGATTGTTCAAGCAAAGAGGAGAGTTTGCATTCCTTTTGGCTATAACATTTTGTTTTACTTGGCATCTCAGTTTCAGGATTTTAAAGTAAAATTAAGTCTATTAATCTAGAAAGCAGAAAAACTGGTATTCATGAGAGTTAGACTGAAACTTTTCTTTGAGCAGTTTTTTACTCTTAAATTACTTAAAATATTACAACACAGGGTGGTGAAAATTTCAGAAACCAATTTCCTGTAGCTGTGGACACGTACATAGGTATCAATATGTGCTTGCTCAAAGTATAACAATACAATTATTGTTTACCATATTATAAAGTAGCAGTTAAATTGGTCACATTTTGAAATGTCATGTAGATTGACTGTGATTCTATGGCCTGATCTAAAAGCAACACAGTTCTTAATGGCATTGTAACTAGTTATAAGAGGTGAACTGAACATAGTGGTTTTGCTTCTCTGTCCAAAACTGAAACTGCTTCTGAACTGTTGAATGTCATTATTCTAGCTACAAGACCACCAGGGATGTGCCACCAGAATGAATTCCAATGTCAGTCAGATGGCAATTGTGTTCCTGAGAACTGGGAATGTGATGGCCATCTTGATTGTGCAGATGGCTCAGACGAACATCATAGATGTCCTCCCAGAACGTGTCCTCCATCGCTTTTTCGCTGTGATAATGGCAACTGTGTGTATCGAGCGTGGATCTGTGATGGTGATAATGACTGCAGGGATATGAGTGATGAGAGAGATTGTCCAACTCAACCTTTCCGGTGCCCCAGCTGGCAGTGGCAGTGTCCAGGTCACAGTATCTGTGTGAATCTCAGCAAAGTATGTGATAATAATGCTGATTGTCCTAATGGAGCTGATGAATCCCCATTGTGCAGTAAGTTACTCTTCAAGCATCTACTACAAACTACTATGTGTTACGCAGAAAGAAATGGAATATTCAGCCTGCTCTATTTTTTATCACAATGTTTCTTGCAGAAATATGAGCACAGTGTAATTAAAGCTCAAATTTCTAAGTGGAACTTCCTTGCAGTGAAAGGAGACTACAGTGATGACTGAGGAATTTGTTAGCTATCTCCAGTCTTGTGCTCTGAATTCCAGTGGGACTTCCACTGACATTAAATATAGATTTTTATATAACTATATAGGAATGAACTTTGTGTTCCTGAGCACATTCACTAAAGAATAGTATGCTTTAAATTCAGTTGAAATGTGATTCAGTCCTTAATATTCTCTTCTAAATTTCTAACTTCAAGAATCATGATTAAAATCAAAAAGCTCATGTGTAGCCAGAACTTGTATTTATGTTGATTATGAATTGATTTAAACTTAATCTTTTTCTTTCGTTCTTTCCTCCTTCTTCTCTTTAATCAATGCACATTCTCAGATGAACCCCAGCCAGGTATGACTATAAACAATTTAAAATTATTATTTATACAGTTTTAGGTTTGGAGTGGTACAGTAAATTTTTTGTATATTTCTAGCTATTGTTGAAAAAGTTATTGTATATGCTTTGACAGCCTTCTGTTTGGCCTTCATTTGATGGGCTTCAGTACATGCAATGGTTTTACTTGCCTTTACTTTGCCATTGTGTGTGTTATATTTTGCATAAGGATGGCTGTCCAGTCTCACACTGCGTAACTGATGATTCTGCAGTTGTTTTAGCAGCAGTCTTAGGTTAATAATGCAATTGTAAAGACTTACATTTATCACAGGAAGCCTTTGTTGACTATTTGCTTATTTCTTTCCCCAACCCAACTTCAGATCAGGAGAGCTGCTCTGACAATAATGCTGGCTGCACTCATGAATGTATTCAAGGACCTTTTGGGGCTCAATGTACCTGTCCTATTGGATACCAGCTTGCAAATGACTCCAAGACCTGTGAAGATGTTAATGAATGTGACCCTCCAGGGTTTTGTAGTCAGCACTGTTACAATGAGAGAGGGTCTTTTAGGTGTTACTGTGATGAAGGATACATTCTAGAAGCCAATGGGAGGACTTGTAAAGCAGCAGGTGAGAAACATTGATGTCTATCTAAAGAATGACAGCAGTGTCTGAAAACTGTCCAGCTTGCCATTTTAATACTCCTCTCTTTTAAAAGGGTTGATGTTAACAGCCACTTAGAGTTGTTTTAGGCAGATGACCTTGAGAATTGAAACTGTCAGCTGAGGGGTTAATTGGAAACTAATATTTACAGTCTTCCTTTAAATATATTATTTCAAGTAATTTTTAACCCTGGAATGATCAAAAATAATGTTCTGGAGAAAAGCAATGTCAGGGACTTTCAAGACATAGGCTAAAATTAACAGTTCATGAAGTTCAATGCTCACAAAGTGTTTAAATCCCAGCCTTTCACTAGACTTACATAGTGCCTATGCTGTACTTTGCTCATTTGTAAGGAGCAAACATCACTGATACAGCCTAACTGCCAGTTGTTGTCTATCTCTTATGTGGTACACTGACAGTGTGGAGGAGCCATATACCTAGTGGAATTTGTCTCTACAGGTTCCCTAGTTTAGTGATATACTCAGGCTGTAAAATATACTTGGATTTGACCTGCACATAAGTTTGCAGTCTATGGCTTTCCTGTAATTTGTTTCTTCTCCTTTGTTCCCACACAGTCTAAGGAGGGGAGGGGGGAAGGAGAAAGTGGGTTACAAAGGAGGAAGACCAGGCTGAGTAGATTAACTGGAGGTACCAAGAACTTTGGGGGTCGAATCAGGAGTGAGAGATGAGAGAGGTTTATGGAGGAATGAGTATTGAATGTCAGCAGCAAACTTGGTAGACAATGGGGAAGAGGACCTAAGGTCCAGATAGGAGCCTGAAAGGGAGTCTGTAGAAAGAGTGATGGAGAAAAGCCAAGGCAGATTTAAAAGTCAGGATGGACAGACTGGATATGACAATATATCTTGGCCTGAGAATTGATTTCAATTTGTCCTTTCAATATGTATGTCTAGATATAACTGCTTTGATGCTATGAAGTAATGTTAAATTACTCAGTGTTTCTTTTTCACCCAGTTACTGTTGAATGGCTCTTTGGTTTATTGTAATTTCTATTCCTCTGACAGAATCTGGGAATCTTCTTTTGCTGGTAGCAAGTCGTAACCAAATCGTTGTGGATAACATCACCTCTCAGTCACACAGTATTTATTCTCTGGTTCGGGATGGGAGAAATATAGTGGCTATTGATTTTGATTCAGTCACAAATCGCATCTTTTGGTCTGATACAACACAGGATAAAATTTGGAGTGCTTACCAAAATGGGACTGACCGAAAAATAGTAAGTTTTGCTGAATAAGTTTTTCTTGTCTTTTGTGGAGAGAAAATTAAGCTATTGTATCTTCCGTTAACAAAGCGGAAGAGGGAAATCCAAATACAGTAAGAAGAGGGATAACATAGACAAAATGAAACAACTTTGTAGATGCTAAGCTAACATTTCATATAACTGTTTGGAAAAGCAAACTGAATGCTTTCAAGAAACCCTTTTTTTAAACATCAAACTATCAGCTAGTTTTCCTATTAGTAAATTCTAACTTCTTCAATAGACCTGCTGATGTTAGTAGGAGCATTTAGGTTTATGCTTTGCCATCACTTTGAATATGTACATTGTGACTCATTCTGCATAATAGACCTAGATGATGTTGGAAACTTGGTTACCTGTTTTTCATATCTGTAGAAATGCAAAAGGAAAAATTTAATCTAAACTTTTTTCCTTCCCCATCCGTTTTTTTTGTTACTAAACAGGTGTTTGACAGTGGTGTCACTGTGACTGAAAGTATAGCGGTAGATTGGATAGGTCGTAACCTCTACTGGACAGACTTTGTTCTGGAAACGATTGAAGTCTCTAAAATGGATGGGAGCCATAGGACTGTGCTGATTAGTGAAAACATAACGAACCCAAGAGGACTAGTGTTAGATCCCAGGATTGAGTAAGATTTTTAAATTTTTTTTTTAAGATACATATTTTATTAGGTAACTATTAAAATTTGAGACATGCCCAAATTGTATTGGAATTGTAAATGACAAGTGGAAGAGACAACTTAAAGCAATTTATTGTGTTTGCTGAGTTGATTAATATTTAAAGTCATGAGAGAATTACTGCTCTGTTTCCATGTAACAAGATGGCTTTTTACCTGTAAAGGATTTTCCTACATTTTCTTCCTACTTAAGAGATATTAATTCAAAATTATGATGTATTGCTTCAATTGGTGGTATACCACAAACTTGTATGTGATTTAATGTCATATGCCTACCTTCATAGCCCCAAGTCTCAAATAATTATCTATCCATATTGATGTTTTCACAAAAGCGCCTTCCCATTTCAGACAGCAAGTGGCATAGAGTAAATGAAATGTGGTAATTTAAACTGTTCATGTACAAGCTTTTACTTTTTGTTGAGGTCTTCAATGTCTGAATTCTGTTTACTGCCAGTTTTAGTGCTGTTAACATTTTCAATGCATGCCTGTAAAAGTATAAGCCTGTATTATATTATGTAGCAACTGAAGAATCAGATTATAATCAACATTAAAAACCAGTGACACCAGTAGCTTTTACATGCTGCTATAATAGACAAATAAAAACACCAGCAGAAGTATTAAGAGATTTTTTATAACAGGAATTACCTTAATACCTTAAGTAAAGCATATTGATGAAATAAATAATTTCAGTATCATTCTGTGGGACTTTTCTTAGAAAGATTGTTTCTGTTTTTTGGTTACTGAGTCTTCATGTAATGTTTCTCAATAGGCAGCTACTTTTTTCCCAGACTGGTAACCACAAGTTACTTTTTTCAGTGCTCATGTAATGTTCTGGACTGACTGGGGCCAAAACCCTCGAATTGAAAAAGCCAGCATGGATGGCAAAATGCGTACAGTGATTATTAATAATAAAATCTACTGGCCCAATGGACTTTCCATTGATTATCCAAATAAACTTCTCTATTTTGCTGATGCCTATCTTGATTATATCGATTTCTGTGATTACAATGGAAACAACAGACGACAGGTGGTTGCAAGTGACCTGGTAAGACATTAATAAGGAACTGCTGTTTTCCCATGTTCCTGCTGATGATACTTAAAAACATGTTTTCATTGTCTTAGACTTGGGTGTATTTTTCTTCAGAATGCTTGAGTGAAGCAGATATGAGATGTGAAGTATTTTAGCTGCTACTGCTGCTGGAAAAAGAGGAATTATATATCCTATTCAGTCTCTCAGGAGATCTTCAGCAGAGCCTAGGGCTGTGTGTAGGCTTAGTGCTTTAGGTCATTCTCATCTATTCTGTCTGCATGTGTGATATCTGAAGGTGACATCTGACACTGCTGCTAGTAGGTGGTGCATTTTCAGTAGGCAAATACAATACAAAAAGCTTGAAGGAACTTTTTCTGTCTTTTGTTAGTGATTATTGCTACTATTCTTGACAGCAGTGAAGGGTTTTGTGCTACCAAGACTTGATGTGTGCAGCAGCTCCATCAAGACCATTCCTCTTACAGGCTGTCTCCCAATGAAGTGCTGCTGGCAGCTTGTAGCACTGTCCCTGTGCCAACATAATAGTTCAGATATTCAGTTGGTACACAGGAACTGGTATCAATAACTACATGAATATTATCAAGAATTGACTCTTGGGGTTTTTACTTTTGGCTGGAGAGACAGTTAGTGTGAAATAGGAGCCAAGGCAATCTTTCCGCTCCTGGTTATCTGAAATCTAAATGAGCCACCTTCTTTGATCCTCTGGTAAATTTTAGGGGAGCTTATCAGGGATGCAAGTTCTTGGCAGGTCCGTAATTCTCACTAGACATTTCCTCTTGTGCTCTTGAAAATCTACAGTTGGATCTTTATCTGTTGGTTTTTCCCTGTGGTTAGACTGCTTTGTTAATTCCTTATTCTGTTCATCTACGGGGTCTATATGGCATTTTAGATTTTAAAAAAATATATTTTCCTCATAATTAATGTCTTGTTTTCAGACAACAGGTGATATTTAATTTTTTTTTTTTTTGCTGAAAAATATCTCTTGAGACACAGTTGCTTTATTACTTTTTATTTTAAAATTATGCTCAGCTCTGTTGTTACTTCATTGCAAGCTTTAAATATGCAAATCTCCAGAACTAAGTTAATCAACAGCCTTGCCTGTTTAGATACTGCAGCATCCACATGCTCTAACTGTCTTTGAAGATTTTGTGTACTGGAGTGACCGCTATACTAATCGAGTAATTCGGGCCAACAAATGGCATGGGGGAAACCAAACAGTTATGATTTATAACATTCACCAGCCTTTGGGTCTTGTGGCTGTCCATCCTGTAAAGCAGCCTAATGGTGAGTTCATCAAAACAACGTTGGTAATTGCAGAAACATTGCAGCTCGTTATTTTAGTCAATGAAACAATAATAAATAAATAAACCTTTCAGTGCATTAAATATTCTCTCTGAGATCTTATGCAGGTGATCTTTTGCAGCTGAAAAACTGTAAAAAGAAAAAAATCCTTTCTGTTAGGTAGAGGTCTTTCATATCAGACTTTTTGTTATTTCATTACCTGACTTGAAGAGTGGGAAATATATTGATATGAATGTTATCTTTCATCTTTTGTTATATTTCTTGTGCATGAAGTATTTCCAACTAATAAATGTTACAGTGACTTTTTTCTTTTCCTCAAAAGACATCCCCATGCCAGGGAGGGTGGAGACTTGCATCTGAATAAGGCGCAGCTACTTTCGGTGCTGTGTTTGTTTTGGAACAAAACCTTCCTCAGTCATGTTCAGAATTAAAGCCATTCTCACTGCAAATTTTCCAGTTAGCAGAGCGTGGCTTTAATTAATGCATCATAGTTATGGTTTGATAGGTTTTATTTTACAACCCAAGGTTTAAAAAACTCTCCATCCCTGGTGGAGAATTTTTTTTCTTTTTCTTCATTGTATTTAGTACATTTTTAGTTTTTCATTCTGTATTATTCTATTGTACTTTATTATACTGATGAGATGAATAATTTTCTTACAGTCTGTGTTCTGAGTCTATGCCATTATTTTATTGTCATGTTAGTTTGTTTCCAGTTCTTGTTAGTTTTTATTTTAGTGACAATTGTGTAATTCCCTGGAACTTCCAAGGTTTTTAGAATAAGATCTGCTGCAATTGCTAAGGGTATACTCAAAATCTGATTTTTGTTTTCTTATGAAGATTGCTTATTCTGAAAAATCTTCTTTGGCAGCAAGTTTGTTGAAATGATCTAGGTTGAATTTTAGTGTATAGTAATAATAGCAGTCAGGAGAGACCTCCAATGTCTTTTCTTTTTTTTACATTTTACAACTTTACATTGACAGTTTCAAAGTGACCCAAGAAATTTGACATTGAATTCCCCCTAGCTTGGAGCAATTGCAACTATTTTCTCTTTAGTTTCTCCAAGAAGTTTCAGCAAATAATTTAAATCCCCCATCTAGAAGGGTTATTATGATCAAGGACTGCAAATCCCACAGGTTTCCTTGTGCAGTTAAGAAAAGTTTGAAATGGAGTTTGAGATATTTTTTATGATGCATAAAAGTTGAAAAGGCCATTATTATAATGGTACTGGGTTTGCATGGAAAATTGTATCCTGTTACGAGTATATTGTATTGCTTGTGGTTCTTAGAAATAATTTCATTATCTTAATTTTAAAGAAATAGCATAACTATCTTAGTGCTGTGTTGATATTATCAGTAGCAATGAGATAGCATATTTTCTCTAGTTGCTCATATTGTTATAGTTGCTAATAGTTCTTTTCATATTTTCAGGTATTAATTCCTGTGCATCATCTCCCTGTAGCCACCTCTGCTTACTGTCTTCATCTGGACCACTTTTTTTTTCCTGTGCTTGCCCTTCAGGATGGATCCTTTCTCCTGATAACAGGAACTGCATGAGAGGTAGGGCAGTAATAATGAGATGATAAAAAAGACCTGATGCAATCAAATCCATCCCTCTCTCAGGCAAAAAGCATACTGCAGTGTGCTGCTGCTTATGAAATCAGCTGGGGCCACTCCAGACAGACTTCATTTAGGACACATGGAATATACTTGGCCTAAAGGTTTGGAGACAGGTTTGGGAAAGACCTGAAAGAGATTCTGGTGCTTCATTTGGGGAGAATGGGTGAAATCCATAATAATAATAATAATATTTCTATAATAGTCTTATAAGCACTTTAAAGAAGCCACATTTTAAAATTTCTCACCACCTGTTGAAATACATATGGAAGGAGCTTAGTATCAGTTAAAAATGAAAACATACTCTGGCAGATTGTTGTGTTCATTTTAAGTATTCAGCTTGGAAACATGTCTTTAAGGGTTGTAATTGTAAGAATGTCAGGATGCAGGATGAGAAGGGACTTCCTTGGTCACTGAAGTTTGTTTCTTTGTTGCCCTTGACTAATCACCATGTGTCGCCTTTCACCAGTCAAATTTCAGCTATAGATTAATTTGGGTTCTGGCCACTGAACCTTACAATTTTGATATTTGGAAACCTGATTTTCTGTTCAAATATAGTCTTGCCCCATTTTATGCCCATTTTGATGCCATTTTTGTCCTTCAGGGCAAATAGCATCCGTAGCTCTCCTTTAGCACTGGTATGTGTTTTGTTTTATGTATATTTGAAGTGACTATCATGTTCTTTCTCAGTCTGTATTTTGCTAAGAAATAATTTACGATCTTTTGGTTTCCTCTGATCAGGAGAGGTGTTCTTCCTGTTACTTATTGTTCTCTTCAGCCTATCTGAACTAATGCATTTTGACATTCAAATCAAAATTTCTCATCTTGAGCTTTTTCTCTCTCCAGTGTAAAAAAGTAGTGTGCCAAATGCAAAAGGTCTGGAAATACAGTCCAAAATTACATGTGATTAAATGTGATGCTGCTGTAACAGAACTACCCTTTGCGAACAAAACTTGTTATCAAAAAGTACCACTGAACTTCCTTTGGATTGTCCATACACCTCAGTGATTTCTAACATTTAGCCAGTTCATTTAAAAAGGAGTCACAAAAATTCAAATTAGCGGCAGGCAATTTGTGACTAGAAATTTGATCACATTGCTTTTGTCAGATGAAGCATTCATTATTAATTTTTCCATCAATTGTACAGATATTAAATGTGCTTTGTTGCCTCCCTATGTTAGGAGACTTCAAATCACTGAAGCTGAAGTAGAAATAATCTTTGGGATGAGCTAGTACTAAAAGCCTGTCAGTCAGAAAATCCTTTTCTTTAAAAAATATCTAAATGTTAAAGGCCAATATCACATTCTTTTCCTGCTTGATAGTTGGCAGTGTGTTCTTTAAAGGACTGTATTGCATTTGCATTGATCTTAGTCAGCAGCAAGGGAATTACCGATTTATATAATCTGAAACTAAGTGTGAATTTGTTTAATCTATTAAAAAAGAGGGATCCTTTTACAAATCTGCACTTGTTTGATTATGTGCAGGCTTATAGAGGGATCATGATGAAAGAAATGGAACATGGCAGTGATGAAGCACATGCACATGTAGAGGTTGACCCAATTCTGTCACTGAATTGAGCTATTGACATTTCTTATCTTTATTTCCCATATGTTGCAAATTTCCTTGTGTCTGCTTAGGTACAGCTGTGGCCCTTTTATTGAAATAATTGTTCTGTAAGAGAGAAGCAGAAATATCTTTCTGTGAAGCACAGTTCTTTTAAACTATATGGGTTTATTTTCTTTTATTTAGATGTAAGTTATACAGTTAACATCTGTAGATAGATAGAAAACATCTACAGATTTGGGTAATTAAAAAAAAGTATTGCTGAAGGGTCAGCACACCATAAAAAGTTACAAAAAATATACTGATTCTTTTAATTGTAAAATATTTTAATTATTGCACATGAATAATGGCCCTGCCAATGGCAGAAAGGCTGGAACTAGATGATCTTTAAGGTCCCTTCAAACCCAGGCCCTTTTATGGTTCTGTGATTATACATGAATAGTCATTTGCCATTTCTTCTCTAATATTTACTCTTGTCCTTATCCTTGCTGTCATTGTTTACTTTAGTAGGCCAGCACAATCTTTCAGAAAAATTATTAAACTGAGCTGCATGTATTTGATTGACCAATGTCTCTACAAATTATGATATTGCTGGTCTCTGTCTACTTAGTTTGCATGTTAAGTACTACCAACTTCGTGTGGATGGAAAGGCATTGATCCCAGCATTGCACCAGTTTTAGCTTCATATAAAATGAAGAAAGCTTGCCTTTGCACTTATTTTATTTTAAACTGCATTTCAGGTTGATATAAAGTGTGGTAATATAGCAAGCTGGCTTGGAAACACAGAAGGGAGTTTGTGTTTATTAAAATATTGTATTAACATGGTACATGTGCCTATTTAATATAACAGTACATTAATTTTATGTGGATTATAATTTGTCATGTAGATTGTAATTAATTTGAGAATTGCAGAAGTTATATTAATACCAATCTGATGAAGCTATACAGGTGTTTGTATCTCTGTAACTCAGCAAATTTGCTCTATTTTCCATCATAAGACTGGGGAATAATCTGATTGTATAGATTTGCATTGGTGTAAAACTTGAAGCAGTAAGTCAAATTTGATGAATACTTCTAGCAGCCAGAGAGGAGTATAGAGCATGCTGTGTTTTGTATTTTTTCATGTCAAAATGTTTACTGAAAAATTTATATAAATGTATTAAGCAGCCAGTAAAGAACATCAAAACCAAATCAACCAACCAATTATAATTATTATATTATGATCTATTATAAAAGGAGAAATGGGTTACTGCTACAGCAGCCCTGTTCCCTGTTAAGTGGTAGCTTGTGCCTATGAGAAGAGGCTAGAATTTGTTCTCTGAAGAGCAAAGCACAAGGAAGAGGGGGATTTGTGTTCAGGAGATTTTCTTCTCCTACTCTGCCAGATGAGAAATTCAGTTGCTGACTCTCACTCTGCAGCTTTCCAATGCATTTTCTCAGATCACCTGATGAGTTGCCCTTTGTTAATAAGATTTAAGCATAAGGGTACAAGTTTACCTAGAAGTAAACATACTATAAGGGAGTATGTCTGCTCCTTTAGAGATAAAACAAGAAAAGAGTGCTGCAGTTATATTTAATAAGAACCATCAGGAGTTGCTGGTGTGACATTATTCCATGCTTGTGAATCCTGCTTAATAGGCATTAGAACCCATCACAGGTCCTGCAGAATCCTCAGAGCTTTGTCTGGCTGGTTCCTCTTCTCAGAGATTTGAAAACGCAGCTTAGAGTAGCTGCATGAATATCCTTCTCTTTTCTGGCAGTGAGTGATCCTGCTTGCATTATTTGCTTGCTTTTTCTCAGAATTTGCATTGTGATTGCACAGTGCTGAAATTTAAGATGTTACAGGAGTTTCAATGACTGATAACCTCACTCCTGGTGGGGAAACAAACTTCTGTGTAAGTGGTTTCAAAACATCACTGGTAATACTGAACCATTCTCAGCATCAGAGAACTTTTGGGTGGGAGGGGTAAAGCATATCATAATGCCATTTTCTTGACCAGAAGCAACTCTGAATTACTGTCTGTTTTCACAGTTGAACACCCCTTCCTTATTGCTGTAAGAGATAATATAATTTATGGAATTTCTCTGAATCCTGAGGAGAAGACAAATGATGCTATGGTTCCAATAGCAGGAGTTCAAAATGGTGTTGATGTTGACTTTGATGACTCTGAACAGATGATTTATTGGGTTGAAAATCCAGTAAGTTAGTATTTGTTTCAAAATGTGCACTAAATTAAGTTTTGTTTTTTTATTTTTAAAAAGTGTATTGGACTGAAATATATTCAGTTCAATTAGCTTTGCTGGTAAAAATTTTGTTAAATGGAAAGGATCTAAATAATGGGGTTTTTGTTGTTGTTTTGTGATTTTTTTTTTTTTTGTTGTTGTTTGTTTGTTTGCTTGTTTTTCCTAGGACAAGTAAAGAAGCTTCATCTCTTTTGTAAAGTAGTTCTTATTTTTGTCAGCAGAGACATTTGATTAATGTTTTTTCTGGCTCAGAGACATGAGCAGGAAATACTGGAGAGCACTGACAGACCCATACTCTCAGCCCCACTGTGCTATAGTCCACTCTCTTTCCTTTCTTGACTTACAACTCAATTCTGCAAACACAGCCAGAACACATCTCCTTGAGAGCAGTGTATTGGACACAAGGAGTCAGCAAGAAGCATTCTATTGCTAAGAAATTTTAGTTAGTCAAGACAGCAGTAACTTTGGTCTGGAGTTGTTCAGTTTTTTGCTGAGATTCTGATTGCTTTCTGAAGCATCATTTTCAATTCTGCACTGAGATATTTAGATAGCATACTGATACAATGTGGTAAAGGAATTAAGGATATGCATGGAACATGTGATCTCTGCATCCTTTTCCAAAAGTTGTCTGCTCTGAGATGGCAACAACAACCTGTTGTCCATTTTTTACTCTTGGT
Organism: Entomyzon cyanotis; assembly: GCA_024500445.1. NCBI lineage: Eukaryota > Metazoa > Chordata > Aves > Passeriformes > Meliphagidae > Entomyzon > Entomyzon cyanotis. Next base: position 8,590,572 of record JAKEPQ010001027.1, on the reverse strand, counting down.
TATGCTCTATCTCTGCCTCTGCCTTCTCCCTTCTTGAAATGGACTAGTGTTAGAAAAGATTGCAATATAAGAGAACTTCTCATGTAGTTGGAATGGAAAAGTGTTTTCTGCTCTTGACATTTTTTCTACTTTCGTTATTTTTTTTTCCAAGGGTGAAATTCACAGAGTGAGGTCAGATGGAGCCAACAGGACAGTTTTTGCTCCAGCAGCTGTTATTGGTGCTCCTATTGGTCTGGCATTGGACTGGATATCTGCAAACCTGTATTACACTAACCCAGGGACACAGTCAATTGAGGTAATTATTTAAGAGGGACAATTGGAAAATGAGAGCCTAGATTTTTTTGCTGCTATGTGTACAGGTTGAAATTAGTAATACTTATTTAGTGAAAAATTTAAATTAGATTTATTTTACAGTGCAATCTGTAGAAAAATACTTTAAAAACTTGAACAGATACCTAAGTTTGAACATAGTAAAAACATACTGAAAGCAATCTATTCTGGAAACTTTATATGTGCATAGATCTATTCTGCAAACGTTATTTGTGCATAAATCTCTTTTTTTTTTTTTTCTCCTACAACTCATTAGGCTTCTAGTGTTTAACACACAACATCTCTGATGATTAGAATTGCTGTTGTTACTATCCTCACTTCAAATCAATGATCCCAGTGCAGTGCCTCTGATAGTAAAGGAATGTTGCCATTGAATGCAGTAAGATCCATTCCCAAATGCTCTGATAACATATTATGTAGCTTTTTGGAGACAAGCAGTCTCATGGTATGTGAAGGATAAAATTGTCATTTAGTGTAGAGAAATAGAGGATAAATAACATGTAATACATTAATGACAGTGAATAAGCCCAGTCATTAGTGTTCTAGTTCCAAACTATAAATGCCTTCTATTAAATTAAAAGACAGCTAATTTGAGCAAATGAAATGGGATGCTTCCTAAATCAACATTTTCTCAACCCATTAAGGGCTTGAATGGAAACGGAGAGATTAACTATTTTTATACCTCGGATCATTCCTTGTTATCATAGGCAGGTTCTGAGCTGCAAGCAGCTCCTTCAAGGGGTGCATGTTAGAGAAGGGAGATGGTTAGGGTACAAAATAATGTTCATTTTCTTCAAGGTATTTGAGAAAGTCTTCTACAATTTCAACTCCCTTTTGATGTAGGCTTCCTTTCTGTAATTTAAAAATGTGCCATAAATTCTATGTTGCATGCTCTGACAAATTCAATGTTTGCATAGGTCCTGAAGCTGCATGGTGACATAATGTACAGGAAAACACTGATTACCAATGATGGCACCTCTCTGGGAGCTGGCACACCGACTGGTTTGGCAGTTGATCCAGCAAGAGGGTAAATTACCAAAACTGCTGTTGTATTTGCTCATGAGTGTATTCTCCATATTTTTCTTAATTTTTAGTGTTTTCAGATTTCATCCTGACTTTGACATGGTTTTGTTTATTTCATATTTGTGCAGAATTTATTTATTATTTTTAAACTTTAAAAAATAATTGCATAGCTTCATAAATTACTGCATAGATATTCACTCTCCCTAATTTACGATATGCTTGTATGGTACCATTTTTTAATTGGAAAGAATCTCAGAATATTATGATTGTGAAAAAATCCCTAAGAAATGCAAACCCAGAATAAAGAGAACTCCAAAGTGTTTCTATAAGATATCTTATAATGTCTGACTTGAGCCTGTCTGTAGTAGAAAGACATATTACATGTGGAAAATGTCACACAGTAAAAAGCATAGCACTAAATATAATTTTGCTGCTTGCTCCTAAAAAGAGCAATTTGCCTTTCTTCTCTTTCATACAGATTTTTTCTGACTTTGTAGTTTTAACTGAATATTGAAGTCAAACTTGCTCTGAAATGTTGCAGCCATCTGTGAAATAGAATTATTATTCTCCTCCTTTTTTTTTATAATCATAATACTTCAGCGCGTTTACCTGCTGATAGTATTGTGGAATGATATAAGCAAGGTTATGGATTTCTAAAAATTATTTAAGAGGCATTCCTCTCTTACAAGAGAAGCAGGCATTTCTCTTTGTTGAGAGAACAAGAATTTTTCTGTTTTTCAAATAAGCTCTTTTTCACTGTGGTTTGATTCAAGGTGAGCTGTGTTCAGCATATGCTGAAGTATTTGTCTGACAAAGAAAATGGTTTTAAGCATATACTCAAGTGACTCTCTGGTCCACTGTTTTCTCTTGCCAGTTTTGCTAACAGATCTGATGATGTCTGTTACAGGAAGTTGTACTGGACAGACCAGGGAACTGACAGTGGAGTCCCAGCAAAGATTGCCAGTGCAAACATGGATGGATCAGGCATACAAACCCTCTTCACTGGCAACCTGGACCATGTGGAGTTCCTTACCATTGACATTAAGGAGCAAAAGTTGTACTGGGCTGTCACGAGCACGGGAGTGGTAGGCGATTTTCTTTTAATTATTGCTTATTTACCTGTCTCTTCATCTGTGGTTCACATGAGTGATTTAGTTACTTCAGTTTTCTCTTATAACTGCGAGTTGCAGGACCAAGCAAAATCTGAATAGCTGTTGTTATTAAATACCATCAAAAGTATAAGATCAGAAATCATATACTGCTGGTCCTTTTCCCTCCTACCTTGTACATAAAGATTTCATGCACAAAGAGATTTTAGTAGCATGTGTTGCATTTTAGTTTTATATAATCACATTGAACTGTTATTAGAAGAAATGTAATCTTAATCTGTAAACTGATTTCTTAGATTGAGAGGGGCAATGTGGATGGTACAAATCGTGTGACTCTGGTGGTTCATCTTTCTCATCCCTGGGGAGTTGCTGTGTATGATACATTTCTGTATTACACTGATCGAGATTATGAAGTTATTGAACGAGTTGACAAGGCCACCGGCGCGAACAAAGTAGTACTGAGAGATAATGTCCCAAGACTGAAGAGCCTACGTGTGTATTACAGAGACAGTGAGTACTTGCTTGAGAGGTATTTCAGGATATTCAACTTGCAAAAACTAAAACTTTCCTTAGAGACTGAATGTACAGTCTTTCAAAGGAAATGCTTTGATCTGGTTTTCAGGAAAAGTGTCAGAAGCATTCTGCCTGGTTTTAGTAAAGAGAGGCTCCACCATCTAGTTAAGGCATCTATTGGCTCATGTTATTTTACTAAAGTAGTGTTGACTAAGAAGTTTTGTTACTTCAAATTTGTTTCATCTGATTCTTGGCCCCATTGATCTTATGACAAGAGACCAGCAAACCCATTGCTAACACATCTGTGCTAAAATATACAATGATTAAGATCTTTATTTTTGTCAGCTGATAAAACTATACAAGTTTATGGATTTGGGTATATATTCAAAAGTGTCTGTGATGATGCTGTTGTGATTTTTGTTTTGCCATGTATGTCTTTCACAGATTCTGCCGGTTCCTCAAATGGCTGCAGTAATAATATTGGAGTTTGCCAGCAGCTTTGCCTGCCTGTGCCTCGTGGATTATTCTCCTGTGCCTGTGCTACTGGCTTTCAGCTAAATCCTGATAACAGAACCTGTTCCCCATACAGTTCATTTGTAATTGTTTCTATGCTTTCTGCAATTAAAGGATTTAGTTTAGAGACATCAGATCACTCTGAAGCCATGGTTCCACTGGCTGGAAGAGGTATGTGAATATTACAATAAGAAAAAATCTTGTAGTGCCTAGTATTTTGGCATTTCTTTTTGGCATAACACATGTTTTAAATAAGTTAGCTTATATAAAAATGTTATTAATTATTACTTTTCAAAATATTTCAGGACGAAATGCACTTCATGTGGATGTTCACATGCCTTCTGGTTTCATTTACTGGTGTGACTTCAGTAGTACAGTTTCTTCTCAGAATGCAATACGTAAAATTAAACCTGATGGTTCTTATTTTAGAAATGTTGTTACAAATGGAATAGGACGAAATGGGATCCGTGGCATTGCAATTGACTGGGTAGCAGGTAAGCACAGTTGAATTTAGGAGAATGTTATTCTTTACATACTATAAAATTTTTAGGCTAGCAAACAGATGTGAATGGAACTATTTTGAATGGAAGTATTATGGTTCCAACTTGTGTATCAACAGACTGATTTTAAAACAAGAGGAAGTAATGGATGGCTCTTATGTTTATATAGATGTGTAAAGATGAAAGTTTATCAGAACAGATGTATAGAGTCTTTTCTCTCTTGATGCTTTAATATTTGTCTTATGTCTCTCTTCTTGTCTGTACATTTATAAGTAGCTGTGCACAATCATTGTGAAAACATGTATGTACTGAGAAGAATGTGCAAAATCTGTCTGATACCGTAAATAAGAAAGAATGACTTTTCATCTACCTTCAGATTGCTGTGTACAAATACTACACGTTATAATGAAAAGTAAAAATAGCAGAAGTATTTTGTCTTTGAACTGTAGTTTCCACGTCTACTTCCTGTTGCTACTTAAACATATTAGAGATTAATTAAAATATTAACTCTTAAGAAAGTTAACTGCCATTAATACTCTAGTTTAATATATACATATTTACTGTATATGTGTTTTGCAAAAGTCCTTCAGTTGATTGATAGGCCTGTGGGGATTTTAGGATAATCATCTGCTGTAAACAATGTAGTTACTGTGTGCAGTCCTGTGCCATAACATGGATTTCACAGTTGTGTGTTTTAAAAGGCAACTATACTACTGATACACATGGCAGTCCATGAGGATGTAGAAATTAATTGACTACTGTCAGTTTGGCTGTGTTCTTTCCAATTCATTATATTGTAGGCAAGTTCCTTATGCTTCCAACTATTAACATATTTATGATGGCTATTCATTTTGTGGTTTGGTATTTTAGTAGCTTGTGTTTCTCAGGTATTGATGCTAATACTAACTTTCTCTTTTGTTTTTCTGATTTGTTTTATTTTCTTTTTTTGTATATAGGAAATCTTTATTTTACAAATGCATTCCTGACAGAGACTTTTATAGAAGTTTTGCGTTTAAACACAACTTATCGCCGTGTGCTTCTGAAAACTACCATAGATATGCCAAGGCACATAGTAGTTGACCCAAAGAACAGGTATCTCTTCTGGGCAGATTATGGGCAAAATCCAAAGATTGAACGTGCATTTCTTGACTGCACCAACAGAACAGTCCTTGTGTCTGAGGGCATTGTCACACCTCGTGGGTTGGCCATAGATCACAGCAATGGCTACATTTACTGGGTGGATGATTCCTTAGATATGATTGCAAGAATTCAGCCTGATGGTGGTGATGTTGAAATCGTACGTTATGGCAGTCGCTATCCAACTCCATATGGTATCACTATCTTTGGCAATTCCATGATCTGGGTGGATCGAAACCTGAAAAAAGTCTTCCAAGCCAGCAAGGAGCCAGGCAATACTGATCAACCAACAGTAATAAGAGATAACATTAATTGGCTAAGGGATGTTACAATTTACAACAGCAATTTCCAGTCACGTTCACCCCTTGATGTCAACAACAATCCTTGTCTGGACAACAATGGAGGTTGTTCTCATCTCTGCTTTGCCCTCCCTGACATTCAGACACCGAAATGTGTTTGTGCCTTTGGAACGCTAGACAGTGATGGCAAGAGATGTTTCATTTCAACAGATGATTACTTGGTTTTTGCTCTTGAGAATGCCCTCAGAAGTATTCACCTAGATCCTGAAAATCACAGTCCTCCCTTCCGCACAATTAATGTGTTACGAACTGCTGTGGCGCTGGATTTTGACAGCATAAACAACCGAATATATTTTACACAAAGTTATCCTTCAGGAACAGGAAAAATCAGTTATGTTAGTATTTACTCAGGAACTGGCTCTCCAACAGTAGTTGCATCTGGTAAGTGCACTGAAATTGTGGTACAAAGTAATCCAATATTTAAAAAAATGGACTGCAGCGCCTAGCACTGCTTGAGTCCTAAGTATTACTACTCCAGGTTTTTAAATGGACAGATTTGCACTGGACAAATGGCATTTCAAGGAAGTTTTTGATGTTGCCAAATTATAATAGATTAAAAGTGTTGCAGTATCTCAGGAAACTGTGCTGAGCTTGTGTGTATTTGCTTGCATGTGTCTAAGACCTGGGGACTCCAGATGGCATAGCCTTTGACTGGATCAACAACAGAGTTTACTACAGTGAATACCTCAATCAGACCATCAGCTCCATGGCTGTGGATGGATCAAACCGCACAGTGATCGCCCGGGTGCCACGGCCAAGAGCTATTGTATTAGATCCCTGCAGAGGGTATGTGTTGCAGTTTGTTTTGACTGCAGGCCAAACTACAATTCAGACTTTGACAAAGGCTGCCAGACACTTTTTATAACCCTAACCCTTTCTCTGTTCTATTCCTTGAATGCTTCAGAAGAATTCTTGTTTTAGTATCAAAACATTTCCTGAGAGGCTGGGGCATTACTGTATTATACTGTGTTTCTAATTTCATTACTGGTTATACTGTGTTTAAAATTAAGAAAGATAAGAAATAGATTAATTGACTTTAATGGATTCAGGTAGAAGCTGGAAAACATTTTCTGAAGTTCACTCCAGTGGATCCCAGTGATCCCTCTAGAAGATTCCCATGTCAATGTGAGCCAAAACAGAGGGAGAAGATCTTTTCCTGTAGTTTTGCACTGCACACTTCAGTGAGGGACACCAGGGTGGAAATAGCACCAAAAGCAGATAAGAGTGTTGTGAGAGGTTTTTTAAATGAAAATATAATCATGTTATTGACAGGTATATGTACTGGACTGACTGGAGTTCAAATGCAAAGATTGAACGAGCCACACTTGGAGGAAACTTCAGAACACCTATTGTGAGCACAAATTTGGTATGGCCAAATGGCCTTACCTTGGATTATGAAGAACAGCAGCTGTACTGGGCTGATGCAAGTCTGTATGTATTGATAACACACTTGTTTGTGTACATTTGGTTAATATTTCAATAGCTCTGTGATTTATTTTTCCTCATTTCTAAACTGGTTTTCAGCGTTTTGGTTGAATTTGGTACTTGGCATTATAAAATGCTAGGAGTTACTTAATAGCAGTGCAATGTCAAGTTTTAATATTGATGGGGAACTACTGTGCAATAAGAAGTTACATTATGTCATAGTGTAGATTTTGTTCTCTGCTTTATGCATTTGTACCTGCTGTCAGTTTGTTTATCTTACTTGCAATTCAGGCCTTTTTAAAGTGTCTTCTCTAGCAAATACAATCCCAGTACACATTTTACATCATTCATTGTTCATGCTTAATGCCTATCACCTATGGAATTTACCCTGTAGTTCTTGCTGTTGTCTACCAGACAGAGCTCTACCCTTGAATTTATGCCACGGAATTTCTTCCATTAGCAGTAAAGCTTTAAAAAATAGTTTTGTTTTCTATCCATTCAAGTTCACCTATGGTCTCAGAGAAACCACTGTAGCAATCAGACCTTTTCCCTCTGGTTCCTTCAGCATAGAAGTTTGTTTTCAGACTTCTTTGCTGTATCAGAAGTGTTGTCTGTAATGTAATAAATCCTACGGCCTGTGCCTCTATGGAATCTTCTGGGAAGAAGGTGGTTATTTGGATTTATCTGCATGCGGGCAGACAAGGCACTTGTAATGGGACATCTGTTTTAAGAGGAATTCAGGATGTCAAATGAAACATACACTTTTCTGCTTCAAACTCTAGTTAATGGAGGTGTGGGAGCCTTGCAGCACCCTAGATATTGATGAACACTACTAAAATGTTGGATGTCAGTTGCCAGAGTAATTAGGGCATGGTTTTATACATAAATTAAAATACTTCTTTCTTTCAATATGTAATGATTTTTTTGTTATTGTAGGCAGAAGATTGAGAGATGCACTCTCACTGGTACAAATCGTGAGGTAATTGTTAGCACTGCTCTGCATCCATTTGCAGTGACACTATTTGATCAGCACATATATTGGACAGACTGGAACACACGAAGCATTTATCGAGCTAATAAGTATGATGGTTCAGATCAGATTGTAATGATCATGAATCTTCCACAAAGACCAATGGATATTCATGTCTGGGCAAAAAGTAAGCAGCAGCAGTGTATTAACCCTTGCAACCAGTTCAATGGTGGCTGCAGTCACATCTGTGCACCAGGTAAGCTGTTATGCTTGATTACTACAAGCTATTAGTGTTGCCTGTATTAGAGTTTAAACTATAACAATTCTAGTCACAAGGGGACAGCTGAAATATTTCTTAGTGTTCCCAAATTTTTAATATTTATTTTATTTATAAATGCAATCAAAATGATTGTCATTTAAGATTGTGTTATTTCACCAACACGCCTAAAGGCTGTGTCTGAAAAGTAAAAATTATGGGTTTCCCTAACTTACACCGCAGCATTGTTTTCTGGGGTTTAAAATTTTCGTGGATGAGACATGAAGTGAGTGCTTCCGGATATGCTTACATTAGAAGTATACACTCATACTGTATACTGATCAGATATTTCCTACAACATACTTAAAAAATCTTTATGGTTGCTATTTCTTTATTACATTAGTGTTACAGAGCTATTTAATATACTGAAGATTTTTGGAAGTTATGATCCTCGGCCTTGGAAAACTCATCCAGTGCCTGTTTTCATTTGTAGCATCTTAAATGCCATTAAAAATCTGTCTAGCCTGAAAACAACTCAAACTTCTCATTAATTTTAAGAAGAGCAGTTTGTCTGTTGCAAGGAGTTTTGAACACTTGTTTTGATTTTGAGGAGTAAAATCACAGTGGGTATAGCTGTGATATTTGAAAGCATCACATGTCATCTTGCTGCCACAAAAAAGGTACAAGCAAGTACTACGATACTCCAAATTCTGATCTCAGTTCCTCTAAGGAACTCTGAACTAACTTTTGTGGGTTTTAATGGGTTTGTGTCTGCTTAACTGAGATAAAAGTCTGGTTAAGTAACTACACTACTATCTAAGCAAACAGATCGTACAGGAATTGTGAAGATTTCTTTGTCTTTTCCAGTGTTACAGCTGTGAACACTTTCAGAGAACCCTGTATTAAACGTCAATGTTAAATTTGTTTCCTTTTTTTGTGTCCTATTTTTATTTTTTTGTACTGTCAAACATAAATTTAGGTCCAGCTGGTGCAGAATGTCAGTGCCCCTCTGAAGGTCACTGGTATTTAGCCAATAACAACAAGCACTGTATTGTGGATAACGGTACCAGGTGTGATTCTGGTTTCTTCACGTGCCTTAATGGGCAGTGTATCTCTGAGCGGTGGAAATGTGACAATGACAATGATTGTGGTGATGGCAGTGATGAGTTGGAAAGTGTGTGTGGTAAGCATTGAAAATAACTGCTTTAGAAAGTATACTCTGTCTTGCCTGTTCTGTATTCTCTGTCACTTTTGTGGCTTTATGATTATGCATCTTATGGCTGTAGTTTGGAAACAATCCCTTGCTTGCTCCCAGCTTTGAGGTCTGAATGACTAGTGATTTGCTTCAGAATCCAGAATCACTATAGTATTGAATTTTTGTTCTGTGTAGCCAATTTCTACTTTTTTAATTCAAATGTGTATTTTACTTTTCATGCAGTCCGTTTTGCAGCTGTGTTTGCCCTGGCAGGTAAAAATATTGTGATTTTACTTGTTACTTTGTCAGAGAACTTAGATTATATTTTATCCACATTTCTTTTTCTTTTTAATTTTCTGCAGCTTTCCATACTTGTCAGCCAACAGCTTTCACCTGTGGCAATGGGCGATGTGTACCATATCATTACCGCTGCGATCACTACAATGACTGTGGAGATAACAGTGATGAGCTTGGCTGCTTGTTCCGAACCTGTGACTCCCACACAGAATTTACTTGCAATAATGGAAGGTGTATAGCCCTTCAGTATGTCTGCAATGGGGTCAACAACTGTTACGATAATGGCACATCAGATGAGAGGAATTGTCGTAAGTTTAGCCTTAGTACCTGTTTGAGTCTCATTCTCTAGATAAAGGAAGAGGGAAATGGGGTTTTATGTGAAGAAATCTGACAAAATCAGCAAAAAGGACAAAAGGCTTTTTAATTTACATTTCAGGTACTGTTTGTGTTATTTGAAGCAAATAGAATTGCTAAATCGTATTCTGGAACACCCTAAGATACTACATAATAAATGTTGCTTTAAGTAGTCTGCCTTGATGCAACAAATACTCATGTAGTATGTAATGTTAATTCTTGTGAGTAATCCCATGAATTTCAAAAAGACTGTGTCAGATAAACTGGATGCAGGGTTTATATTTTTGCAGGCTTAGCCTGGAATTTGACAATTGATTTTTACTTTCAGTCATGCTGTATTAATTATACTAGATTTAATCATCAGGATTGTATATTGTGACTCCATAATAGCACAGTTTAAAATTATATGCCTTATAAAAAGTTATCAGTCATGTTTTATTTAAGATGTAAACTTTGATTAGTTCAATGTTGACTACTTTTGCAGTTCATCATGATAATAACTTTTATTCACTAGGATTAAAATCTTCAATGAAAATTTATATCTGGAGTTAAAGAAATGGATGAAAATTTATGTAGGGTTCTTTTTGCATTGTGTATGCCCTCTGATATTTTTTTTAAGCATACTGTTTGTGAAAGTCTTTTTTCATTCTCAGAGGAATTCGGCTATTTGAAATCCCGCATCTATTAGCCATTTGTATTTGGTCTGATGATCATACCATACCAGCTGGTTGCAAATGTAGGCATTACAGTGTGAATACATGCCCGTTTCCATTCCCTCACCTGCAAGTATTGGCACATGGGTCTTTTGATCATGTTTTTGTCAGGACTTCTGTCAATAAAAGCAATGGTTTAACTGTTTCCATATAGCATGAGCAGTATGAGTGAATTACTTTAGCAAGTGAGCAACATGGAACTCTTAACAATGTTATATATCTTTCTGTGAGATACAGCATAACAGTATTTAAAATAGCTCTAAAACACTTTTGCTTTCTTTCCTTCCTCCTTAAAGCGGAGCGTACATGCCAGTCTGGTTTTACAAAATGTCAAAGCACAAATATTTGCATTCCTCGAACATATTTGTGTGATGGTGATAATGACTGTGGAGATATGAGTGATGAGAGTCCTACTCACTGTGGTAAGTTAATAGGGCCTTCATTGCTTCTCTGATATTTCTGTTATTTATTCCACTGCTCTTTACTTTTTATACAACTCAGACTCTTCTCTAAACATCTACTTTTGTAATACTGAAGTTATATGTGCATTGTACTGTTAGATCTTAATTATCTAAATAATGCTTTTATCTATTACAAAAGATGATAAATTTTTGCAGCATTTTAACACAGCTTTTGTGAATTGTTCATTTTGCTTATTCTGGTCTTACTCTTTATGATTTTACGAGGTGTTTGGCACTTAACTATTATAAACAGCTGCCTTTTTTCCAGAACTTTAACTTTAGAATATTTTTCTTTCTAACCAAATGAAATTGTATATTTCTTTTAGCCCTTTCATGTGGCTATGTATGCTTTAGCATATGATTCATTGTTCATTGTAGTTTCTAGTTAGTGTGTGGAAGTGCCTAGTTTTCAATCAGCCTTAATTACAAGCCAGCTTAACGTTGCTAAGACATTTTTATTAGGTAGAAGTTAGGTAGTACTTTTCCCATCTAAAACATTATGGACCAATTTATAAAACATAATGGATATTTTCAGATAGTGTTTTGGTTTTAGTATTGCCTGAGTAGATTATTTTTGCTTTCAATAGTTTTCCTGAAGATATGTGTCTTGAACTAACTATGTCACAATTTTTCTAAAATATGAGTTCTATTTTTGTAGCCAGAATGTGGTCACTTTTATCTGTGGACACCAATGTGTCAAAAATATGTGGCTATAGTGAGTCTTGTTCTCCTTGTGAAAGGTGTGCTTTGTCCCTTCTAATGTTTTTACCCTGCTGAATTGCTTAAATTGAGAAGTGGTGAAGGGCAAGGAAGAGGTGGAGAAAAAGAGAATGAGACATGAAAGAAACCACAGGCGTTAATGAGCAATAGTTAATTGTCTTTGATTTTCATCATTAAAGGCACGTGGAAGAGCAAGTTAAAATGCCAGACTGAATCCTTCTGGTATTTTCAAATCATCAGAGGGTACAGGAAAGTACGGGGGCAAACTCACTATACACACCAGCATCCAAAGGCCCAGCTGAAGAGCAGAGTATTTGCAGCATGCTGAGCTGGAACTATTCATTGTTATGGTTTGCTCTTCACTGCCATTTAGAAAAGTTTCCCACCAGCAAGTGAAGAAAAATTGGTAGGAGGAAAACTATCTGCCATGAGACATTACTTCCTTAGTGCACATTTTGGTTTCCTTTAAAGCACTGAGCCTGCTATGGCTGGTTTGGGCACTGAAAAAATGACTATATTGGACTGTGGTGATTTTCCTGTGCGCAAATCTCAAGTATAAACATAGAACATATGTACAGTTTCTGTATGCAATCCTGTTTCCAGGGCAAATTCTGTCTACTTACTATCTAATATGTATACTCAGGAAGAGAATTAAGCTCTTTTTTTTTTTAATACAAATATCAGGCTAGTTTGTACAATCAACTCTTTCCAGACAGGCTGAGAAAAGACATCCTTCCTAGTGTGATTTTTTGTCTTTCTTATTTGGGGACTGTAATATTTTTTGCATAACATGGACTCAAAAGCAACTTAAGTTGGAAAGGTAACAGAAAAAAAAGAAGTCATGCATAGGTTTTTTCTTCCAGTCTCTCTGACTTGCACAAATACTGAGTTTCGTTGTTCATCGGGGCGTTGTATTCCTGCTCATTGGTACTGTGATCAAGGAATAGACTGTGCTGATGGCTCTGATGAACCTGCCTCTTGTGGTAAGTCTGGGCTCAGAAGATACAACGTGGTGGGCTATGGCAAATCAGTAGTTTGTAGGCAGAAGCTTAAATCCAGACTAGGTGGAAAATAAATACCTTCTGGGGTTTATTCACTGTCTCTAATCTGAGGCCCTGCATAATTTGTGTCTTAAATACTTAAAGCTGTGGATGGAATATGACGGCTTTGATTGCAATAACTGATTGCTTGTAATGGGATTACTTGTAATGTATAACCTCCTGTCTCTGTAAGACTACAATGGTAGTGAATCAAATGTCAATAAGCTGCAAGAATTTTGATACTGTTTTGGATGTAAAAGCAGATGTCATGCTGCACAGGAAGTGTGCATGCAGTATTAATATTTGGGGAAAAACAGAATACGGGATGCCTAGGGGACAGATGGCACAGTATATGAGTATCATAGTAACAAATCCTGTATTGTACAATAGAAACTGATGGGACTAAGCAGAGGACTGGGGTAGGAGGTGAAAAAAAGGACAGTGATCTCCAGGGAAGAAGAGAAGGGGCCAACTGAAGTCACTGACAATTGATATTATAACAGAGTTATTATTCTCACTGTAAAAGTACGAAGTTCTAAGCAAGTTCTAAGCAAGTTCTAAGCAAGTTCTTCTATGGTTTCAGCAGGGCTGGTAGTTCACTTTGCACATTATTGGAGTTGTACCTTTAGCTTAAGAAAATGTTTTGTAGCTTATACATTAACTATTTTACCTTTAAGCTTCGATTTTACATTTCATTCTCATAAGCTTCTCCCTAAAATACAGTCCTCAGTAGATTTCATGGCAGTGCAAATTAGTTTAACAAGCAGAGTGACTGTGTTCATTTTTAAGTGCCCCAAATGCGGACATGTTCGAGCGACCAGTTCAGGTGTGATGATGGAAGATGTATCCCAGCAACATGGATCTGTGATGGTGATAATGACTGTGGGGATATGAGTGATGAGGATCAAAGACATAATTGTGGTAGGTGGTTAATGCAAATAGATACTGCACTTTGTCCTGTGGGTATTTTTCAGAAAACAAGCAGCCCCTGAACTCTCACCCACTACCAATTTTTATGGCCTGTAAAGGTGCATATTAAGCATGAGGTACAATCTCCCTATACCTTCTTTTTCATGATATTGAATTTAAATTGAATATTTCACTGGCAAAAAACCCCAACAAAACATTGTTCTAATTTCACAATTACTCTTCTTTGAATTGTTGACCTTAAATGAAGTTGTAATTTACCTGGGTTGTGTGTATGATCTGGTCAGCTAGAGCAGCTTCAGTGGAGATACTCTCTGGTGATCATGCACTGCATCATGTGCATATTAATAACCACATGTTTTTGGCTTAATATCTTTAAAAACTAGTGAACAATATCAGCATATCTGTTCAGAGGGTGAGCAAAGGGAAGGAGGTTTAGCAAGCTTGGTCCTGCTTCTTGATTTTTTTGAGAGCAGCAGGTTATACTTGTAGTCTTTGCCCTTTTTAGCTATAATGGTGCTTCCTCTGTTTGCTCCCTGGAGCACAGAATACCTCGAAGAAAATAGGGAATAGAGACTGTTCAGCTCCTAGAAAATCTGGCTGAATGTGTGGAAAGCTTATACTGAGAATCCAGTAAGATGCAGATTTCTGCACATGTCAGCATTGCCTATGGAATCTTTGGCTCCCAGTCAGCCTCCACGAGGAGTAATGCACAGTTTTGTACATGAGAAGGTACAGTTGTATCTCTCCCTGCACGCGCAGCAGGGCATGGCTCTGTTGTGGATTGTGGGTGGATATCCAGGCTGTTTGTGTGTGTGGTGAAGGAGGTTGTCACATACGCAGAGTATAACTTGGTTAGTGAACATGCTTTTCCTTCAGCAAACCGCAGCTGCACAGCGGCAGAGTTCACATGTGCCAACAATCGACCCCCACTCAGGAGGTGCATTCCTCGGGCATGGGTCTGTGATGGTGATGCTGACTGTAGTGACGCTTTGGATGAACACCAGAACTGCACACGAAGATCTTGTACAGCAAATGAGTTTACCTGTAGTAATGGCTTGTGCATCCGTAACTCATACAGGTTTGTAACTACCCAAGCAGCTGTAGAAATTCTCAAACCTGCTTAATGTGAAGGAGCTAATTCAAACTTTTGTTTTCACACCATTAAGTTGTAAGTAGATCTGCATATTGTAATGAAACTGTTTATCTGCTCTGTGTTCGTGCATCAGCTTTGATTTGAAAATGCTCCAGAATTTTCTATGTTAATATCTGCATTGCTCACCATTAGCATTTAATCCTTCTTATTGTTACAAGTAACCTCTCCTGGGGTGATTCTTTCCTGTCTGTAATGCACATAGGGAATACTAGCAGGACTCACAGGATCAGGCTATATAATTCAACCCCAGTTTCTGAAAGGAAAGTCTCTTCTGTCGGAGCTAAAAATATCAACCTTCTATGGAAATTGGGAGAATGTATCTATCCATCTCCCCTGGAGAGAGTGATTTCCTTCTTATATTTGAAGGGAGCATTCATTCTTCTTCAGGTGTGATAGGCGGAATGACTGTGGTGACAGCAGTGATGAAAGAGGATGTGTCTATGAACCATGCCAACAGCACCAGTTTACTTGTCAGAATGGGCGCTGCATTTCCAAAGCCTACATCTGTGACGGGGATAATGACTGTGGTGATGAATCTGATGAGCTGGAACATCTCTGTAGTACACCAGAAGCAACATGCTCTCCCTATCATTTTAAATGTGACAATGGAAACTGCATTGAGAGGGTTAAAGTCTGCAATCGGTTGGATGATTGCTTAGATAACAGTGATGAAAAAGGATGTGGTATGTATAGATTTATTTGTACTATATAATTTAAAATGCTTAGGCATCTTTGAAAAAATTACTCTTAAGAACATTCCTTAATGACAATCATATCTATTCCATGGCCATTTGTCAGAAATTAAAATTATAAGAAATGTATATTTTTAATTTTTTTGTTTTAATCATTATGTACTGTTTTAACTGACTGTGACATTGAGCTAATTATACAAGCTAAATATATTTCATACATTGTTATGGATTACCCTTGCGTTTCCAAAGTATGCCATAGTCCATACTTTGCACTCAGGGTGTTTTGTCCCAGATTTCAGAGATGCTAGAATAATTTTACATTAGATTAGATTGTTTTCTTTCTTTCTTTCTTTATTACCGCAGCCCCCATCTACATTCAGCATTTTCAGGAGGTGACAGGGAGAGAGAGACAGTGCATTGGAAAGTGACTGCACTATTACTCTGCTAGCTGGCTCCTTGAATAGAACTCCTTTCTTCCCCAGGTGTAAATGAATGCAGTGACCCTTCAATCAGTGGATGTGATCATGACTGTACAGACACACAGACAAGTTTCTACTGTTCTTGTCATCCTGGATACAAACTTATGTCTGATAAACGGACTTGTGATGATATTGATGAGTGCTATGAAACTCCATCAGTATGTAGCCAGATTTGTGAGAACACAGCTGGCTCCTACATCTGTAAGTGTGCCCCAGGCTATATCCGGGAGCCTGATGGAAAAAGTTGCCGGCAAAATAGTAATATCTCCCCATACCTTATTTTTAGCAACCGTTACTATCTGAGAAATCTCACAGCAGATGGCCAGTCTTACTCTCTTATTTTGCAAGGACTGAGAAATGTGGTGGCACTGGACTTTGACAGGGTGGAAAAGAGGTTGTACTGGACTGATGTGGGGAGGAATGTCATTGAACGAATGTTCCTAAATGGAACACATAAGGAGGCAGTGATAAGTGATGATGTGCCCAGCGGGGAAGGTATCGCTGTTGACTGGGTTGGCAGGTAAGAAAATACATTTTTTGTCTTTCTGGGCTACTGAAGAAATGATGTGTGAAGGAGTTTATCTTAGGGGGTTTCCCCCACTTCATATGAAATTCCTGATGAGTACTGAAATAGTTTGGATTGTGGATGCAGTGTTATACAACTGCTCTGAAATTGTTTATCAGCATCTAATACATAACACTTTTCTTTAGTTGCTCTCATATGTAGTATACTGAGGTTACATCAGACTTGCTCTCTCATCAATCAGTTGTTTGCTAGCAGTTGTTGGAGTTGGGATGCAGGTAGAAAAGTCCTAAGCAGTTGGACACCCTATTTTGAATTTCACCTAGAATTTTCTGACACTTCTATTACTCTGCTTGGGAATTACACACAGATGTAAGCAAAGAAATCATAGAAGCAGAAGGGATGATTTAAAAAGGCCTTTTAAAAAGGACTTTTCTACCTGTTTGATGAGAGCAGAGGTGGCAGCATCGAACAGTTGATGGTTCTCTGCAATATCTTACAGCCCTGGTCACAGTCCATTGCACTGCATGTCTGTTTTCCTGCTCCTGGCCTTTGTTGGTAGGACAGGAAGGGAAGAGAGGTTTAGGAATTTGTAGGCAAATGGCATATTATTACTCAGTTGGGCACCTGCAAGTGAATTTTGCATCACTGATTATGGTTACAGGAGCAACAGGAGTGAAAAGGGCAGCCTAGAGCATGGTGTAGAAGAGATGTCAATGAAGTATGTGTTCCTTTACAGTGGATACATTGCTTCTAGGAGAAAAAAAATTAGAGATGATGTGAAGCAATATAAGAGAAAAAAAAATTCTATTAAATAAATCAACTCTAAAATATTTCAGAAAATTGTACTGGGTGGATGCCTACAGAGATTGTCTCTATGTCTCTGAACTTGATGGAAGATTCCGAAAAAAACTGGTGGATCGGTGTGTGGATACCAACAATACTTTCTGCTTTCAGTATCCCAGGGCAATTGTTGTTCATCCAAAATATGGGTATGACATTTTAAGAGTGCTTTTCCTTTCTTTTGCTAATAATCTTGCACTATTTTGAAAATCAGAAGTGATGTTTGGCTGCTTGCATTTATATTTGTGTGGTGTTAGTACTTAGTTGCAGCTTAGGAAAAATAGTAGCTTGCCTGTTCTAGTTACATATGCATGGCTGTCAGATACCATTCAAAGTGGAATTTGGTTCCTTATGGTCTAGAAAGTTCTGCTTGCAAGGCTAAAATGGTTGATAGAAGTATGTATGGTTTGGTACCTGTTGGGGCTGAGTCTTTGAAGGCAATTGTGATTGCACAGTTGTCTGCTGTAGCAGTTAAACTAGGAAATACGTTAGCTTTCTGCTTTTCAATCTCTGCTTTAGCTCTCTGGCAGGAAATACTATGTGAGGCATGGCTTCTAATATTTACTTCAACAGTCCTAACTATAAATATTCATTTGAACAGACATGTTTACTGGACAGACTGGGCAGATCGAGCCTATATTGGACGAGCAGGCATGGATGGCACGGAGAAGGCTGTGATTATCTCTACAAAGCTGGAGTGGCCCAATGGACTTACCATAGATTACACCAACGACAAGCTATACTGGACTGATGCCCATCTAAATTACATTGAGTATGTACACAGAAAATATTAAAACAACTGAGTAATTGCTCATGTCAGATTGTGGTGGGAGAATTTTAGGTGCTGTAAAAATAATACGTATTTCTGCCCACTGACTTTATAGAAAATTGGAGTAAAAAAAACTGGAGCAGTAGATGATATGGATCATTAGATGACACAGTAAGCTAGTTGCTACATTCACATTCTAGGTTCCACTGAAAATCATCCAAAAATTACAGTGAAAAGCTTCATGTTGTACTGAAATATGCAGCTTCTCTATATCTAGTTATACAACCTGAACCAAAGCAAAATTGACAATAAAATCTCTTTTTTTTTGTTGTCTTGTTTCTGCTTGTGCATACGAGTTGAGCTGTAACTAAACTAGTTGTGTGCTAATAAGTTGCGTACAAACCTTTAGAAGGTGTCTTGAATGTCCATAGGTATGATATGGAATGTTCTGTTTGCAAATGGGATTTTTTTGTTAATCAAGAAAAATCTACTAATTGCATCTAATACTAGAAAATTCCCACCTAAATAGCAGTAAAAATGAGTAATAGTATTCTGACTATTTCAGTGATTTTGAAATACATGACACTGAAATACCTTGAAAGCAATAATTTGTATTTATGTTAGTGTTCATATTTGTGTTCATATTTTTATTCATATTTACATGCACATTTAAATTTGTATTTGTATTTACTTATATTCTTTTCTACATTAATTCTTATGGCAAATTTTTCTAGGATGAAGTGTTAAAAAAGACTTTTTAAAAAGGTATACTAATTACATGTATGTTTCTCTCTCTTCTCTCTTGCATTTCGTAATTTCCCTATATGGCAAGGTGATAGTAAAAGTGTAAAATCTTGTTAAACATAGTTCATCAGAGGAAGCTCTAAATCAGAAAGACATGCAAAATTTAGGGATATAGGTGGTCTGAATCATCTAGGCCAAGCTAGTCTCTTTTATGACAAAAATAATTTGTTGTAAAACAATAAATGTGCAAAATTTCATTGGTCTAGCTTATGTGCTTCTGTGGGAAGATTATACATTTCAGTGGATGTTACTGTATTCCATTTATTTCCCTGAAAGAGCCTGTTTTACTTTCCTCCATATACTAAAATGAATTAGCTAAGGGAGGTAATCTGTCATTAGGGCATAAAGTAGCTTCAATTCTACATTGCATGTTTCTGCTCACCAATAATGAAGTACCATAAGCATACATAATATGTTAAGAGAAAAGATGGGAAGAAGTTTTAGCATTTATGTGAATGTTTTGCACAAATTTTTCTTTGTGGAGGTACTCTGACCTGGATGGACATCATCGTCACACAGTATATGATGGGACTCTACCTCATCCATTTGCAATAACAATTTTTGAAGACACAATATATTGGACTGACTGGAACACAAGGACAGTTGAAAAAGGAAATAAATATGACGGATCAGAAAGGACTGTTCTTGTGAACACCACGCACAGACCATTTGACATCCATGTTTACCATCCATACAGACAGCCATATGGTGAGAAAACAGAATCAGATTTGTGTTTAAGGGGTCAGCTTTTACCTGGAGACTAGTTGTAAAAGGCCCTGAGTGCACTCAGCTTGTGCCTTTGCTGAGGGGAATAAAATGCACAGAGTAAATGTAGGCATCTACTTGACATTTGTAAATTGCCCTTTCTTTGAACAGCAATGACTAGGAATGCATAATTTTAAATTAGTTTCTAAAACATCACAGCTTAATAGCATACATTTCATGTATATGAAATCGCATCCATTTCTCTCCTGAAATGCCTGCTTATCTAGGATTTGTTTTTCAACCTCTTATATTTCAGGTTTCAAACCAGTATAGAAGGAATCTATTGTAGACTGAAACCTATGTGTTCTGGAATTTACAAAGTATGGTAATATTTATTCTTCTCTTCCCAGTTAATAATCCTTGTGGCACCAATAATGGTGGTTGTTCCCACCTTTGCCTAATAAAAGCTGGTGGTCAGGGGTTTTCCTGTGAATGTCCTGATAACTTCATGGTCATACAGTTCGGCAATACAGCCCACTGCCTTCCAATGTGCTCTAGCACCCAGTTTCTCTGTGCAGACACTGAGAGGTAAGTCCACTGCTCACCATTGCTTTTTCCATGTGTTTTCAAGGATATATTTTACAGTTTAGTCTGTTCAAAAGGGCATGAAATTAGAGATTACTTCTGCTCTCACTGTGAGCTTGTGACGTGCTTGCAAAGAGAAAACCAGGAAAAGACAGGCTTCCATTTTGGAAAAGTACCTCTAGATTGGCTACTTAAGTAGTACTTTTTTACTTTTCTTTCTGTTATATGGCATTGGTAATGTAGCAAAGTTTGGGTTGTTAGAAATGTAGATCCAGAAACCATTTCCTGTTGAGTTCTCAAACCTGGAACTTTCTCTCTCTTTTTTTTTTAAAAACATCTTTTACAATGTATCTGTTTCTGCCAAATATGTACTGTCTGCCAGTGGCCCAGGAAAGCCATTTAGCTGATGTGAGGGCACTTTTCTAACCCTTTTACTGAGACAGCAGTGGAGGGAGAGGAATGGTGATATAAGAACTCTTGTACTGATGTATCACACTCTGGAGCCTTTGAGGCAGGTGTGCTTATTGGGTTGCCTTTTAAAAAAGTGGTATAATGATAATCCCTAATGATATTCTTGTGCAAAAGTTTGGGTGAATTATTGAAATGTTACCTCGTTAAAAGTCCAATCGGAGATTGTTCTAAAAAACATGAGAGAGGATTACCACAAATAAACATAAAAATTAAATCTTCATTATTTTCTGTGAACTTCCTTCTAGAGGTCTGGCAATATCATCTGTTTATCATATTTCTGGTGACAGTATTCTAGCATATTTTGTTAGCATTTGACATATGAAATAGCAGACATAAAATTCAAGATGTTTTGGATGTTTCAAGAAATAACACTGAGACAAGACTGGTTTTTGTGCTGTAGAAGGATGGTTGTATATCTGTAAAGACATAACCTCAACAAAGAAGACACTGTTTTCTCTTTGTAGGTGTATTCCCATCTGGTGGAAATGTGATGGACAGAGGGACTGTCGAGATGGCTCTGATGAGCCCCCAACCTGTCCGCACAGGTACTGTCCTGTTGGGCAGTTCCAGTGCAATGATGGGAACTGCACAAGTTCGCATTTCTTGTGCAATACCCAGCCGAATTGCCATGACAGATCTGATGAGGATCCTGTACTTTGTGGTATGTTCCAACAAATAAATAAATTAAAGTGTTTTACCAGTATAAAACATGTAATCAACATAAAAATATCACTATCCCTTTTTCAAAGATGGAAAGGTGAGATAGACAGATGCAGTCTGTTCTATTCTTGCACCTGCTAGAGCAATTCACCTCAGAGCAAGCAGGGTAAAGGAGAGCAAAAATGTACTGTATCAAAACATGAATAGTTTTTATACCTTTGAGACGGATTTGCACTGAGGTAAATTACCATCTGAGGTATAAAATTATATTATATTAGAAACAGGATTCACTTTGTTTTGTAAAGCCATGGTGATTGCCGGAGCTTCCTAAAGCCCAGGTCAGCCTAACAGGTGTGCTAATCTTCCCTCTGTGCTACTTGGCGTGATGGGACAAAATTACTACACCCTCTGCATTGCACAAAATCCAGTTCATGTGGCGAGATTTCTTTTGGAGAGCTGTATGTGATAGCAGTCTTATAGAAATGTAGCAGAATTATACTTGTGGAATAATGTTATCTCCTTAAAAACCTATCCTATTCTACATACTTACGTGTAATTTAAAAAAGCACATCCTCGGTTCTCTTTTTGTAAATAATATAGTTCTGGCAGTTGCAAGATTAGTAATATAAAGCAAAGGGGAAAGCAGTGTGGCTGTATAACTGATAGTTTCATTGCCTTCCATTCCAAAGTGTTTCCAACAATGACAGAATTAAATGAAATGTCAATTTTAACTGAGTTTCAAATAGCTAAGCTCCTAAGTGTGCCACAGGGGAATTTAAAAAGTAGAAATATTGCAGCTGTGTAATGCACTGATTTTAACATACTGGGTACATAAAAATCAGTTTAGGTCTGTGTGATTCCTTTTGCTCATTATCTCATGCATGGGAACAAAATCCTTTGGTCTAAAACATGTATCGAAATTATAATACACTGTTGTCTCTAAAAGTTTGGCAGTGTATCTAAAAGAAAGTAGTAGAGTGCAGTATGGTGAGACACAGAAGTATGGAAGAAGAGATAAGTGTTGACTCCTGTTTTCAGAGCTACCCCAGTTTGACAGCTATGTTGACATCAGCTTTCAGTGCTTTGCCCTTTGGGAATAGACTCTATACATATGTAGGTTGTGCAGCTGATATTAGTGTGGTCTTCTGCTATGTTTTCTGTCGTGTTCATTCGTAGAGAAACAGGCTCATGAGGCAGTACACATCTAAGTTGATTGCACAGCCTGAGGCAAAATGCCCCTTTAGCTCCTCTGTGAAGTGACTGGGATACCCTGCCTCAATCATGTAGAGTTCTGGGGTTACATCCCTCTGCTTTAGGAGAAGATAGTACATGTCTTGCTCCTAGAAAAATGTTGGGTGTTAGTGAGCTTGTCTGAAGATGCCTGGGGAAAATGTGACATGTTATGTTAGAAATGTGTACCTTAACTGTGTTAACTGGGCGAGTATATGTGATGTTTTAAAATTTTTCTGGCTTTGTTTTTAACTGTTGGTGTAAACATAAGGGCTCAATTGATAGAAGAGCAGCTGACCATTTCTGTAAGTTTCAGTATCCTAACAGCTAATTTGTATTCTTTCAGCTAATCATCAGTGTGAAACTCATCAGTGGCAGTGCGCCAATAAACGCTGTATCCCAGAAGCCTGGCAGTGTGATAGAGAGGATGACTGTGGTGACAACTCGGATGAAGATAGCGTTCACTGTGCCAGTAGAACTTGTCCCCCAGGCCAATTTAAATGTGACAATGGCCGCTGCATCCCACAGTCATGGAAGTGTGATGTGGATGATGATTGTGGCGATAACTCTGATGAGCCATTCCACGAATGCAGTAAGCACACAGCTGTAGTAAGATGCATACATCAGAGTGCACCAAAAGCAGAGCGAACCGCATTACTTAATTTTACCAAGATTGAAAGATTTTTGGAAAGGAATATTTTCTGCAAGCTAATTGCATTTGTGTAGTAAAGAGTGTTAGAAAACATAGAGACTATGTGATAATTTACTGCTTAATTATTCTTGAAGGGGAGAAAGCTTATTTATGCTGGCCAGATTACCAGAAACTGGCAGCATCTCACTCTGACTTTCTTGATGCTAGGATTTTCTTACATGCTCTAGCGTGTCTCTCTGAATCACTGGGCATCTTGAAGAACTTGTGACCAAGTTTTGCCATCTGAGGGCAAGCTGCCTCCTCTGGCTCCCAGGTTTGGGGCTATTGCCAATGTTACCAGCTCTAAATAGTTTAGGGAAAAACACAATGAGTGTGTCTTGAACCTGTGATGGGTTTGTAGCATATGCAGAATACAAGCAGCATGGATTGGAAAAGACAGTAAAATCAGATACAATTAATGCTTTCTGTTTTACAACGCTGAAGTTAGCAGATAGCTCTTTGTAGTCAAAATAATTGACCGTAAGTTATAAAAGTTTAGGAGAGGCAGAATAGCAAGTAGGACAGTTAAGGGCTAAGTAACACAACTAATTTTGACAACTGCCTCTTTCAGTGGGACCTGCTTATCGGTGTGACAATCACACACAATTCAGCTGCAGAACCAACTACCGTTGCATACCGTTGTGGGCAGTGTGCAATGGGAATGATGACTGTAGAGACAACAGTGATGAACAAGGCTGTGGTAAGTTTGGAGAAGGTCATTTCAACATAGCTCTGTACCTAAAATACTTCTCCAATTTGGAAACACCCAGATTTTCTGAAAGCCTTCAATAATAATGTACCCGGGCAAAGACTATGCTAACGTGTGCTGTTTTGTTGGCAAACTGTCTACATTTGCAGAGGAGATGACTTGCAATCCTTATGGAGATTTCCGTTGTGACAATCATCGATGTATCCCACTGCGCTGGAAGTGTGATGGAGATGATGACTGTGGAGATAACTCTGATGAGCATAACTGCAGTGAGTTCTTTTTTTGTCTGTAATGATATAGTCCTACTTTGACTTAAATATCCTTCTGTTTCTTATGAGAACAAGGCAGACAGCTCTCAAATGCAACCATTATTTGTTTTATATGGTAGTCTGTCTTTTATTTGCTGAAATTCTTCTGTGATATCACAAGGATGCATTTTGGTTACATAAAATCACTCATCAATCCAATCATCACAATAACAAAAATTCCTGTTTTCCACTAAGAAGTGACATTTTAATTTTGTCCTGTGTGCAAATGTAGTATTATATAGTTTCTTAAACAATAATAGTGGATCTTTTTTTCCTAATTGGATTTAAAGCTTCTGTATAATTCTGTGTTGAAACAAAGTCTGCAATGATTTTCCTTTTTTCTGTGTCAGGAGGAACATAAAATGTCTACCATATTTGAAGAGTTCTTGGGGGGGAATGATGTTTTAACATAATTTAATTTCAAGGATATTACCTCATTATCTTCCCACATTACTTTTGTCTGGTTCAATGAGACAGGTGTGGATGTTTAACTCTACATCTGGGGAACTTTTCATATTTGTACATTCATTTTAAATGAAGGTCCTCGTGAGTGCACAGAAAGTGAATACCGTTGTGACAATCTGCGCTGCATTCCTTCCCGGTGGATCTGTGACCATGATGACGACTGTGAAGACAATTCAGATGAACGTGATTGTGGTGTGTATTATCTGGATGCCACCTCTTACATGTTCACGCTATTGTTTCTAATGTGATAAATTATTCTGCAAAATTATCTTTTATGGGAAGCATCTTTAAAGAAGTAATGTTCACCACATCACTTTAGTCACTCCACCAAAAGTAGAGAATACCACAGTTTTAATAGTATGGGATTTTCCAGCATTTTTTTGAAAATTGTTCTCAAAAAGTAAATAGTTTATCTGTCTTTGAACAAGAAGACATTTCAACAGTTACTTCTGAATCTTTTCAGAGCTGAGGACCTGCCACCCTGGTTATTTCCAATGTGATAGTGGACACTGTGTTGCAGAGCGCTTCAGATGTGATGGAAATGCAGACTGCCTTGATTTCTCTGATGAAGCAACTTGTCGTGAGTTTCAGCCTTTGCAATTGGTGCTCATTGCACTCACTTCTGGGAAGATTTGCACTTTCCTCTATTTTAAAGTGAGATTATTCCTTAGAGGCATAGAATTCTGTAACACTCAGTGATGTCAGTAAAAATTCAGGATAAGCATAATATTTTGAATCAGCTTTTTAATGTAATAATGTTTTGCCACCTCTTACAGTGATTGTAAACACATTCTTAATGGTAGGAAATAAATGTGTTTACCAAGGATCCAGGATAAGATACACATGTGATCAAATTAAAATTTTTTACTATCTTGACTGCAAGATCCAAACTGTTTCAGTTATACCAAATTCTAACAAGGTTTTGTACTGAGATTGTTTTTTGTGATTACCAAAGTTGTGTTAAGTTTCCTAAAGTATCAGTGGAGCCACAGAAATAAAATGCTTTTCCATTTCTGTTTTCCTTTGGTATATTGATCTACTGTGAAAAAAATCTGCAGCTTGCCTGGGGCTACAGCTGCAGCTGTTGCCCAGAAAGTATTGTTCCCAGTTGGAATGAAAATATTTCCCCTGTGCTCTATCTGCATTGACTGACATCAGCTGTTTGTGTTACATTTGTGTGTTGGTTCTGACTTATATGTACGCATGATTTTAGGCTTCAGTACTTGGGAGAATTCCTTTCTTTTCATGTTAGTATCAGGACAGTTCTCTACTTCTTTCCGTGTCCTAAATTTTAACACCTGTGCTTAAGTAAGAAAGAGCATCCACACAGTACTTTATTTTTCTGATGGTAACTACATCCTAGAACGTACATCACAGCAGTTGTGTTTCAGAACCTGAGTTATACGACATTTGACTGTTCCTAAATGGAGGAGAAAGTCTATGAGAAGCCATTGAAAGGGCAAGGGTGTGGTTTATTTATATGGGTTGGTAGAATAATAATTTTGGGTTTTCTTTGATTTAGTTCAGTTTCTTTCACAGCTTTTACAGAATATGAGTGAGGGTTTTTTGCTGTATCAACATGAGTCCTTTTGGAATTAGATATCTTATGTGCTTCTTCAGTCACTCACAATTGGTGCCAGTGATGTTAATTATCTTTGTTATTGAACTAGAGTTATCAGAAACAAATTCAAGTAGCATTTGTTAAATTAATTTGTTTATTTTCAAAAGCACCTCATATAATATCTCCTATTATGGAGAGAAGTGTTTTTAAAAACTAATATGGGGTTGGATTGAATATTTTTCATGAAAACATAAAATATTTACTGTAAATGAAAATGTCGTAATAATTTTCTTTTCTTCAGCAACACGGTATCCTAATGGTACATACTGCCCACCCATGCTGTTTGAATGCAAAAACCATGTCTGTCTTCAGCCATACTGGAAATGTGATGGTGATAATGACTGTGGAGATGACTCTGATGAAGAACTTCACCTTTGCTGTAAGAGAGACGAATTATATTAAAATGAACAATATACTTAATCTCTACATACAATATACAGATCAATTAGAAAGTAAATTTTAATTATTCGGGATGAGTGCTAAGAATTTTGCTTTATGTGCAAGTTCATTCTCTGACAGTGTTTCTCACTGCTTTGAAAATGTTTGTATATGTGGTTATAAAAGTAGGGAGAAGCATATCAAAGAGATAAGGACATTATTTCACATTTTCAAGTTGGTTATCTAGAATAGGAATATCAATTTGAAATTAAACATTAATTCAGATAGTGTATATTGTCAAAGGTGCTGAACTTTCAAAGCTATTAGTGTTGCCAGGACATCTTTGTATAAATATGGTTGAAAATTGCTGACTTTAGCTCTAATAATTAGATATTGGAAGTGCTACTTAAACTGGTTTTGTCACTTATGCACTTAAATAACATGTTGAATTTCCAGTCAATTTACTCCATAAACAAGCCTAGAAACCTCAGTGTTATATGTAGTTAGAGAATTTGCTTTTGGCTAAAGATAAGGTACTGTCTTCTGATGAAGAAATGTGTGATGTCCTAACATACAATCACCAAAATGTGCAGAAAATATTTTTTTGAGTCTGAATGCCTCCTCACCTTTTGAAATATACAAAACATATAAATGTTGCAAGATAAAAGTGATACAAATAATTTATGACCCAATGGTCTGAAGTATCAAAGTGTGACTGACTTGACTTCTATGCTTTCAGTGGACATTGCTTGTGAATCTCCATTCCGTTTCCGATGTGAAAACAATCGCTGTATATACAGTCATGAGCTGTGCAACCAGGAGGATGACTGTGGAGATGGAAGTGATGAGAAAGAGGAACACTGTATGTTTACACAAAATTGAGCATCAAATTCAGTAATTGTGATGTGCTTAATATTTAATAATACCAAAGAGATGTCAAACTTTACCATAAATTATGAAAACAAGAGCTCAGTGTGAAATAATTTGAGCTATGGTTATTGGTACTATGTATTTATAGCTCTCTCTGCAAGTGGCAAAATTCAGCAAACATTTGTCTGAAAAGTAAAGAGCATGATTTTAAAAAAATTTTTATTTTATTTTGAGCACCAGCTACATTTTTTTCATCTTGTTATGAACTCCATTTAAAAGGAGGAAGAAGAAGGAGTTTGGCTGTATCATAAAATTAGGATGGGATGGCCTGCTGGGACTTCTACAATAAAGAAATGGATACTTTCTGAAGTTGTGGCACTGTTATGCACATATTAACAGTCTTGATATTTAGGCCCTGCAGAATTCTGCTCTGTTAATATTTGATAGGTTTTTGCCCTCAGATATCTTATATAGTTCTCAGTGACTATGTTGTACATTTTCAAGTTTAATCTTATTTTTGGTTGCTTAATGATATTATTTGTTGGCTTTATTGTACAATATTCTAAAAGTTAATAGTTTACTAATATCTCCATAATTTTCTTGAAGTCTGCAGTAGATGTATGAAGTATATAATTAAAGGATATTAATAAGTTTGGGCTATTAAAAAGAAAGTGCAATCAGCTATTAACAGGAAGAATTTTTCTCCTGTATTTTTTATAAAATAGCAATTTTCTTTGAGTTCATGGAGATGTGACTAGAAGTCAGGATGTTAGATCCTGGTTATCATTTCAACTTTACGACAGACTTCCAAAATGCTCTTGTCATTGTTTAACAGATGGCAGCAGCTTCCCCATTAGATATATGGAATAGTGCTTTGTGGTGGTACTTTGTAGTTTAAACTGTGACGGAGGAATGTTTCTCTTCTTGATTGTAGGCAGAGAGCCGACACCAAGACCTTGTAAAGCTGAAGAATTCAAGTGCAGTAATGGAAATTGCATTCCCCTACATTATGTCTGTGACAATTATGATGACTGTGGAGACCATTTTGATGAAATGGGCTGCAGTAAGTAATAATATCAGTAAAATACAAAATTACAATGCTATTGAAACAGAATTTTCCGAAACTGAAAACAATGCATGTTTTTTCTTGAATAGCATACTAAAAAGTATTTTTTTTAATTAGCCTGTGTGAATTTTTTTTTAATTGATTTTTAATAAGCCTGTTCTAGGATTATCCAATTAGCAAGGACAATATTTTCTGTTTTCATTTTTTCATTATTTTCATTCATGTTGTTTTAATTCTCTTCTGTTTTCATTCTTTCATACATGTCTTTCAAAAACATGTAGGTGTGATACTTAGAGACATGGCTTAGTAGGTCTTGGCAGTGTTAGGTTTCTAATACAACCTCATGATCTTAAACATCTTTTCCAACCTGAATGATTCCATGATTCAGTGCTCTGAACAGTCTTTTTTAGGCTTTGAGTATTTATGCATCACAAAAAATAGTAGTTTTGATCTTGGTTTTGATCTTGTTTTGAAATGGGTTGCATTACAGAGGCAAGAATGTCCATCTATTTCAACCATGATTGGAATGGACCAACCTATGGAGTTATTCATGGGCAGACTCTGACCTGATATTCGTTGCTCTAGCCCTGTTAAAAAGAAATGTGTACTGAGATGATTCTATTTTTGCTTTTTATGGAAATGAATACAGAATTCTTTAGGGACCACCAGTCCTTCACCTGACAGCCCTCTCAGATCCTATGTACAGCTTTTATTAACTATTTATTATAAATTTGCTAGCATCCATTTAAATGCAAAATCTGTGACTTGAACTTTGGGGTGAGACAGTATTCCATCTGTAATCTCAAAAATTTGTAATCTCAAAAAATTCCTAACTTTTAATGTCAATATGTAGATGGCTGCAGAGTGATAATGTGAGCATATACTTGTAATTTCAATTTGTCAGACTGTGATGGCTTCAAGTGAAAAGTGTGCCAAATGCTACACTGGTGATTTGCAATCCAGTAGACTTGCAAAACACAAATAACTTGGAAGTCTATAGTGCAGTCCATTTTGAAGCAGCTGATTTCTCTGTTTGAATTACCATCCTAATGGTCTCTAGGTAATATAGCCTAATGTGATGACTTGATGAAAATATAGAAGTATAAAAAGGCTGTGAAACAAACACCTTCTGATGTCTGCATTCTGCTCTTTGGGGATACATGTGAATACAGATCAGATGGCAACATTTGGAGCCTTCCCAAGATCAAATACCCTCTATAATGAAAATAGAATATTTGTGTGTGAATGTGTACAATGAATTTATGCTTCTACATGTGTGTGAAATTGAGCTCTTTAAACTTAATCAGCACTGGAATGTGTATGTAGAAAGGAGATAATCAACTTAATCTAAAGTTTTTGCCTTATATCTGTATCTTTTCCACATGATCTCTCAATAAACATACTGTTTATCTCTTCTGCTTATATAACAGATTTGAGTTAGTACTCAAGTATTTTGTGCATATACAGAGTATGTCAGAATCAACAGAATTCTATATGTACTTTCAGAAGAGTATAATTTTCATTATCTGTTACAGACTATTGTCCCTGACTTGGCTTTTCCATTATAGGCATGTTTTAAAGGGCAATGCATTCTATGCAATGACCTGTACTGACTTCAGTAGGCTTTAGATTAGGTTTGGCATGAACTACATGTCATCTCTGTAGTTTCTAGATATTAGTAATGTAGGGCCTGTGTTATGCATGATATCAATTGAGAATATTTCTTGTTCTGCTGATAAAAAACACTGGATAAGGAAGAGGTATGTTGTTGAAGTTAGGAGTTAGAGTCAAATCTCTTAAATTCTGCAGTTGCTGCAGATTGGTAGTAATGTAGAATGTCATTTCTGTTAAGGAAGGTGAGCTTTAATGGTTATGGCTCTTATCCTGACCCTGTTCACTACATTTTAGTTGACAGCTCTCTGGACCATTGGTTACCATTGGACTATAATTTTAATTAGAAAAAAAGGAAAGGAGACTATCTACCTGGAAACTATTTTCAGTTGTAATAATGATCAAAATTATTATGCTTCCCCATTATTACTTCATAATTTGGTTATAATTGTAAAATTTTCTCTTTTTCTTTTTTCTTTTTTTTTGTCCCCAGATCCTGGAACAGAACGAACTTGTGCAGAAAATATCTGTGAACATAACTGTACCAACCTGAATGAAGGAGGCTTTATCTGTTCCTGTAGGCCTGGGTACAAGGCCAGTGAAACTAACCGCAACTCCTGTGAAGGTATTTTAAATCTTATAGATGTCTTCTCATCGATAAGTGTTCAGTGACCTGTCACTTCAGCATTCTAACATGACCACTCATTTTCACATTCTAACAGGATTTTTATATATTCAGCATATGCTTCCTAAAAGGTTTCACTGCTGAATCATGTTTTCTAACATTTATGTCTCATTCAGCAAAAAATTGGTTCCCAGTTCAGACTTCTTTTAAGCTGTTGGTGGCTGTAGATATGTTTTTGCTTTACAGCATATAGGTTTTATCATATCTTTGCAATCTGAGGGATAGAAGTTTGATGGGGTTTTTCCTTATTGGAAGCAAACTTAGTGCAGGTTCTACTCTCCTTCTGTTCTGCTTCCAAACAGACCTACAGAAAAGGTATGTTGTGCCATATTTTTGCCTTGAGTTTTATGCAGGTAAAATGTGGTGAGGAGTCTACTCAAAGGCCATGGTTTGTGGTTGCAGTATAGTACCTTCCCAGTTGCTGTTTCATTATGTTTTGATGAGAGTACTTCTGTTTGTTTCTCCCAATGCTGGTGGACAATTCGTGTGGCTTTATTAAACATGATCCAAGGCCACTCTTCCCTATCATTCCTGTTGATATTGTTTCTGAGGACTATGTGTCTTTACTTCAGCATTTCAAGAAAGCTTTGCTCTTGCATCTCATTTTAATCATGCCTCATCTTTGGTCTTGCCTTATTGATTTAACACAAAAATACATGATCAAAAATGTATCTCTGAAAATAAATCTGTTAAGCAGGATTGCAGTAGTGCAGCTATTAGCAATCTGTAGTTAAGACATGGTAAACAGTAGGTGAGTTTTGATGAGGAGCTCTGTTACATAACAGATGCTGATTTTAAGGATCACTTATTAGGTCCCTGAACCTTTAGAGTATGTAGGGGAGACATAAACCTACCACTTCACGGAGTAAAGATGACCAGCATATAATCATCAGGGTTGGAAGAGGCCTTTAAGATCATCCAGTCCAACTGTCCACCCAGCAGCACCACTGTAACCCCTAAACCACTGAACTGTCCCCCAGCACCAGATGCAGATGCCTCTGAAACACCTCCAGTGATGGTGACTCCACTGGCTCCCTGGGCAACCTACTCTGATGCCTGACCACCCTAAGAGTGAATTTTTTTTTTCTAATATCCAATCTGAATCTCCTCTGTCTCATCTTAAGGCCATTTCCTCAGGTCCTCTCACTGCAGGCACCATAGAAAAGACCAGCCCCCACCTCACTACAGCCTCCCTTCAGGGAATTGTAGAGAGCGATGAGGTGGCCCCTGAGAGTCCTAAAGACTAAACAAGAAAGAAATCAAGTTCTCGGGATCTTTTCTCTTCTTGTGTCTAGATATCAATGAGTGTGAGATCTTTGGAACATGCACCCAGGACTGCAAGAATTCCAAAGGAAGCTATGAATGTTTCTGTGCAGATGGCTTCAGGTCTGTGGGTGATCAACAAGGGAAACAGTGCGCAGCTGATGGTATGTTAACTGATCGAGACATTGATTGCCACCTGTAAAGAGACTAAGTGCAAGATAGAAACTTAATGAATATAATCCTCTCTTTCATAAGAAGGGGATAATGAAAACCAAACCTTATTCTGTAAGATAATACTCTCTGTATATTCCACCTATTCCATAATCAGGAATAAAAGTGCTCATCTCTGCTTTCAGTTGTAAACATTAGAAATAATACCTTGATGTGGATTCCTGTCTTCATTTCTCCTGAAATATTCTGCAAACAAAAGCCTGTTATCCTTTGCTTGTCATCAGAAGGAAATTAATGTTGCCTATTCCTAAAGTTTAGATTTTTTCAACGAAATAATGCATCAGGAAAAAGTTGCATTTAACTGGAATAAATCAAAGGCAGTTTGATGACAGATTGCCATTCATTGTTCATGGACTGATGCACACAAACAGAAGAACTTTGGCCAATGTTTCAGATCAGGCTTTTTATCATACCTTAGTGCAGTGACTACAGTGTGTGGCAGTCCTTGAATAGGTAGAGTTAATTCATAAAATAATAGTAATAGATCAGTAATAATAATAAAGAGGTGAAGATAGTCGAAAAATGTGACAATGAAGCAGTATTATATAAAAAACAAAAACAGTACTGTATTTCGAAAAGTATATACACAAAACTGCTTAAAGAGATAAATGATAGAAATATGGTGTGCCTAGTCAAATAGTAAAATCTTCAGAACAGAATGCCTGCAACCAAACACTCGCACTACTAGAGGTTTTGAAACCTGAAAATTATTTGTAATACAAAAAATGGTACAAGAAAATGAGGTCTCCAGGTTACCAGTCCAGGGGCCTAGTTCAGCAAATATTTACTGCTGAAACATTAGGCTGGAAATTCAAAGGGACATTTACACCTCAGTTTCTGCCTGGCTGCCTCTTTGTGCCTGTGTCAGAAATCCAGTTCTTTGATACCCTTCCTCATAGGCTTTATTCAGGAAGCATCTAGACATGCAAAGTGTTCAAGGCTAAGTAATAGAAGAAAATTAAGCTGTGGTCGGGAGAACATTCATTGGAATATGGAGACATTAGAATTTAAAAACTGAAAGGTAGGACTTGGACATGTCATGGCTTAAAGGACTGGCAATTTATTTGTACTATCAAAATTGTTTGCTGTACTTTGAGGGAGAAGTGGAACCACGTAGTGTTGTAGTGGCATTCTGGTTTTGAGATGTGAGGTGGTGATATGCCAACAATGTAATGTTTAAGAATTTTTAAGGAATTTTCTCTGCGCAAGGTCTATGGTGAAAGGGGTGATACTATCCTCAGTGGTAAGCATTTAAATTTTTATGAACTTTTCAAAGCCATGAAGTTTGAATAGTTCTGAAACTTTAGAAGTGGCCCTACATTCCCTCTACTTCTTGTACAGACACAGTTTATGAAAATCCCAGTTAGTTTTAATTAGAAGTGAATTTCATCTGCTTTTTCTAAAATGAGAAATACATGAAAATAAATTCATGGTTGTTTTCCAGGTAATCCTCCATTGTTACTGCTGCCAGATAATGTGCGGATTCGAAGGTACAATATCTCATCAGAACAGTACTCTGACTATATTGATAACCAGGAGCGCATCCAAGCTCTGGATTATGACTGGGACCCTGAAGGGATAGGCCTGAGTGAGTATGCTAATACTCAGTCATGCAATGGTGAATTTAAAAAAAAAAAAAAAAGCATTTCTGGAACATAGGTGTTTAATTTACACTGGAAGGCAAAATCAAATTAGATCAACTGGCCAGGTCTTGGTTGAATGTGCCCCTCCCCTCTAGTCATTCTCCAGCATCAGTGTGGTTTCTTTTAATGTTTCCATTTAGTTTAGCTAGATTTTTATCTGGGTTTCCTTTCATTTCAGTGTGATTTTAACTGTAGAATTGTGGCTCTTTAGGATTATGCTGCAATAGAGGATCATTATTAATTAACCTCTTCCTTTTTCTTCTGCTCCTGCCAGTTCCCAAACCTGGCTCAAGTCTTGCAAGAAATAATCTGTATAGTAATCAGGAATAGCCAATAGATCCCTGCATTAACTGATATTTTTGCTGCTTCTTCAGGTTCCCTTTTTTGCCATTTCCACAGGGTCACTGTCCTGGACCATACTTGCTCCTTAGGGTTATGAGAGTCTAAATTACTCTCAAAATTATGTGTAAAGGTTTCGGAGCTAAGATTCTCTACTCTTGAAAACTGTGATATATATTTCTTGATAATCTAGCTCAAGATGACTTTAGATGTGTATCTTGCATATGACAGATGACTTTAAAATTTATACACTAACGGAGTGTATTTTAGTTGGACAGACAACTCTTAGCTTATTCATAAATAAATGGGCCTGGTAACTTCACACAAGCGCCTCAGAAAGATTAGAATTTTCAACAAATATGTAGTTAACTAGATATTTGTCTTTTTTTTTTTTTAAGGTATTGTCTACTTCAGCATTCTGGGACAGGGTTCTGAGTTTGGAGCCATCAAACGTGCTTATCTCCCCACATTTGACAGCAGTAGGAACAATCCAACAAAGGAAGTTGACTTGAATCTCAAATACATTGTTAATCCTGATGGGTTAGCTGTTGACTGGGTTGGAAGGTAAGTACACTGAAAAGCTAGAAAAATGCTGTACCTTGAATGTGTCAAGGATTTGATTAGGCTGGGAAAAATCCACTTTTTTCTTCCTTATGAATTGTTTCTGGATATGTCTAGTCTGAAGGTAGTTCAGAACAATGTAGTAAGCTGCTCTTGTCCAGACAGCAGGTTAATAGGTAAAATGCATGTGGCTGACTGCATCACATGTTCTCTGAGGAAGGTGGCATTACTCTGCAACTGGCAGATCAGTTGTTCATCAGTAAAGTGATAATACACTAGCCTTCATATCAGATGGATTCTTCTTCAATAACTTAGGTAGGCTCCAGGGAAAAAGCTTCTTTGCTGTTGGAAGGAAAGCTCCCTAACCCACAATGGAATTTTATCTTTTATCTTTGCTCCTTCCTGACCAAGCCTGTGCTGTATGACCAATCCCAAACCAGAAATAGTTCTGAAGTTTGATGAATACATGTGTTTTCTCAGAAAATGGTAACATTCTTGTAATTGTGTTTCAGAGTTTTTTCTCCCTTGTGGATTTTTTTTAGGCTAAAACATGGTAATTTTTAAAATTTAATCATAGAAATCATGACATCACTCCTTACATTTACTAACTTGTAAAAGAGCTGGGAGAAAGTTGGGCCTGACTTTTGGGAGTTTGGGTCTGATATTTATGGTGTCATTTCATTTTACAACATAACTATTAAAGGATGGGGTGGACAGGCACAGCTACAGTTCACTTGGTATAATGTTGAGAGGAACCTGATGTTTGTAGATAGATACCATGAAATGTAGTCAGGATTCTGTTTGAAGCTGGATAGACAGAGGTTATAGAGATTAGTCAATCTTCTGAATGCTGTTGCCAGATTTTGGATGTTCCTGGTACAAATCATAATAGAGAAAACGTGAAAAATCATGTCTTTTCTTATAGCAACTTAGAGATAGATATATTAGGGTCTGGGCTAGCTCTCAGGTTGTTTTGCTGTTTGCTTCATGAACTGGAGGCACATAGAAAATAAAATGTCTCTGAAGGCAGATGGGAGTGTCTGAATTTGAATTCACAAATCCATATGTCACGAGAGCAAGCATCAAATATCTATATCACAGGCGTACTGGTGAGGCTTCAGCTTCATCTTGGTGAGCATATTCAGCACTTCAAACATAGTGCTGCATTGATTTCAGAACAATGTTGAAATGTATTCTAAAAAACCACATTTAATTATCTGTGCATTATATAAAATGTTACACTTCATTTGAGACACTTAGTCTTGCTGCTCATCTGCCAAATAGGAATTACAGTATTTTTTCACATTCCCAGGCCAGTTAGGAGATAATTTATTCAATCAGAAGGCACCATGTGATTAGCGAGTGGATAATAATGAGTCTGTTTGTTATCTAAAGTCAAAAAAATAATAAAGCTATGATGATAAAGATAAACAAAATTCAAGGAAGAGTAAACTGAGTGCCCTGTTTATTAGGACTAAAAGTGTTTGCGTTTGATGTGGTAACAGTCTATCCATTAGTATCTCTGTCAGAAGACAAAAGTCCAGAGAGTAGCTGTGAACTAATAAGCTGGGTATCTCCAGAGCTGCTGCATAAATTACATGGTAAATAAATTTTTACTTGTAATGAACCTTATTGTCCTGGAAAATGGAGTCTTTCAAGAGGCTTATTAGCCACCTCTGCTGCTTAAAAGTAACAATGAAAGTTTTCAATAGCTGTTCAATGAAGATTATTTGACAGGGACCAGAAGTAGCTGCAGAAACCTTTTCAGAAGAAAAAGCTAGTGAGCCAACAAATCACATTTGCTAAACTCACCTGTATTTAGGGTCTCTATATTCTATACAAGTTCAGTAATCAATGCAGTTTCATTATATTAATTTTGTTTGAGTTTGATAGAGCGTTTCTTCTTAACTTTTTTTATTCCTCTTCAAAGTGTAAACTATTTACTTTTGCAATGTTTTCTGTTTTATGTAATTCAGACATCTTTACTGGACTGATGCAGGGACTAATCGCATAGAGGTGGCAAAATTAGATGGACGGTATAGAAAATGGCTTATTTTTTCTCAACTGGATCAACCAGCAGCTATTGCTGTCAATCCAAAACGTGGGTGAGTACTGCAAGACTTGACAGAATTATTTCCAATGCTATTCAAAACCAAAAAACCCCACAGTGCTAAAATTTTCAGGAAAGACTAAGGGAATGTATTCTGGAACATCCCTTTACTAACATTGCAAAGTTTGTGGGCATGGGAAAGCATTTTAGGATTTGATTTCTTATGGATTCTTGTGTTGGTGACAAGGCCAGATGGTTCAAATAAAAATCTCTTTTCTACATTATTATGTGCCCACCAAATTTTTCTGTTAATACTGAAAAACACAGAAATAGATGGGAATGTCTCTTCACCAGCTCCAAGCAGGACAGTCGTAGCCCTCCACCATGGGGGAAAGCAATGTAAATGCACTTGTACATTCAACAGCTGGGCTTGCTTTGACTTGGATTGGATGATAGATCATGAGATACTGTGATATGTGCTTCTCTCAGTGGGAGTACAGCAGCAGAGCTCCCTGAAGTCACCTGGATACTACAGCTTTATTGTGACTGATGAATATTCTTTTGGTATTTATTTTGATACCTGAAACAAGCTTGTTCAGTGAACTTTCTGTGACCTTCCCAATCACATATGCAAAACATAGGTTGCTGAACAGCTTTTGGTCCATTTCTGACTTTTTCCATGAAACTCCAAAGGATTGGTGCCATCAGCAGAATATTGGGTTTTTTGATCATGTGGAAACCTTTACAGCACCTGGTCTGCTAGAACCAGATGGGCTCCATCTCTCTGTTAAGGGCAGAAGGTTTTTAGTTTAGTTGAGGTGTTGGGACATAGGTTGGACTCGATGATCTTGAAGGTCTCTTCCAACCTGGTAATTCTGTGATTCTGTGATTCTGTGATTCTGTGATAATCATGGTGACCAAATTCTGAACTGTATTTCTTGTTCTGTCCTTTCAGGCTCATGTATTGGACTGACTGGGGAAGGCAGCCAAAGATTGAATGTTCCTGGATGGATGGACAGCAGAGACAAACTCTGGTCTCTGAAGACCTTGGCTGGCCAACTGGTCTTTCTATTGATTATTTGAACAATGATAGGATCTATTGGAGTGATTCTAAAGAAAATATCATTGAATCCATGCGGCCTGATGGGACAGACAGAACCATTGTACTACATGGAGGTAAGAACTTATTATACAATTAATAGTAACAAGCACTTGGGCTTAACAAGTGGAGCTAGATTTGGGAGCTTTTCAAGCAGTAAGTCTTAGCAGTGTTCTCTCCATTATGCAGTGATCAGTGGCACACCAGGTTCAGTGATGCCTGGTAACTGGACTCCCTGAGGGGAGTTTATGTGACCCAAATAGGGGACAATGTGGAAAAACGGATTCTTGCTTTTTT
Organism: Entomyzon cyanotis; assembly: GCA_024500445.1. Taxonomy (NCBI): domain Eukaryota; kingdom Metazoa; phylum Chordata; class Aves; order Passeriformes; family Meliphagidae; genus Entomyzon; species Entomyzon cyanotis. Next base: position 8,551,926 of record JAKEPQ010001027.1, on the reverse strand, counting down.
ATGGATACTATTAATCAATCTGCAGGCGCAGTGACATGAAGAGGTCAGGCACGTGAGGATAGAAATGTATGACTCTATATGTCTTAAAATGAAAGCATTAAATAATATATTTATTTTTGTCATTCCCGCTGAAAATTTGTTTGCTGACAGTCTCTTATTTGATTCCTTTGAGAAGTAGGCAGTCCATACAGCCTTGATGTCTTTGAAGGCCATTTATATTGGATAGCTAAAGAACGAGGAGAAGTCTGGAAGAAGGATAAATTTGGAAATGGAGAAAAAGTGAAAGTGCTAACTGTAAATCCGTGGCTTACCCAAGTGCGCATCTATCACCAGCACAGATACAATCAGTCAGGTGGGTAATCAGGATCCCAGTGAGCCATTTTTTGCTATGAAATAGAAGTTGGTATTGATGTCTTCAAAGAGCTTAGTAATCTTTTGATAATGTGTCTCCTAGTATACGACAGTATGACGTTCTGAAAACCTAAAAATGAAATAAGAGGCTGACAAGTATTTTCTGCACACCCAAAATGAAATCAACAGTGGAATACCACACACTGGTCTTTGAAGTCTCATAGTTCTAAGTTATGACCCTGTCCTTTCTCTTTTTCCCCTCCATCCTACGGGCAGTCATATATATTTATCCTGGCAAAGTGCTGAACATTTAATACTGCCTCCAAGGGGAGTATTTCAGCTATGATGTGTTGTTAGCAGAATGGATGTTTCAGACAAAGTTTATCAGGAGACCCTTGCATTGAGTCACAAGGAAGGAAGAAAGGTCCTTCAGAAAGGACTCCGTTTTAGAAGGCAAGGGCTTTCTAAATGCCTTCTCAGAGAGGAGTCTTAAATGTGGCTGGATTCAATTTTAGTCTCAGACTTGTGAACAGTTTGTGTCTAAAGGATTACATAGGTGTACTTGAGCCTTTCTACAACTTTGTCCTGTGGCATTAAGAATGGCAAACCAAATATGAATACAAAAATCATTTATTTAAATTAATGAAAATTATTAAATACTTTAATCAGATTTATCTACTACACAGTATAAGTACTTATAGCTACTAGTACAGAGCACTACTTATGAAATTAATAATTTTAAAGCTAGATTGATAATTATAAAGTAGAGGTTGATGTTGCTCATCCATACCAATGACCATGGGCAAAAGTCTTTTACTCAGCCTCAAAGAGTAACTTTGAGGGGCTTTTCCACTCACAGGAGGAATCTTCACACACACACTGCTAGAAGGGATACATTAGAAGACCCTGCTCTTAAAATATGAAACAAAATTTTTATAGTATAAAGGGAATAACTGTCAGTCATATATTTCTAGGCTATCTGTATTAGCTCAGCAGATAAGTTATCAGTACTATCACCTGTTGATTCCTTTATCAGGAACTTTGCCACATGTTCACCAGTACTAGCTTCTGTCAGGGAATATTGTTTTTCACATCCTCAAAATGTTTAATTTTGTGATTGTTGAGTAAGCTGGTCTCAGCGTTTTTCAAAACCAAACCTGCTGTAATCCCCTTCTCTATCCATCATTGACAACTTTTGCAAAGTACAGTTTGAGTAGTTTTGTCCCTACTTAGGCAGAGCATCCTGCTATAAGTCCACAGTAATCACAGGGGAAAATGTCCAGAGGGGCATCCAGCATACCTCTTGCTAAAGGCATTTTAGCTTTTGGAATCAGAAAGGTCCATGTCACTTGGAGAAATTTGTTCTTGGTGCCATATGGCCTCCGAGCAGCCATTGTGTGTCCCTTAAGAATGTAAGGATGTAAGAAAAGGCAGAGAGAAGGTTTTGGTATAAGTGTGGTGTGTTGACGAGATACACTACTGTGGAATTGCCCCGTTTTACCTCAGGAATATGCTGTGTTGTTTCTTCAAATCTTTATTACTTTTTCACTTTTTCAGTGCCTAATCCTTGTAAAGATGTCTGCAGCCACCTCTGCTTGCTGAGACCAGGAGGATACACCTGCTCATGTCCTCAAGGGACTCGGTTCCTAGAAGGAAGCAGCACGGAATGTGATGCAGGTAGAATAATTTGTCAAACTGGAAATGAAAGCAACAGAAGCTTTTCTTTAGGAATAAAAATGCATTACTGAATTAGAGTATGGAGGGATAAGCTAACTGATATAATAGGTATTGGTAAGTCAGAACACCTGGCTTTTATTCTCAGTCATCACTGATTTGTGGTCAGCTTGTGTATTTTCTTTAATCCCTTTGCATGTTATTTGTAAAATGGATATAGGTATATCACTCCATCCAGACAGACCCACCTACAAAACTGGTCACACTTTCTGATTTTTGTTTTGAAATTCCAAAATATTTTTTCAGAATGCATTTATTTCAGAACTAAGAATTTCTGACAAATTATTGTTAACAATTTTGTTTACAATTCTGTAAAAGCTCTTATTTAATCAAATTTATTTAATAAAACTTAAAGCTTACAGAACTCAAGAGTGTGGGCAGAGATAACTTCTAGATAATTATCATGCTCTGGAAAGCCTTTTAGGCACTAGAATTTCATGCTTGGTTGTTGCATTGCAGTAAAACCCTCACAGTGTTTCCAGGAGCACAAATCAAATAGAATTGCTCAGCCTTTACTGGAAAGAACAAAAATACCACTGCAGGATTTCTATTTCTCTCAAGCTAAGAGTCTGCAGTCTTAGCTTACGGTGATGTGGGTGGTAGCTAGATGTCCTTGTACTTGTCCTTGGAATGTATGTTTAATGTATAATGATTTGTAACATTATGTCTGGCATCTTTCCTATGGTTAATCTTCTCTGAATTATATTCTTTTTGCACTGGAAAAGAAAATATCATAACTTTTTACACTGCCTTACCTCTAAATTACATATTCTTAACAATTATTAGCGATTTTTCTTATTGCCACATGGTGTGAGCTGCAGAAAGAGGTGCTAGTAATGTGCAGTAGTGAATGAAAGTATGCAATATGTGTTTAATTTAGGAATCAATAACAGCGTTGATTGCATTTGCTAATTGATGTCTGTTGTTCTGGGGACACTGAATTTGATATTCTCTGCTTAAACTGCTTTATGTAAAATGTCTGGGAATTAAGAAAACTGTGCTTGTGTAGAGACCAAACTTAGCTTTTGTACATACATTTGGTTTATTTAACCCTTTGCTCATATTACAGCTACTGAGAAACCTGTAAAACCTTGCATTTCCCCTTTACTTGAAGGGAGTTTTACCTGTAAGAAACATTGTAGCAACACACTTCCTCTCCATGCGCAGATAAAAATTTTGTGACAAAAGTACTGTGAGCTAGCTCATCAGTGTAAGATAGACCGTTGAAGTCCATCCTCAATTTATAGCCTATAATAATGGCTCTGATCCAGAGCTTTTCCTGTGTTAAGTACACTTTTCTGACAACATGTCCTGAGCTCTTACTGAAGGCTGGTATCATTTTTTTTCCCCACTTGATTCAGCATTAGAATAATGATCCTCCTGTGTGTGCATTTCCATCCATTGTTTTTCTTCATAAGTAAATGCATTCCAGTTTGGCCTTCTCTCTGCAACTTCCTGCTGGTAGAGTGGAAAAGTGAATAAAAGAGAGAAAGCACTGCTGCCTTCTGAATGGAGAGGTTTGAAGGGTGATGTTGGCCTGTATTGCATGAGCAAAAGAAAGTGAGCAGACATGCAGCGCTTTAGCTGACTGAGCCTACACTCCACTAAGTCATATTCTGAGAACAAGCTTTGTGTCAATTAATTTAAGCTGATTTGGCAGAAGAAAGTAGACACAAGAGCAACAAGCACATGTGCTATCAAAAACGAGTCTGAAAACTAGCTTGTGAGTTTGCGTATGAAAGTTATGTAGAGACAAAGGAAATGCATTATTGATAGTATTTAGCTTGTTGAGGATGTCTTGATAATGCATATGTGGCTTCTGAATTTTGCAGCTATTGAAACCCCTCCCACAATGCCACCAGCTTGCAGGTGCATGAATGGAGGAACATGCTACGTAGATGAAAGCAGTCTTCCCAAATGCAAGTAAGTCAGTATGTTGCTAGGGTAGTCCTAGCTTAGACTGTGCTGATTTAGTCTCACAAAACAATTAAACTCTTTGAAATCTGTTGGAAACACTTCAGAAGATGTCATACATCTGCAGTAGCATTTTTGTAACAAATACAGAAAAACACATGCATAAAAATATCAGCAAATAAGTAATGTAAATGCATCAGTTTGGGGAAAAAAGCCCCAAACAAACACCAAAACCAAAACCCCAGAAAGGCAAACCTCTGAAGATTCTGATAAAATGATATACCCCCAGATTGTAACAATGGTGAAGTAATGCTCAATAAATGTAGCTTGGAATAGCCAGCAGATGCCACCAATGCTCCACTGAAACCAGACCTTCTGACTCAGCACTTTTTATTTTCACTTTTAATTCTCTGAATATAGCAGATATACTATATTTACATACAGTCAGTGAAATATGTAATTACTGAGCATGGAGTTAAAATTTCTGGGTTGTAGATAAATGTTGCAGAATATAATGATAAAGCTGAGATCCTAAACTGATTAAAAGCCATTCAGTCAGCTGTCCTTCTTACATTTACAGATGTTCTTATGGATACACTGGGAATTACTGTGAAATGGGATTTTCAAAAGGAGTCCCTCCTGGAACAAGTAAGGTTCAAGTATATATTGCACTTGACATTTGAGCTAAAGAATGTGTAATACCTCACCATGATACCTGTTCAGGGTCAGGCTTCTAATTATCTGGGCTCTTTTTTGCACTGAACTCTGCTTGCTTGAATGTTTGCTTATTCTTCTGTCTTTGACAGCAGCAGTAGCAGTGTTGCTGACAGTCATTCTAATCATAATAATTGGAGTGCTAGCAGTTGGAAGCTTTTTTAACTACAGACGAACAGGCTCCCTTTTACCAGCGCTTCCCAAACTACCAAGGTATGTTTTGAAGGCTTTCAAGGGGAATGTCTGTGAACTGAAAATGTATATGTGTTTCCAATTACTTACGAAAAAATAGGTTTTTTGCTGTGTGCCTATTGTGGTGGAATATGGGAAATGCAGTGTTGCAGCAACTCCAGTGAATTTTTAATTCCAAGCAATACCATAGCTGATCATGATTGTGTAAAAAAGTATGATTGTAAAACTCTGTGACATTCTAAATCAGCTTCTAATAATGAGCAATATAGAAGACTGTTTACCAGATCTGAAGCTCCATATTCAGTTAAAAAAGATACAAAAGACCACAGTTAAATATTTTAATTTTTTATTAAACTTTGACATGAGATGATTTGAAGAGATGAAGGGATCTTTTAACATTGAAAGGCTGAGCTCATCTGCAACTCTGCATTCATGTGCTTAAAAATATGATGTGTGTGTAGGGAACTTGTTTCCAATGCCTGACACAATGCCTGCACTGCTGACAGTCATACGGTCCAGTGAAAACCAGCTTTGTGAAATATCATAAAAAATATTTGATGTTTTAAATCAAAGGAAGATGAAGAAAACATATTTGAAATTATTTTAAATTAATTTTTTAAAAAAAGATGTCAGAATATGATGCTTTGAATTTCTTTTAGCTTTAAGCAAATGATGTGTTTTAAAAGGCATAAAGGCGCATCTTCATAGTCCTTACACCGATTTCACAGTAATAGCTCTTAAATCAATCTAATTAAATTACTGTAATCAGTAATGTGGGTGAAGCTATAACTGGTTCCTCACTGGAGTATTACACTGAACTAATGACACTAAGAGAGCCCAGATGAAAACCACCAGGATGATAGAGGGATGGAGCAACTCTCCTACATGGAAAGGCTGAGAGAATTGGGTTTGTTCAGTCTGAAAAAAAATACGTTTACGGATGGCCTAAGGGTGGTTTTCTAGTAGGTGAAGGGAGTCTGCAAGGAAGATGGGGAGAGACTTTTCCAAGGCACATGGTGACGGGACAAGGGGGAATGGTTTGAAACTGAAAGAGAGTAAGTTTAGATTAGATATTATGAATTCGTTCTTTGTGAGGGTAGTGAGGCACTAGAACAGGTTTCCCAGAGAAGTTGTGGATGCCCCATCACTGGTATTGTTCAAGGCCAGGTTGGAAGGAGCTCTGAGCAGCCTGGTCTAGTGGAAGGTGTTCCTGCCAATGGCAGGAGGGTTGAAACTAGATGATCTTTAATGTCCCTTCCAGCCCAAGCCATTCTATGATTCTAATCCAATTTATTAATGAGTTGATGTAGTTAAATTGGGGCAAAATTTTTGTGCAGATAAATTCTGAAGGACAAAGAGGTTTTAAGAAATCTCCAGGGTACTCATTGAAATTCCCTGTTTCCTGGTTTTTTTGAATGGAAACTTTCTGCATTGTCAGATAGCGAACAAGCTGAAATTTTAATGTACTGACTTGATCTTTACTGTTCAACAATGCATCCTACATAATTTACGACACTGTGTGAAAAGGAGATGTCAGTTTTTTGTCTGTGAGACTTGATTTGCATTAATTTCTGCCATGAGTACGTCTTAGTGCTGCCATTGCTCAATCTGTCTTTAAACTGTGAACTCATACCTTTACAGCAGAGTTAACTCAAGCTATAGTTTAGCTGTTGCCTGTAATATTGGACTTGTCCCTGTAGAGGAATCATAGCTGAGATTTACCTTTTTAAAATTGAATCAGCTGATGCCTACAGGGCCAACTGGTAAACGTGTGTGTGCAGTGCACCAGCCATAGCAAAGAATTTTAGCCAAGCCAGCTCCAATGAGGACATACAAATGGAAGGATTATTCCAGTGCTTCTGTCTTCCTTCAAGTTAGGTAAATTTGACAAAAGGACACCAAAGGTTAACTGTGGAGCAGATTTGTAGTTCGATGCTTTGGGGGAGTTACTTGCTCAGATTTCTGTGTGGGAATGTCTTGTATTTGGTTACTGATTTCTACCTTTCACTCCTTTTATTATTTTGAGCCCGACAGTGTGCTTTCAGACCATTTCCAATATTTTTCATTAATATTTAGTGTGCACTTGTGGTTGTCATAAATCTGTACACAGATTGAACATTTATTTATAGGAAAACAGTGTCTTGTAGGTATCTTCATGATTGGCATGCATAAACATCTTCAGTATAGGTGTTGGTGGAATTATATTGTACTGACTTGACTTCAGATGCACATTTTAAAAATTAGTTTCAATGAATTTGAATAGCAGTGGATCCATGCATTTGTCTTGAAATCAACACTGAAGGAAGTGGTCAAAATATAGGTAAATTTTGGGGAATTGTAATTCATTGAAATAATTTAATGTCTACATGAGCTCACAAAGGTAGTTGAGATTATTCTGAATGGGCTAACTTAGGTTAAAAAATTCATTGAACTAATAATGAAATACAACTTCTTTTGCCCTTGCTAGCTTGCAAAAATTCAAAGTGATAATTATGCTTAGAAGAGCAAGTAGAAATGGAAAAACCTGTATTATGAACCCTCTTTCTGTATAATCTTTTCTACTTTCTTTTTCTTTTTTGTTTGTTTGTTTTTGGTTTTGTTTCCATTTGTTTGGGCTTTTTTGTAGTTTAAGCAGTCTTGTAAAATCAAATGAAAATGGCAATGGGGTAACTTTCCGATCTGGAGCAGATGTGACTATGGACGTAGGAGTCTCTGGCTTTGGGGGAGATTCTGCTATAGACAGAGCAATGCAAATGGTAAGGTTTAATTGTCAAATAATTTTTCTAATTGTTTGCTTTTAATGTAATTATTAGCATAGAAAGGATCCTTTTATGTATAAAATGATAGTGAGATGATAAATGTGTTCTAGAAAAAGAAGTGAACAATGATTGATAGTTTTCTGAAACAGGTTTTCGTAGTTTGAAGGCAAGGACAAATATAGCATGTTCTTCAAAATACTGTGACTTTTTTCAAGATTTATATAGTAAAAATTAAATCAATTACACCCTTTCCTCTTTCAGCGTATTCATGGAATATATATACAGAATATAAAGGGAATGAATAGACGAATGCCAGCATTGTAACAGAGAATTTTTTTAGGACTTTTGTGTTCCACAGAGTAGTTTAACGTGTGTGGTTTTCAAATCCAGATAGTATGTTAGAGAATTCAGAGGTAAAACTCACGCCTATGTCGCTGTCGAGCCGCTAGCTGAGGAATGACCCAGGTTCTCAGACAAGGAAAGAGAGAAGGTGTCTTTATTATTTTGATTTCCATATATATAGAGTCTTCAGAGGTCACCCAGATTGGTCAGCCCGAGACCTCCCCCTAGGCCCAACTGGCAAAGCCCGAACTGACCTAATCCGGAGACGTTGTTTGCAAAACATCCAAACTTTATCTTTGTTTATGAAATGTAGCAAAATGTTCTCACAGGAAAGACCTGTGCTAGCCACACGCCTAACCACAGGATACACTATTTTGGACAACATAGTATAGATTTGACAATTTCTTAATTTATCAAGTTTAAACAAATCATATTTAATAGTTACGAGGACATCATAAAATGTAATTCTACTTCTTCCATGTTTTGTTATGCACATCTGAGAAACAGCAGATCCCTGTGTTTTCTGTACTGTATAGGTTTTCCATGGACAATATTTCCTGTTTATTCCTTGTGCATTTTCTCAAGAAATACAATGCACAAATGATTTTTACTTTTAGGAAACAGACCATGGATGTGTTTGAATAGTAAGCACTTGCTGCCAAAAAAGCAGTGAAAACTCCCTAAACTGATACTGAATTGATATGAAATGAAACAACTAGAGAAGATAAGCTCCTAATATAAATATATTACCTTTGCCTAGATAAAGAAATACAGTCTTTCTTAAAACTAAGCAGCTTGTGTATTGAAACAACCACATGAACATTTCATAAATACTGGGAAAATAGCTTTAGGCTTGTATATTACTGTCGCTGTTGAGCGGCTAGCTGAGGACTGACCCAAGTTCTCAGACAAGCGAAGAGAGGAGAAAAGGGACTTTATTGTTTTGAATTCCATATATATAGAGTCTACAGAAGTGCCCCAGATTGGTCAGCCCGAGACCTCCCCCTAGGCACAATTGGCCAAGCCCGAACTCACTCAGTCCGGAGAAACTGTTTGCAAAACATCCAAACTTTATCTTGTTTATGAAATATAGCAAAATGTTCCCACGGGAAGAACCTGTGCTAGCCACATATTACCCCAAATCTTTTTCATGCACAAAGAACTTGACTGTACTTGGCATTTTCTGGCCTAACATTGACATACTGAAGTTCAAGCAATGCAGATTGTACATTGCCAATTACAGGTCTGGATCCAGACTATTTCTGCTTAAGTGGTGTTAATTCTCCCTATATATTCAGAGTATAAACAAAAAATTGTTATGTTCACTGGGAAAAAATTCAAAGGGTTTTGTGTACAGCAGTGGAGAACTATGGGATGTGCCTCCTAAAATTTTAACATCATGTGAGCATACATAGGTGTTAGAGGGATATTTTTCAGTGGGGCTATTCTTAGCCAAGCTAATTTGAGGGAGTTGACAAGAGTTTACTGTGTTGTAAAAAGTCATATTCTGGTAGCACAAAGCGTGAATCCTTGTGGCATGAAGCAGTGGTTTGTAAAAATGAGGCAGTTTGAAGGAATTAGCTGCTGTACTATTCCTGTGTTATTCCTTGCTAGTTCTGTGATGAAGCTGTGCCAAAGAGCAGAAGTGAGTATGAGTGGGGTTTTGTTTTCATTATCCTTGTACCTGATGTAACTCATCTGACATAAGTGAGGGGACTCATTTACTGCTTTGTCTCATAGCAATCTCTTTGCTGGGACAAAATGAATGAATCCCATTCTTTTATATATCAGCTGAGGTTTATTAATTTGTTTGTCATTTTGAAGTCTCTAAATTAAAATATTTTTGGGGGGATTATTCTTCCTTTGAGATCTCTTCCCTGTTGAAGGCATGATTTGTGAAAGTCATTTTCTCTCATCATAAAATACTTTGAGTCAAGTATTGAAATATGTATGGGGGTTTTTGTCCAGCTAGGAAATGGGGTAATATTGGAACAATCAGTAGTCCAGGCTGCTAAGTCAGGGAGTAAAAGTAAACTGATTTTATAATTTTAACAGATACTAGGTTTCATCTAAGCCTATGTGAAAGTAAATATGTGTTGTTCCCCAAGATGAAGAATTTGACTACAAATTAATTCCTAGGAGTATGGAGGTGTTTATTGCACTGCAGTTGTTGTTTTTTTTTCTTTCATAGAATGAAAACTTTGCAGTGGAGTCAGGGAAGCAGCCAATCACATTTGAAAATCCAATGTATACAACCAGAGATGGTGGAGCCAGCACAGCTGGTGCAGTTACAGTCATTCAGCCAACACTTGTAAGATAAATTTAGGCTTTCACCTTTCATTTTCCCTTATGACCACCTTTTCTTTGAAGAATGCTGATTTTCTTTCTTCTCCTACAGGTAGCAGCAGCTGGTAGAGAGGAAAATGAAAATTTTGAAAATCCTGTGTATTCCTCTGTGATATCTACTAGCCCAAAGGAAACACCTCAGAGTACAGAGGCACCTCAGAGTACAGAGGCACCTCAGGTAGGAAACAGAAATGCTCTAAGGCTGCCTTGTTTGTTTTCTGCTCCAGATCAGCAAAATGGAATTTTTAGAGAATCTGCAGTATAGTTGCAATTCTCTTTAAATACTGCCATGGACTTGGCACATCATCTGCATCAAGTCCAGCTAACTGGGCCATATTTCCAAGATTTACAGTAGCCAGTCATCAAGAGTTTGATAAGAGAAAAGCAGCAAAAGCACTGTGTTACTCAAGGCACACAATAAGGACCTATTTGGATTAAACTCCCTCTTCTTCCTGGCCTATCTAGTTATTTTGAAGTGAACGGATAGGAATACAGAGTTTCTTTTCACTGTTCGTTGTACTTCATTTTGAGGGCAGGTACTAGTCTGAAAATTGTAAATTGTAGCTGCTGTAAATTGTCACTGCTCCCCAGCAGAAATTATTATAACTAAGGCTTTACTTCAGACTTCTTTTGTAAACCCTTGATGACTTACACCTTGATAGAAGCATCAGTGTGTAGAGTTTTCTGGTTTTCTTTTTCCACAAAATAGAACAAAACTCAAGAAAAATTGCATTTTTGTTTTAAACAGTGAAAACCCAGGGGGTTGTGGTGTGAAAAATGGGAAGAAACATTTAGTCAGTGTACTGTCATAATTTTTTTCTCATTTATTTGTAATTTTATCCATATTTAAAAGAGCTATCAAGGACATTTAAGACACTTGTTCTGTGTGTTCTTCCAGGACATTTTAACAATCAAGATCAAAATATTGCCTCATCTAGATTATTAATGATTCATGGAAGGCACATTTTTGTATCTTAAAATCCGTCTGAATGAGCTAATGGTGGCTTGTATAAAGGACTGCTTTCATACATTCTGCACTAAAAGCACCTTTGATGAGCTTTGAAATGACAGCTCTGTCAACCTATTGTAGCTTCATGTCCCTCAATAATTTCTCTTGTGGTGTCTCCAAGACAGTTTTTTGTTTTTTCCTTTTTGATGTACTTGTCTGGAATGATAGGCTTCCATGAAGTAATTTAGTCATTTGTATTGCCAAGACTTGTGGGAATACTTCTTTAGGTGAAATAACTTGGTTATCTAGCAAAAAAGAAATTTGGGTTCCATGCTTAGAATTACAACATGGTGATCTAAGCACATCCATCTGAAATCACTGAGGTAGCAGTCAATGCAAGTGAAATGCAGCAACTGTAATGGCAGTTTACAGAGAAGTTTTGAGAAAAATGTATAAAGCTCTAATGATTTTTATGTTTCAGGAATCAAAGTGGAATTTCTTCAAGAGAAAAAAGAAACAAAACACTAATTTTGAAAACCCAATATATGCAGAGGTATTGTTTATAATATATAGTTCTGTTTTTCAGCTAATGTACTGCTGGAATTTATTCTTGCTTTCATAAGATAAAGATTATTGGTAGATTGTGCTGCTATGTGAAACAGTACAGAAATTTCAGTCCAGGTTAGGGCAGGACTGAAGTGGTTGTGAGAAGTTACCAAATGTCATGCACAATGAGGTGTTGAGCAGACTCAGCTCAGGCGCCACAGCTGCTCCTGACATTAAACATTAATGTAAGAGTTCTAGTGTATAAAGGAAGTTTTTTAGTATTGTTTTTACTCAGCTGTACTGTCTGAGGTGAAATTAGTATTTAATTTTGTTACAGGTGGTGATTTGCAGAAATAATTTATACCATGACATTTGTCTTTAGGAATATCGTAATAATATAGTGAATAAACATTTCTGAAAGTTGATGTTGGATGTATGGTGCATTTGAATGTAAGGTTTGATTTTATGATTATTGTTTCAGATGGAAAAGGAACAGCAACAGGACACAGAAAATGTCCCTACCAGTTCTCCTTCATTGCCTCCCAAAATTATTCTGAAGAGAGACCAGCCATTAGCTTACACGGCAACAGAGGATACGTTTAAAGACACGGCCAATCTTGTCAAAGAGGACTCTGTGGTATAACTAAGTAACTCATTTAGGGAAAATTAGACACATCCATTTGCACATATATTTTTTATAAACAGAAGAGTAAGGTTCACATTCAAATGCTTTATAAAAATATTTACGTTTCATGGTCAGTGGCTGGAGATGTACATTGAAACTATGCCTTGTTTTTTGACAAATGCCAATTTCTATTTTTATGAACAATTATCGTGATGTACTATATGTATATCTTTGCACTGAAGCTGTCTGAAAGTAATGTTATAAATATATTGTACATTTGTAAATTTTTCTAAGATTATGCTGTTCAGTGATGTTGCTAGTAGAAATTTGTATGGAATTAGTGATATACTTAGGGCTAAATTAATTATATAAATGCTTAAAACTAAAAAAGAAAAAGAACCAAACAAGGCAGATATAGGAACATTACTGATTTACAGGGTCTTTAGAGTATATCTTTTATAACAGCACCTTTTAATATTTCTCCTGGTGCTCTGGGCATCTTTGCCACCTATTTTATACACTACTGTATGTGAAAATGGGTGTCTCTTTGTCTTGTGTTAAACAAAAGATGAAAGAGTCAAGGCAGCATTATTATGCTGAATAGTTACCTGTGCAAAATTTTGTTCTTACATTATTTTGACTGCCTGAGATAATTTTCTCCCAATCTATAAGACACATACTTTTCCTCTAAGTTCCAATTAACACCATTCCATTAATAGTGTTCCTATAAAGATCGGATATATTTAGATTTTAGTGCCACAGCTACTTAATGAGCTCTTCTCTTGCTCACCAATGGAATACCTCTGTTCTTGGCTGGAGTCTCTGGAAGTAATTTGTACTATGAAGTAGCTAGATTTCTACAACAGCTTTTCTCCAAACAGCAATATATGAAAAATATTGGTTCATTTCAGAAGTTATTCAGGTTTTTTTTAATGTGAAAATTTAATTTTATTGACTATTTATTTCCTGAGGTGGATATTAATAGAAAGGGAAACAATTTCTGCTAGTGCAGTCTTTGTAGTTATCTGGTTGTTTCTATAACCTGCCATCAGAATATACTGTTGATCTTTTTAACTCTTCTGTTGATTAGCCAAGGTAGTTTTCACAACATGAGCCATTTGGGAAAACTCCGATTACAGGAACATGTTCTTCAGCATTCCTGGCTAGCTACTCATATAAAAGATTTCTAAAGTTATAATCATTGAGACTTCTGCTATTTGATTGTTTTATATCTAAATTCTCAAAATATATACTATTTCTAATTAGAATGCTTGTAATTACTTTGTAACATACTTTGATTAGAGAAGACAACTGGAAAATGATGCTGCTGAATAAACCTAATAAATGTATTATTTTATCACATTCCTATTCCTTAATTTGTGTCAAGATTCTATGTACTTTTTTCAGTTGTGGAGACTTCAGTGCACTCTGAGATGAAAACAGCAGTGCTTTAGATAGTCAAATAAGAATAGTGCTTACTGCTTCACACAACTGTCTAAAGTTCTTCATGTAAGATGTTGTCTTGATACTGACATTTTATCTCTATAAGTGTTAAAACTGCCCCATTACCCACATTTAATAAACTGGCCCTTGGAAAAGGAAACTCTTGCTATTGAGACTGACAGTCAAGGTAGTATGGACATAAGTGATTAAAACCTTAGTTCAATTAACTTTCATATCTGAAGTCACAATGTGATGCTTTGATTTTTTTTTTTTGCTTTAAGCACATTATGTGTTTTTTAAAAGCATTCTTTTCTGAGCGCATTAATGTAGAAAATTCCTTAGAGTCTGCAACATAACGGAGGCATCTGTAAGGGCTTCTTTGAGATGCTGGATGCTACTCTTAAGGAAAGAGTTCAAAAGGTTTTTTAAAGGGAAAAGGTGGGGCTGACACTTTGAAAATACTAGCCTGCAGTTGCAGACCATGAGAAAAAGTAGCATGAGTTTTGGGAATAGTCTTCGTCAACTCGAAGATTTGGAACCAGTGTTGGAGAAAACGCTAGTGTGTCAGCCATTTATCAGAAATGCATTTTTCCCCCGTAATAATTTTAACTTTTCAGATATGGAAGAACATGGTCCCTGGGTTACTCTGTAGATTATTAGTATGTAGGTTTGGTTCTTTAGCATATCTAATTGTGAAGGAGTCTTAAGCTTTAACTGGGACTCCTCAGTAGCATAGCACAGTGTACCTTTCTGACTATGTAAAATTTAAAATTTAGATTTTGATACTTTGTACAACAGAAGTTTTAGATTATACTCCTAACCTCATTTTTTTCCTTGCATTCTTTTTCCCCTATCAGGACAGTCCCTGCTTGAATTCTTAAATTTTGGATTCTTTCTGTTTCAAAGAAAGTTGATTTTTAGGTATTTCAGCAACTGTCTATGATCTTCAACTACAGGGCTGGTAAATTATACCATTAAGGTTTTTCATGTACATTGTCATTAGAGCTGTCAGGCCGAATAGAAAGGTTTCTCTCTCTGCAGGTATTTATCATGGAATGAAGTAAAATAAATTTGTTCTTGAAGCCACTTGCTAGAGAATAGAACTTCAATGAAATATTTAAAGGTTACTAACACTTTTTACATTCTGACCTTTATTCGCACTTTACAAACACACACACATGCCCTTTCACACACAGTGATGAAGCTTCTTTTCATACATTTGGAGCTCTGACCTGCACATGGTATTTTTTTAAGCTTAATTGAATTGCTCATTAATGATTAATCGCCAGCACAGCACTTTAGCAAATAAAACCTTTACCCCTTCAATTCTAGTATCTCTAGAAACACCAGTTTGTGAGCCTCTGGCCTACACTTTGAGAGAGAGAAATAGTGTACAAGAGGCACAGTAGCCTCAACTAATGTTTTGCCATTCTGAACATGCTCTGTGCAATTGAAAGAATTTGCCATAGCATACACTAATGACCTGTTTCATCTGATAAGTGAAATAATAATCCTTTTAACCTGTAAAACACACAGAGAATGAAAGAAATGTGAATGCATATTGTTTTTAGTATTTTCCTAATAAACTATACTAATACTTGGAAGAAAGTTAAAATATCTGTTTGGATACTCTGTTTGCATAGCACAGTGGAGTTTTGATTTTCCCTGGAATTGCGTATCTGTAAAACGGCTTGTGTTTTTTCTCTGCAGAATTGAATAATCAGGTAATTAGGTGTGGTCAGATACTGTAATTGTAATTACCGGAATATGCTGCAATAGCTGGGCTTTGTTATTATTTTACTTCATGTCTTGTGTTCAGAAGCTTGTGAAGATTAGCAGCTCCTGAATATGACCATGATAAAATTGTTTGTGAAATAGATGACTGAATCTGACTAAATATGTTCTGTAAGGTACGTGGATGTGTTCTGAAAAACCAAGGCTGTATTTCAAGATCACTAGAAGCCTGTATGTTGAGGAAGTCTCTCTGAAAAACTGATTAGTCTAGTGATTTTATTTTCCTTATTTAATTTTTTAAAAAAATTGTATTAATAGTATTAACTAGCTTTGTAGCTGAATATCTATGAATGCAGATCCAATAGAGGTATCATTTCTGAGCTTAAAAAGTGGCCTTCAAAAACATGCTGGATTTACGAGCCTACGTTCAAACTCAGAATTTCAGGTAAGGTGGGGTGGGGTGAGGTGGGGTATGGAGAAAGTGTGTCTTTTGAAAAGAATTTAAACAGTCTAGTGAACTGGCAAAGAAGAGGACGTCTAGTTTTGATAGGATAAATATTTATTTCTGCAGCGGTGATACTGTTTTAATACTAGACATTAATTAGAGCTTCACGAACTGGTCTCCTGCTATCTGCTGGAGCTGGAAATGTAATACGTAACAGCATGTCAGATAAACAGCTTGGGGCATAGGAGAGAAACAGCCAGAAGAACTTTGCATCCCATCCAGCTCTGTATCTTGTCCTGGGGTACTTTGCTATCAGGGCATGTTCCATGCATTTTATGACTTTAGAAATATCATAGTCACACAGTCTTTTCACTGATGATCTTTGGGCTTTTATATCTGTAGAGAAAAAAATAAACCTGAAAGCATTTATATGCAACATCTCTGCGAGAGTGTTCTTTATAGTCAAAAGTTTGGCTACAGCTTCAGGCTTGCTTTAAAGTACTGTCTCAAGTGTTGAGAGCAGTATAGCTACAGCAAAGCAGAGACCATAAAGGCTGCAAAACACCCAGAACCCCAATAAACAAAAGCCTCCTTGGCCCATATTGTGAGCCAGATGTTCTGTACAGTAAGTGCAGTGTGACACAGCACAACTTTTCAGATATCACTAAGCCATTAATGTAGCATATGGTCATAGCAGTTCATTCCCACTGGGCATCCCACCACTAAGTATTGAGGGACTAAGAAAGGTAGCTCACATCTCACCAATCTCATGTGTGAGCTGATAGCTCAGGCCTTATGTAATAGACACATAGTTGAGAACAGTCAGGGATGAGTTCTTTTTTCATCATTACCAATGCCCAGCAGATGTTCACAGAATCACAGATCAGTTGAGGTTGAAAAGGACCTCTGGTGCCAAGCCTCCCTACTTAAGCTGGGTCGCCTAGACCAGGTTGCCCAGGACATGTCCAGACAGCTTTTGAATATCTCCAAAGATAGGGTCTCCACAACCACCCTGGGCAGCCTGTGCCAGTCCTCAGTCACCTGAAATATCCTGTGTTTCAGTGTGTGCCCATTGCCTTGAGTCCTATCCCTGAGCAACACTAGAAAGGACTTGGCTCTGTTGTCTTTGCAGACTCAGTTCAGGTATTTGTGTATGTTGATAATATCCCCCTTGAGCTTTCATACAGTCCTTTTTCTACTTACATTCAACAAAGTATTTTTCTCCATAGGAGTCCCTGATCTCAGGAGTCAATCTGTTCCAAAGTCTGAAGAGGTATTTCTCGATGATATCTGAATTAACAACTTCTGCCTTAAAGAAACTATGCTCAACGATGCTTACTTTCACTCCAAAATGCTGCATCTCTATCCTAGAAGAAAAAAACCCAATAAGCTCCTGACCACCCAATAGTGGCATAACTGTGAATCATAAGTAAGTTGAAAATGTGTCACATGAATATTTGAGAGTGATTATCTTAATATAATCAGAATTGTTTGAGATGTTCAAGTTAGCTTCATTGCCATGTACCTGTCCTGTAAAAGCAGAGCAGACAATTAACTGAGGAAGAAAAGCAGTGTCAAGTAGTTTCACAACTTTCTGTGTGATTTATGATGGATTCACACAAAGGATGCAACAGCCAGGTACATCTTAGTCATGTATTATCAGACTAAAGCTTCTGACTATTTCATACACTGTTGCATCGTTTTAGTTTACAGCAAGAGCAGATTATTAGTGTCTGGGAAAAAGTAAAAGTGAGAAAAAAATTTCGATTGGATTAGAACTTTATTCTCTCTATCCTATGGTTAAGTAGCTATGGTTAAATGATTAAATGTTAATGCAATAAAGGTTAGTGCATTTCCTCATAGTGTGGTTTCCTCTATGCAATTTTGAGCTGCAATGCAACTCCTTTGGGGTGAAAATGGCATCTTTGTCTTTCTGGACAGCTCAAGAGACAGAGGCAGCTACGTACCAGAGCATGCAAAGGAATTGACCACATGTACATTAGCCATTACTTTCTATTTCTTTGGGGTATACACTTTCTTTAAATAAGTACTCATAATTGTTTGAAACCGACTTTCCCAGTCATCGTGAAGATTTGACTCACTAGGCTAGGCCTTAGCTTTCTAGAATCAGTGCAGTACAACTGGCTTCAGTAAAGGGTGCTCAGCTTAATGTTCTCAAGTTACAAGTACCTTTGGTAATGTGATTGCTGTCTGGGATCACCCAGCTCAGATTGTTGTGGAGAATTTGAGCAAAATATACAGGCAAGTACAACTTGCCCAAGAAACTGGACATCTGACCATGCAACACTGTTGATTTACTTTCAAGTATGCAGTGAATTCACATGCCTGGAATCTGCATGCCAACAACTTGTCTAGGATATGAAATTTTTTAAAGTGCTGTTCTTTGCTGGGGCCATCCATAGTACTGGAGACTGAAATCCTAAAAAAGTGACTGATGTCTTTTTATTTTTCTTTTCCCTTTTAGGCAAGACTTCCAGAGACAAATCAAGATGGGCAAACACAATCACCCTTCCTCAGAACATCTGGTATCTGTTCTTGGATTCATGCTCGTGTTTCTGGCTACTCACCGTAAGGTGTCAGAGAAGGCTTCCATGCCCCATTTGGACAGACTGTAGCCACCCCCTACAAAAGCCATGAGGCCTTTGGCATTAATTAGATTGATGATTCTTCCCTCAGCTTTTTTCAGAAGTGGCAGAAGCTTGAGTGTGATTTCAATCAATCCCAGCAGGCTAACATCCAGGACTGAGCGGAAGTCTTCAATCCTCAGCCAGTCGGTGGGTGCTACAGGTACTGTTCCTTCAGCATTACTCACCAAGCCAAAAAGCCCTAGGAAGATTGTAAAACCATTTATTTCAGTATATGACACTATCTTACGGTGGAGTATCGTATGTGCATTGGAAACCAAGCCACACAGTCTGCAAAAACTTCAGTGAGATGAATACAGTTATCTGGGGTTTACTTGGATGATCTACTTTGTACACCTGGTAAAATTTGCTGAAGAGCATGGGCAGAGTATTAAAGGAAGACTATTTTGTTTGGAGATGTGGGCCACCATGCTTATCTAGATCTGCTCAAGTATGTAGGCTCCTAATACGCACTTGTATTCTTGGGAAAATCAAATAGTCTGCATAGAAGTGGAGACACTGATTTTTCTAGGTTGGGGTCTAAAGGTCTGAACCAAATGTGTAGGATTAGTCAAGCTTTTAAAGATACTAGGTTAGCCCTGTTTATTGATAATACTGCTTTACTACCTTTATAAATGACTCGAGGAACTTTAGATAAATAGTGACGTTTCCAGGAGTTTGCTGAGGACAGCCTGTGCCTGAGGGGAGAGGCTGAAAGTCCAGCACTCAGCCTCCATAAAGAGTCTCACACACTGAGGTGACAGCATTAGCAGTGATTATACTGGCAAGAACTTGTGGCTTTCTACATGTTGGGAGCAAGAGCCTGCTGAAGGAGGTAAGTGCTAATAATTTTGTTAAACTTTTTCTCAATCTCTGCATTCAAGAATGGTCTGGAATACTCATGATGAGGCCAACAGCCTTCTACAAGCTTTGAGGAGAAAGTTCTGCTGGTAGAAGATACATGTTTTCCTGGTTTAGGTAGTTAATTAATTAATAAACCTATTGAATATTTGGTATAACTGTATATTACAACGGGTAGTTAAAGTGCTGTGATGCCCTTTGGTAACCTTTAGTCTGAGCTATCAGTGCTGATAAATTTGTATTGCCACAGTTGAATATATTTACCATGCAGATCTTTTTAGCACCCTTTGCCAAACCCATCACTGAAGTCTCATAGGTATCCAAGCTCTTCCTCTTTTACAGGAATGCTCAGAGATGTATGGTAGAGGTAGTGAGAGCTAGCTATGTAACAACTCCAAGAAAACTGGCTGAAATTGCAAGTGTTTAACTGTTACAGTCAATGCAATTGTTGTGTACAATGCAGATGTCAGACTTATTCAGCTATGCAAAAATATACTCTTCTGTTTACTAGAGGAGGGCTGCAGAAGCCTGCATCAACCATTTTTAATTGAGTGGGCTGAATATGTCAGGAAAATTTTATAGTACTAGTTAGTACCATCCTTTTACTAATGTTCTTCAGATGTCCCAAAAAGAGTTTGAAAGACACACCTGGAAATGATCTGGTTTTAACAGACTGAGCAACTAGATTTTTAGGCACCCTGTTGGTGAAAGCAGGGGGAAGCATTGCTGGAGAAAATATCTTTGAACTGAGAAATGACAGAAATGAAGAGTGAAGGTGTTTCATCAGTAAGATGAAAAATGCCTCTGCAGTGAGTGGGGGGAACAATGGAAGATTTAGCTAGACCAGACCTGCTTATATTGAATTATTTTTCTGAGAAGTTGTCTTGTCACTTACCCTTGCCAGCTGTCTGTTCAGTCACAAACACCACGGCCCTGGCAATGCTGTTGGAATCTGCTAAGTTCAGATTCACTGTCTTCAGTGAGAGTGAAGAGCAGGACTGTAGCTCTTGGCCTCCTTTTTCTGTGGCACATGCAGCAATGACACAAAATCCCTTTTTGTCAAGCCATTTAGCCAGTGAGTTTCCAAGTCCTGTGTCACAGCCTGTTATGAAGACATACTTTCCATTCACGTTTCTCACTCTGTATCTGTCTCTGATGAGCCAGTAAATTACAAGAGAAAGTACGGAAGCCAAAATTGCTATGCGCAGTGAGTCTGAAAGTGAGAGCTACAAGCAAGTAAGTTAATGATGTAGAAGTGCAGTGAAGCAAATGTACTCAGCCAACCCTCCCACTTCCTGAAACACAACTCCTGTAAGGGGCTTTATTTCTGGTTGTGGTCCTTCTAGATCACTGTATGATAGGAGAGAGCAGCAGTAGGAGCTTTGGCACAATGTGATTGGAATCCATGAATAATATATGCCTTGAGAGAACCTTCCCTATCTTTCTTTTCAATGGATTTCCACTGTTTTCAAGCTTTGCTGACTGAGCTTTCTAGTCCTTTAAAGACATTTCAGACTGAAAGGAATGATCTCATCACTTCTGAAACTAGTGTCTAGGTTTTGTTGTGGGTGCTGGTCATTATTTGTGCTGACACTGGAGAGAAATTCCCACGGGAAAAAGGATCACTCTCTTTGACCACTTGTATGATGCCACCCAGGCTGCTTTTCTGATCTGTAACGTGGAAGCAGAGTGACCCCAAGAACAACCAGAGAAGTGTAAGCTGCAGAGGTGGATCTGATGACTAATTTGTTATGTGACTCATGTAGTGTGACAGCAAGTGATCTTCTCCCTGCCACTTAGACAAGGTAGACTTTGGGGCAGTGCCTGAGTCTTGTCACTTGCTGCCTGTTTAGCACCGATACACAGCACAGTAGAACATACTGTATAGGAAAATTCACAAAGATGTGGGCCTCAAAAACATTTTAAAAAAAGCACTGAGGAGACTCAAGGTTTCTTAACTCTGTTGGGGAGGATACTGTTTGCTTATTGCAAAATGTTTTGATAAATGTAGAAAACAGTTCTAGCATTTAAATTCTTAAGAATTGATTACTAGTTTTCTATTTGTATTTTAGACTTTTACAAGAACTAAACCAAATTACTTAATTAAAACCAATATATTTATGGACATCTAATAAGCATATTCCAGACATCCTGTTATGAGAAACTTTTTTGCAGATGCTAAGCAGTCACCTAGGCTCTAGTTACCTACATATATGTAAAGGTATAGACATCTCACCTTTAAAATGTGACATTTTTAAAGGCTGACTTTTGTGTAACATTCTTGCTATCTCAAGACAAGAATATTAAAGGAAGCCAAATGTGTTAGGCCTATTTGCTAGAGCTTGTCTGTTGTTCTTGTTCCTACTGAGTTGATGGACTGATTTGGATTTATTCTGATTCTAAATTTTGCTGTCACCTCAACAAGTAGGTATGGAAGAAATCTCAGAATCTGATAGTAAATGAATGTTGAACTCCCATTAAATAATTAAATCAGGTTAAAAGCTAATCAAGTATAACAAGTGACAACATTCATTGCCACTTAATTGTCTTACTTTACGTATGTGAGTGGCTCAGTAGCCATCAAGATGAACTTCTGAGCTATTGACTAATGCTCCCTGATTTTAAAACATTAAGTAAACATATTCAGGTAGGAGTTTTCTTCTCCTTCTGCTACAGTCTGCAGGAGGGCTTCCACTCAATTTTTGGGGTGTTTGCACTGCTTATTTTAGCAGCCCATCTCACTGTTGTTTTGAGGTTGATGTAATTGGCCCTCTAGCTCAGGTACTTTGCTTAGACACTTTGCTTTCTTGCTGTGAATGTCCCTGTTAAATTTGACAAGGATTGCGGTGTTCCTGAATGTTTGCGCTTTGAAATAATTTTTGTTTTTTCTGTGTTGGTGACATTTATTTTCTGAGAGGACTCAGAGTGTGCTCTGACAAAGTGCCATTACAACTGTGTGAAAGCACTCAAGATAATTAGGCTTTCGTGCTGTAAAATAAAGCCTGAAAACAGAATGCTGCAGCAGCTGATCATAGATCCCCCCAGTCCATTTGCAATGATGTGCCAGTCCATGACATTTCCTTTGACTGCTCATTTGGAATTTGGAGCAGAGCTAGACACAAAGAGAGAGAAGAGTTGCTATTAGCAGGCTCTAGTAACTCCAGGCCACTAAACCACAGCAGGGTATTTGGCAAGTTAGTGCAGTGATATGTATACACATAACTTTAGGACTCAAATTGCCTTTTTTCCAATACAAAATTAAAGAAAATAATTAGAGTTTTGGAAAAAAGATTAACCTAATTGAAAATGGGAGCTGTAAATCACATCTTCCTTGGCTGTAATGTAGGGAGGAAGCAGTAGGCAGTGAGCTTGCATTTCAGGAAAGCAACTTAAATTTGAAACTGGACTCTGTGGGTAAGGTCTGGAGTGTTTGGCCAGAATGCCAACCTGGCTTCTGTAAGAAAAATGCCTGGGGTTGCTCTGGTTAGTGTTAGCCACTGTGTTTAGGTAGGAATAATTGGCACAGAAGCTCTGTAAGACAAAAGGCTCCAGAGGACACAGCTGAAAGGGCAGCATTGTCTGTGGAGCCTCCACTGCTTTTCTTTTCCCTGTGAGCCTGGGCCAGTATTACTAAAGCTGTAATTCCTAACTGCCAAGTTCTTCCCATGTACTAGTGCTCCTTCTCTGGTAACATGATGATCTGAGCATCATGGTAGATTTTGCTCTGCTGGAGCCTTCTGCCACTGTATATTCTGCTAGATGATGTCATTACTGCTGGAAGGAGCCTGGGCTCAAAACCAGGAGAAACCATCTCAGTTTAAAGTTTTCTTTCAAGAAAATTCTCTAGTTCTATAAACGTGTGATGTTATCCAAACTATTTCTTGCTTGGTAATTGTGAAGTTCTAAAAAAGCCAAAAAAAGGCTCTTACCTTCCATGATCGTATCGATTTTGAAATAGCTTCATGGAGTGGCAGTGTGATTCCAGAGAAAATGTCAGCATGGTATTTCAAGAGTATTGATATATCTTCATAAATACTGAATTTTGATTAATAATGTTGTCAGTAAATAGCTAAAAGCAAATTCTACTTTCCATCAAAACTTTATTTACCTGCCAATTGATAACTCATGTGATAGAGCTTGACTTCTTGTGCCCAGACAAGTGCCATTATAAAAGCACTTGATTTTAGAGAAAAGCAGCAATAACCCTTTAAGATCCTTAGATGACTGCAACGTACAGCATCCCTCTGCTTCTCTGCACTAAAGGAAACTTCAACACTGTGTTGAAGGAGGGAGTTACAGATTTACTCCCACAGCAAGTTTGCTTATGCCAAAGAACTTTGGGTTGGGGTGAAGTCTGGGGTCTGGGTGTGCTTTGGATTCCTTCAGCCGCCACAGTGCAGGCAGTGCAAACCTCCACAAGTGAGTGCTCTGTAGTGAGTAGAGCGACCTGCCCAGCGTGCTGAGGAGGAACTGCCAAGGGGAAATTTAAGGGCTGTGGTTCTTCAGAATGACCATTCATGTAGCACTCAGTGGAAGGTTTACATGTATCAGGCTGACAGATGTATCACTGAGAGATGATCCAGCAGCTCTCCAGAGCCTAGGAAGCACAAACTTTAATTATCAGTCATCCTGCCATACCTACAAGCCCCCTAGACTTCAGTTAATTAATTGAATAAATAGGCAGGCACAAACACATCACATCTCCCACTCTTAGGTGAGCTATCCCTGCACATGCAGAGCTTTACACCTTTGTTTCATGGAAAAAGAGTGCTTTTTTGTCTGCTGTGTAAATATGTCAGTGTGATAATTTGGTTTGGTGTTCAACGGATAACTTAAGGTCTTCATTAATATGTCACCTTACAAGAAATATACCTCGAAACAATCCTACACAGCATTTTGTAGAGAGATGAATGTAGTCTGGTACAGTGAGGCTGATTTTTCAGCATGACTGCATTTTCTTTGTATGGCTTGCACTTCATATTTTTACCACAGCATTGTTAAAAGTCCCAGGAAAACAAAACCATTTAAAATCTTAGGTCACTGACCCAGTAATTGAAGTAGAGAAAGATTCCAGATGTTGGGAAGAACATTTCTGAGTTAGCATTTTATTGTAGGTGCTTAGCTAAGTAACAATTGTTAAAAGTATTCTAGAAGGGAAGAGACTACATAGACTCTTGTCTGTGCGCTAGAAAACAAATGCTTAGCTGTCTTAGCTACCCTGCAAATGCATATAATAGGTACTGCTCACTATAACAATAGACACAAACTCTACTCACATTCTGGGGAGACATCTGCAAGCTCAGTCTATACCTCCAGGTGCTCCTGAGTTGCCTTCACCAGTTATTTCCAGTGTCAGAACACAGAAACAGCCCAAGTTGCTCATAGGCTTGTGCACCAAGACCTGCATGGTGGTTTCCAAAAAAAATCTCGTTGTAAATTCTGTGTCTGATGGTACTTTTCTGTTTGATGCACATCAGCAGGGCCCCTCTCTCTGCTATTGAAAATGACTTGTGCTGTGATCTGTCCACTTTAAGGATGTACTTGGTATTAATCTGGCTATGCTCCATGCCTGCTTGCCTACCTATGTTGTATAAGCATTGCTGGCTATATATAGTGATTTAAAGAGCCTGGGGGACTGTCAAGACTCATTAAGGAGAGCTAATCTACTGAGCTGCAAAGGACTGATCTGTGCTTTGTCTTGAAACCATCAGGAGTCTTTCCGTTGATTTAATAGAACTTGCTTCAGACCTCCCCCTTTTCTCCTGCATGTGACCAAGTTATTGTTGATATGACTTAATCTTTTAAGATATATCTTTGTGTATGAAAACTTTCAGGGATGAAATTATTTTTACTAGTCTGGGGACAGTTTTTTCATAGTAGGAACAAACCAATTTCAATGTTTCTCAAATAAACGTTCAAATACTACAAACTGTACAAATGGAATCTCTACCGTTTGAATGGTCACAGATCCTAACATATGATTGCTGGGTGGCTTGTTTGCTTAATCTTTGGCCCAGAGTCTGGTGGGCATTTCTGATCCAACTCTGAGTACTACTGCATAAACATAGCAGCAGAATTTCTTTTCCCCATTCTTTATATCTCTTCACTCAACAGTGCTGTGTGGTGCCAGATGCTGCAGTAAGTGGGGAGGCTTGGGCAAAGCCCGTTCTCAACAGCAAAATGAATGAATAAGCTTTTTTGGTGAAAATTTATTTGAAACTAACTGAATGAGTAGGAAATTAAAACTGGGCAAAGTAAAGTGGTAGGATGGAGCTGGAAGTGATCTTGCCCATACAGTTGAGTGGACAATGGCAATGGCAGCCTGTCCCAGACTGGCTGGTGACACCTGGTCTGGCTGGTCCCTGACAAGAATTGCAGAATTGTTAGTTAATCTTCTGCACGGTGGGCAGCTCTTCCCCCTCCAATTTCTCTGTCTGCTGCTTTTCACTTGGGCCTGGAAATTTTTGCTTCTTTTGCCACTCTAGAGTGCTGCCAGCTGCAGTGTTGGTTCTTACTGTACTTTCAGCACTACTGGGGCAGTCAGGAGACATGTGCAGCTTGCTGGAGATTTGGGGGTTCAACAGGTGGCTGGCAAAGGTTTCCTCTCCAGGACAAACCTGGCAGGAGTACCTGTGTGGCCCTGTCTCTCCTGCTTCAAATGATAGGCTCTACAGTGAGGTTGAAATGACCACAGAACCGCACTCCCCCAGCATGCAAAGCCTGTTGTAGGGAATCATTGCTCCATCAGTGTCAGGTCAGGGGCCTTACTATTGTGGGTAGCAATCCCTTGTCATGCAAATGTAGGAGAGAAAAACATAGAGTTTCTTTTTTTCTACCACTGGTTTTTTTTCTTAGCAAACTGCTTTTGAACTGCGGAAAGTAATTTCAGAAAGCTGAATAGAACCT
This sequence comes from Entomyzon cyanotis, assembly GCA_024500445.1. NCBI lineage: Eukaryota > Metazoa > Chordata > Aves > Passeriformes > Meliphagidae > Entomyzon > Entomyzon cyanotis. The sequence continues at coordinate 8,525,420 of JAKEPQ010001027.1, read as the reverse complement.
ACTTAGCATCTCAGAAAGCATTAAAAAGGGGAATTTTCCCAGTAAGTTCTGTTCTTCACAGAGGATCTTCCAGTTCTCTCAGAACAGAGCATGTGAGGGAGCTAACTGGAAAAAAAAAATCACATAAGCAAAATGTGAGCTCTGTACGCAGTTTTCTGTTAGCTTGGCATGTGACAGTCTTTCCTCTGCAGAAAGCAGAACTTGACTGTCTCATTTCTTATTGATTCCTTAAGTGTATTTTTGTAATGAAATCCCTTACTCCTAGAAAGGAAAAACTGTGGTACTTGAATCATAACATCGGGGAAGGAAATTTGGTTCTCCAGGGAGAAGCAAGAAGCTAGAGTTACTCCTGCTGGACAAGCAAAGGTGTTGAAGTGCACATTGTGCTGGCTCTAACAAGGAAACCAAATTGGGTTCTGTGGATGCAATCCCCAGGATGTTCTGACCTCCTGGACATTATGGGTCTTCCCCCATGAGAAGTCCCTTCTAGTCATTAAAAACATACGTCTAAATATGTTTTCGCCTGCCTCATACAGTCCTGTGAGCAGGTCAGATTTTGCTACTCATAGCAGAGCACACCATGGTTTGCTTCTTTCCAGAAGTTACTGGCTTCTCTTGCTGGCTTTTGAAAAAATTAAGCATCTGGTCCTAGGAGAGTAAGAATCAGAAGAATTCTGTCAGCAGAATCTGGTCCTCCATCCAGTGAGAAGTAATACATTAGGCAGCTGATATTTTTTCCTGAATTTCTAATTTAAAAAATGTATTTGCAGCTAGTGTGCCTTATATCAAATCCTGTTTGTATTTTCTTACAAATGTTAACATTTGCAGTGATAGTGTCTTACAGCACCTGATGGTATACTTGTGGTCTGACAGAGACTGAATTAAACCAGCCAAACTGTAATTTCAAAAGATAAAGATCAGAGTAGGTGGTGTAATTTTATAGTTTCTTTGTTTCCCTAATCAATCCTTTTGATTGAGTAATCTTGGTGGAGAAAAGATAAAAAGCTTTAGCTTCTAGAAAGCCTCTGTGTGAAACAAGAAAATCAAAGGATCAAAAGACAAACAGTCGCTGTTCAAACAGGCTTGGCAAGTGTCTATTAGACAGGTCCTGAATGACTACTTCATCACTGGGGGTAGCAGAAGAAAGGGACTTGATCCCTATTTGATTTCTAAATAAACAAACAATCATGACAGAAACATTGAGCACATTGATTACATCAGCAGATAAAATTTTTCTGTTTGGGAGTTCACTCAAAACCAACATGCCAACATGAATAATTAATCATTAACTGAGATTTGAATAAATCTTCCTAGAGCAAATATTTTGTGTGGATAGTCATATTGTGGTGCAGATGCGTTTAAGAGTAGCTTTTTACATCACAGTCTTGCTTAAAAGTCAGAATTATTAGGAGATATAATGCTATTTTGTAAGGCTTTCTGAGTGAGAAATGAATTGCTTCTTTTGACAAAAATGTCTGGAAATTGCATCACCTTTTTGAAAATGCTACTTTCTCTATTGTTTTAATATCAGGGAGAAACTTGTTCCAAATAATCTCCTTCTCTTTCATAATCTTTGCTGGATTACATAATGTTGTTTTGAACAGTCTGGGTTGAATGCAACAAACCTTAACTCCAAAAGCTTTCATATCTCTCCTGCAAAGGCAGCCCAGGTATTTAATTGCATTAGACATTATTATTATTGATACCGTTGGATTTTTTGCTGTACTAACACTTTTATTTCTGTCATTATATGGCACTCCAGCACACAAGTACTGCAAGGTTTATTCATGGTTGTGAACTTTCAGCTTCTTATCCATAAATGAAAGAGGGGTAAGCTATCTTACCTGCTCCCCAGAGTGAGAATGTGCATGTACAGTAGCTGACAGTGTATTTCAGATCCTCATTCACGTTGCAGTAGCCCATTAGTTATCTGACTTGTCTGACAGACTGGCTGGCTCCCTAATGCAAGTATGTAGACCCAATTTACATATTTTAGGAGATCCTGTCTTTAGGAAAGACCTCTGACTGGTGGTAGGGCTTCTTCTGGCCCCATCTGGTATCTATCAGTCCTGTGTGAGTGCTTGGGTATCTGAAATGGCAATATGTATTTTTAGGCACACAAATGGCTCCTTCTCTGTGCTACAGGAAGGCACCATGATAGTAGTCCCTGGGATTAGTTCACTGTGTTTTGTGGATTTTCATAACAATTGTGATAATTTGTGGCAGGCTGCACCTCCAGGTCACAGTAGCCAAGCGGCCGACCGGGGGGCTGGGACAGCCTATGCTGTGTGGGTTACGGTGACAGAGAGAAGCAGAACAGTGAGCCCCTGCGGCTGAGGAACTAATTATGTGCCAAGGAAGAAGAAGATTGATCCAACACACTCCCCCGCCTTTTCTCCCTTGTATGGACTTGGTTCTAGAGACTTCTCCTTTGTTCCCCCTTGAGTTGTGTATCATTGGTTCATTTGAATTTTGTACCCTCCCCTATTATGTTACTATTGGTCTGTGTCCTTGTCCCTCTTCCCTCTGACTGTCCTGGTTGGTCTGCGCACCAAACCACGCCCCTTTTCCTTCCCCGTATAACCCCTTGTCACCGGTTGTTCTGGGCCTTGCTGCCTCCCGACCTCCAGACCCTACGCCCGTTCCCGCCTCGCCGTCCCGCCTCTCCACCCCCGGACCCTTACCCGACAGACCTACAGTAAACCTCGGGAAGACCGCAGGTAGCTTGGCCTCACATTCTTTCACTGCCGCGCGTAGTCAGGGCCCAAGAGACCTCTCCCTCCTCTCGGTGCTGGCTGTGACCGCATGAGGGAGAAACCCCGTCCCTCTGCCCTCTGCCTCCTCCCCGTTGCCATCGCACCGTGCCAGCTGCCCACCGGAGGCAGGGCTCGCCTCAGGCGGGAGACATCCCCGCTCGCAGACAGAGACTGCTGGGCCATGAGAGTCGGCGCTCTAGGCGAGGGCTGGGCGGGCTTCCCGGACAAGACGGGCTGGGAAGTGCTGGGCAGACGATTTGGCACTACAACAATAATTAAGAGAAAACACGTTGTAGAAGAAAGCTTAGACCAAAGTTACTGTCATGCAATAACTCATGGTATGTATTTTTTCTGGATGGGTGGCTGAGAGAAATTTCTAGGTGCACTTTTTATGTTGCAAAGACTTCTCAGTTCCCCTGAGTAGAGCTTCCTCTGCAATAAGGCCTCTTCTGCACACTAAGATGGGTTAGTGGTGAGTCTGTAAGAGTACCAACTACACTGCAGTAATACCTGAGACAGCTTGTGTGCACAACAAACTTTGTACCGTTTCAAAAGTGGCAGAAGAATTAGTCCCAAGTGGGACTAATGTTTTCCAAAGTGATGCAAAGTGCCAAGGTTGTAAATCAGCTGTTATTCTGTATCTACCAGTTTTTAGTTAGTACCTGAGGCTTAGGAAAGAAAAAGAATGGTCTTTCCTCATAGTGAGTGTTACACCGTAAGCTGCCACTAAATCCTTCCAAAAGAAATTAGTCTCCACCTCTAAGTGCTAGGTGACTTACCACTTACAACACTGGATACATTTACTATCTTTTTTTTTTTTTTCCAGGGGAAGCATCTTTATTGTAACATTTGTGAGTCTTAGTAACTTCAATTGGTTCTCTAAAGTGCTCAGTATCCATCCAGTCTGCAAGCACTGATGGCCCCATAATCCCATCATTACGAGTCCCCAGAGACCTGCAGGGAAACTGAGATGAAAGTCAGGAAGCAAATTTTAACCTAATGTATTAGATTAATTGAAGTGGGAGGTACTTCACAGAAAATCAGTGGGGGACTAAGAAGGCAGTGATGTGAAGGAATTCCTTGAGAATGTCCCCAGTATTCAGCTTTATTCTCAGTGTCCAGGTTTAATCACCATGCTTTCCATCGCCCTTTGCACAGTCTTCACCCTGCCACAGCATTTCAGGCAGGGGATGGTGTTGGTTTTTTTGGGAGAAAGGCCAGTAGAGGAAGACAAGGTATGGCAAAGAGCAACTATGCTGGGTGACAGGAAATGTGTAAAAAATGAGGTGAAGGCAGGGAAAAAACCACTGGATTGATTTTAAAAACATTTCTGAGCCCTCAGAAAGGGGGGGGAGGAGGGAAAATACAAAAATATAAACCAGTTTATATCAGCTCTTAGAGTTAATTGAATTAATACTTTTGGTGTTCTGACTTTAATCAAAATTTTTCAAGGGGGGAAAAATCACTTTTGGCCTGAAAGCAAGCACAGTTCAAATAAAAGCAATTTGGCAAGTTTCAAGCAATTTTATGAAGAGATGAAAGGTCAACTGGAGATTGGAATTTAGCAATAAGTGTAATTGGTACTATGGCACATCATAACAGACCAGATTAAAGACTCAAATTTAGTAGAATCCACCCGATAGGATCTTGGGCCTTTGTAACCTCTACTGCAGTACAGCTTCTACTGCACCAGTAATGGCAGCAGCATCTTGTCTTTCACGACTTCTCGGGTCAGACATATGGGATTTTTCTATTTTTCAGATGGTCTGCAAGCAGTATTCCAGAATAGTTACATTCAGATTTGTTCACTTGAGTGCATATGTAATTTTTGCTTTGGATAGAACGTGTGATAACTTAGAAGTCATTAATTACATGTATTCAAATTTTAAAGCAAAACCACACTTGTTAAGCAGAATTTATTTAGTTTGTTGTTTAGCTGGGTAACACAGCATGGGAGGTGCTGAGCATTTGTGCCATAACCCAGATAAGCCTGGGAATGCAAACAGTCCCAACGAAGGTTCCAGGAACTGGATTTCTGTTCTGACAATGATGTATTGATAACCCTGACTTTTTGAGCACATTCCCAAGTATTTATCTACCACTAACTCGAAGTATAAAACATCCCTCTAATGAGACCTTCTGCCATGAAAGGTAACAAACCTTGTCAAATGTCAAGTAAAATAAGCTGTGAATATAGCATGGTATTTTGAGGAAAACTCTCCTGTCTTTTCCCCCCCTTTCTTGAGAAATGAGAACTGGTGATACAAGAGTCAGACTGAGGCCAACAGGCAACAAAAGGTTAAGCAAGGCAAGCAGGACTCAGAACCTTTCCCATTACTGTGGATACTTAAGAAATGCTACCCAGAAAATAATGCTTTATTTTACTAAAACCTTTGGTTGTCAGGGCTGAACCCTCAGGAAAGAAGGTAGCAAGTACTGCCTCTTTGCATCTGAAGCACTGGATTTGCATCACTATGCTGTGGGTGTTTGCCTGTGGTCCCTGAGAACAGGAAGGAGGGTTCAAATTGCAGCACTTCAGCTGCCAAACTGAAGCTCAGGCTGTGTGAAACATCAATATTGCAAAATATGTTTGGGAAGAGCCTGCATATCTGGGATTATATTCCAATTGACTTATTAGTGAATTTATGAGTAACTATTGATGATGGATGAAATTCCACTAAGAGAAAAAGGTTCAGTTACACTTCTCCATGAGCACTCTTGGCCTGTAAAATTGGACATGCCTAATGCAATTGACTAAAAAAAGTGGTTCTAAATAGATTTAAAGGAGTACAGAAGTTTACTTAGAGGTTGCTCTGCAGGGCAAGATGTAATGAAGTTGCACTTACTATGATCAAATTCTCCTCTAGCTAAGCTTAATTTGAAAAGAAATTGCAATCACCTGACATGTTTTTAAGCATAATAGTAGGAACAAGATCACTGCTTTTGTTTTCTGCTTGTACATCTGCTTTCTGCTCTGACATGAGAGGTTCAATATATCTCCATTTTCACGGCAAACCCCATGGCTGCTCATGGTGCTTTACATAAATATGTATGCTGGTGAAATGCAGCTTCTTTTTCTAGCTGGAAGTTACCCAGCACTTGCAAAAGTTGCAAGTGAGAGATGCAGTTTTTATTGCTTGACTTCCTCTGCAGCATCAGTAGTGAGGGAAGTATGAAGAAGTGATTAGGCAACTGCCTTCCCTGTGTGGTATTTCAGCTTTCCTTTAGGTCAAGGAAATTTTTCTCTTGGCGTATGTATGCACACATAGCAGACCCAGCACAGAGGCTGGCCTTCCTTTTTTTATAAATCTTATTATAAAGAGAATGGTCATTTTAATATCCCTTATTCTGCTTGGAGTTGCCATGTTCCTTTGCTGAAGCCTTCATTTGCCTACAGCTGACTTACAGTCTGGGCAGTCCTTGGCTGTTGCTCATCAGAGCCAGGGCCAGGTTGGCTTCTGTGGAGAGACGTGCCCTCCCTGGCACACAGGCACTGTTTTCCTGCCACTCCTGCCTGCCCACACCTACCTGTCCTGGGACTTTAGCCATGCCAGAGAGCTACACCTCGAGACAGCAAAAGCTTGTGCAGGGCCATGGCAGCAACCCAGGGCCCAAGGTGAGAGACACTTGGAAAGCAGTCCCTCTAGAGAAGGAGGCAGAAGTGTGTTTCATCACACCCTGCATCAGCTATAATGTATATTAGTAAATCAATATCAACAAAACAGAGTTTTGGCTTGACCTGTAACCTGGTCAATAAACAAAAATAAAAGCAAATTTAGCTGGACTGAAGGAAAAAGCCTGGTTTTGCCATGACAAGAGACATGTGTACAAACATGGGACTTAAGCTGATCTCTGTGAACTTTAATCAGCAGATGGGACTTTATATCAAATTAATAAAAATTCTGGAATTACAAGGTTTGCAGTTAGAGTACTTTTCAGTCTGTTTCTATTTCCAGCGTGCCAGGGAGACTGACGGGTCCAGTCTGTCCACAGTGGTCCAACTTTGTAATGTAAAGATCTACCTACAACTTTTTATAGGGGCCACAAACCAAAAATGAAAAAAAACAAAACAAAAGAAAAGAACAAAAAAAAAATCACCAAAAAACCCCCCACAAACCTGAAACAAAACAAAAAAAACTTCCTAAAAGCCCAAAGTCATCGAGAAAAAAAAATTTTTTCTGCAGTTTCCGGGAGGGAGAGTGACAAGAGGCATTCTGTGAGAAGCCCCAAAGGCATTTGTTTAGTGGCATGCAAGAGTGATTGGGAAAGCTGAGGCACAGGGGAGAGGCAGACTCACATGGACGTGCTAGTTTCTGACAGGAACAGGTGAGGTTACCTGTGGGGCTGGTTGCCCAGAGCATGGGGCAGACACTCTGAAAGATGTCTTTTTGAAAGATTTTTTTACTTGAACATCTTGATTTACCTAATTTTGATAAAAAAAAAGCTTTAGCTTGTTTTTAAAATTTATAGTGGGGGTTTGGGTTTGGTGGTTTTTTGCTCTGTTTTGTTTTGGGTTTTGGTTTGTTTTTTTGTTTGATTTAAAAAAATGTTTATTTTTGGGTTTTGGTTTTGTTTTGTTTTTTGTTTTTTGGTGGTTTTTTGCTTGTTTTGTTATTTGTTTGTTTGGGTTTTTTTATTTTTTAAAGAAATGTTGATGCTATCTCTGCTATTTTTGTTTGCACAAGTATTTGGAATGGAGAAAAAAATTCTAACTGGTTGCCAGACTTGGGCAGGATCAATGGGATAAGTAAGTGCACATCCTGCTTCTGGTAATTTCCAAGAGCAGATGGTGAGAAGCTAACTATAGAAACAAGGCAAGTTACTGGAGTTCAGTCAGTCCCTGCTGCCTCCCTCCTGGCCTCTCTGCTGCACCCACTCCAGGCAGGATTTTCTAGTTTCTGTGTCTTTGTGACTAGGGAATGAACATTCTGTGACTTTGTATCTCTGATCATAGTTTAGACTGTGGGAGAAGAAATAAATTTACTTCTTTCTTTGAGCTGGCCTCCCACCTGGATGTGTCTTCTTTCAGCAAACAACTTGGACTTTCTACTTTTCATAACAATATAGACTCACCTTCACAGAAACTTCCTGATAATGCTCATAGATACTTTCCTGATTTCACTGTAAGGAAAGTGTCTGCTATTCCCCGTTTCAGTATGAAAAAACGTAGTTTGATTGGGAAAAAAAAAAAAAAAAAGGATTTCTTATCAATGTACAGATTTTTGCTTACAGTAGAAATTATATACCCAGCCATCAAAAGAAAGTCTTGCTCCTAAGTGTAAAAAAGAAGACTTGCTAAAGATGTTTGGAAGGAACAGTAATTTTTTTTTCAGAAGTCATGCTGTGTTGAAAGGAATTATATACATATGCACTCATGGGATTGACATCATCCCATTTTTGGATGGGACAAATCGCAAATCAAGATCAGTGTAAAATCCAGACAGCATTGTACAAAATGTCTGTCATGTTTGTATAAGTGTTGCAGTGCCAAGGAATGAAGGAAGACACAGCATGTGGATAGCTGCCAACCTGACCAACTCTGTGTGTGTGTACTCACCCTTCCTGCAGCTTCTCAGTCCTCCAGTCTCTGCCACTGTCAAAGTTCTGTAGAGAAGCTGCTTCTCTTCCAGCCCAATTTTTTGGGGTTTGTCCTCTAGATACCTTTATAACTGTGATAATTTTTTTAGATTAATTTCATAAACATTATTTACAAGTGACACTTCAAGAACAGGTATGAACATCATTTGCCAAATAATTCTGTATTTGGCTGCAAACTGCATCTACTTTATTTCAAATGTCCCTCGTCTTAAATCAGGGTACCAAAAGAAAGCTATAACTTGCCTTTATTTTGAGTTCCCTTTAATTTCACCTTCATACTATTTAGGTGAAAAAATTATGATAGCATGTGCAGCAAAATAACAAAAAATATTTTCAAAAACTGGGAGAAATAAAGAAACTAACAAAATGTTTGCTTTTCAGAGGGTCAGAGGTCAGGAAGATAAAGCATTGTGCAGAAGCAGGAGTGTACTGCAGTATTGAGATGTGCAGTACATTCTGACAGTCTGGGGTGCTTTCACTTCCAGGGGTGCAATTAAGATGGGGATTTTTCTCAAGCAAAAAATCCAGTGTTTGGCCCTGGACCCACTGTATGCTAGTAACAAAACTAAATTTGCCTATGGATAATTCAAAAATAAGTTAGTAAAGCATAAGAGCTGTCTCCTCAATGTTGTCTATTAGACAAGAGTCCAGACTGTTGTACTCACTCACAGATTTTAGCACAAAGCACAGAAACAGCTTGCTGATCTGAAGTGTCAACCTGCAGTGGCAGACTGAGTCTATTCACCTGGTGGCAAACTGTGGCAACCTACTCCTCCACTGCTGTGAGCACTCTGTGCTAAATTTCTGGCTATCTTTAAAAAGGAAGCATTTTACTTAATTTCTCTTACTAGCTGTTGTCAATATTGCAATAAAGATCAGTAAGTTACAGATTACATCCTAAGCTGAGAAGTCCTGTGCCTAAAGGGAACATTGGCTTTCATGTCTTACTGAGAAATTATTTGTATGCAAATAAGTAAGATTTATTTTTATTCAATTTGTCTTACGAATTTATGGAAAAAAAACAGAGAAGAGAGAACAACTTCATTTGGAGTGGTAATATGCTGGAATAAACAGCTACTCAAGTTGAGGGAACAGCAGTTATTTTACTGCTTTTTGGCTCAATGAATTGTGATTTTTTTCTTCCTGTGCAGAGGTATTAAAATTATATGAGCTGTATGCAAAATGTTTCCCTTCTGCTCAGACCATGACTGAGGGGAATTATTCTGGCACTATTGCTCGTATTTCATGAGCTAAACAGTATCTCTAATGTACCGAATTTCAGAGACTTTGCATATGTCCCCTAAGAGAATTCAAGGATGGGAGCATCTGCTCTTGGGCTCCTTGACTTACTGAAGTCCTACTCTGTTGGTTTAGTTCAGTGGCTAATTCTTCATTCTCTGAAGGATTGACTCTGGCAAGAAAAACTGAGTTTTCCCTTCCCAGAACATCAGAAGGAAACAAAGTACAAGAGGACTTGAGGAGATGGAGTGGATTTGGCTAGTTTTTCCACTAGCAGCTGTAAAAATGGGAAGGTGACTTTGAGGGCTTTATATTCTCCCCTTTGCTCTGCACAGATGGATGATTTTTCAGCATAGATTCAGTTTTATGGCTGATGTCATAAAGTCAGGTCAGAATTTATTGATCTTCAGGATTATTTGTAAGCATAATTTGAGAAAAGCAGATGTTTACAAGGCAGCAGAGCCCTTCAAAAGGGTTGAGGTAGCCTATGATCTCAGCTCCAATTCATCACTGCCTTAATCTGCTTCATTAGCAGTCTGAAACAGGCTCTATGCACACTTTCTGAATGCTTAAATGAGCAGTCTTTAAATGAGAGGACTGAAGTAATTTGTGTGAAGCTAAAATTATATTCTATCTTTGTCAAGCCAAGTCTCACCTGAAGATATTGGGTGGCTTTGTGTGCAAGCATGAGTTCTGCTCAAGCACCTTGGAAAGCAAAGGCATTGCATTGCCTTTGGCCACTTTGCTCCTGAAGAAGCTGTCAGAGGTGAATTAAATAAAGCAGAGTTTTACACTGTCATATAATTTTTTTCCAGCCTTTCCACTCCCATGCAAGTAACTGTAGCTCCCTGCACTGCAAGTAACTGTTTTGCTCTGTTCCGTGGTGGACTAAATGATTATCACTGTGATGTTACCTCTGATAGTGTCATTTTCAAAGCTGTGCTGTAAACATATAGAAACTTCCTTTCGTTAAGATAGTGGGAGAAGACATCAGGTCTGCACTTAGTTATGCTGCCAGTGTCGACACAGTAATGACGCTAAACAAGGAAAATTGGATTTCTGGGTAGCTACATTTAATCGTGACGCACTTTTGGCCATGAGGCTTTATCACAGGAAGTTTGAGATTGGGAAGACTTGAGGAGAGCTGACGGTCAGTATATGAAGGCATTGTCTTTCTATCTTGTCCTATCAGTCAGGGCCCTTTGTAGGGAGAAATGATTTCAGAGAGGAGCTAAACCCAGTTTGCCATTTCCCGTTAAGCTATGTGGTGATATTGTCTGAGTTCATAGCACTGTCCTCATCAGTGTCCCTTATTGAAAAATCCATGGAGAGCTCATGTCCAGAGAGAATTCACTACTACTCAGGAGCTACCAGGCTGTAAAAATATTAATTTCAAAGGAAAAACTATAAAAAATTAGAAACCATGTGGAGAGGGGCAATCTTAGTTAGAAAACAAAGCTTTTGAGCAAGTTTTTAATCTGAATTTAGCTTAATCTCTCAATCAGTTATTATGTTATTCAGCTGATGTTGCTATTTATAGGAGTGCACACAATTATTGTCTGGCAAATAAAGTTGCTGATAAAATAATGCTGTAATAATTCTTCCCATACGTTCACTGGGAGGTGTTTTCCAGAGAACTGTCTGGTCTTCTCATGTATAGTTGTTTTCCAAGTGCCCTGACTTTGTGTTGTGGATTGCATTAGTCAAATCTAAAGCTCCATTAATGTCAATGAACTGAAAACATTGTGACTGCACGGTTATTGACCCAGGTGCAAATAGCCAATGCCCAATTGAAAGATTCAGTTCTGACACATGGGTTAAAATAATGAAAACATGCTGGACAATGGTTGGGTGCTTCACTGACTAATTGAACGGGGTCCTTGCTATTTGTCTTTGATTCTTCAATTTTTCACAGCCACAGGTGAGTAACAAATTTATTCTGTTTAATATTTCAGAGTTAACTGATGACACTTCCTGAACTGAAAGGTACTTGTATGTTTTTCTATGGGACAATTCAAGCTAAATGCTGCTTTCCCTTTGCACAGTTAGTGTTGTTTTGTTTGTTTGTTTGTTTTTAATTTTTAAATTTTTTTAGTGGGGTTGTTTGAAGAACAAGACATTCAACTTCTATTTTGAAGCAATATGTCTTTCTGCATAGATGTTGTCACTAATGTGTGAGGAATCTAACTTCAGAGAAACATGAAGGACAGTGCTTTCAGGGCCAATTTTAATTGTTTTTTTCTCTCTCTTCCCTCTGCTCCCCTTTATGTTAAATAAAGATCTGATCTGAAAAAAGAGGTGATTTGAAATAGATTTCAAAGGCTTTGAATCAGGTCCTAATATTAGATAATTTACAGGATGTGTTCCTTTGTTAACATTTTTCAAGTATTATTTAAATCTGGATTTTGAGTTGCTCAAAGATTTTTGCTTCTCAAAAATCCAGCAACCATACTGTAACTGGCTAGAGTAAGGTGCTGTTTCGCTTGAGTGCAGTTTTTGAGGTATTCTCTGCTACAAAGTTGTATTTTGCACACACATGGGTAGATGCGATGATCTATTGCCTTCTATTATCTCTGATTTCTATTATCTCGATTTTAAATGGACACATCAGCAACAGTATTTTTCAAGATGTTTCAGTATGTTTCAAGATGATCCCCATTAAACATTCAGACCTTGAGGAAGGTTATTTTAATAATCTATTACAGCATGCTAATCTGCTATACTAATCTGTTTACGTAAGCTAATGAATGATGCCCATGGAACAGGATATGATTTGATGTGCTGAGCTCTAGAAAATGTTTCCTTTCAAAAATATGGGACAGTCGTAATTTTATTGGAAAAGTAACATCATTCCAGAAAATTTAGCTCTAGCAAGTCTTTGTAACTAGAATTCTTATACACGTCTATCAATCATTGGGGTTTTTCCCACTTTGCCTGTTACTAAAAACTGTATCAGCATTCAGGCTTAGGAAATCAATTACAAAATATATTTTGTGGTATTAAAACACAGTGTCAGAGCAAGCACTGAAATGGGACTTCCCAGCATGATGTTCTATACCAGCTTAAATGCTGGTATAGGCAGATTGATTTTGATCGTGTTTCATTGCAAAATTTCCTATAGATGTTATGAATGCAAAGTCAATTAATAAGTAATATAAGCTAAATATTGTAATCTGGAAATTAAGCCCTTCTTAAATCCTCTTCCCTATGCTTGATGCAAATCGAGCTGAAATGAAATTTATTGATTTGTATATAAATCCCATGTAAAACAGTGATATGTAGATGATGCTTTCCTTTATTTCTGGTCAGAAGTAGAAAGAGAACTTGAAAATGTGCACATGTTAGTGACTTTAATTTGGGAGGTACCATAACTTGTTCAGCCCATTTGCCATCTGTTTTAGAGTATGGAGAAATTCTTATTAAAATTATACATTTTTCATTTGTATATGGGGATTACTTAAAAGCTCCTGTGCCTTTATGTTGTGTCTATTCTAGTCCTGGTCAGACATTTTGCTATTGTGGTTGTTCTTTATTTGGCATTACACAATTACTTAAGTGAGACAATTTGGTCACAATTTATTAGATCAAAAAATGTGAGGGGGTCAGAATTTACTGTCCATCAGATGAATGGATTGTCTCTGCTCATCATAAACTTTTAGACAAGAAAAATTAAACCAATAGAGTAGCAATCAATGAACCAGTGTCCAAATGAATGGATGTACTGAATGAAGTTCTGCAGAGGTCTGTCTTGTTTATGGTATAATCCAGTAATGTCAATAATTGTCTGGATTATACAGTGGAGAATATCCTCGTTCAATTTGATTGTAACGTAAAGGTAGGAAAAACTGCAGGTGTGTTTTGCATATATTCCTGAAGGATTAGAAGTCAAAATCCCCTTGACAAACAGGTAAAATGGGCTGAAGAATGTAGAGCACTATTAAATATGGACAATTTCAGGCAGGATTAATCAAATGAAATTTTAGTGAAAATGTAGTTTAGAGAGCAACTGACTCTGTAGCAGATTGTTTGCAAAAATGTAGTGGCTATGGTGGATTACATGAATGTGAATCAACAATGGGATAATTTTATTAAAAACCCAAATGACTTACTGGGTTGCTTGAACAGGACTATAATCCATGATGTGAAATAATCTTTCTCCTTTGCCTAGTATTGGTAAAACTGGTGCTGTAGTTCTATTATGAACTCATGACTTCATTAAAGATGTGCTACAATCCTCAGGAGACCAGTGGAAATTATCAGATGTTTAAGAAATACACCCTGGCAAGGGAAATTTAGTGAGCTGCTTTCTTCATCTGAAGAGGGAGACTTTCTAGTATTATTAAAATAAATACAACCTACTTAAAAGTGAAAAGGAATATTATGTTTCATCTCTTTGGTGGATTGCACAAGAAGTAAAAGGTTCAAATTATACGTTAGGAAAAAAAAATGTTAGCAAGAAGGATACTGAAGCACTAATTTCTAGATGCTTCAGGCATCTTTGATAAGTATTAGTTAAAATGAGATAAGAATAATTGGACTGTGCATTAGATGCTTAGAATTAATTGAGAGAGTTTGGTCTTTCCAGTCTGACTAATTGATGTTTCAATGATGTGCCAAGAGAGGTATACATAAAACGAAGGAAGGATAAAAAGAGAAGGGTTTGGCTGGGAGTCAGCGGTTCTTGAAAGCCAAATTGGAGAGAAAAGTAACAAAAAAAGAATGGTTGGGCAATTACGTGAAGTGAAATTATTAGAAGTCACACCTGCATCCCCAGCCACTGGACTTAAGTTGCTCCACTTCAATCCAGGAATGGGTGTATTTATTTCATCCTTGGGTAATTTCAAAGCCAAGCTGCTTCTCAATCCTTCCTGCTTTGTAATGAACTGCTTGGCTGTAGCTAATCACACAGCTGTTGGGCACTCTCTGAGGTGTTTTTCTACTCTCTAGTTTCACTGAGTCAGTGACATCTATCCTGTTAAAACTTGTGCTGTAATCAGTGGTATTGTCCCGGGATCATGAGGGCAAAACTGAAATAAGCAGGAGTTTAACATAATACTGTTTTATGTTCACAGACAAATGTATGCTGATACTCTTCCTCTCCCCATCCCCACCCCCATCTCTTTTCAGGACTTCTGATTGAAGTTAATTGTCATCATGTCTGACCCAGTTGTTCTGCGTAGCATCAAGAGAATGGGAGAGGATAACTATGCTTTTGACTCGGATGGCAAATGTAAGAAGTTTATTCTTCAGTCACCTCCTTACGTTATAAAGCATGTAAAATAGGTGGTGGGTGGCCTAAATGAAGCAAGTAGTCTACAGAATACAAAGCAAATAGTCTGTGGAATAAATAGAGTTATGTGGTACCTGCTGTTATAGGTACACTGCCCCCAAAACAACTTTTCTGTAAAAAACTACATATAACAATCCCTACTCTTGGATAATCTTTACAGGTCAACTAAACAAGTTCAAGGTAGCTACATAGCTAACTTCTACACTCAGTACTTTGTTGCACAAGTAAAAGGCTTTTATTGAACAAAAAAAAAGTAAAAAGTGCTGTTTTGCATAGTTTCTTCCAGCAAACACTCATATTCATAGTCATACATATATTAGGCAGAATTCTTATGAGCTCATTCTAAATGAAGATCTGCATTCCCTCTTCTCATTAGAGCTTGTCCTCCCTTTTTTCATTTTTCCTTTGCAGTGTGCATTTTTCTATTTTGTCAGTCAAAATGCAGCAAGAGGCAAGGAGAAACATGAAGAGAAACTACTAAATATTTTGAGTTCTGTTTTTATGACCTGAGAAAAGCAAACAAAAAAAGAGGGTGTTAAAGATTTATACAGGTCATAAAATACAAAGGAAAGCAAAACAGTAGTCTGTAATGGAAGCTCAATTGCAGTACAGATAAAGGGGATATGTCCAGCTTCTGGGACAGAAAGCTTTTCATTGCTTCCAGAAACTCACTTTGAAATCTCAGGTTGCCTAGACTTATGTTGCTGGTTTGAGGAGTTCTTTTTGTCAGCTAGTTTGTTTTACACACTTGTTGCTTTTAATTGTTATGAGATTTTGGCAAAAGACTATTCTTCTACTGGCAAAAGACTATTCTTCTTTTGACAATTGGGGTTTTTTTTTAGCCTATCAAGTGAGTTTGCCTCCAGTTTCTTGGTTTCCTTGGAAACACACTCTGTTTTCTGTTTAATGTAAAGAGCAGGTTGTTGAAGTGCTACAGCACCTTTCCCACAGCAGATAAAACTTTAGAACATCACTGGCATTCTGCTGATTGATCTCATCTCCTGTGAGGTTTGTTTCAATAACCACCTTTTCTACAAATTAGGTAGGATTAGCCCTCTCTGGATCAACTGTTGAACACCAGAGCTGTAAGTGTAGGCAAGGGACAGATTTATTTGGGAACTTTTTGAGTACAATTTTTCATCACTTAACTCTCACAGATCTTCTGCCTTGTGTGTTCTCAAAATAACAGTACACACTGAAATTCTTGCCAGTGATTTTCAGCTTTTCACTGAGTCTCTGCTTTTTTTTTTTCCAAGTGGTAAAATTTCTTTTTTAAATGCCTTAATTCCTCTTTCAAAAAAATTTTAAGCATTCAAAGGTAGCTATGGCTTTTTCCCTTTTGAGTTAATAAATTCTTTCATCTTTCTACATTCCTTTCTTTTCTATGAAAACCATGTTCTGTCCTCTTTTTCTACTTTCTCAGTTCTCACAGTGTGAACTGTTAGTTATCTATTTCTTTCTTTCAAATTAAAATCCTTCTAAATTCTTCTGTTTAAAAACTGCTGGCCCACAGGAGCTGGCCTGAAATTCCTTGCACTCTTGAATAGCATTGATATATTCTTGTTTCCCTCTTCAAATTCATGGATCAGGGATTCTTCACATTTGGAGAGTGCTTGTTTTGCTCTCTAAATTCATGACTCAGAGAGCTTTCTCACCAGGCTCTTGTTTCTCCCATTTTCCTCCCACTAGCCATTTCCTTAATTTCTTGGAAAACATTTTGCATTACCAGCCTATACAGAAAGCGTCCTCTAAACCTTAACTTTTCTGATAAACCTTGAAGAATCTTCCAGGAATGGTTTCAAACCACTACTGTTGTTACCTGCTGCCAAACTTCAAAAAACCAGATGTTTCTTCTTTCTTCACAAAAGAAAGGTTTTTTAACACCGAATGATTATTTGTAATACTAGTTTTACAAATGAGAACTTTTCTGGAAGATGTCTAGGATTATTGAGATACATGTGTCCTTACTGAAGTAGTAATTTTTTTTACCATCCCCAAGTAACAGGGAGCAAAATACAACCAATAGAGTAATTGTTAACTAAAGCCAAATAAAGTTATCTTATTAACCCCAAAAAGGGGATGTCATCAGCTGTTCCCTCAGTCCCAAACTCAGACTGTTTCCATCTAACATCATGTTCTTGGGAAATGCAAAACCCTGGAGGTAATGGAAAAGCCTTCTTCTCTTGGGTAGAAAAATGATAGAGGCAAAATTTTTGGTTGCAGCGACTTCTTTGTACCCTCTGTGAATTGTGATGCAGACTTCTCTGTGCCTGCTCTGTGCGACAGCCCTGTGCATGTTCAGTGACGTGTCATTAGATGTGAAGAAAGGAAGGCAGTGCTTGAAATGCAAACCATGGTTCTGAACTTAATGTTGAACTGGCAAATGCATCGTAATTGAGCAAAGTGCGTATGCTCAGTGCCCTTAGGTTATCCGAATTGTTCCGTAGGTATAAAACTAGCTCTTTATTCATTGTCGTCTCAAGTGATGTACCGCAAATATTTTCTCCATCAGGCTTTCTGATGACACTGGGGCCTCTGACAACACAAACTGTGCTTGTGCTTTATTATGTCTTTCACAACCTCTTTTGGAAGGGGGCTAAATCCAGACCTTTTCTGGGGACTAAGGAATTGTCCTACAGCATAGTTATGTCTTGTAGTATGATTCCATTCCTGTAAGCTATGGCTCTGTAGACAATGTTCCAAGAGTAGAGATTGGTGTGACAAGTTCATCCTGCCCTCCAAGACCACAACTGCCCCTCTTCCACAAGATTTGAAGTCTCTGAGTTGTTGGCAGGCAAGACTGAAGAGCTACCACTCCTCCTTTCAGGGAGCATGCATGGAGTGACACTACAGTAGTATCCTCAATGAGACAGTGCCCAAGACAGCTCGCTGAATATTAGCAAACAATTTGCAGTGGAAATGACTTTTGGCAAATGTCCTGAATAAGGTTTTTAGTGTAAACCACATCCTGGGTATACGTACTAGTGGGAATAAGATGTTTGTAATACAGGAATTATCAGGTTCCGTCGGCATTCTAGAGTTTATATTTCGCATGTCTGCAGAAGATTATGTACTTTAATAATAACCATTAACTAGACTGTACCTTTATTTTCCCTAACAGGTAACAGCTTCAAGAAATCAGAGTAAGTAATGTACATGAATGGAACAATCAGTATTTCTAGGAATATTCAAAGACGTTAATGTCAGTGGATCAAATTGACGGATTTTTTTTTTTTTTTTTTTTAAAAGCTGTTCTCTAGCAGTTGAACTTCCTTATTTGATACAACTGGAACAGGTAGACCAAAGCAGTCCTAGAAACCTTTAAAAACATAAATGCCAGCAATATGATCTTCCTTCTGAAAATGTTTTTTATATTCAAATTTGTCTTTCTTCTGTGCTTTTAGTTTGAGAAATGACTTTTTCAGGAATTTTAATCAATCTTGATTAATTTATCTTAAAGTTTAACTGTGAGATTTTAAAACAAAAGGAATAATCTCAGACATTAAGATTTAAATGTAGAATTCTGGATAGTTAAAAGCTGGGATGATTTAGAGAATCTGACCTTCAGCTATTATCAGAGATCTGATTGGGATTAAGAGCCTCCTCCTTCCTAGACCTTTGGACAACTCTGTAGCAGGCTGGACAACCTAATGCTATAATTTGAGCCAGCTCTTTCTGACACAGTGTACCCAGTCTGGGAGCTACCCCTAGAATAGGGTAACTGGAGCATCTCTTAATTTTTCTCATTGTCAGGTTGCCCATCTAAGAAAGTCCCAGCCCATTATTAAAGGTCTACCTTTCCACCTTGAAACCCAAGTTATGTTGGACTTTCACATGTAACACACATATGATCCTACATACCTGAAGGAAAGCTTCCTTCAGGCTTTCTAGGATCTGGTTTCTGAAAACGTTTTATGACGAATATAGATTGAATTAATTTGCTTCATTAAAAACCAAACCAAAACAACTCACCACAAACAGAATATCCCTACTCATTCGTCACTGAATGTACACAGCTGATGATGATTCCTTGCTAGGTATGGATCCCATCCATAACAGTGCAGTCATTCCCTTTGATTTTAACTGATCACACATAATGTGAGCACTGAGATAAAAGCCACCCATAGTAGGGTGAAAGTTTCTACTGCATTTTAGCAATATGAATATTCAGGCAATACAATAATGTAGGAAGAAATGGGAATAGGAACTTTCCCTGTCTTAAAGGAAGAATTAACCAGCAATTTGGGTAGTGGGTTTTTCTTTAGCTGTCCTCAAAGGACCCACAATCCACATTGTAGCAACAGTGCTTTGAGGAGCTGCTTATGGAACAAAGTATAAACCTTTAGACAATTTTAACCTAACCTCCATTCTAGTCCCTGTCTAAAATTTAAAAGAACCATCAAATCACTGGTTCCAGAGAAATCTGAAAGAAACAGCTTGTCTCTTAAAATTCTGGGCAGAATGTCTAAAATAGTCATTTCAGAGAAGTAACCAAGAGAGTAAAAGTAATAATGTAAAATCTTATCCTTTTTTCCAGAAATTTCTATGCATATGAAGAACCTTTTGTAGAGAAGAAAAGTGAAAAGTGAGTTAAGTTCAATTCTTTATATTTTGCATATAGAACAAAATAAGTACTAAACTACATGTTTATAATTTTATGTTTTCTGTTGTTGAAGGTCGTCAGAGAAGAAAGACAAGAGTGCTCGTGTTGGCTTCTTTCAGCTGGTAATGAAAGCAATATCTGTAAATATTTTATGTGTATTGTGCTGCTGAATAAGTGACAATAACCAGTGAGGTTGTTTTGGGGTATAGCTGTGACTAAGCCAGACTTTTAAGGATGAAATCTTTTGGCCTGAAATTGCACCAATAAAATTTATGGGAATTCAATAGAGCCCCTTGTCATCTTGTCAGTTTGGTGTCAAAATCATCTCTTATAAACACATTATATTTAACCTACAGGTAGATATGTGTAAATGAGGTAAGATGCACAGCAAGGGATCTAGGTGACCTTGGTTCATTCTTATTTCTGCCAAAATTTTCTGTGTGGTATTTGGCAGATAATTTAGCTCCCTCATAATTGCACCACAGATTTTAGAAGATTTGGTAGCAGTGGAAACTTGTGGATGCACAATACCATGTGGTATTGTGTTACACCTAGCTTTTGATATAATTCCATAGGGTGCATCTAAATTCTAAAATTAATGTAGACAGGAGTTGTCCAACCCAGCAGCATTCAGCTAAGAGGTCTTATTATTTCTGTTTTGCACATAGTCCAGGCAGTTAGCCTGTAATATGTCCAGACTGGTATGGTCCTGGCTGCAGTACTGGGCTAGTGCAGCAGCATCCCTTGCACTGTATGTGGCTTAGTATCTCAGCTCCTGGTTGGGTGGAGAGAACTGTCTGTCCCCACAGAGGGCAAGCAGAGAGGTTTCAATTCTGTAGCCTGTTTTGCAGAAATATTTAACTCCTAAAGTGCAGTTGGTAAACACAGTATGTTTGCTTCAGGTGTGCTGAGAGATCAGATATCACCTATCTGTGCATTTGCTGTGTGCTTTTTTTTAATCAAGGGAATTCCTAGACTTCTTATGAGCAAGGTTTATAAAACAGTGGTAGTGTTACAATTTCTGACTTCTGACTTTTTTTCCCTTTCTTTTGTAGAAAACCCTTTTATTTATTTCTCTTTTGTGTTAACTTGGTTTTCCCTGTGTTTTGTCTTTGCCCTAATGTCCCTTTTCCATATGTACTGCAAATTCCTACCCTTTCTTCTCTTAGACACATTATAGCACCTACAGAACCTGGACAGGTTCTTCAGCAGGCTATGATTCCTCTTCACACTTCTATTTCAAAATGTGTAGCCTTTGATACTGATATTCTGTGCAGACAGTTTAATCTATATGTTTGCACCTGACTTCACCCTGAGAATCAGACTTCACACAATCATGACAAAGGTAACTTATATCACTGTATCTTTGCTGGGCTACCTATGTGAAAGCTCTTGGCCCATAGCAAATGTAAGGTAATAGGACTTAGCTCAGTCATTTTTTTACTACATTCTGTCATATTTCTATAAATTGCTCCCAGATTAAGAGCCAAAGCACAACTGCCTGGCTCAGCCAATTAATTTTAGAATATTAACTATGAGAACTTGCTTGGCAATGTTTAGTTGGTTTTCTACCACAATTTCTCAGACTTTTGAGAAACTGGCTAACTCTATTCAGAGGCGCAACATAATGCCTTAAGGCTTTTTCCTCCCTTTGCGCTCTCTCTATTCCCACAGGAAATCTGCAAAGCAGACTATATACATGAATTATAGTTACTGTTCTTAATCTCTTAGCTAGTTTCTGGAATGATGATAATGTGAAATGATATTGAGCTATTAATGTTATATGATAATACATTTATTCCCATGTTAAAAGGAAGCTCATAATAATTTATGAGGCTGTAATCACAGATGTAATTAGATTAGATTGGACAGAGAGATTTGTCTTCTTTCTGTATTGAAAATAATTCTGAAATTTAAAGAGAATGTTTTTTTCATCTGATCCACCTAATTAATGATTTATCATTGTACAACCAGTATGAAGACTGCCTCTCAGCAGAGACCGTATTTTTTTCTTCTCTCTTTAGTTTCGATTTTCGTCATCTATGGAGATTTTAATGATGGTTGCTGGTAGTTTCTGTGCTATTGTTCATGGAGTAGCCCAACCTGCTGTGTTGCTTGTATTTGGTGCTATGGCAGACACATTTATTGAATATGACATTGAAATGCAAGAGCTGAAAAACCCAAACAAGACATGTGTAAATAACACCGTAGTGTGGATTAATGGTACTGTTCATCAGAATGAAAAGAATGCCACAATAACATGTGGGTAAGTAATGGATGTGTTTGTTTCTTTCCCATTGTTATCACAGCTTTTCAGAAAACACATTGCAGTTGAAGGTCCTGTTCAGCCTCTAAATCTTATATTTTCTGTTCATAAGGTAGAAAAGAGGCATGGTTCTTGTTACATTGCCCTGTTTCTGAGCTGGAGATATTATCTGGAGAGACAGAAGGTCAGCTTCTTGGGTCTTGGTCTTTCAGTTACAGATGTTAGCAACAATAATCTTTGATCATGATTGTTCTGATAACAGATATATGTGTTACATATCTGAGGTCGTTAATCTATTTTCTCTGATTACATTGTAGGTAATAATGACTTCTGGTGATTGCAGTTAGGACTTAGTTACCTACAGGTGCCTGCTGACTTCTGAGCAAGTTAGCAAAACTTCTGTCACTGAAAGAAATGAGCATTTCTAGAATGCAATTCATCTTAGCTTATGGGGGATGTCTGAGGCAGATCAAAAGAACTACCCCATAAGATTTCCTGTTTCTTTCCATTGTCAGAGATCAGGTCAGGTGCACAGTGTTCCCTTTTGGCTTAAATTTTCAGTGTACAAAATTTGGAGTAAATGAAATAGTATTTACTGTATTACTGTACATCTGCAGGATGTTTCTAAAAAGTTGTCTAAAGGCATAACCTATAACAACCTCTTTCAAGGTAGTTTAAATGCAAAAGCAGCAATTCAATGCCCTTCACTGATATTAGGAGTAATTTAGCACTCCTACTGGAGTAACAAAAATTATCATTTCAGCTTAGCAAGCTTATGGTACAAAGTATTATTTGAATTTACTTCAGCAGCCTTCACTTCTCCCCATAAAATGCAATTGAAATCTGAATGTTACTAGTTGGTGTCATTGCACAAAGCAAACACATTCAACAGCTAATGAAAGCTTTTTGGATAGCTCTTCTCTGAAACACTCTCTCACCTGTGCTGTTATGGAGCATGCAATCTGGGGAGGTTTCCCAGAGATTGCAGGGCTGCTCCAGGATGCCAGAGCAATTTTTGGTACCTGCCAGCTCCCTACCCCTGTGCAACAGGCAGAACAAGGAAACCAGCCACTAGCAATAGACTCAGTATTGGGAGACAATGCCCCTGTTAGCAAAACAAGCTGACTCCCACCTGACCTGACTCTGTTGAGGAAACACCAGATTAGAAATCTGTGAGAAACTTAAAACAGTATTACTCACTTTTTTTTCTTTTTGTTTTTTTCTTTTTTCAGGCTGCTGGACATTGAACAGGAAATGACCAAGTTTGCAGGATACTATGCAGGAATTGGTTGTGCCATACTTGTGTTAGGATACCTCCAAGTCAGTATTTTGTTTTCTATTTTGATTTCAAAGTTTAAATCACTAAATAATTAATTTTATGAAAAATATGTTAGTTTTGACTGCTTAGCTACTTATTTGAGCAGAACAGATGCTTTCAGTTCTCATTCTATTGTTGAAATATGTTAGCTCTGGCAATCCGAGAGCTCCTTGGATTTGTGTATGCATACCTTTGTAAAAGGATGTATTCTACCCACACCACAAGCAATACAAGCTCAAGTGTGGCTACTATGGAATCCACATGCCCTCCAAAAAAACAGCTGAAGGGCAAGCGGATTCCCAGTAGGCATCTCAGCTATGTTGAGCCCTGTTTCTATTACAGAGATATTACAGAGCGATACTAGTGTAAAACTAATGGTGGAGAACAATCGTACCCTACATATCTGTAGTAATTGTTCAGTCCTTATGACTGAAGTGAATAAAACCTTGGATGATTCCTGCATAGTCTGCCGAAGAGTCCATGGCTTTTGAAGCTTTTTATAGTAGCAAAAATAATTTGTCAATCTCCTTCCTGAAAACTATCCAAGAATTTTGCTGAGGTAGGATGGCTGCCATCTCTATATTACTTACAGTTGTAGATGGCAAAATTATTGTCCATATGGCATTCACATAACAGCATAAGTAATTTAACTTGCCTCTCCTCTCATCCTATCAAAACTGAGACAAATGCTTGATCCAGAGGCTGTGTAAAATTGTTGGATTATTTAAATATCAAAACAACTATTATGTCTATTTAGCCAGAATGTATTTTACCTGAATAGTAATTTTATCAATAGCTTTTCCTATTCTAGCCAGATTGCTTTTTCTGATTGGTTGGGAATAGAAAGACTTTTTGCTGCAATTTATCAGCTGCTTTGTGCTTTTCCCAGATCTGCTTTTGGGTTATGGCTGCAGCTCGTCAGATACAGAAAATCAGGAAAGCTTATTTCAGGCAAATAATGCGAATGGATATAGGCTGGTTTGACTGTACATCTGTAGGAGAACTGAACACCCGAATTTCTGAGTAAGTAATCTAAAAAACCCTTATGCTACAGAAAACATTTCACAATTCATTCCAAGCACTGCAGAGTGCCAGTAATCAGGCATTTGACAAACACCTCTTAGTAGAAATTCAGCTATGCTCATGGGAGCAGCAACCAGACTGATTAGCTCCTCCATCTTTGAACTGAGTACAATAACTGTAAAACCACAATTATTTCCCTTTCGTGCCTTGTCTGTCAGTAAATGTGTGTGTGTGAGGAGGGGGTTGGATGGGTTTTGGGGTACTGCTTTTTTCAAGTTTGTCCTCTCATCTCTTTTTTTTGTGCCCAGTCCTTTCAGAGTGATCTGTAATTTGGCTGCCAGTGCACACTTCCTGAGTCTGAGTGTTGATTTGAACCCTATCTTAATTCCCAGAAATGAAAATTACATTAGGGGCACACTCTGCTTTTGTTGGCTTTTAGAAGGACAGAATGAGACTTGCTTAATTTTCTGCTAAATAAGACACAAGCGCTTACCTTTAGAAAGGGAACCAAGGCAGCTAGAGAAATGTTCTTATTCTGGGTAAACATTTAGCCCTGAAAAAAGCAGAGTTTAAGGCTTGTGCCTCAGTAGTTCCTGTTTCCAGGCTGCAGGCAGCTGTGGGGTGAATATACTGACTGTGGATGGCTTCCTGTTCTCAGTCGTGCCTGCTTAATAGTCATATCTGCAGAAGAATTTTCTGTAGTTGGAAGGGATTTTGTTTACCTTTACTCATTGGTTTCTATTACTTTCTGTGGTGTTCTTTTTATGAAGAATAAATGGCAAGCTTTAGTCACTGGGAAGAATTTCTTTGGAAAAAGTAGGAACTAAGCATATATTTGTCTAATAAATAACACTTAGTTCCCTTGGTTTTGAATAAGATTGTCCTGTGCCTACAAAAGCTTCCTGACTGCAAACAACATTCACCAGAAGAAATATAAACATGTTCCTTTGCTCAACACTCTTACAACAGAGGACTGTAATTTCACTCAGCATATCGATAAGGTTACAACTTTGCACTTTAAATCTCAAGGCCACTTGCTACAATTTATTCCAGGAGTTCTCAAATGTTCTAATCTCAGAGGTGAGGTAGTAGCCAAGAGTGGCAGACATGTGAGGACTGTTTTGCTTTAAGACATTTTTTCTGTGCTAGCAATGCCTAAGAGAGAGCAAATGAACTCTGAAACTGCCAAGAGGCCAAATGATGTCCCCTGCTGCACCACTGTCCTCCATGTGATGGAACTGTCATGTGTTCCCACTGCCTCCAGTCATAAAATAGCCCTCCTTGATTTTCCCACCCTCCCTCTCATTTAGAGAACAATGTACCCTGTAGGGAGGAGAGAGGAACTGGGAGGTGGTGGAAGGTGAGCTAGAAGAGAGTCAGAGACCTCCTCCCTTTTCCTGTCCCTTCAGCAGGGCAGTATGGAGCATTCTCAGTGTCCCATGATGTGAGGAGTGCTATATCAGCTATGCTGTTTTTCCTTTATCAGATAGCTGCATCCAGCTGGGATGTCTCTGCCCCATCCTTTGAATCAGCTGGGACATGGTAATAAGAGACAGCTAGTGAATGAGTGTACGGCCAGGACAACTTTTCCTAGGAAAGGACAGTATCTTCTCTGCAGCATTCATGCCTAAAAGCCTTCTCTATTGCAAAGGCATCAGGTTTTCTCATTGTAGTCCAGAGTCTTTGTGTGGGGTGGTGATGAAAGAATAGAGATGAGGAAGGGCCCTCTCCAGTGAAAAGCAGCAAACAAAAATGTGGACAAGACCTCCGACACAAACACAAGTTATGCTCACCAGTCTTCTGTTGATTTTTGTTGTTGTTTTCCAGTGATGTTAACAAAATCAATGAGGCTATTGCTGACCAAGTAGCAGTCTTCATCCAGCGCATAACCACCTTTGTGTGTGGATTCCTTCTTGGATTTGTCAGTGGCTGGAAATTGACCTTGGTTATCATTGCAGTAAGCCCTTTGCTTGGGGTTGGAGCAGCTCTCTATGGCTTGGTAAGTGAATTGTGAAAGGTTCATGGTGAGCAATCTTGAGCAGGAAAGACCATGCCAGAGAACTGTGAGGATTGGTGAAGTCAGTTACACCCCCTTAAAGTCAAGAGAGGCAGATTATGGTCACAGTAGCACTGAGTGATGGGGGGAGGGATGGAGGGAGGAGTGTGGGCTTTGCTCCCACTTTGTTTATTCTGATTCCCAGAGTAATAAATCCTGCTTCTAAGATGAGAATGTAAGCATAGCTTCCTGGGGGTCCTGGGGAGGGGTATTATTGCTGAGATCAGAAGCTGGCCTTTACCTTCTCTATTACTACATAACTGATTTAGATGGCTACAAGATACAGGACTTGATTTCTCTGTGTAAATTAGTGACTTTTCTGGGTGATAAGTTCAGAGACATAAAATAGTTGAAAACAACTATTCAAACTTACCTCAAGCTGACCCTGCTCCTGTAAGCTGCTGCACCTTCTTCCAGTTGTTCCTGTTCTGCTGCTTCATCCACTTCCTACAAGCTTCCTGTCACTGTGCAGAGGAAGGACAGTGAAAAGGGAGACTGCAGGATCCTCTGCCCGCTCACCTCCTCTCCCACACTCGGCAGGGCTGGGTAATTCCTGCTCATCCTCTGCATTCTTGTTGCGTTCAGCCCTCTGGCAGTTTCATTTGGAGCAGCTTGCTATCATTTAGCTATCAAACCTCTAATGTAACTGTGACAAATTTCTTGTCTTCCAGCTCTCCTTTAGCACCTTGTGCTGGCTGCAAGGAGAGGACATGAATAATGACTCATGTGAAGTGGGAGAGCAGAAGCTTGGCAGGGAATGAAATAAAACCCAAAATGTTTTTCCTTAATTTCCAATTTCTTTCTGACCTTATTCCCCTTTATTGTTATTTCCCCCTTTTCATTATTATTTCTCTGTACCCATCTCTTTCCAGTCACATACTTACTCTTAAGTGTTTCCTCGTTATGAGCCTTTCCAGCCCAAGTCTTTGTTTTTTACCATGAAGAAAATAGACCTGGGGTCAATATAGCCTGGTTTCCTGTCTTCAAAGGGGGCTAATCGATGCATGGGGTAGGGTATTTGAAGAGAGAAAGCAAAGAATGACACATTACACTTTCTAATGATATCTCATTCCCAATTCAGTGTAGTATCTCGGTGTAGAATTGTACATGACCACATTTTCTTCCATTAATATGAGCTTTTTTTTTAGTAAGTAAATTCTTTGGAAGTAAATTTTTTTGGCATCCAGTGTGCTCTGGGCTGCTGTGTAGGGACCTGTTTGCTGTCAGCCCAAGAAACAAAGCACAGTGGTGAGCAACATTTTTTTTATCCTTCCCCACCACTACAGTTACCTCTTCTTCCTGAAGCTGGGCTGTGCCACAGCAGCTAAAGGGCTGCTTTTGGCGCTTTAGCTTCCCCTTCCTCACACTATGCACATCCCTCAGCCTGCAATCTGCTTCTGCCCAGTTGGAGCAGAGAGAGGCAGGGAGGGAAAGCAGGAGTTGTCAGCTGCTTATTCTAGCTACCTGCAGCAGAGCTGCTGCAAACATATGCTGCAAAGGTATATGCCCAAGTACTAGAACACCTGAGCCTTTCAATGTGCAGCAAGCGTAATAAAAGCCTGCTTGGAGTGCAGGACGTGACCCTTGTGCACAGCAGCCAGCACAGAGTGACAGCCACCATTGCTTATCACTGTCTTTTTCTGTGCCTACAGTTCAGGGGTAACCAGCACTGCTTATGCTTTTGTAGGCTGTGGCAAAACTAACAGGCCGAGAATTAAAGGCGTATGCAAAAGCTGGAGCTGTGGCTGATGAAGTGCTCTCATCCATCAGAACAGTGGCTGCTTTTGGTGGGGAGAAGAAAGAAGTTGAAAGGTTTGTTTGAACAAACTGTCAGGTCTCTGATTTCTTTTTCCTGAAGCAATGTAATGCTGTAATACACATCAGATTCACAGCAATTAATCTCTGTATTCTACAACTATGACTACCTATTAGCTTTGAGACTTATATGCATGTATGTTTCAGAAATTTAGGTTTCAATTAATGTATGCAAAACTAATTTTATAATTCACTCTACCAGTGAAATAAAGCATCAGTGATACTATCTTCAATTCATTCTTACTTGTAGGAACATTCTGTCAAATTTTTCCCTAAACACTTATTTATCCCTTTTGCACCGCATTTGAAATCTTTGAGTACTTGCAAGCTAAGTAGGCGAATTAGTTTCAGCAAGATGTGATTTGATGATGTTAAACTGCAAATTTCTCTTAAATTCTATGAAAACATAACATGGCTGTAGGATGTCTTTGGGAATTTCGCCACATTCTCAAATCCTGTGTTACTCTGCTAAAACTCCAAATCCCATGGTGAAGTATCTGCAGTGAGTGTGGCTTTTCTTGTGCTTATTGCACTAGAACATACAAGGGTTTAATGTTCTGGGAGCATTGCTGGTTTCAGCAGTGATCTCTCACTTCAGAGTCATTCTGTATCGACCCTATATGTGGACATTCTGCTGAGTCATCAAAGGTGCCACGTTTTGTCAGTCTTTGCTCATTTAAAATTTTCTGTCAAATTGATTTAATCCCCTTTTATTTTTCTCTCTTTGTACAGATATGATAAGAACCTGGTGTTTGCTCAGCACTGGGGAATTCGAAAAGGAATAATAATGGGATTATTCACTGGCTACATGTGGTTTATAATTTTTCTAAGCTATGCATTAGCCTTCTGGTATGGCTCTAAACTTGTCCTTGAAGAAGAAGAGTATTCACCTGGCACTCTTCTGCAGGTACTCATTTAAGCTTAATGCAACTTTTCTGGACTGTTCTTTAAAATGATAATTCAGGAGCACATACCTGTTCTGGTATCTGGTGGCTGAATGACAACAAACACTATGTATGTCTTTTAAAGATCATTACTCAGTATATGTACAACACAGCTGGATAAGATTAAAAAAAAAAAAGTCCATGTTTATTTTAAAGATTTTGAATATTACTTACTGTGATCAGAATAATGCTTTCAATTGACAGCCCACTATACAATTGTCAGAGGCCGGAAACTAGCTTTCCAATTTTGTGGGTCAGCATGGAGCTTCTGGGATGTTGGCTTCTCTGAAGAACTTATGATGAAAAACATTATGGCAAAGAGAAACCTAACCAAAGAAAGTCTTGTCATGTCTAATCCCTCTCCCTTTCTGTTCCTTTGAGAAATTATCTCCTCTTGTTTTGTTTTTACAGAGGACATGTAAACATGTATGCAGATAAAAACACAGCTGGCTGTGGCTGCTGCAGTGTATGCAAAATCTATGCAACCTGCATGGCACTCATGCATCCCCTTCTGCACAAAGGTGCTTTAGGCACTGCTGGCCTCAAAGCAACAAAGCCAACATCCACAGATATTTTGGTTAGTTGCTTAAGCCAGTACTGCTCAAATAGCAGACTCCAGTCAAAAACCAAAACAACTTTTCCTGAACCTTAGTAGGTTCTGGGTATTCTGATGAGACATCTCTTTTTGCTCCTTCTCTGGCTCTTGCACACCCTGAGAGTTCCCTACCACTCACAGCATGCAGTGCAAAGCTTCCTTCTAAATGGAACTTGGCAAATTACCCTAAGAATATTGTAAACCCGAGTCATTCTGTTCAAGGAGGAAATAATTTCCACCTGCTCTCAACGCCAGTAGTTGATATGAGGTAGTGCTGTGAAAATCAAAGTGAGCAATTTCTTTGCCTTGCACATGATAACTGTAGTCCACTGCTTCCAAATAACAAATGGCAAACAGTGGGGAGCTACCCTGTAGCTGAAAAACTGTAGCTGTCAATGGAGAGACTCTCCCTTATGTTCCCCTTCCTCTCAGTTTCCAGTCATCTTTCTTCCACTTTTATGTTTACTACCATACACTCCTAGTTTGGCAGGGGGCAGGAGGGGGATTTTGTAGATACAAAACATTGAAATACGCTTTTTCTGCTCTCCCAAAAAGTCATGCACAGCCATACTGCATTGAGATAACACTAAGTATTGCCTTCCCTTCCTCTTCTGCTAGGTGTACAGAACTTGCTCCCTCATGTTCATGATGGTCTCAGACAGGCATAGAACCTCCTTGCTTTGAGACTCATTCACGCAAGAAAGTTAGTGATAGAGCTGAGTATAAATATATGGCATGATCTCTGCATCCCAACGTAGACATTTGCAGTGCACAGTATGTGTTCAGCAGATTCCTCCACTTTAGGGATATTCCCAGTAAACATCATGATGGTGCAAAGGAGAACTGACTCCTGTGCACTGGTATTTCTTTCTCAACAGTAGTGTTTCCCTTTACACTTTGCCCCATTTATGCTGAGTATTGTTTGTGTTGTATCCAAAAGCTTAGCTTGATCCTTGATTGCTTCTTAGCATAATTTTCAGGCCCAACTAGAGAAAAGGGTTAGATACCAGACATTACATTACGTGCCTCCTCATGTGCCGGGAGAATGTTCAAACTATCACCCACAACAAAGCAACAAAATGGACCAAAAGCCTACACCAAAGATATTATCCAACCCTTATAATCTGTTCTGCCAAAACACGTCTGTAACTGAAAAACTAAGAAGTAAAACAGAGTAAATTCTAGGATAAAACTGTCAAAAATTGTTAAAAAGCACACCCTGGCATGGTATCACTGAGAAGAATAAGCTATACTTAACAATGCAGCTTGCTCCTTTTTGTAGAAACAGACAATGAAATAAATTGCATGGTATGTAAGTGCTAAATAAGCCTTTACCTTCTTTATGTTCACCCCCTTCCAGTGTCCTGTTCTTTGAAGCCCCTGCCAGAATTTTCAGTCTTACACGGTTCCTATCTATATTTAAGAACCTTGATAAAAACCTTTCATAGGAAATGAAGCATTGGCAGCTCTTACAAAATTCTGAACAAGCACTTTTGGTATTTTAGTTTATATACAGCAGCTTCACTTGCTTCTGATCTGCAAGGCCACATACCAAGGCTGAAAGAGTCCTCTGATATTCAATACTCTGTCCAGCTGCCTTTATTGTCTGTCAGTCTTTCCAGGAAGAGTGGATGCTGTGGCACATTTTCTCTCATGTTGTCCTAGGCTTAGGCAAAAAGAGTATCCTGGAGCTTTCAGAAGAGGGTCATTAGTGAGTAATTCTTCATTTCGGTTCTTAGAAAACGACTGGAAACAGTGAGCACATTGAGTATGTGCTACCTGTAGAAACTGTCCACTCACACTGATAGAATAATCGCACCTCAAAAAGTGGCTTATCCAGTGTTGGTAGCAACCCTTACAGTTAATATCTCTGTGAGACAGAGAAAAAATATTTTCCATAGCTGGTACCTCTTCCAAAAGTAAGTTTTGTTCCTGATGAGACAGGAACGGCAATATACAGAGGTTGTAATACAGTGTTTTAGGCTGATTTCTATTTTTGCTTACTGGTAAAAGGCATCACCAAAATAATCTACTTCCAGACAACGTTCTGTTTCAGACCTTGTTTCAAGGAACAGGCACCCAGTCAAACTGAGATGGCTTAAAAATACATCAGTGGCATCTCAGTAAATATCTAGATGCATACTTTTTTAGGCCAAGACAAATATAAATTGATTTACTTCAGTCTCAAGCAGAGCAGTGAAAGACAGTGAAAATACCTTCTAAAATGCATTTATTTGCTTTCTTATTGGCTAATAATGCTCATATAGTGAATCACTGCAGTTCAGCAGATGCATGAGATGTCATTAAGCCACTGTAGTTTAGTTTGCCTGTCTAAGCTGTAAACTATAATAAAAATGTGATGTCATATTTTGTTAACTTCTTTTTCCACTTCTTCAGGTTTTCTTTGGTGTTTTAGTAGGAGCATTAAATCTTGGCCAGGCATCTCCCTGTCTGGAAGCCTTTGCCACTGGTCGTGGGGCTGCCACAAACATTTTTGAGACAATAGATAAAGTAAGTAATGCATTTCTAAGCTGTGTTACTTAGTAGTGGAAAAATAATTAAATAAACCTCAAGTTGTACTGGTTTCATCTAGTGTGTAAATGTGGAGACCCCATGGTAATTTATTGATGAGGATTTCTTTCTATAGCTTTATAAATTTAGTGGTTGGAAAAGTACTGTTGATTTCTGAAAGTTTGTATTGTCTCTGTTCACTGACAAGCTTTATTGTGCTAAAAGCTGTGTAAACTAATTAAAATGCTGCTTGACTTTTACAGAGTACATCAGGCTATGGTAATGCTAACAGACTTTTTAAGTAACCCTTCAAACTTTGGCAATAATGATAAAACAGATACACATCATAAGCTAAAGCTCTAAAATAAACTAAAAATAGAGACAAATTTGGGATACGTTTTTCTGAGAAAAAATTTAAAATCATAAGGAGTTGGAACAGTAAGGATTAATCACAAAATTCAAGATAAAGCTGAGTCACATTACCTTAGGGTAAAAAAAAGCAAACCAAAGTCAGATTTCATCTGTCTAGAGAAAGGGTGACAAAATTAGATCCATCTGCTTGCTGCATTTGTAGATTTGTGATTAGACAGTGGAAGCACAGCTCTTGCCCTGGCACTAAACTTAGTCATGTTGAGGTTCCTATTTGCAGGATGAGTGAAACTTCATGGATTAGAATCTGAATTTAAGTAAGTTATATTCCGAAAGATGAACCAAACTTACAGCCGTTCTTAACATCTTAGAATATACACATTTCTCATTTTAACTTGCAATCTGTTAGGCTATATAAAAAATCATGCACATTTCAATTATCAAACATTGGTGTTGCTATAGCTGTAATTAATTGTCTGTATTCCATGCTTCAGAAATCTGTCCTTAGAAAATTTCATTTTGTTGTGATTCCTCAAATTTCTCTTAGTTCTCTGCTCATGTCTAGCAGTCCACAATACCCAAGGCCTGGCCAAAAGTATGCAAGACCCAAAGTACTTCATAGGAAAACTTCAATATTTCAGCTCTTAGGACTGGCTGCACAAGGTTGGATGTTTTAATTGCCAAGTGATGAGGCTTGCAGATTCTCAGCAATGAACTGGTTGTTTGGTGTTATGAGAGAATGTTTATGAGTGAGATAGTGTTGTTTTATCCCTGAGGAGCTGCCTAGGTTAGCTTAATCAAAGTACCTCACTCAGTCAGCTACTCTGTTCCAGCAAAATCCAGCTGAGTGGCTGGCTGTGGTATTTGCAGTTCTCGACAATGAGAAGAGGGTGCATTCTTCTTGTCTGTGCTACCCACCAGTGACATCACTCTGGCCCTCAATTCCATGTCCCTTGCCTGCTATCCCTGGGGCAGAACCTGCAGCTGGCTCTGTGCAGCCAAGTGCTGTTCAAACAGAAGTGCCATAGCTTTGTATGGTATTGGGAATATTTATCTACTGCAGCCCTGCTGACTGTTTAACAGCAAATAAATAACACAATACATTTTGTCCTAGAAACCCACCATTGACTGCATGTCAGAAGATGGCTACAAGCTGGATAAAGTACGAGGTGAAATTGAATTTCACAACGTAACATTCAATTATCCCTCCAGACCAGATGTAAAGGTAATTATTCATCACTCATCCTGGGAACACATATATGATAAAGAAGCAAAACACCCTGGTTCTACTGCAATTTCTAGATTTTTAGTAGAGGTTGTTTTACAGAAGCCCAGACCTTTTGTTTAAAAGTAGACTGAATAATTCCTTTATTAAAGAGTTCTTCTGCTTACCATTCTGCTTATTTTACCATTCTGGCATATCTACTGCCACATCAGCATATTCCTTGCTGATGAACATAAACTCCCAGTAATTTCAGGCAAATTCACCTGCGTACAGCTTCCCTTACAATACATGTTGCACTTGTATCAATGTGTGCAAGATAGAACACAAAGTAATAAACTGAATGGTGTGAGGAGATTTTATTAAACTCTTCCATTACCCTGGGATGCACCATGGGACCCATTAAAATGCTAGGAAAGGAACAGGAGTGTAGGCTGCATATCCCACTATTTCTCTACTCTTGTGTTTGAATTGACAAATTCTTCTTGGAAAAGCATATTATTGGACAAGAAAACTAGTGCTCTTCTAAAGACAGAAACACATGTGGTATCAGATTTTTCTGCAGAATTTCCCTGTTACATTCTTAATATTTATGCTTTAACATTCACAATATATGCACAGTGTTCTTTAAAGGGAATATAATTTACTAAGTTCTCTGGTGTTATTAACTTGACTAGTTCTTAATGATGAACAACAGGAACAATGAAAGGTCAAAATCTGCCTGCCTGTTGTGGAAGTGAGTGCTCTGCATCTACTGAGTCTTCAAACAGTGTAAAAATATGTGGCTTGCTTTAGCCTCTTTCTTCATAGTACTTTTCTGAATTTTGTAAAATTACTTTGAATCTTTAAGATAAAGAATATACTCACTTGCTTGTGTGACTGTGGGAGAATTAAAATAGATTCTGTTTCTTTTTCTTTTTCCTGTCCAGATTTTGGATAACCTTAATATGGTGATTAAAGCAGGAGAGACAACAGCTTTTGTTGGAGCTAGTGGAGCTGGAAAAAGTACAGCAATACAGCTCATCCAGCGTTTCTATGACCCCAAGGATGGCATGGTGAGTGTCATAGCCTAGAAGGTGTTTCTCTGGCCCCAGGAACTTGAAAGAATGGCATGGTTTCTTCTCCAATGCAGAAAGGAAGACTACTAACTCCCTTTTCATGTCTTCTTTTTTTTTTCCCAATTATTTTTTAAAGGAGTTAAGTATCTTCCTGCACATTTCTTTTATAAGACTGTGCTTAATAGTCTTACAAAAACAATTATGTGAAAGAGCAAATTGTTAGGAGAAAATAAAAATTCAGTGCTAAATCTGTGTAAAAACTATACCTATAGAAATGATAATTCAGGAGTGACAGATGTTTCTGGAAAACACGATATTGAATACTTAAACATTAACCTGTAATATTGCTTAAGTATATCCAATTACCTCTTGGTAGTGGCTTGGCTAAGAATATGAATTACATCTATTCAAAATCTCATTCCATTTATGTGTTCCTATATCAAATAGGAACACATAATCACATTCATGTTGACCTGTATTTGAATATATAAAAGACAAAGAAACAAATTATTGTAAACATGTAATCATCACTTGCATGATTACTTTTCACCTGGTTTTATTTCTGAGGCCAAGCAGAAATGGGAAATGAAATCAAACATCCCAACTCCTAGAGCCAATACTACTGGCACTGCTTTGCCACCTTCTGTGTCTGAAAGCTGATTTTTGTGCTGGTCATGGAAACACAGCATCACAGGCCCTTCACATCCATTGTGTCTTTCTTTGTCTCTGAACTGGAGGGAAAATCTACCTGACTGTTTTCCTGATTTCGTGTCCATGTTCTAACTGGCTCCTGTAGGTTACCCTGGATGGCCATGACATTCGCTCCCTGAACATCCCGTGGCTGCGCTCCCAGATCGGCATCGTTGAGCAGGAGCCAGTGCTCTTTGCCACCACCATCGCAGAGAACATTCGCTACGGTCGCGATGAGGCCACCATGGAGGACATCATCACTGCAGCCAAACAGGCCAATGCTTACAATTTTATCATGGACTTACCACAGGTATGCTCTGCCTTGGAAAGTGTTTGGCAGAATTTGATTAAAAAAAGATAATCCTTTTGTCCTTTCTGTCCCTGTTAGCCTGCAGCAATTCGTGCTCAGGTGGAAGGGCAGAAGATTAATACAGACAGGAGGCAACAACCTTTCCTTTGACTACAGTTACTTTGATCTTACTACATGTATGCCACCAAGTTACAAAACAAACAACACCCCCCTCTCCCCTGCCCCCCCCCAAATACAGCCCAGAGGAGAATTAGTTCTCAGGAATCATTTACACAACTTTCAATATCATGGTAATAATCATAGTATGATTTAAAACTTTACGTTTTCCATGCTATGGAGACGTGTTTCTGCTCAGGCCAAAAGCAATGTAGAGCCAAGCCTCTCACGAACCAGCATATGTTACTTGAGCTGTCTGTACTGATGCTCACATCCTCACTTCTTGTACAAGCTCTGTAAGCCAGCTGGAGGTTCCCTCTTCTCCAGTTTCTTCCCTAATGATGATGGGGCTTCAATCACTCCTCCTTACAAAGCCCAAATTGGAAAGTACAGAGCTGTCTACTTTTCTAGAATGTTATTTTGCCAAGTAGCTTATGAAAATAACATTACAATAGTGAATGTTATCGACAGGATTCAAGTACCATTAACTAATCTTAGTACATTCTCTTTATCCTCCATCTATGCATTTCCAGGCTTCCAAGAAACTATTCATTAAAAGGCTGTTTAAAGGCACCTATTTATTTCATGGAAATGGAGGAATGAAAAAGATTTAGCTCTACGTGAATATAATTATCCTGTCTCTCAATATGGCAGGCTTTCTTGTTTATTTAATTCTCTACCTGAACCTGATGCCGCCAGAGTTATCCATGAATCACAGACACAGCGTTCATGAGTCACAGGTCACCAGCAGACATGTCCAGCTCTGTGAAAAGTTTGCTTGTGGGTCACCTGATGGGAAGTGGATGGGCGATTCCTCTCCATTTCAGCTTTGGCTGATGTAGTTGTTTTGAGCTGAACCAGAACATCTCACCTTTTAAACCACCGCATACTTTTGGTATGGGGTTGGAAACTTGGTTCAGGCAAAATGATCCTGTACATTATGAAGCAAGTTATTTCCCCTGCTGTTCCTTGAATCTGCTGCACTAACAATGGTTGTATTTTTCAAATATAATAACTTATTTTAAGTATACTCCAAGGACAACTCTTAGAGACATTTTACCAATTTCTTCTCCAGAAGCTTTACAGGCTTTTTCTTATCAGTTTCATTTTCACTTTTTGCCTTCACACAGCAATTTGACACTCATGTTGGAGAGGGTGGAAGCCAGCTGAGTGGAGGTCAAAAACAGAGGATAGCAATTGCTCGAGCTTTGGTGCGAAACCCCAAAATCCTGCTCCTGGATATGGCTACGTCAGCACTTGATAATGAAAGTGAAGCGATTGTCCAAGAAGCACTTCATAAGGTTTGCTATAGTATAGCAAAAATCAGACATGAAAGGGCAGAAATTATTTTTTATGCACTCTGCAGAGGGTGCTACTGAATTGCAACAAATCAGTAGGAAGCTTTTCTTAATAACTGTTTCACGTGTACAAGCAGAACCTTAATATTATTGATAGAGAATAACTTTTTCTTACATTGGGATATCATGAGAAATCTATAGCTTCCTTTGGCCAGAAACAGATGTTCCTCTGTGGGCTGTGCATGGAGCTAGTCAAAGTCAGCTCAACCCACTAGAGAGACTCCTTAATTCGACCAGCCTTTAGATTGCACAGCTGATTCCCAGCACTTCAGTGTGCAGTGCTGGGAGTGGGGCTGTTGTTGTCTCCTCCAGGCTCGCCTCGGCCGCACTGCCATCTCCATCGCTCACCGCCTGTCAGCCATCAAAGCTGCCGATGTCATCATCGGCTTTGAGCACGGCAGGGCTGTGGAGAGAGGAACTCATGAGGAACTCCTGAAGAGGAAAGGGGTTTATTTCATGTTGGTGACATTGCAAAGCAAAGGAGACACAGCACCTAATACAGAAGAAACAGAAAGTGAGCATTTTGTTTTCTTTTATAAAATTATGTAAAATCCCGCACAATACAAATTTTTAGGTTTTTTTTCTTTTAATAAGGGCTACTAGCTTCCTTTTTTTCTTCTGCTTTTATGGCTGAATGTTATCATTCATAGAAGTAATACATTGATAGTCCTGGCCAAAGTGGTTTTGCTGCATATGCACTGAACGACCTTTGTAATATAAGTCTGCCCTGAAACTTTAGTCCTGACCTGCAATATCCATCATTTTATAGCTCCACTGAGTGCCAAAAGTCCAGTTGTGCTGCATTTGGAATTCAGGCACATTACAGAGTATGCTGAAACCACCTTATTTTGCTAGAAGCAGATTTTAATCAAAGCTTCTGGAAATTAAGGTATAATAGAATGATCTGTTGTATTTTTGTGAAGCATACATTGAATATGATTATCTTGAAATAAGAGAGCAATTGCAGAGTTTAAATAGGTAAAAAGTCTTTAGCAGTCACATCCGAAGTGAGCTTGTCCTTGGGCTAATATTCAGTTAATTTCATCATGTCAAATACAAATATTAAACTTGTAAAACGTGTAGGTTGACTAGCGAGGTTGTATTACACCCCTTGTCTTCTATGAAGTATTCCATTTATGACTTGGAGATATTGCGCTTTTTTGCAGAGCCACAGTGTACTTAGGTTATATTCAATTTTAGCACTAACTGAAGAGCTCTATATACTTTGTTTTGCTGCAGCAGAGAGTAATGTGGTTGAGCCAAATCTTGAGGATGTCCAGTCATTCCGCAGGGGAAGCTATCGGGCCAGTTTGCGGTGAGTCTTAAAAATGGTTGTAAATCTCAATGTTTCCAGACTACTCTCAATGTTGCTACTTCATCCCACTATTCCAAAATCCCAGTAGTGCTAACAAATCACCTTTCTGTGTGCTGTGTAAAAAAGGGCTGAAGGGCTGCAAGCATTTTACTGAGATAGAGTTCACTTGGAAAGAAATAGCTTGAGTAATAATGTGGCTGATTGAAGTCCATGGATAAGTAGCAAGGTTCTTAATTTTGCTCGTTTGTATCTACAGTACCTTCTCTCCAGTTTTGATTACTGTGTCAATGTTCTGTTTTTGATATTACTAACATACAGCCGTATTTGTAAGATCTAATGCACTTTCAGTACAGTCATTTGAAAAATTACTTGCTGTGCAATTACTTGAGAAATCAATGCAATCAATGCCAGGACATTTTTATTATGGCCTCTACTTGATGAAAGCTAAAGCATTTTACAGCCAGACTGTCTTGTTGCTAGACACGTACTATTTCTTCCAGGCAAGCCCACGTTAGGCATGTGCAAATGAATACATCTCCTACATTACAGAGTAATGTTTTGTCGGAGAGAGAGGAGGTTTGTTTCACATCCTGTTTTGCTGAACTGAATTACTGGTAGTGGTAACAGCAATTTGACTTGGTGTCTCAATAACTTGTGCAAATGTAGTTGGACACACCACAGTTTTACTTAACAAACACACAGTACATGGTACATCTGAGATAATGTCTGAGTAGTGTGAATGGAATGTGGTTTTGAAAAGTGTTTATCCCTGTTGGTGAGATATTTTCTTCCCAAGAAGTTGAGAGAACATATTAAAGAAAGAAAGTCTGTGGGATTCCTATTAATTGCTTCAGTGCATTCTGATTTAGTTGATATGAAAATTGTACCTGCTTTGCAAGCAATTATTGTTTTTCCTAAGCTGTGAAGAACAGACCCTTTCTGTCCTCTTTACAGAGCTTCACTTCGGGAGCGCTCAAGATCGCAGCTCTCTAATGTGGTCCCTGACCCTCCACTGTCTATTGGAGGACATCCTGCAGAGTCTGCCTATCTTACGCCTTATGGAGAAGATGATGGAAAAGCAAGAAAGGTCAGATCCAACAGTTTGCTATGAAATTTTCAACTGAATGGGTTATATTACTTGTTAATGATCACTTGTAGCTATGTGCTTGTTGCTTAGGAGTTGCTGGCAGGTACATCTTCTTGGCTTGATCCTTTTCTGTATTTAAACAAAACCACAGCTTCAGTTCTTCTCTCTCTGTAAACCCTAGGCTGCATTTTGATGGCTGTTATAAATACTGGTCCACGTAAAATTTCTAGCGCAGAAATTTTGCTTTTTGCTATCTAGCTGTTGGTAAATTGATATATGTTGGAGATTTAGTTGAAAAACATGTATTCATAAAAGCTGAATTAAGTGACAAAAAGCAAACTGCTCAGTCTATGAAATGTAATTATTGGTCATTCAGTGATACAAATGGCATTGCTTCTTGTTCAATAAAGAGTAAATTCACTTTCATCTAAAAATCACCTGGAGACTTGAGCAGGGACACACCCTCACTGCAGCCTAACCCAGAATCCTTTCGCTGTCAGTGTCCCCATGCAATCAGAGGCATGGAAAATAAAGGTCAGAATGCCTTAAAATCACACAGAATATGTAGGAATATGCTCAGTGGCTTATGAAGCTC
The DNA here is from genome assembly GCA_024500445.1 of Entomyzon cyanotis. Classification (NCBI taxonomy): domain Eukaryota; kingdom Metazoa; phylum Chordata; class Aves; order Passeriformes; family Meliphagidae; genus Entomyzon; species Entomyzon cyanotis. The sequence goes on along the minus strand of JAKEPQ010001027.1, from coordinate 8,485,246 downwards.
CCTGCACCAATTTGCATGGCTGCAGTTGTTCAATGCAGAGAGCAGCAGTTAGAAGTTACTCTTCTTGCCATTGCCAAGCCTATTCTGTGGATAAATAGAGGGCTTGAGTGCTGTCACTCTGGCACCAGCTCAGAAGAAAGAGAAAATACAAGATGTTTCCACCCACTCCTCCCTGCTTATTTCCAGAAGACAGGTCTTCACAGTGTCTCTTTTGTCTGGTTGTTTCTAGTCATATGAATTGAGGGAGGTGAGCAGGGCTGAGCACACTAAGTGTTACAAAAATTCTGCACCAATCAAACCGCAGGATAAGTTATAATTTGATGATGAATATTCTGCCCTTACTGGGCATAATTATAGGAATTCAGCATATAGTCTGTGGATGTTTCACAGAAGGGAGGCATAATTACATGTAAAAAGCCTGAATCCAGCTATCACTCTGAGATCTCTCTTGTTTTAATCATATCACATACCTGATAATTTGATGCAGTCTGATCAGTGTGGTCACTCACAATACTTAAAAATAATGTTTAAGAGATCCAATGAGTGACACAAAAAGCTACTTGTGAGGAGGAAATTTAAGTTTTGGCCCTGGGTATTGCATCACACCTTGTCTGGAGGCAGCTGAAAGGGACAAGCCTGAGTTTCAGTGGCAGAAAATCTTAAACTGGTTGTAAATAATCTCTGCATCTGGAAAATTAGAGCTGCACAAGATACGAATCTCTTTCTTTTTCCCCAGGGATAGAAAAGGTTGTCATTTTTTTAACCCTCTTGTGACTCATTAGGGCCACAAAAGAGCTCCACACAGCAGCCATCCCTGCCCCTCCTGTCCAAAGCTAGAGCAGCTGTTTGGGCACAAGATGCTTAATTTAACAAACCAGGCTAACTATTTTATCTGATTGTCAAAGGGAGAGCATCACTGGGGAAATGCATTCACTTCATAAATCTAATCTGGTTTTTTTAGGAATCTGTTGTGGAGGAAGATGCCAAGCCTGTACCATTTACCAGAATTTTGAAATACAATGCCTCTGAGTGGCCATACCTGGTGCTTGGATCCCTGGCAGCAGCTGTGAATGGAGCTGTGAATCCACTCTATGCTTTGTTATTCAGTCAGATCCTTGGGGTATGTTATGGTAACATTTTAAAGTGTATTTTAGCTCTGAAGCAGAGGAGAGTGAATGTATGATGCACAACTTGACATGTTTTGGCAAATCTTTAGATCTTGTCAAGTAAAAGGGGTTAGCCTTCTTGCCTATAAACAATTATTCAGTAGAGATATTTATATCACTGTCATCACACTATCATTAAAACTCTTTGAAGGGGTAGTCTTATCAGCATTTGTCATGTGTTCTTCATTATCTCTTTTGTTCGCTTTCCAGGAACTGTTGGGAATGGGCTTCTTTCTATACTTACAGTTTATTTTAGATGAGACAAAATGAACCTCACAAGCAGGTACAGTGGAGAGAGACACATGCAAAGGTCCTTCTCTGAAGAATTATATTGTACAGACTTAGGCAAGCCTTTGAGAAAGCTTTGGATCAGATCTAAAAAATACTTCACTTTTTTGTTTGCACATTTCGGGCACCTCATTGCTACCTTCTCCCTGCAGAATACCCAGGGAGAGGTAGATAATTGTAACTTGGTTCACTGCTACCAGCAAAGACTTGCATCAAGAGGTTTGGAAGCAGGAAGTAGAAATATGCTATAAACCTTAACATTCACTAAAGGATGGAATATTATCAAAATCCACAGCCTCTCTTGAAACTTTAGTTCAGCCATGAGTGTTTATTTCTTGAAAAACTTGCTGTGATACAAAGAGAATGCTTCCACTTTTGTATAAAAGCTTTCTGGGGAAATGCCTGCCAAGATGGTGGGAAACTGGAGGGCTGCCTGAAGATACTCAGTGGTGCTCTAACTAATGCCTAAGAAAGTGTCCTAAATTTTCAAGAATTAGGCTAGAGAAAACCCATCTGTTCATGCTGTATCTTTTTGAGTAATGACACATTCACTGGGAGTAAGATGGAAATGCCACTGTTCTTTTGGGGTTTTGGTACCTATCTGAGGTAGGATAAAACTTGTGCTTCTCACACACTTGCTTGGGTCATGGTAGGTATACTGTGTGCAAAAATATGTGCCCTAAAAGGTAGACAGATATTGGAGGTCGAAAACCTTACAGGCAGGGAAAAATGAATGAATGAATGAATGAATGAATGCCCCGGCATTTGAGCTACTGGTAGAAAAGGATTCTAAGATTAATGCCAGCAGTCTTTCAAAAGAAAAGTTGACCTTTTGCTGTCTGTTTTTTTGGGGGAGTTATTTTGGTATAGACATTTTTCTGTAGGAAGTTGCTCAGGACTTTGAATCACATTCACTTGCAGTTTGACATTTGCTAAGTAGGATCCCAGGAGAAGGAGAGTTGAAGTTGTTCCAGGCCCCTGTTGATCCCCTTGGCAGATTCTGCCCAATGCACTTAGCCCTTAGGCATAGGTGTGCCACCTCCAAACGCTTTCTGAGTGTCTAGACCTTGTGCCAAGCGACTGTGGCTTTCACTAGACAGCATGTGAGACACTGCTATACACATTCCACAGTGAATCTAACCTTTGATTCCTTTGGAGGAAAGTCTTCCAGACCTTGAGAGGTCTGGGGCTGATGTCATCCTGCAACGTGCTAAATACTTTCATTGCCAAGGATGAATTCCTAGTCTTGAAGGCCTCAGTCTATCGAAGAGAGGTGCAAGAAAAAGCAAGCCATAATGAACATGAGCAAAGTCCAATATCTGTGTTTCATTATTCATAAATTTAAAATATTTCTGCCTGGTGCCAAGGCAGTCAGGCAGATGGAACGTACATCTGCTTTCAGATCTGTCCAAGTATCTGCAATGTTGTTGTGTCAGACACGTGGGCTTGTATTCTGGGACAAATACGCTGGGGAAGTGAGGGAAAAATCCCCACAGCTATGAAGTGGAAGGATAAATTTAGCTAAGTCTGCCCTGAAAGTTTTCAGAAATTAGTCCCAAGAAGTCAATGAAGAACTGGATATACTGTGTATGTACCTTTTGAACAAAGTTTTCAGTAGTTTCTTTTACTTATGCTTTGGTTCTCCCTGTGGAATTGTGTCAATGTATGATTGAGACTTTCCAGTGAAACTCAGCTGAAGGATGTGGTCTTACTTCTATTGGGCATGGAGTCCATGGCTCCAGATAAAAGATAGTCCACACTAAAACTGCTGAGGCTTATATTATCTGAACATAGACACTTTTGCAACAAATATTTCTTTTTATAAACCTGCTGCTATTGTCCATGCTGCAAGTTACCATGATCAATGTTATTTTTTAATCATGAACACAGATTAAAAGCATAACTGAGCATGTTAGGATACGTGTGGAATGGGACAGATCAATTTTACAGGACAGATTTGTAAAGGGTGAAAAAAATCCTCAGTTTGCAATACCAAGGTCTCTTCCTGATTATTGTTATCCCCATTTCCTTCTGCAGGACTATAAATTGGTTTTGCTCTCAGTTTAGGGAGGGTATAAGCAGGTACTTCAGCCCACTCTTTTCTTAAGCCCATTCTTTCTTGAATTTAAAGCTTGCAAGAGGAATCCCATGCTGACCAATAACTATCTTCATCAGAAATGGTCAAGGTGTGTTGCTCTCAGCCTTTATCTGGGCGCCATGGAGAGCCTGGGTACAGGAACTGGGAAGGCTTTTTATAACATATTCCTTGCATAAGAGAAAGCAGGGGAACCACTGAACTTCAGACAGGTAAACTGCTCTGAATGAAACAAATTGCTAAAGGATAAATTTGGACCACCTCTTCAGCAGCAACCAATAACATTGGCAGGTGATAAATAAGACCATATATTAAAAATGAAAATACCATGAAGATTGGTACTGAATGGGGTGGAGGTGCTCCACTTTAGGCAGTAAGCCTTTTTCTGAAGTGCCCAGCGGTAAGTTAACAGTTTGTATCCACACTCCTTCAGGAAAACAGTAGGTTCCTCTTGGAGCCTATCTAAGGCAATTACAGCATCTGTAAGCGTCGTGCAGGGAGTCACACTGGGGTAAAATTATTTACCGACTTTATTTTGTACAAGCCAAAAAAGTACAATTGGCACAGACCAGAGAGGAGGTGAGATGCTGCAGCACTGTTGCTTTGTTGCTCTGCTATTTATTGCATTGATATTCTCTGCTTATCATTGTTTACAGTGGGGCGGGGGGGGAGTGGTTAATTATAACTAGGGATTGGCTACGAATAGGAATAGTGTGTGCAGACACTGTGTATTCTGAACTTGCTGTTTAACAGGAGTAAAACCCATTCTGTTCTAACCCAGGCTCACCTTAGGAAAAATAAGGAATTGGACCTTTGCAGGGGGTGAAGGAGAACTCTGTGTTCTGGCTTTGGTTCTAGGGCAGGTTTCTGCACTTGGCAATTGGGAGTCAGGAACAAACTTCACACACAGCAAAACTGACATTTCTATTTATTTCTTTTCAAAGACCTTCTCCATTCTTGATGAAGAAAACCAGAAAAACCAGATCAATGGTGTCTGTGTGCTCTTTGTCTTAGTCGGAGTTCTTTCATTTTTCACACAGTTTCTACAGGTAATAGCAGTCCAATACACATGATTTTGGGTTTGAACCCTTTCTCGGTGGGTATCTCTCTGTGTACAATTTTGTATTTATTCTCATGCACCCCAGGGATACACCTTTGCCAAGTCTGGTGAGCTGCTTACAAGAAGGTTAAGGAAAATTGGTTTCCAGGCTATGCTGGGGCAAGACATTGGTTGGTTTGATGACCGGAAGAACAGCCCTGGTGCTTTGACTACAAGACTCGCAACAGATGCCTCACAGGTCCAAGGGGTAAGACCTGGCACCCTATGAATCATTTTACTATAAGCACTGATTGAAAGCCTGATTTGGTATGTTGTCTCAGAAATTAGCCACCATGCAACCAGCCAGATCGGTGTACATCAGTTCTTGGTCAGCCAATTAAGCTATTTCTGTTTATCACAGACTGCCACCGTGGAACTAATAATGGTATATGGTATATCCTCAAAGTACAAATAGGGTCAAACAAGAACATGAAAATCAATAAAATAGCAACTAGCAATGGAATGGGAAGGAACACCCAGTACAGAAGTTTGATTTTCTTTTTTTCTGGAGATGAATTAGCTTTTTGCCCCAATGCTTAAGTATTTGTTTCAAAAATATGTCAAAATAGTATGTTAGTGACATTCATTAATAACCATGTTTTCCAGTTTTCAGCATGGTATTGTGCATGTTGTGGCAATTTTGATTTAAACTGACAATCCACTTGAAAAACCAATCTGCAGTACTGGCTGGTGCTCCAGCTGGGAGTCCTGCAGCCAGTTTCAGTATTTGGGAAAGTGAAACATTCCCCAAAAAGTGCATTGTGTTCCTTGCTGGCTAAGGGTTAAATCTTGCTGAGCTATAAATGTTACCTATCTGAACTGATCCTTTGGTAGAAGTGAGTCAGATGCCATTTACAGCACTCCAATGCAAGCAATTTTTTAGCAATAAGGAAGAAGACATACAGATTTCTTTTGTTGCAAAAATTGTCATGTTTCAGCTTGACTGAAGATGGTAAGATAGTTTTAAAAGTTTAGAGGTTTCCAGTCAGCAGCAATTTCTACAGAATCAGAGAAACCAGCTGCAAACCTCACAGGCACTTACAGGGCATCTTTTATTTGAAATAAATAAACTTGTAAACCACTGACTGAATGAACCATTTAATAGCCTTTTAAGGAAAATCTTAGTTCCAAGCACATGCAGAGCAGTGGGGCACAGCCATCCAACCCACAGCTTGCAAGGGCTGGGGGAGAACAGAGCTACCTGAGCAGCAGTGCCCTTCACCTGTCACTGCCTGACACAGACCTTGCTGCAGGTCGGGGGAGGAGTAGATGATGAACATTTTTTGCTGCCAAGTTCATATCCTGTGAATAAATTTGACTGAAAATCATCAAGGATATCATATGTACATTTTTATTCTAATAAATAACAATATAGTTCCTATTTAGGGTGCTGTTTACTGCTATGAAAGAAAATTACTTTGAGTAAATAAATCAAGTTTATTAAAAAGAATATTGTTGTTTACGTATATAAGGACCAGACAAATGCATTGAATAAAGGTGATGTCAAAGCTCTATTTAATTTTTTCCTTAATAAAGGGATAGGCAGAAATACAACTTTGTTTCATCCCTTTTCAGTGATGTTGCTTACTGATTTTAGCACAGCTGAGGCTTTGTTGGTAATAGCTAAGTTACAAAAGGGTCCTGTTGATTATTTATATCTAGATGGATAAATGTAGAGGCTAAACAATGTTTTCAGATGAGTGATTCTCCAGGGAACCAGGGCAACTGATTTCAATACTTAGATTATCCTTCTCACAATCAGTAGAAACAATCTGCTGAATTCTCAATGGAAAATTTGGTGCATGAAAGAAATATTGGACATTTGCAGTCCTCCTATTAATACAATTAATTGGAAGCAGTATATCCAAACAGGCTAAATTCCAGTGCAGTCAGTAGCTGTTAGTGCCTTATGTTATTTTAATATACAGTTTTCTAAATTTTTATAGGAAAATTTCTTATATTTGTTTTTGGAGTACAAGTCAATCATGTCTGTTTCTTTTCTTCAAAGGCAACTGGATCGCAGATAGGAATGATTGTCAATTCTGTTACTAACATTGGAGTGGCCATGATCATTGCTTTCTACTTCAGCTGGAAACTGAGTTTGGTAATCATGTGTTTCCTGCCATTTTTGGCTTTATCTGGAGCTGTGCAGGCTAAAATGCTGACGGGATTTGCCTCACAGGACAAGAAAGCGCTGGAAGCTGCTGGACAGGTAATGCTGTCTAAAGACTAATTTATATTTGCAGTCATGGGTAGATAAAAATCAGTCATTTGAGACCATCAGTAATCCAAATGTCATGAAACTGGCAATGTTTTTTGAGTAAGTTGCAGTATTTCAGCTTGTCAAACCATTGAAATACCATTGGGAACTCCCTAACTGCAAAAGCAGTTGCTGTATGGAATGTGACTGACCTTTCAAAAGTTATTGGACTGAAGTGGTATACACAGATCTCTCAGCAGTCTGGTTCACCTTCAGTGGGTTTTATTTAAACACCCATTTGTTGATGCCCTGTGATTATGCTGTCCTCAGCGGTGCTACTTGTTCCCCTAGAAATGCTCACACCCAAGAATCTGGCACTGAACCACAAAGCAGTATGTGGCTTTTGGAGAGGACAACTGTTCCTTCAGTGGGTTCTACTAGCTTAAGAATTATTCTCTTAGCCTTTCCCATCTTAAGAATTAGGACTTGATCAATTGCCCATATCCAGAATGTTTAATTATTTACAAAAGTCATAAATCAAAATACTTCTCTACAAGGAGAGAAACTTCACTAATGAGTCAAGGCATCAGCTCTTCCTCAATAGAACAATCCAGAGGCTATGATGAAGAAGACACCTAATGCTTCAGCAGTTTGGGTGATGACTGATTGTGTCTGGTGTTATTTTCTAATTTATTTGCCAGCACTGCATCCAAATGCTTAAAACACTGAGTTCTTTCAAAGTGATTGCTCATCAATCACGCTAAACATGGAAAAGCCCAGTCTGCACAATCTAATTCACAGTACCTACTTATCTGCTCTTTCACCCTGAATGATAGTGCAAGACATTGACTCTTAATTTTGGCCAGGAAAAGAAACCCCTGAAATTGGATATCTAATTATCTATATGCAGATGTTTTCCTACGTGCTGAAAACATTCATAATCAGTATATCACACTTGCTTCCCAAAGGAATGTGACACAATATAAAGCTACTATCAAAGTCCGAGCAAACAACATCATTTAAAAACAATTTCTAAATAAACTTGCTTGAGATTAGATGGGTGAAATTAGGACCAAACAAGTTGTCAATTTACTTCCGTAGATCAAATTGTGGTGCCCTTTTTTTTGGGATATAAACCTGAATTCTGACTGGCAACAAATTACAGTATAAAGCCTACAATTAATTTAACTTCCACAGAAGTTTCTGTGGGGATTATCTCATCATTTCCTGTGTTGCATTTTCCTATGTGCATAGGAAAGCATTTGCTTACTCTTTGCCTATGTACAAGGTAAAAATCCTGGAAATTGTGTCACTGGTGATTTATATGTTCCCTCTAATCAGCCTTTTGGACATAAGAGAGGGAGGGAGGGTGAGCAGGTGAGGAAACTTAATAAATTCAAGTGGGTTTAATTTATGAAACAGAAGTTGGGGATATCATCCCTTTTAATTCTCTCTCTGACTATTGCTAAAATAACAGAAAATAATTGAAATAAACATATTTAATTAATAAATCCATGCAGACAAAGAAGTTCCTAAAACCATCTTTCCTTTTGTGGATGTCATATTTATTCACATTATGTGAAATAAGTCACAAGTGAGAAGTATGTGCCTGATTCCCTAAGAGTGCTTGCAGTAACAGCTCCAGTGGAGCAGCAGAGCATTGCTTTTAGGAAAGGTTCTCTTTAGGCTGGCTGATATTTGAGCCAGTCTGTATCATGTCTGAATGAATTTGTATATTGTGTTAGTGTCCTGAGTTCATGAAAGAACCATGAATTTTTGAGAGCACATGCTACATTTCTAAGTAAAAATTAAGAGCTTTTGCCCATTTTTTTTCTCTTCCAGATTGCCAGTGAAGCTCTCTCTAACATCAGAACAGTAGCTGGAATAGGCAAAGAGCAAATGTTTATCAACAATTTTGAGAAGCACCTGGATATGCCCTACAGAGCTGCAATCAAAAAAGCACACGTGTATGGACTCTGTTTTGGCTTTGCCCAGAGCATTGTGTTCATTGCCAACTCGGTCTCTTACCGATACGGGGGCTTTCTCGTTGATGCTGAAGGACTCCACTACAGCTTTGTGTTCAGGTGAGAGCCTGCCCAGAGACACAAACAGGTTTCCAAAACTTCTGGATTCAGTGTGGTGTTCAGTCTCCTGATGGCTTCCCAAGAGTGACCACGTCTCACTTCCCCACAGGGTGATCTCTGCTATTGTCACCAGTGGAACTGCTTTGGGAAGAGCTTCTTCCTATACCCCCAACTATGCCAAAGCCAAAACATCTGCTGCACGCTTTTTTCAACTGGTTGATCGGATTCCTAAAATCAGTGTTTACAGTGGAAAAGGGGAGAAATGGGTAAGAGTGGAGATGAGTAATTTGTGATGGCAGTCAGTTCAATACAGACATGGAAGCTGCACTAATGATTTAGGAGTCAGTGAGGATCAATGCTTTAGAAGAAAGTTATGCTGATTGTAAAATTTGTATTTGTCTTTGCTCTTTTGGCAGCAAGTTCTGTACTAGACAGCAAGAGTAGTGTAAAGTTGGCCATTAGGAATTTGTCGGTGTAAAACTCATGTAAATTGGAATGGAACTATTTGAATGACTCACAGGATTTCAAGTTCTTATTTCTTGCTCTACAGTTTACGACAAACCTGACTATTGGTATTTTATAATGGAGGTTTTTCCATTCACATCAAACTAGTGGGGTTTCATGAGGAAGCAAAGAATTGTTGTCAGACAAAATGAAAATGCTCAATTTCTGGTGAATTGAAAAGTCAAACCATTAAAAACTTACCCATTTGCAAGGTAATGCTATTTCCAGTTGATGCCTCTGACCAGTGCCATGCGGTAAGTGTAAGCAGAAATAGTGTTATGACTAATAGCTTCATCTCTAGGACAGATACTCCAATATAGTTTTTTTTACCTTTTTCCAGGGATAATTTCACAAGCACAAATGTTGTATTTTAAACAAAAGATGCAAGAATGGATCTGAAGAAGAGTTATTTTGTATTTTACAATTCAGTGTTGAGCTCAAGCTCACTGTAACATCTTTCTTCCTTTTTATTTTTTTTTCACCAGGATGATTTCAAGGGAAGCATTGAATTTCTTAACTGTAAATTCACATACCCTTCTCGGCCTGATATTCAGGTCCTGAAAGGACTCTCTATATCTGTTAAGCCTGGACAGACTTTGGCATTTGTTGGAAGTAGTGGCTGTGGTAAGAGCACCAGTGTCCAGCTTCTGGAGCGTTTCTATGACCCTGAGAAAGGAAGTGTGGTAAGCAAAGAAAATTTGGTTTCTGTGCTGTTGCTTTCAGCAATGCTCCAAGGGCCTTCTGCCTGTGTCCTACTGTGCAGCCTAGCAGTGGTGGCACATACACGTGCAGCTTGAGGCTTCAGCTCCTTCTCATAAGGACAGATGTAGACTATTTGGAAAATTCCCAAGTATTATCTCAGATGTATTCAGACAAGATCAGAGAACTACAAGCCTCAGGTGCACCCTCATGCATTATGCAGACCATAGACATTTGCCTTGGTAGCTTCTGTATGAAACATAAAAATGTCTGCTGTACATTGTGAGTGCACAAGCAAAAATCAAGCCTGAATGGAGCAACAAAGAGCCTGGAACCTGCCTAGATTTAACTTCAGTTATTTAATTACTGATAGTTTAAAAAGATTTTGTATGTTTTCCTAAGGTAAATACCCATCTAGATTGATTTTCTCTTTCTCAGGAAAATATCTGTGTGGTGATCACCATGAAGGCAATAAAGCAAGTGCCTAACCTTAAGCAATTAAATAGTTCTCTAGGACTTAAGGCTGAGTGAATGGTCTAGTGTTTGGCTGGATCAAAGCCACACCACAAAATACACATCATGCACAAAGAAGTCAAATATAAGCAATTCAACCTATCACATTAAATCAGTTGTGTTTGTGTTTTAGTGATATGGTTAAATAATTTCATTTTGCTATAAACTATTTGGGTGTTGCAGGCTGTTGTTTTGTAATGATGTTTCAAGTTTTTTCCCATTTCCTTGTAGTTAATAGATGGACATGACTCTAAGAACATAAATGTACAGTTTCTTAGATCAAAAATTGGAATAGTGTCGCAAGAACCTGTGTTATTTGACTGCAGCATTGCTGATAATATCAAATATGGCAGTAACACAAAAGAGGCGACGATGGAAAAAGTCATAGAAGCGGCCCAGAAGGCTCAACTGCATGATTTTGTCATGTCTCTGCCTAATGTAAGTACCCACGAGGCCTTGGCTGCTCAGTGTTCATTGCAGTGGGAGTTGCTCCAAACCAGTTAAAGGTTGCAACACACATGCACCTTTTATTCCTTTTACAACTGTAACAGTAGGAGCAGAGAGGGTGCTGTGACCATTCCTTGTGTTCCTGACAGTTCGGGTGTGAGTTACTACTGAATTCTTACATAGTAGCCAAATACATAAATCCTGTTCCCAGCTGTGGGAGATTTGCCTCATGAGTAGAGTAGATAGTTAGACAAAAATATTTGAAGCTGGCTGCTTATGTACACGTAAGAAGTATTTAAATGCACTGCAATAATATAAATATAAAAAGAACATATAAGGTATGAATGCAATGTAGGCACAGAAACAAAGCACTTTTCTAGAAAGCCCTTAAATCTCTTTTAGCCTCTTCTCCCAAATCCAGGGCAGGGAGAATTCTTTTTGCCTCAGACAACTCAGCCAACATCTTGCCGACACATTTTTCTTCCAGGCCCATCACTGTGCTGCCTGGGCCTCAGGGCCATGTGCAGACAAAGCATGGCTTGGATACCTCTTTGCAAACACATGTACTGCTCTAGAGTGCTTCTGCATTTCCAGGTTGTCAAGGAGGCAGCAATGGTCAGCATTCTTGCCTCTCTCTTTCTGCTCTTCCTTTACACTGTGTACTGGTGTGTTAACTTACACCTGAATAAAACGTTCCTTTTGTATGTTTTTCAGAAATATGAAACTAATGTTGGGGCTCAAGGATCCCAGCTGTCTCGTGGGCAAAAGCAACGCATTGCCATAGCAAGGGCCATCATACGAGATCCTAAAATTTTATTACTGGATGAAGCTACATCTGCCTTAGACACAGAAAGTGAAAAGGTAAATGTGCAGTGATAAGCAATAAGGGGAAGTTAACGCAATGGCCTGCAACACACAATACCTTTTCTGTTCTATAGATATCCCAATGTACTCCACTACGCAATTGCACGTTATTCCCCATTGTGAATTCAGTACTTTCACCTTCAATGATCTTTCCAAAAATTGCAGAAGGCACAGCTGTAAGAAAAACAGCCAACTCCAAGGGCTCTTAAACTGCCCATGAGAGGCAGCACTTTTTCAGAAATGTGGATATTAATTGTCTGGATTTCAAAGCATTCAGTTGACATTTAGCATGTCAGCAGAGTAAAGGCTTAATTTCTACTGCTGTCTATGTTTAGCTGTCCCTTGTTTGTACTGCTAGTGAACAGAGTTCATGGCCCAGCTAAGCACATCAGCATCAGAATGTCTGATTTAGCCTCATTGTCTCTTTTACAAGTGTTGCACAATATGGTTAGTCAATGCAAAGCAATTGGGTTCCTGCAGCTCTGAGCCCTGTCCAGTTTGCACATTTTCGCTCTGACACTTTGTCTGTTGCCTTTAGACCGTGCAGGCAGCGCTGGATAAGGCCAGAGAAGGGCGCACCTGCATCGTCATCGCCCACCGCTTGTCCACCATCCAGAACGCTGACATCATCGCTGTGATGTCACAAGGACTCATCATTGAAAGGGGCACTCATGATGAACTGATGGCCATGGAAGGAGCCTATTGGAAGCTTGTTACTACTGGAGCGCCAATTAGCTGAATTACTGTGATTTGAAATATTTCTGTAAGCAAATACTTGGGGTTAGCACCAACTACATGTATGTTGGTGCTCCATTGTGCTACAGAGTGCTCTACCATACTGTGAGACCTGTGGAACCCTGAATGTATGTAGCTGACTGCATCAAGCACACTTGTCTGCACATGCAGGGGACTAAGCACAGGCTGATGCATTCAGGAAGTAGCTTATCCCACTAATGAGGGAAAGAAAGCCTGAAAATGGAAAATATCTTTTCTGGTGATCTGTGGAGTTGCCAGTACCTGCAGTCAGACTGCACAGTCCTGTCATGCCTCAACTAGCAATCAAAGAAGACTCTGATTCAGTGTTCTGGAAACCACCCCTTCTTTAGGTAAACTGAGTGAGTGAAAACAACCCCACAAATGATGCTGTACGTCTGAAGGGGTCAAATCTGTCCTAACATTTGGTCTGCAGAGGATTACAGCAGAGGCCCTTCCTGTGCATACAGAACCCCCACTCTTTCACCCCCTTGTACCACACACATCAGAGGTGCTGTTGGGGGAGGCTGGGCTTCCCTTGTGTGCACCTGCAGCACTGACACAGCTGTGCCCCTTCAACAAACCAGTCAGTACTTACAAAAAACCAAGCTCCACAAAAGTAAGGAAAGTAATCAAGGTAAGGAACAGAAGCTGGTGAGGATCGTTTCCTAGCCCACCACTCTCCACCTAACAGTCATCACTCTGATCAAAGCTGTCAGAAAGATTTTTGAATAGGAGTAAATGCCTTAGTTAAATTAATGTAAAATTCTGCAGTTAATCATCAGCTATTTAAACCACTTCTATTGAGATGGAGATGGATATGTTCTTTTTTTCAGAAGGCAAGATAATGATGAGTAAAGGTGGAAAAAATAGGCATAATTAGCTCTTTGTATTAAATAGAGTTGATAAACAGAGCAACAATGTATTCAGAAATGACAAAGGTCAGGAAGGAGCTTCTTTTGGGAGAAGCTTGTATCTGTCAGTTTATTATGAGATCTACTGCAGGTTTCACCGAAATATGTTATCAGTTATTGTCTGCAGCATAACAGGACTCTTTCCTTTAGGGACTGGGCTCTTGGGGACAAAGCAGCTAGAAAGTATAGATTACAGTTTCAATATTTAAATATTGATTTTAAACAATAGGTATTAACTGCAAAAATCATTCACTATGTCCTAAAATCTGCACCTGGGCTGGGGCAGGGTGAGGGGGGAGCAGGTTTCCATTTATAAGAAGTGACACCACTTCTTATAAAATACTGCGACAGTACTAGTACTTGAATAGAGCTGTAAGGATAAAAAGTTTATTAGGATACCTCCCTTAATTCCAGGCAGCAAAACCCAATTTCAACTTATGTACAACTCCATTAACAGAATTACTGCCACAAATCCTACGGAACTCACACAGCTGGCACTGAAATGGCTGTTTTCCCAAGGAAGTCTGTATTTTAAACCTTAACTGAAAATTAAAAGAAAAAGCTGCATTATTGTCTTTAATCTTTTTAGCCTTTTTATGTTTCAGAGCAATAAGTAGCTTGATGACTCAGGACTGAAACTATTGACAGAGTGACCATCAATAACCTAGTGACATACGTATATGATATTTAATTTATATTAGTATTATTAAAAGTAATGTTAGTATTATTTAAAATTACAATGACTGTGTATACTTATTTCATAATTCCTTTTCCTAAAGGACAACACTTTTGTGACCTGAATCAAACCAATAAATTGTATTTTTTTACTGGCTCTTGTGCTCTGGCATTTCTTCTCTTACTCCTCAACTTAAGCACATGAGTATCTTGCAGCAGCCAGCAAGTATTTCTGTGTAATTGGATATCTCTGTGACAAGGGTTTGCTGCTCACGATGGAGCTGCTGAGAAGGCACTAGCCCCTGGCTGGACAGGAGCCTGCTGTCTCCCTGTAGGAGCACAGGGATATGGCCCAAGCTGGGTGGTACTGCTACTGCTCTTCGATGTAACATCAGCCTGTTTTCAGGTAGCTAGGAAATACCGAGAGCTGAGTGTTGGGAAGTGTGCTACAACAGAATGCACTCACCATGTACACAAACAGCTGCACGTTCTTGGGTGCCACCTCCTGCCACTTTACTCCTGTGTGCTGTTGACAACCAGTTGATGATAAAGACCTCTGGTACCTGTGCAAAGGGACTGGATTGCAAGTGGCGCTACTCGGTGTGTCTGGGCACAAGCAACAAGCCTTGATGGAATGCCTGGTGCAGAGCTGGACTGGCCTTGGTGCTGCAGCTGCCTCACAGGTAAAAAGTCCCAGCCCTGGGGCTTGGTGACAATCTTACCAAACCATTCCAAAGGCATTTGCTTACATCTTTCAAGCCAGACCTGAGTTGTTAGTCTTAACAGTAGATGGTGTCATTTGGTGTCTCCTGCTGTATGCTTTTCTGCATGGTCCATGGCAGCTGCATTTTTCCAACTGCCCCATTCCTCTGGATAGGTAAAACCACAATTCTGGTTTGGGATAGCACCTGAGTAACTCCTCTGCAAATGGAGCCCATGCTCCACCTAGACTACTCTGGGTAGGAACAGCTTGTCTGGGCCCAGAGTCCTTCCACCAGGAAGGCTAAACAGGGAATGGGGAGGATAAAAAGAAAAGCTGTATAGTAGCAAAAGTGTTAGGAACTGAATAGAATGACAACTTGTCAGCTAGTTTGTATGAGGATCAACAGACACTTTCACTTCATATAAGTCCTGGGTCATGAGAATCTTTCTGCAGAGAGATGGAAGTACTTTTGGAATAGCATTATCCCAGTTTGGGTATCTTTAAGTCAAGAATAAAAAATTAACTTTCCCCTGGGTTCCTACTAGTGGAAACAGAAGGATCAATCTCACACTTTCCAACCCCCTTATTACATAGGGAAACATTAATTCAAAAGGTTTGTGGCCCAAACTAGGCTGCGTAGTTAGCTCATCCCATAAGCGTGTGTGGGCTGTGTGTTCCAAATATTAACAATATAAACATCATCAAAGGCCAGGTGAAATTACAGTTTATATGTTTAACAATTTGAGCTCTTAATAAGGTCACATAATCTATTTAAACAAGGATTTAACTGTAATTTTCAACTGCAATGTATTTACTAAAGCCTGAGTAAGGGACATGCAGGTTAATTTCACTGCAACAACTAAATGCCTGGCTCCTGATTTTCAATTCTAATTCTATCAAAATATCAAGATTATATCTTGACACTTGTTTATCCCACTCTGGAAAAGTTTATTCCACTCTGGAAAAGGCTAACTCTGTTTGAAGTTTTGGGAGCCCTCTTTGGAGATTCTTTAAGAAGTTGCACAAATCTCCATAGCACAACACTGCTGCTCAGAAAGTGTCTTACTTTATGGCCATTGCATTATCAGTTAATTTCTGAAGTTACTGGTAAAATGACAGTAAAATTTATTCAGGTTTCCCACCATTCTTTGTTTTAGTGACGTTTTAATAGTTGCAGAAAAATAAGAGGTGGTTCAGACAGGAAGCTGTTCTGTGTCCTTTTCCCTGAAGCACTGAAGTTGCAGAATGAATTAATAGGATACTCCAAGCAAGGGAGAGAGAGCCCATGTGTTCCTATGTATCTGTACGGAGCTTAGAAGAATACTGCAGAAATACCAGTTGTCATTCTGCATTTGTGGCTGTGTCTACCCCAAGAGAGGCACCAAGATTTTTTGTCAGTGCTGGGAAACAGAGACTCTAATGTGATTAGAAGCCTAGAAATCTGATGTCTACCCATAACTCCCAGTTTAAATTTGCCACTAAATCCAAATGCTGCTGTGAGAACCTTGGACAGCTGTGCACAAAGAATCCCCTACTGCTGGCCAGGAGGAGACAGGAACAGAACAACAGCTCCACCAACCTGCCACTGTTCTGCGATGCCTCTTGTAGGTCATCTTGCTCACAGGGAATAACAAAGCACACAGCAATTGAATACAGCTGTAATCTTTGTCATAACTGTCTTTGTTCTTCACTATTTGTGTCTAGTCCCATTAGCTTATTAATTTTGCTTAAGGAGTCACAAGTATAGAAAAAACTGGTTTCAGGTCAGCTGCTGTGGAAAAAAAAGTTCAGAGAACCATTACAGAAGATATCAGGAGATGCACAAAGCAGAATACTCGTCAGACTGTTAAAAGCAGATGACTCATTTTCTTAAGTCAGCGTAGTCTTACTAGGCTCTTAATTAAAAAATGCCTGTTTCAGATTTGCTTCTGTAATTTGTATCTTGTTCATTCCCAAAGGCCAACACCAAACTATTCACCTTGTTTACCCAATTAAATAAGGTTCTTTCAATTTCAATTATCTCTCACCTAACTGGAAGTCTAGAAGCAATGTCATGTTTACATCTTCTATGCCTTATTGCTTTCAGATAATATATATGCAGCCCTCATTACCCATATTATAGCCTTGCATACTAAGAGTATATATATGTAGCTTGTACACTAATTATTATGGGATGGTATCAGCAACATATTGCTTAAAGATTGTTCACTGAAGGGCAATATACAACAATAGATGCCAAATAATGAACACAAATGGAAAGTACCCCCCCCCCCCTTTGCCTATTCAGAATATCCATTTTATATAGCAAACATATATTCAACATATTAGTTACTTGTGTGCTTCGGTAAACAAAGCTGACAAGGATATAAACTTGAAATGACAGTCTGCAACCATATTTTCATGATTTACACAACTGCTAACAGTGATTCAGGCTTGTGACTGTTGATCTGAGAGAATTAGTAGAGAACTATCTTTACAATACATGAGCATGAACATTACTTTTGAGGTCATATACTGAGATAATTTCATTATTGACAACTTTCTTCATTTGTTGCTCTCTGTAGATGTACAGAACCCAAAGATTTTTCACACAATATTTATGCATTTTCACTGTCAATGATGTGGTCTGTATCATTCATGGTTCATGTGACCACTTTCAAAAAGTAAAAATGACAAAAACCACACAGTAATGCAAAAATATATTCTACAGAGTCTAATGGAAATAAACTTTTTTTTCCTCATCTGACTTAATCAGAAGCTGGTTTGCTCAGGAAGCTCAATAAGTTAAATTTAAAGCCTAGTTTATAACTGCTGGCCTTTTTCACAGTGCCTGGGTACAGCCATACAGTCGTAGGTGGTGTGATACTGTCACACCATTATGTAGCAGTTTAACACACAGCATCTCTATATAAAAAAATGAAATATTGAGTATCACTATGTACAACTGATGCTTGAAGCATCATCTAGCTAGAGATGGACAGAACTAAAAGACCACCATATAGCTAAAAAAAGCTGTTTGATTATACTTTAAAACCTTGTTATGACCCAGAGTATTGGGCCATTTCTAACCATACTGCAGTGCGCTTGCAATATTTCTAGGAATAAAATCAGCAACTAATATTTCTGAGCTGCCAAAGTCATTCTTGAGTGTACTGATTTTGGATGCACTGGTTACTTACCAGGAGTACATCAAAGATGCAGTGGCATCCCCCTGGCTAAAATGAGTTAGCAAAACTGCCTCTGCAAAGGGTTCTTGAGCAGTTCACATCCATTCCCACATTTCTAACCATTTTGAAACTTTACCTAATTAAGTTTCTTTTCAGTTGTCCTCATTAATGAGTGGACACAGTATGGAACCAAGGCAACTACAGTCAGAGGCATAGCTGCGCTCTTACAAAAAGAGAGAATGTAAAACAAATACTCAGTATGAGTAGGTATCTTAACAAAATTATACAGCTGGAGTGTAGCTAAAGAAGCAGCTATACACAATAGGCGGAAACTTATCTTGCAGCTATTTTTACCTTTGCAGCTTGTGATGAACATTTCAGAATTAATTCCAAGACCTAAACCAAAGAGTGCACCTAAGTTCCTCACCAGTCCAGCAAATGGAGTTGTGTCAATGTTTATCCAGTCTGGGTTGGCACACCACTTCTTGGCCTTTGGAACAGACCATAGCAAGTCAATATCAAGAAGCTTGAGGGATAGATAAAAGCCAAGGGCAAAGATGAAAAGAAACAAATTTGTCTTGATGTACATTCTCAAGCTTGCTGTCTGAATAGCAGGGGTATGCTCAAATGCTTCTGCCACAAGAATGCCTGCAGATTAGAAACTCAGTGTTACAGGGAACAACACACTTATACTTTGAAGAAACATTTTCTACAGTGTCACTGTAATTTTACTTTTGAAGACAGAAGAATATATCTATGTATTTCATACCTATGTGTGTACATATATATATGTATACACACATACACATACAAAATTTACCACTTCTACACTACATTACAAAACCTTTCCTCCCACTCAAAACTGCCACTTTGGGAAAATAAAAAAATTAAATACCAAGCACTACATGGTTTTTGATATGAGGCATACCTTAGGGCCTGACCACATCTCCCAGATGACAACCTATCAAATATTAGCTGTAAACGGGAACATTCCTTTTCCAAAAGAGTCCCTCACTCAAAGACTGGCTCCAGTAATGCAGAATTCAACACCAGTTCCCACACAGGCTTTGAGTGTTGAAGGAAAAGACACAGAACACACCTATCTTCTCTTGTACTCATTTTATCCTGGTTGTGAAGAGGGAAAGCTGTTAGCCAGGGCTGCCCAGGCTACACTGCATCCATGAAAGAGAACTTGAGCAGGCAGCCCCTGCTCAATGCGCTGGTCACCCTCCTTAAAATCAGACAGATACTAGAGATACTGCTCATAGTTTGGACTCCCTGATTACCAATTTTAAATATGCTTAAGTAACTCTGAAAAAATGTATTTTAGCATCTTAAATCACATAGGGGAGCTTGTCCTGCTATTTACCTTTTCCTCTATTTTGCCCCAGGTCCCTCACCTTGTGTTGTCCACATTGCACACATGCTAGTTTGTACCTGGACACCATTTGAAGTGGCCCAAATAGCTTCCTTCTGAGAGGAACAACTTCCTCTCTGATCTCTTCCACACAGGCAGCACAGTTAAAGACCAGATGCAGCCAGTACAACGCAGTCAGAGCTAGTCTGAGGCAGTGTGGACATAATACAGTCAGCATCAACTGCCATGTGGACAAGGGCCCACTCCCTTCACTGTGTGAATTACACAGGCAGCAGGTACATTCTACCTTACAAGTTTTACCTTTACACTATTATCAAATCCCTGATTTTCCAGAGAGTGGACAGCACCACTGGGGCTGCAAGATGAGTAGAACTATTAAAAATCTCTTGTTTTCTCTCAATTTAAAAAAAAAAGTTGCATATATATTACAAAGAAAAGAAAAAAATAGCAGCATTACCAGCAAATACTCCAAGAACAACTTGATGAGGAAAATGTGTTGCTATGAATACTCTTGAGATGCACACACTGATCTGGATAATCCAAAAAATACTCCAGAGGAATGACCATGTTAGTCTAAGAGGGAAAAGGAAGTTGCTTAAAAATTAAGACAAGGTATTTCATCTACTTATTTACCCCAAGCCCCATCATGTGAGGCTCATGTTTTTACCAGGCAGAGGTTTACCAAGTAGAGCAGTTTAGAATCAGATGATTAAAAACTAGAAGTCAGTACTAAAAAATTATCAAGAGTGGTTACAGGAACAGACCCCAGAAGTTTCAGGTCCAAGAAACCTCTGTGGTTTAAGTGATGAAAGTCATCAACCGCAGGGTAAATTAACACTAATACTTTAAACATATATTTCTCATCATGAAGTCATAGCAAAATGCAAAATCTCAAGTATTTAATTACAAAATCCACATAGTGTGGGAACAACCTTGTCAGCCTTGCAAAGAACAGCCACCAAAGCAATTGCAAGACTTCCCCACAGAGCTGAGCAACACATGCGAATTTTGTCAACATTATGTGCATTTGCTTTAAAATGGGCTAACAAGGATGACCATCAAAGCAGCAAATTTATGTACAAACCAAAAAATCCAATACATAATGACAATTAATAGAATTAAAAATTTCCAGCACTGGAGATGTGACACAACCTTTAATAGGACTGATTCAGAGATACTGCATGCAACGTCTGTAAGTTGATAAACACCAACCTATACAAACAGATAAATCCTCTTAATATACTTTTTCTTCAGCTGAAGTAGATCATAATAAAGGGTTGTTGGGGTTTTTTACAAGATAGAACAGACTGTAAATATCTGTTTAAATTAAACCCATTAAAAACACAGCATGTATATAAAGAAATATCTGAATATAGTGAGTTAGAATCATGGAAAGACACTGACCTGTGAAGGGTAACAGCTGATTTATCTTTCCATCTAACTGTGTAGCTAAGTGCTGCTGTGACCATTACATACCAGACGCAGGATGATCCCATAGCATGTCCAGACGGGCTTCCTAGTAAAAACAAAAAGGAAATATTCAGCTTAAGAATGATGACTGACATTTGTCATGCAGAAAATGTCTACTTGCAGTTACTCAGGCTTCTAATAATTTAGAAACAAAGTGGCTAACGAAGGCTGAAAAAATATCAACTGCTTCTCAAAAGTTAATTTTTGCTATATGAATTTTTCAGAAGGTTCATATACTGGGAATCCGTAATACTTGTCTGAAATCAAAAAGGTAACACCTTAATCATCTTATATTGGTGTGAGGTAGAATCTTGACTGGAAAACATAGTATTTTCCCATTACTTGGGTTTAAAAATAAATTTTAAAAGAGCATCTAGGGCTCTCTTAGAGCTGTAGCACAGAATGTAGAATTTATATACGAGGATCACATGAGAGAAGTTTTGAATGAGCCTCTCCATAATTAAGGGGAACAACAGAGATTTACCTCTTTGTAAGATTCTAAACTAAAGCGCCAGTGTAGCTTCAGATAGCCTTTCCAAACTGCCTTTTATCTGCTTCTGCAATTACCATGGTGTTAATGATTGTGTGCTGTGTCTCATTAGCACTATTACAAATCAGGTGATTAACATTTTGGGTAGTTTTGTAATAAATTGAGAAATGTGTCTGAAGCATGATGGAAAAACTGTGTCTTTGTGCTTTAGTTTGATTCATCTTATAAATTTTAAGGTGCTGTACATATCAACTAGATTGAAAACAGATTATCAGTGAAAGTGGTACATAAAATGATACTGTAACATATCCAACAGTAGTCTATGACAGGGAACATTCTCATATAGAGAACAATGGTGATTTCTTTTTAGTCCAAGTTATAATAATATATGTGTAATTTGTTTTAATTTAAAAAAATTAATTGATTTTTCTGGAAACAATATGAAGCCACAACAGAAGTTCCTACAACTGTGAAAATTGCCAAAAAACAAGGTATGCTGGTATGATACAAGGGAAGTGATTCCTAAAATTACCCTGTCACTTCCTTTCCCCTGTTCACCAGATTTACATTCAACAAATCAAAATAGGGAAAGAGGGAAAATTAGTTCACTGGAATCTGTAGGTCCTGGACCTTTACAGCTTGGCTTTCTGTGGAGACAAAAGAGAAGGGACAGGGTTATTTCACTGTCAGAAGAAATAATTTTGGTTTGAGAATGTGTTATGATCCAGCACTATCTAGTAGGGTGTGGAGTAAAAGAAAATTTCAGTGAAGTAGCAAAGCAGAAATGTCTAGCCAGGACAAGCGCAATTATTTCTGACTCCCTGCATTCATTTTTGCTATTCTGCTTGGCAGTACCTTTAGAGTCATTCTACCAGCTCGTTCGTTAATTGTCCTAACAGATGTGCACTCCTAAACCTCACAGCAGAACAAATGTCACTGATAAGGAAGCAGTAATGTTGTATGCCAGCATTGGAAAAGCTTCTCTTTGCTGTCATCTAGGAAAATGTCATGTAAGAATAATATTCCATAGATCATCTGCAAATTACCTACTACAAACAGCATAAATTCCACCTTAAGGATTATGTTCTTAAAGCCTTACAAACAGCACAGAAAAACTGGCTGCAGGGTTTTAGTTCAGTTAATTTCAGAAGTACAAACCAAACTCAGGTCCTAGCCTGTTTGCCATGTAGTCATATGAACAGTTCCCTCAGCTTTCCCTTTTGCTGAGACAAGGAGTTTGGGCTTCAGGCTATCCTAGCAGTATTTGGATCTGCCTTTCTCATGTCTGTGGCTGCTTCTCTAATATTTTAATATAAATTTCTATTTAAAAAACGTGTGAAGTACCATGTTAGCTCACACAATGTCTGTGTGCACATAACAGCTGCACTGACTGAACGTCCTCTTGCTAATGAGAAACAGGTCAGTGACAGTGCTAATGGTCCAGGATAAGTCTGGAGGTGGGAGAAAATGTGCTCATTACAAGTGCAAAGAAGGAGTCAATATGACAGTTGTACCCACTGGACAGAAATAGGAATGACCTTTCAGAAAGAAAGTAACAAGAAGAAATGCCTTCTGGTTCAAGGAATCAAAATGAAACACACTGACTGTCTCCTGAGCCAGGGCTTGGAACCACGCAGCACTGAACAGGCTCAGTTCCGAAGGCTTTTGATAAGATCTGAAGGACATTAATACTTTGCATTAGGTCCCAAATGAATTGACTTGAAAGAGACTGCAGATCACATAGAGACCAGGCATTATTAAACCCTGTCTCACACATGGGCTTAAGCTTCACGTTCACAATTACAATGAGATGTAATGCAGGATATTGTTAACAAAATACAGCTATGCACACTGCTTAAAAGCTTTCAGTGGCATTGACAAGATGCAAAGCACATTAATTTCCACAGTCAGTATATTCTTGGACAGTGAATTAAACTAATTTAGTTTGCTCAAACAAGTTCATCTTATTTCACACATTAGGGTTGCACAAGTTCATTTAACTTCAGCAGTATTGCATTTGAGTTCCACAGAGAAGATAATGAGACATAAAAAGTGAAAATATATTGAAAAAGTACATCTTAAAAATAATTTTTCCCCATATATTTGTACACATACTCCCACATACATTCAGTGCCAGTGTCTGGTTCTGGGAAGAGTGGTTGCCTTTTCCATTCATGATACATTATATCATCGATTGCTGAGACTATTGTTATTTACACTGAACCACCTACTCAGTTTTTGGGGTTTGAATATTTCTTGCAAAAATGAACAAGCCCTCAACTCATCAGCCCCATGGTCTGTCTTGGAAAACACTGAACAATGTATTTCAACAGTTTTGTGAAAATTTCTTCCCAATATGCCAGTTCATTACAGTAGTAGTTATTTTTAAAACAAATCCCCTTCCCTTGCACCTTTTAAGGGCAATGAAGTAAATATTCTTGTCACACGGCAAATACCTACCTATTGTATTTCTTCCTTTTCCTCTACTTGTTTTTTGTGCTATTTTATACATGAGCTCTGAGATTTGTGTATCATATTAATCACATTCTCTCCCCCTTGAAGCCACTATCCCTAATAAAGGTACCAATGTAATCTCCAACATTTCTTACCTGGTCCAGTTTCACACGTTATAGGAAACTGTTCAAGGCACGGGCTTGACTGATTAGGATAAATCATTGTTTCTTGCACCCACCAGTATGGGCGATGGCCAAATAAAATCCTGACAAAAAATAAAATAAAAATGAAGCATAAATTCAGTGAAAACATTTTTACATACGAAGGCCTCAGCAAAGCATGATAAATAATCTCACAAAGAATATGAAGAGTTATATTTCCAAAACTATCCTATAATAGTTCTACAGGTTCTTCTCATCACAATGACATTTCAAACATTAAGATATCTTAAATATCTTCATTGTGAATTCCTATTTTATAATTACTAGGGAAAGTCCATTAGTACACTATTCACAGATAATTTTCTAAACTTGAGGTACACATAGTAACTATTATTAAAAATATGAAATTTTAAAATAAATCCAACTTCTTACCATTTAAATATGAGGTTGAACCAATCACCAATGACTGCCACCCATATCATCTTAGTACCAACCACTTGGTTGAGCTGAAACCAAAGAGGAAAATAAATTGAAAATATATTCCGGGGATCGCCAACATGAGACATAAAATTAAGGAAATCCTGGTAAGCCCTGTAGTCCCTCTGTAAATGCTGAATGATAAGCACGCCATTGCTATGAAGGAGATCCATCTTAATGGATTAAACTGTACTTGCAATATAGTAAAGTTTCTTTAATCCTTATTTTCTTGTGACCGAGAATGAGAACCATGGAGGGGAGCTATTAAAAAGTGAGAGAAGGTGATTGACGTTGCCTTTATATTATATTGGCCTGGCGTACCCAGCCATTCCTGAAACACGTGGCTCCAAATCTCCAGGAAAGCACATGAGTCTGTTAGCACTGGAAAGCTTTTTTGTTTGCAAATTTTAATTGAAGGAAGCTAAGTGAACTACATGCTGAGCAGCAGCAAATTGTGGGGAAAGTTTTGTGGAAACACAGTGTGTGACCTGTGCAATCCTTTGTATGAACAGTTGGAACATGTTTGCTTAAATTTTTTCACAGCTCATTTCTCTGTAGGATGGACATTAGTAATGTGTGTACTTCATTAAGTGTTGCCTGTTTAAAGGATAGAAAGAATACACAAGTAACTGACCTTTGCAGAACTGTCACTGAAGCCGTACATTTCACTTTGAAATAGAACTTGGCTACCATGCTGCAACTAGTATTTTGCACAACACATTTTTTCAGTCAGGGAAAGTACAACCAGCATCCATATACCAATAATGCTGTAGAGCTCTAGGTTTATTTTTAGAGCAGCAATATCCTTAAAACACTGAAAAACAATTGTTTCCTTCATACAAGAAGCCTGCTAATCCAGGGCACAATGCAGAGGATGCTCAGTCTCTGAGTCACCTTTCAGTACCACCATTCTTGTGCACTGCTTACATGACGCCAGTCCTACACCCCTCTGCCAAGGAGGAGCTGCATCCCCCATTCTTGCTGCTCAGCCCAACAGAAATGAGACCTGCTTTACAAACCAGAGCAAGGTTGAGAACAGATAATCAAGTACTTCCCTGAAGTATTGTCAAGTGAAGCAGAGCAGCTCTCCAGGACAAACAGCCAAGAGCAAACAGATTCTGCCACACAGCAGGAGTTTAAAATATTACAGCAGGTAATATATTAGCATATCATATTTATCAATATTACTACTAATAACTGTAGCATAGAAGATTATGTTCATTTCAGGTGGCTTAATGAAAAAAGCTTTTTCTACAAGAGATTAAATGGATACTAAAACCCTCATGATACCAACTTCTGATATTATCAGAGTGGCAAGAGGAAAACTTCAAGTTCTTTATCAAGCTCTAATATTCTGATGTATCTTTTATCAAATTATTATCTGTGTATCTGAAACACTGTGAGTCAGAAGACAAAAGCAGCTCTATATATGTACTGCATGCTTCCCTAACACTCTTTCCATGCACTTCAAGCTAAACTGCAAAAGCTGTGGAGAAAAAGATGTGAACTACTTAACTGGTTTTGCTGAAGAGGGGCTTAATGGCTTAAGAGGGCTTTATGATGTGTGGTCAGGAAAGTCACATGGAAACATTAAGTAGATTCAACAAATAAGGCATGACAATTAAATGGATGTAGATTTCTCTTCCTGACACAATATCACATTTACTTTAACTACTCCCATTTACTTTAGCTATTAATAGTCTGGTTTCAAAAAAAATTTAGCAGATTTAAATCCTATATGTTTACTGCTACCAATTGCATTAAGCCACATAGCAAACCTTAAAAGTTTCTGTGCACTGCTTCTGAATAACTACAATATTTTTCTATATATTGACCGAAGTATTCACTTCAATTAGTGTTATCTGATTTCAAGGAAAACCCTTCCAAATGCAAAATTTCATGATATTTCAACAACAAAAAAAATTCCTAGCTTTTTAGCTGAAAATATTTGAGGAGGTTTGTTTCTTACTAAGCTGTATACCTTACTGTTTTTCAGAGTCTGCAGCACTTGTCATATAAATGAATGATGGAATTAATTTTCCCTCTCCCAGTTCCCGAGACAACACTTGTTTAGAAATCTCTGTCTAATAACTCTTTATACCTTACTGCTACAGAAAATGTCTGTTTGCTTCATTTTTTTACTGCAAAAGTACCTCACTTTTAAAGATAAGTAAGACTTACAATAACAACAGTAAAAATCACTCTTTTAGACATGTCTTTTAGAGCAAAGGTTTGGCCTTCATATAATCAAATTAATTCTTAGTTCAAAGAAAAAACCTTTAAAATGCTATCTTTTCATATAATTTTTAATTTATTGATAATTTCTTGATTTATGATGTTTTCCAAGATATACAAAACCAGAGGACTTAAATATATATGTGTATGTATATATAAACACACACATAAAATGTAAAAACAAGAGTCATGCTGATGATCCACTGAAGGAAGGATAAAATGTTTATGGCTCCCTTGCACCTTACATATTAGAGCAAATATTACATAATGGTCATCAGATGTTAGGTAAATGTTTGCAAGGGAGGGAAAAGCCAGCAAAGCAAACATTTTTTAAAACACTGTTAATGGAGGCCTCTATGTACTGGGCTTACCTTTCTGGTACATTATGCTTAGTTAATTGAACAATAACATTAATTTATACACCAATATTTCCACTGGCACTGGACCAACTACAAGGTTTAATGAGCAATTTACTAAGTTCACCAGCAGACACTGTATACAACAGCTGACAGCTATTTTCTTAGGTGATTTTCTAAGTGGAACACTGAGAAGACACACCTTGATTTTTTAATTAGGAAGAGAAGAATATTTCAAGAAGCTTGCGCTTTCTCTCTCTTCTTTTTCACTTGCTTTCTTATCCCATGCCCTCAAGCATTCCTCACTGGACCCAGGCTTTTTTTAGAGTTTGACTGACCAATACAGGCTTAGCAAGAGCTAACATGACCCAGTTTCCTTCTCTTTGTTCTGCCACCTTAATCTGATCTTTCCTAATTCACACAATCATTACTCTGCTATAAATTTAATTATGCAAATACACAAAACCAACAAAACTAATCTGTGCACTATAACTGCCAGAATACTTGTTTACATTAGTTTGTGTTTGTATGTGCAACAGTATAAATGATACAAACAACACATGGAATACAATTCTGGCATGCCTACGAAAAGGTCACATCCAAGGAGTTTTACTTACTGTAAGGATGAAGAGCTACCCTTTAGAAATTAGAAGCAACTTAGAGAGGATAAAATTCCTTCAAGTTCCATGAACTGCAGGCAGAAATGGAACTGGACCCAACAGGGCAACAATCTCCAGCTCATTTTTTAACTTCCCTTTCCAATAAGATCCCTGTCTTACAGTCATTCTCTAATCCCTGAAACTAGCCTTCTGTAATTCTTAAAACCAGCCCTATGCCAACCCCAGTCCAGGCAGTCAGAAGCCTGTCTCGAGAAGTAGCTGACTGTGTTTCTTAGCACCAGCACTTCCATTTTGTGTTTCTCTAGCAGTGTCCTTCTAAGCTGCAGTAGATCCTCCAACCCTGAGCTAGACTTTTCAGCTGCCGCTTAACCCAGCACTGGAACAACCCAGTGGACTCTCTGTTAGCAATAAAATAAAGCAACAGATTTTTGCTGGTTTGACTGCAGGGAACTGTCACCCTGCTGCTGTGCCCTTTGGAACCCTGAGTTTAACCAAGTAGCCTGGGGTTAAAAGGACACCCATGAAGAGCTAGAAAATGCAGAAAACTGGTACATAGCACAGTTGTCTCCAGCCAAACTCATAGTGCTAAAAATTGGGTAAATAATTGTTGGAACTTTTTTCCATCTGTACCTACTACATGGCTTGCTATGACAAGATATTTAGACAAAAACATTTCATAACAAGCATTAGGGAGGCCTAGCTGACAACATTTCTGTCTATGGAGCCTCTTGAGTCAGACCTAGTAGAGGACTGAAAAAGCATCTGACCTGCACTAGTTTGGGTCACGAGGCCACATTCCTGCTTGTAGCTGGCAAGAGCTGTTCGTTTGAACAGAAAACTAGGACTTGCCAAAATCACTGTGCTTCCCTGAAACACACACTTGGTAAACTGACAGTGGAGAGTAGTGAGAAAGGTTGAGGATAGGTTATAGTACAGTTCATGTTTCTCAAAACCTCTAAATCAATCAGAAAAGAAATCAATTATGGTATGGATTTTGCCAGTAAATGTCACAGGCTATATTTAGTCTTTGGTGGGTGAAGGTGTAAAACAAAGGAATAGGACTAATGAAATCTAGAAAAATTCACTGATGAAAAAAGATACCTAACATTTTTGAGCTAGTGCCAGCTACTGTGGGGCTAGTGCCATTATCTGTGTTAACAAAAGGATTCAGAAGAGACCAGGCTCCAGAGCCCACCAAAAGATTATGGATAAGAAAATAGGACTTGTTTAGATTAGATTAATTTGTATATATTAAACTCCAGGGTCTAGGAAAATTGTGTATTCAGAAAGTTATAATCTGAAATAATAATGGCTAATGAAGTCAGGGGCAACTCTGAAACTTTATACTAACAGCATGCACGTGGCTAGGAGAGAAATGTTCCTAAATAAAAACAGTCATAAGGTATAGGCTCCATAGTGCCCAAATTCATACATGGCTAGGTAATCATCCTTGGACCAGCCCGACTTCAGTATATTTAAGTATGAAGCAGGTGAGAAACAGGGGTCTATCAGTTTTAAGAATAATGCTAAGGAAACTGTGAAATCTGAAGGATGGTGTGTCCAAGTCAATCGAGACAGGAATACAGCGGGGTAGAAGTGTCTATACAAGAAGTCTGTACAAGACTAATTCAACTAATATTTGGTGGTGCCAGTTCAGGCTTTACTATGCATCCGGAGGGTGGCAGGTAGCAATTAATACTTTTAGACAGCAATCCTCGGAGCCATGCTAAATTTACATTATTCTGAGATTATCTAAGTAGCACTGGGATAAACTAAAGTTAGGAGTTATTCATTAGTTATGGTAACAAAATAAATAAAAGTAGCTTTCATAATAAACTGAAGGCTGCTACCTCGGATCACAAACCAGTGCTTATCAAGAGCTAAAAGGGAATATAAACAACTGGAGAAAAGCCAGCCACACTGTCATAAAGAGCAAACTCACAATGACAGAGTTTGATGGCAAATGTTTGACTCGGTACAGGCAGGGCTGTATGGTGGGTTTGTTCACACCAAAAAGGACGGAATTACCCCAGCAAGCCAGCCTCCTGTCAGAACGAGCTTTGTCCACTTTCTTGAGAGAATTCAGGCCGGGCGAATTAAAAAGCAATTCGGAACCTCACAAAATTTAGCACCGGTTACCGCCAGTGTTCCGTGAGTCAACCAGACACTGCAAACAAGCTGTGCCTTCAAAGGAGCGTGAGAGAGCCGGGCTGTTTGTTCCGCACCCAGCACGCTGTCTCCCTTCACCGGCCCCACACGCAGCCCCGCCATCACCTCACTAGCAGACCCTGAGAAAACATCTCGATGCCAACAGCCATCTCCGTGGGGAAACGGAGGGACTCACGGCGGCCGCCCCCTCACGGGGGCCGCCCCCTCACGGCCCCGGCCCGCTGGCCCCTCCCCTCACGGGGGCCGCGCCTCACCATGGCGGCCGCGCCTCGCGCGCGTCACCGCAGCAACGGCCCGGCGGGCCCGGGGCGGGGCTCAGCCAATCAGCGGCGCGCTTGCTGCGGGGCGGCGCGGAGCGGCCGTTGGTGGCGGGAAGCTCGGACGCGGTGGGTGCGGG
The DNA here is from genome assembly GCA_024500445.1 of Entomyzon cyanotis. Lineage (NCBI taxonomy): Eukaryota > Metazoa > Chordata > Aves > Passeriformes > Meliphagidae > Entomyzon > Entomyzon cyanotis. The sequence goes on along the minus strand of JAKEPQ010001027.1, from coordinate 8,454,868 downwards.
CCTGGCCCGGGCCGGAGCTCAGCGAGGGGCTCAGCGCCGGGGCTCAGCGAGGGGGCTCAGACCGGGGGCTCAGACCGGAGCTCAGCGAGGGGGCTCAGCGAGAGGCTCAGCGCGGAGCTCAGCGAGGGGGCTCAGCGAGAGGCTCAGCGCGGAGCTCAGCGAGGGGGCTCAGCGCGGGGCTCAGCGCGGGGCTCAGCGCGGGGCTCAGCGCCGGGCAGCTCCCGGGCCGGCGGGCCGGGAAGGGCGGGGTGCTCCGGCAGCGGCCGCCGAGCTGCCGGGACGCGGGGAGCAGCCGCCGAGCGCTCGCAGAGGTGCCAGGGAAAGGCGGCTCCCGCCGAGCCAATGGCAACAACAACAACAAGGCGGCGCGGCGGGAGATGCAGCCCCGCGCGTTTGTCCGTGAGTCACACCCGCTGCGATCGCCTCCCGTGACCTGACCTGCTGCTGTTCGCTTACAGGGGTGGTACAGCCATGGGGCCCGAACAGACAGAAGATGAAATAGCACCCTTTGAAAGAGATATGAAGGAGTTTTGGATTCAGTTTAAAGTCAGTTACAGCACTGAACAGATCAGCCAGACGTCTGCGCTGAGAGAGTCGTGCAAGGAGGCTATAGAAGCTCTTTCAGGTAGAAAGGCAATTGCGTTCCTATTAATTCTACTTTTTGCAAGTTATCGTCAAACTTCTTCAGATAACTGAAGTAACTTTGCATTACAGAGAAATGGTCCAAGAAGCTGAAAGAAGAGGACCTGATGATTGACAAAATTCAGGAGTGTAACAATGGTACAGTATGGTGTTTTATTTATTGTGTCCAGCCTTTATAAAACTAACTTAATACAGCTAAATAGTATTTTTAACTTCACATTTAAAAAGGTAAGTGATAATGTAAGAATGATGATAGAATTAGGGTAAGATAGAGTTGGTTACAATGTAAATTTACAATGTAAATTTCAAGGCAAAAGCAGTTTGTTGAAAAACTTCGATAATGCAAAAATACAAAAGTCTGGTAAAAGTTTTCTGCAGAGAGCTTAAGTATTTAAAATAATAAAGTATCTGAATTTTCTGGCTGCAGTAGGAAAAGTAAATTAAATTGCTTAGTAAAGGTAAGTATTGTGAGGTTATTTATGCTTTTTCCATATTAGTAAGAGAATACTGTCAGTTCATCAGTCTAGGGTTAACTTGTCTAAATTTGGTAAACGTCAGAATATCAGGTAAAAATTACTGCAACTCTCCTATCAGTCAGTGTTTCCATTCTTGGCTTTCTGTCATTATTTGTGGGCAGGAGCCACCATTTTCATGCTTTAAAGATGTATGTAGTGCTGGCACCAGAAACAAGTTTCATCTTATTAAAGTATCAGAGCAGCTCCATACTGCGTAGCTTCTTATAGGAATAACTTTAACTTTCAGCTTTCATTTGATGCTCTTGGTATAGTTAAGCTGACTTCTTTCTGCAGCTAAGGTAGCATGCATTCCACTATGTTTTATTCATATAAATAATTTAAAACTACTCAAGTTTTAAATAGCAGGGACGTACTTAATCAACTGTATATGTTCTTATTTTCTTGCCTCCTTTCAGAGATTCTCCAGCAGAGGAAATACATAGCTGAAAAGGAAGAGCAGTTGACAGAAATAAAGCTGAAGCTAAGTCAAGAAGAAGAGCAACAGAAAAACTTGGCTGACAGTATCCAAGAGCTTAAAGAAGAGTTGATGAAGAAAATGGAAAGTACGAGAAGTATAATAAGTAAATTTTAATTGAAGGAGTTCTCAACACTTGCTCTTTATGGTCTTTCTGGTGTTCCAAATGTTTTTTCATGTGCTTGTTTTGCCTTCGATACTCACAATGGATTTTAAAATTCTAGTAAAATCTTCTAAAAATGAAGCTGCCAAGGAGAAAGTGGAAAAAGTGAGCAAGACTAAAGCGTTGTTTAAAGAGCGTCTTGCATTGGAGATGCGTAGAATTCATGGTAAGTTTCTGTCGTTTCTGTAGTTCCTGTGTGCACTGATACAATGTGGTTCATGTTGGATTTTTCAGTGAAAAACACGCGAGCTTACACACCTGGTCAGTTCTCTTAGCCCAGCTATTACAACTGCCCCTCAAATGGCAAAATATGTTAAAATGCATTTTCATACAAAGAGATCGTGGTTGCTTGATTTGTGAGTGTTCTAAGAATATTAATTGAAACTAACTTAATGTTGTGATTTTTAGTCATCATTATGACTCTCCAGTAGAGGTTAATGGTGTTAATTAATTCTGTTTGTGTTTATTTTAGATGAACAATTGCAGTTTATATTCAGACACATTGACCACAAAGATCCTGACAAGCCATACATGTTTACCCTTTCCCTAAATGAACAAGGAGATTATGAAGGTATGTGAATTTCGAATACTTAACTAAGAGAACTAAATCTGATGCCCCTATTTGAAAAAAAGGAGGAGAGGAGTAAAATAATCTTTATCTTCCAGTTTCTGAATGAAAAATCTTGCAATGGCAATATAGTATCTTTCATTATGTTTGTTTTATGAACTTACGTGAAAATACAACTGCTTATCTCCCCTCCATCTGGGGGGTTGCTGTTTACTTTGTATCAAGCAAAGCAGGAGAAGGAGGATATACAGATAAGGGTGCTTATTTTTTAGTTTGTTTATGCTAGAGTGGGTGTGTATGCTGCCAGGCATATTTCAACTTGTTCCAGAAGTCTTAGAGGGCAGAAAAAAGGTGATATAGGTGAAAGAATAAAACTTGAAATCCAGCATTCCCCTTTTGTAAGGGCACAGCCTTTTGGATATCAGAGCTGGTTTTGCTATATGGATCTTACTTCAGTTATTAAATTTGAGCTAGATAGCTTCAAGACAGATGCTACTGGGACTCTGCCATGCCTCTAAGTATGAACTGAACAGATTACTGGTTTTACTAATTCAAACTTAAACTGATGAAGTTAGAAGTCTATCACAGGCTGGGCTACATCAGTTTACAACCAGCTTGCCTGCAGAGCAACAAAATGGTTTAGGAATGCATTTCAGTTTTTGAGCAGGCTATGGATTCGTGGGAGTTGCTGTAACAACTCAAGTGGGAGCATAGCACTGAGTGGCAGGTCAGGAAATCAAAAAAACAGTTACATTCTTTGAGGCTTTCTCTTTGCTGAAAAAAAATGAGGCTACTCAAAAACAATGCAGGTGGGAGCTAAAACATAAAAAGATAACTACATTAATATTTCATAAGCATGGAAGAACACTAATATTGATTTATTTTTTTAATAGTAAAAAAAAAAATAATCTGTTGCATATTTGTGTCATTTTAGTGACTTCCTGTACTCCTCCTCTGGACTGTATTGCAGAGTTACAGCTCAAACTGAGAGAAACTAACAATTTTTCTGCATTTGTTGCCAACATCAGAAAAGCTTTCACTGCTCTATCATATAAACAGTGTGCATGAAACTAGCCTGTACCTCTCTTTTTCGCTGTAGAGCACTCTTATTTCCTTTCTGTTGGTGAAAGTATGTATTTATCCATGTCTGACTCCTAATTTCTAAATAAAGATAATGAAAACAGTATTTTAGTCCACTGTTTTCTAGACACATTTTGGATCATTCTTAGACCACAATATCAGCAGCTACTGCCTTAACTGAATGTCTCTGGACATGTAAGTTTTGATCCATTACTTCCATTAATGATGTAATGATTTGTATTTAGCTACCCCAGGGAGATATTCAAAATAAAGTACCTTCTGTAGTTTGTGTCTCTTTTCCAAAAGCATTGATGTGTCTGTCAGGTTTCTGTATGGTTGAAATAGGCCTGAAACCTATAAAAAAAACCAAATATGCTGAAACTTAGCACTTACTTCAGTTACCTGTGTCACAGGTCATTGTCTTAAATTTTACCCTAACTTGTACTCTACAATGTTAGTATTTCTATTCATGCATCTAAATGGTTGTTTTTCTTCTGGTCTGTTAAACTTTGCCATTGGAAATCTTTTCACATGGCAAAGCCTGAAGTATGAAATACAGTGGTTACAGATAAATCATGTGTGTATTTTGCATCTTATCAAGAAGACTATTACTGCCACAGTGCTCAGCTTTGATTTAAAATACTATTTTTCTATCTTGTAAAATGTTTTCCTTTTTACAGAATATTCACATGGACAGTTGCAATAAGAAAAAAATGCCTTATTTGATGACATACCATCGTTCAAATAAAATCTTAACTAAATTCAGTCTTAGAAATTCTAGTGAATAAAAAACTAGTATTTAAGACCTGGCCATGTTTAAATGTGATGATGCTGGTAAAATACTCTTAATACAGTAGAGAATATTTCCCAGTCAGATCTGAACTGTATTTTACATCACTTGGTTTGTCTAAACTTAGCCATACAGCTTGATGGGTGCACCACAGACTACACCCTCAATCTATGAGTGCAATTTAACAAAAAAGAGTAAGAGATAATCTTCCATTTCTTCTCCCCTGTGGGATATAATTTGCTCTTTTCTAAGTAATGCATCATTTTCCTTGGTATGCCCTATTGATTTTTTTTCTTGTGCTACAGCCAGTATATATAAAGAGCAGTAAGAAGGGTGTAGGTGCCAACTGATTACACTGCAATTTTGGAACAGAATGGCAGCAGAGGATTACTAAGACTTCCAAATGACAAATCAAACAAATCTTCAATTTCTGCCTTGTCCATAAACCTGTGGACAAAGGTTTGTCCATAAACCTGTGGACAGAGGCCCTGTGTCCTCTCTGAGAATTCTGTAACTGACTATGGGACAATGAGGTGAAGGATGGAGCCTGACTCCAAGGGTCTCATTGTTCATTAGTGCATTTGCCTCCTTTTCAGTCAGATTAGCAGGAATATTTAAGTTGCAGGTATTTCTTTCAACTAACTGCTTCTACCACTAAAAGAATGCTGTAGGCGTTTTATGTAGGTCAGTAGACTAGCCAGGAGTTTAAAAAAAATACATTGAGCCAGCTCTGCGCTTCTCACTTCTGTCATCTCCAAGGCATTACAGCTGCTGTTGGCATCTCATCCTTCCTCGAACAGAAGCCCTTACCTTCCATGAGAGAAGCCTGTCCTTTCTGGCTTCTCACTAACGCCATTGCCCTCATAGCCGGAATGACTGTTAATTTTGAAGCATACCTTGCCATACTTCACCTGTCTGTGCCAAGCCCCTCTGAGCTGCTCTGAAAGTAACAACTTCAGGATGCTCAAGCAAATATTTTAGAGCTATTGTATGAAAGCAAAAAGGCAGAACACAACTACCTCATTGCCAGGATTTCAAATTGAGCTGTTTATTCATTAAGGGTGTACATATTGCTCAGACACCCGCTGTAGCATATCTGATTTGATCATCCTCTTCATAGGAGAAAGAAACTGAAATGCCTTGAGTAATGAAGACAGATGTTCAAAATCAGTGCCATTTTCTTTTCTTGTTAATCCCAGGCACGAGTATTTGGTGACAAAATGAATTTGTCAAGATTGCTATGCACAGAACATAAAATATGTGACAACTACTTTATTGGAATAGACGTTCTTAGAAATTATTTGCTAAAGAATGTGATGTGCCTGTTTGTAAATTACCTGTGCATATGCCTAAAGCAAGAAGTCTGAAACATTTAGTGTGGGTAATTAAACCTTTACAACTCCTTTTGGAGCTGGAATAATATACCTGCTTATATTTGCCAAAGCTAATCAGACAGAGATATTACGTCCACTAAAACAGAGCCAGGCATTTCAAAAGTGGGTAAAAGCTAGGAAAGTGTATACAATAGATTTGCTTCTTATTTTAAAATAGGAGTAAAACTGGCCTGTGTCTTCAATAAAACAGCCTTCTTAGTGAAGGATCTGTCTTGACATTTTAAGACCTTTGTGCCTTTAACAAATGCACTTAGTGCTAATTAGAATGTCACACACCTGGATCTGTGGTGATATGGAATTTTCTGTTTGTTGTGAAGCTGCACAATACAGCGATATCAAACAACGGTAAGGACAACTATGACAATACAATGTACTGACACAACAGTTACTGGGACGCCAGTGTGCTGGATAGTAGACAAATAGAGACTGAAATGTCCCAAAGAGCAGATGGGAAAGCTCTTGAGCTCAAAAGCAATCAGCTAAGGGACTATGACACACAATCAGCCAGTGCTGGTGCTCTATTTATCAGCAGGATCTTAAGACAGACATAGATTTTAATGAAGGTCAGTAAATGCCTTTTTCAGAAATCAATTTGCCCAACCCTGAACACTGCTTTCCCTTTCAAACTGCTGCCTGTACTTAGCTACCAAGGGCTGTCTGAAACGTATGGACCATGACCTAATGCTGACCATACAGCAGACTGTTGATGTACAGCTATGTATCATTATAGTTTTGATTTGGAAGCATGCTACACTTTATACTGATGGCAATTGCAATTTCCATAAAGGAATCCAGGCTTTTAAGAGAAGACTGCATTAACTTTTTGGCTAAGCAAGTAGGTAGAAGTGACAGAGAGGTGACCTTGTGGGTGGCTTACTAGCTGTCTAAGCTACAGCATAATACATTAATGTAAATGCTTACCTCATAGGTTAAAAATAAAAACAGGCAAACAACTAACACTTTACTTTCCACACAAAGCTAAGAAGAGATAAATTTGCTTGTCGAACTCCATGTATGACCCAACCTTGTTAATGGAAAGACGATGCAGCAAATTGGTAATTGTAGTTTTTTAATATTAGTTGTATCTGCATAGTGGCCTGTATTTTCCTATGCTTATTGCAAAGGTAGGTAAGCCATCTGATAAAATCATGTTTCTAAAGGAAAGAGGGAAATCCTCTTCTGACATGCAATTCTCAATGCTGTCAACCACAACTCTGCAGCAATTACCTGTCATTCTAGGCTCCAGCCTTCTCTAAGGCTAGTCCACAATTCTGACAGTCTGCTTGGGACTGTAGTACACTAGGGGTCACCTTTACTAAATGCTCTGCTAATGGCATCCTGATGAATCAAAATATGAAATTCACAGCCAATGTGAATGCAATTTATACGAAAAAGATGGTTTACTGTTCTCAACTGCCCCTGCTGTTTCCCTTTGCTGTTAGCAACCCATTTTTCGTCTCCCAAATAATACAGTTTGGAGTATTCTATTAATATAACTATTCTGTAATAGTTACCTGTCAAATCTTACAGGTGAGTTCTTCTGTGAGAATTCTCCCATGCAAAACAGCTCTGTTTGTGCTGGATACTTGGACAAGTTGCAAGAGTAGCACAGACCATCACAGCTTAACTATATGTAATCTCAATGGTTCACACACTCTTTTTTTGACAAAAAGTCTTTGAAAAAACCAAGATTTAGTTAGTAGGAAATTGGTATTAAAGTGGAACAGTTATTAAAAAACATCCATGTGAAAAGGCAGCTGCTTCTAGTCTGGACAAAGTTCTGGCTGTTGTTACATCCACCCAGTCCAGGAGGTACCACAACTTGCGTCATCACTTCCTCAACATTGCTGAAGGACCAAATGTTGGACCTTTAAGTGAGCTAGACTACATGCAAATCCTTTTCTGGAGCTGAAACATGGATTAGACTGTCCCATAAAATAGCAGCTATGGGCAGTGATCTCACTTGGGAGATGGTTCAGTGAGAAATTACTTACAAAAATGAGATCCAGTAACACCTAAATGCTTTGCATGAATTAAGTTTAAATTATGCTTAAATGAGATACTAAACAAAAGTAAGTGTGAAATAGCAAGCCTTTCTGGTAGGAAGCAGCTCTTTCAAAGATACCTTAGGAGAGCAACAGTAATCAAAATTACCATTTCTGGGAATTAAAAGGTAAGGTTATCTTAAAAAGCTCAGAAACAGGACATAAAATTGCTAGTTAGATTAATGTGAGAAAGCTGATGGAAGTTTAATTAAGGAAGGATCACATTTCACCTGTGGATTTCAGGACTGGTTTTTGTGTGTGGGGAGATGACACAGTTGCATAAATATGGCAGTTTTATAGGGACCTTGCTTGGTTGTTCTGGAAAGAGTGAGAAATAATCTGTGTAGTATTTCCTAGGGAGAGTGCCTTACCTTCTGAAGTGTTTAAAAATTACAAAAATCACACCCACTATGATGTTTTTCAGATGTCTATGAAAGAGTATTAATTTAGGAAGGTAAATATATTTATATATATTATGTATTATAATATATAACACTGGTTGCCAGCCAGTAGGTTTAAAAAGTATGTTGCCTTTTCATCTAATTAGGGAACTATAGCACTGACATTACAAGTAGGTCATAGTTCTCTTACAGACAAAACCCATAATACTCAGCTTCTAATACTTAATTTTATATTTCACATACCAATGACTAAAAGCTAACAGTTCTGTATCATATGTAAACAATTACCTTTGAAAATAAGAACCTCAGGAACATGCCAGTGTTGCACAAAACTCTCCATTTAAAAAATCCTCTACAAGAATCATCATTGGTTTGGCAGACTCGGGGCTGGAGAACATGGGTATAAATCACAAACTGGTATCCTGCTCTGTGAAACCCACTTAAGAAGGTAATTGGCTGACAAGAGCAGACAGTGGAAAATCTGTCCAGGGGCTAGACTAGTGTGCAGCAGAACAGATCACCAAAAAGACCAAAAAATCCAGCATAATTTAGGGAAACAAGAACCTTCCACCCCCACTAGCAGAGCTGCAACTAAAATCCCTCCACACAAGCTCCCAACCTCAGTCCATCACAGCATGATGAGATACTGAGTCACGCAGAAATTTGCTCATCTAGCACAGTTACACATTTGGATTCCTTCCACTCACCTTCTAAATCTACAGGAAATTGTGTCACCGACTCATAACTCTTCTGAAGCAGCACAGACCTTCTGCTCTCATCTGAGAATCATGGTGTTTCCTGTACAAAGGGGCCTTTACAGAGTTACAGGCAGAACATAAAAAAGTCTTGCTCTTTATCACATTACCCTGAGTCACCTTCTGTACACATCGGCTCTCCCTTTTACTATGTAAGTTGAGGGGTATACATACCACAGGGAACAAAAGACATTAGACATACAACTGGACAATATTCCACATAATTAAATCTCTTCATAAATATCTTCAATAAACAGGAACTGAAATGCTGTATTAAATGTACAAGAGTCTGTCTCTGTATATTATCACATGATAACATATGTGATATGTTATCAGAGAGATATTAACAGAGACATATTACAGAGATATGTTACAGAGACATATTAACAGTAATTAGTTCTTTAAACACACTGCAAATCCCCATGTTTACTTCTCTTTCAGCAGCAAAACTTCAACTGATGTGTGAAAATCCCTATATGACTGATATTAGTATTATGGAAACTGCTGCCTGAATTTCCTGCTGAAGTTATCAAAATGTTTTCAAGCATCTCATTTCTAAGTACTTCCTCATAATCTTTTGATCTACACCAGAGCCTGACTCACAGTGGTGTTTTGTAGGGTTTACTTTGGTGAGCTGCAGCTTTCCCTTAGGAGAACCACTGTACAAGAGTGGCTCCCTTCTCTCACTTTCACAAGAGGTTACTAGGTGCTGCACTGCTGAGTGACACTTCAGCCTAAAAGAAAACATCTGAGTATCTATTTCTAAGAAACACTGCTCACCTAGACTGAAAAAAGACAGCTTTTCCAGGTGGGCCCAGCTGGACATTCAGGAGTTATTAACATGCAAAATTTAAATCTTGAAATCCTAGAAAAATGTTCCTTTTTTTGGTAATAAAATATTTTAATTTGTATAGAGAGAACTTGTCCTTTCAACACTTCCTGTTACAGTTTCATACAAGGAATAACATAAAATACTGTGGTGATAAATGCAGCAAAGACATACCTGGATCTCTCCAAAAAGTGCTGGCTAACAATCTTTGAACTAAAACAACGGAAAACATTGTCTGCATCTCAGAGAAAAAGGAATAAAACCAACAATACATTTCTAATACTTATGTTTATTATGAAAGTGTCTCCAAATTAAAATAGCCCACAATACTGGTTGGTTCCAGAGATTTTATGAGGAATAATTATTCTCCATATTAGAAAAACCCCCAAACCCAGTAAAATAAAAGACAAAATAACTCCCGAAGTTCCACACAGTAGCTGTACATGAAAGGACTTCTAGCTAGTTCATCACTGTATCTGGGACAGTGGAGTTCCTACACATCACCACATTTCTGAAAGAGTTGCTCAAGCACAGGACTGTCATGAAAACACAGGTGAAAATGTGTCATCTGCCTCACCCTGACTTGCAACAGTTAACATGCACAGTATGGTATGAGAGCTTGTATAAAGTTAAACCCCAGAATAACAAAAAGCTGAAGCTCAACAGAAGCCAGAAAATGTGTTTTGGTGCACAAATTTTACGTCATGTAAGACAATAATTTTTGCCTTTTGTCTGACATGAGTGGTCACTGGTGTAATAATTTCATGGTATTTCTTCCAGTTTTTTAATTGAAAGCAATTTCAAAGACTGAGAGTTCTGTACAGACACATTCAAACACTGTGTTTTCATTGCAACTACAATCAGAAATCTTTACAGTTTAAAGGCTATACATGTACACCACCTTTCCAAACTTCCATAGAGCTTTTTAAAAAGAAAAGAGCAAAAATAGTAACATTGTCTCACTGAAGTTCGCATTAGGTCACTGTTCCAAATCAAAACCAGTCAAAACAAGAAATACAAACTGGTTTTGCTTCATGGTTTAAAGGCAACTGTAGTTTGCAGAACATTGAAGTTAGGCCTAAGAGTGTCTACATTACAGGAAGGGTAAAAAGTATTCAATACGCCTCTCCCACAAATGTCACAGGAAGTAGACAATAGGAGACATACAAAAATGAGTTGTAGCAAAGAGATTAAAAAAATACCAAAGCATCAACTGTATAAAACCAATGGCAGCCCATATTCCTCTGAAATACAGAAGGCTGTGGTAATGGGAAGATGAATAAAATGGGCATTAAGCTTCCTACTAGACGACTCTGTGTACAACATGGAGTGTCTCAATCAACCAGCATTGATCATCAGTGACATGTGCTGCAGCACCACGGCTTTTGCCCTCATGTCCTGTTCAGAACCAGAAAGTGATTTTCACCTGAATCAGATGCAGATTTAAGACAAGAATCACTTCACTGTAAGCAAAGCTCTAGTGCACGTACTTAGTTCTCAGAAAAAGCATTGGGCATTGGCAATCACACGGTCACAGAACGGGTCACAGGCTGAGGCAGGAGATACAAAGCTGTGACACCTGTACCAATTCTGCTGGAATCACTGAATAAATAACAGATAGAAAAAACTACAAAAGGGCAAGAAGGAAACAGCATGGGACACTTTGGTATTTTAAAACTAGCACTATTTAACATTGATCGAGACCCAAAAGACTCCAATGTCCACCCTTGTTGTTTGATCAGGTATTTCTACCATTTTCTGCAATGTTGTTCTTTATTAAAAACCAAACAAAAACACTAACCCACCATACATTTTTCTTTCAATACAAAATATGCCAATATGGGAAACAGTAAAGAAAGGGTGACCTGAATCTTATTTTGCTATAATCTGGGCTGTCTAGGAGAGAAGACAAATTATTACTATTTACTAATAAACTCTAATTTCCTCCTTTTTCTACTTCAACATCTCAACCACTGTGTCACGTACTGTACTATTAAAAAGGAGCATAGAACTTGAAGACAGAGAGGTTATAGAGTACAAACTCTCATTTCTAGAATTACTAAATGACAATTCTACAAAAGGTGTGAATATACAGAACCTTTTAAGGTCTCACATTTACCATGAACCATGTGAATAATTTCAGTCAATTTTCTGAAATATGTGCAATTAATCTCTAAATACTTGATGGCCTCCAAATGCATCTTGCAAAGCTCTTCACCAGAAAAGCAAACAAATTCAAATGAAAAAGGAAAGAATTGCATGGCATTTTCTCTGCAGAGTGGAAGCCAAAGTTTTCTCACCCATCAAAGCACACTGCCATGTCTGATCACTAGAACACTTGATCCTTCCCACTAGACACAGAAAACAAAGGGTGAATGTGTAATTTTTATGTTTAACTTCTAGCTTGAAAGATCAGTGATTGTTTAGCAAAGACTGGTGAACTTCTCAATGCTTCCTCTTACCCTATTTCCCCAAATGAGTTATTTGAATCTCTTACCTCATTTACTTTCCAGACTTATCTGTATGAAGTTTATGCTAGACTGCCAAGAATGGACCCCAAAAAGCCAGGATTAGAGGAGATATGTACGTGCTGGGGAGTGAGCTGAACCAAGGTAACTGTACATGATTTAGCATATCACGGATGTGACTGAATTTAAACCTCAAAGGAAGAGTTTCAATCCCAGGTGCACTATTTAACAGTGAGGATCGAGGGGCCTTGACAGGCTTGAGGGGGGCCAATGGAAACCTCATGAAGCTCAATAAAGCCAAGTGCAAGGTCCTAAACCTGGGTCATGGCAATCCCAGGCACTCCTACAGGTTGGGTGGAATAGGGATTGAGAGCAACCCTGTGGAGAGACTGGGGGGTGATGGCTGATGAAAAACTCAATGTGAGCCATCAGTGTGCACTCACTGCTCAGAAAGCCAAATGTATCCTGAGCTGCATCCAAAGGAGGGGGGCAGCAGGGCAAGGGAGGGAATTCTGCCCCTCTGTTCTTGTCAGACCCTGCCCAGGGTACTGCAGCCAGGTCTGGTGTCCCCAACGTAAGAAGGACATGGAACTGCTGGAGCAAATCCATAGGCCACAAAGTTGATAAGGGGATTGCAGCACTTTCCCTGTGAAGACAGGCTGGGAAAGTTGGGGCTGTTCATCCTGGAGAAGAGAAGGTTGTGCGGAGACCTCACAGCAACCTTGCAGTATGTGAAGGGGATCTACAGGGAAGCTGGAGAGGGACTCTCTGTCAGGAACTGCAGTGATAGGACAAGGAGTAGTGGGTACAAACTGAAAGAGGGAAAATTTAGGTTAGATATTAGAAAGAAATTCTTTACTTTGAGGGTGGTGAGACACTGAACAACTTGCCCAGGGAAGCTGTGGATGTCCCAGCCCTGGCAATGTTCAAGGCCAGGCTGGATAAGGTCTTGAGCAACATGGTCCAGTGTGAGGTGTCCCTGCTCATGGCAGGAGGGTTGGAACCAGATGATCTTTAAGGTCCCTTCCAACCCTTAACATTCTATGATTCTATTATACACTAACAGCTTAGGTAGTGGTGGTAAATCATCTCAAGGTTTATAGCTCTGACTCTACATCTGAATCAGCATTACAGAGCATTGCTGAAGAGTGACTAAAGGCCTCTGGCACAGGGATTGTTGTCAGGAACTGCTCTATGCCCTATGTCACCAACATTGCAGTATGTTGTCTATGCTGTACATGTTGACAGTTCAGAGCAACATTCTGTTCTCATGTAAGACAAAATATTTTGCCAGAATACGATTTTTGTAACCATCTTTGCAGAAGGGAAATGGTTCAGTGGAGGTAGTAATCAACACCATGAAAGAGGTGTGTTTAAATTGATATTCTCCATTACCATCTTAGCAGGTCAGATTTCACAAATTGTATTTAATATATCCCAGGATGGTTTTAATTTTTTTCATCATCTTTACAGTAATTACTACACAGCTGCAGCTTCAAACACCATGGATAAGATACTTGCTATTGCAATCAAGTGTATTTTCACATGTATAACCTGCCCTGCAGGTAACTATATGAAATCAAATGCACAGGAGACAGATGAAAGAAATTAGAGGCGGAGAAACTTTCTGGGAAGAAGGAGACTTAGGTAAGGCTCCCTTGTTCTCTCAGATATACTCATGGACATATAAGCTGTGCAGCTGCTGGATTACAAGGTTATCTGGCTTCTTCAAATGATGCTCTGTGGGTAGTAGAACTGACTGATCTTTTGTGATTTACAATTATTAAGTTTTCTTACCTTTATTGTTTACTAAGTTGAGGTACTATTTCCATTCATGCCATACCAACCTTGCTTTTAGCACACCTTGTTCCTAACACACAAGAGTTTCTATGGATAATAAAAGTTTTAGAAGTTTTCAAGAGTGACCAGTAGAATAGGACAAATCTCAGTTTTCAAAAGAAAGAAGTGACAGCACAACTTTCTTCAATGGAGTCTGTATAAAATAGAATCTTTAAACATGTTTTATGGCAGCAGAAACCATCGATATTTTACTATTTGCATAGGTGGAAGGAATCAGAAATTACTTAATGGCTCAGATTTCTAGCTGAACAGAGTACTCCAATCCCTTTGTATACAGAAGACACACTTGAGATTTTTTTCTTGGTTTGTTCCTTCCTTTTTTTTAAAAACTCTTTTTTAAAACATATATATATATATGTATTTATCTGTGTGTGTATATATATATATATATATATATATGTAAGTCTTTGGTCTATAAGCACATTGGTTCTGTGTGCACACACACAATCCTGTTAAACAGTAGGTTGCATAGAGTCTGTTACCCAAGAACCTTGTCTACTTTTGGCACTGCTGTCACAAATCACAGAGTGTCCTGCAAGAGTTGTATGATCCTTAGCATCCTACATCAAACTTTGATCTAGAGACTGGAAAAAATACATATATAATGTTTAAAAAGATGTTTACTTTGGGTGTTACTTTGTCTTCTTTGGGACGCTATTTGTAAATCCTGGATGAAAAAGGAATACAAAATTATTTTACAGACACCCTTAATTTTATTTGTAGAGGTGATGAAATTCTGATGAGTATTCAAAGGTTGCTGTGAATTATGCTAAGTGAATTTTGCTCAAGTTCTGACACATTTAAAATAAACTAATTCTAGTGATGTGTGACGTTCTGCCCTCTCTCTCTTCACCCTGCCAAGGAATTTTGAGCAATAATTTTCAGATCAATACCTAGACTGAGCTGTGTCCGAGGAAGCAATGAACTTTTCGTCTGCTGTTTTTTCCATTACACCCCTGCTCTTCATCAGGTGAACATGCAAGAACAATTTCAGGAGTTGGGTTTGGATCCAGAATGATGCATTTGAAAAAGCACCTTTTTATGTGGAATCTCTGCAAAAAAGCTAAAATCTGTAGAGGTCAAAAATTGAAAGGCCAAAAACAAAAGTAAGAATGAATTTATCCTAAGTGCTGACATCAATGCTTTTGGGTATTTGCACAACAAATCAAGTCTACTTCTAATGCAATTAACCACCAAAATAATATCCCACAATTACCACATTTTTTCCCAAATTATGTTGGAGGAACAGTAACTGTGATTTGATAGGCAATTTCAAAACCAGTACTTTAAAACACAAAGATAGCAAAAATATCTGAAGCAGATCTAAAATCTATAAAGCTATGTTCTATCTTACTGTAAGTAACAAATCAAGCAACTATTACTTATAGCAGATTCAGCAAAAGCAACAGGGATGGACAGACGAGATCTGAGCATGATGCTCTCCATCACCAAGAATCCAAGACATGAAGTTTGAGAATGGATATTCCCTTTTGTCCAGAAGTTCCCAAAAGAATAAAAAATAAATAATATTTCAGACAGTACAAGTGAAAATACTGCTCCCATTGTGTCAGTTACAAACACATACAGCATGCCTACGTATACAGAATGGTGTGCTGTCTTCATTCACAAACAGGAAATATGGCAGTGCGCTATCAGAATGCTTTGATACTCCTAATTTTTTCTGATGCTGAAATACATGAATAAACCGCATCCACAACTTGTAATTTACTTCCAGTAGCAAACAGTCCATTCTGTTCGTGTCTCATGGTTGAAGTGAAGGATTAATGCTCCTCTGAGCAAGTGCCACCAGTAAGATACCCATTTGTCCCATTGGCACCACTGGTCCCATTGGTGGCGATAGTGCTGTGCAGGGCCTTTGAGCGAGGTACTGTTTCTTCCTCATCTGAGCTGGACTCAACATCACTTCGGGCATCCTTTGCTACCTGCAGAATGTGGAAAAGAAGTAAGCAGTAGGTGACTGTATGGACATGACTCAGCTTTTTGGTTCAAGAGAATCACAGAATTCACATATTTTTTCAATTTGAGCTTTGAAGGCAATCTCAGCTCTGGCACACTTCTCTGCCTTTGCCTGCCTGGACTCACTTCAAACACGGATGTCTGCACATACATATGCCATGTGCAAAGGCAGGGTGAGAACTCAGCACTGGTGCACTGAAGGTAGAACGGCCAAGTGTTCAAGGCAAAGGGTTTTGCACAGACTAAAGTAAACAACAATCCAAGCTCCCAAATTCAACCTCGGTTCAGTCCCTCTGCCCTCCTACTAACTATAACTTTATTTCGTGTCCTTCATTTGGAGTGCTGCTCTTTGACCTGGTAATACAAAATGTTCAACACAAGTTCCTGCCCCTTGTCTCCCAAATCTCTGCAGACCACACAGCTCCAGTGAACAGTGCTACATGCTCACAGGAGGAGACAGAGTACTGCTTGAACATACCACACCAGGTAGCTCCAGTCTCTCACTTCAGACAAGTGGTGAGAATGGCGCTTGCAAAATATGGACATAGTCCAGTTCAGTCCCTCACACAGAAATCACAGTTCAACTGTGTGCCCTACCGTGTCACTGGAAAGTTGTTTCAGAAATAGATGAGCATTAGTTACTAGGGATTTCCTGCTCATTTTCAGCTGAGTTCTTTGAAAGATCTTGAAAATCTCCAAAACCAGTAAGAGTCCACCAGATGAAGAACAAAAAAAGCATAAACAGAAAGAGGTCTGAAGTTTAACCTGCATGCAGCTCTAAGGATGCCATTTTCATGCCTGCTTCTACTCCTGTTTGTATAGCTGAGCATCCCAGTTTCTTCAAGATCTATCCATGCTATGCTGGCTGCCACAACTGGGCAATTACAGCTGACTTTACTACAGCAAATGGACATAAAAGGGGGCAAAATGCGTTGTGAGTCTTTTTCCTGAAGACCTAAAAACACTTAAAGAACAGGGTCACTGCGTGTCATTTTTTGCTTACAGTAATCCTCCTCTCCTCTGGAAAATCTTCATGACAATTCTCCTCTAATCTCAGAAATAGCCATTTGCCTTATGGGCTCCCAGTGTTGCCCCTGCAATATCATAATACCTGAATGAAACTATCCTGCTTGGAACCAGTGAAAAAAGAAAACAGTTCACGTATCGCTCCTAATAAGTAAAGTATTTGATGTCAATGTCTAGCAAGCCCACAATTCCGACACCTGTGAAACTGGACTTCAGCTGAAGTCAGAAATCTCCTTCCATACTTACACAGCTTCAATTAACAGGTTACTTCAAGGTCTTTTATATAAAAGGGCTTTTATATTACAGCTGGTGGGGGTGCAGAAATACACTTACAATTGCATTCTTACCAGACAGAACAGAATGGTCTCAGCACAGTGTACTGAGTGCCTGTGATCTGGTAGACCAGATGTCTGAAAAATTCTGCATCATCCTAAATTCTCTTAATATATTAGATTCACTGCCAATTCTTCTGCTAGGGTCCTGCTCCAAAGCCAAAAAATCAAAAGAAGATTCTATGCTGTAGCCAGTTATGTTAAACATGTGATCTACTCTCTTCATTTTTAACATGCAGCAACATAGCACGGTCTTCTCACTTAAAACCTGATATGAATGCAACACATCTTGCAGTACTTAGTTCCTTTGGTTTATCCCCAAAAGAACACACTGGAGTAATTTCTGCAGAAGGAGTCTAGAATATATACATATACAGGTCTGGAAAACTCCTAAGCACAGCAGTGAGTAAGAAATAGATGACCAGGATTACATTGCAAATTTAATTGTAATTGATTGCTGTATCAGCTGAGCCCTTCAAAAGGTGGACACTAGTACTAAAAAATAAAATAACAATTAAGGATGAAGATCTACTGTAAGATAGCTGTAATATGGTGTGAAAATAGTTCTTATTTTTACTGCAGAAATAGAGAGAATGGCGTTGCAAGTCAGGAAGTAAGTTAAGATCTGAAGGAAGATGAATGCCCTGTACATATGTCATATATACCCAGCTCTAACCTGGTCACTGTGTTACTGCAAGCGTCTAACTCTGCTCTTGTATAATCTAGATTTTCTCCTGTGCCATTGTTACAACTGCAAGGTGAAATATTTACAGTCTCAAGTGTGTGTCCTGAATGCTGACAGAGCAGTTGCTTATCCTGCTGAAATATGTATATGTATGTGCATACACACACACACACACACACACGTATATGTCTGTGTATAAAAAGGTTGCAGCATAATAGCACCCAGATACTACAGATAGAAGTGTGAATGGTTTTAGGTGATGCATAGCCAAGAAGTAAAAATGGCCTTTAAAGACAGTCTTCACTTAAATATATAAATACAAACAATGGATAAAAATATCAAGCAGAAACTACAAATTCAAAGAACCAAACCAACCCAAACCACAAGCACCAGTGTTGTCAGAATAAATCTTTCGCATAGTAAATTAAAGAAACTTACTTGCAAGGGGTTCCACTTCCCAGCCTTCCAGCACAGCACAAGGAAAAGGATAAACAGAGTAAGAGAAAGTAGGAAGCACTCTTTGAAGTCACTGATATAATTCAGACAGGACAGCTGAGGCTAGTAATTGCTAAAAGCAGAGGAGACTAAAGTGTGGCTTCCAGGAAAAATGCAGCTCATGAATGCACTGTCTTTCACAGAGTGAGTGGCAGATTTTGGGCTCTGCCAGTGCATGGCTGAGCTCTCCAGTACATTCATAGAAAGCAGTTTTCTTGAGAACAATCCCATCCACTTTGGGGTCAGACACATCAACTCATGCGCTCTGCTCTTTAAGGGCAAAATGCCTTGTACTTGACGTGATCTGTAAGCATGAGTTCTAACATCTACACGTGAGCACTGCATCTGCATGGCAACTGTAATGGGGTGGGCATTTCTGGGAGCGAAATCAGACCTTCCTCACTAATGCATCAGTGGCAGCAAGACACTGAATTTTAGCTCAAACAGTCTTGCTCTGGGAATACTAGAAAGAAAATACATAACTCTTTGCAATACCTCATTAATACCAAAACCCAAAAGAGGCTGTGATCTCCAACAGCAAACTCAGCAGAATTTCATTTTGTATTATTATTGCTATCATTTCCAGCTGTGAAATTAACATTTTGCTAACAACTACTATGAAGAAGAAAAATAGACCTGGCAGCCCCAAGAAAGCAGCTTACTTGTTGGGCTTTTTTTAATCTGGTTTCCCTAATGTAGTTTTGTTCAGTGTACCAGATTGTAAAAAAGAAGTATGGAAGCTCATATAAATACAATCACTATAAAGAGTATCATTAACTTATCTGACAATCATTAGAAGTGGGAAAAAGTTTCCAGGAAAGGAGAATTTACCTAAAACAAGACATATCTTCAGTAGCGTGTTATGGATTAGATAAAAAACAAAATAACCAAAAAGTAACCTCTATTGCTATTGAAAAACTTGAAATCATGAAACAGAACTGTGTTTTCTTACCTTGCCCTTTGAAATAGCTTTGTAGGCTACCTTTATGATTAGGTAAGACCAAAAACATTGCAGAATTTGAAGAACCATAAGCAGCACATTGAGGACCCAAAAAGCAGGAAAATTGCCCAGGGCTTCATACAGTTCAAACAACGTTGTGTTTAATATCCTAGAAAAGAAAGGGACAGAAAAATAACAACGCTTTCCTTAAGCCAACAATTGCAAAGAAGTTATTTTTAAATCAAGATGATAAGTACTTGATTAGATGGGATCCACATGGACAGTCAGTTTTCAAAGTAATAGTGACTTAGACTGAATCACACAGGTGTCTCTATAGAGAAACAATATCAAAATGTTGCTTTCAACATTTAATTTGATTTGTAAACATTGCATATAGAAAACATCCTCAGAGTGCATTTCTTCCCTTCATCTATACAGATAGCAGCTGCTGGTTAACTCAAATAACTCCTTCCTTGATTAATAACAAAAATGATTGCATTTCATGTTTTTTAAATGAAGTTATTCCATCTCAACTGCCTCCAGTAGGGGTTTGGTGCCCCCATATTTTTTACACAAAATGCAATTTGCATACCACTTACGTACAATCAAGAGTGAGGCTCAGCAGTTAGGCGGACAATGGACAAACAGGACAGGTGGACAATGGGGCAGTGAGGGATGGGAGAGCTTACTGCAGCCTTTTGATACTGAAAGGGTGCTTATGAAAAGATGGAGACAAACTTTTTAGTGGGGCCTGTTGAGATAAAGCAATGGCTAATGGTTTTAAGGTAAAAGAGGGTAGATTTAGACTAGATCCAGGGAAGAGGATTTTTGCAATGAGGGTGGTAAAACGCTGGAACAGATTGTCAGAGAGGCTGTAGACTCCCCATGCTCAAAACATTCAAGGTCAGGTTGGAGAGGGCTCTGAGCAACCTGATCGGGATGAAGATGTCCCTGCTCATTGCAAGGGAGGTGGGCTAGATGGCATTTAAAGATCCTTTGCAACCCAAATAATTCTATGATAATAAGAAATTCAGGCAGTTCTAGGCATTTCAGATGCAGTCAGTAAACTGATGTTAAAATGATTTCTGAAGCTTTGTGAATACAGCACTAACTTTCTGCCCACTCTGCCACAGTAGATGATTTCAATCTGGATCTCAGCAAACAGCCCAGGAGCAGAGTGGAGAACACACAACAGAAACAATGGCATTTATTAAAACAATGATCTAGGAATGGCTGTTAATTAGGGGGAGAAGAATAAGGCAATATAAGGGTTTGTCAGCCTTCACCCACTTCCCCTGCTGATGCAGAAGTTCATTCAAAACTCCATTGGCTTTCTGCTCTTTTCTCCTTGTTTTAAATAAACCACCCCGCTGGTCACTAGATGGCGCGTTGAGCCCGGCCAGCCCCGCGGCTCCGGGGCTCCAGCACCCCGGGACGGCGATGGCAGCGGCATCCTGCACAGCCTGCAGAGCGGCACACAGCTCACGGCAGGAGTCACGGGTACTGCTCTCAGCTTTTCCATAAGCAATCACATCGCCACAATCCTTTCCAGCAACATAAAACCAGTTCAAGCAGTGCTAACATGAAGTACGTACAGACAGCAAATCCAAAATACGACATTTAGTGGTAATGATTAATGTGTGTAACACCATTTGTCAAAAATCAACCGGTGATTTCTAATACACTGGCCTAAATACTGTAGGGGTATTTCATAGTACTTCTACCTTTTTATTCTTGCCTTCTTACACTGAACTGCACATTTGCTTCATAATTTATCGAGAAGTTGATGTTTTATCACCTTCCTATACAGCCGTGTTTTCACACTGTTTTCTGTTTATGGTGTGAACACCAGAAAATGTTTTCCAGTTTGCAAAAACCCCGTCATATTATTGCTTCTGTCAGTTAGAACTCTTCAGTCTCATCTTTGTGGAACTTATTCTGCCAATGGTAGCTCTATGTGTCACACCAACACTACACTTTACAATTCAAGGGGACACTTTCATCGTATCAAAACAGAGGTGGAGTCAGCACTGTTCCACTTCAACAGTGCTTACTGCAGTTCTAACCATTATATCAAACTTGAAATCAACAACTCCTGTATATAAAGTTACCATTGTTTACAGCCAACTGTCTTTATGTCTAAAATTTTAT
Source organism: Entomyzon cyanotis (assembly GCA_024500445.1). Lineage (NCBI taxonomy): Eukaryota > Metazoa > Chordata > Aves > Passeriformes > Meliphagidae > Entomyzon > Entomyzon cyanotis. The sequence continues at coordinate 8,433,277 of JAKEPQ010001027.1, read as the reverse complement.
ATGCTACAGAATTATAAATGAAGCTTCTGCAGGTTTCTGTTTATAGTTTTATTCACTGGACCAAATTAATCTCTGGGAACTTCCACAGAAGTCAAGTAAAAGAAGCAGCATTAGAGAAACAGTTGGTCCAGTCTTGGAGAAGTCAGGAAGAAAGTAAGGCCAAAAAGAGTGCTTTTGGTACCAAAAGCAGTTGCATGTGCAAATGATTCATATATTGTGTGTTAGATATGGAAAACAAGCCTTCACCAAAAAAGACTTCTTTCTAATCTGCTCATGCTGGGCGAACTAGGGACAGGACTGGAATTCTATATTAAAGCTGCATAAAGGATCTCATTAATTGCTCAGCAATACTAAGAGGGTTCAGTGGTCTTATGAACAGGCTAGGTATGCACATGGAGCTAAGGCTATGTCTAAGCATCTATAGAGCAGAAGCTGAGTGAAAAATACAGAAAACTACAGAAACAATGGAGGTAATCAAATAAACTCCAAAAATAAACAAATTATTTCATATTAAAAGTCTGAAATGGGGAGAAAATTTGTAAGGTTATTAGTCAGAATACACAGAAATTCTACTTGTGGGGACTGAGGAAGGAGGGGAGGGAAGATTCATCAGTTTCATTGCTACATGTATTCAATGGAAGCATTTTAACAAACTATACAAATAACAGGGACTGGAAAAAGCAGCATGAGAATGGATTACATGGAGGAGAAAGTGCCTATAAGATGTATATGCAAATAAATTTTAGATTCAAATACTCAGAACAGCACTTAAATCTGTAAAAATGCTTGCTGGAACTTTTCAAAGCTCTCCAGTGGTTAAATCCCAGCTTTTCATAATGAACAGTGGAAACGTTGATTCTTGGGTATCTGACTTGAAACAGCTGGACTTGTTCTCTGAAAACTTAGGTCAGCATTTCTCAGATCTTTGCAATTTGAAACTAAATGTTAGCTTCTGCTTTTGAAAATTGTTTCTGGACCGTTTTATTTCTGAGCCCCTGGAAAATTCTGATAGCTGGAGAACAGAACACAATCTCATGGAAGGTATTCTTCCCTCATTAAATGCATCTCAAGGAGGGTTGTGCACCTGGCTGTGTGAAACACTCAGTTTAGCATCTTGGATTAGGCAGTGTGGCTGATGAAAGCAAATAAAAATAAATTCACCACTTAAGATCCAATCTACTCTTACAGAAACCTGCGGTATTTTTTCAGGAACGCTGCCACAATATCTGAGCCACTGGCAGAGATAATCCTGTACTTACTGTACTACCACTCTAATTAAACACTCAGAATAAAATTAACACAGTTTCAACAACTACTAAATCATCTGCAACACATGAAAAGTAACACAGGTTTTTCCTCTACTCTCTATCTAGCCAGCGAAGCAGTACTTGGGACACTAGAGATAACAGACCCACACTGACTCATTAAGATTACACTCCCTTCCCATAACTTAGTTGGCCCAAGCCCAGGCTCTTGGGTATCAGCTACTAATTCTTGGCAAGTTGATCCCTTGTCTTGCACCAAGAATGAAAGGAAAACCTGCAGAAGAAGGAAGAGGGATAAAGAAAGAGGAATGGGTGGAAGAGTAAAATGCTTATTTATATTTGTCTGAGGACTGACAAAGATGTGCTGTATTTGCTTCCGAAAGGATCCTGAGAGGAATGAAAAGAGGTGAAAAGAAGTACCATATAGAAGGAGCAGGTATTCTTCCAGACAAGCAAGAAATAAGTGATAAACTCTGCAGGATGATGCATAGCAGGATGATGGGCACTATTATCACATCCAGTGGGAGCAGAAACTGTGCAGCTGAAATCAGTGCTACTGGCACTGCTTCTGCAGCACCGTCCAGTGACCAACATACTGTGTGTGCAACGTGCTGAATTAAACTCACTTTGTTAACACAGCACAGTAGACACAAGTCTCAAAGTATGACCAAGGACGGCACAAAATGATACCAGCTTGTCCAAATAATTCAGAATGAATGTCATTGTCTCCTTTAAGTGTATATAAGACAACACTATTCTATATTGCACCATAACAACCTGTATTAAGACACCTTTCAATATTGCATATATTACAGAGAAAATAGGTAATTACACTTATGCAATTAGGTAGTTACATTAATTACCCCGTTTAGTGCAAGTAACTCAACAATACTACCAGCAATGCTTCCAAGTTTCTGTCTTTTTTGTAATTTTTCCTTTAAAAAAAACAAATAATTGCACTTCTGCCCCAAAAACATAGTAGTTTATTCTTCATTAGATGTGGTAAAAAGTGACCATGACCAGAGACCAAAGAGTCAGGAGTTCTAATTTGTAGGTTTTGCCATTATACTAGCTTATGTGATCAAAGAAATGTTTAAATTTCTTTACACAGTTAATTTTTTGTTAAAGACAGTCACAAAGTATTTGCACACCTAGTTGACCACATAAAGATGCTGTGAGAATTAGCCTGTTTATAAAACACTGTGGACTATTTCCTTAACAGATGCCATAAAACTGACAGGTAGAAAAAAGTAACACTGAGATTCACAGATGAATGAAGAGCAGTGGAGTATGAAAGCACATGTGTGTGCACATGTTGTTCAGCCACAGGATGATAAATCAAATACATTTCATCAGTATGGGATTTAGACCTTGACTGAAATCTAATAGGACTTCGTATCCCAGGCTGTCCTACTTTTGATGACAGTGCTACTCAAATGACCTTACTCACAGATGTTTCTGCAAGAGAGACTTCAAATGAGTTAAACAGCTTTTTACCTGAGAAGTGTATGGAATGATACACAAAACAGTCATTAAATTGAGGAAAATTTGGTCTATAGCACTCCATGTACTGAAGTCCTCAAGCTGCAGTGCAGCTAAATATTTAAATATAGCAAATCCAGTACATAAAAGGCTATACTGCCAAGTTTTTAATCTGAGTTTCAGCTTGGCCAGCTGCTGTGTCTATATCACTGTTCTGCTTCTTGGTTTTGCTGAGTGGGAGAACAAGCTTGTTTCCCTTTTCAGATCCTGCCGTCTCTTACATTTTCAGCCCTCCGGAGTGTAAGTGCATGGCAAATACAAGAGGAGTAGCAGAGACCCGCTGTGAACAGAGAACAGTCAGATGGACCAGTCACCCACACAGAAGCAAAGAAACAGGGAAAGAAGGACTGGGAGAGAAAGAGAGATGATCTTTCAACAGCATCTCAGACTGATTCACCAGATTGGCTGGTTGGTGATGTTCATTACCCTTTTCTTTTAGACAGCCGATGAAAGATCTCTGCAAAATGCAGTGACAGAAAGAACCTAAACCATTGAGTCAGTATTCAGAACAACATTAAATCCACACATTTCAATTTTATCAGTGAGCTCACCATCACGTGGCATTCTGCTCACCCACAGCAGCCCTGCACCAGAGGATTTCCTGACATCGTACTAATACACACTCAGCTGCTGGAGAGATGGGTGGCTCTTGTCCTAACACTAATCAGGAACAATACGTCTTTGCAGAAATTACAGCCCTGCCACTGAGACTGTGTTATTTTAAGCCCTGTGCAGATCAATAGAATTTCCAATTACTTAACTAAAATGATGGAGCAGGCAGGAAATTATTCATGTTTGATGTACTGTAGAAGAGACCATTCTGATCAAGCTGTCACTGTCCTGCTTTCAGCTGTGCTTTTCACTCTATTCCTTCTCATCAGCAGTTACTGCTCATTAGCTGATTTTGCAGCCATTGGTATGAATAGTAGCATTTACACTCTTGTGGATAGAAAAAACAAAGATACAAGGTCACAGACACCTTCACAGTCCAAGCTCAAACCTCAGAAGAGTCTTTCAATAGACATCAGGATATGGAGAGAATTCAGATTTCCTAGCAGAATCTAATTATACTCAGCAAAATGTTGTATCAGTTATGTGTTATGGCAAAATGCTTGTGTAAAGGCCCATGATAATAACAATTCACAGGCACCAAGGAACTATGTTATGCTAAGAATGACACTTCCAAATCTGAAAATCTTCAGGCACACATAAAACTTATATATGAGCAACAGAGAACACATATCAAGATCCATTTACCTGGAGTTCATGTTATTCTCCAAATAGGAAAAGCATTTGTTTTAAACTATAGTTTCCAATCTTTGCAAAACAGAGTATCAGAGTATTTAAAAAAGCCTTCCTCATGCCTCTTTCTGTTGACTAAAAGTAAGTGCAGTTGTGTTTAACTATATGCCACATCAATGTCTGTGAAATCAGCCCTAAACAGTTTTCAGTTTGATCCAATTTTCTTAGTAATTATCTATACTTTCATGGATATTATTGGTCAAACTCAAACTCTGCCATTGTGCAACACTGCTGAAACCAATAAAATGTGCTCACGTACATGGGGGCTGAGTTTCTCCCAAGATGTTCAGCCACTATGACCTCCTCCTAGCTGAACACAAACGAGATGCCAGCTCATCATGGCTGTTGATCATGGTGTGCAAAAGTCATTTACTATTTCAAGCTGGTAAGTCAACTTACTCCCCTGCTTTTGTAGAGCTATGATTTTTACATCCCACATACATCAGAAGCTTGCAGTGAACCAGTAGCATTGTTCTGCGTTTACACTGACCGTAGCATCACAAAATATGTGCCAGGAACAGCACCCTGGTGCTAAAGATACCTCTAAGAGGAAAGAGGCTGAGAAGAGGCAGAACGTTTGCACAAGTTTCAACTGCCTACCTGAGCTGATTTAAAAGTGGCTAACATGTCTGGCCACAAAAAAATACCAATGCTGCTTCCCTTCCCGAGAGATTTACACTCAGCAGAATAATTCTGAGCAAGAGAAGTGCCACTGCATAGGTATCTGTCCTGTTTCCAATTGGAGTACAGGTTTTAGACAGGACATTTTTCTTAATAAAAGGAGAAGTGAGAACACCAACCAAACAGGCTATCCTTGACAACAGAAAGCATTATTATAGCCACAGAGTATAGTCTGTAGAACCTAAAAATGAGGATAAAAATCAGGTTCAGAAGTCTGAATTTTTTTTTGCTGTGATCCCATTCAAATTTTTATAATGGAAACACTGAACAAATGCCACTTTTTGTTATTTACATTGCAAGGCCACAATGGTGAATGACACCTCTAACCTTTCCATTTCTTATAGCTTCCCTGTATATAGCTGGATTGGTATTAACCTGGTACTCTGAAGATTTCATCTTTGCTTCTTGTAAAACTCCAGAGGCCTGAATTCACAAATGTTGTACACAATTTGAGGAAACAAAATAACCAGGCATTAGAAAGGATAATATCTGATAATGTTTTGTCAGAGCAGATGGGATGACAACATTATATGCTCTGCTGAAGAGCTAAGACAAGAGTTGTGAGTAAATTTATAGACTTAGAAAATTAAACCTTCTTTTTAATCCATAAATTGAAGTATTTGAGTATTCTTTGAATATAAGATAAATATATAAACATGAGTTCTTTGAATATCCTACTGTTAGTTTGTCAAAACCTTGTTATTAAATGCACTTGATAAACTGATTGATTGTAAGTTGCCTTCTGAAACTACAAACAGACTGAAATGTAAGCACATCAGATAATTTTTGCTAGTTCTACATCATCTACTCAATGAGAGCATGAAGAGCATCGGGAATCAAGTATGAAAAATCGTAATTTATTCCTTCAGTATCTGCTATTTACAAGCAACTTATGATTGTGCTGTGGTTTAAGACAATATTCTGAGCAAAATGACCTCGAGACAGTGTCAGAAGAGATTTGTTATCTTAATAAAAAAGTTATTTTATTATACTAGCCAGGTTAGAAAGATTTACAATCCAACAAGAGTAACTAAAACCATCACAAAACAATTGTGTTCATTCAGAGTCTGGACAGCCGGGATTCATCTGGCTACCTGAATTCTTACTGTGTCAAGTAACTGACCAGGATTCTCACTTTAACTACCGCCCATTTTTTGCTTTGACATAATAGGATGCCTTTAAAGGTAAGCTGGAGCTTTCTGTTTTACCAGTACATTCAGAGGAATGAAGCAGGGTGACTCTGCTGGGGTCCACATGCTGTCTTCCCACACAATACACATGCTCCAAGGGCCAGTCTAGGGGGAAAGTGCCAGGAAAGAAAACCAAGCAGGAAAGACTACAATTCCACTTTGTTCCTTGTTAAGAGCTGCACAAACCCAGTCAATATCAGCTAGAGAACAAAGTTAAGAAAAACAGAGGGTCAGCAAATTTCTGTAGCAGCTGCTACTTGTGAGGGCTCTGCACTGCCCTATTTGCTCAGAGAGAAGCTGATTCCAGGATAAAAGAAAGGAAGAGAACAGTGCAAACTGCCAATACTGTATCACTATTTGGAAACACAGCGTGTGCCTTAACAACCTGGCTATGTCCCACACTAGTGGTCAACCAGTGATGATACAGGAGGAGCCATTCAGCCAGTCATGCAGAGGTGACAGCAAGTCTGGTAATACGTAACTAGGGGTCATTACAGCTCACCATGGTGAACAGAAGTTAATTTTAACTCGGGAAGAATGACACCAGGCTTGTCTGGTTCCTGCAGATAGTCACTGCCATGTAAAAGGCAATTAGGAATCAGCCATAAGCCAGACTGTGGGTACTCTCATGAACGAGCTTTAAAAATGAAAGAATTGCAAGGAACAAAGTTGTTCTTCTGAGGATTGGCCAACCCATGCTTATATAAGACATGTCGGCACCAAAATCTCATTTAGCAGCCATACTCTGCAGCTGATGAGGAGACATACACCTGAAACAGCTTTGAATTTTAACAGTGAGAATTATTTTTTCCATTTTTTTCCCCTTAGAATATTTTTAAACAGACTCACAAACAGACTATCCAGTTAAAATATCTGGACCTACGGATGTCAAACAAGACTATACCAACTAATCAAAGTAGCTGACTGTTCTCTTTAATGTGACACAACACTCTGGACACTGACAGTGTATGAAGAGATCAACAACAGAAAGACATAATACAGACTACCTGGATTATACCAAATTTGCCTGGATGAGAATTTGGGGGACAGCATATGTAGAACATGACCTCTGCTCTTTATAATCTGCTTAAATCAGGCTTTCATTTAAATCTGCACTGTCAAGGCACTATTTTAACATTTTTCAGGGCATATATGCAATATGTGCATGCTGAGACCTCACAGGTCACATAAATGCCAAGGCTGTTTGCGTCCTTGCTTTTTGACAGCAGTACTTGTCAGCAACACTTCCCTGAAACAAAGTTTTTTACCTCCCAGACAAAGTAAATCATTATAAAAGTAATTAAAATAAGCGAAAAACTCAGGAAAACTGCATTCTACTAACTAGTCAGAGCAACTTGAAAGAACCTGAATTTACCCAGCTTGGTGCCTTCACCTGGTAAATGTAAGCCCAGCTTCCCTGAGAGTTTGAGGTAGCTGCTTTACCTAGCCTGATTAGACTAGCCAAGGGCTCATATAACTTATAATAATTTTGGTTTCAGATTGCTTTCATTCTCCCTACAATCCTGTATCACCTGAGAAAACATCATGTTCCCCCTGATTCATGGAGAGTTGTGCTCAATGTTGTAATTTGCTCGAACAGTGATTATGTGCAAGTGGGAGAATTTCACAAGCAAAATGTCTTGTCAGTGAAAATAGCAGCTTTACTCCTACATTCACTCAGCAGCAGGAGGCAGAAAGTATCCTGGGGTTTTTGAATTATTGCTGAAATGCACTCCAGATGCCTGCAGAAAGACTCCTAAATATATACCTAATTGCCAGTTTCTTTTGTCTTAGCCCTGCTGTTAAACAACCTTCAAACAACAGCATTTGATACACTTTGAATTCTTTATTAGCACCTTTATGCAAAATTAAATGGCACTTGTGCAAAGCAGCAGCACAACAGCACGCCAGTGCTTCGGAAGTGACGTCTCTGGAAGCCTGTCTTGGGCATTCACCTTCCTGTGTGGGGGAAGTTTTCTTATAAATTACAGTCTTCCTTTTACATTACATGCACACTGGTTTTATATCTCTCAGCTTTTATGCTGAGAGATTTGCATATTTATATAATATTAATCAGGCACCAAATTTTGCTATTTTGAATTTTCAGCAAAGGAGAGCAAAACTGTGCTTCCTGGCCTGCTGCCACTCCACTGAGTCATCTTTGCTGACACGCAAACTAATGGGGGTGAAGATTTAAAATTGCTGTTTCACAGAGGAAAAGGATTTGGGAGAGACAAGCTCATGCATCCCATGCTTCAGCCCTGGTAACTCTAACTCCCAGATGCATTGCCTACAGTACAGCTGAGAACAATGAAACTGCCTCTGCGTGTATCTAAGGCTAACCATTAGGAATACATACATCAAGGCTTTGGTCTGGAAATAAAACGGGTCTTAAAAAATCAAAAATCATATACACCACACTAAACTACTTGCATATTCAAATAAATAAATGTACTTTTCAATAATTAAGGAATATTGAGGTTTGGGCTGGTATAGACTTAGTTTTCTTCATGGCAGGTAGTACAGGGCTATATCCTGGATTTGTGCTGGAAACAGTGTTGGTAATTCCAGGATGTTTTTGCTATTGCTGAGCAGTGTTCACACAGAGTGAAGGCATTTTCTGCTCCTCACATGGCCCCACCAGAGAGGGGAATGGGGGCACATAAGCAGTTGGATAGGGACACAGCCAGGACAGTTGTCCCCAGCAGACCACAGGGATATCCCACACCACACAGTGTCATGCTCAGCATATAAACCTGGAGGAAGATGGAGGAAGGAGAGGATGTTTGGAGTGTCAGTGTTTGTATTCCCAGGTCACCATTTCACATAGAGCCCTGCTGTCCTGCAGATGGCGGAACACCTGCCAGCCCACAGGATGTGGATGAAAGCCTTGTTTGGCTTTCTTTGTGTGCACAGCTCTTGCCTTATCTATTGAACTGTTTTTATCTCAGCTCATGCATTCTCTCACTTTTAACCTACTGATTCTTTCCCCCATCTCACTGGTGAAAAGTGAGTGAGCAGCTTCATGGGCCTTTGTTGGCAGCTGGGGTTAAACCATGACAGGGGAGAGAGAGACAGAGGGATCAGCAGGGTAACCACTCTGGTTGTGACAGGGAGTACACAGCGCACTATTGGCTGCTGCATTCCTGTTGATGGACAATCCCTGGCTCAGTTTTCTTTGCACTCTCCCTTCATCTATTTCTATATTGATAATACCTGTTTTGAGCTTTCTCTTTTCTACATTAAAGAGTCCCACCCGTCTCAGCCTTTCCTCATGTGAGAGGTGCTCCAGTCCCCTAATCAATCTTGGTGACTATTTGCTGGACTGTCCCCAGTAGCTCTGTATCTCTCTGATGCTGGGGAGGCCAGAACTGGACACAGTGCTCCACGTGGCCTCACGAGGGCAGGTAGAAAGGACAGATCACCTTCCTCAGCCTGCTGCCCACACCCCTCCTAATGCAGCCCAGGAAACCACCAGCCTTCCTTACCAGCAGGGCACAGTGCTGCTCATGTTCACCTTGGTGTGCACTGGAACCCCCAGTTGCTCTGGTGCAAGGCTGCTTTCCTGATGGTCAGCCTCCAGAAAATACTGGTCTGAGACTTTGCACTGCTTTTGCTGAACCTTTGAGGTTCCTGTTGGCTGTATCTCCAGCCTGTTGAGGTTCCTTTCCTTTGGATGGCAGCACAGCCCTGTGGTCTATCAGCCATTCCTCACAGGTAGGAGCATGAGCAAAATTCCTGAGGGTGCACTCTGCCTAATCATCAAGTAATTATTGGATTATGTAATTACAAGTCAGCAATTTCATCATAGAAGGTTATCAGGTTGGCTAAGTACGATTTCCCCTTTGCAAATCCATCCAGTCCTCATCTGACTGAGCCTTCCCTGAAGCACGGTCATGTAATGCAGTCTCCAGTGGCAGAACTGCACTGGTGAAACAGGGTCCTCCCTTCATTTCTCAATATGAAATAGAATGCAAGAGAAAGGTGAAAATCCCACAAGCAGGAACGTCGCCATTTTTCCTATCTGAGATCTGAAACCAGAAAAACCAGCTTATCTCATTTACAGAAATTCAGTGAATGGCCCATTTGACTTCAAGGAAGGACTGAGGAAGGGAAACAAACCTGTTTAAGAAATAATCGCCCCTTGAAGAAAATAAAAGGTGTTTCTAAACATGCAGTTTGTGAGTCTATCCATTTTCATGTTTTGTCATGGTTGCTCACCAGCTCAGCACAGTAGGGAGGAGGCATTATGACATGATCTTTGGAGTCATCAAATGCTAAATGAGACTTCTATATTGTAGAGATAAGCAGAACTGGTGACGGTGACACAGCTCCCTAAGGGCACCTTGGTCTTACCCTGCCTGCATTAACAAAACCTTGAAGAGATATCATTATAGAGGTTTTGAAAGGAAAGTGTGGCAGAGAGGTTGACACTGGCATCTGCAAATCCTCTGCATATCTGAATAAGGGGCCCAGTGGTAATCTCTCTAAATAAACTCTGCAAAGGATACAACTTCTGTCATTCTTGGTGTTTCCCAAGAATAAAACTGTCACTGTTATCTACTAATGCAATGAGAGACCTCTCTTACTTTCCTAGAAACACAGATATCTGTGCTAATTCTGTTTATAAAAAAGAAAGGATTGAGAACAGAAAAGAGCCAAGGTAAACACCTTCTCTCAGCCCTCCTCATACAGAGTGCACAGGTTGCAGAAAAACTTCAATGCATTTTTACATGGAAGTACACCCATGTGCTTCCTAAATAGCCATCTGCCCTCTGGATGCAGAAGATCGTAGCCAAAAACTCAAGCGTCTACGTTCAGTTTGTGTGCATGCATGTCTGTGCACCTAGCAGAGAGTACGTACAAATAAAAGCAGCTGAGTGGGAAGATGTGAGACTACAGTGAGACGTGTGTAACTATCTTATAGACATATGTGTTACACAGCTACCCCAAGAACCCCAACTCAAAGGAGAGGTGCAAAAGGAGTAGCCTGCAGTATTGTAATCTGCGTGGCAATAACATCCTTATACCAATTTCAGCAGGTCAGACTTTACTTGTTCCACTTTTTCTTTAAGCTGAAAATGTTCACAAAGTGTGCATTGAAAGCCATTGAGAATATCCTAACTTCAAGCTTAGCTTCTGTTCAGGTTTTTTTTTTTTTTTTTGTGACTAATATTTTCATTTTTCTCTCGCTTCTTGCCAACACAGCCAACCACCTGGTAGCCTGAAGCTATGCTGTCTCCAACCAACTTCTACCTTAAAACCAGCAGAAGCCCCAGATGCTTCTCATCTAGCATACATTAAACACAATGGAACTCTAGCAAATAGGCTATTTCAGCACCTGGTTATGTCTGAAACTCTCCCTGGTGCTTTGGGAAACAGAGTAATGGCAATGAATCCTGTTCAATTACAACACAGTTATTTCCAAGCTCGTTTGGTGCTTAGCATTTGAGGAAAACGATGTCCTTACTCACCATAAGGGATATATGCCAAGCCTACTGACAATGAAGACAATGGCAAATGTAAGGAACAGAAGGTCACTCAGTTTTTGACACTTGCAGTAGTTTGCCATTTTGGCAGCCTGCAAAAGAAAAAGATACCTTTTTACTTCCAGGAGGACAACTGAGCTCTCTTGTACTCTGTATAAGCTGTAAGAAGAAAAAGAAATCAAATTTTTATGAAATCACTAACATTTTCACTGGGCCACCTCACAGTGATCTTGGAACCCCACCAAGTAGCTGGAAAATGTCTTCTTTGAAGAAAAACCAACCCAGACTGCATAAAACTAGAGTACATATTCAATTTCTCTATTCTCCACTCAATTCCATTTTTGAGATTCTACAATTTCAGATTCACAAAAATCTTCTAAACCTTTTATTGAACTTCAGTGTGTTTATGGTGTCCTTGTCCCCAACCTTCTTACCTGCCTGTCTCTCACCTTTCCAGTATGCTCCACTGGCATTTTCAGCAGCCACCCCTTCCATATGCCCCATGCTCTCTGACTTTCTAGTGCCTGCTGTATAGAAACTTGGTCTCAATTCTTCCACTACACCCAATATCCTAAATTCTCCTGAAGCATCTCTTCTTCCTTTTCTGCCTATACAGAATAGTTTCCACCTCAAAGATTATATCCCTCCCCCTCAAGTCTTTTTCCAAGGCTCTCTTTTCAACTTCTTCTTTCTAACTTGTTGCCTTATGCTTATTTTTACATGCTTCTCTCATATGTCTTCATGCAGTCTTCTGACTCTTTCCCTGTGAAGGACTCATCGATTCATTGCTCTTCTCTGAAACGCCTCATTAAAACACTAATCTTCCCTGAAGTTTCTTTACCCTTTTCTCCCTGAAGAAAATGGTATACAGGGAAGGAAGCTTGTTTTGAGATGTCTGTGCTGCTTCCACAGTGTGTAATTAGTTTTAAATAAAAACTACTTTAATATGGGGACAGTATTCCTTCACGCTTTCTGTCAAATGTTTCCAGAGTCCACTTAAGTCACTGGGAACCCTTTCAAAGCTCCTCTCCAAGGGCACCTGCATCCAGCTCCCATACAGAGAAGATACTTGTGCAGATTTTTCAGAGTGCTAAGAGAGAGCAAAATTACCACAACTATGCACACAGAATACTATTCTCAATGCAGAATTCAAACCAGAGAAACAGATAATCTAGATGCCAAAACCAAACCTGCACTTTTGGATGATACCAAATTTTTGCAATGCTCCTACTGAAAACCTGAAGAATATTCCTCACTAAAGAAACCAAGTTAGGAAGCTCACAGAATATGAGGAAAACCACCAGTGCTGCAAAGAAAACATAACCCTCCTGAATCAGCTCCATTTTCTGGGGGACACAAGTGACTTTCCTAGCAGTTTGTACTCACAGCCTAGTTTGAAGGGAAAGAGAATCTTTTGGTGACAACATGCAAAGCCGAAGTATTACTAACTTTTTGATTTTCAGATGATGGAAAATTCAGTCCAGGAATTCTGGATGTATTTCCATGGTTGCAGTCTAAAAAACTGGTTTCATAGTGTATGAAGCTGATACTAGTATAGCAACTTGTAGTAGTAGCATGTAATTTCTCAAAAACAGTACAGCTATCAAGACATCAATTCTCAAATAACAAATTATAATAATTTTACAAATTATAGTGATAAAGCAAGACTACAAAAAAGGCAAAAGAATATGTTGCTGTTGGTTAGAATTTGGCCACCTAAGACAATACAACACAATTTTCTGTGTTTAAAAACTATGACCACAACTGAGTAACACAGCTCTATGTATTCCTGAAAATCCTACTGTGGTTCTTCCATACTTCCAGATCCTGAAGATCTGTGGACAAAAATCTCACCTCCAGCATTTCCACCAATGCACAATACTTTTTGCAATGAGAATAGCAAAAAATGGTACATTCCAGCTTTCCACTGCGCATGCTTCATTAGGAAATGGTAGATGGAAAGAATCTAGTGGCCTCCAGAAATAGCTTTTCATTTTTACCAATATGTAATAAGTAACACAAGTCAGGTGTTACACAACCAACCCATCATGGCAAGATACTTAATCAAGTTCTTTTGCAGTTTGCTAGTACTTTTCCTCTGCACTGACTTTCCCCTCAGTAACGTCAGCAGTGTGCAAGAGCCCATCTCCTCTCATATAGCACCAGGGCTGTGATCCACTGCCCTTGCAGAATTTCCAGTCAAAACAAACTGAAAGAATTGACTAGAAAGACCACTTCAATTACGCGCCTTATGAGGAAGCATATTTGCTGGATGTTTGCAACTCAGGTGAGAATACCAGCAATTCCTCTTTGTCTTAGTGAATAAACAGAGGGTAAGGTGTTAGCTAACCTATTACAGTGTTTTTATAGTTCTACAGACACTGGTCTGATTGAGAATAAACATCTTTAAGTACTTCTTTCTGGTGGTGAGAAAAGAGGAATGAATAAAGTTTAGGTGAAATCACAGCTAGCTAAACACATTCCAAAACCAGAAAAATACACTTGCCGATATGTAATTATTTCTATCAGGAGAAATCCACATTCGCTTTTGATTTCTATCTCAGGCAGTCATGTGCCTTCCAGATTAAAAAAAAAAAAAATTAAAAATAAAACTGTATTTACAGCACTACTGAATCAGAATGCCAGAATCTTGATTTTGCAATAGGTGACTCACACAGTGAGTCTATATTCTGGCATAACAGGATCCTTGCAGGTACTTGAATAAAAAATAACTTCAGACAAAATAGTTATTAACTTTGGAGGAGAGTTCACAGACAGCCAAATACCAGCATGACCCAGAGCTGTCTAGTAACTGATGCAGATAAACGATGAAATCTCTAAATTGCCACTATGGAAGTTGCAGACCATCTTGACGTTAAAGAATTTCAATCATCCCTTCTTCTCCAAATCCAACTGCTTAATGCCGGTACTAGGATCCAGAGGCATGGGAACCTGGAAAATCAGAGGTCAGCTCACTGGCCAAGCCCAAACAGCCACTAAATTGTCCAACAACCTCTGCTCAGCAAAGTGGAGCTGAACCACACTGTGACACCTTGATTCTTTTGGAAACAGGGTTATCGCTCCACACACCGTGTCAGAGGGGTTAAGAAGCAGGTGACCCACTGTCAACCACTTCCCAGATTTTGCAACTTTAGCTGTTGATTTTACCATGTTGTATTTAAAATCTGCATGCAGCCCTCCCTGGCATGCAATGCATTACCAGTCTCTGCTCTGTACAACCAACTTATCAAGTGATAAACCAGTTGGAAATCAGAAACATGCACTGCTACAAGCACAATATATTTAAGCAAGGAAATACACTCTATTAATCATCATTACCATCCTGAACTGGCTTAGGAAACACTTGTTCTGCATAGCAAAAAGATTCTACCAACTGACAGGATGACATACCAATTATCTCACCTCTAGGAAAATATCAGATGCATCATGGAGACATAAGATCAAGGTTCCCACTCGTGTCAAATTGGTTATATATGAGAAGGTAATCAGGGTGATTGCTACAACGTGATGTGTAAACATGATTCCAAAATCCTAGAGCAGCAGAAGCAAGGAAAAAAAAAACCCAAAAACGAAAAAACAATGAAGCAAACACCGATATTCAGTACTCATACACAAAAATGGATGTTTCTTAAATCCAGCATTATGTTTAAGTTAGAAAAAGATATACTACTATAAAAGATATATCTACTATATAAGTGCATTACATACCTTGCTCTATATTTCATTTAGACTGAATAAAATAATCATTGTATGTTAACAAAATAAAAAATATTATTGAAAGCTAGGCAATGACTACACTTCTTAGTTCACAGTAATTTAACTTAATAAAGTAAACATTTGCAATTGAAGTTACTCTGGAAAGGCATATGTACATACAAATCAATCCACCATACTTTTTAGGCACTGAGTCACATACAAATATAATGATATGCACAACAAATTGCCAAATAATGCACCATTCAGAAGAGAGAAAATAGCAACAAAGGAACACTAAACGCATTTCCAGTGCACTAGGACAACAGGCACCTGCCAAGGATAACTGAGAGAATTCCAGATCCAGGCTTTTATTTGTTTGTTTTTAATCAAGGTGCTTTGTCTTCACGCTGTAAAGGGTCAGAAAAGTCTTCAAATGAGCTGGTGCATCTCCTCCTAATTGGTTCCAATCCGCTGCCTTCCAAATGATGCAGGCTAGCTGGTCTCCAGATAACTTGCAGTTATTTGGCAGAAAGTAACTGTTGCTATTGAAAAATCTGCAGCAGTGAACCTCCCAGAAGTAACATCACACTCCCAGATACTTGCCAAGGGGCAGATATAGCAGAAGGAATGACCTGCCTGCCTGGACTACGCTCCCAGACTAATTAACAAGAGAAAAGGACCTGCAGAAATGAGGCTCTTCTCAGAAAGGCACTGAGTCAGTCAAAAAGAAGTCTTGTTGGCATTTGCTGAACTACCTGCACTGCTTTGAGAAAGTGACCTTAAGAAAAGATCACAGGCAACATTTAACTGGGAAGTTTCTCTATGGACCAGATGCAAAGTTTGTTCCACAGCTCCCAGCAGACCTAGTGGCTCTCATGGAGAACTGTCTGAAGGGAGAGAGATCCAGGCAGACAAAAGGAGCAGCTCCTTCAGGCAGCCTGCTCACCAAGTGTATTGGGAGGTGGAATTTGGCTTTCTGATAGCATTCATGGGCCAGTCCTGCTGAGCTGTGGTAGTCTTCAGCTAAGCAGCCCACAGCACAGAACCCAAAACTGAGACCCTTTAGAGAGGCAGCACCTGATTTACAAAGGAACTGCAGGTCCACACGTTGGGCCCTATGGAAAGTGCCATGAGCTCCAAGTAACACAGTGCCAACTCTGGAAGAGCAGCAGCTACAGCCCCTGATGGCACTTGTCTCTTCAGCACTGAGAGAAGTAACTGCACAGTGTTCCCACACTCCTCTTTGGGAATGTAGCAGGCACCACTGCTTTTAAGGACATGCACTGCCACTGCCTCTCAGTACCAGCACTTGCCTTCACTGCAATGTACACCTGAAGTCCATGGAAAACCTGCAGCATGAGCAGTCTCACTAACTGAAGAGGGACAGGACCTGCTCCCAGCCTATCACTTTATATTTAATGCTATCAGGTGCTACAAAATCGTATTTCCTACTACTCAGTAGGCACTGCCAGTATCTCCAACACAAAACTGAGGAAGGGTAGGAGGGCAGGGAAGGGGAGAAAAGAGATAAAAAGACTAAAACCAGAGACTTGTATGCCAGTTTAGTAAACACCCAACATTTCTCAGCTAGGTTATCTGGCCCCCAGCAGCATGGAACACAATAAAACACATTCAGCAGTCATATCAAGCCATAGCTTTAAATCCATTTTTTTCAAGCTGACAGAAGAAAAAGATGAAGGATCTTTCCCTTTCTGAGTGTCCTAAGGGAAAGCAAGAGTATGGCATCCTAGTAATTTCAGGAACTACAAACCCACAAATGGAGACCATTTTAGCATGTCACAGTAATAAAAACAGCAAAGCACCTACCTTATTCCCTGGGATTAGAAGCTACTAGCTACTAGCATTCTCCTATGGCCATAGTGCAGCCTAGCTCTTTACCTCCTTCAGCTGCAAATACTATGGCACTGTTCTGAATTTTCTGTCCAAATGCAATTATGTTAGTGCATAGGCAGTCCGAATGGGGCAAAATGTCAAGTAGAAAATCTCCTCTGTTTTCACAGCTGACACATTTATGTTCTACAAATATAAGATTTCCAATCCCTCTTGGATATTCTTCAAGGCATTCCTGACAATATGGATTATTCCTAAGCAATCCTAATGCTCTTGGGCAGCAGTCTTCTGCATTTTTGCATGAGTCTTCTTAAAGAAATGCTGTTCAGGGAACTCCTTCTGTAGTGATGTTTCTTAAAAGAGACAATTACTTGAATCTGCCATCTCTGAAACTGAGATGCTGGACTGACCTACAGAAAACTGTTAGAAAAAGGTAGCAGTGATATAAATAAGACTGCTTTGTTATTGGGATTCTCTCTTTCCAGTTTGTGACATTTCTTTAAATTATTAATTAATACTATGCCCTGAAGATGCTACCTGTTAAGATTTTAGTTATTCCCAAGGGTAATGAGCACACAGATACTAATGGGACAAATCCCTATAATGCCAAGCGGTACTTGTGTTCCCAGCTTACTGCAGCACTTTCAACCATATATAGCAGACGAGCAGCTGTACAGGAATGGGCTTTTAAATTTTTTTTAGTTGATGTATTTCAAATCGTATGTATGTTTGAGAAAGATATATTTATTTACAGAAGATTTGCAACCTCCAGTTGTAACTGCTGGACAACGTCATGTGGCTATGTGATGAAAATCTGTGGCTAAGAATAGAAGAAAGAACCTATTCCAGACAATATCAGTGGGAAGAACACAGGGCAGACAGCAGAGAAACCCCATGGGTCTCAACTTGTAGACAAGCCCTCTGTAATTAAGGCTTCTGCCACCCACATTTGTTCAACATGCCACACTCACTGACTGAACTGCCAAGTGGCTATGGAGCATTAGTGCCGCTGAAGGGCAAACCATCATCTTCATGGCTTGTATCACAGATCAACAAGGGAAGGAAAGGTCTGCAAAACATATGCAATCGAAATTGCTTCCACTGAAACAAAATAAATCAATTCTGGGTCTCTTTTTTACCAAGAAAAGTCTCTTTGAAGAAAGAGATCTAGTATCCAAATTCAGCAAAATATAGTGTAAATTTTCTAGAATCAAAATTCAGTATTCAAGAAAATTAGCAGCTACAGATAATTTTATGATTGGAATGAGTGAACAGTCACCACAAAAACCCCAAAAACCAGAAGCTCTAGGAATTGCCAAATGCTTGGAACTAAAAGGCATGAATACACAGAAAGGTCTCCTACATCTTCTACAAACCTGTGAAAACACAAAGTAGAGATTTTATACATTCCTTTAAATGTACCTGTCAAAAATTTTTCTGTGAAACAATACTTCAGTTATCCAGGAAGCATGTAAATAAGCTTCACTGCTTTTAAGGTTCATCAGGTGCTTATGAAACTAGCAGACTTCTCTCATTTGTTTTTTCAGTGTTTAACAAAACAAGAGTATGGGAAGCTGGACAAAGATGATAAAACACCAATTCGTATTAGGTTGCAGTCTTTGAAGATGAACACCCTTAAGGGTAGAATATCATTACAGCAACACAGTAGATATTTATGAAGCTAAAAACATGCCAGTATAAAACTGTAATACACACAGTCCACTGACTTAATGTCAATAGTAGGTATGTGCAACAGCCTAGTTTGCTCACACCTCCAGTCAGGCAAAGACAATCTGGTGGAATTTGTAACACCTAAATAAAGACAAACAAATATCAGAAAAACCCCTGGAAATAATTTTTGAAGTAATCCATTTGCTATAAGAGAAGAATAAAACGGAGATTGAAAAGAGCAAGTACATCTGTCTTGAGCTACAGCAAGTAAAAGACCAGTGCTGGAGTTGGGCCAGTGCCGGGTGCTGCTGCTTTCAGCAAGGACACACTGCACCTCTCCTTCAGAAAAAGCCAACTACATGAAAAAAAGCATCTGGCTGAATTCCTGCAGTGCACAAGACTGCCTGGGCACTTCTGACCATCCCAGAATATAACACAGCCACTGCTGCTGAATTTAAAGTATCTAAAACAATAACCAAGACTTAGATAAAAGTATTCCTTTCACTGTAACATTAAAACATCAACAGTTTACTTGGGTTGAGAACTGTTAATCTGCTCCATACAAGCCAATTGTGAAATATTACAATAGCATATGGTATTAGCCAGCAAATTTTCTGCTTCTTCCTGTTAAACAGATCCCTGTTTCATATCGGCACCATTCCACACATTGCATATTGGGTGCATTACAAGGTTTCCACATTTTTTTTAAACTAAACCTTCTTTTAAAAGAGTACTATGGTGTTGCAAGAGCTGGTGTCTCTGTCAAGCTTGTACTCCTTTTTGTCAACTACTGTAAGTCTTTAGTACTAACATTTTTCAACTCAGTGGATTTCCTTGGCAGCTTACACTCACAGACAGTTTTACCGTGTGACACCAGGGCACAGCTGAATTTCTCTAGTCTGATGTTCCTCGTAATCAATTTTGCTTACACTACAAAAGAACTGTCTCCACAGTCCAAACTGAGTGATCTAATAGGTTATAAATATGGCATCTCCACTGTTTCCTGCAGAGTGCTGATAATGAAAGGCTTTTGACTTGCTGTCACTGCACTGCAGATGTTGTGCTCCTGCTCTCTGCTGGACACTGCACGTTCTCAGACACAGCAGATGCACGGGACACTGCTAGGATCTGGTGCTCTGAGTTCAAGCATTGCACATCTGTGGCTGGGATATTACTTGGCTGTTAGTGATCCACTTTCCCACCTCCATGTCCTATCCTATTTCCAAAGCAGGTTGCTCTGAAGTTTTTCTGATAACAAGTCATTTATATATAACTAAGAAACAGACTTGGCACCTGCAGCTTACTATATCAGTCAATATTACTTTTGATTTAAATTCATCTCCACTATCATACAGCTCCCTTGAGCACTGTTTCTCTTTATCTCTGGTTTTTGAAATAGTGAAGTTATACTCATTGCAAGCTCATGATTAACAGAATGTTTAGCATCTACAGACAATGCAAGCAAGGGATTTACAAGTATTCCTCATAAATTGGTTGTTTTATTCACAATTTATCCTCCAATATGGATTTAAATTTTGTGGACTCTTTCTTGAGATTTCTACTTCTGGAATAATCTCAAAATCCAAATAGAGGAGTGTGTTTGTATATAGGTAGCTCTGGCATAGGACTCCTAGGAATACACTGTAGTTTCAAATGGAAGATAAGTTTATTCAGATCATACTGCATCCTTCATTTATTCTTTTCAGAGTTATGCTCCTGCTAAAATTCTAATAAACGGGCGGTTTTCCATTAGCATAGCCTACAATCATTTATTTAAATGAGAGCTGAAGGAGGCACATAAATATACTATAAAATCATTTCAAATGTATAAAAAATTAATTTTGAAACATTAAAGCCCCTGCAAGAGTAGCTCAAAGAACTGTTATTCTAGAATAACTGTTGTGCTGCTTGTTCTGCTATGGACTAGGATTCTCTTTGGAGGAGAGAACTTGGAATATGGAACAGGTTGCTACTGATTCTGGAAAAAGATTTCTATTTGGACGGAGTTATATTTTTTTTCATTAACAGCCCTCTAATAGCAATGCTCAGCTACTTGAAATTTCATAACTGTAAGGGTAAAATTAAATATAACATCACTTTTTAATATTAAATGTATCCCTGTTTTCACTATCCTTTTGAAGAAAAAATGGCAAGCCCTCATAGATCTTCTCTTAAAAAGTGATACTATGAATTTATGAGGCAATCTTGCTCTTTTTTATTGGAATTTCATAATTTAAATCTTAGAATAAACAGTACATCTACCAGATACAACCTGTTGAATTCCATTCAAGTCACTGTATGAAAGCAGAAGGTTTTTTTGGCTTCTGCTATTTGCCCTTCAATATTTGATTGCTCCAGGTTCTTCTTCCCATGTGCAGAAAAAATCCACATTATAGCAAAAAGGAACAGAGTAAGACAGTCTCAGTCTCTCAGTGATTACTATCTGCAAGAGCTGAACCCTAGAAATTACTGTATTTCCAGTTCACTGCATATGTAATACAGGTATTCCTCCAGTCAAGAATGATTATGTTAAAGCTTAAAGCTTTTATTGGTTTTAGTCTCATTGTTCTTACCTTTCTTCTGACGTCAATGAATTGAGAAAACATTAAGGACCAGTAGAATGACAATTCAACCATGTAGTAATAATGAAGGTCAGGCATCAGTGGCTGAAAGATGGAGATGAGAAAAGGTTAATACAGTCTAACTGACATTACAGGCAGCTGGAGTCTATAGGAGACATGTTTTATCACAGGGCACTATCGAATTATACATAAGCATCCTATGTAAAAAAAAATAATGATGGCTCTGGAGTAGACTGAATTCTGAGTACTCCTAAGTCTGTTTTGAAAGTTTACTTGAAACATCTTGCTGTGCATCAGTAATGTGAGTTTAAAGCATAGCAAAAAAACCCAATGCTAGAGCAGACTAGAAAAGAAGTAATGCTAGTGTATATCCCATCTGCTTATGATGAAAAATGCAGGCTTTGAGCAGAGCTCTTTCTAATATAAATGCCTGATTTTGAAGAATTTAACCATTTTATGGGGACATATTAATATTTGGAAAGAAGAAAATAAAATAAATTTATCCAAGCATCTTGTCTGATATATGACATGGTTACAGAGACGTTTCAAAGTAAAAGAAATAAAAATAATAATGCACAACCAAAACCAACCTGGGGTAACTTCAAAGAAGGTAACTGGTGGCACACTTAAGCTGTTTGGCCCCCAGCCTAAGAGAGCCAGTCCTAGGAAATACTCTAATTTGTGCTAATGTGCCTCCATGACAGTCACATCTTCCATGGCAGTGATAGAGAAGGACACTGGCAAAGGAGAAGCTCCTGAGGGCAACTCCCAAGGGATTAAATAAACCATCTCTAGAGCTGCCTGCACTGGCACAACTATGCACCCAAGCAGGGTATGAGCTGTTTCCATTGGCAAGAGGGATTTCAGTTGCACCTTTTATTCCTACTGCCTTTTGCAGACAAGTTTTTTGCAGCTGAAAACCAGTCCCTGGATTCCCAGAAAATGCTCTATGGGTGTTATTTTAATGTAGACATATGCTTATGCTTTATGAAAAATGTGTACACTCAAAGTCAATCCTTTAAAGCGAATTCTTGGGTCAGTATAATCCTTTTCTGATTTAGAGAGGCTGCCAATAGACTTTTAAATAGGTGTAATCAAAAAAAGGAAAGAAAATAAGAGCTTGCAATGAACTGCAACTATTACACTCATTATTGCAAGGGAATTCACTGGGGAAAATTTCTAGTAAAAAAAATTAAGATTGTCAGCTGCTTTCTTAACAATAGCATTTGTATTTCTAAACCCATACATAGTGATAGTGTAGGGCAATTCTGAAGATGCCATGGATTCCCTCTTGGATCTATAATGTGTTTAACCTAGTTCAAATGTTAGGTTTCAGTTCTCCATAGACTTAACATCAATAGAAGTGTCCTGTGCTTATGGCTGTGTTGTCACCCAAATGATCCATTTAACTGTATCTACAGTAAAGTCCAGCTGGATTTCTGCTTTGCATTGTTGAGTAATTTACAAAGGAGTTGGAGCAAACAAAAGATTAGAAATTTTATCTAGTTATGGAAAAAACAAACAAAACAAAACAAAACCAAAACCAAAACCAAATTGAAAGCCCAATACTAAGTCCTGATTAGCACCCAGTAGACATTTTTATCTTCCAGACAATGATTTTCATGATGAATTTAATTTGAAAATTTGCTTTATGTTGGACCCTCACCACTACTAGAATGATATTAGACATAGAAATTTTAGCTCCCACACTGTAAAAGCTGTAACCAACTTTCTAAATGATCTTCTTCTTCTGGTAAGTCTGGTAAACATACATTCTTCAATCAGTAAGATTCCTGGTCTTTTGTTTTACGTCAACTTCTTATTGCATGTAATAATACAAAAATAATGGAAAACGGAGCTCAGAGGCACCAGTGACTGTAGCCATACCAATCTAAGAAATACTTGCACGTAAAATTTCTGAGGGATTAAGTTTCAACACTTCCCCCATTCAATTTCTGCTGCTGCTTCCTTAATGTTGTTTGGTTCACCCTCAAGTCTCTGGGTTGAATTTAAGTCATTATTTCTTCTGAGGCTACATGACCAAATTCCTTCAGCCTTTCTCAGATCAAGATTTCTGCTGCACTGTATCCACTGAACTACTTCCAACAGATACATAACCTTCAAGAACAGTAGCATCTAAACACAGTTCTCTTGTTCATCCTGTTAAGGGCTGTTCACTGTCAGAGGCATTCATGTTTCGCACAATCCTCTTCTTCATACTTTCCAGTCTGGCAATTACTTTCTTTCCCCCTTCCCTGCTCTTTAAGGGAAAAAATAATATATATATATAAATAATATAAATAACATATTATTTATATATATAATATATAAATAATATCTCTCTCTCTCTATATATATATATATATGCCCTAGACAGGTTAAACTCCTTAAATTGCAAACTCTTATCTGGAGCTTTTGGAATTCAGTGTGTGAAATTCAGGTGTGATAGCTATGTTCATCTTTCCCATCTTGAACTCAAGCAAGACGAGAACTATCTAGCTCTGAAATGCTGAGTAGCCCATTCACACAAACATATTGGCACAAAGCCCCAGCACAATAAAAACAGAGCTCTGCAGAAGTGCCATGCTTGTTTTTAGACAGCACTGTAACTTTTACCTGATATGGATACCCGCTCCAGCACTGCCTGGTATTCCAAAGCCAAGGTGTCTGAAACAAAGAAAAAACAAAACAAAGGTCTGTACGCACTACTTTGTGCAATGTTAAGTGTATATGTTTAATACCAATGAAGGACAAAAATATAAGAATAGCTTAAAATTTGCATTTTTTATAGAAGCTATGAAAACTGAACAGAACAAGGAGACTTCTCAGAGTCACACAGCATGAATTAGAGCAACTTGCCTGTTTTTCTTTGGTACCCCATGACCTTACTTTCACAGGAGTGCAGACTGAATGTAACTGGCTCATGCTTGGATGGTCAGAATCCACACTACCTTCTCAAAAGCACAGGAAATTTAGCCCTCAGGCTGCTCAAATATTTTAAAGAAGGTTCCTTGCATGTGCCATTATATATAAGCCCTCTTCCATATAGGATCCATCCTTCATCCCTGCCACATTAGCTCAAAACAGCAAATAGTACCTTCTGCTTTCCTGGCTGAAGACACGACCATCCAGAGATGATAGATTTTGCTATCACATGGAAAATACTCTCATATATTATGGCAACATGGAAGATGCCAGAGACAAATTTATTGCAGCATGCATCCACAGACTCTTGCATTGCAAAAAGGTGGGCAAACTAAAAGGCTTGGGAAGATTAAGCTCTCTTATGCTTCCTGTTTCTTTGCTGCTTTCATGACATTTATGTGATTATTTCTCTTTCAATGCCACAGGAGAGCCTTTTAAATCTCTTACTGTAAGCATGTTGTTTCTTCCAGAGTTCTTTAGTTTTTACCACCTTTTCTGAGCAACTAAGTGGATTTGAGATAGAAAATACCATATGGTATTTCATATACCATATACACATACACATTCATATACACAACATACTCAACCATTTGAAGTATTTCCACTTTGGGTAGTAAGAACATGACCAAATGAACAAAGAGCAAGTAGTACCAACTCCCTTTCTGTGAATGAGCAGGAGCAACTCCTTTCAGAGATGCATGTCTTGCAAATCACAGCTGCATCTCAGGTTCTGGCAGCATCTGGACCTTCAGAAGCACTTGTCTACACTACAAGTAACCACCCTAGGGCACCCAACTAGAAACATGAAAGAAAACTGTGGATTTAAGAACTTTGTGCAACTCATTTACATAACCTTATCTGCTCTAAATTCGAGTATAAAGGGGACAGAACATCATTAGTAAGTTCCCTGGGTGAAGGCAGCACTTAGAGCATACATTTACAGCACTGAATGCTTCCCTGAGATTACAGTTTTTCAAATAAATCCTCACTGTACGAGAGAAGGCATATTCTTGTTTTCACCATGAGGTGGAGCAGCTCAGCTCAGGCAAACCATAATAACAAACTCATCCAAAATACAATGGGTGAGCATCAAAGCAAGAAAATGGACACTAGGCAGAATGATTCTACCAGGTTGAGAATCAGGCTAGCTAAGAAGGATAGATACATTATATAAAAGACAGGACAAATCCTAGTCTGAATTACAGTCCAATTCCCAATTGATACTCAACTTCTGATAGTGATTTGTGTTACAGAAGACCCTTATAGCCGTTGTTGGTCAACAGTGACGAAATACGATTATTAAAGGCGCTTCCTGTATTTTTGAATCTGCCCATTAATAAATAAAAAGATAAAATAAAATTTGTACACCCATATCCCCAAAGCTCCTGAAACGGCAAAGAATAATTCTTACAGTAACCTGAGAGGTATACCAACATTTGAAGTAACAGACCTAGAGTTTCTGATATGCCTCTCACAAGGATGCTGTAAAAATTATAAAAGTCCATCCAAACTTTTGCTTCCCTCTATTAGAAATAATTTCTTCATGAAAGTAATTAATTGGTTCAAACGTCTCCACAGTATTTACTGTGCTATACAAGTTCCCCTCATTTCTTGCAAAAAAAACCCCAAAAAAACCCCAAAAGTCTTTGGAAACAGCCAAGGAAACCCCTCTGCAAGACAATATACAGAATCTAAACTATTTCTGTCTGACAGCCTCCTAAATTAGATCCATAGAAGTATTCTAGGATAATTCATAGTTTTAGACAGGTCTGAAAAGCTGTAACTGTCTTACATATCCTATTCCATGAGAGATAAGAGATGCTTCCTACCCAATTATTTTGGAGCCTAAAATACAGGTCCTAGCAAAAAATGCATATTTTTTCTCTTTCAAATATTATGACATCTTAAGGCCTCTTCATAGACATGCGTGCTGCAGGAGCTACAGATACAGAGGTTTATGTGTAATTAAAATGTTGATTGCTAAATAAAATAGGCCTCACTGGAGGAACCTACAACCACAAAGCCCTAAAGGGTATCACAAACTGACAAATGATGTAATGTGTGCATTAAGCCTCAAAGACAAATAACACATTGCAGACCACATGCCCCTTCTGAGCCACATAAGGCTCAGAAAGCCATGCTGCCATCTCAGACAAAATGCTTGTGAGTAGCTGTTTGGAAACCTAGCGGATCCTATGTAGGCAACAGGGATTAGAACAGCAGGGCTCCTACACTACCTTCTTACCCTTCTTTCCTCCCCAGTCTCCCCTCCCCTTGACTTGCCTTGGCATCTCTGAGTTGGCTCTTAACAGTTTTAGCAGCAGGGCACTTAGGTTATGCTTGGGCTGGAGGGTTTTAGGGAAGAGGTAGAGCTTGATTTAAGTACAGCCTTCCTCTCTGACCTCCACAATGAGCCCCAGACTGCACCCAACACCTACATGTAAACCACAGTTATAGCTGGACCAAGAAGCATCTTATTTAGTCCTCTGTGAACCTCACAACTGTGGAATACTCTGCAGAGGCTTCAGCTCACACAGTCTGCAGTGTGAGACCTAGACACATAAGTGAAAGCTAGATTAATCATAAAGTACCTAAGGCTGATATTCCAGGGCTCAAGTGAGTCCTGTCTGTGCTATTAGGACATGTCTGCAAGCTTCCTCACAACAGGCAAAAGTTCACCATGAAGCAAAGCACAGCTCTTCCTGAAAAGTCCCATGATGGGTAAGAAGAAAAGGTCAGTGACTTGGCTCCACAACAGACCCTCTTCTGATGAACATAAAAGCATGTTTCTGTTTTTACTTCCTGTTGAATACCCAATTTTTCATTTTATTCTTGGTATATAATCTCTGACAAAGGGATGGACATGAAGGGACTGGAGAAAAGAGGAAATGCTAAATAACAAAAAGGCCCCTCTTAAGCTGGAAACAATACTAAATTATGCCAGGCACAAAGCACCAGTCCTACAATGCTGACACCCTGAAGTACAGAACATAAAGGAGTTCAGATGGAAACTGAAGTTTTACCACACTTTGATGCAGTGCCAAATAAATGCAGTATCAATGACAGAGGAGTAAACAGCTGTTCAGTCTGTTGAGATTTACAGCATGAAGGAACAAATCACGTTAATTCCATTACAGGAGTATCTGCTAAAAACTCCAGCAAACCTCTCTCCAACTCTGTGATTAAAGAGAGCAATTTTAAAGAATTCCTTCAGAAATAAAACTTCTCTTGAGACAAGGGAATGACTGAGGATTTTGGGAAAAAAAGCCCAAAAATCCCTCCCAAATTATCTGTGATGTTTGCTGACTAAGCCAGAAGCCTTCGGTTCTTTTGTATCCATTGCTTCATTCACTTAACTCTAGAGAAAGCATCTAATTGGCCCCTGGCTTTCAGAAAGCACTAAGAAGTGAAAATCTCCAGGTCTTGCTCAAAAATTTGCTAGTATCTAGTATGTGAAAAGTCAGTTTTGATAGTAAATGGAGGGGAGAAAAAAGCAGTACAATAAAAACCTTTCCATTTGCGAGTATCACAAAGAGCTTTTATGTACCTGATTTACTCCTGACCATGCAGGCATGTTGTAACTCCTAAAAGAGTTCCTCCTAAATTCTCAGGTAAGTACAGAAAATCTTCTGAATTTTCCATCAAATAAAGGAATATAATCTGCCTGCAGTTTTTTCAGAATCCAGCATGTAAAATTCCAGGAACATGATGACAGAACCCCCACATTTCACTAGAGCCAATTTATGTTCAAAACACATTTCAAATCAAAATGAGACATCCTTAGTCCAAAAAAAAAAAAAAAAAACGATTTTATGTTGCTTTTGAAATTAGAGGGGTTTTGAACCTGTACAACAAAACCAGCACAATACACAGCATTCACTGTGTACATGTTCAGTTCTCTGCAAATTCAAAAGGCCAAGATTTCTATCTGGCTTGGTTAAATGTGTTTGAATACAATTTTATATCGTTTGTCTCTGACAGTTACAAGCAATATCAAGTAGAATGGAAATTAGCACCATTAATTATAGTCACAATAATATATACTTTTAGCAAATCTCTATTGATCTCATCTTTTTGAGGCTGATCCAGGCAAAGATGTCAAAGATGTCTCATGGCATTCATACCTACATTCATCATGCTAGAGCAGGTTCTTGCTCTTCACAGAAACAAGTGGACCAAGTAAGGCCAGAAGATTTCCTCTTCATTAGCAATGTCTTAGCCCCAGAAATGCTGTATGCAATTTGCTCTTACCCCTGGAGCAAACACTCACTGTCTGATACATGTACAATGCATGACACAGCTATACTCTTTTGCTCAACAGCAGCTGCCTTCTCCCAGCGCAGGCAGAACAGTGGCTCCTGCTCACATGGGCAGACAGACACCTCACTGTATCCTGAGCTTTACACCTCATCTACCCAAACCTGCAACTACAGCCACAAAGGAGGAGACCATGAGCTTTCTGTTCACTGCAAAATACAGTAACATTTAACACTTTTGACACGGTTTTTATTATCCAGGAAATGAAAATGACAGGTTTTTAGTCAACCGCACCTTTTGTAACATTAGCAGGAGGACAATTGTTCATAATTAAGAGTTGTTTTGGGGTGTTGCATTGTAGTTTTTTTGGTTAGGTTTTTTTTTTCTTCATTGGTTGGTTGGTTGGTTTTTGGTTTTGTGCATTTCTACTTGCCTAAATCAAATAATATCTCAATGCTTATTTTCCCCCAGTTATAACTAGGGATTATAGCATTTTTTTTCTTTTTCAGTGTATTAATAAAGATTCCTCTCGCACATCACTTGGTTGAACAAGCACTTGCTTAGAGGTGAATAAAATTCCTTGATTTCTTTTTTTTTTCTGCAACACCTGCATCCTCTTGGCATGGTATGCTGAATGGCTGCTGACATCAGAAAGTAAGTTAGATTACCTTGCAGCACAAAAAGCATCCTTCCTTAGTTTCCCCTGCCAGGGGCTCTATGTTCAACTGTTACAATCACTACACCCATGTATGGTAAACCCAAAAGATTTTTCAATAAATTAATCTCTTAGATACAAATGCCACAATGGTCCGGGGCTTCCTTCCCCATCTTCTTACTTGGCTCAATGAGGATCAGCATAACTGTAGACTACTGCAGCCTTTCACTCTTAAGGAGCATGTATATATCCATGGAAATACTCACTTCTGCATATAGGGTACAAACGACTACACTCTTTTTCTCTTACCTACAGAAAAACTCCTTGGTATTAACTGTTGTAAAACAAACTACTGTTGTACAAGTTACAGAAAATGACCTTTTTTTTCCCCCACAAGTATCACTATTTTGCAGCTTACTTCTCTCCAGCAGAAAGAAAATGAAACTCTTTTTTATTTTTCTTGATTTTCAGAAGATTCATAAAGGAACAACCAGAACTTTCTGAGTCAGCTTTTAGAAGTTTCTATCATCCTCCACTAAGTCTGCCTGGCCTCCAAAGACTTCAGACTTAGGATGTCTCGGAAATTCTCTGATTTCCTAAAGATGTATGCTTTTTCTTACTATCCACTGAAAATTTGCCCTGGATATAGCATCTTCCTTTGCTACTGTTGTATTTGTTTTGCTACTACTTAAGAATTTCTCATACTGAAGTTTCACTGATTTAAAAAATACACCAGGAAATTTCCAGTCTCTACTGGCCAAGCATGCTAGGCTCTGAAGGCACAACCTTAGCAGCCAATGATGTCAAGAGCACAGGCTGAGCTGTGGAATGACACTCCGCAGGCACTACTGCAAGTCACCTACACATCTAAATTATGTATGCTTCCCTCCATCCACAAAATCACTGAGTTCTGACAAAACACCATGCTGGGAACAAAGAGAACTCGGGAAAACAACAAAATCCATGGCTACTATTTTGCATCAATTTGTGTGTGTTCTTCCTTCAAGTGACTGTTAATTTGGATGCAGTTGCTTCTCACACCAGGGATAGCATTTTCATAAATCTCTCACAGATCCAAGCAGTCATTGGTATTTCCTGGCACAGCTAACTACAGAAGAGAAGACAATATGACACACTGTCGATGAACCTCCTGAGGTTCTCTTTTCACATATTGTGACTAAGCAAGCTGTTCTAAGTTTCTGCAGAACTGCTTTTTTTTTGTCCTCCAGAGTATAGTGCTTTGTGTCTGTAGAAAAAATGTTTGGGGGAGAAAATGCTTCTGCAATGAACAGTGCTCAGTCTTTCCTCTCAGCAATCTGCACTGCTGATTTCCAAACATAATTAAAAATTATACTTCTACTAATGGGAAACTATAAAATATGGAAGAACTTATAAAGGCCAAGATTAATAACAATAACTGGAAGATGCACTTGGCATTCAAATGCAAGTATATGTGTGCCCAAAAAAAAAGCTTTTAGAAAAAATATGAATTCAGGTTTTGATGTACTTACATAAAATGGTATCTGAAAAGGCAGAATGAGTTCCACACATGCATTCACTTTTCTCTTTAAAAATATTATCTACAGAGATTTGGTGCTTATGTCTTGTATTGATAAAAGTTTAATTTCAACCTACAGCTCATGTGAAAAAGGAAGCAGGTAAAAAGAATTAGAATCTGGAAGGGTCCTAATATTTATTAAGAAAATGCACTGGGCAGAAAAGCAGAACATTCCGGCCAGAGAAATTGGTGACTGTAGCCTCTCCCCCGCTTATTCTACCAGAGAGCCACCAGTCCCCTTACCAAGCCCAGCCATCAAAATATTTTCTCTCTTTTGTGTACCTTCTTCCCCTAACACTTCCTCTGCTAGTTGCTTCGTAGTAAACAAAACTTCTAAGAACTTTTGCCTTCATGTGTAATGGCAACATTTGCAAGGACTATATGGGAAGAGCAAGTTTAGGCTAGTGGTGCTATGACATTTTAGAGCAGCTGAAGGTCTGTATAAATATTACAGGAGCTAGGCTAAAGTTCCCAGCAACACTAATCCATGTGTTTTGTAGTTCCAAAATCTGCACTGTAGGAAGAGCACATACAAAGTAGTGGACACATTCACCCGAGCACTCCAGATGCCTGATAACCCTTTGATGAAGCAAAGCAGCTGTACACCCGTTAGCTTTACAGCTGCCTTCTATTTTTGATCACAATGCCAGATCACATCAATTACCCTAGCACTTGCATCGAAGAGGATATTTATGGATTTACTTTATTTAAAAAGATAACACATAACTGCATGCCTGGAATTAGTTTCTTAAGAGAGAGTACTGAGGTTTACACTTGGAAAACCATACCTTGGTAGGAGGGAGACCTGCATAAAATTAAACTTTTAAGAGACCAGGAACAATTCCAAGAGCAAATCATTAAAAAAATAAAATAAAATAGGGCACTTCAACCCTTATTGATCATTGCAGTGTTGCATGATTTCAGACTACTCCTAATTTTTCTACAGGCTGGAGCTTCAACAAAACTCCAGGTTTTCCAGTGCTCTGTGCTCTGATACTATGGTTACTCAATGGCATACAGGAAAGTGGTTAATAATTAAACTCATCATTCCATATCTACTTTCTGTAATTATAGTTCCTATCTGTGGCTGCTCTGCCAGCAGAGTACATGCATCTGATTTTGCCCAGCCACTGACTTCCATCCCACGTGCTGATGGGAAGTGTTATCACATTCTTCATTGTACTCCTGATGCTGAGTTTTGGAAATTCTGAGGCAGCTGCTTTCCTTAGTAGGATTCACAGTGGTCTGCTTCACTGACATATAACATGTTTCACCACTGCAGTCCACAAAGGGAGACAGAGCCAATTTTTAGTAGTAAGAGCAACTCCATACCAAGGTAAGCACCAAGATAAAATTTCATGCCTAAACCCAGATGTTGAAGATTGTGGTATTTATGAATCTACACTGCCTACTGGAAAAACATTACAGAGAGAAAAGCCAAACAAAAGCCCCAGCTGGTGTGTTTTGCTGTACTTTAACACAGGCACATTGTGGCAAGATCTCAAAATGATCCCTGATAGTCTGAAAATTATAAAGTTACTGCAACTGCAGAATTTTTCATAGGAAATGCAGGTTTTCTCTAGTTCATGGGGACAATATCTATGCCCAGAGAGGCAAGAATTTGTTTGAATCACAAAATGCTATTATGGGCAGGTGGTGAAGAAGACCCTTCATTAGTGAACTCCCCACTCTCAAGTACTGCCACTAAAACCCAAGTGGAAGGAGCTGACTGCTTCTCAACACAGAGACACATCCAAGTCCCACCAGATGACTGAGACAGCAGAACTCCTTCAGACAGGTTGCTGGAACAGGCAGGCCAAAAGCCACACCACTGTGATGGTCACTAGAGAGGAACCCATTTTCTAAGCACTTCAGTCACTGAGCACAGCTAAAACGAGGCATAACCCTAAGCAACAATGAGTAGGGCAGACCGAAGTAGTTTATTCCCCTTCCACTCCTGCAACTACTGCATTTTTTTGAGGTGCATATATACTGTATCAGGGCAATTCACCTGTGGGGCTGCAGGTGTCTTTACAACTGAAATACTAAGAATCACAGAATGTGCTGAGTTGGAAGGAATCCATCAGGATCATCAAGTCCAACTCCTGGCCCTGCTGACGACATCCCAAGAATCACATTTCTTGGTGTATTTAATAATGTCACAAGTACTAAGCACTGAATGAAAAAATCTGAGTGACAGAATCTCTCTCATATTGCATTTTCCTCTGACAGAAAGACTGAAGGGGGAAATGTTAATTAATTTTTACATAAAAACACAGTTTGCAACGATTTTTTTCCTGCTCACTTCTGAGTCAAGTGACCATGATAACATTTACTTCTCTAAAGCAAACTAAGACAGCCAAAATAATTTCCCAAAATGTCTAAGCCCACACAAAATGTTACATCCATTTTCCCTTTGTTTTTCACCTTCCCCTCCCGCCGAGGAAGTGCAACGCAAAAGCCTTTTGTTGTTTCCATTTGTCATCTGCTGGTGGATCTATTCAGACATAACTTGCAGTTTTTTGCAACTGATCTATTAAAACAACTAACAATAAGACTGGCTGGTAGGGATGAAAACACTATCATAGATTGCATATTATTTTGTTTCATAAATTACAAATTTGTATTAAGTTTTAGTATAAAACCATAAACAGTAAATTTGTGCCACAGCAAAAAACCTAAAGTAACTGGGCAAGAGGAAAGAGTTTTCTCTCCCTCGTCTACTTGAGCCTACAAATCCTGGGAACAGGACAAAAATCCATGGTCAAACTCCCTGAGTCACCTGTGAGATAACAACAGGTAAAAAATAGAAGCAAAACTCTAAATTATGTTCAAATTTACAGCAGTAAGTACTTCCCCATGCTAACCTGGCATTGTTTAATAGCCAATAGCCAAGACCATCAGTAAGCAGAAAAAATGAGAAAGCTCTGAGAGGTGTGACAGGATAACACTGGAAGGGAATATAATAGGAAAAAACCCAAAAGATGACTGATAATATATTTGTTTATTGTCAAGATTTTTCCCCTGCTACTTTAAAGATAAAATGAAGCAGCTTAATGATTTGAAGTACAAATAGTATAAAAATACATATTGTTCTACAGATTTTACTAGTTTAATTGAGACTATAGCAAGCCTGCTCTAAGTCATTCCCTCAGTAGTGAGTACAACTCATTAATGGCAACTGAAAACACCAGTTACATTATTAATAACCTGTTCTTATATCCAAACCTTTAGCCTTTGCTCTGGTTTAATTAGGTGTGAAAAATACAACTGGTTCATTAATTTCAATGGCAAAACATGAAAAGCTCATGGCAATAGAGTGCTCAGCTAATACTTTGCTACCGGTATGAATGAACCACCATAGTTTATAGATTAATTAAATTTTTTTATAATAAAATTGCCCAAATATAACACTTTGGGAAGTATTTCCTCTAGATCTGTCATTTTTATGATAGGACACTGAAAAATTTCAATCTTTCAGAAAGCTGGGCTGCCAAGAAAATGAATACTGTGCTGAAGTCAAAATTAGTAACCAGTCCACAGAGGGACATGAGGTCTGGCTGACCTCTTTGACTGCCCTGAACCATGGTGTAATGCACAAGCAGTAGAGATGCTGTATATGGCTCAGTATCAGCTTAACTTGCCAAATTGATGATTACATAGCATTTACTTACTACTCTGATGTTATTAAATACCCCCAGCTGGATTCAAAACAGGTAAAGTAAAATTCAATTCTAGATTAGATGTCTTTTCTAAATTAGTGTGTTGCTTTTCCGTCCCATGATTACGTAACATTTGTCCCATTGTCTACGCTTGAAAGTCCTGTTGCTATCAGTGTCCTATTACTGAATTAGGTTATCATTGATATTCTCCTTTTGCTATTTCTTTCAAAATCCTTCCGTTTCCTTTCAGCCACAAATAAATTCTGCCAGC
The DNA here is from genome assembly GCA_024500445.1 of Entomyzon cyanotis. Taxonomy (NCBI): domain Eukaryota; kingdom Metazoa; phylum Chordata; class Aves; order Passeriformes; family Meliphagidae; genus Entomyzon; species Entomyzon cyanotis. The sequence goes on along the minus strand of JAKEPQ010001027.1, from coordinate 8,398,659 downwards.
TTGCTTAGCTTTGTCCTCATTTGCCTGATCCAGTTACCTTAACTTTCAACAGTTTACACAGCAAATTATTTCCTATGCTCACTTGCCTTCTCTTAGGAGCCTTGTTGTCCAAAATGCATACATTTTCCTTGCTCATGTACACTGAGGTGCTACAGTCATTTCAAACTAAGTTTCTCCACTAACTTTGATCCTACTCACAGCATGACTCATGATTTATATCTCAGGCATCCAAAACACTATTAATCTCTCCTAATGGTCTCAACAATTTTTATGCCCTTTTGAAGAGATACCTGAAACAAATTCCTTTTCCATGAGATGGGATCTAACTATGGTCTTCCTGGAAACCTGTTCCACTCATGGCTTATTTAAAAATGTAATATGGCATTTCCCCTTTCTCACAATAGCATTCTTCAAAAGACTCTGGAGCACGGGTATTCCTTCCTGCTCACTCAGTGAATTAGAATGTTTTATTTATCACCTAATGCTCAGCCCTGCTTTCACAGACAGGAGTAAGATTATAATTCGATTTTAACATTAAAAATTATTTTAGCTTAAAAATTTTCATCACTTGCAGAAACTCAGCAATTGGTTTTATGAGTTAAAAAAGAAAAAAAAAAAAAGCTAAGAAAAAAAAAAAAGCAAAAAAAAAAAAAAAGCTAATAAAACCCCCCAGAGAATCCAAATCAATTTTAAAGCATCCAAAGGCAGGCTTCATTTCCACCCGGAGTGGCATACATATCACATTATCCCTCTGTTAATAGCACAGTAAAATATCAAATATCAGCATTGTGTTAAAAGGGCTTCACAGTGGCCTCTGACATTCTACATTTAAATGAGAATATTTATCCAGCATCAGGCAAATAAGCTCACTGAAGAAAAGGAATTACAAGGCTTCAGTAATAGATAATATAACGACCTTTTGGGTGGAACATGGGAAGGAAACATCACAACAGATGCAGACTAGAGCAGAAATAACGCCCAACAGAACGCCTGCTTCAATTGATTCAAGAATGAAGGAGCTATCAAGGGCTCTGGAGGTAAACTCCCTGCTTCCCAGCTCTTGCCATGGTATTGCTTTCCAGAGTCAGTTCTGATTTAAATCAAGGTGGCAGATTATTTCCCAAACTCATGCTTTAGCATCTCAGCGTTAAAACCAGAAAAAAATTAGCCTGCTTTAAGGAGTCTTATTCTATGAATCAGATGATAAGACATATTCCAAGCAGCAGTGTGAATTTTTCCAAGATGCTGCATTTCTTGTATTGTTATGTTCTGCAAAATATCCAGCAGCATTAGTTTCATGAAAAAGTAAATGCAGCAGGTATGGCAAGAGAAGATGGGATCAACAAATGAAATACTGACCATTCTGATGCAGGTAATTTTTTTCTGATCCAAGTAATTTTTTTCTGATCCAAACGACATAACATGCAATGCATTCTGCAAATAGCTTTCCAATAACTGAGGAACTTTTATGACCAAATCAAGCCTATCCTACTGCTACCAAGACTGAAAACTATCTAGAGCACTGGACATTTTGAATACAGCAATTTACTTTTCAGTTTGACAGCTGGTGGTTTTTTGCAGTACATTTTTTTCAGTTCAGTTTAGAATCAACCAGTGTTGATTCCTACCCATGATGAATCTTTATAGCATTAAACCAGAAAGCTTTGAAAGTCACAACTATCAATTGCTGCCTTGGGGAACTCAGGTATTACAGATGATGGCTTCCAGTGGGAAGAGTTGTTGTCAGTACTGTAAGCATGAATGATGTCCTCTTGATTCCCATACAATATTGAGAAAAAATAAATTTATTCCATATTTCTCATGAGAGTAGTGGCTGAGAGTCCCCATGAAGGATGTTCTCAATGCACTGTAGAGAAATTGTATGAAGAATTTGAAACTATTAATTTCTGCATTCAAACCCTTCTGTTATTTTTTCCCAGAACAGTATCATTAATATAACTATAAGCCCACTTAAACTGTTGGTATGACCTTAGGTTTGAAAACTGTCCCACTCTTATTTCCCACATGATACAAACTTACAATCTTCATCACAGAAATGCTTGTTTCCACAAACACAACAGTTTTATGAAGTGGTTGTGCATATCAATTTATTTACTTCATCTAAGGTTAACAACCTCAATAATAGGTGAACCGTAATACGGAAACAATGTCAATAACCATCCACCAATTTACTGACAAGTTCTCTTTTTTGTATTTCAAATTAAGGTGGTCTGACTTTAGGCTCTAAAATTTTGGAGTACAAGCATTCCAAAATGGCATTTACAAATTCTACACTACTCTCTCTGGGCTGTAACATGTGCATATATTGCTGCTGCTATTTTATTCCAAAAAGAAGCAAAGAATAAGCCAACTCAGCCGAGCAGCAGAATGCAACACTCTCGCAAAAAAGCACGAAGCCAGTTTCTCTCCACATGCACACAGAAATTGTGGGCCACTAACAGAGCATCTTCTGCTGTCTCACAGAAACTCACTGGCTCAGCGGTTAGTGCACATATGAGGATAAGCACTTCATATTCTTCATTTGAAATATCCTGTAGTTTCAAGAAAGAGGAACTTTCTTAACAGCAGAAGTGGAGCTCTACCTGACAGGCTTTCTATTCATTCATACTACACTGCTATTTTCTATTTGCCTTCCATACATTTATGTAACTTGAGCAGGTTTTTGGAGTCAAATTTACACTTCAACATGGCTTTCCCTGCTCTTCTGCAAGCTACATGTACCACTAGAAATTATAACTTCCCACCAGACAGCTCTCAGTTCTTCAGTATGGGATGACTCATTAGGAAGGACACTCAATCAGCTGCATACATACAGAAGCTTATTGCACCCAGCATTTTTTATATATAGCCACAGCATACTCGTATCATCTGCCTTATTTCAACACTAAATTTGAAAAACAGCAAGATTTGTTTATCCAGGCAAATGATCCTTTTCCCAGCAGAATACCTACATGAAACTTCAGGTTTCCAAGTCTCAATATAGACTTCAGAAGACTCGGAGAAAATTAATCCTCTTTTGTAAGTTTGCAATTCTCATGGACAATTAAAGGAAGGAAACTAAAAGTGAAAAGTCTATGTACGTCACCTGGAGGTTTTGCATCCATCTTTGTAAAGATTTTCCATTTTACAGCATTATACAGGCATTGCTTAGCACCAAGGATGAGCAAGCAAGAAACAAGCCAATCCTGATCTCTTTGCTCTGCTTCTTTATCACCAAAGATAATGATATTTTCTCCATTTAATTGGAGCACAATCAGACCATTAACTCTTAATGAGCAAAGCCACCATTTATCTAACTACAAAAATTACCAAAGACAACAAAAACATTATCTCATTCCTATGTTAAGGGTAAGTAAAGCAATCACTTTAATGCCACCGGAACTTAATGTCTTGTTGGCGTCACTACTGGTGAGGTGCTCTGCAAGGAAGTGTTTTGTAGAGATGCAAATGAAACAAATGGTAGTGCTGAAAAATCTCAGTTTCATTCAGAAAGGGAAGAATTTGCATATACATGATCAGAGTGGAAATATAATCAATTACTCATCTTTTGCGCTTCAAATCTTAGTGATTTATAAAGATACAAAGAATGCTGTAGTGAATGCTGGCTTCAGACCTTGAGTGTCAAAACATCTCATTCAGAAGTCTGAAAATTAAGAGGGGATGGTCACATCTAGCATTTGCCATTTCACCAAGAATGGGCGCAATGAGATTTAGATGGAAAGGTGAATGCTTCACATCAAATGATTTTGTGGGCCATCCACTCTTTAGTCACAAATAATTTAAATCTTCTCCAGAAAACAGTGAAGACTGGAGCTGGCAGCTAAAAACAAAGAAAGCTTCATCTTCTCTTTCAGAGTTGGTACCTTGGTCCATTTTCCTCATACAGAAGAATACTCATTACCAAATCTGCTCTTGAAAATAATATTTGAGGTAGAATGTGGACTACTTAAACTCATAACCTACATTTACATTGATTCCCTCTTCTCATAAAGTATCAAAAATAACAGAGGTGACTTCAAATCCTAATTATGATGACCTATTTCATCCCCTAAGTGCATCAGCCATCACACTGCAGGGCATGTTCTGAAACACACAGTGCTATGGGATCAAGTGACAAACCCATCAATCTCCCAGCATCTACTTTATGTCCTGCAGACACTAATAATAAAAAACTTATTTAAAACATGTAGGTTGATAGGTTCTGTTGCAACAGAGCAAACTTCAGTGACAAAGCTTTGTATCAGACATTTTTTCCCTGTGTATTGAGTTTTTTGAGATTTCAATGAAAGTAATATTTATTATTTGATTAATAACCTAAAAGCATATACCTGTCACTGGAAAAAGAGAAAACCCAAAAGAAGAATTCAATATAGAGACATAGCTTTCAGTGAGAAAAAAGTTTTATATCTCTAGCAATGTACTCAGAAAATACAGCATGTCAAAGTTATTGATGTATCATGTGCAGCTGTAACAAAAAAAAATGTACAGGTTGCTTTATTTGGTGCAGAAATTTCTTCTATCTATATCAGCCATTAACTGCCGTCATGGACAGTAACAAAGACAAGCTTGCCATGTCATTTCAGAGAGTGTTACAACTGCTCTGAAGGACAGCTTTATTAGCTTTCGCATGCTTCTGTAGGAAGCAAAAACCAAAGCTGAAAGCCTAGGCCTCTTTTTCCTTGCCAGATGCTCTACCCAGGCAAACCTAAAATTTGAATGTAGTCAGTCAACACCATTCTAAAAATAAATTAACATTGGCATGTGTGTAACACTGATAGTATCATACTTCCAGAACTAAACCAGAGTTGATTAAGTCTGCTAAAATCACAAAATCACAAAATCACAAAATCCACAAAATCACCCAAGTTACAATGACTCTCTGCAAGAATGGTGGTTAGCCACAGTATCCTGTTTAGACCTTCCTTGGGTGGTCTGGTGGGCACAAGGAAACACTGACATCCACCCTTCTGCTGATACTGCACTGATGCAGTATTATTTCTTTATGCAGCAAATAGGGAAGCTGACAGTAGAGACAAGGCAGCAATGATTCATGTGCTGTGGGCATTATGAGAAAGGTGTTTTCAGAAAGAATCCAAAAGGTGGAATTCACTACTAGGCAAAGAGCCAGCACAAAGCAAAGGACATCAAAATCAGCTCAAAATGGTGTTTAAGTAATTGACGGGCCCCATGCCAGTCTTGTAGGTGAATTTCACTCTCAGACTAAGGAAAGAAAATATAAGAGAATCAAATGTGAACAAGAAGTCATCAACATATACAGCAAAACACAGGAGTGGCAGGTTGTAATGAGGCTAGATCAAGTTGGAAGGGAAGGACAGTAATACAGAAAACAGCGTATTTTGTTTTCTGGCAATTCAAGAACTAACAAAGAAATTACAAAAGAGGTGATGCATTGGGCATAGTGTTTTAGGGAGTGTCTTTTGTCCAACTGAGCTGGTCCACTTTTATAAAGGAAGTACCTGTGAGAGTTACAGTCATAATGACCAATTAACAAGAAGCACTTCCCACTCAAGATGGCAAAACCAGTTTTCTCAAATCAAGGATCTTAACGATCCAGAAATGGACAAACCAATCAACCTGGAATGATTCTGTTACTTTGAAAAACACCAAAATGCAGCTTCCCTTTAAAAAATATGTTCTTATTACATTTGGATGTTTGAAAGACATACTGTATCAAAATGTCTAATCCAACAATCCAAGGTTATGTATTAATTAAACATTAGCTTAGGTTTTAAAAGTCAAAGTGAGTATCTCGAATTTGGTGCTATGTGGTGGCATATTCCATTCTTCAAAACAAGAACATTTGTGGTGTTCACCCTTTCATGCCCTCTCTCAGTAAGGCAGCACAAGTTGCTGGGATGGTCTTAGGCAGGCCTTGTTATTGGAAAGGATTCAGACCTCTGCTGTAGTTCAGCACAGTAAGAAGCTGCTGACTATGATATGAACTTTCTTTCTCCAGGCAAAACAGCTTTTTGAAGGAAAGATCTTTCTACCAAATTTGTCAGAGTATTTATTATGCTTAACTTCTTTCACTAGCTTCTTAAGGAAGCAATTAAATGTTATTTGCAATTATTCCATTTAGAAAGCCAAGACAGATTAAAAAGAACTATCCACTTGGGTACCATAGCAAAGCTCTGAAAGAAGGGTTTCCCTTCCGATTTTCAGGTCTGGATTTTATTCTTTGCAAACCCAGATCTTGCACTTCAGTAGACTCAGCAAAATCTTGGCTGTTTGATGAACAGCAAAAGGCGTGTACTGCCTTTTGTTACACAATGTTACTAGGGAGATAATGCAAATATGAAGACAATCACAATCATTAATTTTGTTAATTTACATATATTTCCATGTGAAAAACCTGGGTATACAAGGCAGAACACTGGAGTAAAGACAATAACATAAAATGTTACAAGACTCATTTATAACACTGTGTATAAATGAGTAATTATAAATACATACACAATTATATAATGAAAAATTTCTCTTCATAAAAATGAAATATTTTGAAAGTTAAAATTACAGCAGAAGTACACAACAGATCCTTGTTCAGCAAGCATCTGTATATCTTACTATGTCAGCCAGCCCTTCTCAAACTGCAGTGATATGCTAAACTGGAAGACACCCTGCACTTTGCACGTCAACTCAGCCTTTTTAGAAAGAGCTCACAATGGCTTGGAATGAAGCACACATTTACTGTATCCTTCTTAGTCTACAGAAATGCTGACATTCTGATTTTTTCCTAGAACGGACACTTTATTTGTGCTAACAGAGATTTGCTTTCTTAATCATAGGTATGTTTTCTAGTAGTGATTTTGTGATACTTGCTAATGGTGATTTTTGTAGCATTTGCTGTAATGTAGAAAGATTCAGATGACAGAGCCACTATGTCACTGTGTATTATAGAATCCTATGAACCCAAAGTCATGATCTCCACACGCCCACAGGCCAGGTAACATTTTGGGCTGTGATAACGGTCCATTAAAACTGTTCTCATATTTCATACCACAGACATTTATGAAATCATGAAAACAAAATACCAGATAATGACCATACAGCATGGGAATGGATGAAGTACACAAAAAATGTAAGTGTTCAAGGAGGCAGGGAGAGAATGCAATTGCATGCTGCTCTGGCCCACAACTTCCCCTGGGGCTGACTACTGCTAAATTGCTGAGAACAGCTCTCATATGCCTGCATGCTGAGGGGGGTAACTCCTGCTTACACCAATCTGCCTTGCACCTGGGACATCCTCAAGATCTACAGACATAAAAGAGACTAATAGAACTTCTTTTACTTACAAAGCACCAGAAACATTCAGGATACATTTTCTTGTGTCAAATTTTTGACCAAAACAAAGATTACATGAACACACTGAGTGCACACCTTTCCCCAGTTTCACCTCCCAGAATTGCCCAAATATGGCCTGACTTGCACAAAAGCTCTGAGAACTAGTCACTCTGTAAAAACAATTTGCACTACAAATCCATATTACGTTCTATGGCATGGTTAACAGACCTATGTCAGAGCATTTAGAAGCTATCAATACCCTTCTCTTTTTAAAGTACCTGAAACACAGCATTGATGGAAACTCTGCAGAAATTTCCTTCCACACTACATTAGACAAAAGAATAGGCAAAAAAAAATAATTTTTTTCTAAAACACTAATGCATTTTGTTTGTTAGTAAAAAGTAACCTCTGTCAGAGGCAATTAAACAAGGATGATGGAGAAATTGAGACTAATACTTTGGTAAGCCTTACTGACAGTTTAATGCCTATGAAAATGAGAAGTAATGAAGTGAACTAGGTTGCTATGCCTATTTTTCTTTTAAAACCCCATTAAATATTGATAAGAACTTATATTCCTTACCACTGTTAGTAGCAAAACATTTTATGAATGCAAATTAAATTGTAATTTTTTCTCCTTGTGAACACAGACTTTATGCCTGTGCTTCATATTATACCTCAAGACTTCAAGTCGGTGATGTGTTATGAAAGCATAATAATATAAGTGCCTACCTTTTTCAGGAACCGTACTCCATAGGTAAATATATAAAGGTAAAATGTAAATCTCCACCTGCAAAAGGTACAAGAGATTAACTCTAGGATACTAGGTTTACACATTTTACAGTTCAACACACGATTTCTTATAGCACTGCCAAACTACCGCACTCTAGTCACATTAACAGAAGTTGAACCAAAATTTTGGTCTGGTTTTCTACAACTTTCATTATCCAACATTGTACTCATTTTCCCACTTTTTTTGGCTTCTCATTAGCTCTCTGAAAATACTGGCTCATTGCATCTAAACAGGAGAAAAAACCCTCACACATTTTTAAGGATAATTAAGTTTTTAAAAGTTTCGTGAAACCAGCAGTACAGTGGAAGAGAGAGGACAATTTGCCCATCTGTTGCAGGAAAGTTCACCTGTTATTAGATAACAGGAAAAAGATAGTAAGAAATTTTATTAAGACTTCAACAGGTGACTTGGGAGTACTGCACATCAAATAAGACTCTTTAGTAACGAAAAGCATCATTCACAATGAGCTGGAAATTCACTTGGCAGATTCCAGCACTTCACACTTGGTTTTAGGGAGTGCATTTGCGTCAGATAGATATGCTGCATACAGATATATATACACAATTTACATCCACTTCCCATACATCCCCTGAAAAGAATTATCTACATTTTCCCAAATGCACATGGAGTAACTGCTGGGCTTCTGGCTTTTCTTTTCAGATAGATACAAACTAGAAGATAAGAACTGGATGCCAGGAAAAATAAGAGAAATCACCAGGAGATTTAATACAACATCATCCTCTCCTCTGTGTCTTTCTCCTGTCTTCAAGAAAAGAATACAGACAGAATAACTTCCTATAATTTGGACCCATCACTCACTTAGGAAAGAGCTATTGGAAGTCTAAGGAAATGAAATCATAACCTTGCAGTATAAATTACTAAAGGAATTCTTGTTGGTTTTTTTTTCCCCAAGGGTTGGACTGACTACACATGCATGCTTAATATAAACACCAGAGAAGTAATATTCGTAACGTTTACAGCAGGATGAGATTCAGCTTCCTTAGTGTGAAGCAATTCTACAAAGTGAATCATCTTCAATGACATATTTTACAGCACTTACAACTTTCTCTCCACAGGCAAAACTATTAGCTTCCAGTTAATTTGCACTGGAGTGCTTTCAAATATTACTGGAATGATTGCAAAACTGAGAATGTTCCCATGTAAAACAAGGTTAATCCAAATCTTTCTCTTCAAAGCTACTTTTATGAGTATTTAGCAAGACAATTGTGTCATACACAAATAACCCTCTGCCAGTCTGAGGAGAGTGTAAGAACATCAACGAGATTTAAAGAGTGATACTTCAGTTGAACAGAAACTCTCTTTTACATTCTATTCTCCACGGCACTGCAGAAATTAATTTATTAAACTGATATGACAGAAATAGCAAACCCTTCAAGGGTTTGGTCACTGTAGTAACATGGCTCACTATTTTCATGCTGGCAGTTTCAAGATACTGTGAAAATAGACTACTTGGAGGCAAAATCTTAGTTGTGCTGGTAGAAACCTTCATATCATGCAGAAGAAAGAAACAGCAAGGGTAGTATTATGAAGGAAGGATTTATTTGTGTGGCAAGTTTCTTGTTAGGCCAGTCTTGCAGCTAGTAAACTTGCCATTTAATTTCAAGGTTACATATATCATCTACAGAAAGTTTGAAGGCTGTCACTGAAAATAAAAATATTAGGTGGAAAAACCTGTCTAACCTATTCACTGATGAGCACTTTCAGTGCCTTCCTTTCACACTTGAGTGTCAGCAGCTATGATAAATTCATTGCAAAGAGTTTTACCACCTTTATTTCACATTTCTCCAAGGAAAATTCATAACATGCTTAAGGGCTTTTCTAGCTTGCTTGTTCGGAGATGCAATATTCCACAGAGGAGTTCAAAGGTAGTCTGATATATCTGAAATATGTTAATAATTGAGTTTTAGCTGGTGGGAGTCAGGGATTTTTCAGTCTGCATGGACATTTGGAAGACTGATTTCAGCATTTCCTGCAGCTATCACCCCCCAAAAAATAAAAAGACCCTTTCCCAAAACAAACAAATTAAGAAACACCAATATTCCCATCTAACTTTCCACCCACCTTCCAAAGCACTGACACTGCTATAGATTTGTGCTGAAGCCATTGATTGCCTTGGAGGAAAGTTCCTGGAGCTTCAGAAAATGTTCAGAGCCAAGAGCCACTGGGTATTATTTGGGTCTGCCAAAACCAGTCAACTTGCTCCAACTGTTCAACTACTACAAAGGTGATAGATGCACACAAGGATATGATAACGTATGTTCTTTTTCCCTAATTTGCCAAACAAGTGAACTTGGGTTGACCACCAGAAGATGAAGCCAGGTTAAGAACTAAGTGATAGATCAAGTCAGTCAAAGTGCTAACTTCTTAAAGAAAAAAAAAATATTGATAGAAAAAAGCTCATTCCTGTTGAACAACAAGCACAAAAGCTATCCTACAAACTTCTGGCTTGGTCAAACTCCAATAAACAAAAATTCCAAACAAAGCAAAGTCAGAATTGGCCCCCGGCATGTTTATCCCCATTAACCAGCTAGCTCTGGTGGCAACAAAGCAACAAAAGACTTTCCATTCCTCTGTAGCTGGCAGCTAGCTGCTTTTTCTGCAGACTTTAAAGGGTGATTCTCCCAGCTCAATACCCCAACTGGAATCTTATTCTCATACAAAGAAGTCCAAGGAGTTTCCTGCATTTTTTTACCACTACTTTAGATGGTTTCTTGCTGCACAAGTGCTCTAATGTGAATGACCGATTTCAATCTACAGTATGTACTTCTTTACCCCTCTGTTTGGGTCCCACAGCAGCCCACTGATGAGGAAAAGCAAATAAAGGAAAACAGTTAACAGCAGTAATCACACCCATTCACAGTATAGTCCAGTGTCCAAACCACCTCTGCATTTTCGGAACTTGGGCAAAATGTTCCTTCTGTCTGCACAGGACATCACAGAAGAGAAGGATATCTTTCTTAAGTGTGAGGTTATCAAGTCTAATTCCAGCTGAAGTCACAAAGTGGTAGTTGACGAAGTGATGTCTTGAATTTGTCCTAGATAACAGTCCCAAATCTTATGTTGGAAAATGCCCTTAGCCTGAGCACAGTCTGAATAGTTGCAGACCCCACGGAAGGGCAGATGCCTGGCCAGTGGTATTAACCCTTTCTAGTACCCTTTCTAATATCCTGCTTAAGGTCCTCCTTAAGCATCAGCAGCTCATGCTGATGCTTAAGGTCCTCCTTAAGCATCAGCAGCTCATGCTGAGTGTCCACATGTCACTGGATACTGCTCTTGTTTGGGTCACAGATGGTTGCAACAGAGAAAACAACTTCTTCTAAAGCAACAGTAGCAGAGCCTAAGAGACTAGGAAAAGCAAGACAAGGTCTGTACTAAGATGTCTCTTGCTCGCCTTTCCCCCCAGCGATATTCTCTGCCCTGTTAAAGCCATGCAAAGGAGGCCACAAGGTGAAGCACTCCACCGTGGGCAACTGCCGCAGCAATTCACACTTAACTGACAGATGACAACTGAGGCTTCTCTGTTTTGTGAGAATTTACTCTGTCCTTCATACTTCCAACATTCCTTTGGTCAGCTGTATGGAAACACAAAACTTGAACTACCCACACACACACAAAGTGTGCTGCTTGAAAGACTTTTAAGTTAGTTTAAATCCAGCAAACCTGCATGAAAGCACGCAAGGCACAAGTGTTCTGGAAGACCTGATCTGTCTGCTCCCAATAAGGTTTATGAGGTTCACTTTAGTACTCCACTGGAAGATTTCCAAACTGAACCAGGATTGCATCTGGTCTGCTCAAAGTCAGAATAAGATGAAATGGTTTACATATGGACCGACCTTCTGGCAAATTCTTCAGGTTGAGCTGCTGCTTACCAGGCCAATGTTTCAAATGTGAATGTGACTTACTGCAGCAAAAAGTCAAACTAAAAAGTGAATCTTGAATAACAGAAAAATAAGTTCTTTTCTAATGTAGTCTTAAATGCTGTAGAGTCCCTCAAAGGTGCAGCAGCAGATCTGACTGCTCTTGTTCTATGTTTGAATGCATTCCCAATCCAGAGCACAGTCACTTTCTTAACCTCTCAACCCTTTTAACTTTGAGCTACTAATGAAATTTTAAAGATGCTTCAGCAGGATACAGAACATCATCTAAAAAGATGGAAAAGTTGGAGAGCCTCCACCAACTAACCTGCTATATCCCATGGTATGCTCAATTCAGCAAAAACTATTTAAGTGCCCACTTGAGCAAGCGCTTCACTGATTTAATGCATATGTCTAGTCAGGTTCTCTTCATCACACTGATAGAATTTTGTCCCTCAAATATTTTTCTGAATTTTTGCTCTGAAATGTGGTATTAAACTTCAGCTAATAAAAATTGTTCAAGCAGTGCTCAAACAAAGCATGCCCTCATTCCGTGCTTTTGCAGAGCTCACCACGTGAGGCTCATGCTCTCTGTCAGGATGATGCCATCCTCCCCACAGACCTGCTGTCCAGCTGAGTGAGCTCAGCATGGCTGCTCTCCTAGAAAAAATGGACATTTCTTCCTAGGGTAAGGGTGAAGAGGCACAAGGCCTTTCTGCTCCTGCAGTTTTCCCTTTCTTCCATTTCTTTTGCAGGAAGACTGAGTGACCAGGCTGTGAACATTGGCAGTCCTGCAGAACTTTGCAGCACCCACTTGGCAGTGCACAGTGCTTATGGATTTGATGCCAAACCAGTGTCTGCTGCTCAGCAATGGTGTGCAAGGATCCAAAGCTATCCAACTTTTGACAACCAAACATGAGACAGCAAATGCACAATGTTAAAACCATAAAATCCATTTTGCTTCCAGAACTGTAGCTGTTATTTACAGAGATGCCTTTGCATTGGTTTGCTACAGTCAGGGCCAAAAACAGCAACGTAAGAATGCCACACTTCAAAACACTTAACATAAAAAAAAAAAAATCATCGTATTTAGCAGCTAGGCATAGGCTCACCACATTGCCTACAGCAGAAGAAACTGGCTCTCTGGCTCTGAAAACTATTTTCAGAGAAACTGCAGATGCCTGAAGTTTTTCCATGGAAATTTACTTCAGTAAAATGTCAGATTTGCTGTTCTCCATTACCCACTGCTCAGCTGCTGGCAGTGATGGACAGACCTCTGGGCTCAGGCTTTGGGCTGAAAATCAAACTGAGCCTAATGCAAACTCCACAGCTGCAGGTCTTGGTTCTGGAGATGAGAAGGCTTGAACTGCCATTACATAGCCTGTTCTCCATTTTAATCCCCACTATCTGAATGGACTGGACAAACATGTGGCTGGGCTACGGAATCATTAGCTGGGACTGAAAATTACTTTTTGTTGCAATGGTTTCTTTTGGCTGTGAACAGTATATTCACAGTGAAAGTGCTCAAAGAAGCATTTCTAAGGCTACTTTTAAACAATATTGAATGTCTATTTCTTTTAAATGGGACGCATCGCTAAGTTCCACACATGCTCACTATGACTTAAAGCAGTCTGTTTTTTCCTCAAATTGCATTTTTCTGCTCCCCCAAATACAGTACAACAGTCTTCAATTTTCTGATTCACTCAAGAGACTTAATCCAATTAATGTTGCTTCTGACATAGCCAGAGGTATGCATTCCTTCTAGATGACTACATCCAAAGACAATTATTTACAGGATGATCCCAAAAAACTCGGAATGTCTGAATCAACTTCTTAATGTTTGTAACATTGTCTACGAACCTATTATACTCCAACTTTAGGTTAAAATCAAAACCAAACACAACAAAAAGCAACCCTTCACCCCTAAACCAACAAATAATTCCCCCAAAGACACTATTTTTTAGGCAATGAATCATGTAGAAATACAAGACACAACACTGAAAAATAATGCATAATCCATCCAATAAATAGGAGCTCAAACAGTACGCTCCACTCTTTACTTATCTTCCATCCTGGTACCTAGTCTCATACAAAGCTACAAGTATAACTGTATGGTTAATGGAAGTAGCTCCACTATTCCAATTTGCTGCCTCCCCAGATTTCTGTAGTGATAATTTGCTGCATTTCCACAAAGCCTAGCAGATGCAAGTAGATATAAAAAAATGTTAATTAAAAAAGAATACATAGGTAAATAAATAAATAAATAACATCATCTTGCCTCTTTTGGCATGGTATGGCTGTTGAATTAGTCTGGATCATGCAATGGAAAACAGTTCCTGCACTATGGTTAAGCAGATGTTATATGAAGAAGAAGACAGTTATGCACAATTCACTAAGACGTGCAAAACAGCAGGTATGATAAATTGAGAAAACTGTATTGCTTTCCTCTTCAATCTTCTGGATTAAGATTTGACTGTCATCTGATTTTCCTCTTGGTTGCAGTTTGAATCAGTTATTTAATGTTTAGTATTACAGTGCCACTTGAGACCAGTCCTGTCCTAAATCTGTATGCTCAAAGTGCAGCTCTGAAAGTCTTAAGAGCAAAATTCAGTAGTGCAGAAAAGAGAAAAGGAAACACAGTACTAAATTCTGAAATGATGCAGTTTTATAAATAATAAAGCATGTTTATATAATTAGGCTAGAAAATATGCATAATACAAAAGGTGTTTTGGTAACTCCTTCTAGGTTACATAGTTTCTGTTTAATGGTTATGCAACTTTTCTCTTCTGAGTACTTTGATGGCTACATAAAATAAAGGACTGATAAGACCTCAGAGTTCTATCAGCATTGCTGAATCCTGCCCTGCAAAGAGATACTATCTGGGAAGCTCATGGGAAGCACACACAGAAAAACCAGATGTCACTGCCATGCACAGTCCCTTGTGGTCTGATCAGCAGACCTCTTTTCCCATCAGTGATGTTCAATGCACACAGCAGATGAATCTTGGAGAGAAAAAGCAACTCAAAAGCATTTCTAATAGGGACTTCTACTTTCCATTCTCACTAGTGATCTCACAAGTCACCCGTTTCTAAACACAACAGCTGCCCACTGTCCATCTCTTTTACAGTTCTAGAGAAATGAAAACTTGAATCTCCCAGACTGTGTTTGCTTTTCACCTAGCAATGTTGTTCTAGCCATGATGGCCAACATATTTGTATGCATAAGGCACCTTTTGTGACAGCTAACCATCTTCTTAGACCAACTTGTATAAACTGTTTTCTTTTGTTCTCATGTTGAATGTTACTTTCCTGCAGCATATGTGTGCCCCAGACAGGTTTTTAGCCTGCTAAAGCAGATGCTGAACTTTGAAGTACTGATCTTTGCAGAGGTAGGCTAAGTGTCAGTGTTGTTTCTCCACTTCCCTGAGGAAGCTGCCCAGCTGTGCTTCCATCCATGCAGCACATACCAAGTTTGTGCACAGCAACCACATACCGTCTTATTACACGGCTAGAGATCAGTGCTCCGGGGAAGGTCTGCAGTGTCTTCACATTCTGTACTTCCATTGCAGAAGATATACCTCCCCAGCTGCTAAGCAGGAGTTGCAATGCTATCATAGCTAAGACTGGAGGATAAAGCAACGTTTTTAGCAGTTTATTCAAACCTCATCTTGTCAATTTTGTTTTTGCTTTTACATCCCGAAGAAGTACATTTACTGTGTCATTCACATTCTTTCCCTTTCCATGCCTCCGATTCATTGTTTGTTGGATCACTGAAAACTTTGGAAAAACCTCTACAAGATGCTCATTACAGTGAAGGCTTTTTTTGGTAAAATGTAACGAGTTCGTGGATGTACATAAAACGCAAAATGGTAGCAAAGAGATGAAGTTACCAGAACGGTCCCCATTGCAGCCTGGGCTCTGTGTGCTGTCACAGCAGGTCTGTTTATGCCCCTCCTGGTGAGACACCCAAGTAGAAGACAGAAGCTGTATCAAAGATGAGGTTACCATGTGCCTGTAGCTGCATTGTTTACCAATGCATCATCCCAATGCATCATTGTTTACCAAGCATCATCCCAAAAAGCATTAGAGGAACCAGCAAGTTTCTCACCTCCATCAGCATCATGTCCTTGCAAAGCCCACTAGCACTACATTCATTCAGCCACAAGCCACTGCGTGCCGCTTTCCACTGGCAGACAACTTACGAACAGGGAAAACAGTGTGGTTACATGCCTACTTACATGTAAGTGAAAAATACTAAACAATGTGGAAGCTAATTCTCCTCTTCACTCTGTGTCTCTGTGAACACAGACACAGTCCACGTATCTATCAAGTACAAAACTAAGCTGTGTAACAACATAAATACAAGGGAGAAGAGAGAAGGGTTTGTATGCCGAGTCATTTACTGCTGTGTATAAAATAAAATCTTGTTGCCACTTTACTCTTCAGTGACCAAGGTGTTTTCATAGAGCCTGACTGTGACTAGCCTGTGGAGCACAAGTCATACTCAAGTTTCTTTCTTTCGGTACAGACTCGAAATAGGAAAAAATACTAGATAGTTCTGGACTACTCAGTCTGTGCAGTTTCCAGTCTCCTGTGGAAGAGAACAAACTACTGCAAAAGGCACCCCTGTTGAACCAAATCTGTATGGATTCAGTGTGAATTTGGCAGACACCATTTTCTATTTCTACACATAGAGAACAACTCTGAAGTCATCAGAAATGGGATTAAGAATGTTATCCATCTGAAGTGGCATTTTGTTCATGTTTATCTTTCTTTTTTAAATGAAAATAAGAGTAGAACTTGGTTGATATCTGCACTTACAGAAGACTCAAAACTTCATCCACATGAATGAAGAATTTATTCTGAATTTGAATGTAGCATTTAATTAAATAAATAAATAAAATAGATTTTAAAAGTATAATGCATTTCATAAAGTTACTACAGCCTAAGCGCACCTTGCTCATGTTCCCTTCATACTAAAAATACCTAACAAGTCAAACAAAAGTTTAGTTTGGATTAGCAACAAAATTAACATCTGAGAAACAGAAAAAGACAAAGCAGTAGGGAGGTAAAAAGTTCAAGGTAAAAATTGCACAAGTAACCACTAAAGCATATACAGGGAGCAAATACCAAACATACAGGATAAAAGCAATGAAAAGAGCAGAACATGTTGTGAAAGTGAGGAAGAAACTTCTTGGCTGTCTTACCCCTCTTCTGCTCAGCTTTTAAATCCAACACTATAGATGAAATAAAGAACTGGCAAACACTATTACAGATCTGAGAAATAAATGTGACCTTAATTTTTATTAGATAATAACTATTTTACACTATTTGCTATTCTATTTGGTCAAGAATGATTTTATTACTGGAAAGTTTCATTAGAGAGAAATTAATAAGGCCCTTAAATTTTGGCAGCCATTAAGTATTTTTAAACAAGAGAACAAGAGATCAGTATCTGAAATGCCCAAAGAAATGGTGAAAACACAGTCTAATGCCTCAGTGAGAACAAGAGTGATAAAGTGGAAGAAATTCCAGTGCTACATTCACAGAATATCCTCTCCAAACCATCAAGAGTCAGTTTTTAACCCCTATGAATGCCATCTAGTAAGCTTAAAAAGTAGTCTTCAAGTTTATTCCATTTCCAGAGGAAATGGCCTCAAGCTGTGCCAGGAGAGGTTCAGGTTGGACATCAGGAAGAATTTCTTCATGGAATGGATTGGAAAGCATTGGAATAGACTGCCCAGGGAAGTGGTGGAATCAGCATCCCTGGAAGTGTTCAAGAAACAACTGGACCTGGCACTTAGTGCCATGATCTAGATGACAAAGGTGATGACTGGTCAAAGATAGGACTCAATGGTCTTGGAGGTCTTTTCCAACCTAAACTATTCTGATCCCAGACCAAACCCTTGCTTGCTTAGCCATACATCTCCTGTGGCTCTTCTGAAAAACCACAGTTTTGTCTCCATGTCCCTTCCCTTTCAAGACACTTGTCTCCAGTGTTTGCCAACTTCATTTAAGGCTGAGGCTGACTGAAGACGGCAGCTCATCTCTTCCATAATCAAGAACACCTTCAGTTTTAAGGTGCATTGAACACAAGAAAGCAGCAGCTACTGCAGTCTTCGCAGTTTTTCTTTAGTTGTCTTAAATTGTTATATTGTGACTGTAATTTTGGATTTGTGTTCACATTAACTAGAATTTAGGGAGGAATTATTTAATTTCCATAATATAAAATAATGGTGAGCACATACAACCCACAAGAGAATGGAAACCTAGTTAACTTATTATAACCTTGCTTAATGTACAGTGATAATGTTAAGTGATGGTATCTTTGCAGGATGAGCACATGAGTTAATTTAAATGTATTAATTGTGTTAAAAACTGTGTCACAGAAGGCAGTAAGGCCAGGGAATTCAGAGTTTTAAGTAATCCAATTTGAGGGAAGAGTGGAATTTCCTAAGATGCAAAATGATAAGTGCTTAAAGCACAGTCTAAAAATATGGTAAGCATATAATGAGGATATGGCATGGACATCTTTGCCTATCTGCTCCAGCAGAGCAGCATGGAAAGAGGGCTGGCAACTCCTGACACTTAACTGATATTATAATTTCCCCCTAATACTATGTCTGGGCAGGGAGAAGTCCTGACTCCCAGCTTAAAAACAAAAAACAGTGATCACAGACCAGATTCATATGTAGCTATGGTGTGGCTAGCACAGGTGTTTCTCGTGAGAACATTTTTGCTACGTTTCATAAACAAAGATAAAGTTTGGATGTTTTGCAAACAGCGTCTCGAGATTTGGGCAGTCCGGGCCTGGCCAATTAGCCTTAAGTGAGGTCTCGGGCTGACCAATCTGGGTGACCTCTGAAAACTCTATATATATGGAAATCAAAATAATAAACGCACTTTTCTCTTTCCTTGCCTGAGAACCTGGGTTTTCCTCTCAGCTAGCGGCTCAACAGCGACACTATGGCAGATACAGTAGCAAAGGAATCACAAGGGAACTGCCAACCTTGCCCAGTGCTGGCATCTGTTTCATATCAGCCCTGAGCTAACTGGAGCCCCTTGAGCAGCATACCACGGAGTTGCAAGAAGTCTACTACCATCTTCCCCTTCTCCAGATGATTCAGCTTTTTAAAGCAGCAGGATAGCAGGGCAAAAGGGGAAGATCCAGCGTCAATATTTTACTATTCAAAATTAAAAAATGATAGGAAGAATGAGATAAAGGGTACAAACAGAGCCACAGGTGCAGCTGTTCAGTAGAAAAGCACTCATTCACTCAGCCTGTGGTAATCTAATCTTGTCCTAGAGCTGGCAGAAGGAAGAGATGAACTCAGAGGACCACAAGGCACACCATGCTCTGCTCCACCACACCATGTCCCCCCACTCTGTCACATCAGAAGGGGCCACATGGCTGTAGCTATTTCCCCCGCGTCTCTCCTCCATCACATCAAAACCTGTCCTTTCACACTGGATACAAGTACTGCCCATACTTCCCTGGTTTCCCTTCTGTTTCTGGACTGCATTCACACTCTCCACAACCACAATAAAAAGAACTCCAGCAAACCTATGACGCACAACAGGAAAATTTGACTGATGAGCACACTATGTATGTACACAGGGTGACCTTTAACCACAGAGACTATAGTGGGTCACCCTACAGAACAGCTGTACAGCTAGCTGTCTGGGAAGGCATATCAGAGGGCAAGGATGCAGAGCTCAGGGAAGTGGCCTTCACTTCTTATTAGATGTACAATGGTAGCCTGCGCTGCTGAACTACAGCTGCAGCCAGCCCGTGCAAGTATGCCTAACACAGATGTTCCAAGAGGCAAAGCTGAAGGCATAAACCCAGAGCAAACCATGCTGTAGCAGCTGGGTGTGATTGCCCAGATTCTGCCTTTGGAAGTGTGAGTGCTGGGCAAGCTGTATGTTGGAGAGGAGGTACATGCAAGATGTTTACTATTGATTTATCACAGAGATGTGTTTATCATAGAGATTTATCATAGAGAACAAGTGTTAAAATTGCTGTCAGTGGTTGCACTGTGTTCTCACAACTTTAAAATTAGGGTAACTTGCCAGCCATTGATGTATTTGTGTGTCCAGGGACACAAGTTAAGAATTACTATGTATTATGTAACTCAAGGCAACCAGTATTGTCTTATCCTCTTTCTCTTGGAGCAGGGAAGCCGTCAGTGAACCAGCACTGAATGACATCATACAAAAACATGTATTCACACAAAATAAAAAGCTTAATCAATACTTTTATGCACTGACTTCATATATGGCTTAGAGAGTAGGAGACAAAGAATCAGTTACATACAGAGCTATTGAGTGCTGCTCTCATGGAGTAACATTTTACCCAGATATAAAACAGACCAGGATTTCTGTCTTGGTTTTTACATACTCAAACATGCCTCCAGGCCTTTTTGCATAGCTCTAGTTTCCCTGACATGAGTCTCAGTATAAATGCCTCATTCACTTCTACCTTCTATGGTGACCTTGCATTCAAACACATCTCTCTTTCTTTGCAGTGATGTTACTAGACATAATTCTCTTAAGAGAATAATAGGTCCTTGAATGTATCAATCCCAGAGTCTAGATGTAACTCTTATGGTACTATGGTAAAACTGCAGTATTTTACATGCTTACTATAGATAATAATTGCCAGACCATCTTTGTTACTCTGAAGTTTAATTACCACTTGGATAGCAATTAGAGTAATCTTTCTCAACTTCCCTACCACCTGAAGCTATAATAAACACTTCTCGCACTCAGCAAAGTCACATCTTCCCTGTTCTGGAAAACTTTCACAGACTCCAACGCCGTTTCACTGAAGACTTATGTCCTCCCTCCACAAGCTACCTCACAAATCTGATCCTGCCAGCACCTGAGCCCCTACTCCCTACTTGCCCTTCATGCCACAAAGACTATTCGTTCACAAGGCTCTTCTTTTCCTTACCTCTGTGCTCCAGTTTCAGCACATGATACTTCAAAGACTTTACATTAGTCTTCACAACAATCTTCTAAGCAAACTATGGACACAATCTACTTATTAACACAATACCAAATACCTGATTGCCCAAGTAAATGAAACAATCTAATTACAAATTACTGCTGACATACTGCCTCAGGAGAGCAATGAATTCCATGAAAGAAACATGAAAACCTTTTTAATTACTCTGAGTGTGAAAAACTGTTGTTACTACTCAGTCTTGAATATGCTCCTTTTCTCTCTTTCATTTAAAACTCCTGGTTATTGCACAACCAAATAGGCACTTGCTGTTCTCCATTTTTCTTTATCCAATCTATCATTTCCATATGCTTTTATGTACTGAGGTGACCCTCTCTTTTCTTCCCTAGTCTTTCTGATCTCCTGCACAACCCTTGTAGCATCTACAGTCACCATGCTGCCATCTGCATCTGTAAAGTACCAAAGCTTCAATTACATTTAATAATTATTTTAATTAAATATGGCAATGGAACAGTCTGTCCTGCTCACACCAGTCTAGCAGCGAAATGGGAAATAGTGTCAGCCAACCCAGCTTCATAGGGTTCACCAAATAAGAGCCCTACTCCCTCCAAAGACACTGTTCCCTGAGTAGTGTAAGGCCCAGCTTTTTTTGTTCCCCTTGTCTTACACTAATGTCATCATTAAATCTGTAACACCTATATATGAATCCTTACCCAGACATCTCATCGAGGTCAAGGTGGCAAAAACTCAACTAGTTTGGATAGGCTTGTATCCAGTGTTTAGGGCTGGAATAGTGGACACCATATGCCCAGGGTCTACTTTACATTCATACAAAATACAGCTCATGAAAATTCATGGGCTTGCAGTTTTTTGTTTTCATTGCATCCACTGCATGGTCCTCAATTATATCACAAAATACAGCGTCCTTCAGACACCACTAACAGAAATATGAATTAACTGCTGCAGTATTGTAAAAGTTTCTCTGAAGCGCCAATGAGTATTTCATTCAAGGTCACAGAAAGCTAACTGAAATACTGAAAATAGTAAAGAAGTTAAGGATCAGCAAAAAAAAAAAAAAGCAAATTACTCAGTTTTTTCACCTGTGTAAAAGTGTTTCAGTCCTATTAACTGTTTCTGTACTAAGTGTGTCAGAAGAAAGAAATCAGTAATTACACAGACGCTTTTAATACTATGCCTCATTTCTGAGTTTGCTACTATTTCACAGTCACTTCCTAAAATTTTTGACTTTCCTTGATGCTTGCTCTTTCAGGTGAGACTATTGTCCTGTGATCATTTGTCAACAGAAGCACGTGCCCCGGACACAGCACACAGCCCACAGCAGAACATAGCCCAGGGCAGCTGGTTACAATGAGAAGGAGCAGGAGAACTAAGTGCCTGCCCAGTTAAAAAATAAATAAATAAATTTTAAAAAGAATACAGAATTACAATAGCAAGGAGGACCTCTGTTTATTAGCGCATTAGTCAGGTGTGCAGTTTCCCTTTCACCAAGCATCTGATTGAGTTACCAGTGCTTTAGATCAGAACAGACCACATAACCAAGGAACAGATTATGCTTCACACCTTTCAGAGAGCAGGGATGAACAGCCATTCCTGTTCCACGGAAAACAGCAGAGGAAAACGGGAAATAGTGCAATTCTGTGGCCATTGAAGAGTAACTACCACACCTGCCCCAAAGAATCTAGCATGACTTCACAGATCCATCCCCTTGTTTGCTCTTCTGGTCATGAAACACTGGTTAGTCCTTCACTCCATGTAGCACTGAAGCAGCTGACAAATCAGAATTAAACAGACCCCAAACACCATCTACCACATATTTCTGCTGAGATCAGAAGTGTTTTAGAAGCTGATTTAGGCGAGCCTGATGCTATTGAAAATTCAGAGCTAAAAGCCTATTTATTTTCTAGTGCTTTACTGCTCAACACAAAGCACAGACTGATGAATTCTTTCATGCATTTTAAGATTTGTATCAGCACAGTTCAGAATTTCAACAACCAAACAGCTGTCTTAATTTCTTTCGCTTGCATAGGTTTTTTTCCAGTACAATTTTGTAGGAGAGAATTTCTCTGTACTTGAGAAAAGCACTGTGCCCAAGAAGTTGCAAACAGCCCATAAAATTTTCACACAAATGTGCATAACAACCAAAAATACCCAACCTGTATTTCTCCATACCTATACACATACATGTGCGCACACACACACACACATATATACAGTCATAGATAGATAAAGTCTTCCTCCAAAGCAACATGCATAAACAAAATTTCAATTCCTTAGCAAAAAGAATGTCTAGCTAGGATATGAGACAGAGGCTCTTCTCTCCCCTATATCAAAACTAAAAGACACCCTACTTACAGACATTTTAGTATCCAAGCTTCTTCTAGAGAATAATGAGGTGGGGAAAAAATAGATCTTTGGCACTTCAGCCTGCACATTTCCATGTTTTCACATGCAGAATGTTGCATAAACTCAAAACACCTCTCTTGGCCATATGTTTCTTCCAGCCACTCCTTAGAAACCATGTAAATGCCTCTAATAAACAGCTTGCTTAAATGTACATAGCTGCTGGACAGACAAGTTATCAGCCTGACAAAATTCCAGGCTAATAACTTATGGCTTGTATGCAGCAAGCCATAAACACAGGTTCTTTTCCTTTGCTCCAGACAACAAGGGGCAAGGATGGAATGCTGTCTCTTTCTATACTAAGTCTTTGAGAAAACCAGACATGCCTACACACTGGTAGTGTGAACAGAAGCACAACATACTGAAACTGGGAAGAAACTGGAAGTGGTTTGGGAATCACTACTGCATTGGCTTCCTGACACATCAAACATGAACAGAGACATTCTTGGATCCTGTATTCTGTCTGGCAATCAGTAAAGTAATTTTCTTGATGTTAGGCTGTGCCATAGGGACAGAAAGAAAAGAACAATAAAAACCCAACAGAAATACATGGAAGTAGAAAAGTCCACTTTGCACACTCAGTTGACCACTTTTTTTCATCCTTTGTGCATCTTGGATCTTTCAAAATGAGGAAAGGAGCAAAAATGGTATAGATTCACACTACAGAAAAAGAAAAGCTATGGACAGACTATCCCCTGCAGCTAATATAGCAGGCTAAGTGCCTGAGCTTTGTAATCTGAGGTTACACGAAGTAAATACCTTTCCTAGTGACTACAAACTGTGACTTAAACTCCAAGTTTCAAGCCAGAATCACCAAATCCTTGGGATACAAGGATTGACTTGCTAGTAAAATAATACTCAGTGCTGCACTTATCACTGTCTCTCTAAAAGGATCATTAATCACCACCTAGTGAAATTATCTTTTGCATATTTCATGCAAGTACTTATCACCAGAACGTCTAAAAGCTTAAGCAGGTGCATAATACCACTGAAGTCTCACCATTAGGTTCTCTATGGCTCCAATAATCAAATCACACCTTCTCTTTCAGATTGACACACAAAACTCTACGGCATGAATACTGGTTAAGGTTCCTGAAAAAGTAATTTATTTTCACTACAATGCTGTGACACAAATAGTGCCTATGGACAAGAGATTTTATTACCAATTTTTTCTTCATATAACCACCATCTGCCCATGGCCGGAATACCTGACAAAGACTGGCAGAAAAGGCATTATTCCCTTCAGAAAAAACAAAACATAACCAACAAAACAAAAACCAAATGAAACAAAAAACCCCACAAAAGCAAACAAAAACAAGAACCCCCCCCCAAACAAACAAGGAAAAAACCCAAAAAGAAAACCAAAATAAAACAACCCAAACACCCCCTACCCTTCCAAAAAAGCAGTGTAGGTTTTGGAGTTTCTCTGCACTCTGTTCATGACCTGAATTTTAATTGCTTGAAAAGAAAAAGAAGGGAAGGGGTAGACAAAGTGAGAAATCTGGGACTATAAGAATCTAGTAACGAAATTACTGGCATAGTGCATTTGGGGCTGGATCTTGGCTGTCATTCATCTTAGGCAAGAGTTGTTTATCATCAAATTTCACTCTCAGCCTTTGTCCTGTTGAAGCTACTCTACCTTAGATAGTGCCCACGCTATTCATTTGCAAGAAAGATAAGACAGTCAAAACCGGCCTACAGCCCTTCTGGCAGAGCTCCTTTTCCCTTTCATCATGGAAAAGCCACTCTGGGACCAAGGAACACTCTGTCTAGCAGTATATTGAATCGTCTCCACATAAAAAGAGTTGGAGCTCTTTTTAAGCAGATCGACATTTGCTGTGGGTTCTGCCACTTTTCTTCCCAAGCCACAGTCAATCAGTGCTGTTGCCAGCAAAAATGAAGCTTTCTCTGGAGGGACAGCAGCAGCTCAGCAGTATGAATGTGTAGGCAGAGATCACTGTCATTTTGCTTGCTCTGCACTTGCTTATTACGTAAGGGTGTATTTCATTCTCTGTCAAAACTCTCCAGCGGCTCCCGAATTAGTGAAGGCTTGAGTGATCCCCTTCACATGACTGTTGTGGGAACATGAACTTCAGGTAGCTCATAGCTTCAAAGCACCTGCCACACACAGAAACTACATCTAAAAAGCCACCCCATTAACTCAATAGCTATGAAAAGGCAACAGACCTCACACCAAAGGATTTATTCAGTCAAAACTTTCTGAAGTACCTCACTTAGTGCCCTGATGGACAGATTTAATTTAACAACACTTTAACACCCATACTGAAGGGATAAAAGGGTAACCCTGGGTTCCCAGTGGCAGTCTGACTATGTGCCAAAAACGTTGTCCAAGATGTATCAGATCAGCTGGTGGCACACACTCCACCACTGGAAATGCTCCCAGGACAAGGCACACACAATTAGTTGGATAACACCACATTCCCACAGCATTATTTACATGTAGAAATAGAGAGGCAGCTCCCACTGCACCTCTTGCAAACCACTACAAGATAGAACCTGAAGTATCCACCTATTATTTATGCCACCTTGCTTCTTATTGGACAAGTTTTATCATTACTATTAAGTACACATATTGCAGAAATGCCCAATGGCTCCCTCAGTACACAGCTGGCACCAAATTCTGTCAGCACTTCACAACACCTTGAACTTACCTTCCAGTCTGCATTCACAGCTGACATTTGCATGCTTTTTTGATAATGTATGCCACACAGGAGCAAATTCAGCACCCATTACTACTCTATCTGTGACAGTATTTTGTGGTAGGCTTTAATTTTTCTACTGCTAGACCCACCCAAATGCACTGGCACCAGTGCAAGACAGTGAAGTCTTTGCGCTGAGTTACAGAGGCACCAAAATGTACCACCCAAATACGCCTGCTCTAAGGCTAGTACACCTGTAATTTTTCCCAAGATTCCAGAGACTTTCTTACAAGTTTGGAAGACAAGTTAACAGCTACAATCCTTGCAGAAAAAAGGGTTGCTCTTCACTGATCTCAAAAATTAGTAACTCTAAGGCCACCAGCTGCTGGCAGCAGGATAACTAAGTCTATCCATAATCTCATGCTGCCTTGCTTTATTAAACATTAAGTAAGGAGGATTTTAGCTGGAAGTACCAAAGAAAGGACTTAAGCATTCTGACACTTAAGTTTCTCTGTTTAAAGAGCAATCATCTTTAGACAATTTACCTTTTGTCTTCTTTTTAGTTAACAACCCAACTACCTTTCATCAATCCTCTATCTCATCTCTCCACCAGGTTGTATGGCTAAAGGTAGTGCTGTAAGGACAGTACACTAACACCAGGTGACTTGTGGTAAAGGATCAGGCTGGTGCCCTCAAAGTATAGAATCACAACTACACGATTTCTGAAAGCTTTTGACCACTGAAATTACACGAAAAATATAGTCTGACTCCTTCAGGAGAATGAAGATTGTTTTCTCATTAAAGTTATACTCTACCAATTTTTATAATTTTCTACCTCTCTACAAAAATACCTGTGAAAAGCAAAGGGGAAAACTGATGAGAACACAGGCTCAACAAGACTCAAGAAGAGAACACGCATCCTTACATGCTCTCACAGAACTTCCTAAGGGTGCTGGGCTTTTCCTGGTTGCGTCTTTGTCGAAACCAACGTTGAATGCTGCGTACATCCCAGTCCAGCTGCTTGGAGAGGCCTTCCAGCCTCTTCTCATCTGGATGCTACAAAACAGAGAAGCACAAAAATTATTTTCTTGTCCAACTGCATTAACACTTTAAATTCAGAATCACTGAATTGATTCTGAGTAATTGACTCTTGTCTTCTTATCTAGGCTGCCTGTCTAACACACGGATACACAGAAATACATTCAACAAAATCTCTACTGGCAGATTCCTGTCAGAATAAATTTATAATTACAATTATTAATCTAGAAGGACAGATGCTGTTATATGACATGCAGGTCCACTACTAATAAGAAACTTAAAAGGGACGACAGATTGAAACTTGCTTGAAACTTGGAAGTGAAGTTTAGTAGGCATAAAATGCCATGCGTTCCTGGAGCAGTGGCGCTCACAAACACCCCACTGCCTGCCACATGCTCTACCTGCTCAACCCTCCTACGTCAGGATCTTTGTCCTATCAACTATTGCACAAGGGAAGATGGTTTGACTGACACAGAAAGAAGATAAATCCCACGTTTGTGCATGACAATGTTAGAAAATGAGGTCATTAAACAAAGTGACAATTTCAAAAGGAAAATCACCTTGACAACAGTAAGAGAATTGTTTTCTCTTTTGTAAAACTAAATACACACAAATATTCTCCGAAGCATAAAATGTGGAAATCTCATACCATTGGCATGGCTTCAAACCAGTGCAGAGGTAAGGCAAAAGAAAATGAGTCTGTCCTGAATTTGAAGAGCAGTACAGGACGAATCTCCAGTCATACAGCAATTCTACATGCACAGTAAAGCATGTGTACTACTTATAGATTTCTCCTGAATGATCACATTCTTTTTTAAAGAAACAGAAAGAGCTTTTGGACAATCTGTTTTCTGGAACTTTAGCCTTATTTCTGCAAGCCAGATACATATATTGAGTGAGATACAAGAGCTCTTACAACAAAGAGCTTTAAATTTTTAAATGTTGCAAGATATAAACCAGCAAAACTTTTGTTAGGCTGAAGTTCTGTCTATCAGCCTCCATGAAAACACAGGAAAGACAGGGAAAGGAAAGGATGAGACAAGAGAAGGGTGAAGTATTTGCCACCCATCTCAATGAAGTTTTTTTTCTCAATGAAGCCAAGGTAACCACTAGCTTTTCAATGGAAGGTTAAGAAAAGCAGTTTCTGTAGCCTTAGAAAAATGAAATGTTCGGTGCAGCTCCTGGGAGTTTGACTAGAGAGAAATGCTCTACAGGATTCAAAAAAGGCTGTTAGCAAAATTGGACAGTTTCTCTGAGAGCAACTACCAGATTCTTGCAGGAAAGTAGATGCTTTCCTTTGGAGCTCTTCACACTCACAGGTATTTCAGGCCCTGTGTCAGACTACCAGATTCTACAAGGAAATATTAAAAAAAAAATCACAAATAACCCTACAACAAACAACACCTAATCATTCTTCCTTCAGTTGAGTTTGTGAGAGTATATCCTGCAGCATTCAGGAACAAGGCATATACAATTCCCTCCCTGAAAACAGGACAAAAGTCACACCAAGTGCCATGGTGATCTCAGGATGGTGTAGGACACACAAGCAAGACAGGTCCACAGAGTATTTCACTCTCTGTGACACTGAACCAAATTTTGCCCTCCATGACTTTAATACTCTCTGAATTCTACACTGGTGCCCAGCTGCAGCCTGAAACAAAGGTGGGATTGGAAAGCCCCTGCAGAAAAATTTGGGATGCTTCAAAAGCACGGACAGAATGACATACAGGTTTACTTAAGATGTCATATGGTGAGAGATGTAGAGACAGAGATACAAGCTGTGGGAGAAAAACTTGTAAAAAAAAGATGCAAGCTGTAAATAAAACATTATTCAATCCATTTCTCCCACTTCTCTATCTTGTTCTCCTGTAGCTGGGACATCAGCAAGACAGCTTTGAAGTTTCATGGAAAATATCAATCTTACTGGTTCACAATGAGCTCTTTTTTTATAAAAAAACCCAACTATTTTGCAAAAATTTCTAACAGATAAGAAGAAAAAAATAGTAGGTGGCTATGTGGCATCTACAAAGTGTTTCTGTGACAATTTTTTTTTTATTAAAAGCCTCCAGGAGACATCACAAAGAGATACATAACCGCTCAAATTGACATACTAATGACATCCCCAGTATTTACATTTCTGATTTTAGGTGTAAAAATGCATTTATCTGTTAGCTTTGCTTTGCTCAGACAAAGTTAGTTTACAGTGCCACATCCCACTTCATTAGGTAAATATTTTAGTAAGACACTCTACCTTTGTAATAGCTGTGAAAACCTTTTCCAGGATAGCATTAGGTTGAGCTTTCTGTGGTCCGTTGGCTTGGACTTTAAGGCCTAAGGCACATGGTTTAGCAATGAACCTGTGAAAAACATGAAAATGAGAGAAGAAAAAAGGTGAAATCCTTCAGTTATTTACTTCATTACTGTTATCAATCAATGACATGGTAAACGGGCAAACATTATGACCCTGCCAACAAAAACAATACTTAGTTTTACAGCTCAAAAGCAAGCTCATATGGGCAATTACATCACAAAATAAGTAACGTCACTTTGAAGGATGAAAGGAGCTCCGTGGAACACATGAAACAGAGGATTTTCTTTCATGTTGTGAAAAAGGAGATTAGAACAAAAGCATGAGAGGAATGCATCCTAGAGAAGTACCAACTAATGAAAAGAACAGGGCAGCTTGTAGAGATGAGGAGCATGTAATATCATCCTCCAAACAGAGCCTTTTTTGTAAATCAGTTTCCAAAGTAGCTACTGCCTCAGGAGTCCTTTGGCACAATAGAATTTCAGAATCCTGAAAGGCGGCAAGCACTTAAACTGCCCAGTCAATACAGTTTTCTAAAAGCAGACAAAATTTACATGGTACAGATACAAGCAGGGCTCTGCCCTCCGAACTCTTCTACTAAAACATGAAGCTGTCTCACCCAAATCCTAACACCAATCCATAAGTTCTCTGATCCATTTTAGAGTTGAACCACATAGTTTATATTACATATACTCAAAGACCACCACTCTAATCACAAAAAATTAAATTATTTGTAACTGTGAGTCCAACTCTGGAATTCCCATGAAAGCTACAAACTCTGTACAGGAATCACATTCATGTATGAACAGAATGAACTTCTGCCATCTTTGAATTATGTAATTCTTGATTTCACTTAAAAGGCTTCTGTTTCCTAAAATTTCATTTGCCAACAAGGTCCAGAACAACCCTTGCTACTTAAGTAGTTCCACACTTACCCAGCTGAATGAGCCCAAGCTATTAAAAATCACGTATTTCTTACCCACACACAAGCCCCATTTTAAGCACTGTTATGAGCTACAACTGCTGTTTCTGCCATGTTTAAGACAGCACCGCTGATTAAAGAGAATTAATTCCTAGGCAATTATAATGGTTACGGCAATAGCATTTGGTAAAGAAAGATGGGTGATGCCAGACCACCTTGTTTTCCTGGAGAAAAGTTCTTGATACATTGACACTATTCCCATATGAAAGGCAATTCTATAGCCTGAAATAATGCTGGTGACTGTTTGAGAACAGGAAGACGAATATCCAAAAACACATGCAATGTTACCAGTGACCTTATTATTTGTTCCTAGCGTGTTACAGGAGAAAAAAACCCTTATACTTTGTAAAAGATCGGCAATCTAAATTTATTGCAGGTTGCAACCATCGTGCTAGCTCCACAGCATCAACCAAATTAAAGGCATTGCATCAGCTGTAAATCCCCTGCTTTAGGGTTAAAAGATTTGACACAACTAGTTTCACTGCTGAGCTCAAGAAGGCAGTCCAGTCTTCTGCTCAGGAAAGAAATGCATGTAAGCTCTACACATGTTAGATGTAAATGCAGTATAATCTAGCCACACTGCAAACTTGTATACTAGTTAAACTATAAACTGACAAAAGAAGTGAGAATTGTATTCTTTAGTTCAAAACAGACGTAACCAAACCAATGCTGGTCATTGCTGTTAGATGATAACCAAAAAGACAGCTGAAGAAGCCAATGGACTTCGATTTCAGAAGTTTAATTTACAACTCTAAGGAGTTCTAAAATACTTTGTCATGTAGGAGCAGGGCTCAGAATATTAGCATCTATGTCATTGTTTTGTATCAAAAAGCTGAAAACCATCCAGAAATTCCAGTCTTCATTATTAAAGACAATTTCAAGACAATAAAAACAATTTCATGAAGAGTAAGCAACAGAGCCAGACAAGAGTCAATCCTAAAAGAGACAATAAAGGTGATGTCAATCAGTGTTAAACCTAATTTTACAAAGCCATAAAAGGAAACACTTAAAAGTAGAGGGGCAGAAGAATGCTGTAGGCAGCGTAAAAACAAACAAAATAAATGGAAGACAACAGCAGCAGCAGATTCACACATTCACAGAGAGAAACCCAAGCCCAGCCTCCGCCATCAACAGCCACATCAAGAAACAGTCACAAAATAAACACAAAACTCAAAATAAAAATTGTTTCAGATGGATTTTCTGGCCCCTTGCAAAGTCAGTCTCCTCTGAAGTAAGACATGACTTGGGAGTTTTTTATTTGAAGGGTATAGGGGTTTTTTGGTTGGTTGGGTAAGGGAATTTTGTTTGTATTGGTGGGGGTTTTGTTTGTCTGCTTGGGATTCTTGCTGTTATTTTTTTTGTTTGTTGTTTTTTTAATAAAGTAAGTCTTTCAACTTCCGTTTCGCTTTCCTCCTTCTCCTGAGAGAAGAAATGTGATCGCTATGATGTAACTCCAATAGAAAGGCAGTTCACTAAACATGCTAATTTAAAAGAAAAAAAGCAGATAAAAAGTCCCAGTTAAAAAAAAATTCAACAAGAAGCAATTACAACAAGTTTCATGCTGAGCTGATCTTCATTTAAACCTAAGCATACCAGCTGATCTGCTTGAATGACATTATTAAAATTACAGGTCATGTTAATGAACAGCCTAGATAAATCCAGGACAAAGCACAGCTCCAGTGTTTATTTTTTTTTAATTGTAATGCTGATGTTATTACCTGAAATAAAACACATTTTCTAAAAACAAATGTGAGTTTTTCTGCCTTTCCTGCTAATGTTTTTCATATGTATGGGAGGAATGGGCACGACTCAAAGCAGAGCTCATCCACAAGGACAGCAAAGCACAGTCAGGACATGTTCAGGGCTCACAGCTGCAAGACACAGGATTATTTTGGCCAGCTATGTCAGTGACAAAGGGACAGGGAAAGCTACAAAAAGCCCACAAAGGTCCTACTAGGAAATCAAGAGAAACAAAGCCATTTTAAACAAAACATTTAATATACCTGCAATACTGAACAGGTTTGACCACTAATTCAAGTATGCATGAGCCAATCCTTGTCCATGTGGTTACTTTTGGTGGAACTTGTAAAATGTGAGGTGGTTTTTATTTTTCATACAAGAACTTAACCAATTCAAGCTATACTTTACAGTATAAAAATTGTTTTTCAAGACTACAATAGAATAAAGTAGAATTCCTTTAATAGGATCCCAAATGTCATACCAGGTATCTCCAAAAACATCATTAACATATTTTTCTGTAATAATTTAAATTGATTAATGAGTAAAAAACCGGAATTAATGTTTGATACATGTACAAACTATGAGTGTTTTGCCAAACACTGCACTTCTTAAAAGCACTATTCATTTTTCTCATTTCTGCTAACACTGTGGTATTCAATTCCCTAAACAGCCTTAGTGAAACCCATGGGACTGTTTATTGCATAAGGCACTGCAATTAAGAGGGAGTAGCTATTGTGAAAGAGCAAGGAGAGCAGAATTGAGTATATTGCCAGCTTTTCTCTTAAAAAAATGGAAATCTGAACAAACACCACACTAATATCTCTTTTTCAATGGATTTCAGTACAGCTGAATTGAAAGCTGGCATTCAATTATGCAGAAATTAAAGGACAAACACTTCTTGCTGAATGCAGCCCCATCTATTCTGGATCTAGAAATGAAAGACTAACATAAACAAGAGAATTAAAATCAGAATTCAAGAACCTTTTCAAAGGCAGGTTCCCCATTCACGGTCAAAAGCCACATTTAAAAACCAAATCAAACCAAACCAAAAATCCCACACTCAGCCAGTTCAGCTACCGTGGGCTACTGCAGAGCAGCAGAGGGGAAAGCACTGAGCCCTTGCAGACCCCCTGAAGCACAGCTGTGCCCCAAGGCACCATTCGAGTGTCCCACAGCCCTCAGGGCAGGCGCTGCTCGGCATTTCGGATCCTGTCCTCAATTCACTACTTTACAGCAGCAAGACCTCACACTCCAGTCAAAACTCAGAATCAGTTTTTCTCAAGAAGCGGGTTAGAAAACCCTTTGCAAAATGACCCCCCACCTCCTCCAGGGTATAAAAAGAAACATGAGATTCACCACAAGTGTGTCAATTTAATCAAATGCCATTTTGGTTTCCCCAGGCAGGTGCAGTACTGCATGAGGGAGACAGCAATCCCACCTGACCACAAATGCTGGGGAAAACAAAACCCCAAACCTGCCAGAATTCATTAGAAATGTTACCCCTCACAATCCTTAGAGGATGACGTTCATTTGCACTTGCAAAGTCTGCATTAAATAAATGGGATTTTTTAAGTATCACATGAAGGATGAGAAGTACAATTATCTTTTTTTCTCCTTACTACAAATCAAGCAGCCCCACTTGTAACACATAATCTTTGCCCTGAATCTGGCCAGACACAGATATATAACTCTTTAGTCACCTGGGGCACTGTGAATGTGCCTGTAGGGCCCTTTGATAGCATGTGAATGTGGTGTTTTCACACCAGCAGGTCATCTGCCATTTCTGAGCTGACCGGAGTAGATGCCCTTTAGCAAATTCATGTCTGACAGTTTCTCAGCAGTTCTGAAGATATTTAAACCACCACAGCCCACAGCAGTAAATAGAGATTATAGGTTTGGGTTTTTTAAACAGCCTAAAAGGTCTGCAAGAACTAATAAGGCTTTCCAAAGAGGGCCAAAAACCACAAAATGCCAAACAAACAAACAAGAATTAAGCTAACAGAGTTAATGAATATTAGATTCATGTAACTCACGCTCTTTTTAATGTATGGGGCTTTTAATGTATGGCTTCTTCTAAATGTCAATTTAAGAAATACCAGTCTTAAAATAATTGACATTGTTAGGTGATACATGTCCAACCAAGTATTCTTACAAAATTATAAGATAATCCATTCAACAGAACATAAATCAAAACAAGGTTGATTGACACAAAGGAAAAGGGTGTTTAACATTTCTGCACTTAACACTGGCATGTTTAAAATAAGTCAACATCAGAGGGAAGGATCTGCAAGAGTCTCACCAGGTCCCACACTCAGCAATTAAAGTAAATTAAAGTAAGCACTAAACTTACTGGCAAGGTAAGTTTAGATTTTTTTTCTTCATTTAGGTACATTTCATCCCACAAATTAGTAAACCATTTTTTCCTTCCAGTATTTTAAGCACAGAAAGTTTCTTCCCTTCCTTAAGCAACTTTATTTTATGGCCAACTTCAATACAGAAGCCCACTCAGAAATTTTCATTAGTGCAAGTGAGAAAAGCTAAGCCAATGAATATTTCACACTTTCCTAAAAAAATCTTGGTTAATCATAGCTTAAATCAGTCCCTTTTGTCATCCATTTTTATCAAAAGTAGGTCACATTATGGACCAACAGACATGACTAATGGCCTGTTATTACATACCATCCATAACCTAAATAATCTATTTTCTGAGAAGATACCTCAGCATGGCACAAAGGATCTGCACGAAATCACCCTGGAGACTGCTCCTGCATGACCTCTGCTAACAGAGAAATATCACGAAGCAAACAGGCAGGACCTTGGCTATGATGTCCCCATATACACTGAGAATATGCAGTTTTGCTTTAGCCTTTCACATCCACAGAAACATTTGAGTTAATTGCTTGTCAATGCCTGATGAGAGCTTGAGTCTCCTCTTCCTGTGCTGAGGACACAGCTTTGTGGAGTAATTTGAGAAAACTGTGGTGAATGTTGAAGTGTGCAGCGCATCTCTGAGTCATCCCAAGTATAACCAGATGATCTCCAGAGGTCTCTTCCAACCCCAACCATTCCATGATAACAAACTTTAGTTAAGCGGTAGGCTCTGATTAAATACATACAGTATCTCTGTGAAACTGGGGAAAATTCTCACTCAGACGCTGGCATAGTTCAAGTGGTGCTTGCATAAAAGGCTGCTCATGTTGCTAACACCAACCATGAGCTCAAAAAAACCCAAACAAAATCAACAAGCAAACTATTCCTTGACAATCTAGTATGTCCATAAAATCTCATTGTTTCCTATCAGTATACTTACAAATACCATGGAAGGCAGTTAAACTAGCAAAAATTCCTCTCTGTGCTAAAGATGTACACAAATCTGTTTTGAAGAGTCTGGCTTCTTTTTTGAAAGAGTGATGCAGAGCAAATTTACCCAGCTCATCTACTTTATGCTCACTAAACACAGATTATTCCAGGGATTGATGATTACAATTGTCTAACTTGTTGGACACTGCTTGCTGGTTTTAAACAGAAACAATTTAAATTTGTTCTAAGGATGAGTAAAAGCAGGAGAGGCTTGTTTGTGAGCAGATGCTCAACCAATTTACTGCTACAACACTCAAAAACAATTACTGAATTTGTTTTGTTATTTTGGTATAGCTGACCTACTTAACTCAGAAGTTACTTGTATTAGCAGTAATTAAAATAATATTTAAAAAACCCACAAACCCCAGAAAAATATTAATAGTCCTAGGACAAATTCAGTTGATAAACAGGGTTGTCACTTTAGTATACCTCTCACAACACTAGTTTTGGCTTTGTGTTTCCCAACAACTTATGCTACAGAAGACCCAATGGGGTACAATGTCTGAAGCACAGGCAGGGGTCTTAATGCAGGTAATCTCATCCAAAATGTATGTACACAGGAAAGTTAACTTCGCTGAAGTTTTTTGGATGTGCTGAGAAATGGGTCCGAACTCCCATAATGAAACCTTTTCAAAGGAAAGAATCTGTCTGCCCAAGCAAAAAGCCAAGCACACAAGTCTATATGTCAGCAAGAGCCTTCTGCTGCTGAGCATTCCAAACAGTGTCTCAGAGGGCAGTGGAAAGGAGGGAACAGAGCCAACCCTTCCAGGGGAACCTATTCCCAACCCACCTGAAATGACTTCAGAAAAGCACATGTGTGCACCTGCCTTTCATCTGATATGTTCAATGCTTTTCCTTCCCTTCTCACAGAGATGCATTAGCTGTTATTTCCACACCAGCATCATCATCCCATGCCTCACATTAAATTACACAAACTAAGCACTATATGGTGCAATCCACATGTATTTCCAAAAAGCAAAAGCTAAGCAGCTTGCAAGAGAATTCAGTTTCCAAAATTACTGAGGTTTTGTCTTTCTTTGGCTCAACTTATTAGACAGCAGTCATACTCACTGGAAAAAAAAAAAAAAAAAGATAGCAGGCTAATCACTGCTTTGGAGTTTGGGTTTTTTTCCCCCAAGGTTTTGAAAGCTTTTTGTTAATGTTTTGACCCAAGAGACCTTTCTAAGAAGCAAACATATCTTTGACCTCAGCACTTCTACAACATATTTTAAGTTTCATTAAAAGGCTTAAAAAAAAAACCACAAAAGCAACCAACCAACAAAGAAACCTCAAAAAAACTCCAAAGAAACAAACAAAAAACCCTCCAAAACCAACCAACCAAAAAAAAAAAACAACCACAAAAACCCCAAAACACCAACAAAACAAAACAGCAAAATCAACAATAATCACCCAACTCCTGCTACTTCTTAAACACACAGCTGGGAATCTATCTGGTATCTTTCCTAACAAAGGACATTGCTCATCCCTCCCAACAAAATTCAAATTACATGTCAAACTGGCAGTAGAAAACTCATCTATTACAATACTTGCACTTCACAGAGCAGGGCTGGCAGATGCCGGCAGTGCCACTGAAGGGTAGTGGAACTAATGGTCCAGAATGAGAAACTGCTCATCTATAAAAAGAAGAGAAATGCAATACTTTACTGAGCGCAGGTGTTTGCTAGGATCGAGCATGGGCAGGGTCCCAGAAGGCATCACTGCACGTGGGCTCTGTCAGGTTTGCTCCATGGCCCAGATGGACCTGCCAGGTGTACTGCCAGTCCTGCCACAGCCCCTGAAATACAACAGCACCCCTCCCATGCATTTTTCAGCCTTCTAACATAAATTATTCTTTCCTTTGGTAGATCAAAGATGGATATGGAAGGCAGGCTAAAGAATAGCCCTACACTTTTAACACTTGATTCAATAGGAATACTGACATGTACACATATTAGCTCTATAAATCCACTTCATTGCTGCTTGCAAGAGTAATGCTTTACCTTCGAAAAGGTTTTTGTAATTTTGCATCTGGGAAACCGAGTGCCCTATAAATTCAGCACATTGTCTTAGCATCAAGTGTTTTCTTAATGCCATGCAAGTGAAATTTGATTTTACACAGATCAGCTTCAGAGAGGAAAATCTGGCCAAAGTAATCTGCTTCAGGGCAGTAACTCAGAACTTCCATTCAGGAATATTTTCACATAATAAGAATTTTGACTTTACCAAACAGTATGTGAAAGGTAGCTGTGTAAAAAAACCATATTTGGTAGCTGTAATTCACCTTTCAGATTTAGTGGTTAGTCCAGCGCAAACACACAGAATTTAAAGTAAATAAAGCAAATTACCTTATCACTCAACAGTAGTGTTAGGAAATGCTTTGTCCTAACAGAGTTATTCTTAAGAAACACAACTGGTATGACTGACCTGTACCTTTGAATCACTGCAAAATGGTTCATTTTTGCAGTTGAATTTGTCACATTTATATTGTCCTGCCTTTTTGACTGAACATACATCTCTGAAAGACATATTTGTTCATGGTGCAAAATTTAAAAAACATTATTAAAATTTTAAAAATTTTCTGGAGATTCTGCTCCAGTAACAAAATCCATGACTAGTAACATGTTTGGCTTGAGCTACCTTTGTATACCTGTTAGCTCCCATCACAAGCTGCAGGCCAGATCCCACTGATCTCGGCCCCAATTTCAAATCCTGTTCACACAGACTCCTAAACCTTTTTCCCTCACTGAGTTGGAAAGTCTATTTAATCCTTTCTCCACGTTAGTTCATAACAGGACTGACCCGTGCAGAGGGTGTTCAGCCACCAATATGAGACCACCCCAGTGCAGCTTCTACCAGTGGTGCTCCAGTTGCTTTTCCAGTCAGTATGTTACTACAAAAATAGGACACAAATAAGGCCAGCACCTTATAAACAGAAGTAGTCCTGTTTCCCAAACATGGAAGCATTTAAAAAAAAATATATGTATGC
Organism: Entomyzon cyanotis; assembly: GCA_024500445.1. Lineage (NCBI taxonomy): Eukaryota > Metazoa > Chordata > Aves > Passeriformes > Meliphagidae > Entomyzon > Entomyzon cyanotis. The sequence goes on along the minus strand of JAKEPQ010001027.1, from coordinate 8,360,209 downwards.
ATAAAGTTATAAGCATTTCAATTTCTCCTTAAACTCTAAGATCGAAGTGGGGAGGAACTACATGCTCCAGAATAGCAACAAGCACTGCACAAATGTAGACAAAGGTCACAAATAAATATTTTTGCAGCCAGCTGTCTAATGCTTTCTTTCTTTGTAATCTCTAAAAATAAAGAGTTTAGTCACTCTGTAACTTTCCAAGCACAGATCAGGCAGAGGGAGAAGGAGCGGAAGTGAAGATACACTCCAGTCCCCTCACCTCTCACACTTGGTGCCTTCTCTTAGCTGCCCTCTGCCAGCATCACCATACAATTCTGAAGGTATCACTCTCACCCTTTTTGCAATAAAATCAGGACACACAAGTCAGGGTCAACGGCAAAATTCAGTCTCCAAAATTGTAGCCCACTGCTAAAGGTCAATGAAGACAAAAATATTCTCCCAACTTCTAGAAAGTTGTGGCTTAGGGACTTTCTAGACCAAAAAAGGCATCTTTGCACATAGCAGTCCCCAAAGAGCTGACCCTCCCTCCCCAAGCCGCACTAGCAGCTCACAGAGCCTGTAAAAACTTCCCACAGTCTATGGCAGAGCTCCCCAGTGTAAATTCTGACTCTGTGAAGATAATCATTCCACTTCATTTTGAACTCATTGCTGGCCAGTTTCATTTCTGCTTTTTTATTTCTTGCACTGGGTAAAAATGAACAGTCAATCCCAAAGCATTCCTTGTCACTCCTGACACTATAGATTTGTCTCCTACTCCTCTCTGCCACCTTCTAAAACACATAGTTGATATGTCCCTTCATTTCAGCAAGTGTGGGACAACCAAAGCAAAGAGTCAACCATAAAACATCTACATATGAAAAGGCACATGATCCAAAGGGATTTGATGCTGGACAGAGAAAAGGGCAGGAAGACAGCACAGAAAGAAGTCAAAGACTGACAAAAACTTAATTTTTAAATCACAATAGGTTACCCTAATACAATGACACTGTTCCAATCCTCCAGGCCCTGCAGCATTACTTTATCTTTTGCTTTGGTCACATCTTAAATATGTGAGCAAAAACAAACAAAAAAACTTGTGAGCAATACCTGTGTCTACAGTAAAGGCACAGCCAAGGCATGCCATCCTATGGCCTCTTGACACATACACACACTTTTAGTGCAATTCTCCTTCACCTACCAAGGCAGATTCCAAGGTGCACAAGAAACTGCAGTTACTGCAACCAGGCCTTGAGTAACAGCAGGTGCAAGAAGGGTAAAGCCCAAACCTCTGTCTGCTCCAAGTGTGCACTTGTGTTTGAGCAAATGACCCAGTCTGCCTGCAGGACCTGTAGGCATGCTCTGCTCCTGAACATTGTCATCACACTACCTGGAAGCAGCACAAACTTCACATCTTGCAAGAAGACCACACACCACAAAGTATTTAAATATTTCTAAGCTTTCTCTTTGTCCTCTTGTGAATTCAGTTTCTGTACTGCTGGTGGGCTGTCATGGCATACAACAGAGAGAATTTCAACATCTGTGTCACTCTTACAGGCAAACCACTACCTCTGGTGCAAATTCTATTTCTCCCTGCCTCAGAAGGTAGGACATGTTTCAGGAACTTTCCTGCTCTGAGTAGCGTGCTCCCATGCAATCTTTCTTCTGCTCCCTTTGAAGAGGGAATAAGTCATGGATACCTCACTGCAGGACAGTTGTACTTCAAATAGGGATGGTTGGTTTGACTTGGAGGTTAAGCTTTGATTCCAAGAGCTAAGTCACAAAATCATCCAACCTCTTGCAGGCGCTTCAAGAGGAACCAATTGTCATTCCAGATGGCAGGTATTAAATCACAAAAAATTATCAAAATGGTATTAATTCACTGTTTTTTCTGTATGTGTATGAACATGTATATATGTACACTGAAACAAGCATACATATATAAAGCATATGTAATGGCATATATATTTATATATTTGTGTATGTGTATATTTTATATATGTGTATATACAATCAAACTTCAGCATAGTGTCTGACTACTCAAACACATGAATTAGAGCCTTATTTCTTTCCAGACACTTTACACAAACTTAGAACAAAACCCAGCTCCTAACTGGTACAAAAATCTGGCTCCTCAGTTTATTTCTAATTAGCTACCGATACAGAAAGATAAGAGAGACATGTAGATATTGAGGAAATCTATTCCAAAAGAAGTATGCAGCCAAATAACACAATAAATTATTTCCCTGTTTTATCCTTAAATTGGTATTACTTAAGAAAATAAGGACTGTTCAAAATTCACAGACAGAATGGGGCAGGCTGATCCGAGCCGCTCCCACCTGCCCAGGCACAGCACCCTAAGCAAGGGCAGCCACCTGAAGTACTTGGGCTTCCTCACATACACTTGTCCCTCTCTGCCACTTCTACTGCAGCCACAGAAGAAGCAGATTAGGGCTTCAAGAAACTGAAGATTATCACTGCACACCACCCCAGAAAAGCATGGAGCTTTCAGCTGGATTAGTCATCTGATCTGATTCTCTCCATCAACACAGCATCACTAAACTGAGACATTAGCAAACCTGAAGGTGAACTCTACAGTTGCTCAAGCCAAGCCATCACAGGATCATATTCAGATTCTACTTTGGATATCTTATTTCATATTTCTTAAAAAATATTCTCTTCTGAGAAAAGGGATTAAAAAAACCTGTATTTGGATACTTATAATTCGAAAGATTTATTATAAATTGTTTTTCCAAAAGAAGTGCTTCAGCAAAAGATTTATTAAAATACCTATACAAGTGCTCACACCTGAAACCTCAAAAACCAGCTCAGATGGACCCCTTTTGAGGAGTAGTTTCCACCTGCACTGTATGATCATTAAATACCTTATGGACTGATCAAAACATTCAACTAAGACAAAAAGCAACTAGGTCTCAGTAGCTCCCAAGTCTTCCTGTGCATTTTCACCTTTCTATTCTATTGCTGAATTTTTTAATGCCTTCTTGTTTGATTGCCACCTCAGCAGGGCACTCTTTCAGAAAGGCAGAGAAGCAATCTGGAAGGCAGCTGCAGCGCTGTATGCAGAAGTGCAGAGCACCCAGCCCTCCAAATGAGTTTACTGACCCTCTGACCCTATTTTGGGGAGCCAGGGAGACTAGTGCCCAACAGAGTGCAGGATATACTACATGGCAGTGTTTGAAATGCAGAACTTTATGCGTTCTGCCTTCCACACTAAGGCTGTCCCGAAGCAAAACCTGCCATCACAGGCAAACAAGTCTTGCACACAAAAAGCTCAAAACACAGCTGACAGGCATCTCATTGTACTCCTAATGTGATAAACAATTAGTGATCGGACAAAACAGTGCAAGAACAAATCCTATTAACAAATAATAGGATTTGTTACCGGATCACCCAAACGACACTTTGGAAACAATTCCCTGGGCTGCTGCAGCCAGAAACCTCAGCCAGGGAAAGGATCCATGCTGCAGGGTGCACTGGTGAGCTGCATGCACAGCTACCAGTCATCCACAGGAGCTCACTGTGTGACAACAACACTGGCGCACCGGTTTTGACAGCATTTGAAAATGCTGCAGCATGTGTCAGACAAAAGAAAAGAAGTAATCTCATATCATGGGTGTGTCTGAATGATTTACACTTTGGATCTGTAAGCAAGTGTATTTTCTACATCAAACCAAACTGCTGCAATCGCATTTTCTTTTACCTCATTACAAGATTTTTGTCAGCAACTTGCACACTACAACTACAAATGAGCTCTGACTAAAAAACACCTTATAAAGTACACCTGACTAAATGTGATTCCGTAATAGTATTGCAATATAAATGCTCACCTCTACCAGCAGAAGGGGAAATATAAAATATTTGGGCAGGTGGGTACTTGAGGGAGCCTGACACTGTAACGTTGTCCCCCACTATTGCTATTAGATGCCACAAGTAATCGATGCTGACACAGTAACACAAAAGGTGGCTTTTTAGTATTAAGAGTTTGAAAAAAAAAGGACAAGACAAATGCCTTATGCTGAAAACTAGACAGAGCACTTACCTGCCCTGGCAGGTCACAAACTACTTACAAGGTAACAGTTACTTAAAACCTCCAAGTGGCAAGTGTTTGTTACTCTTTGTATTCCTGTTTAGGGTGCCGTATGCCTTTTCATCTCCTTCAGATCATTAGAATTGTCTTGCTTACTTATTTTTTTAAAAACACACCACAGTGCATGCGGCTTGGGATCAAAACCAAAACTTGGAACCCATATGATTTATATCATTATAGAAGCTTTTTACACAATTGTAGATCATCAGTTTAATTTTTTTTAATGGCAAGAAACAGCATTCCTAAGATTAGTCATTGAGTAATTTTTGTTTAAGAGTGTAACTAAAGAGTCAAAAAGAAAAAAAATTGCCTTTAAAACAAGCTGTGACAGCAATGATTGGGTGCAGTTTGAGCAAATTAGCAGTGTACATGCTTCTGAAGACACAGTCTACACTAGCCCAACTACCAAAACCCTCCCAGCAGAACTTGCGACACGAACACACTGCCTTGTTGGGGATCAACTCTTCCACAGATCTTCAGAGCTCTTCCCATTGCTCTGGGTACTGCGGTGAACTGAGCATTCTGGTGCGCATGGACAATTATGAGGCAGCTCAGCCAAAAAAGCACAAAGTCTATCCAGAACGTTATCTGGTTTGTTCATCTGACAACTCAAATGGAAGCGACAGCCAGTCTCTCACCCAGCTGGGTTAGAGATTAGCCATGTGTAATATTGCTGCACTTGAACTGTGGAGTGCTGTACGCTTGGCAAGAGGACAAAGAAGGGGGGAGATGAAAGAGCAAGGGGAAAAATCTAGGTAGGAATTACTGCAGGACTGATTTTGAAGCCTTGCCCATAGAGTCTATTTTCCCAGGAAAACACAAAAGCTTATAGCTCACCATAAGCACTTGGCCAGTGTGCTGCTAAGGCCCCCACACTTCCCTGTTATATACGCTCCAAAACAGTGAGCACACACATCATCAGTTCAGTATCTGCACAGGGCTTGAACTGCAGCAAGGCTTTGCAAGCACTGAGCACATGGTCATTACCAACTTCACAGGGAATCATAGATCCAACTCTGCCTTCCCTTGGGAACAAATTAGATGTGACGTCTCCATCCAAGATACTCAAAAGTATCTCAGCCCAAGACCACAGCTCACTTAGAGCAGGACTGGGAACGTTAGGCCAGCAGATATGATGCCTCAGAAGGATACTGAGAGCAGCTCCTATGAGCAGGCACCTCCTTTCAGCTCCTGGGCTGACAGTCACTTTCTTGACATGCAGGTCAGTCATCATCCCCGGCAGAAATGTTACTGACACAGCCTGGCTCCCAAAGAGCATGACTGCTGACTCCACCAGCTAAAGCCAGGCACACAAAGAAAAGCAAACATCTTCAGAATACCCTGGACCATGGCATAATCCTGAATTTTACTTTAGAATAGGAAACAGTGATAAAATTATTCCATTGCAAGATCAGCTTCTACCTAGAGGGATATCTTTCCAGCTTCAGAGAGAAGCACTTGCAAACCAAAGAGGGGTGGAAGAAGGAGGGCTGGTTACACCAAGGTCAGAAGCAGCATGCATCCATTTCCAAGCCTGATGCAGGGGAATATTGCTGACTGACACATACAGACTGCCTAAGCAGAGAGAACTTGTTAGGAGCTCCCACAAAGCCTACAGAACCTCCCCAGGTCCGAGCACCACTTTGCTCTGCCCTTTCCCCATCACTGAGGTCCTGTCCTTGCCAGCTGAGAGCTGCAGACTCTTGCCCTTTTCAAGAGCCGCTCCAGCTGGCACGAACCAACACCAGAGCCACAGCCAGTGCCATGAGGGAGCAGAGATCACATGCAAACAGTGAGAAACTGCAAAGCAGTATAAAGCCATATTCCATGGCCACTGTCTGTAGCACCATAAAAGAGAGCCTCCAGACAGAGAGATAGGAAGCCAGGCTGTAACCAGCAAGGATGGGTTTACGCAATCTCCTGATAGAGTTTCAGCTGCATCTCAGAGAAGCTTCAGGAAGAGAAGTCAGTTTTCTGGTTTTCGGTTGGCTATGGTTTTCTTGTAGCAGACACAAGTGGTTCAAGAACCAAACCAGTTATTAAAAATGCAGAACAGGTAAAAAAAATCCCTTGTTGGCTAACACCAGAGCCATGTGTTCAGTTAGCAAAGTGCTCTAGAGGGGATCTGTGATCAAAAGGAAGAAAAACATTATACATAAACCTATTCAACAACTGAATATCCCCCTTCAAATGTCTGTTGTAATGTTTATTCAGAGCATCTGGAGGATCAAAGCCTGTCATGAATCCCCATGCTGCTGCAGAATTTAGTACTAATCCCTGGTGCTTCACTGCTAAGTAAGGGAAGACAAATAAACAAACAAGCAAAGCAAGCAAAGGCCAGGGCAAGCGCTATAAATAGATATAAGAAAGCCAAATGATAATTTAGAGATGTTATCAAAAATTTAAAAAAAAAAAAGTCTTTCAGCTTCCTTTAGTTTGTGTGCAAAGCAGCACCACATCACTCCTACGCGAAGTAAAAAGTGAGTGTATTTCACATGCTTAGTAATACTGCAGGTGGGACAAAAAACCTAGCGTGTAATGTCATGCAGGAGAAGATAGAGCAGCAGGGCACAAAGCAGTAAACACCACAGCAATCCACCAGAAATAGGTGCTTTCCCTTGCTTCCTCTCCACACACACATATTTCATGACACTATACGATACTAACAAAATTTTACATTTTAACACACCGAAGTTGAACATTTAAAATCAATGCAGCTGCTCACACAGGGGGAAAAAAAAACCTCTTCTAAAGCAGCAGATTTATAATTGAGTCTGTCTGCACAGCCATGCAGATTGAAAAAACTAGGTCAAATCTTTTGCTAGTCAATCTCACTGCCATTCCTCCCCAGCCCTCCTCCCCTTTGGATTTCAGTAGTTATTGAAGGAATCAATTAACAGACCTGTCACGCAGGTATCAAATTGCTTCTGCCTGGTCTATATCAGGGGTCATCTACACAACTACAGACAGAAGGGGAAAAATTAAATCACTATAGTCTTTCCAATTCACAAATCCTAATCCTAGAGCACATGTACTCAGTGCTACTATGGTCTATTAGAAACCAAATAAATGACGCATGACAGAAAATAGAAGTACATGGAAAGGGGCGAGAGGCAGACAAATATAGGCTAGAAGGAGGCAAAAAATAGAGGAATTGCTGTGCTTTTGCTTTTGCTGTGCTTGCAGCAAAACCATAACAGCATCTGCTGCTTTTAATGACATCTTGCTAGTGCATTTTGTACAGCTTCATGGTGAACAGTTTAAGAAATCTCATAAATACCTCCATTTTGACACTAGATTTCAAAGAGAAACTGTAATACTAGGTTATATATCTACTCATCAACCTCTGCACATTTAAACAATTCTCTTCCGGAAAAAAGAACTCACACTGGAATTCATATATTCACTGTCACAAAGGCATTAAGTGAGTTTTTAAATATTCACAAAATGTAGGGACCGAGACGGTCCAATTGCAGCTTACTCATTTTTATTCATTTCTCTCCTTCTGTTCCAGAGACAGAAGGCACTCTATTTCATCATCATAAAAAAGAAGAAAAATATATGCCATTTTGTATCAGACAAATACTGAAACAAATCACTCTTGAACCCTATTTCCACCACATGCAATATGCTGCCTGACAAGTTCCTGCAAGAAGGCAAAGAAATCAACTTCCTGACTTACTGCAGTGATGGCCAACCTAACTGGTTTGGCAAGCCACATATCACAACTTTCATACAGTTGAGTGCCACGTTGAGTGCCACGGGATGCTAGCTGACAGCTGAAGGCTGAGGGGGACCAGTCCCAACTCTTACTGCCAAGCACCTCCGCTAAACCATGTGGTGACAGCAGCCTTGTGTGCTGCTGCTGTTGCTGCCTTCCCTGTGAGGAGGACTGGGACAGCAGCCAAGGGACTCCAGCGGTGGGAAAGCAAGTGCTGGGAGCAGAGAGGAGGGTGCTGCTGTTAGGCAGGAGTGCCTTGCTCATTTGCTTTGATAGAAAATAACGACCACTGTAGAATGTGACATGTACAAAGCCGGCTGGCAAAATTCATAACCAGTCTTGAGCCACTTTAGTTCAAATTCATGGAAACCATCATAATTTCACTTTCCACACAGGTGCTATGCTGGCTCTTTATTGCACTGCTAAAACCTTTTTCTCTCACCAGCAAACCCAGGACTATCACAGACCACACAGAAAAGCCATTTTGAGCACAGTATACAGCTGAATAGCAGACATCACAGACTGCATCCTAAATTCTAGAATGTGCACAGGGAGCCTTTGATGGCTTTTTTAGTTTTACCCTTCCTGCCTTTGGCTAAACTCCTTTGAAGCTAAGGCTATGCTACACATAACTCATCTAAATCTGCCCCATTTAGCCTTTGTTTCTGAGCAGTATCTTAGCTACAGCAGTTACAGTTGAACTTTCATTGCCTTGAATAATTTTTCACCCTTAACTCAGCACATCATAAACAATGATTGCTTTAGTACCTTAGATAAACAACTATTGAAAACCTGAGGAAAATGTTTGGGCTTTCTTTTAGGCTGGTTGGTTCATATTTGTTTCATTAGGTTTTTTGACAGTGACACATGCAGAGGGGGGAAGCATCTTGCACTCTTACCCACTACATTGTCAGGTAGCAACCACAGCATACTTTGACTTACTCTGTTTTGAAGTCTGTACCTTAATGCTGAGTACCGCTTCCTGAGCTGCACTCATGCACAATTGTCTAAAACAGATCTTTTGCTTCTAGAAAAATGCAAAGCTCATTTTATATTAATCTTTTGAACAGTGGTGAGATAGCATGTCTGTGTTTACCTAAATGATACTTCCTTCATTTATCCTTAAATTTTAAATAATGCCCCAGAATCTGAGATTCAAAAAGGTGGTTTTTCACCATCTTATTCAATAGATGAATTGTACAACAACTTGAGAAACTTCATTTGCAGAAGTATGATTTCTTGTTCCACAGTACAATCAGAAACTGGTGCTGTTCTTTAACAATGTCTAGCAGATCAACACTGTCAACTAGGTTTGTTTCCAATATGAAGCAAAGTTTATTTTACTTCTAAAATACCAGCTGAAATTACAAAAATCCAACTCGAAATTACTTTTTCATTCATTTATTAAAAAAGCTACTCAAACTAATGTTTTATACAATTTAACAATAGGTCTCCAGAAAACTCAAACTGTTTTAAGTGAATTTTTTCAATTGTTCAAATTCCTTCTGTTAGATCACTAATGTATCTTATGACTGATACTCTAACAACAAACTAAACAGAAGATCTCCCTTATGAAATAGGTGTTTCTCAATAGGGAAATAAAATTTGCAGATTTTTTCCTAAGCCTCAGTTATTGGGAAAATATCTACAAGACTTTCAGAGAACAGCTCTTGGCCGTTATTGGGTTCTTGCCATAATGAACATCTGCTCAGTCTATAAATTAATTGCTGAAAACATCTTGTGCTTCTAGATGATCCAGGCAATCGTAACTATTCTGGGTTACTAGAGAACATTACCATTTTTCTCACACACACAGGCACACATCCCCCCTTACAGTACAGCATAAAACAAGAACAATTATTTTGCTTTATTCTTAATGTCATAAAATAATGTTTTAGTGCTAATCAAGTCATCAGGGTAGCACACTATTAGGCTCCCTAGATGATTTAAGCAGTACTTTTGTACTTTGATATCTTAAGAATGTGAAGGATGCCTTGCCTAGCTGATTGGAAATGTTCTTTATCTTAAAATCAAGAATATCTTTATCTGTCCTGGTTTGCTAACAGCAGTTAGTCAGGCAGTTGCAATGGGCAAAGAAAAGTCCACTTTACACTTTACTCATTGCAAACAAACAGCAATATTTTTCTTTCCCACAAAAGGCTCATCAGACTCAAATTTCACCTACTTGCTCCATGCTCAAGATATTCCATTTATCCTGGCTATATTGAAGTTTGTCACCTCAGCTGTAATTCCTCTGTTCTTGGAACTCTCAGCTCACCAATCAGAAATTGGCTCATTTTAATACTATTTTTAACCTCTACAGATGCAAATCACTTTCCCTAATGGCATTTAACATCAATCTCCCGTATTTCCTTTCAGTTACTTTTCAGACCAGTTCCCAGTCTCACTGATCATCCAGGGTTCTTGTGAAAGATAAGGACCCAATCTATCCCTAATATCTTCCAGAATTTTGGAATATTCCAAAATTCCAGTATTTTCCAATATTGTTACTTCCAGAAGTAACAATACCTACATTTTCCAACCAAACCTGGAAGGCTATTAGTGACTTAATTTGAAAAGAGAAGAAAGGGTGCTCTCCCTCCTAAATAACAGATTTCTAGATGTCATCAGCAGAGGGAAACAGATACCAGTCCATAATCATTTTGCATCTAATGAGCCAGCTGGCATCTCTTAGTTGTCACCTGTCTTCAATGAAGATTTAGCAAGAAGGTGAGGGTGGTGCCTGGGCATGCGGCACCCTTCCATGTGGGACAGGATTGCAATGATACAAAACACTATGGCTTTCTCACTGAAAAAAAAAAGAGAGAGAAAAGAAAAAAAAGGGAAAAAAAGCAAAAAAAAAAGCACATTTTAATTCTTCTTAAGAATTTTCAGGTCTGTTCCATGAACAACTTGAAGAAGACAAGTCATACATAGATCAAGCCTTTTCCTTGCCTAGGATATAAGTGTCCTCACATACCTTTGAATTTCGAAGTGGATCTGAAGGGAATAGTTGCAAAAGCATTGTTTCTGGTGACACAAAACAAACGGGCATGCCTGGTTATACTGCATTCCGCCCAAGGGCACTGACTTACATCATGGTCATGTTTTCCCCACACACACTCTATCTTTAGTCTCTCTCACTCCCCTCTCCCACACTCAAGAAGACACCTGTGTGCTCCTTCCAGTTCTGCTTCTTTGCCCCATTCCCACCTCTGGTCCTCAGCCTCTCCATTAATGATTTTTACCCAGCAAGCACAGCATGAATTTTCTGAGTAATTAGTTCTCCAAACTTTAAATTCCAAGTAAGCAAGAGAAGTGTCAAGATATTGAAGAGCAGCAGATTGTCATACCACAAGTCATGTGGTTGCTGCACTGCATCTACACAAAAATTATCTACATTACTCACACACATGAGGGGGTTGACTTGTCGTGATCTGTCATCCGAGATGCAAATATTTATTGATGGCACAGAAGTATTCCAACTTCTGTTTTTATTACTCATTATTTTAACACTGTTAAGAGGCTTTGGAATGCCAAATTCACTCAGCCTGTTCTGCAGTAGGACCAAAAGAACTTAGAATTTTATTACTATTTTGTTTATACTGTAAATAATCCAGCTGCAGGACAAAGATCTAAACCTAGAGCTGAACTGAACTAGATCTAAACTGAGAGCTGAAGCACACTCCACTAGCGTGCTACTGTCATAAATAAAGCCTAAGAGTAAAAACTCCTTCATTAAAATTACAAGAATTACAAGATAATAACTTCGTAAGTACTTTTTATTTGGTGTCTTAAATACCATTCAGGTGTTCAAAAGCATTATTAAAACACAGATTTTTTTAATGCAGCCCAAAATTTCTTTCTTTTTAGCCAAATAAAGAGGACACACTGGTATAGAGCACTGCCACACACAGAAGCCCTCCTCCGCTCACAGGTCTTCATGCCAAGCATTATACCATGCTTAACGCAGAACAGCATCAGCATTTTGTTCTGCTGGTTTTTCACCTTTACACAGCCTTATTACACACAGCCAGTGACACAGCCATCATATTATTGCTCAGACCTTTCTCAACTGCTCATATGCATTAAGTTCACTTTATACACCTGCATCTGAATACACCCTCAGAACAGGCAAATAATCACCTCTACTATTATTACTGTCATTGTTACTATCATGCTTTCAATACAGTTTCAGAGGCGAGAAAAACCCCTGACTCTTCTGGGCACATTGTAAATGGATTATAAAGCAAGATGGTATCACTAAAATTAAAATAGTCTGACATCTTAGATTTTGCTACCATGAAGAGTTTCTTTTGTTTCTTTTAAGTAATAAGCTAGAAAATTTTCAGGCAAGACAATATTTAAGAACATGTTAAGAAGCAAAAAAGTTAACTCTCCAGTGGCTGCTAGAGCTTAGAGGTGCAAGTGCCTTTTTTCAAGATTTGAGTTCTCCAAAACAGATTTCTGATAAGGATTCCCACATGCTCTGAACGTTTTGTAGTTAATTTCATCTTCTTCCAGGTCTGTCCTTGTCAAAGCAGGAACTGGACTTACTAATGGTGCTCCTTTAGGAGTGGGTGCTTTATACAGTTGTTGGCCACTGTCAGTCACTGAGACCTTATACATGTAAGTCTTATTTAAGAGATGGAGAGAAAAATATCACATAAAACTCCAGTGTGAAGGTGAAATTTTCCATCTTCTGGCTTCTGCTCTATCCTCACATACCCCAGACACATTCTGAAATTATTCCAGGATGGAAGCAATTGCACCTGTAAGACTGGAATAAACTGTTCAAGGGGAAGGGAGCTAAGTTCAGCAGAACGACTCACTCTACGTTAAGTTCTGAAAAGTTCTTGCTACTTGTGATAGTTCTCCCTAAACAACATGAAAACTTGTTAGAGGCAATAAGCAGTTACCGTAGTTATATTACAAAAAAAGGATCCCAGGCCCCATAATAGATTATTCAAAATAATCAGCAGAAAACACAAGCACACTAATTTTCAGTCCTCTGCTTGACTGTAATACTCAGACCTCCTGAGGTCAGGAGCCTCAGTCTTTCAATGTCAACAGCAAAACCAGACCAATATACTTCTCATTACTGTCTCATGGACTGCAACCGTGGAGGATCAGGAGGATGCAAAGCCCACTCCTGTGATTAAGTCTTCTAGATGATAACTGCTCTTCTGAAGGTAAAGCTGAGAGGGGACATTTGCCAAGCCCTCAGTTGAAGAGAGGTCCAGGAAAGGAAACTGGAAGAAAATAAAGGGTGGATCCAGTGTGCTGTTCATTATGCAACTGTACTCATTCAGAGGCCTCTTTATGACATTCAGTATAAACAAATACCTGCAGCACTACCAAGCAAGGCAAAAAAAGCCTTGTTGTGAAGCAAAGTGGGAGACTTGTTGAGACAGTCTTGGAGGTCATCACTACAACCTATTTTAATATCAACATGTACACACACCCAGCTGTACTCTCTAAATCACAAAATCATCACATGTGGAACAAACATCATCACCATCATCATAAGGATCACTTTTCTTTTTCTGTTTGTTTGTACTCAGAGCTCTTAATAGCTGCTTATATTGTTACTCTGGCAGTGACTACAGTTTACATAGAATGCCTGGGTTCACATTAAGCTACCTGCCACATGGACTGACAGCAATGCAGCTGCAGCACACTGCCTGCTGGGGCAACACCTGAATCCTACTTCCAGGCCACCCTACAGGTGTAGACAGAAGCTGCAACCACAGCACAGATGTATCAGACTTTCTCCTCCACCATGAAGTAGCATTGTCTTCAGAGAGCAGAACTGAGGCAGGACACAGGAAAGCTGTCCACAAGCTGCTTACCAGCTGCCTGTCACTGAGCAGAAGGCATCTTTAGTCACTACTAGAGATGTTCTTGTTAAAGGGACTGAGGGAAGGAGTAGTAAGGCTGGCATGTGATCCCTTTCACTGCTCCATCATGCTACACCATGCAGGAGCATATCTTACTCTGTGAGAAAAGAGCAAGTCATCCCAGTTAACATCAAATTTTAACTAACCGTCTATGTGTGAGATTTTCCGACAAACTTAATACTTTATGGCTGCGCACATACTTCTAGTCCCGAAAAAATGGAAGAGGGGAGCAAATGTGGCACTTAGTCAATGAAAGAAAAATGCAATGCAAAAAAAAATTCCATATATATATGTATAGAAATAGAGTTGCTTCTGCTTCCTAATTACTAAAACAGCAACCTAATTACTAGATGAGATTACTACATTACTAAAACTCCATGGCTACATGTGACCATAGCATTTCATGACATTATGACATAATGTCACAAAACTTCTGGTCTTTCACCAAAGTTACTGGCTGATAAAATACCAGAACTCAGGAAAAGCTGATTTCTAATTTATAGTGGCAGAAGATCAGACTTACGACGTTTGAGTAAATAAATTATATTTCAGTGTAATACAGATCTTCAAATCAGTTTGTCCACCCTCAAAGAAACTGTAATTTACACCACCAGCAGACCTTACTGTATGCAAATAATCCAATAAGAAAGACTGTGTGAGAAAATTCTCTCTATGCACGTAATACAATTTCACAAAATTAATGCACTTTTTACACTAAAATTCATCTAGGAAAACAAATGCTAATTTGTTGGAAGACCAGCAACTAGTCTAATGTATGGACTCCAGGATGTTTCACAAGAAACTCTAAAGTCACTGGGCAGGGAGCATGAAAATCCCCGATCATTATTTTTTCATGTATCACTTAGTATTTACTAGTCCATGTGCAGGTATGACTTAGGATTTACTAGTCCATGTGCAGCAGGAAGGCCTAAAGCTTTGCAAGAGATTCACAGGAGCCCCAGATGAAGTTAATACAAGTCTGAAAAAGAAGACCAGGTGCAAGTGGTAATACCTGGATTCCAAAGACTGTTTTTATATATGAAGATGAACCAATGTACATTTTTACCTGAAATTTCTACACGTGTACAAGAAGAAAAGGTAAGATGTTGGATACTACTGCCTTGGCTCTTCATTCCAACAAGCCTTCCCCAAGACAGAGACCCACCATCATAAACAAAGAAAGAAAGTCAAAATCCTTAACACTTTCCTATTATGGTCAAGGTCTCCAGTCAGCCACAGGTATTCAAGGGAAAGAGAAGTCCTTTGCATATTGTACACAAAACACTGGACATGTAGGACTGAAATCAAAGAATCACTTTATGGACCACATAGCTGGCAACATTCTTGCTTTGAAGGATATCTCCTCTGCATAGCTTCTCAGTGTGCTGTGCTCTAGTTTGAGAGCTGGAAGAGGATGGCAGATTATTTAGCAGATGTCATCTTCTTAGTCAATGCACTTGGGTTATTTTCAAACGATTTAAAGAAAATATTTCCTGGTATAGATACAGGACCGTACAGGAAAAAATGGGAAAGAAGCTATGGCTTGTTCCTGATAAACACTTGAAGGATTTTGAGATTAAGATGACCTACACATTGTTTTTCCACCAAATTGAGAAAGATTCTTCATGAAATTAGGATCAGCTTGAAACCTTCGAGAACCCTTAAAAATAAACATAAAAGCAGATGCACTTCAAGGTAAAACTGAAGTTTCCTTTTCTTTGAGGCAACTTACTTAGGAATTTGTTACTAGTATCTAAAGCTCTAAACCACTCTGGTGTTACACCTGAATTATTCCCATCAGGAAACAAGGCAAAATAAAAATGTAATACTTATGTGATGGATACAAACTGCTAGGGTCTCTTCAAATCTTGGAGTCAGCTCTTGATGGAAGAGTAAGCAAGATGAAGTAGTGTTCTATTTCTACTAGTGCACTTTTCATCTTGACAACTGAAGGTAAATGTCAGGCTAGAGATTCAAACTCTTGCCACGACTCCAACAAACCATCAGCCTGTTTTCAAGAAAATCAACCTGTTAAGAGGCAGTATTTTTCTTCAATAAAACACAAAAAACCCAACTTAAAAACACAATGAAACTTTCTGTGCATCAGGCATACAGACACAAACTGGTTAAATCTGGTGAAGAATGTAAGCTTCTGGAGGCTGGCAATGCTATAGAGATCTCATTTTTATCTCTACATCCTTGTCTTGTAACCAAACCCATTTATCAGTGTTGGCTGAAAGTCAAGACATCTGTTCCTGATGAAATTTTGACATTTCTAACTTTCTATTTCATTTCAAACTGGAAGAAAACCAAGTATTTTTCATGTTTCCTCTAAATGCTCTAGAAAATAACAATTCCAGATAAGCACACGACAGTACCTCTAGTTAGGATATAGGATGCGTTTCTTGTGTCAAATATCAAACTGTTTCATTGTCATCCCAAGAAGTGACATTTTTGAAATACCTTATTTTCTAGACCATTCAATATTTTACATCCACTCCTTACAACTATTTTTTAATGTAATGATATTTAAAATGTATAAAAAAGAACATTGCATCAGAATGATATAATGCTGCTGTGGTATATAAATTACTTGGTGTCACACACACATACATATATATTTTTAACTACACATTTTATTACCTATATAAAGAATTAGTGAATGTGAAACTAAAGACTGACTTCTCTCTCTTTTTTTCTCTAAATCTGATTTACTCTTGTTATCTTGAACACTAAAGAAATAAATGGTCT
Source organism: Entomyzon cyanotis (assembly GCA_024500445.1). Taxonomy (NCBI): domain Eukaryota; kingdom Metazoa; phylum Chordata; class Aves; order Passeriformes; family Meliphagidae; genus Entomyzon; species Entomyzon cyanotis. The sequence continues at coordinate 8,343,756 of JAKEPQ010001027.1, read as the reverse complement.
TCCAGTAAGACACATGATTTCTGCTCCCTGCCATCTAAGCACCTCTTTCTGTCAATTTTTTCAAAAGCAAAATTATCTTGAAGATATTGCAATGTTGCAAATAAACAACTTAAGGGGAACAAAACTAAAATTATCCTCAAAATGGCCTGTAATAATAAAATTTAATGCTGTAGGAGACTCAAAGCATTCATCCTAGAAGGGAACAGACTGTGTTTACTTCAAAACAGCTCAGACTTCATTTTGGGTAGGAATAAGCTAATTCCTGTCTTAGGCTGAGGAGGTCCACATCTATTTCTCAATTTACATCCTGTCTGTTCACACACCAGATTACAATAAAATCTAAAGACCCATCCTACAGAAAATGGAAAATGCAGATGTCCATTCACTCAAATGTTAAGTGCTCTGCCCCTAATTTTCTTCTGTAGGCTTACAAGTGAACTTCAACTTAATCCTCTCCTCAGTTTTCCGACAGAGTTTACAAACTTCATACAGACAGAGCTCTCAGGAGCATCCTGAAGCCCTGCACTGGTGCCATTTAGTGAGGTTTATGATTTCACACAATTGCCAAGGTTGGAAGAAACCTCTGGAGTTCACCATGTCTGCTTGGTGGATGGTCAATTAGTGCAGGACCATGTCCATATTTTTTGAATACAACTGGAGACTCAACTGCCTCTCTGGGCAATCTGTCACAGTGTTTCACCACCATCCCAAGAAAAATTTTGTTATGTTTAAACAGAACTTCCTGCATTTCAATTGCTCATTGCCTCTTGTCCTTTCACTGTACAGCTCTAATAAGAATTTTTGTCCACCAGCACTCCCAGGACTCCATCTACAGTTCAATTTGTCATCATCACGTCAATGCAATCACTGTTAATATAGTACAAGTGTTGTAATACTGGGAAATGTTTGGTACTGAACTGTTCATACTTTCAGGCTACTCTCTTATCATATCAGTTCTCACCCTTCTCTCATACTGCTGTGTGGGAAAACATGACAGATAAGAATCAACCGCTCAATTACCACTCCATTATTGCTTCAATATATACACAACACGTTTCTGCTTGCGGTCTAACCACCTGCTTTTCTTCTTCTCAGCAGCTTCTTTCCAACATGATGCCCATAACAGGAATTAATTATATCTTATTGGACCTGATAATCTCATCCAGAAGCACACTTTGGACAACCTCAAGTATTGAAGCAGGAAGTTTGAGAAAAGCTAATGGACAACCGCAGAAAAGCTTGTCAACAAGCACATATTCATGACCCACTCATTTCCTAGAACTTTGTCTTCAACAGAAGCAACTGGTCTTACCAGTTGCAAGGGGGATTTTGGTTTTGACAAAGCAATGGTCTCTTCTGCTATAGCAGAGCTCCAGAGAGCCGCAGCCCTGACAGTCAACTGCTGAGAGGCTGAAGCCTCCAGCTCCCCAGCTGCACAGGTCTCCCGGTTGAAAGTGCTATCTGAGTTCACCCACCACCCCAAAAATTTCTCAGCTCACTTTCATTTCATGTGGATTTAATTTTGTCTGCTTTGTCACACTGTAATGCCCACCACTTTAGTCTAGCATTCCACACATTTACGCTGTCCACTTACAAAGTTTCAGCAGCTGCCATATCAAATCTAATTTCTATGCATCTTTAAGGATCATACCTTGTTCAAGCAGTCCCCTTAATAAAAGCACACCAAGCGGTCTATCTCCAACTATGGAAGCAACTGTGTTTGTCTCAGCAATAGATACATCACACAGTCACAACAGACACGAGGAAAAGCAAGCACAAGGGATATTACAACATACCACTCTGATCTTCTTTTCACATTACTTCTGTGATCAGGAACTGCTTTTGAGTAAAGTATTTTACTTTGAGCTATAGGGCACAGTCTCATTTCCAAATAAGCAATTCCCTGCCACTGCTTGACAGCATCTCTCATTAGGCTAGGCAGTTTAGCTCGTTTGTACCATTTCAAGGCAGACAGTATTGGTGCAAAAGCAGTTTTCATATTTGAAAGTTCTGCCAAACACCACAGGAAAGTATAAACCGAGAGCAATCTTCGCTTCCACTCTCTTCTCAGTGAAAAGATGGGAGTCCCACAGACAAGATCAACAACATTCCCAATGAAAGTTCAGGTATCTATACAACATCATATAGAACTGAATTCAGTCAGGACAAAAGGGAGTGAAGAGATCCTAATGTTGAAGTGAGGATTTCAGCATCATTTCTATCAAGCCCTTTTCTCTTTCTGCTTGTGGAACTAAAAAATACTAAGTTTATCTCAAAGGATGGTAAATGGGCAGTGAGTAGGTGTGACAACACCACACGTAATGTGATTCCACTACTGACAAAAACAGAGAAACTAGCTTCTGCAAATGATAGGCAAACACTACTGCATGCACAAATACTCAAACAGCTTCAAGAATGTAAGATTTTGTGCTAGCGAACATATTCCAAGCTCTAACCTCTGTTTGTGCACCAGTGTTCACTATGTCAGCTAGATTTATTTCTTTTAATATAGTACTATAGGTTATTGCCCTCATCCACACAGGAGAAGCCAATATAGCGAATATATTATTAAAAGGAAACTTCTATTGCACTTGCACTAAGAAAAAATGCAAGTGATTTAGCTATTTTGCTTTAACTATCCTAGTGCATCCTGTGAGCGCAAAGAAGGCTTTTCATCATTTCAGACCAAATTTTGAAGTGCATCATTTATAATATTAAAATGAATTTTAGGTTAGCGAACCTGAAAGATACTTCATTAATACAAGGTAGTCTGGAGAACCTTAGCATTTTGTTCCTCCCTGGAACAAATGGCCAATATACAAATATATGTGTATCTCACACATTAAAAAATACGTAACATGGTTAACTGGATGTTATTATATTGCTTCACAATTCTTAAACATTCTTGGTAATAGTACAATTACCTAGAGAGATAAAAACTTGATTGTGCTACATCAGTAATAGTTACATGAGGCTTCACAATTGCTCAGAAATATGAAAGCTTAACAGCAGCAAAATTTGCTATTATGAGAGATACAAACTACACAGGAAAAAAAATAAAACTACAGTTTACTCTCTGCTTTTTATGTGGAAGTCACAGCTTTGTGTTATAGGTTCACCTGAAAACCATCTCTAGGATTACAACTGACTGTGCTAAACACTCCAGCACTCCCACCGTGGCCACAATTTGACTACTTCAGAATAACCAGAAAGGCATCACCAGAAACTGATGGATGCCATATGGTGTACAGTTAGTCTTCTATAAGGGTTGTGTGCTAAAAACACTTCTTCACAGAGGACAGAAATTCTCAGCCCATCTGATTGTCAAAAACTTTGCTCACCTTAAAGCAAGACATCAGTGATTCCTCCTATTACAAATGATCAGACACCCACATCTCCCTTCCATTCCCTTGATGTGGATGGCCCCCAAAATCTCAAAGTGCCCAAAGAATAGAGTCACACTTGTGGGAGACACAAAGCAATCAAGGTGTTAGACGAACAACTCCAAGGATACATATCATATGCCTCTGATTGTCCATGAGGCATCAACTACAGTCTTAAGCATACTCCTGGATACTATATAAGGTTACATCACTTATGAAAGCAATACACCTTTATGCTATAATTTATACTTCATTCTCAAAACTCCAAGACCACCTTGAAACAGGCAAATGCCACCTTGAGAAACACCAAATGCCAATAAACTGTCAACCTACTGCAGGCATGGGATATTTAACAACTTGAGAGTAAAGAACAAACCCCTTCTCCCCCCCCAGTATGGTCAAATAAATACTGTTCAGCTCAGGCATCAACCCTGTTGACAGAAACAGAGATAGATTTAAGGGAACAGAATATTCCAAATGTTAATTTACTAAATATTTTGTATGGACAAATAAGACACTGGTCTGCAGATGTGTGGAAAGAAGCAGCATACCAGAAACTCCTCTCTTTTCCAAGAATAAATCCTTGGCAAATGCCTGTTAATCAGTGAAAGAGGCAGAGGTAGGAGCAGCAGAAAGAGACACAGGTAATTTGGATCCAATTGCACAGTTACAAGAATCCAGGCAGGAACTGAGTTGGGGTTCCTACCAGTAACTGGAACCTTCACTGAGACAAAACCCCACTAACAGCAGCTCTGCCTCAGTAATAGGCTCCCAGCACCCACTAGTGACCTGCCACTGAAACCTTTCCATCGGCAGAGCTGTGGTTTAGCTGTCATACTTCTCTCACATGGATATTTTAGGAGTCAGTTTTGATGGCATTTCTACTGAAGCTCAGCACGCACTTCCCATTTAACTCCTAATTTTAAGACTGACACTAATGCACATCTGTAAATGGCCGTATACAAAGGACATTCAAAGAGTGTGCATTTTATCCACTCCACCTTCTTTTAAAGGAACACTCTAAGCTCATGTGTGAACACATGACTACATTACACCACAGAGATGTGCACCAGCTAGCACTGGCAGGATCAGCATGTGTGAGCATACACTGCACTGGTCTGAGCTGGTAAGACACACAGGCCAAGATAGGCAACAGATCTCCAGGTACGACAAACATTTTGTTGGGAGGCATCTGCATGTGTTAGTGGCTGAAGCTCAACCCTGAAACCCTTGGAAACAAAAACCGGTTATATAAAGAAAAATATAAACGACAGAAAATTAGCAACTTAAAGAAATACAGCTAAACGGATAGTACAAGCAAGATATAAATGCATTTTAAAGCTATTTACTGCTAGGGTTCTATTGTTACATTTTAAAAATAAATTGGTTTAAAGTTTAAATAGGAGTTTTAGTTATTTTCTTTCCAGTGTCTGTCTTTGCATGTAAGATAGCAATTTCAATATTCTATTCAATTTCAACAGAATTAAGCATTTAGTTATCAGTAATCAAGCAAAAAGGAAAAGCCCTATAGGTTATCTTATGAAAAAAATTAATTAGTGAAAAAAAAATAGAGAAAGAACTGAGAAAGCTATTGTCAGCAAACATGTGCATCCACTTACACACAAGTGAATTACACCTGAGTGACCAGATTTTGCCTAGCACACAGGGAAGTAAGCAAAAAAATCTATAAACATTACAGCCTACAAAAAGGTTTCAACAGAAATAACTATCAGTGCCCCACCCAGCCTCCCCAGATGCAATTCTGGGCTGCTGGAAATGCAGCAAGTTTGTACACTCTCTTCCAAAATTTGTATCCTGACTAGCCTCCTTTTTGCTGTAAAACACCACCAATACTAGATATCCTAGGGAGTACAAGAACCAAATTTGTATGTATACACTACACACCAGAAACACTTGCAAGACTGTATGTATTGTCATCTGAATGAATTTGTATAGGTAGCAAAAAATACATATACATGCCCATACAGTCATTGTATCATGTCACCCAGATCCACTAGTTCTACTGTGTCATACTAAATGAAAGTCAGCTGAGGTTACCTTTGAGGCTGAATTACCATTATAAAAGCCAAATTTCATGTATAAGCCCTGAATTTCCATATGCTTACTAACTACAGTATCTTGATCAGAGTAATAGTAAATGATGGGGCTGGCTCAGTTCAGCTCAGTGTGGTGCACTCAGGAGGGCTGTTGCTATATATAACCAAGTTATCTCTGACCTTATGAGACATTCCATCAACTGCAGAATAGCAGCATCACCTCTGAGAACTGCTCCCCATCAAGGCCAGATGACAATAAAAGCAGTATAAGCCTAGTTTGCTGATTCATGGAGTTATCTCATTAGATCTGAGCCCAAACTGCTGCTTACAAGATGAGGGAGATAAAATATACTGCAACTGCAGGGCAAAGATGAAATATGAGTAACCAGAATAGATGAGCCAAGTTTAAAGTAAGTAGTAATATCAGACTACTTGACTCAGAAGACTGGTGGACCACATCAGAAATCTGTTTAGTCAGGAACGCTTTTGGATGATTCAGTCAACTTCTCCCGTGAGAAAAGTCTCTAAAACAAAAGTGTTACTCTCTCACTTTGTGTTCAACAGGCACACCAATTGCTGAGTGAACACTGTTTTTGTACAAGCACATACTCCTTACAGAGGACATGCGTAGGAGTTTAAGAATGGATGCTGCTTCTGAGCAGAGAGATCTAGTGCAGAGGGAGGAGAGCCATGTTATCCCATAAACAAAAGAAGAAAAATTGTAATTGCCCAGATTAACAAGTGCTTCTTTATCTTTTTTAGGCCAGTCAAAATTACAACACCCTGCTATTAGTAAGACCAGTTTCAATTCAGCTTTAACCTGTCTTTCCCACATTAGAACTGGAAAGGATCCAAGGAGACAGAGACTTATTACTGAGCACTTATATTAACTGTAGGCATTGTATAGCACAGGGAATACCCTTAACTACTTACATGCCTTAAAAAAAGTAGTAAAACAAAATGGATACCTACTACGGGGAAAGATGTTCCCACACTTCCACTGCATTGCTAAACTCCTGTCATCTTCCAAATTACAAGGTAACACTACGTTTGTGCTAAGTTATTATAGTTTTCTAAAATGTACTTTGTGTTGAAAGAAAGAGATGAATGAGAAGGAAGAAAAGAGAGAAAAGGCTGTTAAGGTATTTTAACACCTCATTCATAACTATGATAACCTTGGCAGATACATCAACTAAATCTCCTGGCTATGAGATTATACCTTAGACCAAAGCTTATTTCAGGAGCACTGATCATCATCAGATCCACTTGCTGAAGCGACTGAGCATACAATTAATGTTCTAATCTAACTTTTCCTTTATTTAAGAAGGCTGGTCAGTGATAGCAGGACACGGAAATTAATAAAAAGTAGCTTATCTGAAAGCAGAAAAAAAAATTAAGAAGTGTCTAGATTATTTTTGTGGCTTGGTTAGCTTATTCACCAAGCCAGTAACAAAACAACAACAAAAAAATCCCCATAGGAATAACTCCATAAATAATAGCTTTATATGTAAGGAACAAAATTTCCAAGTTCTGTCATTTCAATTCCACCTGTAAATATGTACACACAAATACATATGTATATAGAATATAAATATATATGTCAACTTGTAACCCTTAGCATTTCAAGTTGTATCCCTCAAACATGTGAAGAACTTTGTAAGCAAAGACATGTAAAGTCAAACTCCCGCAAACCATATTTCTTACTACTGTAAGAATTCATAAAGTTGGTGACCCTTCCTATGATGCATAGGAAGTAAACCATACTACTACAGCAGCCCAGCAATCAGCTGCTATGAAGCAGTCTGAAAATAATGGATATAAAATACGTTATCAGATTCTGAACACCTTGTGTCTGCTTACCTACCAGCAGACAGAATTACAAGAGCACCTGTATTAGAGTTAGGGTGTCTTACCAAACAAAATAGAGAATGCACTGATGTTACAAATACTACAGTACAATCACAGATGTAAAATAGACCTGCAAGTTTTTTTAAAATGTATCACAGAATCTGGTTTTATTTTTTCTTTAGCTGCTACCATTGCAATTGCTAAACGTTCCAGGATGCAGGATGTACATCAGTCATCCACAACTTGAGTTCTGAAAGAAAAACTTGTTGTTTTAACACAGAGAAGAATGAAAAAAATATCAGTTTTAAAGATGTTACTCTCCTCCCTCTTCTAAAGCCTGTATAATTGCAGACCTTTAATGGATGATGTGCATGAAGCATTTCTGTAGCTCCCAACAACCAAAGCACAGAAATCTGAAAAAAAAAATTAACAATAACCAATAATAAAGCTTGATTGTTCCCCCATTCAAAGTCATATACAATCCCTGTGTTTTCATTAATGGAAACAGGTCCAGTTGCTGTTGCTCAGCCTCTTTTAATAAAATGCTCTACATGAAAAATCACTGTTGTACCGTGCTGTGTGGATTAATCCCACAGCACACAAAACATCCTGATTCTACTCTCACAGTGTAGTTTTGAAATTGATTTTATTTTAAAAAGGAAAAAATGCATACCTCAGTAATTGTTAATGAAACATCTTTGGAAGTCTCTCATACAATCAGGCTAGCAGAACATATTTCTAGATCTGTTCAAATTTCAAAAATTTCAAAATCAGTCTAATGAATACAAGAGAATTTAAAAAGAACTAATTTTCTCATCTGTATGCATAACTAACACTTAAAAATATAATATATTGCAAAATTAAAAATTAAATTAATAAAGAAAAACAACTAGAGGAAGTGAATACAAACAACTACATAAACAGAGTAGCTTCTACCATGGTAAGTACAGCCACATCAGAATTAGCAGAAATGTGAATTTAACTTTAGGCTGAAACTGTCTCTCTGACTAACTGTTCCTCCATCGACACACAGTCCTGCTGTGATGCGTATTGCAGTTCAGATGGCAAAGGGATGCAATATCATGTACCCACTCTCAACACGCAGAAGTACACATCACACAGATTGCAAACAAAAAAAATTAACGGTTTGACATCATCTAAATAATACTTGTAACTGCATTCATTACTCCAATTGTAATTATATTACAGTATTTAACTCAATTGCTTCAATTAACTTTTCACAACCTCAGATTTTCAGGCAGATGACCACTTTTGCTGTCCAGTTTCAGTAAATCTATAAAGCAACACAAAAGTTAACAACAGCCCGTGACAGCCTATTTTTCAAAATAAATATGGTCCTCTCAACCAAGTTAGAAAAACAGGCAAGTTCTAACCAAAGAGAGGGAATGCTTAAGAAATGTGAAGCGGTCCCCTGGCAGATCAGCTGTTTTATCATTTTTAAAGTATCTTTACAGCCCTTCTCTGGCATGTAGTAACTACCGCTCTTCCTTTATCTTCCTTGACTACCCTACCAGCATACCTAGGAAGACAACACCGCAAACACGTAGGTGTTAGCATGAGGAGTCGTTCTTTTGTTCTCTGTGCCGAGGGAACACCACCTGTGTCAGGCGGCGCAGCAGCGTGCGCAGTGAGCACCCATCGGCTCCAGCTGCCTCCTGACAGGCGAGCCCCGCTCGGCACCGCACGGCAACGCTCACAGCAAATACAGTCACTGCTGACCGAGCGCTAGGCTGACTGTCTTGCGTTTAAACATACATACACACGGGTTTTGAGTTCAGCAGCCTCGCAGAACGGTGAGTTTGGTTCAGCGATGAACAGCGTCTGGCGCGCTTCATCACCGAGCTCCCACACGCTGACAGCCCCGGGAGTGTTCCGATACTCGGCACGGAGCGCTCACCGACACCGTCTGCACTGGCCACGCGCAGCTCCGCTCAGCCCCGCCGCCCCGGGCTGCTCTCACCAAGAACTGTCCCTTCCCACCTGACGCCCTCGCTGAACAGCCGCCGCCGGCCCTCAGCTCCCTCAGCTCCCCGCCGCCACTGCCCCGCCGCAAAGGACACAGCGCGGGCTTCGCCCCGGGGAACTCTCCGGAGAGCGGCCCTGCGGCAGGGGCACGGCCGAACTCTCCCGCCCGGACCACCTGCCGCCGCGGCCCGTCGCCACCGCGCTTCCTGCGGGGCTTCCCTGAGGGGGCGGACAGGACCCCTCCGCAGCCCGGGGGTCGCGGACAGGCGCCCCAGTCCGCACAGGTGCCGGAGGGCCCTTCTGCCCCCGCCCGCCGCGGCCGGCGCAGGTGGCGGGAGGGCTGCGCCCATTCCCGGGCAGACCTCGCCTCCTAGCGCCCGCGCCGGGCCGCGCTGCAGGCAGCGGGAACGGAGCGCCAGCTGCCTCCCGAACCCCTTCACCTTCCTGCATCGGGCCCGCTACGTGACCGACCGAGGGGCAGGGAGAACAGAACGTAAGGGCCCGGTAAGGCTGGCAGAGTAGCAGCGACGGGGAAGACGCCGAGCAGACAAGGCACCCCGGCTGCCCTTGGGCCCACCCTGCCCAGCCAAGCCAAGCCAGGGGCGACGCGGAGAGATCGGCGTTACCGCTCGAAGAGCAGCCGGATCATGAAGATGCAGAAGGCCAGGGGGAAAGCGAGGTAGAGGTCCTCCGCCTGCGGGAAGACGGCTTCCTCCGTGCTCTGCAGGTCCGCCCAGGTGACGTTGTGCGGCAGCCAGAACCGCTCGTTCCAGAACCAGGCGAGGATCCCTGCCATCTTTGCTTTGTCTTCCGCGGCGCCCCTCGCTCCGCTCCGCCCGCGGCGAGGCGCGTGTGAGCGGCTGCCGGGAGAGAGGAGGATGGAGGCGTGTGTCAGCCCCGCAGCCGCGGATGATGCTGCCAAACGGCGCCGTGCAGGTTCCCCGCCCGGCGGGGGCAGCGGCCGCCCCGCCTGTCACACAGCCGCGCCGGCCCTCATTGGCTTCCGCCCGCGCCCGCCACTGCTCGGGGCCCCGCCGGGCGGGCCGGAGCCGCCTTCCCCCGCCCCTTTCCCCTGCCAAAAGACCGCACCGAAGCCCGAAGCCCAAGTGATGCGGCCCGAGCGAGCGGAGCCCCCATCCCAGGGGCACTCGCCGCGGCCAAGGCTGCCGGTAGCAGTGCTGTACCCACCGGGCACAGCCTCAGCGTCGGCCCGGGGCCCCGCCGGCCTGGCGGCTCCGCGCCGTGTCACCCAGCCGCCCCTTCGTCCCCCGGCCGGGCTGCTAGCGAGCCTGGCAAGGCTGTCGCCCGATTGGAATAGGCAGGGGGCAGCAGAGAAAAGCCCTCTGTGAACAGCCGGGGTCGGCTGCCGTAGTCTGGTCCCCGGGAGTGACCCCTGCCCGGAGCGCTGCTCCCGGCCCTCTGGGCTGAGGTGTTGGACCGGGAGCGGGACTGGCCCGGGTGGAAGGACTCTCAGACATTCAGTGACTACTCTGAACGCGAGTACAGCAAACAGGCGAAAATGTGACTTGGAAAAGCGTCGGAAAGCACACAACTCATCAGCAACAAAATTGAGGTTAGGTCTGTGGCTTTGCATTCCTAGCTAAAGAAAACCTTTTTGGTTTTATGTAGGTTTTTACTTCTGATTCCTTATCTCACTGCCGTGTCTTGCTAGAGGTAAGATGCGAGAGAAAAACTACATTTGACTCCACTAAACTTTCCAGTAGGCTTTAGTATAGCTATAGCCAGAGGACTGTATGCATGGTGGTCCAGGCACATGGTGGTCCACAAAAGTACTTGAAATAGTAGGTATTCCACTCCTGTAACATCACTGTTTTGTCTGCCTTGCCTCAGTTTATTTTAGATGGCTTCTGTTTTCTTCTTTGTATCATCATGCTTTCCATCAGGGTACTGAATACTGAGACACAGACTTCTGCACATGCCCTGCTTCAGAGTTTTATCATCCTCCTATTATGTTTTATGCTAACTTGCTCTTTTCACCCCACTGGCTCTATTTGCCCTTCCTGAAAAATTAATTGCACAGCTCTACATGCCTGTGCTGACATTTATGTGCTGAATAAAATCGTAAGTCAAACATAATGCTGTGGAAAACATCACATCAATTTAAAGAAAGCAAACAACTTCTATACATGGTGATAATTTCCATCTAGGACATTTCAGGGAAGTTTCAGGAAATGCTTTGGCAGGATAGCTGAGAAGCCATGCAGGTAGATCTGTCAGGGAATGTTTCTGTTTTATTGCTGAGACAATTTCCTAAGTGTCTGTATTATTATTCCGAATAAGTTCTTGTGGTTGCTTCTTGGGGAAGAGCGTGGACACCTAGTCCATCAAATCATCTGGAAAAAAGTGTGAGTTCTAGCACCACTGCCAGATCTGCCTGCACCATCTCTTCCTTCACTGTGTCTCAGAATTCTTCTCTGACATGAGCTGTCAAAATCCAGGGCTTTGCTGTAATTTCAGTTCAGAGGAAAAGCAGACCACAAGTTGCACACTCCTAATGTAGCTTTTGTCACATAAAAATAAGATTTTCTGAGCATAAGAAAACTTTTTTTCTCAAATCAGCAAGACTACTTTTATCCCGTACCAAAAAATTGCCTATCCTTCTTCCTTCCAACTTCTCTGCCTTGTTCTGAAAGCCAGATTTCACCATTCTTCCAGCTGACCTAGAACTCCCCTAGAATTTCCCCTGGGAGCTTATCTTTCATCACTGTCTCACAAACACCTGAGCTGGCTCCTGCACAAACACATATACCTCTCAAATCATCCAGATCACTCCATTTTCTGAATGGACTTGCATAAGTGAGTTTTAAATGGAGATATGGCCCCAAAATTACCTCAGAAGCACCAACTTTGAAATCTGATTAAAAGCTCTTTAGATACCATTTTAATATCTGTCAATATACAGATAACCATTTACTTCATTAATAATTGTGTTTAAGGCAAAGTTATTTTCAAACAGAAAACTGGTGTCATTATCTCACAGCTGAAGGTGACCTGTCTTTTTGCAGCCTATTTCACTATTCCAATCAGTTTACAAGTACATTCAATATTTATGTCTGTTTTCATTCCAATAAAGTAGTTCTTTCCCAGTCGTTACTGAGACTCACAGGTGCTGGTGCTTGGCTTTGCTTGTGTGCAGATAAAGGAAAGGAACAGATCTTTGCAAAATGAATCTAGCAACGATAATAATGTGATGATGCATGAGAGGTTAATTCCTCCTGAACAATTAGTGTAATTGACTTTTGTGTCAGACTAAAATTATGTCAGGATGATAGATCTCTAGGCATATCTGAAAATGAATGACAGTCCTGAAATGTTTGGAAGGATGACCAATTAAAAGCTTTTAATTGAATTCAAACTGTAGATGTAGCCAAGATATGACTATGGAATGAGGATGCCTGAATATTGTGCTTTGAAAGGAGATACTACTTCAGTGAGGGATTTTTTCTGCCCCCTAAAGTTGTAATATCACAAAATGGAGCCCAGTAGAACTTTAAAAACTATGGTTTCATATGTAGTCTCATATCCTGAAGGAACTTACTCCAAGATAGCACTAAAATTTGGAGATCCTAAAAGTAGGTAAAGGGCTGAAACTGAGTCTGATTTCTCCAAAACCCAGTCTGGACACTTCATAATTACTAAGAAGAGTTAGTAATAACTAAACAGATTTCCTAAAAGTTACTGGACTTATGTCACTACTCCAAAAAGAAAAAGATAAAACTGACAGGCTACACATCACTAAGTCAAGATCTTGAGCCATATTGTTGGCCACCTGGAGGAGTTTGTCCACCAAAACAGGAGAAGCTGCAAAACCTCTTGATTTTAAAAGACTGCTGAAGAATTGAAAGAAATCAGCCAATCTTATTTTAATCTCATTTAGTGTGCTGTAATTCTGGAGTAGCCCCAAGCTTGCACAAGGGAATGGTGATAAGACTCTGGACCAGTCCCTTTAATGAACTGGGTAGTATAGGTGCCACTAACACAATCCACGGAGACTTCTTGTTATCCAAATCTGAACTGCATTGTTCCTAAGCAGAAGAGATGGCTATGGTTGATTCTTAAAAAAGCATTGGTGCCAGTCCTATTTCCATAGCTCAGTATCATTAGACTGCTAATGATGTGCCGAGCAGAAGGGCCAAGAACTGCCTGGGTGTTGTGTGACTGCTCCGTGCCCTCCTGGGGAAGATGAAGGACCATGGGCACAGGGGAAGTGGCAGTGCAAGTCGTGGCCATGAGCTGTCATTCTTCCAGCCTGTCTTCTACCTGCTGGTCCCAGCAGTTCTTGTACTCCCTTCTAGCTCCTTATGCTACTATTTTTGCCAGATTTTCCAATAATTTCACCTAAGAATCACACTAACAGATCAGCACTGTTCATTACAAAAGCTATGCTGGGCCAGTCACATTAGTTCTGACTCCTGTGTGGGGTTGTATTAGTCTGAAGAGACTAGTCTGGCTTCACCCAGTTACCAAACAACATGCTCCGAATTCAAATCACAAGCAGAGCTCTATGTAATAGCACTTAAAATACATCAATACAGAGGTGTCCCCAAGTTACATCACTTTGCAGCCTTCCAAATGTTTTATCTGGCAGACAAGCAAGTTTGTCACTTGGAAAGACATGCAATGGTAATTAGTTTGTCTGCTGGGGAAGCTACGTGGACAAATAGCGCTAGCTGAAAGAAAGGTTTACAAGCCTTGGCATGGCTTTTGCTTTGTGCTGGGCTCCAATTAAAGTCAAGACCTGTAGCAGAACTGCCCTATGACGACTGTTCAGAAGGAGAGGAGGAAGCAAGGATTGCCTGAGTCACTGTGTGTCTCCATGCGTCATTTGTCTGCATTGTTCACTTTGATTTAGCTTCTTGCTCTAGACTTCTAAAGAAAGTGTGCCAAAATATATGTCCTAATTATGATACCATCATAGTTCACATGATTACAATGTTGCTTAACTACCTGAATGTATTCTAACCTGAACTAGGCCCACTCAGACCACAGTAAGAGCAGTCAGAGTCTGCCTTACCAATTTAAAATAAAGTATCCTGGAAAAAACCTTGTAATGAGGTTTGCACAATTCTGAGCAAAGATAGGCAGCTGGGAAAAGTGCCAGTTTTATCTTAACCTAGATACATTGTGTTACACTTCAGCTGGCCCTTCAGAAACATCTGCTTCATGCATGTTCATGTGGCCAGGTGTGGGCTATAGAGTCACATTAGAATTTACTTAGTAAAGGGACTTTTCAAACCTGTGTGACATCAAAATTTACTGTATACTCTATGTATCTTGTCTGTCTAGCATCCAGACATGCTCTGTGGGCTGCAGACTTTCAGTAGCCAGGCCTTGTTTCCATGCTCAGTGAGATCTGGGCTCTGACCAGCCACGTTGGTGTGCCCGACTTGCCAATGAACATGCAATCTGGAGTCTCTGCCAGCTTTGTGTCAGCTATGGGGGAGCAGACAATACCTGACTCTCCATGCAATAAGAGTGCTAATCTAGCATAAAAAGTCAGCTGCTACAATGCTGACCTGTCATATCATTTACAGGGAATTTGCATTGTCAGTGTGAGCTTCTGAGAGATCAGTACTTCCTATCTCGTGGCTGCAAGCTGTGTTCCAGTCCTGGCAGCCTGGGAGTCATTTGCTGTCTTGTTTAACAACAGTCCTGAAAACTCCAGAAATTCTGTCAGAACTAAATTTTCTTGTTTACAAGTAATTTTCAGACAGTTTCCAAGATAATTACATTCTGCCCAGAAGAACATTCACCTGGTCATCTCAGTTTATTCTTCAAAGCTCATTTAACATCACTGTCACAATGTCATCTGGTAGTTACCTGGTAACACTTTGTGTTCATATTTGAATGAAGCCAATGCTATTTAGTATTTGGTTTTAAGACCCCATCTATATGTAAATTATTATTTGCCTAGGAGCTAGGATAGTTAACTGCCACGCAATAAACTTGTGTTTTCTTAACATAGATTTAAATATCTTCCACATGAATTTCACTATACTTATGTTACAGCTGTACAGAATTTTATTTTCACCCAAACTATACATTTGGGTTGACTGAAACTATTGCTAAATTCATGTTGAATTTAATATTTTAGCATTTTCATTTCCCTAAATTATCAAACATATATTCTGACATTTTCAAACCAAAGCATCCATATTTTATCTCATAATGACATTGCAAGGATAAGATTATTTCATTTTTTATGTGACTTGGAAGTAAACTATAAATCAAAGGACTGGGTAAAATCAGAGACACCATAATTGTATGATACAAGTTTATTTTAAAGCTCTAGATAGTAATTAAAGATTTCCTTACCTATACTAACAGTGTCAAGATTCTCAAGATTACAGGTCACATATTATTGCACTTAAATCAGTTAAGTGGAAAAGGTACCAGAAAGCTGAACTGATAGCTCAATGGGCCACACTCCCTGCTGGGGTAACTGCTACTATTTATGCTCTGTAGTGAATGTGACAACTTACTGTGTCCTGTAAATACAGTCATAACTCCACAAATGGAAGTTGACAATCTTATCTCCTCCCTCTGATACAGAGCACAACTATTATGGGCACTGACACAGTGGATGAGTTAGGTATGGCTTTAAGCATTTTCTGAGGTAGAAATATAATACTCTGTTTCTGTTTTCTCTGGACTTGTGGAGAGGCAAAACCAGAGAACAGCACCTCAACTTTTCCCAGCTTTGTTTCAACTCCAGCATGTGTTCTCTCTGTTACAAGTTCATTCTGGATAACTAATTAGCAGAAAAGTGAGAGTACCTTCATCCCAGCTATGAAAAAGGGCCTGTTTTTATTCCTCCCATGAAAACAAAGAGCATCAACATACTTTGTCTGTCAGATCATGTGTATAGGTACTGTATTATTACACGAAACATTATATACACACACCTTGATTTAAATTTTATACTTAGTCTTTGACCAATGTCGTCATTTTACATTTTCCGGTGGGTAACACTCTTCAAATTAGTGGCTGCAGCCTATTTGTATTCTTCGGAGCCTTTGTCTCCTTCCTGATACCTGAAGCTGCCATCCACCCTGCAAGCAGGCTGGTCAACCCAGGCTAATAGCTGCTTTGTGTCCAGGCACAGTAACATGGACACAGCAGCAGAATCTGTTTAGGGATTTCTCTCTCCTTCAATTTATTTCCACCCTATTTCCACACTATTTTTTGGGGATAAATAGTGGTGTAGCTGTTTAGCAACTCTTTCTGATAAAAAGTGTAAAGATTCAAAATGTCAGTTCAAGCATCCAGGAGAGGAGATGAGGGGTTTTGTTCACCCTCACATAGTCTTGCTGTGTGCAGAAATAGGAAGTCTGTACAGATAATGTAATATAAATATAAGTAAGAACGAGTATGTTGCTTTGGGCAATAGACCAGTAAGTCTTCTCATCTGGAAGTAAAGATCTAGTGGAATACAGGTGAATTTATCCTGAGGTGTGCTAATAAAAGAGGAAATAACCCCAACCGTCCCTCCTGTACCCGTCAACCATGACACATATTATTTACAGAGCATCAGAGCTGCCCTTACTGCTTTTTTTATTTGTTGTAAGGGACAGAATTCATACAGAATTTAATGCAAACAGTAAAATTAATGTTGGACATGTCTTAAAAATCCATGCAGTTAGCCTCCAACTAGACCCCATGCCACTGGTCATTGACCCTCTCTTTGGGATCTGCCATTCAGTCAGTTTTCAATCCACCTCACTGTCTGCTCATCCAGTCCACAATTCCTGAGTTTGCCTATGAGGATATTATGAGAGACAGTGTTAAAAGCCTTGCTGAAGACTTTCGACACCATTGCCAAAGGCCTTGCAATCCATTTCTGAAGTCAGTGACAGTTTTGTCTCTGACTTCAAATGAAAATTATCAGACTGAGACAAAAGGCAGGGGCTGGGCTTATTATATTCTCTCTGTCATCAGGTTGTTGCTATTTTGCTGTAACTAGTGTACATTTGAACTTCATATAAATTGGAAACAAAACAATAGGAGAAGGCTATTTTAACTGATTTGATGTGCCATCTAATGAATTTCTGCAAAACTGACCTGAACAAATCAGGTACACCAATTAATAACTTTCTGGAAATGGAATTTTCATGGAGGGCACCCTTTGGCCACATGCAGTGCAGTTGTACTATTTCATTCGTTTCCCAGGTAATGGTAAATATTGTTGAGGCTGGTGGTCTTCATTCCAGACTAAGCAAATTCAGGCATCACACTACATGCTGATTGGCACTGCTGCAAAACACTGCTCGTGCTAGTGCTGCCTCCTTACACTCTGGCTTTTGTTGCAGTGCTGAGGAAGCCTTTCCTTCTGCACAATGAAGGGGGCCAGGCTGTAATTTGGGAACTTTGCAAACATAAACTGTACATTGGAAACTACTTTTTGTTAGCTAACCCACTTCATAAGAGATCAGAATAAATACAGCTGCAAAAGCTCAGGAGTTTGCCTGGTGGACAAGGTCTATATCAAGACAGCTAAATTAAATAGGAATATTCTGAACCAAGCAAATGAAGGTAGCTGAATAATATCAATTAACATGGGCAGATTTTCCTTAAAAATAAAATATTTTTCCCCCAAAGTTTCAGTCAATACAATTACTTTTTCTAGGAAAGGATACTCCATAGGGAAAAAAAGTGGTATAACTTAATTTCAATCATAATCTTTTAACTAGCATTCTCATAATTCTCATTATTTGCTATTGTTTATCAATAAAAGAGGCTTTCATTTACTAAAACCCTAAGTAATTAAACCTCAGGAAGAAAACACTGCTTCTACAAATAAGAACTCGTCACAGAAACAAATGAAATAATGCAAACCACAATGCACTCATTTCTAACTGCGCACTTAGGATATCAGCAGAGGATGAAGATGCAGCTGACTTGACCCCGAAGTGTAGGTGGGGGGAGTACGAGAGGGAGTTAAAGGGACATAGTTTAAAGCAATGAAAATACTATCCCTCTTTATCCTGTTGCACCTTCCAGTGGATTTGATCACCAAGTACAACTTACTTTTGTTCTGCCCCGGGAAGAGAAACACTCTGACATTATTACAGCTGAACCCACATCTCTTCAATGACGTCAGTGTTCTCCAGTCTCGCCACAACCAGTTCAGGTTCCTCAGCCTTCTTTTTTGGAGCTCAATTTGTGCTGCTCTTGATGTGCTGTGGCCCTTACAAATGGGCAACAGAGCTGCTGCCTCAGTTATGGAACAAGATTTCCCTACACCATAACAAACTTTTTCAGGAAATGGTAGAGCAAGGCAGGCAGTGTCCTGTAGCTACATAATTTCAAACACAAAAACTCTTCACATGAGCTGTGGTTAAACAGAGTCAGACACACAGAGCTGCATTGAATTCCAAAATATACCACCCCCCAATTTTCCTGTCTTTAAATAAATGCCGCTTACTTAAAACACATCAATGTTTTGTTATATTTTTCAAGTCCTCTAGAGGACAGCTTGGAGGGCAGGCTGTTGGATGATGAGGACAGGACAGGCACAGTTCTGTCATTTTAATGAAAATATTGTGTAGTTTCTACCTTGATTTTTCACTGAGAAGCAAAATAAAAACTCTCTGGCTTGTTATTTTGGGTCATATGCTATACCTTCCTGCTATGTGAATGTTTACATCCTGTTTGAAATCAGTCAGCAGGCACAGTCACAATACAACCTCTATAATCCTCTGCGTGTTCCAGTAGGTATGCAAGATTTTCCATGTGCCGTAACAGCATGTTTGATGTATTTATTTCACTACAATAGTATTCCATAAGTCAGTCTGAAAGCAGAGGGTCCAGACAAAGTCTTGGGATTAAACTCTCAACACACATCTTGTAAGATTTACACACTGTAGTGTATTGACTCAGGCTCTGTAGTATTATAAAATGTAGAAAAATACCACTACATAAATACTAGTATTTTGTCAGCATCTATACACTTAAATTTTAAGTGTATAGTGACTTTTTTTTAAGTGACTTTTAAAATTGAAGGAAATGTAGTAAAATTGGAAAATAGTTACTGCTTTCCCTTTGGTAAATTTAGTATATTGGGTTGAATTGTGTTTCACCAAACCTATTACATGATACAGAACAAACTGAAGAGGAATTAAGAATCATAGCACCCCACAAAACAAAGTGCAAGCATCTACAAGGACGGGCTGAGCTAATAACAGTGTGGATAGTCACCATGTGAGGGAGCACTTAGCATCAATTTGCCAACTCCTTTTAACCACACTTGGCAGTTTTCTCCTTTTATTATTACTCTACCAATCAGTAACTCTAAAAAGACCAGCAGTCAGTGCTTTGCAGGTGTTCTTTTGTAACAAGATAACATTAATTAGGTATTTAAATCTGTAATTGCTGTTTATTTCCTTGACTTTCTGCATCAACAATTTCTTAATGTTTTCCTTCTGCAGACTTTTTATTACTTTTTTTCTAAGCGATTTGTTCTTTCTCACTTGCCTGCTTCTCCTCTGTTCTTTCCTGTGCATGTGGTCATTTTCCCGCTCACTTATTACTCAAACTCAATGTTTAGTAAATTTAAGCCATGAAAATATGTATCTTTTTACTGCACTATTATTTGAGAGTGTTACTGTGTTTATTAGTGCACTCACAGAATTATGATGTTCTGTTTGATTTCATGCTGATTTGATTACTAGATCATCCTAGGAACGAAAAGAAACCAGCAAAAAGTGTAGAGGCAGAGGCTGTTTCAAATAGGAATTAAGAGGGTACTAAAATATGCTTTTAAAATCACTCACCCAGAAATATTGAAGATAGTTGTCATATTTACCACAATATTCTCAACATGTTCAGTCATCCCATAAGCCAGCATGAAGCAAGGCAAATAGGAGCAAGGATACATCCAATACCAACTGGCTGTGAAGCAGTATTAACAGATTTTCAATTTTAGGATGGAAAAGGGTACCATCATTGTATATAGAGTGGCTATTGCCAAGGAGATAAATGATTTGTGGTTTTTTGAACCTCATCTTTCATTCTTTGTCTATCTCAGCATTTGCTATTAATTCTGCAAAAAGCTGAGGTAACAGAGAAAAAGAGTGACTGAAAGATCCATCAGAAAGGCTCCCCACAGCAGAATTTTGTTGCCACTGACTTCAGAGGAGCAGGAAGCAGCTCTAGCAGAAGCCTGAGATTTGATGCTAACTCTGATTGACTCAGGGATCAGGTGAAGCAGATATGAAGGGAACTGCACCAGACAATTAATTATTTCAGGATCATATGGCTGCTACCTGCCTGGCAGGAGTAGAGATCAGTGGCTTGTCCACAGCACAGCACTTACCTTAAGGAACACGTCATATGTTTTCCCCAGTCTAGTAGCTTAAAACAATACAAAATCACCTTATCAAGCCATGATTTGTCAACGAGATTTGCTAGTAAAGCAACCACCAAGTGCCCCTTTTTGGGTTGGCCATGTCATAATATTGGGTGACAGCTATGTATGTCTGTATTACCTGTATAGAAGTACTGTAATTGGAAAGCAGATCCCCTTTTGATTAGCAGTTAATTCATTACAGAAATGATAACACATTTCAGGTGAGTACCATGGTATTTTCCCACAATCGGCTAATAGCAAGTTTCTTCTTGTCTTGTCTGCTGCTGTTGACACGTATCAGGATGGATATTGAGGAAAAGATTCTTAACAAGCTTTGCCTTTCCAGGCTAACCATTTAAGGCCTTTAAAAAAAGTATGCATAATTTGAAGACACTTAGGTAGTTTTACAAATAGGACAAATGCATCTCTGTATGTGGCTCAAACTACGTACCTGTGACAATCAAGTGGCACTATTCTTCTCCTGGAGCAGTAACTGACACTGTGCCAAAGACCAACTGCCTAGCAGCTTTGACTTCTGAGTTTACTATTTTTCTAATCTTAGTATTTCAAATCCTTAAATCCTATGACCTTCTACTTTTAATGTTATTCCATATTATACAGATGACTTTACAGCTGCTTGTCAGCACTGATCCTATAAATTTTGCCTATTAAGTCACTAGATGTATTTCCTTCCACAGACCCACTATAGGATTGTGAGATGGTGACTAAGGGATCTTTTTGTTACCATGACTCTTGGCCTCCTTTCCCAACACATTGATTCTATTGATTCTTGTCTTCTCCATTATTTTATTTAGCTGTAGGTTTCTAGTTGTCCTTGATTTCAGAGCTTCTTAAAGGAACATTTTACCAATTTTAAGACCCCTCCTTCTTAAAGAAATGCAGGAATGTGCACAAAGAAGTGTAGCATTTTAAATAACTCAGCTGGTGGGACAAGATTTCTAAACTAAAACACAGCTTAGTCTTCCTGCAATGCTAAACAGCATAAGCATCCTCTTACTTCTGAAATCTCAGTGAAGTCCTGCTACCTCCCTTAATGGTATAAAGCACTTTTTGTCTTCAAATACAAACAAGACACTGCATTCCTCTTTCTTTTTTTTTTGAGGCTAAATTTTAACTAATTTCACAGGGGAAGAAAAGAATACTGTAATGAACTTCTTTGCCAACATGAATTCTGAATTACCTCACAGCATTCACCACAGCTAGTCCCTCAGAGCCTCTGTTAGTTCCACCTTTTTTTTTTGTGATATCCTCGTGTTGCATGTCTGATAGCCACATTAGGATTTAAGCACTTTCAAATATTCTCCTAGTCAGCTAACCACATGCATCTGCGGCTCTCCTCATTTGCCTGGTTCCAGTGACAGCTGTGTAGCTCTGAAATGCAAACCAGAAACAAAGTATGTGTGAGAATGTATGCAATCCACAGCAACTGGAGTCAGAGCAGTAGGATCTTACTTTTACCATGTGCCTCTGGGAACAAGGAGGGCAGCATGGAAGCAATAACTTCTGCTCCCTATTAAAATATTTTGGCAATCCTATCCTGATCCATGCCTCTGTGACTGCAGACAAGGTCACGAGTCATTTATTCTCAGCTTCTGCTTCAAGCAGTAAAGAACATACTCCATAGTCCTACACTGATTCTTGTATTTCTGGGCTAGCAGGCAGCAATGAACAAAATTTAGTATGGAAGGGCTGACACTGAATAAAGAAGAGGAGACATAATGCATATTCAGAAATGTGCAAAGAAGACAAATGCACAAGAAGTAGGAGCTGGAGAGCTGGTCCATCACATGCCTTGGCATTTTCTGCGTAACTGGAAATTTATTGCACATATCCAGGATGGTTGTATCCTGTTCCCAAGCCCCCAGTTTATCAAGCCTGGTCGGGCAGCCCTTGCAAGTCTGAAGTCAGATCTGAAGGAATCTAGAAAACACATGCCATCTGTCCTAATTGCTTGAACAATAGAGATCCAGGACTGTAGATAAGGGATTATTAAAAAGAGGAAAAGCACTTCACTGGTGAATTTATTTTAATTACAGGCAAAGGAGCTAAGGATACAATTTTCAGGTCATTGCATCTCTGCTATTTCAATGGCTGTAGGGAGTTAATCCTCATCTCTCTTGACTGCACATTGTGTGGGTTAATTGGCATTTCTGCATAAACTATAATATATGAGGTGTACTAATAAATTTTAATGGTCCTTAAAAAGTATTAAGAAAATTAGTAATATATGAATAACTTAGTTCTGAAAGTCATACTACATTTAAACATTCATTTGAAATCACTTCAAATTTCAGCAATAAACACCTACAAATCACCGTTTCCGAGAATCAGCACAAACACAGGCCAGAAGCTAAGGAAGATGAGCAGTTGGAGGAAAAAATAATTGACTTGCCACTCTATTATGCTTCAGGCTCCTGGACTGGGATTTACTCAAAGAAAAATCTGTTTAATGCGCCTTTTAAATTCATCTTCTGCTGCCATAACCTGGGGGAGAGCAGGCTGTGTCTAGTCAGGCAGCTGGGAGGGACAGAAATGATGTCTTGATTGACTTCTACCTGTCACTGCCACAAGGGTGCCCAGAGCGCCCCCAGAGGGGTGGCCCAGGTGGAACACCTGCCTTTGGTGTGGCGTAGCCCACACTGCCCTGTCCTCCCACGTAGCCCTGGGCTCCCACAGGTGCTGCCCTCCTGCCTCCCATGCTAATGGCAGGTGGGCCAGCAGGGCAAGGTGCAGGGAGTCCACTGCCTTTTGCAACTGATAATGAATGAGGAATACACTAATTAAACGTAAACAAGTAGAGTCACGCCCTTCCAAAGAAAACTGCACACTGCAATGCCACCTGTGTGAGCATGCCAGGAGGGAAACATGCCACGGGGATTAGCAACAGCTGCAGCCCACGTGCTTCCCACATGCCCTGGGTTCTGGAAGGCACAGTGGGACTGTCCCACAGAAATTTATGTCGGTGGACTCGTCGGTGTCATTACATGTCGAAGTTCTTTCTGTGACAGATTTTCCCAGGAGAGAAGTTGTTTTATTCCGATTGCTTTGCATACATTCAAACAGCAAAGACAGAGTCTTCTTCTGGGGCATTCCTCCTGGCTTCACACTAGCAATTTACTAAGGAATGTGCAACATCTACCACATGTTAAAGTTAACCCGGGGGCTAGATGTCCAGGAGAGCATTATGCAAAATTAAGGCCACAATTAAAACAAAGCTAAACCATCAACCCTAGGGAGTCTGCTGACCATGTTCTGGCAGGAAGGTAGGAAGCTGGTAATGATATTGTGTAACTCCCTGGAAGTCTGAGTGATGTGGCCCCACCTGACAGGCAAACTCTGCTGTTTGGAAATCTGGCCTCCTTGCGCACATGCTATGTGGAAACCGAGTGTTGCAAATAGTCAGCTTTCTGGCATGCAGGAGTTTCAGGCAGTGGCATTTGCTGGCAACAAGATCAGATCCATCGTGCCAGGCTGGGAACTGGGAGAAGGGGATACCCCATCTTGAAAAATCGTTCATTTCACTTGGCAGCTGATATCCTTATGTACCCTGTGGCTATGCTTACTCTACTGACACTCTGCTAGAGAAAGCTTCAATTTAACATGCACTGTTTATTAACACCTTTTCAAATCCTAGTGTAAACCAAGCTGTGAAAAGTTTGCAGTCATGAGCTGGTTAAAATTAACCCTAGCACAAGGTCCAGGGTTTAGCTTGAAAAGCTAACAGCAGATAAACCACAGACTGTCATTGCACCAGAACAAAAGCAGTTACTGGTTGATTGCTCACCATATAAATGCTGCACTGGGAATAATAGTATCTGGATGAAGTGTATTCATTTTTCTATTACTGCTTTGTTGTGAAATACTAATATAAGCTGAGCAATTTGTATTCTGATGTGTTTTAATTGGAGACAACTGAAACTAAAATGGTTTCAAACTACTTCCTTCTACCCTCACCTAGCCTGCCCCTCACTAGAGGAGCTCCTCTTTTAAAGGAAGACTGTCCCAGCACCCTGCCCTTGTCCCAAACACAAAGCAATCTCCCTGTGGAAAAAGAGTGAAGATGCCTCAAAAATTCAAGTAGCTACAGTCAAGGACACTTCCCCTTGACACAGTGTTACAGAGGCCTCCCCTGTTTGAGGCTTCAAGATACGTACTGCACAAGAAATCCTGCTTTGCTGGGAGATCCTCCTGTAATCCTTTGGGCCACTGTACTATGAGGCCTGCAGGAGTACAGAGCAGAGGCTCTGGAGCAGAGCTGAGCTGATGACTGCAGGAGGCTGAAGGAAGACACATCGTGTCAGAGAGAGACAGGTCAAGAGAGTCCAGCCCAGAGGGTTCAGGGCAGATACAGCCTTTGCAGGTGGTCTGGGAGGAGAGATTGCAGCTCTTCTGACACACAGTGCAGGCCATTGCAAACAGACATAAAAGTGCATTCCAGCCTTCTAAATTAGTGTCTGAAATTCATCATCAGGCACATGCTACTTTAGTATTTTGTATCATGATGATTGATTGTCAGTGCAGTGCCACGGAGCGGGGGGGAGGAGGGGTGGAACCAGGCCTCTGCGTTTACCGAAAGTGTCTCTAAGGCTATTGAGAGATCACTCCAGCCAGCACTGCCTGGTGCTGTACAGAACGACCCTTCTCACACCCGTGCCGGTGTATGGCACATATTCTCACTCACCCACAGAGTTGGATAGCTCGTGCGTCACCAGAGACAAAGAACTCAGAGCGCTCAGTCAGCTGGATATTCCAGAAGTTTATTCTGAAGGGTTCCAAGGTGAAAGAGAAAGAGAGACCCTCGTTGTCTATATTTATAGGGATAGCTGGAGGGTCAGGTAAGAGGAGGCGGGGGGAACATCACAACCAATGGGGAGAAGGAAGGGATGGGATCAGGGGTTAGGTTACAGCTAACAGTTAGGTTACATAATTTGGGGAGGGACCATCGTGTTCTCCAGGGGGGAGACTAGGATGTCTCCCACCAGTGAAGCCCTGCTGTACTGGAACCACTCGGCTCCCCAGCAGTTCCTGAGGTGGTATTATCCACCACAACAGTGCAGTTAAGGCAATTAATATATTTCCAAAAGGTAAGGTCAAAAACTTAATATTTTTATATGTCCCAGAACAAATCAAGAACTTGGCAGCTGAATCAGACTCAGGATTCCTTTTATCTGCCAGCAGTAAGTACAAGGTGTTTCAGAAGAATATATAAGACCTCTGCAGCCAGCACATGAGGGAAACATTGAGGCTTCTATTCTCAGCCCAACATGTGCTTTAGATTTCTTCCTGATCTAATGGAGATTTTGTGAATACCAAAAAATACCTTTCAGAGAGCTTTCTCCATAGTTACAACTCTGGCTATTTGTTATTTAGAGAAACTCTGACTATCACTTGTCAGCCTTCATCATCTTCCTCATGCTGGAGGAGTACAAAGATTGTATTAGGTATTCAGTGTAGAGCCTCATTACTTTCCCATTCTCTAATTTAATTGAATGTTGCCTTGCTCTTGCCTATAAAAGTACGGCAGACAGAAAACCTCAAGTAAGTTCATAATATTATTGTTATCTACCATGTTCTTATTTATCTCCACATTAAAGCAAACATATACTGTATTTTTAACTTGTCTCTATGTAAGAGTTTTTTCTATTCCCTTGATTCCATTCCCCTCTTTTTTTTTTGATTCACCTTTTTTTCTGAAACCATTCTGATTAGCTCTGGGGTATCCTTTTTGACATGGAGTTACAAAGCCTATGCAGCTGATGTTGCAGTGTCAATACAAACAATGACAGATTTTTTTCTGTCACAGTGTATCTGCTATTCTTTTCTTCCCCTTTAATGACTTGTTTGCTCTTTTGACCACCAATGCCCATTGAGAAACCTGCAGTGATGCTTCATTTTAAATTTTAAATTAGTTTGGACTCCTATGAGACATATGATTAGTTTAATTTTTCACTTTCAATCTACAGTAGATTGCATATCTGAGCACTGGAAAATCTATTCTGTCTCGTCTGAAAAACTTCAAAGAGACCATTTTTAAATATTGCCCTCTCTTTTCATAAGCTATTCTTTCTGGTACCTCATTTCCTAGATGACAGCCTCCTAGATAATTTCAGCTTCTTTTCTGTTGTGGAAGTAAACTGGGGTGATAAAAAGAAAAAATAAGGACTTTTAACACTTCTTTATTTACCTTTTTGTTACAATTTCACACTATAAAAAGTGCAAGACAATTATGAGTTTGGGGCAATTGTTGGATAAGTTTTTGAAGATATTTTAATTTTTAATACTGTCCTTTTTGGCAACTATTGAACAAGCCTGTTTGCTGTAAGATTTTTAAAACCTTATTTTAAAATTTATATAGGAACCCCAGGAAGTCAAGTGTATTCAATTAAAGGCACCTTTTTCTTCAGCCTTTTGAAAAAAATGTATGGCAAATAACTTTTTATTAGTTACCTATATTAAACATAAAGATGATGCTTTATTAATATATTAAAGGGAAGATTCTGATAGTTTCAGTAACACCAGATCATAAGTTCTTACCCTCCTTGTTTGATACTTTCTGGTCATATCAGCCATGACAAGCCTTCAATAACACTTGTGTGAACAATCTTAACAAAGATTTCTCTGAAGTTAAGAATTAAGTGCTTTGCTCTGCACAAAATGAAGTGTTCAGCAGCACTTCTCATCATGAGTACACTGTGAAATACTTGTGTGAAACCAGTTTAGCAGAGTTGCACAACAGCTGGCCACATAAGTACTTGTATCTAAAGACTGAGCTCCTTCTATATCTTCATTTGAGCTTTCAAAAATTGATTTTGGCTTTTATTTCAAGTATCTTCCACTGCTGTCTCAAAACAGAAGATTAACAAGCTACTTAAATGCTTGCAACCATTTATCATTGTGTCACGAGAAAAAAAATCTGTGAAAACATAGAAAAATGATCACTTGATTAAGCTATAAGAAAAAGAACAGGAACCAGAACTAGATTGAGAGCCAAGGAATATGCATTCATGTTTTTAAGTCTGAAAGGAACATGACATAGCCTTAGACAAATCACTTCATATAGTACTTCAAGTAGTTCTGCTTCCTCTCCAACTGTCAAACAGGGATAATTTTAGTCTGCAGGACAGAAAAATGTAATTTCCACAGTAAATACATAGTGTGGTAGTGTACAGTATTACTGGCAGAGTCCTACAATCCACTAGGACTCTTGGGAATTAGTCCTGAAATTTGGATCCCTTGTGCATCCAAACCTTTTTGGTCTGTGCAGAGTTCAGGCACCATTTCTAGCTTGATCTCTTGCCTTTTCAGTGGAGGCAGGACCTGGCAGCTCAGCTCTTCTGTGTTCTTAAGCTACCCCTAGGACTTGCCTGTATGGCCCAGTCAGAAGTATTTTGCTGACTGGTAAGCTGCTTGATAGGTTTGACCTCCCTGTAGTACTAACTCCACACAGTAACTTGTTACTGAGTTATAACCCTTAGTCATACCAGATTTCTTGATCATGGAGAGCTGGGCCCCCCCGGGATACTTGTTAGAAGCACCATCACACCGAGTGAAATCTATTCCATTAAAGCCCCCCTATGCCTCCAGAAGCATTCACTCTGGTCAGTCTGTGCTTGCCTGCCTTGTGAGCTGATCTCCTGATTGGCTTGGATGAGAAAACTCCCAATACTGCCCTGCAGCGATCTGCCACTGAGAGGAAAAGCATCTCCGAGAATGTGTCCTCATGCAAGTCAATTACCACGTGCTCCACACCAGCTGAAAAGGGAATTTTAGCTTCTGGCAGCCTAATTTAGTGCATATGGGTGCATGTCTAAGTGCTCAGACCAAGGGCGAAACAAAAGCTGCTGTCATTCTGAGTATCTCAGCGAACTTGTTTAGTCATCAGTAGCACTGGGGACCATGAGAGCACTGGGGAATGGAGTCGGGTGTGTCTCGTTTTCCTGTGCTTCTCTTGCACAGTTTTGGGAGAGGAGAGCTCTGCAGAGATCTCTAGAAAGGTAGCACTGGTCCTGCTGCCACGGCTGAGCTCTCCAGGTATGCAGCACATTTCTCCCTGCCCTTCATCCTTCTTAGAAGTGACACCAAACAAAGTGAATTTGAGTCAAAAATAATTCTTTCAGAAGGAGCTGTTTTGCATCCTTTCCCATTCTTCCATTTTTTCGTTCTCACAGTCTTCCTGCAGCAGCTGCAGGTAATGTAGCTGTTGGTGTTGCTGCCAAAAGTCCCTCAGGAGCCTAATCACTGATTTGCAGAACTGATGCTGTTTGACTGTAAAATGTCAAATACTCATCAACAAGCTGCAGCTTGTCTGCAATGATCAGCACTGTGACTTGGAGCACCATTCATGCTGGCCATGTTAAAATGATATCATTGAATTAAAAAGCAGGGTAATATGATGGCAATGAAGGACTTGCCCTTTATAACTTTGACAACTCATTCCAGGGTTTTGGAATATGGAAAAGCTGCCTACAGTATTGACTTCACTAATAGGAAGACAGTTCCTCCGACGAGGAAGCAATGATTTCTATAGTGATGTGTTAAGGGCTGGATGTATGGAATCAGCTGCAAGGTAACTACAGCTTGTTGCAAATAAAGTACTTCAAAACAGGCAGCCTCCCAGAAAAAGCCTCTTTCTGGACACTGTTAAGAGCCGGGAAAACTCTCTTGAACATGCTGGATTTGTCCCTGGAAGTGGGCCTGCCAAAAAATACAACCCACGTGAAACTTCCATCTGGCTGATGATACTTATTTTCTTGAGAGCTCTCTTGCTTATCTTATTTATTCTCCTCTATAAAATGCATTAAAACAGAGAAATCTAAAGCTGGCTTTGAATTTCACATGCCACACTGTCTGGGTCCTGCACCGGTGGTATACCACATCCAGATGAAAGAGGCTTTAGTGATGATTCTTTATCAGTAATAGGTTGATACCAGATTGATAGCCATATATACAATTTTCTAAGTATCTTAGCAGGATGTAACACAGATTTTTGCATCCTAACATGGGAAAGCAATTATAGTTTTTCTTTCCTTCATATACAACCGAACAAATACACTTCAGGTGACTTATCACCACTTTAACCTCTTGTTTGTTCATGTGATTTGTTTGTTAGCATGAAGAGTGCTTGTTTTTCATGTGTAATAAAACTGACCCAGGTCTGATCATCACAGTGAAAAGACAAGAGCTCCAGAGATACAATACTGGTCCCAGATAAAAATTTTTATTGCCAGTAATTTGAAAAAAACCTGTTACTAAAAATGAGACTTGGGTATAAATTGATGACATGATAAATCAGCCCAGATCCCTGTGTTTCCATGTAATGTGTTATGGCAATGTGGACAGTTCCTCATAGCTACAGTACCAAAGACGTGGGCACGAGTAACATAGTATTCCATTAGCTTTTTTCACCTGAATATTAATTAGGTCTCATTGTACACCTCAGGATACCTCAGTACAATGAAAACAACTCAAATGTACTGTAAGAGAAGTTTTAAGGAAGTATCTTCAGCTACTACTGTTTCAATATTTTGTTGCAACCGTTACTTAGTATTTCCTCTCTGAAGTATTCATGCATTGACATGCATCCCCTTATAACAATGCTTATATCTCAAGGCAAAAATAGGCTCTGAGATGAAAACTGCAAAGTTAACCTTGACTACACCTTCCATATTTTGTGTGTAGATTTCTCCTGTTTACTGACAGACTCTTACAAATATATTTTACTGACCATGTTAAAATGGATATTCAGGGTTCTTTTAAAATTCACATTACTGAAAACCTAATTTAGTGTCCCATGTATTTTATTACATATATCTATCTTATTCAAAAACTAGGGAGGATGTCTATGCTCTCATGGCTAAATATAAACGTTCTTTTGGAGATGACCCAGTTTTTTCATTTGTTGGATTGTTCCAGAGGGATCTTGACAGGCTTGAGAGGGGGGCTGATGGAAACCTCATGAAGCTCAATAAAGCCAAGTGCAAGGTCCTACACCTGGGTCATGGCAATCCCAGGCACTCCTACAGGTTGGGTGGAATAGGGATTGAGAGCAACCCTGTGGAGAGACTGGGGGGTGATGGCTGATGAAAAACTCAATGTGAGCCATCAGTGTGCACTCACTGCTCAGAAAGCCAAATGTATCCTGAGCTGCATCCAAAGGAGTGGGGGCAGCAGGGCAAGGGAGGGAATTCTGCCCCTCTGTTCTTGTCAGACCCTGCCCAGGGTACTGCAGCCAGGTCTGGTGTCCCCAGCATAAGAAAGACATGGAACTGCTGGAGCAAATCCATAGGCCACAAAGTTGATAAGGGGATTGCAGCACTTTCCCTGTGAAGACAGGCTGGGAAAGTTGGGGCTGTTCATCCTGGAGAAGAGAAGGTTGTGTGGAGACCTCACAGCAACCTTGCAGTGTGCGAAGGGGATCTACAGGGAAGCTGGAGAGGGACTCTCTGTCAGGAGCTGAAGTGGTAAGACGATGAGTAATGGGTACAAGTTGAAAGGGGAAAAGTTTAGCATAGATACTAGGAAGAAATTTTTTACAGTGAGGGTAGTGAGGCACTGGGACAGGTTACCCAGGGAAGCTGTGGATGCCCCAACCTTGACAGGCCAGGTTGAATAAGGTCTTGAGAAACCTGGTCTAGTGTGAGGTGTCCCTGCTCATGTCAGGGGATTTGGGACTAGATTATCTTTAAGGTCCTTTCCAACCCTAATATTCTATGATTCTATGACTGCCATGTTGGGCATAAAGTTTTTGTATAAATATGTATCAAGGACACCTATATTAATTCATGCGTGCAGTAAAACCTGTATTTTCCTGATGACAGAAACATCTTTTCATCTTCAGTAGATGCAAGATTGAACCTTATTATCTATGCATTAAAAGTCTAATTTTTTTTCTGGATGCACATCTGAGTAAGAACTTGAGCTTAATGACATTTGGGTCAAATGGAATAAAATCTTCCACTATCTGGATTGTTCAAAGTTATTACATCCTACAATGGCAAACTGCTATTTAAGGAAAACTACTTTTTTTCCCCCCAGTATGAAATAAGTGCGTTGATCTCAGTATAGATATATAGCCTGAAAATGTATTTGATTTGAAAATCACTTAACATACAGTTGTGAAATTCCCTGTATTCTCTCTTCTGTGGCACTGCAGTATTTGATCTATATTTAATGTTTAATATTTTTAATTAGGATCTAATTTCACCAGGATAGATCTTAATCCAGAGATGAAATGGAGCATACTGCTGGGAAAAACTCATAAAACCACAGAAATATGAGTGGTGCTGCCTCATAGCTGGGTGAGTTCCTCTTGCATCTGTCCTGCTGAATTAGCAGATGTTTAGTCATATATATGGTATATACCAAGACATGTATTGGTATATAGCAAGACATGTAAAATGTCTGAAAAACACAGGGCAAGTAATCAGCAGATTTTATTTCTCTGGCTTGGAGCTGCGTTTTGAAAACAAGATGGGAAAGAAATGAGAGGGCAGATGATCGTGTTGTGCTACTAAGGAGAACTAGCAACAGAGTTGCTAAATCATCTTTTACATCTCACTGGAAAGTTTACTGGAGAGCTATACTTCACTAGATTAGTAACAAAAACTACACAAGTAAATAATAGTCCTACACCTTACATGCTGCATCAGGTAGACTTTTGTATCACATGGTCTAAAGGAGGAGTTCTTCCAAATAATTCTTTCAGTAATAATGAAGCAGAATTTGGAAATGCTGCTTACAGCTGAATTTACACACTGTGAACTCTGTTTTTAGCTAATCTTTGAGCATGAGATGAAGCCTCCAATTCCTTAAAAAATATTTTAAAAATCATCACAAAATCCACAATCAGATATACACTCCCTTGCATTTTGGTTTTTGCTTGTCCATACAGACCAGGCATTGGTTCAAGCTGTTGTCTTGTACCTGGAGGACAGCATTTTCTGCTGTCTCTTTGTCTCTACATTTTGATTAGCCAACATTTTCCAAATTAGGATGACCTTTTCAATTGGTATTGAGGCACATAAGGTGGATAATTGTAGAAGAGGGAGATAGAAAAAAATTTTTTTTGTGAGCAAGTCCATTCTTCTTTAAGGAGAGACTGCAGTCTCAGTGATGGATGTATCAGATTAAACTGTCATGGCAGTTGTATTTTTCAGGCATCTGCAATTATTTATTTATGTGAGGGGGAGCTTCAAGTGTAGAAGGTGGAGTAACAGATTTCTCAAAAAAAAAATCAGCTCCCTAAAACTGTTTTTTTTCTTATGGATGTTTTCATTCTTCCCTGAAACAGTTAAAATATTTAAATTATTATTGGAACTGCAAGGGTTCAGTGTCTCTGTATAGCCACCATAGTAAGTATTAAGAGCAGGAAGTCAAAACAAGAGGTAGGAATGATAGTTAATCAGGGCAGAGACAATTAAAAATCCTGTGGCACCAGTTAATTTTTTTACACTGATGGATCACTTTTCACTATGAGGAAAGAAAAGAATTTCCATCTTTTATTTTGAATGAGATTTCTAGGAAATGGAAAAGCAAGAGCTTACTAAATCTGTGAACTAATTACCAGAGGCATAAAGATTGATCAAAGCACAGAAAATGAGGACATTTGAAACTCAGTGGAAAAGCTTATAATCTCTCCTTGGCATGTTACCATGGATCAAATAGGACCAAAATGGTTAAAACAATAGGAGTATACAGCCCAAAGCTTGCCCAAGCAATCACATGAGTAATGATGTTAACTGCCAGGAAATAGGGAATTTGTAGTATGTGATAGCAGCATCAGCTGGGGAACTACCTGCTATTATCTAATGGATTAATAATATTTATTGAATTTTTCCTCTGTGATTCCAGAGATCATGCATGAAAAAAGTCTGTATGTTTTGCACGTAGGAACTGTTGTGATAACATAACTTACCTACCGCACTGTAAGAACTGATATTTTGCCAATGTCCAAATAAGAGGTCTTATTGATTGTAGATTTGTCTCAAACTGTTTTGCACTGCTGCTACTTTGAGATCACTGCTTTTAATTGCATAGAGTCATCACCTGAACACACAGCTGAGAATCATTCTTCAGCTCCAGTCTCACAACAGTTCTGTCAATGTTTGCACTTTGTTTTTACTTAAATCCTGAAGAACACACTGAAGAAAACAAGTATTCCACAAAGTTGTATGACTTTTGAACTGCTGAAATATGGTTAGAAGGAGTGTTAGTGGGTTTTCCAGAAAAGTACCAGAATCAAAGACTAATTTAAAAAAACATTGAGTCAGTAAGGGATTCTGAAATGCAATCTGGACATACTTCCATAGTCAAGAGATTGGATAAATTCTTCTCTTCATTAGGTGCTTGTCAAAATTGCAGTACTTATGAAAAGTACTGTTCTCTGATCCCCAGAGATGTCAGCATCCTTTTTATAATCCAATTTTATGGAAAATGTCAGGAAGACAGGTGGATACCCTATTGTGTGCTTCTTTGTGTGCCTTCGGCATGGTGCCTCCCTAAATTCTCTCTGCAATTTTAATATCAAAATGTAAATTTCATATGTAAAATTGCTTTACTGAATCCTTTTACCCAAATATATTTATTCAAAATATAAATGTTACATACTTAGAAATTTAATTTAAAACATCAATTCATACAAACAATTATCACTCCAGTACCACAGGAAAAGGGTCAGGAAAACTGTCAGAGTTCAAGCCTTCCACATCTTGCCCAGACGAGTGGAGAAGGAGGGAGGGAACTACCTGCTTGAGCTCCCAGGAAGTCTCTCTTCGTTGCTGTGGAGGTCAGGCCGGTGACAGCCATCTGACTGCCACCTCCAGCCTGCCTCTAAGGAATTAGTTGATTTGTTCCTAATGGTTTGATTTTCATTGCAGCAGTACAATGAGTATTGATCTTAAAAGTCATCTGGGGGCTTGGATTAGCCTGCAAGAATAATAACTGGAAAAGACTATTGTAACATGGTAGATTTCAGGTGAGAAGAGCATCTAAAGGCATTTGGGTGCCCTCTGAACTAAAGATGACTTGACTGAGGTTTGGAAGCAGTAGAAGGCTTGGGAGATACAAATACCTAAGTGGCAATTGAGGGAAGGAGTGCTTAGGGAGCAGGAATGAGGTCTCTGGATTTTAATGGGAAATTCAACATATGCAATATTGACTGTCACTGTATAAGACATAATGAGGTTAGAAAAGTGCAACTAGAATGATTAACAGAGTTAGAGAGCATTATTTTGTGACCTGGATGTTGAGAAGGTGATGTTGAGAAGGTTACCTGGATGTTACCTGGATGTTGAGAAGGTGAATTATACTATATCTGAAGAAGGCACATGTGCATCTTTTACGAGCACCTCACTCTAGTAACATGCTTTGATCCGATGTGATACTCTCTGCCTTTTTAAAGCACCTGTGTTATGCAGAGTAGTATCCATTCTCTGAGTTACCTTCTGTTTGCCTTCCCAAATGGAGCCAGTGCTGGTCAGGAGCAAAAGAATTGCTTTGAAACATGAGCTAGAACCTGGAATTTCCTTTAAAAAAATTCTGGGTCATCCCACCCCAAAAAATTGTAATCCAAAATCAAAATGCAGACAAATGGCAAGAGACAAATGGCAAGAGACAGGTTTTAAATAAACTTGGCCCAAATTACAGTAATATTGATTAAAATAAATACATCTTAGAATCATAATATTGTTAAGGGTGGAAAAAACCTTTAAGATCATTGAGTCCAACCATTAACTATGATTTTAGAAAATGAAGTGACTTCCATTTTCTCTTCTTTCCCTCACTCTCTCCAACACTTGAGTCATAATGATGATGACTGGAACAAAAAGCAAATTTTTTTTTTTTAAATTTTATTGCCATAATGACACTGCAGAGGGATTGCCTGGTTAATTCTAAGATTTGTGGCATATGATAACCACGTTGAGGTACTTCTCACAGTAAAAGCCATAAACAGACTTAACTATAGTTACCCAAATGGCCACTGATTTTTTTGTTTGGTTGCCATTAAGCACCACAACATAACTAGCACAAAATGTTAACCTGCATCAGCTTCTCTTCCATATTACAGCACTTGTGAGGTCCTAAACTTTAGAGCTCTGTTAGATATGATGTACCCAAGTCAAGGAGCACTGCTTCTTCTTTGACTACAGGTCCCACCAGCAGCCCCTAACCTTTACAAACCTCAACTCCCAGTGGAAAACAACTGAGTTAGTCAAAGCCATGACTGTCAAGGCCTTGAGTGCCTCACTGGGCAATGTTGCCTTGCAGGGATTGCACTCCTGTGCTCGAGGCCCACTCTGACACAGCATGGCTTGGTGACCTGAGCCAGCCTGCTCTGAAAAGCTCTGAGACCTGCTGTCCTTCCCTGGCTGGGGTCTTGCCAAACTGCCCCCTGTCACTGGCCCTGCTGCCTTGCTGGCACCCAGATCACCCTGTCCTTTCTAGTCCCTGATTGACACAGATGTACACAGTCACCTTCCAGAAAGCTTCAAGTCTGGAAATATAGCCAGTGCTAAAACCAAACAGAAAATGCATTCTCCCTTGGATGCACCTAAATGCATGTGTGCTCCCTCCCTGGTCTGTGATGTCCCAGAAATAAGCCCATGGCTAAAAGTAATCAAAGTTTATGGAAGAGTAAAGAATGGTATTTATTTGTCCCTATGGTGGGACAAATATGAGAGATTATATCTTTTATAGAGCATTGATTAACTGGCAAATCTAGGAACTGACAGTCTGCAAGTGAGATAGGTCTATTTACCTCTGATTACAGTGTCCCTGGCCCTGTCACCTGGCTGAGACAAATCAGTTCTTTCTTTCCTTGCAGTTTGGGGGCACTGCTAAATGATGCTCTGTGGCAGTCTCTGCAGAGACCTTGAAGACTGATGGGGTGGTGAAGTCTGGGACTGTGTTGATTTTGCAACCAGAGGAAGCCTGTCTGCCTGCCTTGCAGTATTACTCTTCCTCCATTAAGTAAGTGGTTCTAGCATTCAGGCTGGCCAGTCTGGCAGCTTTCAGGGGCACAAGGCTAAAATGCTTCAAAACCTGAGAAAACATTAGCTCTTTCTGTTTTGCAACCTCTCATTTGAAAGTAATAGTTCTTTGTGTTTGTCTGACTTGTCTCTACAAGCAATATGAACTTATAATTCATCACGAGAGAGGAAATGTCACCTGAAACTTGCTGAGGAATATAAGATCAGCACTAATACAAATCAATACAGGTTACTTTCCTGATTCATAATGCGTGTCAGGTTGCAATTCCTGTGGCTCAAGGCAGCCTGCCTAATATATTTATCTGGTACTTGAATCAGCGCCCAGCTCTGCAGAATATAAGATTTTCATTTAAAAGTAATAGTGAGTTTTGAGGCGTGTTGAGAGATCTCATATTGTCATTGTGGTGCACAGGTTCTGAAATGTGTTTGGATGTGTGCCCTAAGAAAACACTGGTGATGGTGAATGAGCAGCACTGTTTCCAGCTCAGGGTCATCGCGGTCAGCAGGGACAGTTTCCTGAAGGGTGCCATCATTCATATGCTGGTGCATCACTTGTACTGTATCCAGTGTGCCTTAGACAATAGGACTGAGTCCTGCACCTCTCATGAGTCACCTTTATATTCCCTGCAAATGTACCTGGCCAATGTTTTTTCAAATCTGAAATATTGGTAGGTTTGGGATAAGAAATACTTAAACTGATTTAAGACCTTCCTCCTGATTTTTGACTAGTTCATACATCAGTGCTTCACAGAAGTTACATAGTTGGATAAATATTTTTCCAGAATCTCTAGGCAGCTTTGAAAAGGACTAGTACTACCTGCAGAGCAAATGCTAATTCAAGCAAACATAACCAAAATTATTTTATTCATATTGCAGGAAAATCTCGTGTAAGCCTAGAGCAGTAAATTTTTTACTTTACAGCCCAGAATCTAAGGCACTTATTAAAAGTGCAAGTCTTTATTATTTGATTTAGGACATTTGGAGGACAAAATCTGAATCTAAAAAGTAAACATATTTTCTCAATATGCTCTTGTAATAATTGTTCAATACAGCATTCATACTGTAGAATCTGTCAGAGAATATCAATAAATATGCAGACAATACTGGTGAAAAGAAAGCTTTTGTGTTGTTTATTTCATTAAAAATAGTAGCTTTTACTGCAGCAGAACAGATAATGCTTGCAAATGTTATAACTCCTGCATATTTTGAGTTTACATATTGCACTGTTTGGAGCAGCAAGATATATTTGTATATAACTTCAGAACTACATCAAAGAGACAACATAAACTTGTCCCTTTAAGTGGGAGACAACAAAAATCCCTTTATGTATTGTCAGTTGCTGGGAGACTTGGAAGCATTAAAAAAACAAACTCATATTTTATTCTTTGTTTGACAAGGCAGCAAAGGAAATATTAATTCTTTTGCCATTATTAAAGGCTACCATATTTCTGCCTATTAGAGAAAAATTATCAGATTTAAAAGCAAATACAAAACCCATTGAGTCTTCCTTAACCATGGTATTAATACATTCTTGGAATACATTCAGACATCTGCTTGCTAAAAAGCTTGTGGCAGAGAAAGGAGTTCCTAGCCTTCAGTTGGGGTGGTGTAAATGACCATAGGAAAGTACTTAGCTGTTTTTAATGCTTCAAATTTCTTTCTGGGCAGATTAAAAAAATATATATGACGATTTTTAAAATTTCATGTGATAAATGTAGTCTACTTAAATGGCTAGCAACTTTAAAATGACAGTGATTCTAAGCTGAAATACCGCTGCCACCATTGATACAGAAAATTAATTTGTTCTGTTTGTTTTATATCAGGAGATTTGTTGATCTTGCCTCAGTTCTGCAGCAAGCCATTATTCTTACATCTCATTTTGTATGTGTTTAGTTTCACACCTTTCTGGGAGCGGGGTAAGGTGCCATGTGTTCCTTTGGCTGTCTCTGGCTGGAGATGACCTTACCTGTCACCTCTGATACCTGTTCCCATCTCTTCTTCTGCCTCCAGCTTCTTCCATTATAAGTATTCTAGCTGGGAATTTTCTATCAAAAATGTCCACAGGTTACCAACAATGATTCATTGTTAGAACTGTCAAATTATATTTTGAGCTATTAAATAACAGGATATAGCATCAGTGAAACGGAATCTGACACAGTTTCACTACAGTCCTTTTCAATAGGGATGATATTACTTTCAAGGGACTTTCAGCAATCTACTAAATTAAGGGATAAAGACTACCAGCTTTACTGTGAGTTGCCCAAACTTGTGCCACAGAAACTGCAACTTAGAGTATTTATGTAGCTAAAAAAGGCTGACTTTGTCAATCAGCTGCTTAGCTGAGATACTCCTTTAGCATATCTGTTCCAGCAAATTGAGAATATTAAATTGTATATTTTTGCCATCAACATATACAGCTCTATGAAAGATTTTACCTGTGCCCTTTTGTTTTTTTTGGCATCAGGAAGTACCCTTTTGTCTCCACTGAATTGTGTTGTGGCATATCTTGTTTGTTTTCTAAATCCACATAAAGCCCATAATTTTAATTCCATTTTAATCTTAAACATCAGCACTCTGCTGTCTTAAAAAATAAAACAAAACTAACATATGGGTAAGATCTTGGTCCAGAATTGTTAAGTGGACTTGGGCATGTCCTGTCCCAGCTTGTGCTAATGGCCTTAGCTTTGTAGGGTGTGCCCTTAAGATATATTTTTGACAGTCACAGCTCACGTTTTGTTCAAGTCAATTTTCTGGTTTGATTGTTGTTGTTTTTTTTTTTAAATTGTTGTTTGTTTGTTTGGTTTTTTATTGGTTTGGTTTTTTGTTGTGTTTTTGTTTTGCTTTTGTTTTTGTTTTAAATCTAGTCATTATCTGACTGCCTTTTACTTTTCTTCACTCATGGAAGCAAAAGCTTTCAGGGCTTTATGACATTTAGTGCTACCATTTAGAACTACCTGCCAGTCTCCATGGATTTATAGGTCTGCCACCTGATTTAGAGCTCTGCCACCTTTCCTCCCTCAAAACTCTGCTGGTTCTCAGTGCCATATTTTCCACCCTCTGCAGATTTCTTCCTAGAGTGGATAATTTCAGTTGTCTCAGCATGTCAGCAGGCTAGTCAAGATTCTGGACTATTGAAAGACTGGGAATGGTGCTTCTGTTCACACTTCCAGCCACAACCCAGTCAACTGTAGGAAACCAGGATATGATCATAAAGGCACACAGCTTAGACAGGTTGCATATTTCCTTATAGTTTCGCTTTACTCCGGTTAAAAGATATCGCCTACATACATTTCAAATGTATGTGTAGCACATTAATCAAATCTTTGTAATAAAAAATTGTAGTAAACTTATTCTAAGTAAACAGTGTCTGAGGTGCATGATGTGTTAAAGAAGTTTTAGTTACTGTGGGAAATGAACTGATACCCCAAGAGTTTTTTGGATTTTTTTTTTACTGTTGGATCACAGAATCAGGGAATCACAGAATTGTCAGGGTTGGAAGGGACCTCTGAAGATCATTATCTAGATATTCAATTGTATCAGAGCTCCCAGATACCCCATTCTTCCTATCAAATACCATTCTTGCCTTTTGCTTGTTACCCAGCAATATTCTCCCTGGACTTTACACATCCCAGAGTGAGCTGTGCCCGCTGCCCTGGCTTGTAGCATCCTCTTCTCATACAGCTCTCTCTGGTGCCACTCAAAGATCACATCCTAGAACTACACCACTCCAGCTGATGCTCTGGCTAAATTGTATGGCCTATATGAGTCAGTACTTTCATACAAGCACTGTGCCATGTGTTGCTGGTGTAATCACTGGCAAAACAGAGCTGTGCCTATGCTAGGACTTGTTTACCAACAAAGATAATTTGCATTTTAGTGGCACCATTTCCTAGTATGTTTTTCTGTATATTGGCAAAATTAGGCTTTTATATCAGTACAATAAGCACCCTTACATTAGCATAACAAACAGAACTAGTCAAAGTGTGGTTTCTGCAGCTATAGCTAGTCTTGTAGGTGCAATGGTACTGGCCAGAGCGCCGGGGCAGAGCGTGGACTTTGCTGTATTTGCAGAGGATGCATTACAGGATGTAACAGCAAAACCTGCTCAGACTAGAGTAGCTGATGTTTGTGCCCAGTTGATCCTACTATTGGTAAAGCTGGAAACAAAATTAGGAGTTCTGTCTTGGCATGTTATACCTAGTGTTATATACTAAATGTGGGGCTTGTATGGGTACATCATCAGTCACTAATTATGTCTGATGAGCGTGTTTTGTATATTTTAATGATACACCAGTAGAACTTAAAAAAGGTTGTGCCTAAACTGCCTAATTTCTGTTTCTTGTCTATTAAAAACACCATGTTTATTAGTTTCGGTTTCTGTCATTCTTGGATAAATTAGATTTTTAAAGAAATCATAAAAACAATAAGGGATGCATTAGAAAATAATGCTATTTATAATACTACTTTTAAAGCTTCTTTTCCTGAATTACACAAATGGTGCAAGACCCAAAGCAATTGTTAAAGGTCTTTTAAGGAAGACTAACATCTAAATAATTGAGTCAACATTTATTTTTAAACACTGTGAACATTTTAGGAGATACAGAGAGGAGAGAAAGGAAGTATTTAGGAATTTTAAAGGACCTCAGTGTTCTGAGGAAGAGATATTTTTCTTTAGTTTGAGTTCTATTTTTAATGCCTTAACTGGTATTTTAATCTTCCTAAGGTGAAGGCTACTCATCTGCTGAATTTACTCCATGTTGCTGGGTTTTTGTTTCAGTCATTATTCCATAGCTTGTCTTAATCCAAGAAGCTTTATGAGATTTAGCTGATACACAGGACAGGACAGTAACTTCTGTACTTTCGCCTTTGCATTGTTTCATGCAGTGTTTCATCACTTTATTAGAGTACAGGGAATTAGAGCAATAGGCAATTCTCTGAATTAAAATCTGAAGCTACACTGAGAGTACTTTGGATCTGCAACGTGACTCTGGGAATTAATGGTGGGTATGGGAAACACTCCTAATAGGAGAAACACTCCAGACTTCTTGACACTAAGCCCACGTTCCCCATGGGCTCTAAGCACACCAGCTGGATTTGCAACCTCTTCCCCTGCACCTAGAGGTTTACTGTCAGTACTCAAGGCCAGCTCAGACACGGTGCTGCTCTGTAACCTTGGATCAAGGTGCTGTGAAAACAGCCAAGTTGCAAGACAGAGCTATGAGAAGGACCCTTTGCCTGGGTCCTCGGCTGTGTTCAAGCTCAGACCTTTGACTGTGGCTCTTGCCTGAGAAATACTGTGGCTATGCTTGGTCCTTGCCTGAGCCTACTACACTGTAGTAGAGCCCAGTCTTGCACCCTGATGGTGCTGACCTTGCCTTGCTGATGGAGCTCCCTAGCTGCAGCTTGGACATGCCTGGTCCCCAGACTCACCTGGCAGTCACTGGACTGTTAGCTGCCTCTGGCTGCCATCCCTGGGCCTCTCCAGGCTCCTGGCAGGATGTCTCCTGCTTGGTGTGGCCACTGGCCCTGCTGCCTTGCTGGTACTTGTGGCTCCTGGCTCACCTGCCCTCCCGGTCAGCCCAGCCCTTGCTGCTCCCTGACATGACTTGCTCAAGCAGAAGCTCTTTGTTAAACAGATTTCTTCCTCAAGGATGACCTCAGTTGAGGACCTCTTCCAGTCCTGCAAAAGCCCCAGCAAGCTGCCCTGAGAGACAGGAGCCTGAGCTTTTTACAATGCTCAAGTTGGACTGGGAATCTTGTTGACTTACTTGAGGGTAAATTTAGCCAGCAGCATTGGACAATTTAATTTCTCATTTGTAAATCATAATGTTGGAGAGATATTATAAAATATGAGCAAGATTTATTTTGGTTTTAAGTGCCATTTTGATTTCCCAGGAAGCACTCCTCCTCAGACCCCAAATTTTCCCAGAACAAATAAAGAAATTGGAAAATCTAAATATAATCATGTGTTTTTGTTTAATAGTTATGTTTCATATACAGGCATACTTATGGCACTTAGATTACAAAATTATTTCAACTTACATCCCCAAAACTAAAAGTAAATAATTTAGAAGTGTTTAAATCCCAAGAGCTCAAGCACTTTATAAACACTGCTGAATTGAAACTTGTAGCTTTCCAGTAAAGTATGAATTGTTTCTTCCTTGATCCTTTAAAAAGAAAATGAACAAAGGCTAGGGTCATTTACTCAAATGATTAATAGCCTTTTATAACTAAGGTATTGTTTTGGTCATTCCATGACCATCTAACAAAGCTAAAACTGTGCTCCTGCTTAAATGGTGACATATCCTATTCCCCACTATTGGCCACATTTTTCTCCTGTCTCCCTTGTTTATCCTGTCTATCACTCGTTTGGCTGCTTGGTGACTAGCCAGTGCTTTCAG
Source organism: Entomyzon cyanotis (assembly GCA_024500445.1). NCBI lineage: Eukaryota > Metazoa > Chordata > Aves > Passeriformes > Meliphagidae > Entomyzon > Entomyzon cyanotis. The sequence goes on along the minus strand of JAKEPQ010001027.1, from coordinate 8,300,706 downwards.
GTGAACCAAACCAGGAACTAGCTGTCAACCAGATTAGATCTCTGATCTTGCTGTGAGGCTGTGTGAAATCTCATCCTTAGAAAATTCGTATGACACTCCCTGTTTTGCTACAGAGTTCTTTTATGACCTTTAGCAAATCCCTTAAGCTTTTTCTGTTTCCACTTGTGAAATTGAGGTAATTATATTCCCCAGTCTTTTTGTACGTGAAGATTAATTTATTAATATGCATGAGATGTTCATATCCTACAGTGATGAAAGCTATAGAAGTTCCTAGACCGACTCTTTTATATATTGAGTCTTATTCATTCACAGCTGGAGTGTTTATTCCTGCTAAAAGCTTCAGTAAGCCAGACACCTCCACATCATCTTAATTATACTAATTTAAAATCTAACTAAATAATCTTTAGTTCATTGTCATTTTCAGGGTGACTGTATCCTAAATTCATTCAAATAATCATAGTGGAAACTGTGATTCCTGTAGGCTCCAAAAGGCATTTTTTTTGCAAAGAGTCTATTGTTGCCAATACCTGAAGGGCTAGCATGTAAATATTCTAAATGTATGCAAAATTCTGAATTTTGAATGTTTGAAATGTATAATGATTGGTGTGGCAACATGATTTAGGTAATTAGCAACTCAGGCTCATGGTGCTGGAACAAGATAATAATATTTAGCTGGCAATTTTAAAATTCTAGTTGGTTTGGCGGCAACAGCAAGTTAACTGCACAATGTGTTCCCACGGCCTTGTTTGAAAAGCTGGATGGGCAGATGTGAAGACTTAACTGCCGTAACAGGGCTTCCTACCATGCAAAGCCAGCTGTGACACTGCGGAACAAGCTCTGTTGACACTGAGGCTGCATCTGCCCTGCAGCTCTGCTGAGAAGCTCACCCAGGCTGCATTATTCTTTTTAACTTATGTCTTCAATATGCCTTTCAAGGCTCGTCACTTTCAAAAGAGCTGAGACAAAGATGTAAGCGTTTCCTGTATCTGTGGCCTGAAAAGCAGATTAATAAAAAATACCTTAAAAAAGCTCCTTGCCTTTTTTAAGGACCAGTAACAGCTTGGGTGTGACACATAAGTAAATAATTAAAAGGTCCATTTGGCTACATAGCAACAAAGTTTAGCTTAACGGTTATTGTCTCAATAATTATTAATATCCAGAACACAGGTGTTTTCCTAGGATCTTAAAAGGATTAATTTGCTGAGTGGTACAGCTTGCGAAGGTTTTCAAGGAGGAGGGGATAAGAAAAGAGATGAAGGCATCAAGGCCTTCAACCCAGGAAAAAAAAAAGAAATGGCTTATTTTGTAAGGTCACTATGCTTTGATAGGCATTAACTTCAGTGAAACTTAGTAAGGACAGCTGACAATGCCTTTGGGATCAAAGGTTTTCCAGTGTAAATGTTCCAGTGTTTCCATCTCAACATGAGGAAGAACTTCTTTACATTAAGGGTTGCAGAGCACTGGAACAGGCTGCCCAGGGAGGTTGTGGAGTCTCCTTTTCTGAAGATATTTGAAAACCATAGACACATTCCTGTGTAACTTGCTCTAGGTCACCCTGCCTTGGTGGGGGCAGGGTTGGAAGGGATGATCTCCAGAGGTCTCCTCTAACCCTAATGATTCTGTATTAAGTACAATGTTTTTTGTAATGTGAATTGCCAAGAAGATACTCGTGTATTCTTTGTGAGCAGAAACTAACCTAAGCTGTAAGCTTTGATGAAAGCAAGCACCCCCGTGACAATAATGGTCATGTTTTACTGTGCATTCACTAGAAGAAAATGGGAGGGGGAAATCATTTAGTCTGCTCCCATCAGCACCAGCTGCTGTTGTGTCAGCCTTCATATCTCATGACATTGTTTAAAGCACACCCATCCCTGACTGCCACCAAATTAGAGGCATCCAAACCTTACCTACATAATTGCAGAGAACTGTGCTGCTGTATGTGATAGTCAAAACTGCATTTTTAGCCCAGTTTTGTAAGAGAGGGTGGTTTTACTTTACTCATTTCTCTGAGGTAGAAGTGATAGTAGAGAGGAGAGTTCCTTCTCATGCTGGGTTAGTCTGTGGTAGGTTATATTGCTGTTTTGGTTGCATCTGCTGCCTTTCTATTAAAAAAAAAATCAATTTGGGTGGATGCTGTCCCCTGTCTAAGCTACTAGCGTACATACTACTGCTTATAAACCCCAGTCCTCATGCTTGTCATTGAGTTTATATAGGTATGCCTACATTTAAAGTTAATTAGTTGGTCTGCAATGTTGTTGTAAGCACCGATGTTATCTTGCCTAAATTCTGCAAACCTAGAAAAGGTTTTTTTGTTGTGTTATTTTGCATTATTTTGTTCTAAACAGTTTTTTGTTCCATTTGCAGAGGGTACTGTGGGAAACTTTCAAAAGGTCTGAGCATGGCTTAACTCTTCTGCCATGGTGGCCTACGTGGTTTTAAATATTGCCAGTTTTGATTGTAATCTGACTGTGTAAAGCCTTTATTCACTTGGGAATCAATCATTTGGTGACTGGACTCAGTGACCCAGACAATCTCATGGAATCCTATGTTTTCAAGCACTCGGAAAGACCAAACCACATTCAGACGGGACCGTTCTAACTGTCGTCAATTCGGTGAGCGGTGATTTTTACGTGAGTCCCATCTATTTCTCTGGAGCCTCCAAGCCGGCAGGCTGCTGTTCCTGCCGGTGTCCGGGAAGCCTTGCGGGAGCAGGGCGCTGGCGCTTCCCTGCCGCCTGCAGCAGGGGGCGAGCGGCCCGCGGCTCCCGGCCAGCCCTGGCCCCGCACTGCCCGCGCTGCCGGCCCGGGGCGCGACCTCCTCCCGAGCTGGGCCCTGAGCGCACGGAACTTCCCATGGGGCCGGCTGCTTGTAACATTGCAAGCCGGGAAGGTTCCTCCTCTAAAAGCTGCTCATTTCAACCAAGTGCAGAGTGCGGGTGCGTTCTAGAAATTGCCAAAATTGTAGGGATTAGTTGGGCAAATTGGGACAATAATCACGACAAAAATAACTATAATGGTATCAGATGTTAACCAGTGGTTTAGATAGTGATATGGCAGTAGCATCACAGAAATTCATGGCTCAGAAAGGAACCATCTCCAACCTCCTCCCCCCAACAACAACCGCGTACAGATGGAGAAGTTGGCTGTTTTCCATCAATAGTGAGTAACCCATTTTCTCTGCTGATTGATTTGGCCTGTGCTGTTGCTCTTTTACTATTTTTTTATGCTATTCTTGGCAGAAAGGTCTTGGCATTAAACTTAATGCTGAATGACAATTTAATACTTCCTCTTCCAAGTCTTACTGACCTTTAATTTTATGGCAAATAATTTCTAATTTGTATACAGGAAAATATTTCAATCACCTAGCTTTTAGAAATGAGATTGAGAGGAGCCATTAGTTTAGCACAAAAGTGTGCAGTATTTTTATTCTACTGCTAGAAGTCTCCATACTAAGCAGTTGCTTGTGAGAAAATGGAAGTGCAGTGCACAAATTTTTCCATATTTGTAAGTTGTTGATACACCTTCTGATGAAATATTAAGCAGTGGTTAGGACTTCCTCCAGCTTTCTCAGCAACACAACAAAATAGAAGTAACTTGCTTTCCTCTTTGGAATAACCTTCTATTAACTGAGTTTTCAGTGAATAACCCACACAAGAAAGTTTAGTTAGTAAAATGGGATTATCCCCAATTGAACTAGAACTCAATAAAGTAGCTAACAGGTGTTAGTTGTTACATGTATCCTTACTTGATTTAAATCACACTTCGACGTAGTTCCTAACGATTTGTGAGGTGAGGTTCTTTTAGACAGGCAGCTTTCCTGCTTGCATACTGTAATTACCTTAAATTACCTTAAATTCATTTTGTAGCAGGAAATAAGATTTTGAACTATATAGCAATCTTATGTTACCACTGTTCTTTCCAGAGCTCCAAAAATCTTAAAATACAAAGCATTCAAAGTAGGAGTGAGACTGTAGACTACACAAATAACTATTTTCTAAGTTACTTCATAGTAAGTAAAATCCTGATGATATCACTGCACACATGAGGCTACTAAGAGGGGAGAAGAAAAAAAAATCCATACTATTATTAACAGGAAAGTTTCATTTAACCCATTTGTCTTTGGTTTATTTTAACCTCGTACTGTATAATGGGAAACACTAGCGAAGTTTAATTTTGATTCTTATTTGTTTAAATCACTTGGTTCTGGTTAGCCAAGGGGAGCATTTTCAACTGTCCTCAGTCCTCGGTGGCATGAGCTGAGGCAGTGTCTGGGCTGAGGTGACACGGTGCAGCTGTGCTGCTCGTCTTGGAGAGGGCCACTCATGTCATATGGTGATTTAACCGCTTTGCAGGACTGCAGCATGATCGCCGATGAAAGTAAATGCTTTTTTCACGTCCTCAAACTCGAGTACAAGTCATGTTGCAGCAGCAGCGCTCTCAGCAGTGACACGTGTATGTGAGCTGTGCTCCACAGCAGCCCGTGTGCTCATGCTATCGGCCTAACAGGTGCTTTCCAGCATCCCGCCAAGGGACGTGGCTTCCCACCAGCGCTCCCCGGCCGGCGCTCGGCCCTGGCGGGGTGCGGCAGTCTGCCGGCAGGGCCGTGGCCTGCACACGCAGCCCGCCGCCCTGTGCGGGACCCCGCAGCGCTTCCAGCCGCGGAGAGCATCCCAGCGAGCCGCGGCACGAGCTGAGAAGGACGATGGCCACAGCCGCCGCCAGCAGGCAGGCAGGTAGGTTACGGGGCGCTGGGGAAGGCGGCGAGCACCGGGGTGCGCGGGGCCGCTCCCGCGGGGCGCCTCCGCCAGAGTGCCCGCGCTTCTCCCTCGGGCGGGGGCAAGTCCGGGGACACCGCCTCGCTCCGCCGGCGCCGCGCCGACACCGCCCGAGGCCGCCGAGCCCAAGCACCGCGCTCGGGCTCCGTCTCTCCGCAGCGGCGCGGGGCGAGCGGCCGGGGCCGACGGCGACGCCCGCCTCTGCCTCCTCCCCCTCGATGCTCTGCCTCCTCCCTCCGCCGGGCGGACGGCCGGCTGCGCGGGCAGGGCGGGCGGGAGGCAGAGCGCGGCTGAAAGGTGTTGCTGGAGGGGAAGTTTGGAGAAGGTCGTCGGGTGCCTGGGCGCTCCGGCAGCATCATGGCGGAGCAGGGCGAGTCGCCGGTCCACGTCCAACAGCCCCAGCCGGCGCCGGCACCCGCCGCCCCGGCCGCCGGCTGGCCCATCTGCAGGGACGCCTACGAGCTGCAGGAGGTGATCGGTCAGTGGAGCGGGGGCGCGGCAGGGCGGAGGCGGGGAAGGAAGGCAGGGATGCCGCGGCCGGCCCCGGGCCTACCGGCGCTCGCTCTCCCGCAGGCTGGGCTCGCTCACTGCGGCGGACGCGCCCGGCACTGCAGCGGCGGCTGCTGCAAACTTTATCCGCCCGGCGGCGGGCGGCCCCGGGGGGCGGTGGCTCCTTCTAGAACCCGCCGCGCCCCGCCCGGTGCGGTTCGGTGAGGTGCCGCTGCCCTGCGGTGCATCGTCACCCGAGCCTTGACCTGCTGCTTGGCACTGGGACCCCGGCAACTCCGCAGATGCGCTCCGTGTGCTTTGTATGTCTACGCTGTGTGTGTCCGTGGATGCGCACATGTGCGTGCATCCGCTTAGATTACTCTGCATTTTTCCGGTGCTTTCATAGGGGAGGTGAATCTCACCCGTAGATTTGCTGCTCACTTGACGACTCTCTCTTAATGAGTGTATATACATGTATACCTGTATATATAGATTTAAACTATTTCCTCTTCTCCCTCACTGTTTCATCTTGCTCCCATCCCCTCGTGCCCCTCGGCCCCACGCCCGTCGGTGGCACTTAAGGCCAGCAGGGGATTACAGCTTCGTTTTCACCCCAGCCAACCTGCTTTTGACCCGGTTTGCCATGAGAAGTTTAACCCGTCTGCTGGTTCCCCGCCCTTGTCCCTGTTGGAAGGGGACTTTCTTGGTTAGTGCTTCAGCACTTTATTCACGTGTCCAACTAGTGTACCTCAGATGTGTTCAGTCTCCATTCCCTTTATTTGGATTAGGTTATTTTGAATTTTACTTTGAGAAACATTAACTTGTTAACAATATGTGCAATTGAAAGTTTTTCATGTCTTGGCCTAGATGCTGCTTGTTGCTAATGATCTACTTTGGGAAAACTTGGTTTTATTTGTATGTAACATTTTAATCTTCTAGCAAATACTGCAGATGGCAAAGACCAGCTCTAAGACTGATTGCTGTTTCTTACAAATGAGGCCACTTAAATGAGAGATGTCCAGGAGACTTGCCTGCTGATGCTGTTGAATATCTTCAGTATTATATAACAAATGCTAATTGTTGTCAGGCTGATGACAACCAGAACTACATGTTATTGATCTGGGTTGGAAATTGTGTGTGCTCAGCTTTGTCATTAAGCTTTTTATTTTCCATGGGCAGAAACAGTTGAGAAAAGTACTTCTTCCTTAAAATGGTATGGCTTTTTGTTGACCCAGGTGGTGCCTTTGTGTTCCTGTTTGTACTTCCTAGGCTGTGAATAGAGACTATGGAGGGATGAGGGTTCAGGTGGTCAGGTCCCTGGAGGTGGCTGACTTGGATCAGTATTGAGCAGGTGTTGCCTGTGGAGGCCCCCCAAAGGTATGGGTTTACTGGACAGAGGACTTTGTCTTCCTCAGTCTGGGGCATGGATCAAAGTTTGCCAAGTGGAAGTGATTCTACTAGCATAAAGACATCTTTGCTGGGGAGTAGATCCCTCTTCTAAGGTAAAAAAGGCCTTAAAGACGTTGGATTAATCCTTATCTAGGGTGTGATATGACTCATATGAGTTCCTTAAATAATAGTTGTTTTCTGTTACAATACCTGTAGAATGCCTGGGTGAGAGTTTCCTTTAGAAACTCCTTTCCACTTAAAAGCTTTTGTCTTTTGGTATGTAAACTGTATTTCTAAATGTTAATATATATTTATATCCTGTTGATCAGGTGGATGCTAAATCAGACTAGCAGATCTGTAGAGAAACTTTATTGCTAGTTACCTATGGGTGCTCTTAAATGTTGATATTACTTAACTGAATGCCTAGGGAGGAAATTTGGGTCAGGGTATAATGAATCAGATTCTTGGATGCACTGAACTTGCCTGCCATAATTTCACTAAGATTAAGCTGCTTCCATGACTTTCTTTCGAAGTTGCTGAGATTGATTTTGTACCAGTTGACTTAAAAATCTTGTGCTTAGTCAAAGATATGTTTCTTATTAACACCTTGTATTTGTTCTCTTAATTTACTGGAACTCGCTATGATATTAAATTTAGTCTGGATACTATTAAAAATAGAAAAAAACCCCCAACCAAACGCACCCCACCCCACTTTCTAAAAAAACCCCCCGCAAAAAAAAAAAACCCCAAACCAAGGCTCCTGTAAATTCCATGTATTTGACCACATGCTAACATAATTTTGGAGCTGTAGGATGAATGTTGGTTTTAAGGAATGTGGTAAGGGACTCTTAAAGAATATTTTTTATATCTGAGGGAGAAGAGAATGGCATGGTCTGAACTTGGTTCAGCAGCACCCTTTGCATGGGCTGTGCCAGGGTTAATTGCATTGTGAACAACAGTTACCACTTGCTGAAACAGAGCTGATCACCTCTGGAAAGCACTACGTACTTTTCCCTGAGGAGCTGGCTAGCGTCAGTTCAGTTCAGTTCCAACAGCTGTTTCCCAGTTAAATGAGGAAAATAACAATACAGTGAAGCACCTTAGTGGGCTTTGCAGGAAGAAAGATGTGCAGGGTGAGGTACACCATAAGGATTTATCACAATGCTTCTCAACAGAATAGACTTTAGATTCTATGGTAACTAAAGCACAAATGGAGAATGGCTGTTTTAGGGATGTTTTAAAGTTTTGGTGGGGATTATGAAATGAAGGTAATTGTTAGTCATGGGGTCTGTCTCCATCCCTTGGATTTAGCAGTTGGAGAAGTTGTTCTTCTCTGTGAGAACTTTTCTTATTGCTTGTCTGTGTCTAGCCACATGCTGTTTTGAAAGCCAAGGCCACATGATATGGATTTCCAATGAAAAAGCTTTTTTTCATTTTCAGTCTGTTGTGTCCTTAATGATGTCTGTGAGATTCAAGTGCCTGCTGTGGAGAAAATACTAGCTTTAAGGAGTGCTTCATATGAGATGCTATTCCAAGTCTGCTTTATTTGTTAGGTGGCTGGCCAGTTCTCTGTAAACTCTTTGTGTGCAGTTTCGTGATACATTTAATCTGCTCTAACGGGCAGCTGCTGAAAGGATCGCATTGATCTGACAGTGAGCTAGTTCTTCTGCCGGGTCAGTTTTCTGCTGGATCAGGTTCCCTGCTTGACTTGCGGCATGGCTTTGTGATTGATAGGGCTGATGCAAGGAAGAGGCTTTTCCGATTAATGCTTGTATACTTAGATTTTCTGGAGTGGGGAAAACTTTCTGATTGCTCTCTGTAAACATATAGAGTAGAGAGTTAAGAGGAAATTTTTACCTTAATTCAGATTAATACAGGCTGTCCATTAACAAAAGCACTTAGAGTGGGATTCCTAACTGTTGGGACGGGAGGATCCAACCAACCTTGTGGCAGTAGTTACAGAGATAAGAATTCTAATTGCTATTAAGGTAGAGCCAGATTTAATTTAGTGAAGACCTGGGAGATCTCTTTCTAAAATTTTAATTCATTAAAATGCTCAGTGGATTTTAATATGTGTGGAGGGAGTTTTGTTGGTTTTTTGGTGTTTTTTTGTAAGATGGATATGACTTAGATTAAAAAAAAAGCAGCTAATAAAAGCAATACTGTGAGAGGTGTTCTTATGCAGTTTGAGCTTATAACCAAGTATTCAGAATGAAATAACTGAAATAGATTTCTCCAAATTTGTCATGTACATATGTGAGTTTTTTTCCTCAGAAGCAATATAAATCTTCTCAGAATAAACATTTAAATGGTAATCAACATTAACAGTATTCAATTTTCAGTTTTTTTGAATTGTGTTTCTGCCTTTCAAATTGTAATGAAACAAAGCGGCATTAAATCTTGCTTGGTTTTTTTGTTTTATTTTGGGTGGTGTTTTTTATAATTTTTTTTTTCTTTTGGTTTTAATGTGGTCAAGTGGCTTTGACTTGTTTGGAAAACTACTTTGGAGCTGATGCTCATCTGCCAATGTAACTTACTGTTTGTCATCCTGCATTGATGGGAGGTGGAGTTTGTTGTGGAGAAACAGTGGATCATCTTGTGATTAGGTTGGGTGCTAGTTTTCATTATAAAATTACAGTTTTCTCTCCTGCTGTAACTGACTTGGAAAATTAATTTGGCTAGGAAACAGCCAGAATTAGACTGAAATAAAGGGTTACTTTTATGAGACAGATTATCTATACTGGCTGAAAATCAATAAAAATTTACCTTAGTTGAACTTGTGCATTTGTCTAGTTTTTTTTCTAACTTTGAGCTCAAAAATATCTTGTGGTTTGTTGCCTCGTAAGGCACAGTGTTGCTAAGTCAAAGGTGTTGGGATTTTAAGTAGAACAAGTTACCATGTGAGCCTGTTCTGCTGATTTTATGGTTCTTACTGTAACCAGTCTGTGAACCACTCTTGGTTAATGGCTCTGGGGTCTTTGTTGGTGTTTCCATGGTATGTTATTTACTTTTTTTTTCTCCCCTGCTGCATGTATTGCTAATGGCTCTTTGACAGAGAATAGACTTTCCTATATTTGTTGTTATCAGAGCTCTTTGACTTTGTAGAGAGGTCTCTGATTATGATCCTCAGGAACCTGTGTTCACATTGGTAATGCTCTACGCTGTTTTGAAAAGCCTCACTATAGTTAGTGGTAAAATTACAGTTCTGTGTTGTTATTCTGTTAATCAGATGCTTGCGTCTCATTCCTACTTTCCAAAATTTCTTATCCCTATGTTTAATCAGGATTTATTTTTTTAATGTTTGAAGGGTTTTCTTTTGCAGTAGTTTTTATGTATATGCTGTAAATTAAATCAGTGCTCAATGAGATACCACACTAGCAACTAAATCTGTGGTAAAATTTCATATTTGCTCTTGCAAAACCTCCATAATTCTAGCATGAGCAGCTGCATAAATTGATAAGTAATACTTAATGCTACCTAAGGTTTTTGTACCAAAATTTTCTGTAAAAATAAAGGCGTGCCTGTCTTAATTCTGCTTCCAAGTAAATTCTGTTCCTTATCAATAAATCTTAAAATCTACTACAGCAGCCTAAGCATATTATACATGTACATAATAAATACAGCCTTTGTAATATTAATTATAACTTAATACAACTGTAGCTTGAAAGGAAGAGTTTGATTTTGTACATTAAACTTTATGTTTTGGGAAATAAGTGGTCGAGATTTTCTGTCTGTCCATAACCATCTGTAGAAACTGTGGAAATTTTAAAACCCCATTTAGTGTTTTAATAAGGAGTGGGTTTTAATTCAGTTGCCAGGGTAAAGGTGGTCATGGTGCAATTTAAAAACACCTTGTAGAACACTCACAGTGCTGTGCTGCTAATGAGGCTGTGCAGAGCTTGAAGTTGTTAATTATTTGCTTTGTCTCCACATAGTAGTAATAGTGTTGGGGAAAGGACCTCTGTCTTGGTTTTTTGGTTTTTTTTCCTAATGAAAATGAAATTTGCATTAGAAATATCCAGATTGGAGACATGGCTGTAGATGGATCCATTTCATTGCTCCAAAGAGGTTAGACTTCAAGTGACTCTATGATCAACCTTTGTTATATAATCTAGTGAATTTAAAAAAAAAAAATTAACTTATGCAATTGGAATTCAGAGTCATCAGGAAAAAGATTAAAAGATAAATTTCAAATTGTTAAAAAAAGCTAAACAAACAACCAAACAAAAAAGAGCTTCCTTTGGGTTTCTCCTGATTGCAAGTAACCAGCATATAAACCTTGTTTTCAAGTCACCTTGTTAACTGGAAGGGTAAGGGAATATGTGTTAACACATTAGCCTGGTGCTATGTAATGTACAGAAAATATGCTTTCCTGCTGCTCAAATCTGCCTACTTCCCTTTTGGTTGGCTCTCCTCTCCCTATGTTTTCTCTTTCCCTTCCATCCAAGTTCTTCCGACAGAGAAGCCCCAGAACCTCTGGTACCTGGAAAGTCCTGGCTCTGCAGGAGCTGCTTGGCTGTTAGAATAGGAGTCACTTCTACTGTGAGCATGTGGAAATTTGAAGGGATTGCATGATTTTGTGCCTTGCAAAGTGTTACAGCAGCAAGGCTTTGCAACTTCAGAGTGGAACCAGCTTAGTACTTTGATGGCAGGGGCCAAGTTCACACCTGGGAGAGCTGTTTGAGATTGGGTCAGATATTGTTCTGAAACAACTTCAGAATGGTTTTACTTTTTGTCTTTCAGTGAAGAATCACTTTCCTTAGGTCCAAGACCAGTTGTTTTTTTTTCCAGAATCTGTTTGTCAAATGGAGGTTCTGTTTGTTAAGTGGAAACAAAACCACATCTGTTTTGATTGGCTTGAGGGGAAAAAAACAGTGAGCTCTCCATGCAAAGGAGGTGTGGGTGGCTCATATAGCGGCTTCTTGTCCAGGTCATATTTAATTTTTGTGTGCCTCCCTTGGTCCTCTCTTTCTCTTCCCCCATTTCACCTTCCAAAATAATTTGGAACTGTAAGGCAGCAGTTGATAGAAGCTGTTTTTTTCTTCCAGTAATAATAGTAATTCTTGATGCTTAAAGAATGGGCCCTAAAAATCAAATTAAGTTAGCTACTCTTGTTAACTTCTTGGGTTTGCTGAAGTTAGTGGGATATTGCCGAGCAGAGGTTGCAGAGGAGCACTATGCTTTCCGAACTTGGAAAGCAAATATGTCTCTAGGCCATTTTCTGCTGCCCAAAATTAAAAGTGACTTCCCCCCTCCTCCCCACCAAATCATACTTAATATATATTGATACTTCTTACCCTATATAAATAAAGAATGAGTGGTACTGAATGAGTGGATTTTTCCATATTTCTGCCTTTTACAGCACAACCCTTCCAGTAGGATGAAATCCTGACACCTCTACTAGATTTCACTGTTTCTGGCTAAGTTTGAAGGTCTTCAGATATGCACACGGGTTGCATGGTTGAAGCTTGTGGGTGTAAGAGCATTGTCATCCAGCAGTGGCAGAATGAGGCAACGCTGCTATGGTATAAAATTCTTGAGAAAAGAATTTTCTCTAAAATTTTAGTTCTTCTAAGAAGGAAGAGGTCTCACTCTATATATACACATATATATATCTATTAGTCTTTGTATGCACTGTTCTCACTATATATATACACATATATATCTATTAGTCTTTGTATGCACTGTTCTAGGTTCTGTGTAGCTGTGGGATCAACTCTGTAAATGAAACAAGCAGTATTGTAAGCTTGTCTCTTGCCTTATTTGATGGGGTTTGGCTGCTGTCCTCCCTTGCCAACCCTAGGGTTGTGTGGTGGTGATGCAGCTTCTTCCTGCCTGGTCCTTCTGGCTGGAGACCATGCTTTCGTATTTAAGGGGTGTCTGGGAAACCAGGAGTGCTAGACTGAAAAGATGGGGGAAAAAACCCCAGTCCTGCCCTGAGGCAGATGATGTATTAATGAGAAAAAACAAGGGGAATTTACAGGGACAAACAAGCAATCGGTCATGTACCTAACAATCTGGAGGAATCTAATTTTTCCTGAAACTGCTGTCAAGTCAGAGTTACTTTAAGAGTTGGTTACCTTTCAGGAGACAGATACTTGGGGAATGGTAGTGAAGAGGAAGCAGGTCAATCTTCATAGGGAAGTGTGTATGCTTCCTGGCATTTATGCAGGCTTCAGTTGACTAGTGACTGTTCTGTAGAAAATTTATATGGCAGTGGTGAGATGCTGAGAATTCTGATGAACACTGGGTTTTAAAGAGTTCCTCTGAACAACTCCCAGGTACATTTTTCTAGTGTTGTTGTTTGTGACAATCATGAGGCTTGCTTGCAAGAGAAGCTCACTGAAAAGTTTGAACAGTATTCTCCGTTTGTTAGCTGAAGTAATAAGTTTGTGGCATTAGGGTAGTTAATATTTTCAGTCCTTTGCCCCATGGTATTTGACTAGGTATGTTGCTTTACTCTGTAGTTCAGGGAAACTTCAGTATAGTAAATCAGGTGTCTCCGTTAATCCTTTGTCTTTACAAACAGCAATTTCTGAATCATTTTATTAGCCTAATTATTTCTGTGGATGTCTAAATGCCTCTGAGATATTTTGATTTTAAGTTAAATATAGGTGAAACTTGAGAATGTCCTGTAAGGCTGATGTAATGATTATGTTACATAGCTCTTAGCTGAGCTGTACTTATGCACTTAGAGAAATTAAAATCAGACTGAAAATTTGAAGCTTTTCTGTGTTCCTAATCATGCTTTCAGAAAAGTTGTGTACTTAATGGTCTTGAAGGTCAAGATCCATGTTGCATGTCTATTTGCCAGGTATGCCTGCATGTGGGTAGTGGTACAAAAATTATTAATTTAACAGACCAGAAAAATAATGTGTATTTGTTGATAATGGTTTCTGCCTTGTAGGAGTAATATGAACAAGACCATAAGCTTGAGCTATTGCTTTAGAGTTCTGAGAAGCAACATACTTGGATTCAAAAGCATAGGCATTCAATTATAAAGTTGCATTTTCCTTCTCACTTCTTTGCTTTGAAGACATTTTATTACAGGGACTGAATTTAAGCTTATAATTTATTCCTGTTAGTGTCTTGTGCTTCCAGACTCTGAGCCACTTCAGGAATAGGAAGTGGCTCAGATTAGAATAGAATTCTAATCTAATTCTAATGATGTTCCTAATAATAGGAACATCATTAGAATTAGATTAGAATCACCTAAGGAAAATTTAATGATATAATAGTATTTATATTGCTCCAACTCTTCCACTGTTTCATGAGAAGCAATATATGAGAAATAGGTACGCTTTCTGCTTTAGTCTGTGGCCACAGTAGACTCAGCTTCTAGGAGGCACATTTTGTTGGTGTGAACTAGCTGATTTGTAGCTCAACGCTGCTGTATTAATTAGAAATCTTTATGACGCTGCAGTAGCAATAGTGCCTTTGTTTTGGTAAATTGCTGTTCTTCAGTCTCGGAAGAGAATGATGCACTGTGTGGTGACATCCGGAGGACTTGGAAAATACTGTGTTCATGGTATTAGAATTGTTCCAAATGTTTATTTTCAAACTAAATGAGAAACAACAAAATATGCCAACTAAACCAACACCAGAATTTGTTTGTAGTGCTACTTCAGAAACTAATAGTCATTCTTTATTAATAGTTTTTTTCTAGGCAGGAGATCTGATTCAGCATAGCAAATCCTCAATTTGCCCCATTTTATAAGGGAATTCTCTGAAGTTCTGATGGTACCCTGGTAAGATAACTTTGGGTCACTCGAATACCAGATACCAAATTGTCATATAGTTAGGCAGAAACATTGTCAGCATGGGTTTTGCCTTCCAGATGTTAAGACTTGTGTGCGTATTGAATAATAGATTCTGTATTGATGATGAAACAACAGGGAGAATGAAATGATCAGAATCCATGTTTCTTTCCATGTGAGGATGAATGGATAAGAACATGGCAGATAAAATCCATAAATTCCCAAATCAAGTCGTATCCTTCACTCTTTTTCATGCTTTTTGTTGGGAAAATGCAGAATGAATATTGATTTCATTGATACAGTTGTGGAGTACAGTACATGCACATTTGCCCTTAGCACATGGCAGCCCCAACACAGTGTGTACATGAGGAGCTGTACAGCTCCTCCTCCTAGCCTCCTGCCTGCAGCATGCCAGTCGGGCAAGCAGCTGTGCAGCACAGCTGGGCTGCAAGAACAGTGGCAGCATGGCTGAAAGAGCCTGTTGCAAAGTCTTTGGCTGCTACTTTTTGTTTCTTCTTCCATAACAAATTTGAAGTGTGAGTGAAGTTGGATTCCTTTTCATTTTGAAGGAAGCCAGAGCAGATCTGATCACAAAATAACATTTTTGTAAAAAAAAAAAAACCTCTTTCCACAATTCCTCCAGTTTTTGCTCAACTTGGGAAGACTTCGTGTGCCTCAGAGCTTTTCTTCTGCTCCTCCATATATTGGGCTAGTTTAACAGTTAGTTATTTTTCATTATGTCCAAAGAAAAGTATTCCTTTAAATCTCTTCAAATTGTTAACTGCTTCATGTAATGTTACTCATTCAATGGCACATGTATTTTCTAGTCCATAAGTTTGGTGAATGTGCAAGTTACCTTTCTATGCTGATATGAAAGTGGAGGCAATTTATGTGTTCATTAGGTGAGTAGAGCTAAACAACCTCTTTGCTGTCTGACGTGATATGTGCTATTTCTTGGTGGCATTGAATTCCCAATTTCTGGTCCCAGCTTTTGTAAATTGTAGTAATGTTAATATTGAAACAGAGTGTAGTTTATTTTGCCCTTACATGTAACACATTTCACTTTTTTCCTTCTTAATATGGCAGCTCATATGGAAGATAATGGGATTGAGAGGAGAGATCATTCCAGGTATAGAACTTGACTTTTCACTGCTCAGTTCAGCTTCATACCCTTTAGTTCATTAAGCTCTTAAAATGCTATACTTTTTATTACTTCATAATCAAAACGTTGGGAACATGATAATGAAGGGAGTGTAAGCAGACTGACTAGGTGTATAAAGTGGTTGTAAGGTACCTCAAGCAGACCTGAAAGCCATGGGACTTGTGAGCAAAGTGTAAGTTCTGCAAACTGGAGCAGAGATAGTTTATTTGCATTTCACATTTGATGCCCATTAATATATCGTATGTTTTAAGTAGCATATTTTATGAGAGATTCAATGTTTTTCGGGGTCAGAACTAAATGTTTTCAGCTAATGCACTTGTTTGGTTCAGGTTCAGTTGAATTTATTAAGTTGTCCCTTTGTGTTGGTTGTTCCCCTCATACCCTTTTTTAGCATATGTAAGCAGAATAATTTTGTGGTGCACAAGAAACAAACTGCACCAGGGAATAAGATATATTTTCTCCGAAGATTCTGATAATCAAGCTTACCACTAAGACAACAGACAGGTTCCTTCAGGGATCCTTGGCCTAGTGATGATAGCACTAAAACGTATTTACAGTTTAAGCTTTCTTTTCTTGATACGATATTATATTTACAAGAACACAGAAATTATGATTAGAATGGCACAAGGTTTCTACAAACAGAATCAGTTTAGAGCAATTTATAGGTGGCGCAGTACAGAATTGATAATATCACAACTTAAGAGTTCTAATTGACTAGATCCTAACTTATGATTTCTTATCAACTAAATAATGCATAATTTGTAATACAACTTAACTTACTATTTCTTATCAGCTGGACCCTCTGCAGATTGGGTCAAAACCCAATACATTGTTTGCTGTATCAATATAACAATCATAATGTAGACTCAAAGATGATATGAAAGATATGAGTTGATCCTCAGAGGTAGCAGATGATGATGGAAGCATCTCTGGCCACAAGGGTCATGGATCTCACTGTCCACCAGCAGCTCAGGTCCCTACTCAGGACTTGTAAGTGCTTGATGTTATGGCAGATCTAGTACTCTCTATGCTGTTCTGCTTCCCAGGGACGAGGTCATCACCAGCAATGGAACCTGGGATGTTCAGTGCCAGTAAAGAAGGGAGTAATTGCCCTGATGCCCAGGAATCTTGAAGCTGGTGGGAAGAGGACAAGAAATCTGTATGGTTTGTCTGCTTGGTTCACAGGACCTTCAGGGCCCAAGAATAGGGGGAAAAGGAATGAATATGTGACCCATTCAGTCACAGAGAATAGCTGCTCGCCTTATGAAATGACGTTAGTTGTGCTAACTACGTTACAAGGGGTCAGGAGCAGGGCCTGCTGGTCACACCAGTCTTATCCTGCCCTTTCCGCAAGGCACATTCCAGTTCTGATAATTCCAAAGTCTGAAATAGTGGTGATTGTGGATGTTTTCTGTATAGACATTTTTCACCCGTAACACTTCTCATGAAGATATTTCAGATGTGGAGCAGAGCAAAAGGAATTTAATCTTAAGTAATGTTTGTAATAGGGGGTTTCCCTAGACAGTTCACTCTCAGCTTTATTTAGACGACTCCTCTATTTTATAAGGACAGGTCAGGGAGAAAATAACACCTATTGAAAGTGGACTGCTTTTGTTTAAGTTTTCCTTAGCAGCTGTGATGCTGATGTTTCCATGATGTGGTTTACTTATGAATGGGACAATGCTCTCATACCTGATCTGGAAATGTCCAGGCTCCCTGTGAGCTCCATGACTAGCATATAAGAACACTCAAGGCCATGAAGTACTTAGTTAAAAGTTAATTTTTGTGATGACATACACAGGTGAGCATTAAGCTCCCTGGATTTTTGGCATCACTCCACTTTTCTTTGCAACACATCTACATCTTTCAGCATAAAGTATGACTGGAGTATGTGCAGTTTATGTTCAAAGACAGGCAAAAGGAGAGGGACTGTGGTTGCTCTGTCTCTGATGCACTTCTAAAAGCTGATCCTCAACTTACCCAAAATATGTGAACTCCTTTGTAGGTACCTTCTTTAAAAAAAGGCAGGAATGTGTTTTTGTTATATGCTGTATCTTATTTTTGTGATTGGTAGGGATAAAAGTTTTCCAATGTTGAAATGCTCTGCACTAAATTCAGTGTAGTGAATATGAAAACTGGTAAGGAAGCTGGGATACTAAATGTCTTGGTACTGTAGCTTCAAAAGCAAGACAGTGCCATATATGACATGACTGCATAGGGTAGCAGAATATGTTGCTCTAGTAGTGAGGCATGGCTTTACTTCTACTGAACTTCAACAGAAAGTGTCATCTTGAGCCAGCTCTAATTTATTGTTTCTCCCATATTCTTAACAAACACAGCGGCTTTATTTTTGATGATTCATTTATTTTACTTATATTAGTAGAGTTGTACTAAATAAAGCCTCTCTGACAAAGAAAAAAATATCTCAGACTAGGGTTAACACCAGCACTAGCCAGTCTCTGTTAGGAGAGCTGCGGAGGGAACAGAGGGAGGGCAGTTGTGAGGTGGAAGGAAGTAGTGGGCATAGTCTCTATTTTTTTATCCTCCCTTTCTAACTGTGTGCTTATTGACAGGTTTACCTGAATGCCCTAAACATAATTAATGATCATCCTTGGACTTTTCAGTCTGATGTTAGTGTGTTGATGGCATTGTATCAAGCTGACAAGTGCTGAGCTCTGTATGGCTCTAGGCAGAAATCTCCTTAACAAGAAAGTGTCTCAAAGCAAAAAGTTACCACTTAGGCTGCTATTTCATTTTAAAGCCAAACTCAGTCACTATTAAAAAAACCTGTGTCAGATCTAAATATACCTGGTTTCACTTTCTAGCTGCAGATTTCTTAAATACCTTTGTCAGTGAGAGTAGAACTCTTAAAATTCTTTTAACCATGGCTGGTGGTGATAACTGATTGTTCTTCAGATAAGAGAGATGTTTCAGAAGAGATCCTGCAATATAATGTGTTTGGACTCTCTTATGCAGGGAAGTAAGACTTGTATTTTCCATATCATTGGTAGAGCTTCTCTACTTTCTTGTAGTTTCAATTATATTTCCTGAATAGTTAGTTTGTGATTGTCAGTTATTTGCTGTACTCTGATGCTAGAACCCTTTGTGTTCAGGAAAGTAGTTGTCTTCTCATGTACTTTTGGCAGAAGAGTTTTATTCTGTTCTGCAGATTTGCCAGGGAGCTATAACATAGTTCTGCATAGCAAACCTCAAAATATTTTCTACAATTTATCTAGGCAAAACATCTGTTATAACCAGTTCTTTTACTATTTTGGTGAGGAAATAAAGAAAATAGCTCAAAAAGCTAGGTCATTCCCTCCTGTGCCCGTTTTTTGTGTATGTGGGGCTTTAGTGCTGATTGTGAATCCCTCTGCCTTTTTCTTTCTGTATGGAGAATATGATATCTGGTTAGTGCTGAAGCTTGCTGTATCTAAGCCTTAGCACAGGTTGCCTTAAAGCTTGCACAGAAATTTTCTTGGGGATTTTCTATAATGCATAATCATTTTGACATCGACATTTAGGCTATTTTTCTATGACTTCATTGCAGTCACAGAAATATCTGTATAGCATATTTGGAGAGGTTTTTCTGGATTGTTTATGCAATGGGCTTTAAAAAAGTAGTATAGGATAAGCTGGATCTCAGACTTCGTGTCAGCTAATTTCCCCACAAAAAAGTAAATACAACAGTTGAATAACTCAGTGGTTCTGTAGCCATAATAGTGAAGCTTTTAAATGTCCAACTGCAAAACAAATTCAATGAGGAATTTAAGAGATTAATTTTTAAATGTTAAAAACGCAGAAGTAGCAATTCTATGTGTGGGCATAGATTTCATGTAACAGTGTATTTTAAGTGAATTATGTCATAATTGCTAGGATAAGCAAAGTAGTATCCAAGTGAGCTATAAGGAGAGAGATTTTATCCCAGCATGAATTAAGAACACAAAGTGGGCAAAAATTATTAGTAAATTGTATTTACATGATTATTGTAGTTAAGAACTCAAATATTCATCATGTGAAGATGTAAAGGGAAATAATGACTCATTTGCTGTGAAGAAGCTAAGTTTCAGAAAAATTTAGAGTTCAGTATGGTGGTGGAAATGAGCTTTACTCAGCTGATTTATAACTTAATCAGTGGAAGTAATATGAAAGAAAGTGAGTAATATTTGAAGTTGTCTAGGGTATTATGGGGTGAAAGCTAGAAACTGAAAGGAATTAAACATTCTTTGTTCTCTGTTTGTTAACCAAAAGTATTGCTTTGCCACCTACAGGATTTATTCTTTTGAAACTGAAGGGACTAGTTTGGCCCAGTGCTGCTACAGAATATTTTGAGGGGCTGATTGGTTCGTAACACATTTAGTAATGCAGGAGATATGCTATACAATATTGCATACAACATACAGCATATACAACATGGCTTTCCAAGCTTGTGTATAAATACAGGTGTGTTGTACGTTACATAAAAAACACTCCACGTGTATTCACTAGTGGAAACCGAATATAGATTTGTGCACTCATGGTTTTTGAGCACAAATGTATTCTGCTCCATGCAAAAGGAATCCTGCAGTTATACTCTCTGTGAGTTACATTTAAGAATTACCTAGAGGACTCTTCTTCAGAAATGAATGTAATGGGAGATTAAATAGGCATACTTCCATAGCTGCTTCATCCATTTTCATAGATTTTATTATGTTTGCTACTGGCTTTTTACAGATAGTTACAATTTAGTCTTGGATTGGAGACTGGTGTAAAATTTGTGTCCACTAATCAGTTACATTTAATAGGAGGTTTCTGTATGCTGGAGGAGCAGAAGTGTGTAAAAATGCATATGATATAGGTTGACATGTAAGACTTTATATATTCTGAGGTAAGATATTTAGTATTCTCCAATTGCAACTGCTGTCTAACCCTTCAGATACCTAGTCAGCAAGAAAACTTACCATAATCAACAAGCTCCATACTCCTCTTCAGAAATTAGAACCACTAATTGGTTCTAATACCACTAATGTGGTATTGGGGAAAGTCTCTTTTTGTAAAGTGACCTAAACTGCAGAAATCTCTAAAAGAGGTTTGTGCTGAAATACTGTAGAACCTAAAACTGAGCCACTAAAAAAAAGACTTGATAAATCGTTATGGTCTAATGACCATGGTTACTGACTATATTTTTTTTTAAGGAGAAGAAGAAAATTGAAAAGAAATGTTTGTGATCTACTTCAAATACAGTTACTGTGTCACAATGAGTGTAAAGTATCAGACCTTTATAAATAATGGAATAAATGAAGCGTCGCATCCTTGTATGAAGGATGTGGGCATGTGCAATGTGCAAGTGATATGGTCCAACCATCTCACCCCACCCTCTATCTTTTTGAGACTTGACTAATGGAGAGTAGTTAAAACTAAAATGTTAATGTCCACTTGTTGATCACAGTTGTGCAAATATCCTTCTCTTTGGCAAGTGGAGACAGGTTCTGCAAGGGTTAAATTCACGTTTAAAAAAAAAAGGAGAGAGGAAAAAATACCTTTATGTCAGATTTAGAACAACTTGAAGGAACTTGTTCAGATAAGCTTAAATCCCAGATGAGTATTTATGGAGTTTTTATATACTCTCTGTGAAGTATGTGCGTAGTAGAATTCAGTAGAGTGCTTTTAGGTTACATCCTTTCAGAAGAGGTGAAGTGTGGCCATATGTAGTAACTCTTGAGAAGGTTTCTGTTGTGCTAACCCAGATAGTTAAAGCAATTCTAATGGCTCTGTTGGACTGGGGACAGGATGGTAGGGAGTGCATGGGCTATAGCATAAAGGGACAGGTTGGCTGTGAGGGCATGCTTACACTAGAGATGATGGCAGCAAAAACACCAGGACAAGATGAAACTCTGACCTGTTGACTCTTGTGCAATGGGAGTAGTAGGCATCTTGATGTGGTTTGAAATTACAGTATTTCACTGCTGACTTTTGAAATTGGCAAAGAGAACTTGTCTGTAGCAGAATGACTTTTCCAGTAGTGGAAAAACCCCGTTGTTTTCACAAAGCTGGTTTTTTTGAGTCTGACCATGGGTAAACCCTTTGTTTTGTTCTTCTGCAGAGGACAACTGGATGTAAAGGCTTCATGCTTTATCCAACTTGAGCTTTCATTATACTGCATCGTTTTCCTAAATAGAGACTGGGTGTTAAACCAGTCTGTGCTTTGGTTATGGTATAGTCAGTGTTCTCTGCCTTGAGGGTTTTAGAAAATTCATAAGGCTCAGTGTATCTGAAGAAGCCCTACCTTCTGGCAGGAAATGGTTGACTGTAATCTGTTCTATGCTATCATTTTCTGCAATCCTAATTTGTTATGCTAAATGGTTGTGTGTGACAATTTAGTTTCCTTGCATGATAGTGCATTACTTCTGTAGTCTGTTAACTCTCAGCTGAGCTGCTTATCTGGGTAGTCTGGTTCCTAATAGCTGCTCCTCTGGAACACTTCACACTTCTACTTGTTTAGTGAATAAGACAAAAGGAGTCTTCTGACCAGATGTGAAAGCTGCAGGTTTTCCTTATTTCTGTGCCTGGTTGTTCACCTTATGAGCCAGAGAAGGAGAGAACACATTTTAAGAGGAAGGAGGCATATAGCTGCTAAGTGTCTGGCTCCTACTTCAGTGCATGAAACTGCTTTTTCAAACAGGTTTTGTGTGTATGTAGATCCAACCAAGAGTGAAGACTGCACAAATTGACTTTACTCTCAAACTAGTGTATTTTGTAGAGTATTGAGAAAGCAGGAGAAAGAAGAAACTAGGTATATCAGCTTTATTCTAAGCTTAGAAGGCTTTTTGCATTGTCAGTACATCATAGTAATGTGGTGAAGAACATTCCATTGCAAGTCATCTCCATCTGAGAAGAAAACAGAAAAATGTACTTTTTTTTTTTTTTTGTAATTTAATTTTTCCAAAATGGTTTGAAGTGTTACTTGCTGTCGTTTAACCTGAGGAAGCAGTCAAGATTTTATCCTGGCATTGGATGAATGATTTATCTGTGTGCTTTTTTTGTTTTGTCTTTTATGTGGCCTTTGTATATGAATGGATTTTAAAAGCAAAGACATTGCTTCTTTTCTACAAGTAGATAAAACTACTGGCATAGATGAAAAAGATACATTAGGAAAATCTTGGTCTTTATTCCTGTATACTTAATAGGAAAAAATACTCTTTTGTCTGTTTCAACCTACAGTTGTATAGTCAAAGTAATGAGAGGATTTGTATTTCGATGTCTACTGAATGAGGAATTCATTAAAGTAATGTAGATGAGTCTTACCTTAGCTGAATTGTGCTGACTTGGTGGTTTCTTCCTTGGGGTGTCTTATTTAATTTTTAAAATCTCTTAATTCTTTTATTAACTACTTTATTGGAATTTTTAAAGGCTTTGTTCTGTAAGCAGACAGAACAGGACATGTCAATATTTGTCTGTGACCACATCCTGCAGAAACATGACTAGTTAGTCCTGTTGAGAGTTTTTTTTAAAGAGACTTTTTTTTTCAAGATGAGCTCAGAATTTTGACATGAAATTCATACGCAGTTAGAAAGCTTTGTGATTTGAGTGAAAACATCATGTGAACAAACAATACATTAAAATAGCTAAGCAAATAGCAATTAAAACATGTACAATAACTTCCAGTCATGAGGTATTGTTGGTGCTGTTTTCAGATGTGCAGAGGGAGAAGCTCTCAATTGTTCTTAAGTCGGCTGGTAACTGAATCCACGTTTGTAGAGCTTGACAACAAAAGGCTTTTTGTTCACAACTTGTATTCATCTAGGGCATGCCAAATAAATAGAACATAGTTTATAAGCAGGCCAATATAACATGTTGCTCAAATGACTTACCAGAAATCCCTAATTTATATTAAAATATTTAGAATTACAGGTAGAAGCTTCCTGGGGGCTTTAGATTTCTGCATGGATGAGCGCAATGTAATTATCTGAGGAAGCATACATTGCTAGATTTGATGTGGCAGCAAGATGTGCAGCTTGAGCAAAACTCCTTCTGAATATTACTTGCAATCATTTCATTAATTTAGCAAGGCAATACTGACTGGGGCAACACCAGTGGGTGCTGATAAAAGAAGCAACAATACCTTTTATTTGCAAATAAAGTGTACTAGAGAAAATTATTCTATTCCTTTGCCCAAATTTGTTCAATTCCCCTGGGCCTTGTTATTAGCATAGTTATGTGACCAGATGTGATTTACATGCCAAGTAAGCATGAGTGGCTTTCTCTGCTGGGCCATTCAGTAACCTGCATCTTCTCACTGTTGGTGTGAGACTCCCGTGTGCCTCCCGTGCTCTTCACAAGAATCAGCATGCTCTTTGTAGGATGTTACTCTAATCATGATGAATGAGCAGGAACAATGGTGGAACTGTAGAAGATTTGGCATGTGCAATTTACTGATAATTTTGTGTTCATTGCATAGGGGAACAAAAAAAATGGTTAAACAGGGACTGACCTGAAAGAACAGAAAGAAATAACATTTGATAAAGCATGGTACTCCCCCCTCCATGTAACACTTTAAATTGTATCAACTGTGCAGGTCATGTTCTTGATTAAAACAGAAGTATCCAAAGACAGAAGTGCAATGGTTCCTAAACTGTGAAATGCACTGAGGTGGTGGTTATGTCTTAACAAACGAGCACATCATTTTAAGTTGTTGACTTTGGAATTTTTTGTGGAGTATGGAAAAGAAATTTTCAGGTTTTTCTTTTCCATCTGACAAGTGTGAAAGGTGTCTTGCTAGTAGAAAGGTATGCCCATGGGGAAAGCACTGAAAAAGGATAAACAGCAGATTTGAAGTTCTTTGACAGTGTGGGCTTCTTATGCTGGTCACTGGTTGAGATTCCTGTTATATTAAGACTATTCCTTTTCTGCCCTTTTTCAGGTAGTGGTGCTACAGCAGTTGTCCAGGCAGCACTGTGCAAACCCAGGCAAGAACGTGTAGCAATAAAGAGGATCAACTTAGAAAAATGCCAAACCAGTATGGATGAATTACTTGTAAGTAAATCAGGGGGGCAATATGTTACATGGAGACTTATCTTCTGTATTGACTTTGCTTTTTGCTTGGTCCAAGAGTGAGGATAGAATTTTATGCAGGATGTGAGAGAAGGATTTGAAAATAATCTGAAAGTCTTACACCAATCCCTAAAGATATAATTTTCTAATGTATATTTTCTAATGTCATGAAAACGAGATGTGCAAACTTGAATCCTGGGATAATCAACTTGGGATAACTGTGGGAAGACCCTAAACTCTTGTTTTCTGGAAACTTGATTTTTAAGAGATTACTATCTGGTTGTCTGTCTTTTTTTAATACTGAGGAAAGATACATTTTCCTTTGGTTAAACACTGATTAAAAATATGAAGGTAAAATTTAGTAGGTCTCCTTAAAATATCTAAAGCACCAAAACATGTTGGATCATTTTGTAATGATAACTTTTAAACAGAAAAGGAAGAATGGCTACAGTGCCATCTACACAAGGAAACTCTTGTTAAAGCTGATAACACACATTTATCCAATAGGCCATAACAAGAATGTTTGAAGAATGTTATTTGTTTGGGCCACTGATCAGAGAAAAAAAGGACCTGTAAGAGGCCATTTGTAAAGGAGCTGCAAGAGTTTTTCCTTTGCACTTGTTATGGCAATCCAGACAAAGTCACAAAGAGCTGTTAAAACCCAAAACTTATTGCTTTCTAATACTTCTAGTTAGGTGCTTATAAGACTAATGAGTGTTTATATATAGGCAGCATAACAAGATTTGAAGGACACAAAACCATTCTAAAAGTGAGAACACTCTCTTCTGTTCCACAGGTTATACTACTGCCTAGAGACTGTGGGCTTTTTCTAATGCAGAAATTCCTGCCTCTGAAGGAAATGATCTCCTCAGCAGGGAATTGCCAGTTCAAAAGATATCTTGAATTTGATACAGAGGGTATGGTCCGTCCAGTTTCTTCAGATAAAATGGCTTTTTTTACAGTGGAGGACCCAAAATGCTCTTCCCCTGGTGATTGATGGCATTCACCTTCAGTTTATGTGACAGCTTGTATGCGACATTGTTGTGCTTTTTACAAGGATTGTGGTAGTGGAAGTTACTTCTGAGGTAGTGAGAATTCTGTCAACTGAGAACTCAAAACATAAATTCTGAACTGTGTTTAAAAAGAGAACAGCCCAAGGTGAGATGCTGTGCATGATGTATTCAAGAGATACAGTCCACAAAGAACATTTCTATAAGAAGATAAATACTAATAATTGTAACATAAAATGGTCAAAATTCGATCTTTTTGGTCAGAGTTTGTACTAATAGTGGGAATTAAGAATGGAAACATTACAAGCAAACAAGCAAAACCAGACAAAACTGCCAAAATCTGCAAGAGAAATTTATGTGGTCGGGAGAAATGATTGCAGTTAGTTAACAGCTTGTACAAAGTTACCTTGCCAAGGGCTTGAGTGTCTTTACTGTTGACATGTCGCCACTGTCTGTCAAATGAGGCAGCAGGTCTTGAATTTTTGGTCCTATATTGCTTTCTTTTGGTACAAAGACAACTGTCCATACCATCTTTTTTATTTTTTTAACGTAAGTCAATTTCTGCTTTTCTGTGCTCAGATTTTTTGTTTATTTGTTGATCTGTTTTGATCTGAACATGAATTCTGTTTTTTCTAGTTCTTGGTTAAGAGAGTTAAACAAGTGAGTGCACATTTGTGCATGCATACACATACATAATTGACTTTTTTTTGTGAGGGTCAGTATACTTATGACTCAGTTCTATTAGAGAAACTTTAAAATTTTGTTTAAAAAATAGAGACATTTTTTCTGGAAAAAGGCATCATTGACCTTCAAAACGCTTGTTACATCTGTACTAATCTTTTCATTTCAGTTGACAGTACTTAGAATGTTCTTGCATTTTTGGCAGATTTTGAGTCTAAAAATTTTGAGTCTAATCAGTTTTTAGTCACTTATTTTAATGATGAAGCAGTTTTTATTGGCGCAGGGATGTTCCTGAACTGTCTACTCTCTGAACACACTGTTTTTTAAAATGCTGGTGCTGAGTGCTTATGAATGGTGTGTACAGGCACTCTTCACAAACTCTCAGCTGTGTGGCCTTCAGAGAAGTGGAAGTGCATCAAGCCTGGTGCCCATGTAAGCAGACTTAGGATTTGGGCCAGTGTCAATTCAAATAGAAAGGCAGTGTGGGAGGGAGTTTAAATATTACTGAGGTTACACAAACTGCCAAACTCCTGAAATTCGATACTCTGTTTCCTGCAATGTCCTGTGTTCTCACTATTGTAAGCTAAGTGTAACTTAACCCCCTGAGCCAAGGAAAAAGTCCTGTCCTTGGTATTGTCCTGACCGGGTATCTTCCCCATTCCTTTACCTCCGTTTTTTTAAAACAATCCAAAACTCAAGCCTACCAACTAAAGAAAGTTCTGTAGAATGGCTGTTTGATGGAATAGGTTTTCTAGGCTGTTTGTTTCTGCTGTGGGTTGCCCTTGGAGGCAGGATGTCTGAGGAGCCCCTGGGCTGTTGGGGCCATTCCCGGGCGTGTGTGGAGCCCTGGGAAGCGCAGGGTACCTGGCTGGCCCCGGGAGCTGGGCTGGCCTGCCTGCTGCAGCTGAGCACGGAAAGGAGCTGGCTCACAGTTGCTTATTAACTGTGTCACCCACCTGCCCTTGGGCTGAAAGACATTTTTATGCAGCTGCTCAGTGAAACTGGATCAGGAATAACCTGGCTGAAAGAGGTTAGCTTTTAACCTGGGCATATTGCCTGGTGCAGCACAAGAATGCCTGGGCTAGTGCGAGGCTGGGAGAAGAGACGGATGAGGAGGAGACTTAAATTGCTCTTACTTCCTTGCTGCTGTTGAATGTCTAAGGTGACATGAATGTGAAGAAGCTCCAGTGTGTTCTCCTGGATGTTATGCTGCAAGCTGTTTCCCTGGCAGTGTATTTTAAGTGAACGTTTTTCTCTCTCATCTGTGCATATCATGGGCCACAGCCAAATAACTGAAGTCTGTGGAGGCTTACCATCCTGTGTGTGATAGGAGCTTTCTGGAACTGCAAGTCTGAAATTAATTCTTTCCTGACTAAAATTTCATCCTTTATCTCTCCTGAGGTGCTTTCTGTTTGTTTATCTTTGTTTTGCAAAGGCTCTTTGAAAAAAAGTCATGAAAGTTGAGACACAAGGTGCCTTTGGCCATAGTTACTGTGGTAGCTCAGTTGTTGCCCATGAGTTGATACAGGGAGGTAAAATATTCAAAGCACTTTTCAGTTAAAGATAGTGAATCTTAGTCAATTGGTTACATTTCTGCATTATTAATGTCTGAGAATAATAGAGGAGGTGCATTTTTGCCCAGTGGTGTCAGGTGGACTTTTTGAATCACTATTATATTACCAGCATAGGAAAATAATAAAACAGGATAAGAAATGAAATAGTAACCAGGAGTGAAAGAGTTACAGTTAAGATTTGGAATGGGTAGCTGAATTAAGAATCTGAGGCAGTAATTTGACTTGTGTTTAAGATGACATGTCTGTCTTCTGTTTTCCACTTACTGTCTTCTGGGGGATGAGGGGGAGCTATCTTGCAAATTGTTCTTATTATTCAGGCTCATTGACTCATTATCCAGGCATTCTCCATTCTGTGGTTCAGGGTTCAGAAGTTGTCTGAGGAGGAGGACTTTGTTCAACAGAACAAGATGAAATGTGTGTCAAACTACAGCCTGACTTTAATAGTCACCAACAAGCATCATGAGATTAAATCACAGTCTTTAAGACATATAATTAACTTTTTATTAGAAACCAGCTGTGATTTGGCGTGCATTGCAAATAACAAAAGACCTCTTTGAAACAATTGATAAAATGGAGTTGAAAGTTGAAGATGGCATTTGTGGCAGTTTTAATCAACCTAGAGGGGGACCTGCATAGAGCCTAACTTGCACAAGTGCCATTGAGTCAGAAAGAAACACAGTTCACCTCAAAGCAGTTGCTTTTCAGGGAGGGAGGAGAGGAAGAAGAGTTTTTTTAGCTGGTTTGGCTTCTGAACTGGCTCACCCTCCAGGAGCATGTCCTCTAGCACCAGGCATGGAGCAGGGCTCTGTGGCCAGAGGCAGAGAGAGAGAAGCAGGGTTGTGGGAGCTTAAGCTGGTGTGAAGCCAAACCCTCTGGTGCAGAGGAGGCCTCATGCTCCTGTGTAAATGATTGGCAGAAGAATGAGAGCGGCTGGAAAGGTGTTACAGAACAATTATGTGAAAGAGCAAACAGAAAAAGGACTCTGCTTGAATTAACAGATACAAGGCAGTCATTCTTAATGTGTACAGCTGTGGCGTGTCATAGATGGTGTTACTTGGTAGTGCCACGTTGTGCATCTGTTGGTGACTGTGTGCTCCTCTAGTCAATTGTTTCCTGTGACTTTTGGTCTGTAATATTGCTTTTTCTCCATTTCTGCTTGACTGCGTGGCTCTGGTGTCCACCTGTCCATCCCACAGTAGCTGAGCCAGTGGTGCTGTGTCCTTTGTCTGACAGCTTCCTTCCTTCTTTCCTACCTGTTTCCATTCTATTCTTCATATCCCTTTTGAACAGAAAATGGAATAGATTTTGATCTTTCCTTGCATTTTGTTGTCCAGCCTATACCCATACCTTCAGCTCTTGGAGACTACTTATTCTTCATTACTTACTGTGACTTTGAGACTTTAACAGTAATTGCTTTGCTGTTCTCAGAAGAAAAGTGATGTATCTATGCCTGTGTCTCCTGGCCAACCCTCCTTCGTGTTCTTAGCAATAATGTTTTTTCTTGCATGCAGATCTTTAGGTAAATTGAAATGTTTTAATGCCTTGATGCATACTCTGTACATACTTTAGTTCTGTTGTAGTATTTCACTTCGGAAATTAGATTTTATATTAGCAAAACTGATAGCTGGCTCTGTTATGTTGGGCTTTGTATTTCTTACAGAAAGAAATTCAAGCAATGAGTCAGTGCAATCACCCTAATGTGGTGACCTATTACACATCTTTTGTGGTGAAGGATGAACTTTGGCTGGTTATGAAGCTATTAAGTGGGGGTAAGTTACTGGTTTTACTTGTTTAGTTGCAAGGCAATTGTAGGATTTTTTTTTCCTAATGTACCTTCTTTGAGTTCATTGATCTAAACCAAATAATATGAAGAGCTTAGACACTGTATAGGATTAACCTGGACGTGTAGGCATGTTAAGCAGGAATGTGCAAGCTTAAAAAGCTTGTATATCTGTATTCACAGGACAGGCTAAGAATTACTGAAATACAATACTTACATAAACATAATTTTATTTTCATTCTGAATCAATATATCAATATTCTTTATTAAGGCTGTGTAGAGAAAACTGATGAGAATAAAGTAAATTCTGTCAGTGTGATCTTTTATTGAGTTTCTCTAGAATCCCCTCTATTTTTATAAAAATGCATATATTTCTGATTTCATAATGAGTGTTGCTCATCCCTTATTCAAGCAAGATTCATCCTAGGCCAAGTATTACACATGTTGAATCCTTTTTATTGCTTAAACTAACCAAACAATGATTGCATTTTTTTATGATAATGGTTCATGGTGTAAAATTCTTATTTAGTTCCAGAAGAGGAAAAAAGGGGCTGAACTTAATGTGCTTGTAGTTCAGAAAAGAGAGGCTCCAGAATAAGATGTGGTGCTCCTGGTTGTTACATGATATTGTTCAAGGTTAATCTTGATGGCATCAGGCTACTTTCCCATGATGCTGGAAAACAAGGAGGGGAAAATGCTCATAACATTTGTTGTGTCACATTTGGTTCATTTCAAAACCAATCAAAAGCAAGCATAGAGCATGAGAGAAACCAGTGATTCATGACAGGAATTTACGGTCAGCTGTCGAATAATGCTTGGAAAAAAACAAAATGTTTCCATTAAATGCCTTGAAATGTATAATAAGTGAAGTTCAGACTGTGTGTCACTGGGAATGTTGTTATCATTTGTTTGCAGAGAATATCTCCTTCCAGTCTTGCAGCTGCATGTTTACATCATGAATGCATGAACATAATCTAAACTGGATAATAAACCAAAACCTTTACAGTACATATCTGTTTAAAGATGGGGTACTCCTGAATTTTTAATAAGTGGTTGCAATAAGTGGTAGCAAGCTGTTAGCAGATCTTTCTAGTGGATCATTAAGTGTTATGTTTTTTTGACAAAAAGCAGTTCGCTGTATCTTGTTTGAATGGGTTAGTAGTGAGCTTTACTCTAAGAGCTAGTTACCTGAAGTATTTACATATACATGCAAAGATTTAAATTGCAGTAGCATCGAAAGAATGAAGAAATACAGCTTTCTAAAGAATCTGATATGATAATGCTTTGTATATGCTTTTTTTTTGTGTCCTGGATCTGCAATATAGGTTCAATGCTTGATATAATAAAGTATATTGTCAACAGAGGAGAGCACAAAAATGGTGTACTTGAAGAACCCATAATAGCAACAATTCTTAAAGAAGTTTTGGAGGGCTTAGACTATCTACACAGGAATGGGCAAATTCACAGGTAGGAGCATATACATAGTGAAAAGCATTTTCAAAATTGACTGTAGCTTGTTGATTCTGCAGCTGCAGTTGCTCAGCTAAGCAAGTTGTATTGCCTCTTTCATATACTGTAAATGTGATCAGTAATTATCAAGTGATCGTGCTCAGGCAGATGGTGTAATCTTGGGTGCAGTTGGTCACTGATATTTAGTACTTTCCTGGGTCTTTATCCTGTCTCTCTCTTCTAGTTTGGATAGGTCTGTGCTGTGATAAGAATGCCAGAACTATGGTCTGTACTCCTGTGTCTGCTGGTGCTCCAGCTACCTAATCTGATTCTAATTCATGGGATATGTTTTGTGACTTGGTTATTGTGTTGCCCAGTAAACCTGTAATATTGGGTGCTGGGGACTCCTGTAAAAATGTCAATTTTTTTTTTCCAGGTAATTAGTAAATATCTATTACAACTCTACCAACCTTTTTTTATGACCACATGTGAAGCTGGGATTGGTACTGGGGAGCTGCATCTTAGTGTATATGCATCTAGTGATTGCTCTCTTCTGTATATACTCTCTCCACTGACTTCCTCCATGTAAATTGTGCTGATCCCCTGGGGTGGTCTATACATACCTGCTGTAGCAACCCAGAGGTTGTTCCCACTATTTGATTGTTGGAAGTGTGTTCTAATTGTTCTATGTATAATTTTATACATACACATGTGAGGAAACAGGTTATGCTACCTTTAAGTAGTAATGTAAATTCAATAAAACTTGGAAAGAGTAATTTTCTCAAGTCTTCAATTGTTATGATAGATTCTGTATGACAGATCTAAACTGTGCATTAAGAATGGGGTGCATGTTTCTGTGAAAAAAAACCAAACCAACCACAAAATTTTCTTCTTAACATTACGTGTCAGTAGGGTGTTAAATGGATATTATTGACTCTTAAACACGTACTAAATTTTTAACACATTCAGTGACAAGTAACTTTTCATTATTGTACCCTATAGCAAAATATAGCTTCTATTCCTGAGCTTCAATAGCTTAATTGGGTAGAAATATACGGTATACTTACCTTTGTTGAAGATAGGTCTCTTCTCTGAAGAGATTGAAGAGGAGAATTTTTTTCAACTTTTCTTTTTCATTAGTGATGTAGTTGGATGTGAAAAAACATTAATTCCTGGTTTACAGCCCTGAAAGCTTTCAGTTTATAAGAATACATTTATAAAAGGTACTAAAACAGACTTTGGACCTAAATATTTATCTTAAAATCTATCTCTGAAAATATCTATCTTAAAATCTGCTCATTTTGTGCTAAAGCTGAATTCTGGTCTTTTTATACATGAAAATTTGTGAGACTTTGAATTCTGCACTCTATTTTAATGTTATTTAGTTACATTTAATACTTCAGCTTCCTTTTTCTGTTTTAAATTTGAAAATGATATTTTGTGAAAGTATTCAGCATGCAATAGTTATTTGCTTGCATAAAATGTGCCATATGTACTTTCATGCTAACCCCTGTTTGTACATTCTAGAGATCTGAAGGCTGGCAACATTCTTCTGGGTGAGGATGGCTCTGTACAAATAGCAGGTAATGGTGGTAGTGGAGTAGTGGATAAATAAAAGAAAAAGGTAATTGCAGCTGGATCAAGGGCAACTGATATCAAGGGGAAAAGCTTTTCTGCTGGCTTTTAACTATTCCTTTTGGGGTGCTGCAGCCACAAGTTACCCAGTTTCAGATTTCAGGATTCTTGGTTAATGATGTGTAACTCAGAAATTATTAAGTATTTCTCTGTGTTGCATCAAATATATAAGGAAACTTTCTAGTGTCCTCTTAATGTTTTCGTTTGATTCATTCATGCTCCCTAAACAGCTTGCAAATGGTAGAAACTGGTATTTCTGTTAATTGCCTTTACTTCTGCAAGTAATCGTAGTAGTTTTTGGGGATCCAAAATCCTGTGTGTACTGCCCTTCATAAGGACCTTGGCTTTGAGTTAACTAGTCACTGAGATGCATGAGATATATCTCACTGAGATATATCTCACTGCTTTTGGCATATCTGCCATTTGTCTTGCAGTGGTATCTGTTGGATACAGTTTACAGGATCTTGGATATGTTGGATACAGTTTAGAGGATCTTAAACATCCTCTGAATGCATTGATGTGCTTCTTGAGCTGTAGTCTGTAAGAATCAAATTATTTGGTCTCGTAAGAACAAGGCTCATATCCCATCTCTGAAGCTGGTATCAGATTATGTGGAGAACAGAGGGAGCAGGTGGTGATACGTGTCCCTTCCCCCAGCACACTGCCAGGCCTGATGCAATTCGTTGTGGGTGACCTAGCATTGAAATCTATGTGTTTAATAGCCTTCAGGAATAGAGATGGCTATAGACAGAAGTTGTATTTTTTATATAAATGATGCTTTTGAAGTACCATGTAAACATGTATTTTAAGGGCTTTAATATGCCAATGTCAAATAATGATGAAACTACATTTTTCTGTAGTTTCTGGAGGTTTTTTTTTCAACCTTAAAATCAGGTAACAATAGGAAAGCGATAGGAAATAAATTGAAATCTATAGTAAACTATTTCACTATAACTGGATTGTAAATAGTACAGTTGAATCAAATACTCTTCATATAGCTCCATTCAAAATTGTTAGTATTTCTGCATACCCTGGGAACCTGCTCTCTCTTCCACTTACCTCTCCCATACAGCTGTCACTGATGTACTAATGGGTTAACAGAACACTGAGCTTTTTGTTTTGTTTTTTTTTTAATTTCTATTTTAGAATTTGGAAAAAAGCTATTCATGTCCTGGTCTACTATTAAATACATATGATACATCTACATTAAATACAGATGACTTTGCTGATTGTCTTTGGTTTGTCAAATTCCCATTAATATTTAAATTACTCATAATATTCCCTCTTGTTCAAATCACATTCATATTTAGTTGCTATGCAGAAAAGCTCCTTGTCTTTGAACAACAGCAGATGCAAACCTTGCCTCAAGAAGATGTTTTAGAGTAGATTCCCTGATAAAACTATACCTTCTATTCAATAGCATTTCATGACCAGTGTGTCACGGAGCAAAGGTCAGCCCTGCAATGGAGAGTTTCTTTAAGTATAGCTTTAGGAACTGACTTCATTTCTAAAATTAACTAAAAATAAAACTTTTTTTTGCTTTGTTATTGGTAGTTAAAAAGATTTCAACTTT
This sequence comes from Entomyzon cyanotis, assembly GCA_024500445.1. Classification (NCBI taxonomy): domain Eukaryota; kingdom Metazoa; phylum Chordata; class Aves; order Passeriformes; family Meliphagidae; genus Entomyzon; species Entomyzon cyanotis. The sequence goes on along the minus strand of JAKEPQ010001027.1, from coordinate 8,266,406 downwards.
CTTCCTCTTTCCCTCTTTCAAGATTTTGGTGTTAGTGCATTTTTAGCTACCGGAGGTGATGTTACTCGTAACAAAGTAAGGAAAACATTTGTTGGTACTCCCTGTTGGATGGCCCCTGAAGTAATGGAGCAGGTATTTCTAATGCTAAAAAAATGTTTTAAATTTTTTATTTCTTTTAATTTTGGAACTTGAGACATTACTTCCTTGATTTTTCCCTTCTGATTCTGTTTCAGGTGCGAGGTTATGACTTCAAGGCCGATATGTGGAGTTTTGGGATAACAGCCATTGAGTTAGCAACAGGAGCAGCACCTTATCACAAATACCCTCCTATGAAAGTAACAATCACTTTGTATTACTTAATGCTGTTAGCTGTATTATTAATGCTGCTAGATAGTTAGTACTACTTCATTTTCAGTAGCAACTGAGGGTATCTAAATAGATGTATTTTATGGAGTATTTTTTCTCTTTTAATTTCTACATGTCAAATTGGTTTTGCTTACGACACCTCATTTTTGGGTTTATTTTAGGTGTTAATGCTGACGCTTCAAAATGACCCTCCCACTTTAGAGACTGGTGTAGAGGACAAGGAGATGATGAAAAAGTATGGCAAATCCTTTAGAAAACTAATTTCATTATGCCTTCAAAAAGATCCTTCCAAAAGGTAGGTACTGCCATTTACAGTAGAATTATTTCTTAAAATATGTAGGCTACTTGAAGTTACAGTGTCATAATCTTAAAGTGTATGTTTTGGACTTTGTAAGTAGCAGCCTTCAGTCATCTCCATCTGGAGAGAAGAAATTGCCTCTTAACTGTCCCTTGAGTTTGCTTCTTCTGGTTGTTAACCTAATGTATTTATACTTAAACACAGTATTGAATTAAACTCCTATCAAATAAAAGCCCTTGTTCTACATCTTAATTTCTCATCTGAATCAAGATACAAATCTTGATACTGTGCACAATTCTAACAGGACTGTTCAGGTTGATCAACAGAACTGTTGGTAACCAAATATGTCATTCTCTTGGCCTTTAAAAGAAATTGAAAATAAATAATTTTATGTTGATTTTTCTCATTTTGTGACATAACTTAGTGTTGCTTTAAACTGGGATATTTCCAGAGAAAACTACATACCAAAAAATGTATTTATTTTTTACTGTAAAGTTAGGGGCTACAAGCTTGTTGAGTTTTTCTTGTTTTTATGTATGGAATTGGATGTCGTGCTGTCTTTGCTGTTTGTTCTTTCTTGTTATGTTTTTTGAATAGCCAAGATGATGAAAGTATTAAACATCTATTCCAAAACCATAGTTGAGGTCCCAAGTTCCCTGAGTGATTAATTTATTTATTCATTTTCATGCAGACCCATTTTTGTAGTCCTTTGCTGAAGAATTGTAGGAAGCACATTCTAATTAACATAATTTCCTAAGGTTTTTAGTATATCACTGTTTTCTAGAGTTTCAGAGCTACTATTTCTGGGGAAAGATTGTTCTGAGAGAGCAATCCTGTTTTTATAGGTTTTTTATGGTATGTACTTCCTGATGTAATGCTAGCCTAAGTCCAGAATATGGCTGTAGGGAGTCAAATCAAAAAGGTAACAGCAGGAATACTAAAAGATAACAAGTATAATTTAAAAAAAAAAAAAAGATTGTGGCATCTTTATTCTTGAAATACTTGAAAATTTTTATTTAACTCAGAGATCATTTGTGTACTGCATTCAGATTCCCAAACCCCTTACCCTTTTTGGTCTTAGTAGCAAGTCCTGATGCTTTGAGCTTAGTGCTGCAGTTTGACTGCTTACAGATAGGAAGGAATAATAATAATGGATAATCAAGCTCTTGATAATCAAGCTACTTTTAGTTTCCAGTATCCAGCAATTTTCAGGGCAGTAAAGTAATGAGAAGTAAATAAAATGAGTTTTCCTTGTCTTCTTGAATACATAATGATGAGTTACCTGACCTGTAGTAAAGGCATTGGTGTTGAAACATTAAGTGTTTAAAGTACTTATTTGAATTTATGCATTTATTAAAACACATTCAATATCTTCATACTCAGGACTGCCTTGAATGGAACAGTTAGGCCAGCTCATAGATACTTAGATCTGTGTGCCAGTTACTCTATACTGGTATAGAGCAAATTTTTTTATCTTGGGGGTTATTGTTATTTTTCACATTTCTCACAAGCCAGGATGTAATTTTGCACAGAGATACCTCCAGTAGCCATCAATGTCAGTCGTGGGAGAAGTGCTTGCTCTTTGTGGCAAATTCTAGGACTGCCACTGCACTGCTGTTGTCTCAGACTATGACGTTTCTCTTTTGGGGATCTGTATGTGGGTGTTTCTGTCTCTCCCCAGTGCCAAGGATGCTGCTCACAGTCATCAGCTGCAATTCATTGCCGCAGCTTGTGTGGAAGAACAGGGCCAGAAAGCATGTCCAGACCAGTTCAGAAGTGTCTGGCATAATTAGTAGTAGAGGAATGGAGAACACTAGTTTGAACAAAACTTTACTAAAATATAGCTTTTAAGTGTGCACAGCCCTGTTATGGGATGTGATGCTACTGTACTTTGAGAACTTCAAAACTTTGACACAGCAGCTGATTTTTCTTTTTAATAGTTTCCCTTCCTTTTTGCTCATACAAGATATATGTATGAAATTCTGCTGTGTCTGGTGGTCTCACAGGACCACTAATCAGAGCTCTTTTATTGTAGAATTTGGTGCTTTGGAGGCGAAGAAAATTACATGCTCTATGGAACCTACTGTCTGTCAAAAAATTGAATTTTTTGGTTAATGTCAAGAGTTGTTTCATTATTTCTTGCAGGGGTGTACTGATATATACTTACAGTCTATTTACTACTCCTCTTTTGCTCACTTACTTTTCAGATTTGTCCTCAAAGAAATAAAGTAGGTCAGATTTTGGGGTTTTTTGAGATGGAGATTTTCCAAATGGAAGCTTTCCCACTGTGTTATCTAATTTGTGCTATATTCAATCTCTTGCTGAAATTCAAATGGAAGACTAGAGCAGATGTTGCTTCTGCTCATTTAGAAATAATGAATCTTGAAGATTCTGACTTTCCTAAATTTAGCTGTGTCAAAATTAGTCCTGTATGGTTGTATGGACTCCTAATGGCAATAATGGAGGATTTTATCTCATCCCAAGAGAAGTTTCACTTTCTCTCCAGAGTCTGGCTTTGACTAGATAAGCCTTTTGGATCCCTGAAGCTAGGGAGACAAAACCTGCTGTTGGGATCACTTTGGTAGCTGTGAGATTGTGGTTATCTGTTGGAAATGCTGAAACAGACTTTAACAGGAATGCAAGTAAAAATGAAGTGTCTCAGTTTTTACCTTACAGCTGTTGCTTTGATTTGTGTTTGTTGCTTGATTGGAAGATGATCCTGATGACTCTCTTTGGTTTATGCATCATGCTAATAGTGTCAGTATAGTTTCTTGAGAATACCTGCTGACATCAATGAAGTAAAAGAATGCCGATAGGAGGTACTGGTGCTGCTGTTTGGAAAATGTAATTATGCTTTTATTGCTGTGGAGCAAAGTTTTAATTGCATTCATAGAGTCATTTGGGGAAGGAAACAATACCTGACTTTCTTTTGTGTTCTGGTTTTTTTTCTTTGTTTTGGTTTTTTTTAAAGGTTAAATGTATTTGTGTTGAACAAAAAAGGGGGAAAATTGGCAGCTTAAGAGACTGATTTTTTTTCTCTCTCTTTTCTGGTATTTTTGCCATAGAGAGGCTTAATTTTTTTCATGTGTGGTAAGTGAGTTCGTGTGAATTAATTCAGTAGCTATTATCATTCATTCCCCATTCATACAGTACTAATTCAGAAGTATTAGAGACGTACCATTTAACTAACGTCTTGTACTGTATTCACTGAGAGGGGTCTTTGTTTTCTGTTCTAATTTATTATTGATCTTTCAGGCCCACAGCAGCAGAACTTTTAAAATGCAAATTTTTCCAGAAAGCCAAGGTAAAACGTTTAACCCTATGAGTAAATTTTGCTCTGCCTTAAAATCTATGTGAAATTTCTTCTTTCCTTGTATTGGTTTTTAACTTAACAAATGTTGGTTTTGCAGAATAGAGAATACCTGATTGAAAAGCTTCTCACTAGAACACCTAATATAGCACAAAGAGCAAAAAAGGTGAGTGTATTCACATATTTTTCTTGACTGGTGTGGAAGAGAAAGCAGGGATTCCTCAGTTGCCTTACTTTTTTAGTTGACTGACTGAGCAATTCTTTTAATGTAGTCCTTCAAAGATAGTGAATGTTGAATGAATGTTTTCTGCAGCCTTGCTTTCTCTAGGAAGCCCTGAGGCATTTTGACTTCCTTTCTGGCCTTGTCAAAATGATACATGACTTTTGTCATACTTGATGAGATTTTTTCTCAGTTCCTGTTGGGAAGCTACAAGTGAAGTAGTTGGGGAGAAAAAAAAGATGACCTGCAAACATGCAGGTTCATAAACTGCAGAATTCATATCTTCATTGATCCCCTAGAGAAAGGGTGAAGATACTATAAATGGTATTTATTGACAACTGCCTGGTTCTTTGGATTATTTCAAATGTTATTCCCAAAAAGTCGGGTCAAAACTCCGCAAGAGTGCTGCTGAATTTTTCAGACAAGTGGAGCCTTATTCCACAGGTGACAGAGTTAAACCCACAGCTATGGCGTATTGCTGGTAATGATGTGGTGCCTTTGGCACTTGTATTAGTGAGCTTAACAGGTCATGTGCAGCAGAATACAAAAATTATTAACTCCTAACAGGTAAGTATTGTAAAACCTTTAAATAGGAAGCAAGCTACTGTTCTTAAGAAGTACAAAACAGGAATGAATGTGGGCTCCTGTTTGTTGTGTGTGACGAACTGTGGAACTCCCTTTTCCCATTCTGTCGTGACTTAACTCACCACGTCTGTTGCGTATGAGACACCTGCATGGAGACTGCTGAGCCTCTGCAGGTGACAGAGTACTGTGGTGAGTCCCACTTTCTAAAAGCAGGCTTTCTGGGGGGTATTTTGAGGAGGACATTTCAGAAAAGGTGCTGTTTCAGCCTTTCAGTTAGGCTGCAGCTGCCTGGGCTGGCACTTGAAGGATTTTCTGTTGTCTTTGGTTTGGTGTAATTCTGGTTGGTTTGGTGTAATTCTGCACCACTGAAATGTTCTGACAGCCAGCAGCTCATACTTGGAAGAGACAGTCAGCAAGCTCTGAGTGCTTCAAGTTCCTTCAAATCTTCTTCTGTGTAGAAGTGATTTCGGGAAATCGTTGGCAGGGGCTCTGAGAGGCTGGAGTAGGAAGGATGCTGAGAGGGTTTGTGGCAGGGGCGTTGTGCAGGTTTGGGTTTGCACCTGAGGGGGAAGGAGGAGTTCAGGGTTTGGCCGTGCGGTGGCAGCAATGCCCACATAAAAAATGATCCAGCTGGAGAAAACCAGTCACTGGTTTCGGTTTACACCTCGGGTGTGCAGGAGTGAGTTACACATGTGCTGGTGCCAGCCAGGCTTCTGACAGAGCATTTGCCTCCTGAGGTGTCTTCTCCCAGCTTACCCTCAGCTCAGCTTTACAGACTCTATGTTAACTCGTGCATGTGTGCACCTGTACTTATTTCTTTAGATAATATAGCCCTTGGAGTTGCAAAGGGCATGAAGGATACCCTCCCCTACACCACCAGAAATAATTTTCTGAATGACTTTTTGGACAATTCTTTCTAATTTGAGAAAGGTGTGAATCTTGAGAAATCAAAGCTATACAGAGGTAGAGACAAATTAATACATCCAATTACATCATACATGGAAAAATACTTCGGTTTTAGCTACTGAAAATGCTAAATTATTTATAGTTTAAAAGGACACAATATTAAAATTCATTGGGGATTTAAAGTTTAATTCACTTGTTAGAGCTTTGTATGTAACTGCTGTTTTAAGACACCATGAAATATAAATGTACTTTATTAATAAAACTCTGGGGTTTTGTTTAAAAAGCTTGTGTAAGTTGAGTTTGGTTGCTTAAACATTAATGTGTAAAATGTCTAAGAGGTTGCTCTTGGAAAAAGTAACCCCTGTATTTGAAAAACTAATGTCACTAGGGCAGTAGATAGCAAGGAGCTGGTGTCATCACTGCTTAAATTATCTTCTGTAGCACTTGGTGTAAAATACCTATGACTAATGATCTGTAGCACCACTGCTAGTACAGATGTCACATCTGCCCTGTGGTAATTTAATTTTTCTTCCATTTACCACATGTATAATTGCTTTGCCTTGTTGCCCAGAACTCCAGCCTCAGCTTAGTTTTAACTTTAAATTCTTTTCCCTTGACATAGTATTCATGTTTTACTTCTGCCTTTACAGCTTATGCTTAGCAGCTTGTTTTTTCTAAATACGAGTTTGGGTCTGAGTTGGGTTTCAGCATTTGTGAAATTCTGAAAGCAGGTACACAGGTCTTGCACGTGTGAGGAAAACATTTGGTGCTGTAAAGATGTGTCTTGCTTTAAATCCCAATTTGATAATTAAGTAGCATCTTCATTGTGTGTTTAAAATACTGTTTAACATTAGTGTTGTAAGCTTTGTTTTTGTGCACATGTTCATCCTGTTCCATTCTTTCATTTGCTTTTAATTCTGCTAATTTTTAAATTATGTCCTTCGCCCTTGCCCTAGCCTCTACTTAAGGATAATGGTGAACCACTTCACCCAGGAGGAGCATCTTCTGCCTCTTCCTGAGCAGGACCTGGTGAGATATATATTGGTCCTGACCCACAGGAATGAGTGTTAAACCATGCAGCTTCTTACTGGCAACTCTGTGTTTCACTGATGGCACTGCTTACCTGTGAGAGCATTGCTGGTGTCAAGAAGAGCTGGAGACAAGGCTGTGATGAATGGTCCAAGCTCAGTGTAGTTGGGTAAGCAGGGACATGCTCTGAAGCCACACTTGTGTCACTGATATAAATGTAGGAGCCCTGACAGCCCCGTGCCTCTGCCTGGTGAGTTGTTGTGGTGGTAGAGCAGCCTGCCCAGTCCTACTTGGAGGAGGGCTGTGTGCTACTGGTGTTTAACAGCTCACTAAGAGTTTACAGATACTATTTATTAACACGTGCTGAAGTAGTTTTCATTTTGAACTGAACACTAAGTTGTTTAATTTATGATTAGGATTGCTGTATTGGAAGAGAGCAATTTAAAATTTGAAACAGCTTTTAGAGTTCCACAGTCAGTTTTCAAATCTTGTCACACTAAAAAATTAATTATAACTGTAAGTACTCTGTATGCCCAAAGGCCTTGGGTCAATTTTATGGTTTTATAATCCTATTTTTTTAATTTTTAAGATCTCCAGCATGACTGCCACTTCTACAAAGCGAACGGGGGAAAAATCATGTATCTGCATTTCATTTTATTGCTGTCTGACGTACTGCTAGTTAAAAAAACCCCTGAGCAATAATAGGGCTTGAGTTCTATTTTTGGAATGGTGGTATTGCATTGTGCTCTTAATAGAACCTTTTTTTAGAGCTGAGAGTTGTATGCTAGTGGGAAAAGCCTGTGACAGCATGAAGAGATGATTAGTATGAGTGGTACCAGTTTTTATTATACTTCACTAAAAATGCCTTTATGGATGGGTTGAAATTCTAGCTCCTCAGTGCAGCTATTTTAAGGTAATGGTCATGTTTCATTATATAAGAAATCATCAAGCCCCTGCATTTAATGAGAAAAATATCATTATATCCCAGATTTCCTGGACAGCTATAACAGCATGATTGCACCTCAGCAATACCTACATGTACAGCACTTCCTTTTTCAGTAATGGATTTAATCTGATAGATACATTTCACTAGTGATGTATGTTAGTACAGCTGGACTCCAGCTGGGTTGAAAAGCAGAGAGGAACATGAGCTTGAGCTCAGATTGTTAATAAAATAGTATAATAACTTTTCTTTACACTTTAAGGAAAGCTTATGTCAATTATGTTGATGTATAAAGTAAAGGGACATGTGCTATACTGGAACATTTTTTCTGGAAAGCAGCAGCTGAACTAAAAATATGTGCTTGGCAAGGCTTTGTGTGAGGGAGGGCCCTCCATTGCAGAGGATTAATTGTTCATTTTATCCAGAACACTGCTACAAATTAAAAAAAATTAATAATAGAACTGTGTTTATAGTGTCAAATATTACTAAAAAAAATAAAGGAGAAATTGCCCCTCAGACCATGCCAGGTATTTTGTTTATTTTCAAGAAGTTGTTGGAAGGGAAACTTAATGAAAACATTTTTTCCAAAAATGTAAATTTGACAGAAATTCACCATCAGAAAGCAGTGCCTGCATTAGTGGGTAGTAAAAGTAGAAAGTGTTTTGAGGGGTAGACATATGCAGTTGCACCAGCTTTGTTTTAATATTTCATATAAAGGAAGAAGATTGCTTAGTGGTTTTGCTAGCATGTAGTTGTGCCATTAGATGCAAGAAACTTCATACAGTATATGGGTTTGTCCATCTTTTCTTTCATAGGGTGCTTTGACCATCTGTATGGTCATTTGTGAGGTTGGTTTTTGCGCCTTCTCAAATGGATCTAATTGTTACAGAATAGGTGAGCTTTGAAACCAGCCGTGGCTTGGCTGAGTGCCTTTGTAGTTCAGATAGCCATATGCATAGCTAAAATAACTTGTATTACTTGGTATGGCAGAGTTTAAAGGCTTGTACATGATTCATCTTAGTTGTTAAAAAGTAGCCCTCTTCCCTATTGGAAGGTGTGTTCCAGTTCATGGGCTGTCATGGTTCCACTTCAGAATTCATTCTTGCAGTGAGTTGCTGCCTCTTGTGTAGCTGCATTGATCCATAGCTAAAGTTGTGTTCATGACCTGTTGACTTGTTCAAAAACATCTTCAACATGGACTGACATGGCGTTGGTGTATAATGAGCACTTTATTGGTTAGACCAGTAGCTTTTAGTATTTAGTGTTTGTAGATGCTGTTGAAACTTTCAGAACTGGGGGACTATTTTCCAAAAAGTGCTGTTGAAGTGCTCTTGGCTCAAGGAGTTAGAATTATGGCTGGAGCCAAAAACGTCAAGGTTTTAATCAGAACAAGTAGATTAAGGCCAGCAGAGCAGAAAGAAGGGCTGGAACAGTAATGGTTTGTTTCTGTTCAGCTCTGAGAAACACCTCCATGAGCAGGTTATTCAACCAGCTGCATCTGCATCTACAGTCACACGGTGTGTGTGGAGAAAGGGCAGTGTCAGGGATGCTCATGCAGCAGAGCCGTGTGGGAGTTCCTGGCAGCAGAGGGCAGCCGCAGGCAGTGCTGTGCAGCTGTGGGATCCATCCTGCCCGAGCTGTGCCTGGAGCCACAGGCTGGCAGTCTCGCTCCAGCTCTGCGGTTGTAAATGCTGCAGGCTGATTGAACGCATGCTGCTTCTTGATATCTGACTAAAATAGAAACACTGGGGTGTGGCTAGCACAGGTTCTTCCCGTGGGAACATTTTGCTATATTTCATAAACAAGGTAAAGTTTGGATGTTTTGCAAACAGTTTCTCCGGATTGGGTCAGTTCGGGCTTGGCCAATTGGGCCTAGGGGGAGGTCTCGGGCTGACCAATCTGGGGCACTTCTGTAGACTCTATATATATGGAATTCAAAACAATAAAGTTCCTTTTCTCCTCTCTTTCCTTGTCTGAGAACTTGGGTCAGTCCTCAGCTAGCCGCTCAACAGCGACACTGGGGTTTTGGAAAATTTGATTTTATAAAAATTGCAGATCTCTCTTAATAATTTTCATGTTAATTTATAACTTTTTTTGAGAACTACTTTCAGGTTTTAATTTGATCACCTAATATATTTTAAAGTTTCTTGAATAAATTCAGGTCTCTTTAAAATCTGTGTGGAATGCAGAATGTATATTACAGTAATTTCTCTTATGTACATAAGCAAATGGAAAACTTGGAGAAAAAAGAAAATGGTAGGAATTAGAATTTCACCTTGAAATGGTACTTTCAAGCCTCTGAGTTTGAAAGTAAGTGAAAGTCTTAGTCAATTCTTCTTTGAATTCTACAGTAGTATTTTCCTAAATATTCTTTAATGTGTCTCTAATGCTGACAGTGAAACCCATCTTATAATGACTTTGCTACTACTGAATAATGAAAGCCCTACATGAGGCTGTATTTGTCTTCTTTCTTTTCAGCTGTGGTTATTTTAAGAAAGTAAATAGCTTGGATGATAGAAAAGCATGGTGGCATTGGAAAATGATGATTATCAAGGTGGATCTAGTGATCCCTCCCGTGGAAAGTCTTCTAGTAGTGATTCACCATCATGACATGCCTTCGTCTGAGCAATGAGGAAGAAAGCTCTAAAGATCTGGATCTTTCTCTCTCTTCATCAGCTTTCAGAATACTAAGTTACTTCACCAATTTGCTGTATCTTTGATTTGTTTTCTTTGATTCTTGCCAGGTACCCTCTTGGCTTTGGCACCTTAATTTGATTGGAAGGGTTGAGGGGAGCAGGCAGGGAAAAGAAAGAGGAAAAAGAGAAAAGAGCCTCTCCCTGCATGTGTGAATTAGCCATCAGGTCATGCCTGATAGCTATTTGGGATTCCTTGTGTTTGAGGTGAAGTGATACTTTTATGGAGCAATGTATATCCTCTGCACAATTAATTGAAAATATCCTCCCCAGCACAGGTACATGCTCATGCCTGAAAGGGCTATTGTTAAAATGTGAATGAAAGAATTACTTGCAGCTAATAACATTCAGTAATGAAGTTTATGTAGCGGAACTCATTAATGGAGAAAAAATGTCTGAAAACCAGAAATCATACTGAATTACTAAATTTGCACATTTCCCATGTGACTGGAATTTCAGCAGCACTGCAATTTCTCAAAGCAAAATCAGATTCAAATTTTGGACTCAGGCTGAAAGCGGAGATATTAAGTATGTTGCAGTATTTCGGTAAAACCTCATGTTCTTGGAAAGCAGAATTAGGAGTTCAGGGAATTACCTGCACCTGTAAACAAGAGGTTTTGGTAACAAAATAGTGTCTCTAGTTTGAGCTGCTACATTTTTCTGTCTCTAAGCACTGTTATCTGGGCAGCAGAAGAATTGGTGAAGAGTGGGAAGGGGTGAGGGCATTGGACAAGGAATCCCCCAGAATGGGGAAGGACTTGGTGTACTGATAGATTCACTGGTACTTTTTTTGTCATTTCCTCTAGAGGTGCAGGGATGTGCTCCCTCATCACCTCTCCCTTCAGCTAATAATGGCTTTGTTTTCTTTTCACTGATAGCTCCGCTGAATTCCATTTCTAAACTGGGAGAGTAGGTAAGATTTCACATCAGTCTTCTCAATTGATGGCCATGCCCTCGGGTGTCACACTTGTCATCATGTAAGCATGATCCTGTTTGGCTCATAAAAACAGACCAGTACCATCAATATTTAAAGCAAATGGTCTTTTTTTTTTTTTTAACAGAGATCTGTTTTTTTTTGACTGCTGCTGTCTTATCCCTTAAAAAGGGTGCTCTTACAGAACCAGTAGAAAGCTGAAGAAGCCCTGTTCAGTGCAAAATAAATAGTCTCCTTTATTCAGTATTCTTTCATGAAGAAAAATATAATGATCTTACATTTCTTGACTTTAGGCTGCCAGTGTAATTGATTCCAATAATGAATATTCCAATTGTTTCTGCATATGAGTATGAAACACTGCAAGTTCTGTCTTTTTTCCCAAACAGGAGAAAAACAAAGACTAAGTTTTTTTCTATGGTGATATTTGCAGTATGCAGAGTGGTTTAAGAAGAGGGGACACAAACACCAAATTACTGTGGTATCTTAACACCTTTTGAGTTCTACAAAGCAGAAATGTCAGAGTGTTTTTTTACAAAGGTAGCAGTACATCCCATTAATAACGATAGCCTGGTGAGAAAAAACAGGACTTTGAATTGAGTAAAACACATTAAGAAGATGTGCAGTTTTGTGGTTTCCATCAGAATAAAAACAAGACTTGATAATATAATGAATTCAGAGGAGTTTAAGAGTAGTCAGCAGTGAAGGGATTAGGATGTTCACATGACCTGTGAGACTGGGTTGGATGGGAAAAAGACTTCTCTTGAGGCAGTGCTTCAGCTCTTCAACAAACGATGATGTGAACATGTGGGAACTCATGCACTATCTTGGACCTCAGGTTTTTGTTGGTTTCTTTTCCCCCCAAAAAATGTGATTACAGTGTAGGTGTTCTTATGCTGTAAGAACAATGTTCTTTCGCATGAATATATATTGTAGAAAGTGACTTCATGCCTTTTACCTCAAGTGCTAAGCTGTGATTAAAGATGTAACTGTTTTAATGAAAGCCATTGTGCCATGATTGGATACACAATGATAGGCTGCTTTTCTTTGTTGCATGGGAATAAAAATAAATGCATAGGGGTGGGGATTGAAATTTGCTTTTTTGTCTTAAGAAACATTCAGGAAAGGTTTGCAAGATGGTGAAAGGTAAAAATGATGAAATCTGTTTGCTCTATAGGCTTAAGCTGGAAGGAACTGGTCTAGGGATTTTTTGGGAGATAAATACACAGAGCAAAGTGTGGTGCTAAAACCAAAACTGTTGAGTAATGTCCTATTCCTCATAATTGTTCTTTCCATAAAATAACTAGCATGGAACTGGCATGGGAATTGGTTTTATAAATAGTTCTCATGAAGTTGCATGAGAAGTGAAGCTCTTGAAAATTCTGATTAAAGAAAAACAAAAAAGGAGGGGAGCACTGGCTATGCAAAACCCCTCTCCTTATCAATTACCAAGTAAATATTCAAACTTTAAAGAGTGTATTTGTTCTATAAGATCTTCTGAGATCTGTGTAACAGTGGAAGTCCTGCCTTTTGTAAGAAACAGTGTGAGGTGAAGGTATACAGCATCAGTTGGTTGGTCTTTCTTTTTCTCTGCCTGAAAGTCAAATTTAGGCTTTTATGAGGACAGACTGCAGAAAATGAAAAGGGTGAGGTGTTTATATAACCGCCTTGTCATTACAGCTCTCTGGGGCATATCAGATTGGGTGTATCTTGGCTACTGTACTAGCATATGTAGCTGAAGGGCATCCATGGTAAAATAAAAGACAGTTTTATCTCCAGAAAAAGCTAAGTTGCAATATTTCTGGAAGGATATGTGTTTAAAAAACAAAAAATTAAAAAAATAGATTGCCCTCTGTAGAGATACACAAATGCAAAAAAGGAGCAACAGCACTGACAATTCTCCAGTTAGAAATTAGTAGGAAGCAGTGTCAGGGTTCCACAAAGACTTTTGCAGATACACTTTACATGTGTGGAATCTACACATTTGCTACTTTCCAGGAATTCAGGAGAAATTAAATTGGGCTCTAAGTTTCCTGTATATGGAGGGTGGCAGGGCACATTCCATGATACTGAATACTAGTACTCATTAGTGCCATCAATTTTGCTTATGCAAATGTATCCTACTTACCATACTTTCAGGTCATCCTACTCCTTCTGTGGAACAAAGTTTAAAAATGCTGGTCTAAATCTATCCAGGACTCCATCACAAATATTCAGTTGCCAGAGACTTTAATAGGAATGCCTTAAATAATTCAGATAGTGGGAAAGTCAATGTTACTAGTTCACTCATCTTTCTGCAGAATGAGGAGAAATACAGTAGATGCATAATATTGCTCTTGCTGACAAATAGATTTGAAACGTAGTCTAAAATCATGTGCTGTACCATGTATGAAATGCAGTAATGCTTTATGTGCATGCATTGGTATCCCGCAGTGAATCCTTTCTATTTATTTATTTATTAAATTTAGACACTGAAATGAAATAACAAATTTGTAAGTGGGCCTAGTTCTTTGCTGTTTTAAGCAGTTATGAATAAGGAAGAAGAAAATTCTTAGTGTTCAGAAAGTGTTCATTCCTTTTGCTGTCACTTTACAAAAATAAACTTGCAAAGAGATTGCAGCAGCTAAAGAATCAGTAATGAATAATAGATTCTTCTTTCCCCAGTCTCTAACATCTACGTGTAACGAGCACATCAGTGCCTAAAAGACAACAATTTATGTTTTGCTTCCCTGTGTTGTAGCTTTCTTTTCATCAGGCCTTGGGAAATGTGGGCAGCTTCTGCATTCTGCTGTTGGAACTCTCTCTGTGTCAGGCTGGTTAGGGCTGACCATTGGGTGGGATTTACAGTTGCCCTGTTCATCTGTAAACACACATTCTCCTGGAAAGCTAGTGCAAGGTGGCAGGGAATGTTAAATTACCTGTATCCTGCTTTAAAAGGGTGGGGACAAATAGGTCCGTCAGCAGCTTAATTTATACTTAAATCTTTGTGACTGTATTATTTGCTCATTCTGCAGCGAGCTTTAACCAGGACCAACAAATGCAAAAATACTACTACTAATAATATAATGCTTAATATTCTGTGGTGGTTATTAATGTTTTTTCACTCATTGTTTAACTGATGTGCCTAATGTCTTTCTTCCAAAGCTGTGGTAATGGTGGCAGTGGCTTGTTTAGCTTTTCCTCCTAGAGACTGCTTTTTATTTTACATTACAATGTTCTGAGCTGCTTTTGTGTTGGCTGTAGTTTAACTGCGAGTAATTCAAATAAAGTTTTTATTCTCTGGTATCTTCTGACTTATGTGAAATATGTTTTCTAATATGTGTGAATTTGTCTTGTAAAACTGAAGGCTTTCATTGTTTTCTTTTTTAGCTAAAGTAATGATTCAGTTTAGTTTCTATTTTTGAAGGATCATTTAGGATTTTAATGAGTAAAATCTAAATTAGAATTGAGCATGTTTTAATTTGTTTTCCTTTCCCTCTGAATTACTTCCTGAGAGCTATACAATTTTAGCATAAGGAATTATCAATATTGTGTATTTTGACTGAAGCTGATGGGGAAATTGCATTTGTATGGCTACTGCATGCAATGTAAAATGTAAACCAACTTGCTTCTTATTTCTGTAGATACACAAGAAGTTTGTTTTGGTTTCACGTTCTGTCCTGGATTTGCTTTGTGCCCTTGTATAAATAGCTTCATACGTTTGCTGCTTTATTTCTCTCTGTGGAATGGGAGACCTGTAGCAGGGTATCAGGAGAAATATATAGAATATTCTTAATTGCCTCAATGCTTTAATTATTATTGGAGTGAAAGGCAAGCATGCTGCCTGTGATATCAGTCTGCTAGTAGTATCTCAAATGATAGTCAGAACAGAAATTTAATATATTATATAAATTATATATATTTCCATCCAATATCTGATATTAGAGTTAGATGTTTACGATGAACAAAGAGACAATTTATTTGCAGATATGGTGTGCCACTCATGTTCTGTCTTTCACCTAGTTAGGGTCCATGCCCTCCATATGTGACTGATTCTTTATGGCTTTAACCAGAACTGAGTCTGAGCGAAGTTAGGCTTGTTAGTAAAAAAATTGTGCAAATTAGTTCAGTGACTATTGCAAGTGTTAAGCATACACACCAAAAAAATGTTGCAGACAACAACTTACATTTTTGAAAGTTGAATAGGTTGGGTACTTTGCTCTAGCTGAAATTATAGTTTCTTTCCTGTGAATACGTGTGCTGGTGGGAATCAGTCTGACTGAAACAGAGTACCAATAAACTTGTTTTTCTGCTTTCAGAAACCTCCCAAGAAAATAATTTAACACGGTATTTTGCTTTGTACTAACTTTCTTTTCCTTGAGACATTTGTTTATTGTTTATTAAAAGGCAATCTATTTAAAAACTTGAAATGCACTCCATCTTAATCAGTAAAGTTTTCTCCCAGAACTCTCTGCAAATGATGCAAGCATCATTAAGCCCCATTAAAATAATTCTATTTAGAATAAGTCTTCAAAACAACTGAAAATGGAAGCAGGAGAGATATTGATTAGTGTACAATGCAGTGTTTGAATGTGTCTGTAAACCATTATATCCTATTCTGCTGGAAAAGCATGTTTTTAGTTGTTGATGATGTCCTCTTCTAGGTTTGTGTAGAGCTATTTGGAAGATGCCTGTGCCAGTAAACAAAAGCCTTCCTCCATCCTTGAAGGATAATAAATTACATCCACAAGCACCAGGCAAATTGCCTGCTAGATTACCTTGTGTCTGTGCTGATCCCTGATGATGTAGGCAGTAAGAGCCCACTGATTGTGCCTGGGCTGATTGCAGCTAAGTAAAGGATTGCTGTGCTACTGCTTCCTTTGATGTCTGCCTGGTTCTCCCTCCCAAATGCACACTAGCTGCTTCTACCAAGCTTCTACCGAGCTAGGCTAAAATTCAAGTACTAGGAGCTTGGTATGGGAAGCAGGGAAAATAATGCAGAATTTGTCCCTCAAGGGATGGAGTAGGGTATTTCCCCCAGTGTCCTGCATAGGTGTCCCCGTTCTCAGTTACAAATGACTACAAAATGTGGAGAAACTGGGTGGGGCACTCTAATTTGGTTTTACGAGGAAAAGGTGTAAGGGAGGAATATCACGAGGACTGAAGGAGATACAGAAGTGTGCTGAGGTTCTGAAAACGTCCCCCTTTTCTCTGGTTTAGTCTATATGTGCAGAAGGGAAGGGAGAGGAGCGGGTGGGTGTTTAGGAAGTGAAGGAAAGAAGAGTGGAAAAGAGTCCAGACAGACCTCAAGATACCTGTTCATGTAAGGACAAGGTTTTGAAAGAAGTCTTCTATCACTTGTGCTCTTGTGGTGTCAGGCCAGCCAGCTCCAAATTGTGTTTGGCCCAAACCCAGTACAGAAATAGCATAAGTGCCCAGCTCTATGAAAGTCTGCTTTTGAAAAATTGTATGAATGCCTGCATCACAATTTTCTTGGAAGCTCATGGTCTTAGACTTGAAGTGTTCTATACTATTTTCATGCCATGCATCTTGCTGATATGGTACCTGATGGGATTTAGAAGCAGCTGGAATTTTATCACATGCTGCATCTCTCTGCACATTATGGTTTGCAGCAACTGGGAGGGTTTAAAGAAGGGCTAACACCAGTTTAGTCTTTTTTGTAAGTTTCATTATGTTGAAAATGCCTGTAATTTTTCTAGTCAGAAACTAGATTTTTGTATTTAGTTTTTTCCCTGTTTTGTGTTTTTCATCACTGCCACCAACCAACAGAACCAAGTTGATGAATGCTTATACAATGCAAGACATTGAAACACACAGATAGGAATCTGCAAAACTAAAGTTAAACCAGACAGTTGTATAATGCTACAGATGCTGGCAGACAGGATATGCAATATTGAGCTAAGACCATCTAGTTACTTTTTTTTTAAATTTATTTTTATTGATATCTTCTCCAGCAGTTGTTTTTGGCCTGAAACCACTTTTCTGCCAAATTAGGTCTTTCTTTTGTATTCTGTGAACACTTAATATTTTGTTCCTTTTTTTCTCTTACCAGTTTTCTGAAATAACTTTTTTTTCCATTCTTTTAATTGAAAAGGTTATGCTTTAATTTATGGCACTTTGGAGCTCACTTGAACGAGCATTTGAAGTTCTGGAGTATGAACTGCATGTTCTCTGGCTGCATACAGCTGCAGCCTCTTTTTTTTTTTTTTTTGCCTTAATAAGAATAAGTTTACTTTTAAAGTATTCTTAATACCTCTACACATCTTACAGCTTTTTGCAGAGCAATCAAAGTTTTTAAGACTTTTGTCCCAAGAACAATCTTGAAGTCTGCGTAACTTCTTTCTTGAAGCTTGTTCCTAAGTGGTTGTAACATGTATCCAAGCTCTGTCGCCCTATATGAATTTTGTGTAGCTTAGCTATTCCCATTGGCTTAAGGAGGTCAGACATTTTAGAATATGTTAGTGGCTCCTGCAGCAAATTAATGAAAGCATATAGAATAAAAAGAGCAAATAATTGCTGATTAACCAGAACATTATAAAGACTAAAGATGTCTGTGTAATGGTAAACAATATTTTGGTAGGTCAGACGAGTGCCAGGTTCGAGTGGTCACCTCCATAAAACAGAAGATGGGGACTGGGAATGGAGTGATGATGAAATGGATGAGAAGAGTGAGGAAGGCAAAGCTGCTGTTTCTCAGGAAAAGGTACTTTCTGTTTGTGCCAAGACATTTACATTCTGCAAGATATTCTGTCTCTATGTTAATTCTTAGTATTTTTGGATCTTTATTGCATAAAACTGCATAGCTCATCTCTCACTGTATTTGTTTTCCAGTCACGAAGAGTGAAAGAGGAGGAGAATACAGAGGTAAAAATGTCTTTATCAATTTTTTTTCTTCCAGGCATTTGAGTGAAGGGATTTCTTTTCCATGTATGCTGTTAAAAATGTGAATTGAGGTGGGAGTGTTGTTCTGCAGCCTTGTATGGCAAGTACTTGTGAGACTAGAGCTTTATGCCATTGTGCCTGCAACAATGAACTTGAGCACACGGGATAAGATGGACAGGAATTTAAAAGTCATGTTATATTTGTGCCCTGGAGAATTCATGGAGATAAGTAATATGGCTGTTTTTAGTGAATCTTTATAACTGGATCACACTAATTGTTGTCTTTATCAGAGTAATGAAGGGTGTGTTGGAGTAACCAGAACATCTCCAAATAATTTTTTCTTCCTAGGATTTATAACATGACATGGAGCTTATAATTAACATATTTCCTTCCATACACAGTAAAATAGTTCAGTACTGAAGCATATTAGATGAATTCAGAAGAATAAAATACCATATAGAATTTCATGACCCTATGCTGAGTGTGGGAAGCATTGCTGCTATAAAAAATTGTTTAGTAGGATTATGTCATACAGACTAAATGGTCTTTTAAAATTGTCTGTTCCGTGGATGAGTGACCCTTGCCACTTCACCTGCAATTTTAGATTCTCTGACTTCCATTGGTGTCAGAGGATTCTGAAAACCTAGCAGCTTCCTGCCAGATTTGGTCCTGTTAGCTCCTGTGATGACCCCAGTCTCTCCCTTGCAGACCTAATTTACACAGCGCTTCAGCATCTGAGATACCTTGTGTAAGCTGGGTGCAAAAAAAAGACTTTCATCACAGTCTTTCTGTCTTAGATGTTGGGAGTTCTACTGCTTGTAGAACTCATATATACTCATATATATAATCTGCTACTCAGTTTATACAGCTAACTCATAATAAAAATGTTAGTTTATGAAGGAGAAAAAGCATCTGCTGGATGTCTTCTGTTGATTTTTTGTTTCCTGAAATGCTCTAGAAGATGACTTGGAGCTAAGACTAGTGCATCTTGTCACTGTTCATGTGTGCCTCTTGGGTCTTTGGCATGCACATTCCTATACATTGACATAACATGTCTTCTGTTGAAGATGCAGAAATAATAGAAGTAGTTTATATGAATGGAAGGAATTTAATTGAAGCAGAAAAAAACCTGCTATCATTTTAGTGACTGCGATAAATAACTTTCCAAGTATTCATTAATGTTTGCTGAAAATACACAGACAAAAATATGGATCTTGTGTAACTTACTGTTAAGTAGCTGTGATATAGAAAACTGTCGATGAAAGTGTCATGAAATTTGTGATGCAAGTCTTTATTTTGGGAAGAGTTTTGAACCCTTTGTAACCTTTGAACAGGCTGTTCTGTGAGTGGTGACAATATGCCAAGCTGGGTATGAAATCATAGTAGGGTAGATGAGCCCGGTGCACTCTGTATGTAGGATAGACTTTTGCTTGAGACTTCATACAAGTTTTAGTTGAGAGCTGGGGAAGATATCACAGTGTGAGGGAGGAGTGATAATGTGAAAAATATCAGTGTTCCTGATTTTTCTCTGTGAGAGACATTCTCTGAGCTGTGATACCTGCTTTGATATGCTACTAGTTCCTTGCATATGGGTAGATGTAAGACTTCCTTAACAACCAAAACTGCTACACAAAAATAATGTGAGTAGCAGTTTGGTATTCTCACTGTGTACATATTATTTAATAGATTATTGGTGCTTTGATGCAAGGTGGATTATAAGCTGCTTTATATGCTCAGTGCTTTAATGCAGGCCTTATCTATTACTTGATTCTCTGTAATAGAAATATGGCAACTTCACTGGTATCAGCTAAATTTTAGACTGCGTACTGAAAGTGTTTAAAGGGTTTCTGAGAGTTAGAGACTGTGTTAAATATGCTGTGCTAACTTCAAACTGTTAGCATGGAAAGTTTTTTGTGATTTTTTTTTTTCTTTTGGCATCCTTTACAAGATGTTTTGCCTTTTTCTCTAATAGTCTCAGCCTGCTGTTAGTGAGGAATATAGTGAAGTTCCATGTGCGGTGAATCTTGTCTTAAGATTAAGGTAAGAGATTCTTCTATTTATTTATCTGTATTATCTTGATCTCCCTCATTAATTTCATAGGGTTAACATAAAGTTAGGGCTGAAGTCTGTAATCTCCCAGTATGACCAGTATGGATAGTGTTTCTGTGACTAATTGCTGTCTTTTAATTGCTTACTGAAATAGTGTAAAATGAAAAGCAGAATATGAATGTGTCTTCAGGCTAAGTGTACCCTTCATTAAGTATTTTCTTTCTTTTTTTCCTTATAATGCAGAATCACAGTGAGAAGTTTTTAATGAGTTTCTTTCACACTTCAGCAGTCAGCCTCTGACAGAAATAAACCATAGTTGTATTACAAGTTGCCTTCTCAAAATGTTTTTCACTGGCAAGTTTGATCAGCCACTGTGGAGAAGTGATGGGTATTATAGAAAATGGATACAAATATGTTGTCTGTCTTAAATTTGTACTTAGTTAAGATGAGTCAGATTACCTTTAATTTAAACCAGTTTGTAACTAAGATTTGAATTGCTTAATTATGCAGTCTAGTTCTTGGATAAAACTGTATTTTTCATATGAAACTTTGATAGCTTTTTACATGTATGATAGCTTTTTTATGTCTTTTCTTAAAAAACTTACTACCACTCACTTTAAAACTTTCATACATCCAGTTTGTGTTGACAGGATATCTATGAGAAGTTGTTGTAAATTCCTAATTTCTGCTAATGAGAAAAGTTAAATGTTAGTTTTTTATGCTAACGAAAAGGTAAGAAGTCAGAAATAATTAGAAAATTACAACCAGTGTGTTAGGAACAAATACCAGATTTATGCATAACAAATAGCTTTAAAATGGTAACATCAAAAATCGTTTGCGTCCTCATTTCAGCTGTTAGTAATCAGAAAAAAAACCCAAATACACAGAATGAGTGCCAACTTTCAAAATTTATTTTCTTCCCTTTTCTTTCACTACTTTTCTAGTGACAGCTGAAAAAAAAATTGAGCGGCTGCCAAAGGTTGTTTACAAAATGGAGGATTAATGAATTTTATTGTGGGGATAGGAAAGACTTAGAGATTATTTGGAATCATTTTAGTTGTCCAATTTACATAAGTGCCAAGTTATGCTATCAATATTCCTTTTCATCTCTCTGCTGGCAGGTAGATGAAACCATTTGCAAACAGACCAATTTGCACTGCTGTGTGGATGTACCAGTGAGGTGCTTTGGGTATTTATAAATTATGATGAAACCTAGAGAGTGATTAGCTTCTACCCAGTTACTTGCAGTGTTGGCATATTTAGAGGGCAAACATTTTAGATCTGCAAGTATAGAGAAACATCAGGGATTATGTTTTCAGTTTTCTGCAGCTTCTAAGCAGAAGTGAAGGAGGACTGATCCGTCTGAACTTTTCAGTTCTTTTTAAGGATCCTCTTTAATTCATGGGTGGAAAAAATTCCCTCTCTCTGCTGTCCCTGAAAGCAAGTCTGTAGTAACTAGATTAATGTCTTATGTTTATGAAAGTCTAGGTGGTTATTGGTAGAGAGGGAAGGAACAAGAATTTCAACTTGAGGAATCAGTTTTCTTTAAACAGAAAAAAATAGTGTTGAATAGCAGATACACTCTGGAGCCTCGGAACACTTTTGGCAGTGTCTTGAGAAAACCAAAAATCTGATGTGTAATTTTGCACTGAGTTTTGTTAATTTAACTGTCCTGCTTTGGAGGGAAGAATGCTCTGTGTGCAAACCTCTGTCCCCATGTAAGCTCTGGCTGTGTCCTGTCTCAGTGGCAGGAGGTGGGCAGAGTTAGAAATTTTTGCACAGGCTTTGCTTCTGGAAGCCTGGCATGTGAGAAGGGTCAGAGGTAGCACATGAGCAGTGTGTGTGTGTTTGCGGGGAGCATGCGAGTGCAGGCTGTACTAAGTAGCACACTTTTCTTTTGGCTGGCACTTAGTGAAATGCCTTTTTGACCATGAGGGCTACAAG
This sequence comes from Entomyzon cyanotis, assembly GCA_024500445.1. NCBI lineage: Eukaryota > Metazoa > Chordata > Aves > Passeriformes > Meliphagidae > Entomyzon > Entomyzon cyanotis. The sequence goes on along the minus strand of JAKEPQ010001027.1, from coordinate 8,244,250 downwards.
CTCCCTGTATCTCTGCCCAGCAGTGTAGAGTCAGAGCTAGCATATAGAATTTCTTTATATTTGCTAATTTAAAGGCAAGAGGTATTTTGGAACATTCACCAGAGTCAGCCACTGGCTGACTATATATATTGTCTTAGCAAGGTACCTTTGATAGTGCTTGAGTTGTGCTTCCTCTTCACTGATCCTTTCACTGTTGAGATTTTGTCATGGAAGTTGATGCAAACATGTAGAGCTTTTTGGGCAGAAACAACTCAATATGAGGCTCGGGAGTGTGGACCATAAGGTTTTAAGAGTAGTGTCTGTGGATTTGGGACAGGGCAAAGGGTAGGGAGGTGGACAACCTTAAAAAGGAGCAAGAGGGGCTGGGGGTGGTGGGGTGTGGGCAGGAAGAAAGTACTCCTCTGCTTTGTTCTTTTTCCTCTTCTACAGTGAGGCTACACTATGACAACCCATCGCATTTTAGATGATAGTTTGCATTTTTTTTCCTAGCAGTATGTTCCAGAACAAGGTTAATAGTACCCATAAAAATTAAAAATTACTTTCACAAAGGAGGAATTCTGGCAGAAGAATCAATGCATTTAAGTAATTCTTTACCTGGATGGTCAGGTTCTGTTATTTTTTTCCCCAGCAGAGCAGGGTTGGATTCATTCAGTAATTCAGTAGGGTGTGCTAAATTAACACCAGCTTCTGTTTACTGCAAATGCCTTGTTGTGTATCAGAAGCGCAACTCACAGTCTGAAATAATCTTTAAAGAATCCCATGGTACTCTTTATACAAGTGGTGGTATTTAACTCTCTTACTCCAGTTGGAAACCATCCAGACTAACTGATTTATTTGTCCTTAACTTACATTTAATACCTTTCTGTTTTCATAGTTTTCTCAGTGCAACTAACTTGTCAAAAGATTCTCTACTGTCAGAGTTGCTTCATCAGCTGGAGACAGCAATTTCCAATTTATTTTCTATCTTTTGTGCTATTGTGTCTTGGAGTACATTGCCCCAGAAGTGAAATTATCAGCAGTCTGTTTTAGGTAATTCCATGCAAAGCTCTTGAAAGGCTCTAGTATTAAATGCTTAATACGGGCCATTAGTGTTTTAGAGCTCAAGTGTAGTTAAGAGAGTGTGCTTGAATTTTGCAGTGAACTGAAAATACTGGTTCTTACTGGCTTGATCTGTTGCCACAGTGTGTAGTTCTGACCCAGACTGAGTGATTGTTATATTGAAATGCTGATGCCTCTGTGTCCTCAGCCTCAAGAGGAAGTGGTATTTGAGAGCAGAGAGGAATTAAATCTGTAATCCAAATTTTTTCCGGTAAGGCTGTGCACACCGCGTGTCTTGGCAGCAGACACTGCAAAGAGGGGCTGAAGGCAATTGTCTGTGATTTAGTCCTCCAACAGGATTGTTCACAGCACCAGGGAAAGGAAGTGGGGAGGAATTACCACCTTGATTTGAAATTTCCAATCTAACCACCAAGCTGTTACAGTTACAGATTTAGGAAGGTCACTGTTAGAGAGTTTGACTGCTTGGATTAATAACAGAAATATTTCATGTTAAATTAGGAGACTTGTTAGTGGTTAATAGTTAAGAATTGCAAATCACATGAAGCAATCTAAGGTGGTTAAATTAGCTCCTATGACAGGAAGATAATTTATTGGCAGTAATTTGGAATGTCCCAGGACCTAATTTAATACAGTTCCTGCACACTAGATGAATTAAGCCTATGGAAGAATGAAAGGGGCAAATGGAAATGTTTTACTGGCAAATTGGATGTTTCTGTCATTGTGTATCTTAGGCAGAATTGCCTGTAATGTCACTCTGTTATTTACATATAAATGTTTCTGTGTGTATTTGTTAGAAAAAACATTGTAACCTCTTTTAATATAGCTGGAAACAGAACGGCATTTGAGAAATTCTGAGGAATGTACCTTCTGGGGATCTGGACAGACACATACAAATCCAAGGAGTAGCTGGTAGCAGGTGCCACGCTGCAGCAGGAGAGTTGTTAGGACTTGAGTCAAATGTGATTTCCTGTGCATACCATAACACAGACAATGAGGTATCACTCAGCAGTCTGAGCACAAGCTCAAGTGCTAATCTTCCTGCTTTAGTGTTGGCCTTGTTTTTTGACATCTTCCTTACAAAATCAATTACATGTAAAGTTATAGGAAAAATGGATTTGGCTGGAGGTACCTAGAAGAGCTACTCCTGTGTTGATTAATACTTGAGTCTTAGTTTGTAGGACTAAAACCCCAAAAACTATAAACAAGCAAACCCCAAAATCTGTTCTGGTTAGAGATGGAATGAGTTTGATAATTGGCTTAGTACCATAAGTCAAAGTTCTTAATTTGAATTCTTTTTAATTTTTTTTTATTTTCTCCTTCTAGTTTTGTTTTGGTATCTTAAGCAAAAACTTCCATCATTTCTCTCTCTTTTGTAAGAAGTAGGGCTATCCTTCACCACGAATAGGTATTTCTCTTGTGTTTGCTATTAGAATGGCTTCTGTTATTAGGTGTATTTAGTGACAAAATCCACAAACTCCCAGCTGTGGAGTAGATTTACAGCTGTAAAGTAACAGAACTTCTCTATAGTCTGGGAATTGATCCAGTAACAAACATAACCAAATCATTTGCAGAATTCCTGAAATAAATGTACCTGTGATTACAGCCCTGAGTACTGTCCTATGTTTTATTCTGCCACCATCTCTAAGAGCTTGCTCTGGGAATCAGGGAGGTGTAGGGATGTGGTTACTGAACTGAATTTTATTTTCACAGCATGGAGATTTCATTTAAATAGTCTGTATAACCATGATTAAATCATGACTGAAATCAGTAAGGAGGAACTCTTGATTAAACTATTGATTCTAATCCTGGTTTTTCTTTTTACATCTGTTATTTCCTTCAAAGTTTGCTCTTTAAAAATGGTAAATTATGTATTTCTTATTTGCTACTTAGGGATGTTTTCATGTCTTGCTGTATTTTTATTGAAAATAAATTAAAACCTGAAAAATTAATTTTAATTATGACCTAAATAATCCCATATGCAATTCCTATACCATCATTTATTTAATAGAGCAATGGTGTATTTGTTGATCAAAGCAATTATTGTATGTAAAATTTATAATTATTGAGCCAGGAATCAATGTATTTTTTCTGCTTATTAACCTTAGGTTATCAAGAAGATTTGCATGTCTAAATATTTAGATGGAAGGAATTAGTCTTTTAACCTGCCCAGCTGTGGTTGTAAATCGTGCAGGCAATTGCATTTGGGGATGTTGCTGATACTAAAATTTTAAAATCACTAGAGCTTTTTTATTCCATTCTGACATTTTACGGCACTATTTACAAAACAAAAAAGAAAAGAGGAGAAACAAAAAATAACAATGAATCCGATGTACCACCCCCAAGCTTCTTTATGTTAAAGGAAACAATTTAAAGCTTGAATCGATCTCAGTGTTACAAGTAATTATATTTGTGTTATTAATGGCATGTACATTACTTTTCAACTGTAATAGGGCTTGAATTTTCATATCTCAAAACTTAATTCTAATTAGATATTCTTCTAATACTTTTAAAAACATTTTTCTTTACCTTGAGACCACGCTCTTCCATCTTCATCCATCTGCTCTAGAGCTGCCTGTGAATGTGGTGATGTAGTACATAGGGCAGGGCTGAAACCATTTGAAATTATTTTGTCTGTTCCCATTTAGTGGTGTGGTTCTCAGTCTTTCCACTGGTAGGGGTGTTTTGGGGCTGTATTGGCTCACTGAAAAGCAGACAGGTTTTGGTTGGTTGGTCTGTGACTTCCGATATTTTTGGGAGAAAGGCAAAATTTTAACAGAGCTAATTTTATTTATTCTGTTTTGCCGCACAAGGCAATTGTTACTGCTCCTCTAGTGGGACCAGTGAGTGGCCACAAGAGGTGCACTGGATACAGGTGGGACAAGAATTTAACATAGGAGCAGACTTTGCTGGTGAAGCTGATTTACAGTAAAGAGAAAGTTTGGCAGAATAACCAGATGAAACTTTAGAATATTTTAAAACAAGGCTTAGACTTTTTTTCCGTGCTTCCCACTCCTTTTGATAAGGTGGTCAGAATCAATGACTTTTAGATGGATGACATGAAGATTGTCATTATTTTTATGGTGGTTCAGATGTCTTCCTGGTTTACTTAAAAGTCTCCTTTGGTTCTGACAGTAATTTACTGATAGGTCATCAGGACTGTAAAACTCTGAGCCAGTGGCATTAAAAGGATGCAAACATCCAGGGAGTTTTTGATTCAACATGCTTAAAACTTTCTTTGATTTGAATAAAGTAATAAGTTTCTCTGTGCCTTCCCCTCAAAGCCTGTTTTGTGCACTGGGCACTTAGAAGGTTCTATTAAAAAAACCCCATATACCTGTAGAACTTGTTGTGAGTCTTTTGTCTTGATTTAATAAATGAAATCACTTTTCTAGAGCTCTATTCTGAAGCACCCCCAACCTCCTGGCAATGATTGGCCTTTCACGCTTTCTGATTTAAGGAACTGAAATTTTGCTTCAAGCATTGTGGTTATTTTTTAAAGCTGTACTTGAAGAATTTGTCACTGAAATAATAGGTTATAATCCCTCTCCTTGTGCACCAGGCATGCAGAAGCATACAAAATAAGGCTTTGCGTGCTTAATCTCTAAGTTGCTCTGGTGTTTCTTATCAGTCAGGCGGATTATGTATCATTTCAGTCATGCAGCTAATGCAGGTTTGACTTCCCTAAAATGGGCACTGATCAGTAATACTGGTATCAAGACATAGAGACATCTTTCAGAGGTACACTCGGAGTGGATAAGTTGAATTGTAGGCAAATCCAGAAAGGCAACTGTATTTTACACAATGCACTGTAATGCTTAACAAACCGATCAAATTATGTGCACATTGTCCCCTCTGTTATTGAAATGCTCTCTCTGAATACTTCCAGGTGATTTATTTTTAACAATTCTGATTTTATCTGTACTTAATTTCAGTTCTTTCTAGGAAAAAGTCTGGTTTAGATCACTTCTGGTTTCAACCAAGCATTGAAATTTCACCACACTAATAAATTCTAAGTATAACTGTGTTCTGCCCTTCCTTGTATTTCAAGTACTTGTTAAAAACTGATGCTTTTCAGGAGTTAAATCTTTACCATTGCTCTTAAAAAAACTTCAGTGCTACTTCAGGAATAATTTCAGAGGAAAAAAACCTATGATCAATAATGCCATCTCTGCAGCAAAAAGCTGATAGCTCTTTGCTGAAGTTATTCCCACCTGCTGATATATGAGAGCAGGTAGGAAGTGTGAACCTCAAAAAAATGATGCAAGTGAATACTGCTTTTTGCTGCCTTTGCAGTGAAATGAGTCACTGATAACTGAGGCTAAAAAATATTGTTTCAGAATTTGCTGCTTGACTTAGCTGGAAATGAACATAGCAAGTCAAAAAATAGAAGTGCTTTTAATGTTCTGATTTAGCTTCTGGCATCAGCAGCTACAGAAAGATATAGATATGTCTAAAATGTCTCTAGTTCTAACACTTCTTTGTCATGATATGTAGACTTGGGGCTGTAAACCAGTGGATTGAGAGAAAGGACTTAATGTATATATGTCACTTCTAAAATGTTAAACGTGGTTTTGCAGACTTGCATATATGTTTTCTTGTTTCTGTTTCTTGGCATTTTCTTCTGTGACACATTTTCTTAGTTTCACTATAATTTCTCATCCATTTCTACAAGACTGAAAGCACTAGTTTCTTTTGAGTCTTAAGCAAGTTTGGCCTATCAGCTATGGATAGAATTGCTGTAAAGACCTTTCCTGAGGGAGGAGCTGTCAGCTACTTGGGCAGTGTTCCCAGCTGGTCTGATTGTGGAGCTGTTCCTCCACTGTCCAAGTGGAGCCTTGGACAGTGTTCCTAGCTGGTCTGATCATGACCACAACAATTCACTTGGTGGCTGATTTTGTGATGTACACTTGCCTTTTCTGAATGGTAAGTGGCACACAGACAGGAAATCTTTAACAGATAACTGCTGTCTCATTCCAACAGCTTAAGAGCCAAATGATGGTGTTTCATTTTGGCATTGGCTGTTTTTCAGTCTTGAAAGCATCACTGGGTTGTGCTTTGCTGTTAGTACCTCTTGGTGTGTACTGATTAACAAGTGTTTGCATCGTCTCAGGGATCTGCTCTTTACTCAAGATCACGTGATGATTAAATAGTAGTGGCCCTTTGTTTTGGTGTATTTAACTGTTGAGTCCTATAACTTTGTCTTGAAACATCATATACTAAACATGTTTCCTTCTTCTAGTAATGTGTATGGGGGGGGCTAAGTTGTAAACTCATGGAGTTTTTCCAAAACCACTGAAGTAAATGGTAAGGTTTTAATGGACTTCAAATAACTGTTTATTTTGGGACCACATTTTATTAATACAGAGAGATTTTAGTCCCATTCTTCTTGGTGGCAATCTGGAAGGAGAACAGAATTCAAACGTCTCTTTTGCTCTTACCAAAAGTTAGCAGCAATGCCTTTTCATTTAATTTAGAATTGACCTGAAGTCATTAAAAGTAAGTTGAGAAGAACCATCTCCACAGTGCTGAACAGGCATGATCTACTCTTGATAGTCTGGTAATTTGTAATGGAGGAGCCTAGATATTGATTAGTAAATGACAACTGAGCATGAAAGTGTTAAAAAGCAAGCGTTTACATAAGCATGTGGTGAATCCTCAGGAGGCTAATGCTTCTTTACAAATGCTCTGTTCTGTTGTCTTCATATGATCCCACAGGAGCCTTGAAGTTCTGATTCACAAAATTACATTAATAAACAGACTTCCTCTTATTCCTGCTTTGGTTCATCTGTGTGTATAGTACAATGACTTCAGAAATCAAGACAAAAATAGAGGGCAGGGGTAGGAAATAAGTAAGCTGTGATTTTTGTTGAGGTAGGAGAGGATTCTCACTTGTTCTGCCCTAGATTAATAGCTAAATTTCCACAGCTGAAGCATAAGAAAATTGTAAGGCAAGGAATGCAAATGTATGGAAGATTGAGACCTGGCCAAACCTCAAATATGGGATGAATGGATATGTTTACTTTCCAAGATTTTATTCCCACATCCTCTTTACAGTATTGAAAGTAAAGTGTCAGTTTGTATTTCACTGTTGTGTGTATATTAACTATGTTCTGTAAATAAAGTTGAAATAAAGTTTTAATTAATCAAAGCTGATATAATAAACACATACTGCAGATCTTCAGTACAGGTATTTAACACTTAAAATTCTGCTTTTAATAAAAAAATACAACACTTGTGAAATAAGCTAACACTATTAAAACAAGGCTACAAAGGAAGCTATGTTTATCTTGTGCTTTCTGCCTTAAGCACATGAAAAGGAAAAATGGGCGATACATTACTGAGAAAAGGCAGATGACCTTTTGAATTTGAGTGACATTTGGTGAGGCCAAATAACATTTGTCTCTCCAGCATTTTTTCCAGCAAGAAAAAAAGTGAAAGTCAAATATATTTTAAACGAACCTGCAACCCCCAGTCTTCTGTCCTTTCTTTCCCTCAATTATATTTCTTGCATTGTGTGCACAAAGATCTTGCTCCAGAGATGTAGAATGAAAATTGGATGAGTACAGCTCTAGGATGTACAACCCCCCTATCAGTCTGATTAGTCCACTTCATTTTGATGTGAACTTCTGCTTTCTCTGCAGTCTAAGTGAGCAAGTCATTTGAATTCTTCTGTGGTTTTAATTACTGCAGTGAGGTAGTGTAAATACCAGACTGCTTGCCCTTGCTTCTTAGGTTATGCTGTCTTGTTTTTTCCATTCTAATGTAGTTTGCTTCTATGGCAGTTTCAATGAAGTTCAAAATTTGGGTGGTAGGAACATCTGTGGGGCTGAAATTTTGTATAAGTGAAACAATTGTGGTTGGGTTGTTTTTTTGTGTTTTTGTTTTTTAATGTGTGTTTTTTGTTAAAGCACACAGAATTGGCCAGTGTCATTGGTCCCTGATGATGGGGGAAATTCTATCCTGATGGGAATAGTGCTTATTAGGAGTTTGAGGAGGGGAAAGGCTGACTCATGGTGGGTGCTATGTGGCATTGTTGTTATGGTGCTTTTCATAATGAAGTTTCTACAGTTTTGGTTAAAGATGAGCTTATTTCTGATTCTAGAAAAGCATATGTATTCTGCATTCTGCTGTTGTCTCTTCCACTGTTGAGTCAGCTGTGGTGGTTCCCATTCTATCAGTACCTGCATTGCTGGACACGTAGCTCTGTGTGTCAGTCTTTGTAATCCAGATGTGACGATTGAGTAGCTGAAGTCTGAAAATTAGGCAAGAGATGTGGAGACAAAAAAGGCATGTGTTCTTACACTCATGCACACACACTTCGTTGGCTTACCTTGTCTTAAGAATTTTTTTTTTACATTTGGAAGAAAGAATATACAGTTACTTAGCTGTGGTAGGTTGCATCTCATCCAGGAACGCAGACTCTCCCTGAGGGCTGTATGGAAGATGCTGCATCTTGTGTGAAATAGAAGCTGATATTTCAGATAGCTCTGCATAAGAAGTGGTGGATAAATTTGTGAGGGAAAAAAAAGGTAGTTAAAAAGAATGAAAATCTGCTGCTTGATACATAAAGTATGCCAGCATGATTTAGTCCTAAAGTTTAATTCCGAGCCATCTCATTTTCTTGAATTGCACTTACATGATAGACATTCTGCTTTTAAGGACAAAAGAAATAATGACATATAATGTCTCTAATTTACAGTTGTATCATTACACAAACAATTTTCTATTTTAATTCAACAACACAGATATTTTGTCAATCATGTGGAACATAGATAATTGACTGTACCAGGAATTATGCTATCATTAGGTAATTATTTCAAGGCTTTGTCTTAAATGCAAATGAGTGAAATATCTTTCATGTCTTATGATTTTGTCAGTAGAACCATGTCAATCTGAACAACTCTATAATTTGTTTATTCTCTAATCCTGATTTTGGTAAATATAAGCATTGTTTTGCAAATAATTTCTGTCAAAACAGAATATCTTTCTTTTATATCCTAATGACAAGATTGCCAAAGCTTATAGGTCAGGGGCTAAGCAGGTGGCCCTTGTGCTTTTTCTAGTTCCTTGAAGAAGCATTATTCCCTTGAAAATCAAATCTAGCAATCTTGGTGTGCACATCAAGTGGTCCTGATGAAAACAAAATAATAATGAAGAGTTGTAGAATGTGCTTTTGCAAAATGGGAAGTTTCAGGTTCTGGAATTACTTTGCCCGAAAGATGGCTGCCAAAATATCTTAGTGTGGCTTGCTTTGGAATTTGGAACATTTGGAATTCTTCCTGCTGGAGGTGAGTGCATAATGAAGAGCAACTTACAGTGTAACAAAATGCACAAAAGTACTTAAAGTTTACTACTTCTAAGAAGAGATGAGAGATGGGGTCGTTTTATCCATGATAATCAAGGTATATTAGTCTGTAATGGCACGGAGCTAGAAGCACATAAGAGGTATTATACGAGATGGCAAAAAAGTCTGAGTTGGCATTTTGAAATAGAAATAAGTTTTTCACAAATGGATTTGAGAAAATAGAAACCATTAAGAAATGATGAAGAAGATAAAATTATTAATCACCAAGATACTAAGTGCCTTTCTTCCAATCCTATTTCTATATAGCAGAAATAAAGCCTGTGTGTGCTGCTGCATGATAAGAGTGTAATGGATGTAAGTGAAAAAAAAAAGGAACAAATGAAATGCTGCTTGGAAACTCTGCCTACAAATAAATCAACAAATGCAAACAGTTGTCACCAAGGGAACTAGCAAACTAATTTGCAGTTACAGTGACATTAACTAGAACCAGAGAAGTGTCTAAAGGCTGGGAAAGAGCACGAGGAGCTTTTAGGGGAGAACTCAAGTGCATCTTATATTTGGTGGATTATATAATGGAATACATAATTTATGGAAATCAATAAATGTCTGGAAGGTAATGGAACAATAAGCAAAAGCACTTACAGGCTTCTAGCAAATTAATCTTGCCAAACTTCTGTTGTTTTGCTTTCCTGAATAGTTGTACACCATTATAGAGAAAGCAGCAGTGTCCTAAATTCAAAATAGTTCAGAGTGTAACAATTCTCAATAGCAAAGTTGGATTGCTGAATAGATATCAACCTTCCTTGAATTTTCATGTTGACTAAAATAAACTGATTTGACTCCTTAACTTTCTATTTGGGATATTTTGGAATTTGGAGACAAAGTAGCATACACCCCATGTGCATCTGCTGGAGGAAAGAGTCTGTATCAGGAGCAGCTCTTCTTCAGTGTAGATGTGAAAAGCTGGTAATTTTCTTAAGCGTTCATAATTACTTAGTGCCTTTTTATATGGTAGATGTTCTATGTATGGAAGATCTGTGGAAAGATATAATTGGAGAACCTAATGTATTAGGTTTCTTGGTCATAGAATCAAAATAGGTTGGCTTGGAAGGGATGTTAAAGATCATTCTAGTTCCTACGTCCTGGTTTACCTCTGCAAAGGTGTGAAAGTTTTTGTTCTCTTGATTTGTTTCTTCCAAAGTGTGTGTAGGAAATGAGTATTTGACTTACATCACACATTCAGTCAGAACATGTCTTATTTATGAATAATGCTAAATTTCTGTGCATTTTCCTTTTTTTTTTTTTTTTTTGGAAAGCAGTTTTTGTCAAAAGGAAACTTGGAGATGGGTCTTAATTTGGCAGTTTTTTATATTATTATTTTTTGTTGTTTGTTTTAACAGAAAGCCATCCACATTTTTCTAGGAGAGAGAAAAAGGGGGAAAAACTGAGGTTCATACTAATTCTCTGTTGAACAGAAATAGACTGCAATATTCCAAATAATGGCAGCAGACTTCTATAGCAGAAGTAAATGAGCCTTGTAAATCTGTACCTGGCTAGCTTAATTATCTGCAGCTCTGTGTTAGTGATCTTAAATGCCTGTAGTTCTTTATTTAGAGTAGAATTTTGGGAACCTGAAACTCCTTCAGCTTTGAAGCATTTAGTAGATTTAGTAAATAAGTACTTTTCATTTTAAGCACTGCATGTGGCACACTCATAGATAGGGTTTGCTATCTTGCTGTTGTCTATGTTGCCAATCATTTTGGGTTTTGTGTTTCTGCATGTTTTGGCTCTGTAATATTCTTAGAAGTATTTAGCAAGCAATAATAGCTGTAAGTCACAGCTGAATATGCCTGCCTATTGGATTTAGTTTTCCCACAGCAAGACTTCATGGCCTGGTATGCTGAAATATGAGCTTGCATACAGTTTCCTTGCTGAGGAGAAGAATAATGAGCTGCAAAACACATTCTGGTGCTATTAGCATTTCAAGTGGATTGAGCTATTCATTGGAGAAAGAGCATGCTACAGCAATTAGGTTCCTCCCCGTGCTCAGTTGACTTGCCATTTCCAAAAATGAGATGGACATCTGTTTTGCAGAGGTTAATTTTTTGTTGATGGTAGAAATTATTAACTAAACCTGAATCTGTAAACATGCAAGGAATGGAGGCTTGGGACGCAGCATGAGGCTGTAAAGGAATTCTTTAACATTGGTATTAACTCCCTTATGACTGTGTCACACACTGAACTGGTTAAAACACTCCGTGGCAAGCAGGAAGACAGGAAACCTTGGGATTTAACATTTTGTTGCTCATTTTATGTGTAGGTAGAACCTCACTGCTGAGACAAGGGTCATCAGTGGGAGAATTTGCTCATTTTGAAACAGTTTCATAAACACTGCAGCACCACTACTTGTCAGCATGTAACATTTGCCGAATACTTTGTCTCTTAAACATCTTTGTATAAATGTGACCTCAGGTAGGGAGCTTTAAGTCCAAGTGAATCTTCTGTTGCTCTTGGAGGAAAGGGTACATAAAAATCAAACTGTGTTGAGCTATTAGAGTCAATATGGCAGAACATCTTTTGAAGATGAAAAGGAAAATATTTATCAGAGGACTTTCTTATCCTTTATGTTACTGAACGCATTTTCAGCTTAAACATACTTTTGTGTAAGCTTTCCCAAAATACTGCCATGAAAGTGCAGTGGAGTCTTTCCAGTCTGGGTGCTTTGGGAGAGCAGTGTTTTCAAGGAAATACATGCTACAAAAATGTGATTGTCAATGCCAGAGGTATTCTTTGGGTGTAGGAACTGAATAGTTGTTCTGTTCTTCATTACATTTTAATGTATGCACTGACTGTTTTTCAGGAACTCCAGGAAGGAACTTAATGACATACGGTTTGAGTTTACTCCAGGCAGAGGTAAGGCTCCTGCAACTGAATTATTCTCTTACTGCTTAAAAAGGTATTTCAGAAATGGATTACTGCTTATGGTTAATGCAGACTGCCTCACTGGAATGTATCCTACTGTGCAGAACTTTATCTTGAACCTCAGTGGAGTAAGAATTGCAGATGTATGTAAATACTAGTAGCAAGGTTGCATAATATGTATATTACAAGACTTTATTCACAGTATACTTTTATCAATTTTGTTTCTTATTGAAATTATCTAGATGGTATATAAGATCTTGCCTAGGAATATTTACAGCTTTGGAATTTCCATTTTCACATTTGGAAAACAGCAAAGGAAGTAGAATATAGTAGCCTTAAAAGTGTGTGTGGTGATGGTGGTAATATTTAAGTTTCTTTCCCTGTTCTAATAAAAGAAGGTCTCTTAATGAGTATGAAGTGCACATCATTTTTCAAATGCTGTCTCCAACTGAAAGTTGAGCTAAATCTCTAGCTTTGGTATTATCACCAGAAAGAAATTCTGATACTGAAACTTTTAACTCTACTGCATACTTGTAGAACTGTAGGCTTTCCAGTGTTAAGAGTTTTAAGAACTTGTACAGTTACCTTTGTTTGAAGAAAACCAAGTATTACTGGGATAAAATGCACAGGAGACTAATATTTTGAGTAAGAAGGTATCATCTTTGTTAAATTGCAACCCTTTGAACTATGAACCTATTTCATATTCCTTAGGTGTCCATATTCACTTTATTTAGAATAGCCTTCAAAGAGCTTTGACCTCTAAGGAATCCAGATTGGAAGAGAGATCTCTTTTGCAGTAAAGCATAGTATCTTGCATGTGCAGTAATTCTGTGCATGGATATATTCTCTGTTCCCTACCTGCCTTTCTCGTTGATTTTGGCAATGGGTAATAAGAAAAGAGGCCTGTTACTTAATTTGGCATAGAACATCTTGGTTTGCCAAAAGAATTACTTGGGAAGTGGTTACATAAGCCATTTGAGAATTCTTACTTGCTCAAAAAATAAGAGGATATAGCAGGGCTGTTCCTATAGTCAGTCACTGAGGCAGCCAGAAGGCAGCTGTGCTTCTCATCTCCAGTAACTGCAGCTGGCTCAGCTACCTTGCTTTTCACCTGGGTGTGTTTCTTGAGGAAATGATGCAACTTTGTGTAACTGCCTCAAAGCATGAGCTCCATTAGGATGTTTGGTGTTGGGGCCACATTACAGTTGAGACTTAGCTGGAATTTAGGCTTGTTCCTGCCTGCTTAGATCTAAGCCTTCTAAGGTCTTTATCCAGGGCAAATACTAGTCACAGGGACTTAGGAATTAACCCACTCAGCTAAAGCAGTTAATAGAAAATCAGTCCAAAATTTTGAATTTCCTGAGTCACAATACTTAAAAGCTATTTAAAACCTAGATCTCAAAATAATGACTCTTCGTGTAACCCCTTTACCTCACTGGTAACTAAAAAGAAAGCCTATTCAGCATGTCTTTGTCTAGATATGCAGAACAATGGAGGGCAAAAGGAAAACAGTGAAAACCACACTAAAGCATTGTTTATTTTCTTGGTTGTGAAGATACTGAACTTGTAAAATGTGTACAAGTATGTAGCTAGATAACAGAGGAGAAATGCTGGTGGCCAGGAGAGTTCTGTAGGGGATTTGCAATGAATGAAGTCATTACCTTATGTGATTTGCTATGCAAAGGCTGATAGAATAATTATCTTTTTTCCTCCTAATTAAAGATAATTTTGAATTCAATCCTGCCTCCATGGGTGTTTTGGAACTAAAATGTATTTTTTGTTGAATTACATTGGATGACTGATACTTTTTGTTGTTTTTGTGGGCTCTTATACTTATTCCTTTCACCTTTTGGACAGACACAGCAGATGGCGTTTCTCAGGAGCTGTTCTCTGCAGGCCTGGTTGATGGCCATGATGTAGTTATAGGTAAATTACATTTTTGTTTGCAATTATGCTCTTGTGACAAGTTTGTGTTAAATGGATGTGAAAAAATGTTTTCTCTGATGCTGGTTTTCAGAAAATCTTTTTTGTCCTAATTTTGCTTTCATGTATGCATAGTTCAATCAACAAAGCAATTTTGATACCAGTCCAAGGATTGCTTTTGGAAGTCAGATCTCTGCAGTGGTTTGACAGGAATGATATAATATAGCTCTCCTGAAGGATTATTGACAATTCTATGATCATTTTTGTGCTAAGTTCATTTTTTTTGTTTAGCAATAAAATGATTTCTCAGTAGGATTTTCCAAAGTATGCTTTGGCAGCCCTGAAGTTAGTAGGTCTTCTGTTTGTGTTCATAGAAGGAGGAACAAGACAATGTTCAGGACCTATGGAAATTGCATCTAATGTTGTTATTTCTATGGTAAAAAAATGGTAATCAGAAATGTTTTCTGGTGGCTGAGAGATACTTCTCTATTTTTTTATTCCATGCTTGGTAATGTTTTCATTTTTTTTTTCTTTTACTTGAAATTCAGTGCCTCACAAAGATGTTTCATTTGGAAGTGCTTATTTCTCTGCACCTCATTCCTTTCTTCTGGTTGCTCAAGACCAGTAGATGTATAGTCACCAAAATCAGAGGGGGATAGTATATGCTAGATGAGGGAGAACTGAATCAAGGAATACAAGCAAATAAATTTTTGTGTTGCAGTCAAAAAAAATCTTGTCAGTAGATTAAGATTTCCTTACCAAACTTCTCAGTGGTATGGAGAATGTTTTACCACTCCAGCCATTCATGACTTGCCTGGAAGATTATCTAAAACACACTCTCACTGCATTTATAGTTAAACTCCTGAGAGAAGCCAGTACTTTTTGCTTTTGGATGTTCAGAATACAGCTTGATTCTAGCTGATCTAAGAAATAGAGTTCCTATCCAACCTTTTATTCTAATTTCTAAAGAAAAAGCATTTTAGGGAGGCTTGGAGTTGGTACAGGCTGTAGGCACTCTTAAAGTCACTTTTACTGCGCTGTTATTTTAAGGGCTCACAGGAAGAGGAGTTCCTTGCCCTTAGTTTGTTGCCCTTTAAACATCCAGTATGAAAAATGTCATTACCAGAGTGCCGATAATATTTTTGGTAGAGTTTTCATTTAGGAAAAAGAAAAAGAATTTTTCTTTTTCTGGCTAACAAAAGAATTGATATTTGTTGGCTATCCAACCTGCCTGGACGGTCAGGTGACACTCTGAGTCACAGCTGGTGATGCTGCAGTGCAAGTCCTGCTGGGACCCAGTGAGAAATCTTTTCCCTTCTTCATTCTTCATTTTCCCTTTGCTGCAAAGGTCTCTTTCAATGCGAAGAGCCAGTACTTCTGTGGAAATGGCAACAGGAATGGGATTTGTTATCATCTTTCATGGGGTGTGATGGAGGAAAGACACATGAAAATACATGTGCCTCATGGGACCAAGTCCCAGCCCATAGTGATAGGACTTTGCTCCTTGAAGAAGCACAAATATTTTCCCTAGTAGGCTTGGTTAGAGACACAGTCTAGTTAGTGATAAAAGTTTACTTCCTTGCTTAGGGGCTGTTTTGAATTGCTTTAGACTTTGATTTTTAGGATTATGATGGTTCCTTCTGTACTTTCATGTTTTATCTTTTTATTGTCATATTAAGAAAATGTAAGGAAATAAAATTTCTTGTATATAATGAATCAAATTATATTTAATTTCACTAATTTATATTTCATTTAATTTTTATTTCGCTTGTATGGTGGGTTTTTTTATGTTGTAACTTACCTTAAGCTCCCCATGAGCTCTTGCATGACTTTGTATTATAATCTTGTGTATGCTTCACTTCTGAAATTTTTAAATATGTTTGGACATTGTTACCTTCCTAGAAAATTACTTCAGATTCCATATTTTACTGAACGAAGGGTTCTGCTAAATGTGATTTTGCTTTTAATTAAGTAAAAAATTAAAGTTGTACTTTGTACTGTTACAGTGGAATATTCTAACAATCTTAAGTGTTTCAGTTTAAAGCCATAGGTCATATAAGAGAGCAGATGGTGCTTAAAATGTAAATCTGCTTACAAAACTAATTTTCTGTGTACAATTATGTTAGCACCTTGTTCACTAAAAATTAAAAGGTTTGAAATCTTCCTATATAGGAAGAAGTGAATAATAGAGAAGAGCTTGGTTAACCTTCTTCACCAGAAGAACTGATTCCATTAGTTTCCAGATTGAAAGCAGTTGATAAATTACCTTTCATTTTTCAGCTGAAGCAGGCAGAAATTCAGCCTCTGTAACCTGAATGAAAACAGAGTTCTGAGATAGTCTCATAAAAGTTGTTCCTGTAGTTTCTTTTCATGGATGTTGAAACATGTAGAGACTCGGACAAAAGAGGAAGTTGAAAATACCTGTTTTTATGTTGAACTCAACAATTTGTTGGCATAATGGCTGATCTTCTGATCTTCTGAAAGCACATTTAAATAGGAGTCAGGAAAAGCTCTTTTGGAAAGTATGGCCATGGCATATGTGAGCTGAAGTTGTTGGTGTATAGAATTTAACAGCTGACATATTAAGTTCTATAGAATTTGCTGCTAAGCATCAACATGTGTCACCTTTTGAGTCTTGCTGGATTTGCTTCACTTAACACAGGCTTCCCAGGAAGATTTCCATTCTGATATACATTAAGTTCAGCTGCCTGTTCTGCAGAGAAGCAAAAATCCCAGCTTGCATGTTCTGATTTGGCTATGATGGATTGGTTTCTTCTCCTGTAGCGTTGTTTCACAGAAAGTCTCTAGATCAAGGGAGTCAGCATAGAGAATTTGTTTAAAAGCAGACCAGAGTTTGTGTTTGCAGAGGGGAATGAGCCTTGGAGCCAGTGGTATCTTGCTGATGAAGTGTTTTTATCCAGTACTGAAGTATCTATGTTAAATCGCATCTGGAATATTTTCAAAATTAATTTTGAGATAAATATGTCTTTATGTGTATGCAATATATGTATTTACTGTAATTAGAAACCAGGATAGAGCTGCACAAGTAGAAAACATACTGCATATATTTATGTGCTGAAAGATCAGTTGTGTTGCTATGGGTGGGTAACTGGGATAGCACTATCCTTTGAAGGCGCCTTAGGTTTGTCATTTAATATCAGTTATGTTTTGAGGTGCACTGATTTTTGTAATATTTAGGAAATTTTTTAGAAGCTTTGTTATTTTCTTGCAGTTCCAACTGGGTGAAACAACTGAATTTTTAGTTAAATGTATCACATTTTTATTTACTCCAAAGTGCAATGTACCTATAAACTTTCTAATGAGAAAATGCCTGTATAGATTCTTACCAATTAATTTCAACTAAATTAGATAGACTAAATACTTTGTGTTTACTTTAAATATATTATTCAGAAAGAAAACATAGAGATTTGATGAGAACCTGACTGTATTTTAAGGCATTTTATTGAAACTTTTATGCCTTCAACATGTGTACATAACTCAGTATCTTTTTAGCAAGATATGCAAATGCATTACAAGTGGAAGAATATCTCTAAAATCCCAGGGGTTTAACTAAGGACTTAAATATTTCAACACATCTGGCTCATTTAGAGCTAATGCACTGAAGGGTGACTCAATGATGAGACTGCTGGGAGTTCTGGAAGCTTGAGGTGCACCTGCAGGTAATGAAGTTTTGTGTCTAATTGCACCTAAGTTATTTTAGACTTTATATGTTGGATGTAAAATGTGCACTTGAGAAGGTTTATTGTGTGAAGCTGGCAGGTTTCACGAAGTTCCCATCATGATGAATTTTCAGTGTGGTGGAAACGTAAAGGTTTAAGGTGAAAAAAAAAATTGTTAGGTGAATAATTACTGTTGCCATGGTTATGGCAGAACTGTAAATATGTGATGTAAGAAATTATCCAAGTGTGCAAATTATTCTTCACACATACATATATATGTATTCATGTATCATAGTGAATGCACCTGTCTTACAGCCATGAGAAAGTAATAATTTTTAGTTACTTTAAAGAAAAAAAGAGGTAGAATGGGCAACTGCCTTCAAAGAAATTTCCTTTTTTCAACACGCAGTCCACCAGTTCCTACTTAACTGTGTAAATGAGGAAAAAATCCATATGGTTATTAGTGGGATTAGTTTGAGTTTTGCCTGATAGATACAGTAAGTAATCAACTCTTTGCCCTGGAGTGTGTTCTCTGCCCCTTGTAGATCTGAATCAAAGTTTCAAGGTCTTTCTTTCTAAAGGAGAAAACAAAAATACCCAACTGTGAATTTGAATCAGAAATTGCAAAAGCAGCAGTGTAAGTAATGTTCCTGTTTTCAATAGTAATATACTTGCTGTTCTTTATTTCCTTGGCATTCACTTCTCTGCCAGTGGTTAGTATGTCAAAATAAGGATTTATTGAGGTTCTTCAAACTAGATGTATTCTATTTCAGAACCTAGCTCCAGCACATCAGGGAGTCTTTTCTAAATATATTCTTCTTGTTTCAAGTTTCAGACATAAGGTATTGAAGTAGCCTGGCTGCTATTTCGTCTTCTTAATAGTTTTGTCAGAACATTATCTATAATTCATAGCTGAACTTGGGACAGGAGGACTTGTGAAGATCTGATAGGGAGAGGAGATTACAAAGCAATAATATGCATAGCAGAATATGACCTGCCTTATTTCTGCATAGACCTGTATTTCAGATCTAATCCAGCATGATGAAGATATTTGTTAGAGCTATCTTCAGTATCTTGATGATTACCAAACTGTTGTCAAGACCTGTGTCTGAAAAGCAGCTCTTGATTTCTACATTCAGTCACAGGCAAATGATTTTTTAACCTAGTACTCTGACTCATTCTCTTGTATAGAGAATTTAGGAGCACAATTTACTGTAATACCTCAGGCTTGTTAAATAGCCCTACTAGCAGTGTTGGGCAGCAGGTCTAAATTTTTATTATTTTAAACATTTATTTGAGACTAGACTGAGGTTTAGAATGCTCAGGACCATCAAAATGAAGGGGAAATTATGAAATATGTATATACTTATCCCTCACCTTCCTGAATAATCTACCCCATTAGGCACATGAAGAATCAAGGTCTGAAATAGATAAGTATTTAATTATCCAAATGTATTCTACTTATCCTTTTATAACACTTTGTTTTAAACATGCAGTGGTTCGTCTAAGCATTCTACACATCCTCTGGGGGAAGAAAAAATCAATTTGAAATATCAACCACCGTTTTTTTTCATAAGTTTCTGGGGAAAGGTACAATTTTACAGTTGTAGTGATATTTTAATTATCAATAAAACCAGTTTTCACAGTTTCGGTCTTTTTCCTTTTTTTTTCCCCCCCTCTTCTCACTGACTGAAGAAGGTAATATATTACCTTGGGATCAGATATCCATACTAAATAATTGAGAATTTGGGAGCTTAATAATTTGTTATTGGAATTGAAATAGGTAGATTTCTAGCATTAACTTATTTCACTTTTCATTTGGATACAGTACTCCTGTTTCATAAAATAGACTGCTTCTGTTGGGTGTGAATTTTTCCATCAGCTACCTAAAGTAAAATTACAGTTTGTGTATTACTTTATCAGTCCTCAGTTTTCCAGTTTTTGCCTGGGACCCCTGGATATCAATACTCCATGTGAATGGATTTTAATTTAATTTTAATACATTTGAGGTCTGCTATTATTTTGAAAATGTGTTGGGTTTGGGGTTTTTTTCAGTTTGAGCAAGGGAAATTATTTAAAGTTTTTATTTGTGGATAGAAGTCAGTCAGGAATATAGGACCCTGATGTCGCTGCCATGCCTTTGAATAACCTTGGGTAACTGGTTAGTTGTTAAAGCTTTGGTCCCAGCCAAGTCCCTTTTATTTTTTTTTCTTTTGCACAAGATAGCCTGATGCCAAATGCTGGTTAATGTTCTTAATGTCCAAAATGACATGAGCTAGCCTAAACCTAGGCTGTCTGTATAGAATAAGGAATTAATACAGTATCGGGGCTCAGAACTTACATGAACCACAGGGCTCAGATAGTGTTTATAATTGCTTTAAACTGTGGAAGGTGCAGATTGAAATTGTAGCCCTGTGTTCTAGGATCCTGTAGGACACCATTTTCAATCTCTCGGTGTTCCTTTCAAGGTAGAACTGCTTTGGTCTTCTGTTGTCCTGTACCTGCCCTCTTTAATCTGTGTTTTTGATTCTGAAGCTGCAAATTGAGCTGTTAGAAATTATTATAGTATCAAATGTTGAAATGGAGATAGTTTCACTGTCTTTTTTCTATATCTACTGATTCAGCAATACACTTTCAGACAAATTTGTGAGCCTTAATCTTCCTTTGATAAATTCCTAATGACAGCCTCTTCATAAATAATACATTTCTAAATGTTTCTAATGCTTCTGCCACATCACTGTCCAATAGCTTCCTTAGAAGAGAACTCAGGTTTGCTGTTGATCTATTTTCTTCTATTTCTTACTTACGAGAATCATGTCTAGGTCCTTGCAGTCCTGTAGCAATAAATACATGTTAGTTAGCAGCCACAGATCTTCAAATGTTTTAATCTTTCCCTTGCTGCTGTTCTCAAGCAATATGAACAGAAGGGATTTTTTGACAAGCATCCTGAATGGCTGAACTAATGGAATCACATTACACTTAAGTGACCCTTTTGGTCTCTCTTTGAAGAGCCCTTTAATCTTTCAGGCAGACAGTTTGTGAGCTATTAGATAATAACAGGACAGACAGCGATCCGGAGGAATTGTTACCAAAAGCTCCAAATGGTGATTGTTTTCATTGTTTGCATAATGTATGATAATCCAGTACTTGCTAGGTTTTAAAAGTTAGTTTTTACTTCGTTCTGAACTTGCAAATGCATGAAAACCTCTGTGCAGTATGAAATATAAATGAATGCATAGATGGCAATGAACCTCTTGCAGTATGTGAAATGGCCTCCAGAGTGTGCATAATAAATTCAGCCCTTTGGAGGAAAAACCCTACCTTCAGGAGTGATAACTCCACTGAGAAGTATTCCCTGCTACTCAGGCACCCTGCTTCCTAAGACCCATCCAGGAGAACACAGCATTAATCCTCAAACCAGCAGACTCCCAAGGCAGTTAATTATGGTGAGCTCTGTGTATCAGATGAAAATGGTAAAATAACTGCCTACAGTTGGGGAAGAGGTAATATTGTAACAATTGGCAGGAAAGCCAATAAATCTGTGGAGTTTTGAGCTTGTCTTCTCTAACAGCCAAATTGCTTATGAAGTAGGGGGCAGTTGAAGGTAGCTATTTTTTATAGACTGAGTTTTGGACTACATAAAAAGATTTCACTTTTAACCTATTAAAAACGTTTTTCATTTTCTCAGAGGTTATAATTTTTCTCTTTTTTTTTGTGACAGTAATTTTGTGCCTGAATAATGCTTCCTTTCCCTCATATGTGAATTTCAGAATTACAATATGCAATAGCTTTGCAAACTATTGAACCTAAGCATGAGTTCGTGAGCTATTTCCAAGGTTGCCCATCCAATTCTTTGCAAAACGGAAAAGCAGATGAATCAGTATTCTTTTGAGAGCACCCCAGAAATATCATCTCAGGCTTTAGATTCTGCTTGTGTCTGTGTTTATGCCAGATGGCTCTGGCTTAGTTGGCTGGGTGGGCATTGTACTGGAAATAGTTTAACTGTACTTCATATAGCTTTATTTACTGTCTCATTAATTTTAACTTTTCCAGAAGTTTTCCCTCTTCAGAAGCCATTAGGGTTAAGTTTCGTGATGTGTTAAGAATTTTAAGTAACCAGAGAGAGCTTTGTCACATCACAGGAGCAAAACAGTTATTTGAGACTGCCCAAAGTACGGTTATTCTCTTGTATTTGTTAGATGTTGAAGGTGGCCTTTTTTTTGTTCTGTTACTTCCTATTGATCACTCATTTAAAAACTATAATTTATGTGGCTGGCCAAAATCGTCATATAGCAAAGAGTAATTTGTATTATATACATGCCAAAGTCTCTAGTTATGTGGGGGTTTTTTTATTTATTCCATCTGCAATTAGCAGCCTGTGTTGTATATATTTATATGCTGGGTTTGACCTTTTATCCTATTGCATGTTCTGCTAGTGCTGACACTTATTTTGTCAGAGTGGCACAACCATTTGTCACTGAGCAAAACCTGCAAAAGAACCTGGAATGATTTGTGGTGTGTAGGTTGATTATATGTCCTTCAGAAGCCTTCTGAAGAAAGCGAATAGCACCTCATTTATTGTTGTAAACAACAAAAAGCCTCTTGTGCTAACTGCTGGTAATGTTTGAAGAGAGCTTTTACTCCAAGGCATGATTTGAAGATTACTCTATTTTCCTGAGGTTACTGCTGGCAAAGATTTTTCCGTCATCACTTAATTTTTTCTCGTTCATGTTTCCTCTTCTGACTTTTATAGGTGCATGGCCAGAATATATTGAGAAAACACTCTGCAAAATAAAGTTGAGTATACTATAGCCAGGTCTTGTAGAAACAGTGAATTCACAACAGGATTTTAATTATCAGTTAGTGCTGCTTGCAGGTAAGGTAATCTATGAATTTCACAAGTACAACATCCAAGGCATGACTTCTGAGTATTTAAAAGAAAAATGGCTTTGTCAATAGCAACTGCACTATACTTAACTTAGAAATAGGTGTCTAGAGATAGTCTCTAGACTCAGAGACATATATTTTACAGTGCTCTCCACTTTTCCAAATAATTTAAGTATCAGTGAAGAAAACAATTCCTGCCTCTCTAGAAGGTCCTGGTGTGAAACTCCTTTTCACTTTAGGGAGAATGTTACTGTATTACATTGACTTGGTTCACCGACTTGCAATACAAGAATGGTTGGGAGTGTGGGGTGGGGAAAGGTGATGAGAATGGGATGGGTATTTTCCCTCCCTGTTGTTTGCAGATGTGATTGGGTTCCTCTGGGTTTAGAAACTTTAGTCTCATTTGTCATATTTAAGCCAAATTAGAACATTGCACATGAACTGTACCAGGAGAGTTAGTGAGTCTCAGTCTAGTAAATAATTTTCCTAAATGAAAAGAGCCTGAATCCAGTAGCTGAGAGAGATTTTCATCAATAAAGCCAAATGGTTCCAGTTAAAAATAATCTTTTTTTAAAAATTTGCCTGAAGTGGACAGTAATTCTGAATAGGGCTGAACAGTAGCAACAACTGCTTGTAAATGAAAGCATTCTTTGCTGTCATGAGCATATGCCTTTCATGAATTTTTTCAGCAGGAAGGGTTAGGGTTTTTCAAGACTTTGTTACTACTTGTGAAGTCCTTGATACTTATCCCACTGTATGACAGTTCATTAAAACACTTGCTGATCATGGGCTGCTGTTTGCAAATGCAGTAATAATAACTTTGCCAGTAAGTGTGCCTAAGGGCAGCTGGAGGGTTTTGCTCTGGGGGGAATAGCCCAGCAGCACGCTGACTTGCCTTAGTTGTTCTACAACTGCCCAACATTAAATGAAAGGTTACCCCTCTTGAAAACATGTGTGCACTTGAAGCTCATATTTTTGTAACATTTTATTTAGATGAAGTTAGAAATCTTTGGATTTGGGACCTAATGCCTATCTGGTTTTGTAGGACTGTCTTCATTTCAGTGAAGCCAGCAGACACTAGAGAATTTTTTTCTTTTTCTTTTTTTTTTAAAGATACATTTTACAGAGATTTGGATAAGCCAGAGCTGCTCTTGAGTGCATGATTGTATTTTATAGATTTTTAAGACATTAAAAATTGAAGCTATTCTATCCTGGCTTTAGGAGGTATGAGGCTGGTGTCCCTTTTTGCCTACATATGAGATTCTATGTATTAATCATAATGAAAAGCATTATATATATTTGCATGTATTTTATCAGGTAGGAGGTACTGCAATAAGATTGACTTATAGATTGTGGAAGTGAATTGTGTGATTAAAATAAAAAACTGTTTGTAATGGCTAGAATAAAGAAGATTATGAATAATGAATCTTAAAAAATGGAAAGACTTTCTATTGTAGTGCCTGTAGCTGAGTTCATTTAACTGTGAAGGTTAATTTCTTTTCTTTAGAAAAAGTGTTCTCTACAAAATGTACCTTATGCTTGCTTTTGAGTCCTGTTTTTAGTTTCAAACACACTTTCATCTCCAGTTAAATTTATTACAGGTGTATAAACAATCCTTGATGCCATTTTAATAATATAATGGAAATGAGACCCACAGAAAATTAATGCGAATTTAACAGTGGTAGATTGGTTGAATTATTTACTTCTCTAAATTCCCTTGCTAGATACTTTACTTCCCCTGAGAGGCAAATTTCTGCTATTACATAGTGCATCATGTATGATCAGGCATGGTGGAAGTGCAAATGTTGTTATCATGATGTTAGAAGATAGAGGAAGCAGAAACCTAAGCTTGTAGCAGTAGGACACTGAACATGCAAATGCTTGGTGTGTATCTTCCACCATATGAAGTATGTGGAGAGAGTTATTTATGGGCAACATCTACTTTCTTGTTTCTCTGCTTTATGGTACTTACCTATTCAGTGTACTAAGAAATGTCTGCTACCTAATACCTGTTCATTTCCTTTTTATAATCTTGTTTAAACAGCTCTGCCAGGTGTGAAATATTTATCTCATGCTCATATCCTGTTGATGACATCCTGTGCTCATACATAATCCCTTGAACAAAGGTTGTTAATGATTTGGTCTGACTTAGTTCAACATCTATGCCTGTGCAAAGTTGGGGAGCCAGTTAAGTAAATATACAAAGCTGAAAACAGCCACTTTTTCTTTTGGTCAGGATTAAGAATAGCAATATTTTTAAAACAGACCAATTAAAAATGTAAATTAGGTGTTTTGATAGAAAAAAGAATTTATTAATTTCCTGAATTCTCCTCTCTTTTCAAAGAGTAAATTATTTCCTTCCTGCTATTTCTGTAACAGCATACAGCTTCCTTTTCTGGACACTCAGGCTCTGTTCATCCACTTACAGTGTTTATTGCTGTTACTTGAAAAATCTTGATCATGTTTGCTAAGAGAGAAGTTTGAAGATCAGCTCTTTTTGTATCACTATCATATTTTAACACTTTTTTTTTTTTTTTTTTTTTTGCTAGTGAGCTGTATCACCAAGAATCTGTGTGGGTGCTAATGCTAGCCCAGAACAAGGACAGAAACACATGCATAAAGCCAGTTAGAATGGACAGTGAGCTCAGCCTTCTGCTAGAAACGTGTGCTGATAGTGGCCCTAGCTTTAGCAGACACATGATACAAATCGTGCCAGCCATCAGCTTATCCTTGGCTGTGTCTTTCTCCCATTTTCCTTGCACTTGCTTTGTGTAATTGTTAATTGCTTATGGAATAAAGTAAACTGAAAATTAGTAGGGTTTTTTTTTCCCTGTCATTTGGTTTTCAGGCAAATTTTTCCCCTGAATCAGTTCACATAGTCACAAAGTATCAGTGACAGCATAAGAAAGGAAGCAGGATTTATGGCAGCCCAACTGCCCTCTGAAACATCAGCTAGAGAGTGCTTAAATTATTCAAGTGGTAATTTACAGACATGCATGTGTGTAGAATTAGGTGGAAGATCCAAAAAAAGGCTTGATGTCAGGTTGAATGCAATTTTCTGTAAATCATATTTTTTCATCTTTCTTTTACAGTTGCTGCTAACTTACAGAAGATAGTAGATGATCCAAAGGCCTTGAAAACATTGACTTTTAAGTTGGTAAGTAAAAGCCTCAATGGAAGAAGCAAATAAATGATCACAATATTCACAGAGAATCTGGGTTCTATCTCATTTACAGCTATTTTGTTGAATAAATGTGTTGACAGATAAGGTGACTGAAATTGCCATGTATTAGAGAAAAAGCTTAAATCCTGTTTTGACAAGACAACTCCATAATTGAATGGGGAAGGAGGTTCGGTCACATGAGTTCTGAGGAAGTCTGAGGTTTAGGTGAGAAACAGTAAGAAAATCCCTGGGAAGAATTGCAGAAACAAGTAAAGCAGAGACAACTGTAATTGCTAGTTTAACACTCCTTCACCCCACTCCCTTAGCTCTACCCTGGCTGAGGTGTCCTCTGCTAATGGACAGTTTGTTCCAATCCCATTTTTTCCAACACTTTCCACCATTTTTCTTGCACAAGGGTCTCCATTGCTTGCTTCTCCTTAGTTCTTCTTTTCAACCTGCTTTCAGTTGACTGTCCACACCTGCAAGTTGATCTTTCTCCCACTGTATTTCACTACTGTTTCTCCTTCCCCATCTCTTTCTGTCTTCTGTATGTATGTCATCAGGTCCTGGGTTTGGGCTTGGGACTCTTCTGTGCTGCAATTTCGTGCCCTGGACTATGGGTCCTTAATTTTGGTAAATTTTGATTGTAGCATGATAGATCTAATTTAATAATAATAAATTTACATTGCAAAAACTTCAGTCAGAATTGATGTGCTATGTTTGTTTTTATTTCTTGCTAAAATTAAGTCGAAAAATTTATATACCTGAAACTATTGAATTATTAGCTATGTAAACACCAATTAGCTTTCAGCACCTTTTGCTGAGAGTGACTCAGTCACACATGAAAGACTAGACTGAATGTTAGATAAGCAGGACTCCAGAATCACAGCTTTGTTTATAAAAGCAGCTGCTTCAGATGGGCTGTAGAGAGCCATTTTTAGACCTTGTTGATGATGATATATTAATTCAGGGCTCTTCTTCCCATATCATTCTTTATGCAGATCTGAGGAGTTTTAGCTGACTCATTTGAACTCATTTTTCTCATTCCATCCAGTAAAATCCCCAGAACCTCCACATTCCTTGTGAGAAGGGGTTGGGGTGGAGGAATAAAGACATGTAACTCAAATTCTTTTGTTTCTCTGCCCTTTGCTATAAATGTAGCCTAAAGGCTAATGCTTTTCTTTCTGCAGCTGATCTGAGCTCTTGCTGCCTGAACATCTGACTTGGCTTTATTGTGTAGTAAATGGCATCTCACCAGGGTTGATTTTCCTGGTATTTTACTGGTATATAATCTTTCTATTCAAACAGCAAGCGTGTTCATCTTTAGGGTAAAAAAGGGAACAGTTTATGTCTTAACTATTTTTGTATTTAATTATTACCAAAATGGTAAAGAAAATTTTTAAGGGGAGGTACCTGGATGGCCGGGGTTGGATTCCCCCTGTTGCATATTTTTTTTAAACAGTGTATCTTTGATCTTACAATGATGTCATTCTTCAGAACATACATAGTATTAAATATCCCCTAGTTGTCTTGGCTAACACAGAATGAAAACTTCCCTACAGGATCCAGCTGTCCACAGTTTAGGAAGAAGGCTGCTGTAATACACAAATAATCTTGGCAACACTCAAGGAAACACAAAATTATTGCACAGCATAATTTGCATTTTGTGTAAGGATTTTGCTTATGAAAAAGGGTGGGGAAAAAACCCATTAATGAAAGAGTGTGTTCAGTCTCTGCTGAATACTTTTATGTTGCACTTGGTGTATAGTTGGTGTATTTATGCTAAGCACGAAATCTAAGCTAAGAGATTTCAGGTGCATTAAATGGATATAAGATATCTATATACATTGATATTGGTAAGGAAGGCATTTAAAAAGCTATATGCATCTATAGATATGTTACTTAGCATGCCTTTGAGGAAATGGATAGCTATCTAGACTGTAGAATGATGTTAGTAGTATTACAACATTGTAGCATTAAATTTTGAGTGCAAAATTTAAACTCCATTGCTTTAGTAAATTCCCAATCCAAGAACCATTCAGATATCTGAATAGTAACTAACAGTGATCTCAGACCTTTAACTTGGTGCTTCTGTGGAATAAGAGCTGTGAAATACTATCTGAAGAGAGAACTTCTATTCTCTGTGTCTGCTCAAAGTAAATTTGAAGTAGTAGCCTGATGTCGTGATTCCACAAGTGTCAACATAGTTTATTTTTGGTCATGAAAATTCAATGGATTATGTCACTTGGTGCACCTTGTATGCACAGTCTGAAAGCTCTTTACCTTATAGTGCCTGTCTACGAACCAGTTCTGTTAAAGGGTTCAGCTGCTACTAATGCAAAAGAGGATCAACAGCATTTTTATAGGGTCAACCAATTGTTCTGTTGGGGATCTTTTGCAATATGCAAAAGAATCTGAAGGCATCTGTCATAAGTAAGTTAGCATTATGCACTCAGTCCAATTGTATTAATATTTTGACTTATGCATCATACAGATAAAAATTTATAAAACCCGTTATTGAAAATATAATCACTTTTGTTCTATAAAAGCAAATTTTTTGTTTAAAAATAAAAATATTTTTCCTCCAGCATTTTTTTTAAAACAGACCTAAAGTAATAGCTTAGTCCTGAGCAAAGTGGTTTTATATTCTTACTGTTATATATGAAAAATGAACTGATCACTTGTGCCAGTTTGTATTGTGGTAGGCTTTACTGAAGATTCTAAACTCTACCGTTTTAAGCACTAGATTGTACTGTCAGGAGGGAGCTGTCCTTTTGCAAATATTAGTATTTACTCTTTGTAGACTGCTTCAGTTTCTTGTTTAAAAATTCAGCTGGTTGGTATTCCAAACTAACTTGCTGGCTGGACTCATGAGACATTTGCTGTGTACAGCACAGTGGTAAAAAGTGGATTCTATTTATGTATATTAGTTGCTCTTCATGAGTGAAAACCATCTACTTCCATGAAGAAACAAATTTAGCTCTAGTCTGGAAAGTTTGGTTTAAAGAATTCGGGTATTTCAGTGTTCATGTTCCATATTTCTTTCTGTAATTTTTAAGATTGACTACAAGCGTTTGCTAAAATTAAGGATGCAATGTGTTGATGCTGACAGAGGCTGCATGAAAGCAGTCTGAAAGCTTTCCTTCAACAAAGCTGTTTGCTGACTGGTCAATATGGGGAAAATTTATATCCTGGCTGTCAAATGCTCCTTTGTAGCGTGATATACTAAACATTTCTGTTTGTACTTTCAGGCCTCTGGCTGTGATGGCACTGAGATTCCTGATGAAGTGAAACTGATTGGTTTTGCTCAGTTAAGTGTCAGCTGATGTCTGTCCCTTGACCCCAAGCCGAATTGTGAGATTGCGAAGAGGCCAGCTTAGATGCAAAGGAAAATTAATGCACCACACACTGAGTTCTGCTTCATTATCTAGCAATTCACAAAGTCAGAACAAGGAAAGCCCACAGCTACACTGCTGCTGTTAATATTCAAAATGCTCCTAAATGTCTCTTAGCAGTTGATTTGGATTCCCCCTAAGTGAAAAGCCTGTGGAAATGCACTCAGGTGGCTGTATTTATTGGTTACAAAAGGAATTTTCTATCAAGCTTACTTCTTTCACAGACTTTGAGTGATACTATTTTACCTGTTCTTGTGGTTGATAATGCTGCCTCTGTTCTGTTACATTTAGAAATTAACATACATATAAAAGTTTAGAATTATTAGCCAAACTTGAATTCTAGTTTTAAAACTGACTGTGAATTTTATTTTTCATATATTTATGCATTACACATACTAGTAATAAGAAAATGATTTGACTTGATTACATGCTACTTGCAGTTAATCTCCCACTATTTAAAAAAGTTTCAGGTATGTCTTTGAAGTATTTGGTAAATTTTGAAATTACTTGATTCGGCATTAGCAAGCTTTTGTTGGTTGTGTGTCAAAAAAACAGTCCACAAACTGATTGTCAAGGGAATGGGAGGTGCCTTGCAGATATTAATGTTTTAAGAATGTGCCTGAGGCTGCTTATATAAATAATCTCCATTTTCTGGAAGTACCATACATATGGTGCAATACATAGAAATATATATAGTTAACTGAGCAAGGAGGGGATATACAGTAGCAAAGATGTTAGAGTATTTTGGCTATGCTTTATTGGGGAGTCTATGAGCTAGAGCTGCTTTGAACTGTTGTTGTTAAGGTGGAATGCTTACTGTGTCCATCTCTGATCTGGCTTACCCTTAATGATAGAAACCGGTTTCATACAGGTGAATAAAAACTTGAAGAATGGAACTGAAGCTTTATTTGAAGTTCTGCAAAATACCAAGGTGGAGTGAAAATAATAGGGCTTTGTGCAATGATCAAGTAAAACTCTGTTACAAAGAAAACACTTCGACCCAAGTAGTCTTCTGCTTAACCTGTGACATAGATGTTGTGGAGCTAGGGAACCTTAGAAAGACTTCCACATTTGGAGATGTGTTTCTCAGAGGTTACAATTTAAACTACTTCCTAGTTAATCCTAGATGAGTGGCAGCTCTTTAATGTACTGAAAAAGGCAAATATATATTATTAAGAGAAGTTATTTATAATGCCTTGTCATAATCGTTGAGGTGTTCTAGAACCATTTGCATACAACTCAATGTAATCCCATCCCATCCGATTGTTTACATGATGATTACTCCAAGATGACTGCAAAGGTTAAAAAAATAAAACTAAAATAAAGATGTATTGCACAAACTGATTTGTGTTTTGGATTTCCATGCCCTGAGAGTGAATTACAGTGTTGTTATTATAAACGACTGCTGCCCCTACCTGCTTTGGGAGCAGCGCCTGAGGCGGAGAAGATAGAAAATAGCCCTTGCTCCCTCGGAGCTGAGGGTTGCCGTGGCTCCTTGCTCTAGGGCTTTGCAAAAGCCATTTTTAAGACTCCCAAGGCGTTACTTCAAGCAATCAATGACTTTCCCGGAGCAGGAGCCGTGTCCCGCCGGTTTGTGTGGGCAGAGAGCGGGCGGGCCGGGGCGGGTCGGCGGCCCAGCTGGGGCGCGTTGGGGCGGTCAGGCCTCGGGGGGCGATCAGGCCTCGGGGGGCGATCGGTGCCCGCAGAGCTCTCGCTGGGCGAGCCCCGGCCCCGGGCTGGGCTTTGGCAGCGCTGCGGCCGGCGAACGACAGCGATGAGTGAGCCTTTCCGCAGGGCCTGGGCACTGTGTCCCTGGGCTCCGTGTCCCGCGGGTGCGGGCGGCGGGCAGGGCTGGCCCCGGCCGGTGCCGCCTCAGAGCAGCCGCGGGTGTGCGGGGCAGGCTGCAAGGTGCCAGCTGGTTACTCACCTTCGCGTTGGAGTGAGGGAATAAAAAATGTACCTTGAACGTGCGTGTGCCAGTGACCCAGGTGATGACCTGCAGCACTGCCATGGGGTGCTGCTGAGCGGCACTGGGAGGAGTTAATTTCTGAGCGTTGCCATTCGATTATTTCTATGTGTTTTAATGTACATTTCTCTAAAAATTGTGCCGTTATTGACTAATCCGCCTGCAGAGTAGTTAGCTGGTACGGTACTTTCTCAGGCAAAGAAATGAATGTTGAGGGAAGATTCTTGTTTTCACTGATCTAGAAAAAGAAGTGGAATAGATGTAGAATATATTATTTGGATGAAAATCATGTTTCACTCGCTATACACCTCCCCAGAAGCTGAGGAAAAAGTGTTGGGATATGAGTAGCAACTGTCAAAAGTGCTCATCTGCTGTGCTGGTTGGGGCTGCAGGAGGTATCTAAATAAAGAATGTAATACTTGAATTGAGGCAGTCAGCAGTATTGTACCAAGATAAAGTGGTAACAGTTGTTGCTCACTTGTGGGCTGATGCAGAAACATGGTGATGCTTCTGTGGTTCAGCGAGGCAGCAAGTTCTTGTGGCACTGTTACTTATCGCAGCTGTGTTGGGTTTTAAAACTTTTTCCATGTTGTTATTGCTAAGATATTGTGAATAAATACAGTGAGAACAAAATTTATTTTTAAAAAGGTAGATAGAAAAGATAATTAAAGGTTTAGTTCTGTTAAAATCAAGTTTATAAGTAGTTTATACTTTCAGTACATAAGGCAAAAAATTGTGAAAATATACAGTACATTGCAGTAGAAAGCAGTGACCAAGCGATGATAGAGTAGAAGTAAATACCAAATGTAATAGGAATTTGCTTCCTTAAGATTATATACACATCCTCTGTGGAATAATAAGGCACGAGAGAAAACTAGCAGCTATTCATTTGTTCATGTTTACATGAAAAGCATTTTGGGTCTGGGTAAAGTTCTTATATGTGTGGTATGACTTGCCCCAAAATAGTTGTGGTGCTTCTGGTAGAAAGTTGTTGCTGGCTGCAGCACCTGTCTTGTGTGAAAGGGAACATATCTAATTAATGAGGTGAAGCTGGAACAGGTGAGCTACCATGTAGCTGTCTCCAAGGCTAGGAAAATAGAGCTTAATTAGATGGTGCTAAAAATATAATCATCTCTATGATGATTATATGCTAGTGCCTGCAGCTGGGCACTTGCAGGTTCTCTGGACTGATTAATGTCAGTGTCCGTGGAGCCAGCCGTGCCAGTTTGCTCTGCTTTAGTTTGCCGAAAGTAGCTCTGTGGACTGAGATGAAAGTCAGTCAAAAAACAGTTCTGTATTTTTTAGTTTCAAAGTGTTAGAAAGGATGAATATAAACATAGAATTTAGCTCAGCACAAAACCGGGTCTGGAGACTAGCTGCATGTGTAAAGGAGTGGGAGAGAAGGGACATTTCCAGCCTTATTATCTTGTGGGATTCCAGTGTGGGCTTCAGGCCGGGAAAGCTGCTTCCCATGCTGGCAACATACGCTTTTTGTGCCAAGAGAACAGGAGCACGTGTCTTTTTCTTACAAGTGCTGACCTCAAATATTCCCACCAACCAAGTTGGGCATTCAAACTGCAATGCAGATAGCTGGTTGTGATAAGTATTTTTGCTTTCTAAAATATTATCCTATGTACTATCACAATTTCCTCTATTGCCCTAGAACACACTTTGTGAGTGGGAGTGGAAGAGAGAGTAGGGAAATAAGTCAGGAAACATAACTGAATTTTCTCTCCCCTCAAATTCTCCCCTGACGTAAAGATGTGTGCGTTTTCACATAGCTTGGTCCAATGTCACATCTCCAACTTTGGGGCTTCCAGAGCAGTCTTATGAAATTTGATTGTGAGTCATCTCTTCAGAATGTTTTTAAACACTGTTATTTCTCTGAGAGGGAATGCTGCGTGCAGCTTGTAAATGGTGTGCCTCCTCCTCATGCTTTTTTTTAATCAGAGATTTGTTTTCCTTTTCACCACCTCCCTCTGCATAATGATGTTGGGTGGTGAGATTGGCCTGTGCCTGAAATCAATTAGCTCTGATGAGGAATCTGACATAGACCTAAAACACTGCTAATTGAGTGCATTGAAAATGCTGATTTCTGTTTAGCAGGGAGCACAGGATGTTGCCGCCTGTTCCCACCTTACCCTCCGGCATTTCATCAAAGCGGCGGGCGGGGAAAAAAAAAAGACCTCTTGTTGATAGCAAATAGCAGTTGGTCTGTTTTTTCTGTGAATCAATAGCGAGAGATTTTTTTTTAGTCAATCGTTATAGGTTTTTCTACTGCATCAAGTGGGCAGCCTTTCCACTCTCTTGCACTGTAGTCACGTATGTACATGCACAAAGAATGCTAATTACCTTAAAATGAGAAGCTGGAAAAGCATCAGGAACCTACATCTTTGAGTTCACCATGCATGAGCCCTGCTGATGAACAGCTAAGTTTACTCAAACCACAAAAACTCCAACAAAGTCTGATTTCTTTGTGTTTTATTTCACAGTGGTCCAGCTGATGAAATATTCAGGCATATTAGTTGAGCACTGTGACATTTAAGTTATTCATTTTCCCTCAATGACTAAGAGTAACATTGCAGTGCACATAAAAATGTGGTTTTATAGCTGTTTTATGATTGTTAGATTGATGCTCATCAAGCTGGTTTCATAGTTGTGTTCATCTGAGATGTTGAATCAAGCTCAGTAGTTGTGAAGTTGTCTGCTGCTAATAACATTCAGAATATGGGCAATGGTGGCTCAGTGAGCAATTATAGGGACATGGAAGAGTATGTGGTAAGAAGGATAAATATAATTTTCTCTGTATAAACCAATAGGGAGGCAATCTTGTCCTTTTTGGGACATGCATATTTTGCCATCTAATTTTCAAGTGTGAATTTGAAAGGCTGTGCTTGTTTATTGTCTCAGTAGGGTGTAGAAAATCACTTATGCAAGTGGATGTGTTTATGTACAGGAACAGCTATACGGAATAAAATTGGAGTAGATGGGAAATACATGCCTTTATTTTTTTTCCCACATACACACTTTAAAAATTAATAAACACCAGCTATGTTTCAAATATGGAGATTTTTTATTTATTTATTCTTACAGAAAGAAACCAAATTTTTACCTGTTTCTTTTTCATCCCTGGAATAATTCACACTCATTAAGGAAAGACGCTGCTCATGCATAGGAGGGCTGGGGTTCTTTAGATTAATTTTGAGCAAAAAGGCTTTCCTAGTTCTGTCGTGTTTACTCTGTAGACCACATCGATCTAGTTTTCTTTCCTTTGAGGACAATTGAGTTATGGCATCTCAAAATGTCTAGAAATGCATGGTTATTTGGTAATACAATTGTCTTCTCACATAAAAAGCAGTGTGCATAGCTGTCATCAACAGGCAATTATTAATAATGAAGTAGAAGAACCAGAGAGTGTCTAGAGGGTTTGGGTAGGTGGACTTTGTGCTATTCATGTCATATAAAAATTAATCAATAGACAAAAAGACTTAATATCACAGTAGTAAAACTTCTTTGTTCTGGAAGACTGAGTGTGTAGTACTAAATTGCTGCTTTAAGGGAGAGGTCTGCATTTCTGCATGCATCTCTGTCGTCAAAAACTTGGAATTGGTTTTATGATGCATCCTGTTGGGGGGGGGGGGGGGGGGACCACAAAAAAAATACCCCCCTGACCCACACGTGTACTGTACTTGTGGTGTTTTATAATGTAAAGGGCAAGGAGAGCTTTTGAAAACGGTTACCTTAACCTGCTGGGATTTGTATTAAGACTGCTGAAAATTTGGTTGTTTCATTCTGTCAAACGAGTATCTTTTGCCAATGCCCTGCATTGTGCTAGTGATCTATTATCGACCAAGGAAGAACGAAGTATAAAACCAAATGGTCAGCAAACACGAGTTAGTTCCGAACAAGGGAGGTGGGAGCGTCAACGCTTCCTCCTCTCCAGGCCTCGCTGTGGTTTAATCATTCCTGCTGCCCCCTGCTCCCTCCCTGTGCGGCAGCCGGCAGGAGGCTCTTGTGCCATGGTGCGGCAGGAAGCCCCAGCCTCGCCCAGCCTGCTCATCGCTCCTGCAGTGAGAATTGAGCTGAGGCCTTGGGCGCTCAGTGTGCCCAAACAAGAAGTTAGCAGTGCTCCTTTCTGATGTGAAAAATACATTCCTAGAGGTAAATTTACTGTGCTTTTTTTTTTTAGCAGGACTTTGTATTTGGGCCAAGAAATTTATTTTATGGTTTTCTAGGTGGCTCCTGTTGCAGAGATATTTTAGCGTAAGCTGAAAGCTGCAGCTTTCTGACAGCGCAAGATGGGCAATTTGTGAAATTAAATAAAATTCCTAACCATTTTTTCAGCGCTGTGGAAAGGTTTTTGTAAAGCGTTTATATTGAGGAAAAGTGCAATAGTTATCTGATTGAGGTTGCTAAAGCTGAAACTATTCCCATCACCTCAGAATCAACTGACAGTCCAGTTGAATTCAGGATCTTTTTCTGTCTGTCTCTTCCTCTCTCTGCTTGTTAGATCACCTCTGATTTAAACAAAGTACTGGAGCATTTACTCTATATTATGAGAAATAGGAATAGGGTGGAGAAATCCATCTTGAATTAGAACAGGGAATCCAGAGGGAAGGACCATTATTGAAATCTCAGCCTCATGAATTAATACTTCACAACAGCTTCAGTGGGACTAGGATTTCACTCCCAATCTGTGTTGATTATGAGCTACTCAGTTTACCCCTGGGGCTATAAAATGGAAAAGAATCCAGTCGTGATTAAAGAGTAGGTGTGATTTGAATGGAAGGTGATTACTAAAATCTCTCTGAAGTCTTCTTCCCTGCTTGTGCTGCAAACTTTTCTTATTTATAATAGCGTAGCAGAGCTATCAAAGCAGAAAATGATACCAGAGAGAAAGAGTTTTCTGATTGTCTCTGATTAGGTTCAGTGCTACCCTTGTAAATTTGCCTGTCAGATGGGGCACTGCCAAGTCACCCAATGAACCTGATGTTTTGCAAAAAATGGAAAGGGTGAGGAAACCCCTGCTCTTGTGTGTTGCTTGATGCATCCTTTTCTCTTGAAAAGGATTTTTGCAAAGATTAATCTAGACTCTTGGATGAGAGCTACTGAGCTACAGTTTAGTCTTGCATAAATTACTAATTTAAAACTGCTTTGTGTTCATGGATTTCTGTGTGTTTATTTATGTGTGTGGATTTATAAGGCCAACAAGGGTCTGAATCTCTGATGTCTCTCCTGTTTGAAGGTAGTGTATCTTGGATTGGTCTGTGGAAATCAAAGCAGGGCTGTGTTTAAGCAAATGAATGAGTGTTACTCTTTCCTCTTTTTTATAATCTTCATATTCTGTTGTCAGCTTACTTGAGCTTTTTCATAGCCAAAGATTTTAATTTTTAATAAAGTAATTCCAGATGAAGTCTTACAGTAAGGCTATATGTATTTAAAACCAAATGGGCATTGTTGGGGGTGCTGTTACATTTGCATGTGCCCTGAAAATTGTTTAGGCAAAATGAAGAGTTTATGCTAAAGGTAACAGTATTGAAGTAAATTTATTCCCTTTTCTGGTATAAGGCCTAAAAAGTACTTATACCAGTTTGGAAGAGTACTCCAGTGACCTACTGAATTGGTGTCAGTTTCAACTGAAGACAGTGTTGGATACAAGCAACTACAGCAAAATGAATCAAACATTCTGTTTCAGTTCAGGAGAGTAAACAGATTTGTTTTCCAGATTAGGGTGTGTCTTCAGTGTCACAGAAAAGTCAGTGTTTTACTTGCTATGCAATTGGCATCTTGAAAATGTTTTGTACCATTTTGGTTTGGTAAGGGATACACTTTGACCTACTGGAACATGCAGATATGTTCTCAAATTGATTTGAGGCAAAATGTGTTCTTTAGCCTAAGTTTATGTTTTGACTGGTTAATAACTGTAAAAGGCCTGTTCTACTGCAGATGTGAGGTATTGGTGGGGCTACCACTTATCAAGTATACCTTCTTATGTATTTATGTTAATTACTGCCGAGGCAATGTGTAGAGGAAATTATTTATACCACAATACTTTGTAACTGTAGCTTTTATGTAGTATTTTTGTGGCTTTTGCAAGCCTTCTCCAGTGCTGCTCCAGCTAGGTCTGCTGTTTTCTGGAGATAGTTGAGCTCTTGCACTGAAGGTGGCCCAGCAGGGCTGATCCTCTCTTTGTGCCGCGGGGCACTGGTTGCTGCGGATCGTGGAGCTTTGTGTGAACACAGAGTGCAGCTGTGAGGAGCATGGGTGGACCTCCAGAACATTGCCTGGATGCAGTCTTGCTGCTCAGCCTGTACTCATTATTTATTCAAAGAGGAGAGGAGAAAATTCCATGGAGCAGGGTGGCAAGTGCAGTGTTGCCAGCAGGTACAGGGTATTTTGTTATGTCCTAACTTACATTCAGAGTGTAAGTGCCTGAGAACAAGTACCTGGCCACTGGTTCTCTCCCCCGGCACCAGCACATCTCTTGTGCTTTCCTTTATTTTCACTCAGTGGTTTCAGCACTCACTTTGTAGGGAGGTACATGACTATGAAAACCTCAGGGTGAGGCCAGAGATCCTGATAAAATAATATATCCTCGAGGTGTATGTGTCTTTTTGTGCTGCTCTTGCTTGTTTATATGCTGTCCTTGCTTCCTATGTAAAAAGTACATGGTAGCAATTTCCTAAACAAACAAACCTCTACTACTTCCTATATAAATTTTATTAGTGGCACTCGATTTTTACAAAAATTACATCAGTAATTGTTCAGCTCTCCACAGTATTTCTTTTTCTCTCCTGATTTAGTTACATAAAACTGTTGTGAACCTTGCAGTTCACAAAAAACTTTGTTTTCCTTTTCCTCTGTTCCGAAATGTCATTTCTTACACTGGATTTATCTTTTTGTCTGAGTTCCAGCATCACAGCACTTAACTTGACATGAGACAAGTATGAGGTATGGCCCCTTGTTCAGTCTCTAGTCCTCCCTTGCCTTTGCCTTTCCATGGACAAGTCACTGTCTAATGAGGAGGGACTTTATCTCACAGATGATGTTGCCTCACCCATTGTGAATTATTGCTTAAAGCAAATACATCTCTTGACATTGCAGCAAATTGAGAATAAACATGCAAATTAGAAGCAGTGGTGTATGTGAAATTTTAGAGCGTGTTTATTTTTCTAAAGCTTTGTTATCTGACATAAGCTTCAAAGAAATGAGTATTTTTTGTCATCTGTAGTGTATCACTTCCACTAAAATTTCTGCAGTTCCCAAGTTTTTTGTGTCTAGTGCTTGTATGTAAGGCTCCTTTGTTCCTTCTGTCCAGAGGTTTTTCACCTATGGGTGGTGATGTTGTGATGTTCTTTTCACTCCCTTTGGTAGAATGGCTTGGGTTGAAAGGGACCTTTAAAAGGTCATCTAGTCCAACCCCCTGCAAGGAGCAGTAACACAGAATCATAGCCTAGCTTGGATTCGAAGGGACCTTTAAAGGTCTTCTAGTCCAGCACTCAGTCTTTGATTAGATCAGGTTTTCTTGCTCTCAAACAATAGCACAACTAGTAAAAGTAATACCTGGGAAAGGGCAGCGCTGTTTGCCCTAATCTCTCCTCATGAGCTGTCACCCATCCTCACAGTGCTTGCTGAGGAAAAAAACAAATGTTTCTCATTTCATTTCTGTATTTCATGTCCACGTTGCCAGCCAGCCATGTGCATGCAAGTAGAATTTTCCAGATACAATTTTTTCTGTTTTTTTCTTTAAGATGTTTGCATTACATTAAGCATTTTTTTTCACTTAAGCAAAATGCAGCTTTATGGAAATTGTGATACATAAAAAAATAATAAACTGTTAGGTGCTATTGAAATGAAGGGCATAGAAAAGAAAAGAATGAAATTTTTGATGATCAGAGCTGGAAAGGGAAAACATGGTCAGGTGGTAGTATTAACACTGACAATTAATATGATTTTTAGTTTTCTTACTGATGTGTTTGTCCCAGCATTCAAATGAAATTTAATGTACTCCTTTGAAGTGGTATGTCTCTGGTGTTTAGCAGAAGATAAAAGTGCAAGCTTGTTTTCAATGACATTTCCGGAACAGCAAGTTCAAAACCATGAAAAAAATTAAAAGCCTTTAATTTTAAATGTTCAGGAACTAGATGATTTGTCACAAATGAGGTAAGTTTGTCTGCTAAAGATTCACTCTCCTTACTCTCCTTACTCTCCTTACTCTCCTTACTCTCCTTAGTACCTAGAAATCCTAAAATGTAACATTTTGGGCTGTGCTGATTTTTTTTCTCCAAGGTAAAATATGCTCTTCCCCAGTGCTTAAACTTTGTGCTAAAGTGTAACCAAAGATCCTGCAAGGTTTTGGCCTGGTTATGCTAGAAAGCTTTCCTAGTATTGCTACTATGGAGTTTGATAACCATTCTTGACCTACAGACCTTTTGTTTGGCTGTCTAATACAGGTATACTTTTCTGTGGTCCTTAATAGGCTAGACATTTTTCTATTTGGTGACTTTAGGGGATTTTGGATATTCCCGGAGTCCAAGACAAGGCAGTATCTGGAGCTTCAACCTTAAACTGAATAGAGGCCTAGGTATTTCCTAGGCTATTACATGTTCTTGTGCACCTTCTTCCCCATGTCTCATGTTTCAGTAAATGACTTTGTCCTAAACAGTAACAAAGGACAAC
This sequence comes from Entomyzon cyanotis, assembly GCA_024500445.1. Taxonomy (NCBI): domain Eukaryota; kingdom Metazoa; phylum Chordata; class Aves; order Passeriformes; family Meliphagidae; genus Entomyzon; species Entomyzon cyanotis. The sequence continues at coordinate 8,204,271 of JAKEPQ010001027.1, read as the reverse complement.
AGTAGTCATCCCACACTAGATAAATTGCACGGGTAACTAGTGGGTTTTTTGGGGGAAAGTAAGGATAACCCTTTTACATTTACTGAGTCTAATCATTCTTCTGGGCATATGGCTGGATATATTGTCTCCAATAATCACCTTCTCTGAGATACAATTATACATCAGTATTTTTTATGTTAAGCATGTTGTCTTGTGTGAATGGTGGGCTTTTTTGATCTTGTTTACGTATTGATAAAACAAACAGCCAATAACTATTTCGTCAAATACTGACTGGCAAGATTCAGTTTGTTTTCCTATGGATACTACATGTTCAAAGTCCTTTTTAATGGAATCTGTGAACCATTATGTAATTTATTGCACCAATTAACGCAAGCCAATACCTTTGCAAGTAATTAAGTCAGTTTAAAAAGGTTGCACAACTCACCCATCTGTTTGAAGTAACACCTAAATTGCAGTGTAATACAAATTAAAAGGTATACTTCCATAACCTCTACTTCTGAGACAGCACCTGCACTGTGTGCATGTATGTTCCCCTATTAAAAAATGTAATTTTAATTACATGCTATATATATTTTTTATTCTAGCCCATTAGTTTAATCCCCATGTGTAGAAATGCTGAATCCAAGAAACAAGGCAGTAAATAATACTGCCTTTTAATGACCAATTAAAGCAGCCAATCATCAACCTTGGCATCAGCTGCCTTACTAATTCAAAGTACAGCTATGCTTAGAACGAAATGGTGCTTGGGAATTACAGAGTCAGCCTCATCCGTACAGGACACCACTTTCCAGAGGCAGCACTACTTCATTTCATAAACCATCCTGCCAAAGTGATGGGAAACATAATACAAAGCCTCAGTGCACCTTGAGGAGGTTGTCCTGAATGATCTGGACCTTTTTGTGGCCTTTGTAAGGCGAAATGATGTTCTACATAAAATTAATTAATTGCATACTTTTTAAAAGTCTGGGGATGTAGACAGCTGTTGAGGAATCCGTCCGGTGCAGGCAGCTGGGGCTGAAGCTGCAGGTGGAGCTCCGGGTGGGGCACAAGAGGCCATGAACTGCCCATCCTTTGCATGGCCAAGGGCATGAGGAGCTGGTGCTGGCCAGGGGAGCAAGAAGTGGACACTGAGGGACAGAGCAGGAGCCCATGCTGTCCCGTGCTGGCACTGTGAGGGGACAAAAGCCCGGGCTGCCTTTGTTCGTGGTCCCTCCTCGGAGGCCCCTGCCCGAGCTGTGCCTGTGTCACTCCGGTCCCAGCACTCTGCAGTGCGACGTCCAGAATCTCAGCAATGGGCAGACCAGGAAGTTTCCTTTCCAACACCTACAGTGCCTATAGCTACTGTGGCCCTGTAGACTTGTTGTCTGTTCCAGATGCTAGCAGAAGTTAATTTTCTGCTTTAATTGTGGTAATATTAAGATCAGATGTGCTGTCTGGTGAAAATAATCCAAGAATGCAGCTTTTGATACCTCAGAGACAGAGAAAAGTAGTGCTGTGCTCAGTCTTCGTGCAAATACTCTTGTAACAGATTCAATACGAGATGTCTGACTGTTAGGAAGATGAGTGAGAGTGGAGGCAACACAGAGAGCAGAAGCTGATAAAAAGATTAAAACATTGAAATTGTGGAATAAAGTATACTTGATTAAATGGGAGTTAAAGTGAAACATGAAAAAATGCCGTTTTGAATTCTGATGAATTATCCAAGGTTATGTGAGGAAAGGTAAAACGAATACAGAAAAAAAAGCCAAACAACCTTAGACTTTTGATAGTGATCTCTGCAGGCAGAGGCAAGATGAAAGATGATAGATCTTTCTCCCATATACCTAAAACAGGCAATATCAAAGAAAAAAATTTTTGAAGGAACTACTTCAGGTGCTGCTTGTCCCCTGAAACTTGCTGAATTCAGTTTGCCAGGTATTAGCACAAGACTGTAAACTCTTTAGGTAAGGGCCCTCTCTTCATAAAAATGCCATGTTCTTTTTTTGTGACTGGTTTGAATGGATGATTCTAGATGGGAGAATGCTGAGCTATGTAAAAAGCACATAAGGGAAAGAGTGATGGAAACAGCAGGGAAATGTACTAGATTGAAGCAGATTGAGAGTACAGAAGAACAGAGTGAGGCTAGAGTAATTTTTGTAAATCAAGAAAAAACTTTGTAATGATGTACGGTCCTCTCTGTTTCCTCCTTGCTTTTACTGATATCCTAAGGTACCTGGAGACCCATTTCTCTTTCAAGAAAGAGGTCATTTCAGAAAATAGGCCAAGGAAAGGAACTCTTAAAGACAAAAGGGATTTTAGATAGATGCAGATGTGGTAGGTGTTAGCCAGCACACCTCAAGTTTGGGATATTTGCTTTCCCCAAATGAAAGTTGTCTGCATTACAAAACCACTGCACTTAATTCTGTCTAGCTTGTTATGTAATGCTGCCTTTGCAGAATAAGTGCTCAAGGATAAATCTTGCGTGACAAATAAATCACCTCTTGGTCTTGGCTCTTTCAGGTGAGGCACAGATATAATGTAGAATCAGCTAATATGCAGGCCTAGCAGAAAAATGGGTCTTTTTTCTTGTGTTAGGCAAGTCATCAGAGCAGATACTTGACACAACTTAATTGCAGGTGCGGTTGAATAAATAAGGTACCTTCTTCTTTTTTTTTTCTCTTCTCCCTGGATGACTCCTCTTCTTCCATTTCATAAATTAATATTTTTAACAAGAGAAAAGGAAGCAAATGCTATTCAGTACAATGTTCCATGTCATATAGTTCTCCTTTTTTTGATGTGTTGCTGCTTTAATAGGCCAGTGTCAGCAGTTTTAAGAAGGTTTTTTACATACTATTTTCACTTAGGGCGGTGCAAATTTCTCTGGAAATCTATGACAATCAATTAAGTAAATGAGAAAATAGAATGCTTGTAATTAAGATAATCAAGCTACATGAAATCTACCCTACTAGTGCTCATATCTGTATATCTCCAAGCTGTCTATTAATTAAACACTGTGTAAGTGTTGCAATTAGACTCAGGCTGCTTTGGTGGAAACAAGAGAGATGAAAACGATTGGAGGGGTTTTACTGTATATGAAACTCTTGGTTGGTTTAAAGCATCTCATTATGGTTTGTAAGGTTGCCGTGTTCCTGCAGGCACTCCTGGGATGCCTGAGGACTCCATTGCAGGCTTCAACTACTTCTGAAACAGGTGACCTAAAGGAAATACACTTTGGTTTGCAAAAGCTACCTTTCTTTTCAGGGATGGGGTTATTTTCCCCTCCATTACATGAATGAATTTTGGATGTTGAGCTCTAAAGCCAATGGAAAAGAGGTTAGATATTTTGTTCTATGCAGGAATCTGCAAAGGGAAGAATGGGGAGAGAGGAATTTTTCTGACTAGCTCTTATAAGAAAAGGGACTTTTCCCCAATTTTATATTATTTTGTTTTGTGCTTTTATTTTGATATGAGGACCCCAAAGTTGCCCAGACCTTCCTGAGAGACAAAACAGTATCAATATATTTGTGTTGGGAGACAAACACTACATGAGACTAACTGGCTAATCTGTGTGTATTCAGATTGTGATTCTTCATTTGCTTTCTGCTGCTTTGTTGGGAAGGGGGCAGGGGGCGGGGGGAGGACGAAGGGCACTGTCAGGGTCCAGATGTGTCTGTCAGAGACCAGGGATGACTCCTTCCCTCTGTATGGGGAACCCTGGTGGTCACACAGCAACTTCCAACAAGTTTATTGTGGTTTTATGAGATGTGGGTTTGGGGCATTTCTCCTTCTCTCCTGTGTGTAGCTTTTTTTTTGATGGCTGCTACCACACATGTTAAGACACTGCGCAAGTAGCAGACGAGCCATGCTGAGGGAGTCAAAAAAGCTTTGCTACCTAGAACAGCCAAACTTGGGTCTCACTGGCTGGGGATGCCAAAGCAGCTGAATAGGGCAAAGCAGAAGATGAACCCATCTGCTACTTCGCCAGATGTTGCCATGGCTGCATTAATATTATGTCTTTGGCTTCAGATGAGGTAGAACACCTGATCCGTGTGGACATCAGCTTGATGAAGTTGTTGTACAAATAATGAAATAATAGTAGTATTTTGTTTTATTTTTTTCAATTGTTTTTTTCAAATCTGCTTTTATAACACAATATTCTTCCTCATGACAAATGAGCCAATTCACTGACATTGTGTATTCAGGTAATACCATTTACATTTCTAGAAAGAAATGAAGAAAACAACTTATAGGACAGTTTCAATTTTTCACTTGATTTTTTTTTATTATTATTATTTGACATTGATACAAAAAAATAGTATCTTGATTAGCAGCTTTGCTGGCAATCCCACAAAACTGTAAATAATACATTAATCTAAAAGAATGCACTCCTACAGACACTATAGATAAAACAATATATACAATTTAGACAAATAAATACATAAGTACAGCCAGTAATATATAATGATACACTTAAAGTTCGGTTACTGTTGACAAGCTTTTCTAATTAATTACACTCTTCATTTACAAATTGCCATTGCCATCTACATTATAAAGACAAAAAAATCTCAAAATTTATACTTAACATTATTATTAGGAAATATGGAAAATCAACCTTGAGACTTCTTTTAGTTTAAGTACTCTTACAGTTTTAGCAAAATGAAAAAGAAAAAATGCTTTTGTGGAAAAATTCCTCCTAAAGAGAGGCACTTCCCCCCCAGCTGCTTCACTTAATGTGCTTTGTTCATGAATATTTTGGAATCAAAATGTGATTACAGTCACACTTCTGAAGTGACTAGAAGCCAGCATGTTTAACCAAGTTGTCATTTGTCCCATGACCAATGAAACAAAACGACCTTTAAATAATGTAAGTATTTTTTTGATTAAAGGAAGTCTGTTGAAAACATTGGTTTCTTAACCATATCCCACATGGCACAAATAGTACTGAGTGGAAGGGACAATTGTCCCTATGAGTAGATGTATTGCTACCTTTCTATATCCAGGTTCCAATACTGAAATTTCTGAGCAAAGAGAAAATAATAAATCTAAGTGTAACAAGCTAGTGAAGCCTAACATCAGAAAATTAATCGAAGTAGAAAATTAAGCTTTTGTTGTGTTGTTTTAAATTCACTTGACAGCAAACAAAAAAGTATCTTGTACATTCAAAAGTTAGGGCACACATGCTTAAGGCTCTTGAAACACTGGACAAATATAATGCCTCACTCAGCTCCATGCATAACAGAATGCTACATAGCAAGCAGACTTACACATATATACAGCTGAATACAGAAGAAAATGCCTTAGAAATATGTACATCAATTTCAAGATGAACATTTACATTTCTGTTGAAGGTCTATCTATTTATAAATGGCAGGAAATACAATTTTTCAGATATAATTTTCAAGGTGTACCTTGTAATTATTAATGCAGTCTACTTGTACTAGGAGAAATTCAAGGCTACCGTGCTACTTGAGCCCTGAGGTATTTGGATTGGGAGCCCTGCTGTCCTCCTGGTTACTAACCAAAGGCCACAGAAGCATCAGCAGAAATAAGGCAACCAAATCCATTTTCTTGTGATTTAGAACCCCCAAATTACTGCACAGTGCAGAGGGATAGCAGAAGTGATTGCAGCCTGTGGGTTCAAATGATTATAAAATGTGTCCCTGGTAGGATGGCATCTGTGCTGTCTGATTCACCTAAGGGCTAGGGATGAATTACACCCTTATTTCCATTCAAAACCAAGCATATTGTGGGACTTGTATGAGGAAAACTGAATTTCACCCAATCAGCGTGTTATGTATTCACTTATGCAATTAATTGTATCTTGGGAGTTCTGAGTTTGATAAAACAGAGCAACTTAACAAGGACTAGATCAACTAGGGAAGGAGAACTCTTAATTATACAGCAGGAAATGTGGCATTTCTATAAAAATTATTGGGGTTTTGTTTTGGGTCTTTTTATTTATGAAGCGTACACAAGCTCCTGTTAACAGTAACTCCTAGGCTGCTGTGTAGCTTCACCTTTAGGTCTGAAATAGATTAGATTTGCTTGAGATGGCTCCTGCTAGTGACTTAGAGGCCAGATACACTTTACCTTATTTACAAGTAGTTTCTTTTGAAAGGATACTGCTGCATCTGTGAACAAGACTAACAATTTGCCATGAAACTGCAAACCTCTTAGGGGGTAGCATCTCCTCTGTTGCTGTTGTAAAGTGCTGTGTACACCTATGGCAAAATCAGGTCAAAGTTTTCCTTTAAATTTATACTCAGTTAATTTCTGACAACTTTAGAGACATCCTGAATAACATACAGACTTAAGTTTTGCATATATTACACATAATGCCAGCTGCAATGAATGAGACTTCGTGTGTGCTGAGGATGGCAGGAGTAATCTACAGCTAATAGTATATTTGGTGAGTTTTGGGTTTTTGTAACTTTTGAGTTCTTCATTCCAAGTTCTTTGCTGAGCAATATCATATTTCACCTCTTATAAGGTGGTGCTGAATAGAAATGGCCTGAATTTATCAAGGAGTTTTCATGACATTTCATAAACATCTATATTCAAAATACACTTAAACACATTATGAAACTTTAATAAATCTTGCATATTTGATTTCTGTTGCATGTCCAGGGGGTCTACTGAGTGGGAACTCAGTGTGTGCTGACTGTGATGAGTAAACTGAGAGCTTTAAAAGGTTTTAAAAAAAGGCTAGAATTTGGGGGGGGGGGGGGGGGGGCAGTTAATAAGTCTTTCTTTAAAAGCCCACTCTTTTTCTGTGGAATTTGTACATAACTGTTATGTATGATCAACAGAAAATTGATTGCATTCTTTTATTGGACTATATTCTTCTTTTCTACACTATTAAAATCTGTTAGATTCTTGTTCCTATATGCACTGCAGCATAAAGTAAAGCTTACTCTTAAAAAGCTGCTTTTGTGTTACTTTTTTTTTAGGTAAATAGTGCACTGACTGATGTTGCAGAAATATGCTGCTTATTGACACTTTCAGCATTCAATATAATTATATATTGCTATTCAAGATGTTTAATGGAGAATCCATTGATACTGATGAGAGACATTACCTTGCTTTGGAATGAAAAGTAAAGGTATTCATGCTTTTCTCATATATTTTTAAGATAGTTTTTCATACCTCTCCCCTGTCTTATTTTGCCTGCAGATTCTACTTAATTTTTAAATTGTGTTACATATTTTATTGGGCTATTGTGGGAAATGTAAAGAAATGGGTTGTTCTGAAATAATTTAAAGAAATTCCATTTGGTGGATGAAAATATATTTCAGTGTGTGAGTTTTTTTCTAAGGCCAATGAAACTTTGATGTTCTTACCTGTCTAAATTCTGCTATTACACCATTAATAAGCTATTTGGGAATTTCACACATTGTACTATAAAATACACATGTCAAAGAAGGTATATAAGTTCAGTGCAAATGTATGCTTCTTAATTTATTAACAAGGCTCTAAACAGAGACAGTTGTAGGGTGTCAAAAGAAGAATACTTTTATATGTTTGTAATTCTTCATTTCTCAGGTCCTGAGTCTTATCTCAGAGGCTGGGGTGTGAATTGTTAACTCGTAATAGTTTATTACTGTTCTTCTACACACAGATGCAAGAACTGATATGTGTAATAGATGATACTATACAAAATCTGAGATTTGACTCTAGATCCTTTCAGTTGGCATAATGTCCTTATGAAAAAGAGCCTGAAGTTTGTAAACCAGTAGTCAAAGCGAGAATGAAAAATCAGTCATTAAAAATCCTCTCACAGTTAATATCCCACAGTTTAACCTGTAAATCAGCAGATCACTTTGTCAAAAAATAACCAAACTCAACCAAAATTTAAAAAAAGGTATTTACATCTGTAAAAATCTTAACATCTAAGATGTTTCTTGCTGGACATGTCATTCCAAATTCTGTGCATTTCCTCTGGTGTTATCTGGTGCACTGTGATCACTCTGCGGTACCTGCACAAGCTGTAGGCCATTTTCCAGTGATTGAAGCCACTGTTTTGGAAGGGGTGAATGCCCAGCTTCCGAAGGCAGAGTCCAACGTACACATCTTCAAGATGAAGAAGTCTGGTGTGAAGGGAGGTTTTGTAAATCAGTTCTGCTACATCAGCTGAAAAAATGTAGCCAGTGCCTGAACAGAAGGGTGGGTAATTGCTGTCGGGGTACAAATCTCTGGGCATGTACCACTTACTGCGAACATCTCTTATTGGTCCTCCATTTATAACATAACCAGTGAAGTACCTCCTCCTTGGCTTGGTGTTAGGTTTGAGCAGCTTATAAATAAGATTGTCCATATTTACAAAAATATCACTGTCTGTCTTCATGACATATTTTGCTTTTGAACAAAATGTTGCTACCCACCTCATCCCCATCAGTGTTTTCAGAGTGAGGTTATGGTAAGAGTCAATAAAATCCTCCACAATAATGTCATGAAAAATCTGGCTTTCTTGCTCTACCATTTGATTTAACACAGGATCTGAGTTTTTTCCAAGAAGAAACAGTGTGGCGATCTTAATTCCTTTAAAGTTGTTTTCATCTCCCCATGTTTCTCGAATGGCTTGCCTTGCATCGAACTCTTTGTGAGTTGTACTGATAAGAATGACCAAGAACGGGGCGCTCTTCTCACATTTGTTGGGTTCATTGATAAGGAAGTCAAAGGAATGTGGATTTATAGGTCGAGTTCTTATGTTGCCAAAGGAAACATTTTTTCTGGCTATGGATATGCTACTGACCTGTCTGTGGCCTGTGTAGGAAGAAGTAGGACGAGTTATACTTAAGTACCAAAGAGCACTTGCCCAACAAACTACTGTCAAAATGTATAAGCATGAGACCTTTGAAGCCATTGTTCCTCTAGCTCTTCTATTCCATGTGATGAATAAATAGCCTTTGTACCGTGAGTGCACCTGTGTCCCGGAGAGGCAGCATATTATTAATGAAACTTGAAAGTTCGATATAGAAAAGTAACTCTGTAATCATTCATGGATCTCAGATAGGAGCTGTTAACCCTGATGATACTCAGCTTTTCTTCCTTTACTAGCAGCGGCTTCCATTTCTTGGTATTTTCTGTTATTTCTGAAAAATATGAAGAAAAATTTTCCATTGCAAGATCATAAAAGCCTAGGGCAAGAAAAATGAGCTTATATATGGCTGGCCATTAATAAGCTAAATGTCTTAATGCATTTCTCAAATACTCCTTTTTTTCTCATGAGGTACCAAAATACACGATGGTGTACTGGAATAGAGCAGTGTAAGTGAAATAATGCTTTTATGATTGGTAATTTCTCTCAGGTGGTTTTATACAAAAAAAGTTAAGCATGCATCGCATGTTGACTATTTAGATAATTTTAAAGGTATATGAAAATAATTTTATGGTTTTCTAGCATTTTCTTGCTTCCTAGCATTTCTTCTGGACAGCCCTTCACAATGCGCTGTGGACCATTTTAAATTTATTTATTATATTTATATATATTTATTATATTTAAAGAATGAAAAATAGTGTATTTTATTCTAGGATCAACAGCATCTGTGGCAGCTATGCACATGAATACCTACAAATCTAATTTGATTAAATCTTAATGTCTCTTCTGCTAACAAGAACATGCTTAGGTGGAGATCAGGCAGAATGGATCTGACTGGGAAAGGTACAGAAGAGAAAGAGGTACGTATACTGTCTTACCCATGTAAAGATCAGCGCTCGAGTAGACTCCATAAAAGTCTAGAAATAAATTAACACAGTTCAGTTATTCTTGTTGGCTTCCTTCTCCTTTCCCCCCAAACAGTCTTTTCATGAGCAAACATCATTTCTGTACCACATAAAACAGATAAATCACGATGGCAGCCTAGTAATGGTGGCACTTTGCTGGCTGGTGTGCAGAGTTGCCTGCCTTGACAAGGTTCCTGCACTGACAGGCCCATCCTGTGCTATTCCAGTCTTGCCTCCAGCACTGGGGAGCTTTGAGACTTTCCTGGATCAAGTGCCAGCCCTGAATCTTCCTTTGCTCTTAGCAAGTTTGCTGGGAACCAGTTCTGTTTTTCATCATTATGTGGAAATGAGACAAGCTGCCTCAAGCTTGCCAGCTCAGTGCTGGCTCCTCCAAGGCACATCAGTAGCTGGAGAGTGCCTGTAGGCTCCACCTTCCTGAGTTTTACTATTGTGTTACTTCAGAGCTAAAGGATAGTAGAATCATGCAACAGAAGAACTTTTTGAAAAAGTCTCTGAAATATTTAACATTTACTTTGGATAGAGCAAAGTATGTATTCAGATAAAAAGATAGAAACACTGTCTTAGAAATGTCCTTCCTGATTTCACACTGCTCTGGCACGTTGCAGTCAGACCCCCTCTAGGCAGGCCATTAGAGTGCAAGGACAGTTAGGTACCCTGTGTCATTATTTCATTGTGGGGTTTAAGAACAGCAGAGAAACAATCTGAAAATTTGCTAAATCTATACAGACTATAATCTCCTTATAAATTCTTATAGCTAGCACTGTCCTGCTAGTGTTCATTACATGCACGTTTAATTATTTAATGACCAGAACCCACATACTGCTCTTCCCTTCTACAAAATATGGTACTGTGAATTTTTTGCCTGTTTCAGAGCATCATCACTTTCAATTGGTTTTGCCCTGTAACTGGGGGAGATTAATGAGGTAGAGGTGGACTGTGATCTCCTTCATTGCTCATTACAGGACTCAGGGTTTGTGATATTTTCCCACCAAGCAGTACCATCAAATGTTTGGGACCAGTGCATTTAATTGCATTTAATTATTCCACAGGGCTGCAGAACACAATGATGTTGGCAGGGCACGCACATGTATTTACATCCTTGTAAATAAATACAGTTGTAATAAATATATATACAGGTGCTACTGTGATGTCTGGAAAGGGGATGCATAATGCTGTAACAACATGTTGTGATATAGTTCTGAGAAAGGCAAAACCCATCCCTGATCTGGTAGGTTGGTTTTGTTTCTGGATTCATTGTGAAGCTCTGCTAACACTCTCACTGGAAATGCCAATGAGGAAATCCACCAAGTGCAAAATACCATACTATAATGAAGACACAGGTGTGTAAAGTCTAGAAAAATGTGTTACTAAAGAAAGAAATGCAGCAATCATGGATTGGAGATGCAGAGCAAGAGCTCTGTAGGTCAGTGTGTTTAATGGGCTCCAGCATTAAAGTCTCACAAATAAGTGCCATATTCTGCACATGATGTATTATTTTAGGAAACTATATATTGCATTATGTAAAGGTGTAAGATGTTCTACATATTTTCTTTCTTAAGGGTAGGTGCATGAGCCCTGTGCAGATATCTGAGGGAAAGGAAAATTGTAACCAATGCTTCTTCCAAACTGCAAAATTACATAAAATAGCTTTTCAGTCCAGCAATGTCATGGCTGTGATATCCAATCTTGTGTGCTCTGAAAGGATTAGAAGCAACAACAGCCTTACTCCATTCTGAAGAAAGACTCTGAGCTTTTGTGGGGAATTTTTTTCCCAGTTATGAAATCGATAGGTAACTGTGTGGGACAAATATTTCTTATATTGGCTCTTGGATTGCTGTCTCTTGAAACAAGTTTATATTTTTCTGTTGGATATTTGGTGGTTTGTTTGTTTGTTTTTTTTGTTTGTTTACTTTGCCTTTTAAAAAGAAAAATAAGAGTTGAGATTGTGTGCTTTGGTTTGGAGTGTTTTGCACCAACCCTGGGGTAATTTTTGAGCAAAGTGCAGATGAAGTGGTTAAGAGTGAGCTGACTGTAGTTTTCCTGATGAGTGAAATTGTAAATTTTATCATCTTTTAGGAAGATTGAGGGGAAAAACAAAATGAGAGCTACCTCCTATTCCTCCTCACAGGGAGTCTCTCTGCTATTCCAACTCTTTTGTGAGGTGAAGATGTGAAAATTTTGAGCTTTTTGCTATACACGGGGAAGATAGAAAACAGCATAAGCAAAATTTGCAAATAGTGTAAATGCAATACCAAATTAGCTGCGAAGTCTTGGTCTGTAATTTAGATGAGATTATTTTTGCCTCCAGGACTGATCTCTCTTCCTCTTTCTAGTATCACAGAGGGGGTTGGATAAATAGCTATGTTGTGTATTTTTTTGGCCACAGGGCAAATGCTCCTACAAATTATTTCTGGTAACATTGGTCCTGCCCAATAATGTTTAGCTTGCATGAGCAAGAAAATACGTAGCTTGAGTAGGCATGGAAATATGAACTAAGCAGTGAAATACTTAGTTTGTGATGTTTTAGCAGTCAAGAATTTCAGAAGTTGACAAATTCTATTATTAAAGATGATGCTAATTAATCAAGATGCTAAACAAGCACGTAGCTTAAGCGTACCTTCATCACAGCAATAATTCTAGGAATGTTGCAAAATTATTCACAGTATCAAAATCTGTGATACAGACTATCTGTATTTTGTCTGTTGGAACAGAGTATATCCCATTTGGGGACGCTTACACAGGCCAAGGAAGGTGTCACCTCCTGTCGTTTCTTCTTTGGAGTGAAAGAAGGCTTTCTTAGCAGGGCAGTAGCAACATTTAAGCTCTTGGATCCTTGTTTTTAAAATTGTTTTAATTCAATCTGTCCCTTTTTCTAACCTGGTTGTCATACCGCAAGTAAGAAAAGGCTCAAACATGAAGGGTAGATGACTTCGAAAGCGAATGTTTAGCATCACACTTCCGTACTGTGATACAAAGTCATACACTTAATTGCACTACTCACAGCTCATGCTGTGTAAGCTAGAGAAGCCACCCAGACGTAGCACAGAAAGCTGTACTGTGTAACTTCTGTAAGTAATTGTCTTGATGAGGACTGTATTTGCAGCAAACCTTTTATGAGCTGACTGCACATCAAGAATAATCCTCCAGATAATGAGCACATTTGAGAATCTTGTTAACTGTTCATGGGCAATTTTTAGGCAGATGCCAAATGAGTTCAGCGAACGTTACTCATCAGCAGCAATATTTTGCCAATGTTTTGGACTGCTGCTGTCTCTGCTGAGAGGCTGTTGATCTTTCTTTCAAGAAAGTCTGTCCTGTGTAAGTGCAGTTGCAATAAGGTATCTAGATCCCAGTGGATGCCCGTGGTAGAAGCCAGAGCTCTTGAAGCCTGGCTGGTTGTGATAGTTGTAATCCATACCATGTCACTCGCTGTGGCTGAGGGTGGTGCTGAGTGCAGGCAGTTGGGATGCTGAGTCCTGGGGATGACCCTGGGTGAGAAGCTTAGGGAGATCACAGCTGCTCATCCTGACAGCCAGGACTCTGTTAGGCAGAGCACAACTGAGTCAAATTGATATTGTGCATCTCTGCCAAAATGTACCTATTCCTTTCCCTGGAAAAAAAAAAGGAATGCAGCTGCTAATTTAGTAAATGTAACAAACTCTTTTCATTTTCCCTGAAAAGACATTTTTGTATGTTTTCTATGATCATGGCTTTCATCTGTGTATAGACCAAGATGCTGAAATGTCTTCACCATTTATGAAGTCCTTAAATTACCTAAGGAAAAGTCTGTGATTATTACCGAATCTTGTTGAGAAGATAATTATACTGAACATTAAGAATACATCTACATGGAAATCTGGGGAACTGTTATGTTCTAGGCTGTATGTTTTCATAGTAATTTCTGGAGGAAATTCTGGACAGATGGCACAGGTGATTTAACAGAAGATTGCAACTTCCTTTCTGGGAACGTCATTTAAGATTTCTTAAATATTCGAAATGTTTTTTCTGCCTGGATGTAACGGATCTGAAAACAAATCAGTGCTGCAAAGAAAGACCTTCCTCTCTATAACTTTGTAAAAAGGGGCTGTAACAGATGCAGAAACCATGGTCTTGGGCTGAACAGAGGAAAGTACAAACATTCATTTCAGGTCCGTGTTTTTTAGAAAAACAAATAATTAATTTTTTTAGAGGGTTCATAGCTGTCATATGTTAAAAGAGGCTGACTTCCCTTCTTTTCCTTCAAAGACAATGAGGACAAACATTTTCTGAATCATTCCTTGTTCACAGATATATTGATGGTAGGCTTTACCCTAGGCAGTGCCTGAATGTGAAAGCAAGTATTTGCACAAGTGCAAATTTCATACCAAGAGTTCTCTTTCCATGAATGCTGATTTGCAGATAGTTTTTATTGTAGTTCATCATTAAATTGAAGAATTGATCTCTGGAAATAAATGTGATATTTATAAATTATTTTTGGTATTTACTACCTGCTCCTAATATGAACAAAAGGTAAGAATGCACTGTCCATTAGGAAATTCTACCAAAAGCTTCTATAGGGAAAATGAAAGTTATAGAATTTTTAGCAAATGTACCTGTGCTACTGAAATTTCCCTAATCCTTAAAGAGCTACTGCAGCCTTTGAAGAGTTAAAAGTTAAGTGTACATGAAAGTAAATCTGCCTGAGTTACTTTTCTGTATTTTCCACTTTGGATTTTTTTTTTTCAATGGATCTATCTCTATAAAAACAGGATTTTCTGTTATTTTTCAAAAAGTGCCAAAACATCCCACATAAAACAACAAAACTGCATTTTCATTGCTCTTTTTCTTATGTTTAAGAACAAATTCTGCAGCTATTTTTTCTCAGCAAAATAATTTACAAGTTAAAAAGTAAACAGTTTCCATCATGACTAAGCTGTGAAGGGCAATTTTCAATTGCAGACAATGAAACTGTTGAAAGAAATATCTAGGAGTATTTTGATTGACAAACCCACCAGATTTACCATGACTGAAGGGAATGGGTTACTTTACTTGTTAGGAAATGTGAGCTTGGCATGAAGGACCATTCCTTGGCTGACAGTGTGTAGGGGTGGGATCTCAGTGTTGCTTTGAGCAGCTTTTCTCTCTGGCTTGGTTTGTGCATTAGGAACATTATAGCTACAAATTCCCCTTCACGTTTTGCACCCAGGAAGTATTTTCTATGCTGAAATGTTTTCTCTGCTTTCTCTGAGCTAACCAAAAAAAAAAAAAAAAAAAAAAAAAAGATTTTGTAAAATCTTGTATTCACTTGACCTTGAAATGGGGTTTTATCCCATTTGGCACATGTCAACTTTACATTTTCAGTAGCCTTTTTACTGTTTTGGTCATATTTTAAAACCAGGTCTCTCTGTCTCATACGTACAGTGACTATGACCAGCTAGTCACCAGTGGTATCACACAGCTGATTCCATGTGGAAGGAGATGAAAGGACAGACCAGACTGACCCAAGGACTGTCTGTAGACTGGATAGGTTTCTAAACTTTTAGCAAATCAGATATGCTTGGTCAGATACTAATCTAGAATGGTTGTAAGGTAGATTTTACTCAACTCAAAGTAATACTAGAACTTTAGACATGCTAGTCAGGTGTTCTGACTTGCTGTAATGCTGACTGCAAGTGATTTACCTGGAGCCAGTACATGGGAGTTTTGCTGCTGTCTTTAGTAGAAGGCGTTTTGAGCATATGTCATTTGCACTAACTAAAAAGGAGAGAAAAGGAATTAAAAACATAAAATGAAAGAGCAAAATATTTTAAAACAGAAAACTTATTATTTACTTTTTTTATTCTTTTAAATCACCCGTGAGATGTCAAGGGTCAGATCTGTGCATTCTTCCCCATGAGTACTTTTCAGAAACAAATTTAACAAACCCTTTGTGACTTCATATTGTGATAGGTCATTTGTGACTACATCAATCATATCTTGTTATATCAGTAATGGGTAAATTGCATCTCAATATCGTTATAAACTGATGTAAATAACATATTTCACTTTGGGTTACCATGGCCACGACTGTTATTTTTTCAGCTATTGTGCTGTGTTCTAGTGCAAAATTTCACTGCAAGGCTCCTTAGCTCATGTCACCGCCAAATTGTTTACATCTAGTGAAAGTTTAGGACAAGAAAAAAAGAAAAGAAGCTTTTAGTTTAAAAAAACAAAAAATTCAAGGGGGAAAACCTTTTGAACTGCTCTAATATAAAATCTTTCTAACTCATGAAACAAGTGCGCATATATTAAAAGAGTCCATATCTTAAATTACCTTCAAGTAATAGTGTTTGAAATTAAGTGTACTGCTGGCTTTGTCTTAACCTTCTTAAATTTCGCTATTATGTTTCCTTTGCATTCACAGCAGTGCCTGTGAAACTGTGGTCTGGGTTGTGACACCAAGAATAGATGACAGTGGCCTTGATTATGTACACGCCTACCCTAGTGGTACTGCTATCTTCAATGAATCTTTGTCAAAAAAGGAAGAATAACAATTATGTGACGACTGGAACACCTGAAATCACAGTGTCTGTGGTGATAATAATTCATCAAACTGGCTAATGAATCTACTTCCCATAATTCACATGCTATTGGGGGCATTGATTAAAAAAATGCAAACAATTAGAGCTTTTGGATTTACTAAGAAAAGTCCTAAAATAGTTTTGAGCCTGCCCATTAAGGTATCAGTTATGATGCTTGAGGAACTCAGCTTTTAACCTCATCAAAACTGGGGATGCTTCAGACTGGAAACAGCTATATAAAAATACATTGTTATAACTTCCTATTGACAGTAACTGAAGGATTCTGCAATATCTCAGGCATATCTGTACAATACCTATATTTATTGTAATTGTTATGTATCTTTACATGTGAGTTTTGGTGAGATATTTCTTTTAAAGACTGAAAAGTAGCTAGAATTCATGTTATCTTCCCATTTCTTCCACAGCAATGAGGCTAGAAAATTTTGTAATTAGTGAATTTAGTTGATCATATAATAGCATTGTTTCAACTTTTCTGCTTTAGAGAAAGGTTAGGTATTATCAGATGTCCAAGGAAATTGTTGGATACTGTGACACTGTGTCTTTTTTCTTTCTTTTCCCTGGAAATATTCTTCACGTTGAGGAGGTCCCAGAGTATTGACCTGTCCATGCATGAACAGATTGCAGTACAGTTTTTTTCATGTTTGCATGACAGTAATTAATGTGAAGTTAGATTGCGAAGCATTTGTCCTCATGAGCTGTTTATAAGTAAAGCTTCAGGTTTCTAATTCCTATTGTGAAGTTGTGATGAACTGAACACAGGCTGTTGCTTTTATAATTGCATGTGTCTCACAGAACTGTAACTTAAAAAACCTCTGTAACTAAACAAATGACTTTTGTCTTCAGCTTGAAAGATACAGAGCGTTCTTCAGCCAGATGACTTATCCACAGGTATATAAAAAGCATTTCCTAGACACACACTTTTTTTTTTTCTTTTTTTTCTTTTTCTTTTTTGCAATTGGTTAGTCATGATTGAGATCCCGTAGTTTATTTGGGCTCTCTTGGTCAGGTTTTTCTGAAAGCATTGCCTTAAATCTGGCAGAGACACAGTTTCAGCTCTACCAGGCAGGCGGTGGCTGCCTGCTGCTGGCTGTGCCCCCTTGCCTCCAGCAGGTCAGGATTCCTGGGGCTCCCTCCCAAGCACTGAGCACCTGCAGCTCTGGCTGGGCTTCCCAAGCAAGTTACCTTGCACAGAAGGGAGAGTTCTGCTGGGAGAGTGGGACTTGCCAGCTCTTTGACTGAAAAGAAGTGGAATTACTGCCTTGGACGTTTGCCTTGAATACCTGGAGTGGTGCTTTTCCACGGAAGTGTTGGTGTGGCCACTAGACAGTGTAAGTATTCTCAAGACCACTGACCTCAGTGCAGCTCAGGGCCAGCACTTCTGGCTCTTAGCTGTATATATAATGAAGAAACGTTTCTTTTCGCTTTGTCATAGCTAAATGATAGATAGGGTTTTTCTCAAACTTAAATGAAAGCTGCTTTGATTGGGGATTGAACAAGAAAAATTTCAACTGCAGAAGAGAGGGCATTTTTTTTTGCAAAGCTATTACCAATTGAGAGCAAGGTAGTGTCAGAGCCTTTCAGCTAGCACATATGGAGCATTTCACAGATGTGACCCCAGCTTATTTGTCAGCATTTAGTTTTTTGAAGTTGAATAGATGGTTGGGCAATCTTACACCTGAACATTCACTCAACACAAGAGGCCATATCTCTTGTGGCATGATTTGAAAATGGGCTCATAATAACTGGAGTTTTTGGGATGAATCAAATAAAGGAGTGCATGCTGTAGTTATTTGGTAAATATATATCCTGGTGGAGCCACAGGAATAAAACTCATTATTCTTCTATGATATTTCGAAAGTGCAGCAAATTGTGTCCTCAGCTGAGACACAAGTTTGAAAAATACTGTTTGGGATCATAAATGGGTTGCTGCCTCCTTAGCTAAACTAAAAACCCATTCTTGGTTATCAATTATGCCTACCTAGTCCACCCTCTTGCCCAAAAAATTGTTTCTTAATTTTTCCACTGTATCTCCTTTATGAAAATTGTGAAAACTGTGTATTAATCTCAGTGGAAAACTTGGGTGTCTCTGGAGAAAGAAACCAGTTAACAGCTTGTCCATTTGTGCTCAGATCAGAATTTAACTTGACTCCTATGAGAATTGTTAAAAGCAAAAATTGAGGAAGCTTTCTTGCAAAGTGTAATTGATGAACATTTTGTAAGAATTTCTTTGTTATTAACTCTTATCTCCAAGCTGGCCAGAATATGGCTGATAATCTCAGGTACCTGATAAAGCAGCAGGAAGAATTGCATTGTGGTAAAGAGTAAATCTGAATTCCTGTTTCAACTTACTTTTATCACTTATGTCATTAGAGATGTCCTTCATGTATACTTTTAAAGCTTTCACTAGGGAGCATAAATTTCAAATCCCAAGTATCTGTGTGAGTAGTCAGGAATATTAACTGATTTCTTACATCTTTTGTCTGTGAGCATTGTTAATTAGGGGTATTTGCAGTGACTGTTAACTAGGAAAATAGCTAAGCAAGCTTCTTCCTAATGTTTGTGCATATGTGTTTCTCTTTCACTAAATGTAAGAGGGGCCATTTCTGTGGGCTCATTATGCTGATGGCACATTTTGCTTTCTCTTTTTCCCGTTGTGACTAGGGAAGCATAACCTGAACTTCTCAGAATAATTGGAAACTCTCCAGTTGGCTTCTCCACCTGTAATTGCATTGTCTGTAGTGGGCCGATGAAGGTATAAATGTAGACTTATTTGTCCATATTGAAGGATTTCTCAAAACAAAGGCAAAGAACTATTATGTAAAGGATGATGTCAAGTATATTCAGAGCTGAAAAGCAGGGAAGAGAGTCTCATTCCTCCCTATTGACTCTAGCTGAAACTCTGCTGTGGCACAGGTAAAGCGTGTGATTCCAGGGCTGCTCCAGAGATTATGCAGCAGCTTGTATGCAGTGTTGCTCAGTGTTTTCTGTTCATAGAACTTGCTGAGTTGGAAGCATTATGAAGTCCATCCAGGTCCTGGCCCTGCACAGGACACCCCAAGAGTCACACCATGTGCTTGACAGCATTGTCCAAATGTTTCTTGAACTCAGTCAGGCTTGGTGCTGTGGACGCTTCTCTGGGGAGTCTGTTCCAGTGCTCAACCACCCTCTGGGTAAAAAACCTTTTCTTGATACCTAAACCTCCCTGACTCAGCTTCATGGAATTCCCTTGGGTCCTGTCACTGGTCCTAAGAGTGAAGAGATCAGTGTCTTCCCCACCAGTTCCCCTCGTGAGGATATTGAAGACCACAGTAAGGTTGCTCTGCTTTGGTTTTTGTGCCTCAATTCTGCCCTGATTCTGATGCAGCTCAACAAACAAAATTCTCTTTTTATCACCCACTTTTCTTTGGGATATGTTGTCTACTGCTTGGATAGGAATGTAGTGCACTACTCATAGAAATCAACTTTGTGAAGCAATAAACAGTAAATATGTTCTGTCACTATGCCCTAGGGGAATCATATCAAACCTGAGTTATCCATGTGTTTGAGGCCAAGCCTTAAGGAAAAAAAGGGTACATGAATATACAGTGTAAAAATATAGATTGCTTCTCTTCACTCTCCATCTGTGGACCTTCAAGAGCTCTATAAACACAAGCTCACTGAGCAGCTGTATACCCCAAGGAGGCAGATAATACAGTAATAAAATATGCCAAGCAATATAAGGGTCCAAATCTTGATACATACCTCAGGGTTGTAAGAATTAAATAGAGTGGTTTAACAGAGAGACATTCTTCTGGGAGACTTTTTCTTACAGAAGTAGCATAAGATCAAACTCTCCTTTTGATCATTTTCCAGACTTCGGGGGTGCTTATTCTTTGAGCAGAACCAGAAGAGATTGCTATATAAATAATGTGAACCTAGACCTCTGGAGGAAGGTGTTTGCCTTATAGGGTGACTGGAAACAACAGGGATGCTCCTGAGCATATTTTAACTCTTTGTAGGCTTCCCTCAACATCCTAAACCCTTTCCTCACTTTTAGCAGTCTCCTTTCAGCATTATTTTAATTTGAAAGATCTCTTGAACAAAAAAAGATTTAAAAGCAGTCTGCAATCTTTGGTTCCATCTATTTCCTGGCTATTCTGACATCAAAAGCAGCATGGAGCAAAAGTGAAAAGAAATGCAGTAAAGCAGCTGTTGAGCCAACTGTTGTGGGATCACACAGGGCGAGGAAGGAGCCCTGCTTTGCTGTGTGACCGAATGCTTGACGTGGCGCTCTTCGATGACACAGCCAGTGTCTGTCTCCACTGGCACTCTGTCCTCAAGGAAGAAGGTATGCTCAGACTCGTTCTCCTTATGTGGAAAAAAGCAGGAAACATCGAGGTTGATGCAAACATCAGTAATGCTTTGTGCTGCTGGGGAGAAAAGGATTGATTTCCTGGCACTCTCAGGAAAGCGGGGCAAGAGCTGTGGGAGAGGCAGGTGGTGTCTGGCTAAACCCTCTTGGGTGCACAGAGGAGCACTGGCAATCCTGCCTGGTGTTTGCAGAGTGAAGCCTCCCTGTAGGGAATGGTTCAAGGTGAGAGAAAGACAAATGCACAAAATTTCAATTTATTCTTTTAAAATCTTTCTTGCTGCTGATGCAATGAAGAGTAATGCTACAAAGCAACGGGATGTAAATAACTTCTTGATTGTTTCTTATCTATGTGGTAACAACGTAACCAAAGCGACCCCAGTATTTTTAATGAGAACTTCACTGCTTTGTTATTCTTTCTTACTCATCCTTTTTTTCTTTGAACAAAATAATTTCCCTCTCTGTATAGCTCAGAGTGTGTGTACTTTCCAAAGATGCTGCCATCTGCCATTTACTTTCCTTTCTAAGCTGTGATCTTAGACATCTATTTCAGGGCAAAGGAAATCAAGTGACTGAGTTTATTTTCCTTTTGTGTGAACAACAATGGGAATAATTCTAGAGCCAGGCTGTAAGGCTGCCTGAAATGCCAATTGCAAATCACCTTTTCAGCAAAGCATTAATTCATTCTGTGAAAAATATGCTGGGTAAAAAACTCCATTTCTATTCCTCCTCCCATGCACTGACTGGATCAATTAAACTCCATATAGTAAGTTTTTGATATTAAGTAAAATAAGTTTTTACTTTTTCTAACCCTTATTCCAGTAATTTTCCCCTCCCTGTCAGCTCCTTGCTATACATGCCTCTTGCAGAAGACAGAGGAGCAGTGGAGGGTGCTGCTGGGCACATGGCAGGGCCAAGGCTGCCAGTCCTTGGGTCACCCCAGGCTGCCAGGAGGCAGCCCATCACCTCCAGCCAGGAAAGGCCCTCCCAGGAGTCAGGAACCTCTCAGTGGGTGAGGGGGATTAACTGTCCCCACCTTCACAGGGAGAGTGAGAGCAGGAGAAAGGAGGTAATCTTGCCCCTCCTTGACTGCTTGTGGCTTGTCTTTGGAGATGAGCGCTTCAGGAGCTGAGAAAAACGCTACATGAGATCAAGATGAAAAACATTCCTTTGCATCTGGGAAATTAGAGCCAAGTGTGTCTGTAAGGCAGCACTGCCACAAAAATATCCATGAATTCATTAATACTTTGTGATGATTTTTAGTCTGATCAGTTCCCTAGTCAGAGGTGCCTCATGGTCACACAAAAGCCTGGATCAGCACAGCCAAGGGACATCATCAGCTTGAAACAAGAGGATAAGGCAAAATGGGGCAGACCTGTTTTTATGACCACACTCCTGCCTTAAATGAGTATCAGAGAGCTGAGGACTCCCCTTATTCCCTCAGGAACTGTAGCAGTAGCCCAGGATTTCCTCATACAAGAATAGGACCAAGTATACAGCTCCTTTCTTCCTTTTCCATCAATTACAAACAAGTAAAAAACCAAAAAGCTTTTGCTTGCCTATTAGAATATTCAGGTTTAAATTTCAGTGATTGCCGGAAAGTTTTGGAAAACAATTCAAGAACTTGTTGAGAATTTTAAAAAAATTCTCTCCCTTTAAATTTTGGGGTTTTTTCACAATACCAAATGATCCCTTGCATCCTTTGACTCTCCCAAGATCATTCTGAACTTAAACTGGAAACCTAATTGGATTTTAACAGGAAATCTGGTAATGCATCTAGCAGTTTTAAGGGGCATGAATAGTATAGCAATTGAGAATGTACTGCTATTTTGAAGATTGATGTGATTTTCTGATTTTGACAGAAAATGAAAACATAGTGAGAGGCTGTCACAAGCCTCTGAATCAGCCAGATTCTTAGAAGCCAAAGACAGCTTGGCTCAGGTAGGCTATTCTCCCACACATGCCTTTGCCAAAACAAGTGTGTGCCGAGGCTTTTTTGCTGTTGTTTTTTTCTTCCAGATGGTGTAATGAGGGGTAGACTGCTCATTGCTTGCCAAGGGTTGTATAATATTGTGGCAAAATGCAATCCCAAGCCGCAGTTTTGAAGGTAGCATATCAATCACTTACTCATCAGGTTCTTGCATGTAGGGTCAAACCTTTGTCATCAGGCCAAGCCTATTAACAAGTTTCATCCAAATGTTTTGAGAGCGACAAAATTTGGTATGTTTTCTCTCCAAATGTTGATTAAAGTGTCCACTGCTAGGAAGGTAAGAGCCAATATCCAGCTGATCCTTTTTAAAAATCTGGGCCTCAAACCTGAATTGCTAAATTCCTCAAGTCAGCTAAAAATAATAATGTTTTGGGTTTGCCTGTGATTTTTCTCTATATACATCTAAAGTAAAAAATTATTTGGTGTCACAAATTATTTGCTTTTATGGTTGTGGTTTGAAACAGGTTGAGGTTTTTGAACTATTAAAAATAACTTATTGCACTGAAATGAAGTTATAATAATAGAGAGAAAGATGAGGATTTTTACTAATGGGTGTATAGTTTTTCACCAGATAGATATATAAGTCTTCCTCCTGTTGACATGCATCTTCAAAATAAGCCTGATATTAATTGCATCTTCACTGGGTAACACAATGACAGAATGATCCACCTTCTGGCTGTCAGGTGTTTGAGGGGGTTTAAGCACATCTAGGAACAAAGTTACTGCCTGAGAGTAGTCCACACACCCTATTTAGTCTACTTGAGAAAACTTCCAATCTAGATAGGGTTAGTGACAAAAACAGTTGAGGAAGTCAATCATCTCTGTCATCTTTATTTTACATAAACCATTCTTGTTCTAGGTGTTCACTCAGCCTTGCAGCAATCTAAGATAGCCAAAGTGATGGTGACTTAAAATAAGTGCACTGGCATGATAATAAAAGCAATTTTATTATGGCATTATGCTGCCATTTTAATAAACTACTACAAATAAACTCTCTATTGTAGCAGGAGAGGGTGGAGTATTTGGTGTTGAATAATATTTTCTTAAGATTTCAGGATGACAGCCTGTATGACAAACATATATAAGAAGATGGCTTTGCTATGGGTTATAAAACATAGGAAAAAGTCCTCCAAAAACAAAGATCCATTTTTAAAAGTGTCTTGACAAGCTAAGTATGAGTAAGCTTGCTCTCCAATTTAGGCTGTTTGGAAGGCGCTTGGATGAGATTTTTAGCATCTTAGTGATATGACAACAGACAAAATCTGCAATAATTCTTTAGGTGCCCAGTACACTTTATTTGGACCACCAGAAGTACTTTCTTCCTTAAGCAATAACAGACTATTATCCTGGCTGGCAGGAAATAACCTGTAAATTTTATCTATATCTAGCACATATGGAAGAAAAGCCATCAGATAGTATCATACATGAAAAATTGCTTGCCTTGGTCCAATAACAAAAAGTTTAGGCATAACATCTTTTAATTTGAGAAATGATGAAACCAGCAGTGGCAAGAATAACACTGCTAGTTTCCAAAAGTAGATATACTAGATTGAGAGGTAGGTAATTTGTCAGCCACCCTGTAGATAAAATAAAATGCAAGACAAAAATGTTTGTTCAATATCACAAAACCAGAGACTGCAGCACAAGATTACATATTCTAATGCATCTACTTCTTTCTCTGTATACCTCAAGAGACACTGAAGAAGGTCTTAAATTTCAGCATGCTCCTACATGTCAAGTTCTGGAGGGAGGGAGGGAGGGAGGGAGAGAGATTGCAGGGAGTTGTCTTTATACAGCTGACATCTGTAGCCTCGAATGTCATCCATAAATTAGGCTCCTATCAAATAACAGTGCCCCTAGGCATCTGCTGCTTAAAAACTGCCCTTCAGAGGGACTGAGGAATCTTCTGCAGCATGGATTAAGCATTTTACAGTGCTCTTAAGAAACCAATCTGAAAAATAGGTACCAAACCAATTAAATCATCTCTGTTGGTGGATCTCCTTTAAGTCTTTAAAAATCTGCTGAGAGAAATGTGAAGTTTCTTTTGCAGTATTTTTTAGAAATTGTTTAGCTATAGCTTTAAGTGATAGATGAAGAAAAAGAATGTAGTGGGGCATTTCAATTCTGCCTTTCTTTGTTTGGCTGTTGATCTTGAGTGCCCACAGAGCCCATTAAACTCATTTTGCTATATTTTACTATTGACATTTGAGATTAAACGCCAGGGTATGAAAGAATTTTTTTTTAAGGACTGTGATTTTTTGTTTCAATGCAGCATTGTCAGGACCACAAGACTGTAACAGCCTGCTAAGGTATGCTATTTCAATCATTTCTTCTTGCCTAGGGAAAATATTTCTGATTAGCACAGTTACCATCCCTTTGTTACAAGGTTGATACAAAATTCAGCAGTGTTACTGCAATTGAATGTAATGGGAGCTGTGAATGCTTGGCCCTGGGTTTTTCCTGTTTGCAGTGCTTGCTTATCTCCTCTCTTCTGATAAGCTACAAAACAGGATAACTCCTTTACCAAAGCAGTGGTGAATCTTGGTGCTACAACGCTATAGTGAAAGATTTTTCAGTCCTAAAACAATGTTTTACACATGGTATTCTCCCCCACCCAGTAATCATTCAGTCTGAAAGAGAATGGAGGCTGGCGACCTGGATGCTTTAGAGGCTGGTCCAAGAGTGCCCACCTGGACTGCCCTCAACTCAGCTGGCACTGGGGGTTGGTCAAAAGAGGTCCAGAGCCAGTGTCTCGAGGTGTTACCTCTCGTGTTCATTCCTGGGCAGCATCCCAGCACATCTGTGTTTAAGGTCTGGGAATCTATTCTGTACCTTTCTACAAAAAACCCAGGAGAGTCCATGGAAATGGACTTCTGCAAGTGTAGGACACACATGTGTAAGTTTTTTCATGCTCTAAAATGATCCCAAACTTTCAAGAACAATGTGTGGTAGAAGAGGTCTTATAAGGTGTTTATATAATTGTGATTCTATGCAGCCTAATAATACACTTTCTGTTCTCCTGCTTGATGGAAGCTTTTCCTTGATGCCCACTGGATATTAAGCAATTTAATGACTTGATGAGTAAGAACAAGGTGATTGCAGTAGTCTCAGCCAGCTAAAACTGAATATGCATCTCTTTATGCTGTTCTGTATTCTGTTTAAATGGTGCATTTAATTATAGGCATTGCATTTAGGAAGAGTTCTTTGGTTTGCAGCAGATACCTGAAAATGTCATCTGGAGTATTCTTTTACAGCAAAGACTTTGCCTGAGGGTTTGCCTGAACAATGTCATATTTTGTATCCCACCCAGGACATAAGAAAATACCTTCAGGGAGCAAACCTAGCCCAGGGACAGCAACTATTGCTGAAGTCACCTAGAACTCACAACTTGCCTGGAGATTGGAGTGCAATACTTTCTCAGTGGCTTAAGAAAGGGGGTTTGGCCAAGACTGTGTCTGTCTTGCCTTTTGCTTTTGTGGGATTATTACAGCCTGCCTGAGCCTCCCTTGTGTAAACAGCATTTACACAAACCCTGTTGTCAGTGGTTACTTGAGAGGTACTGCCTTTCTGCTGCTCACTCATTCTCTCTGCTCCAAGATTACATGCATATACATATACAGCTTCCAGTTACAGTTTTGACTTCTAAATTTATAAATGACTGTCAAGGTTCTTGTGCTACTGCTGTTGCTGTCATCTCTACTTCATCTCTAGTGGGATGGGTTTTGTGACATTTGCAAGCTTTTTGTTGCTTACTCTCTTTCTTGAAGGGCACCAAAAATAGTATTAAATACTTTTGAAATGGCTCTGCAGTGTGTTTGTAGTATGTTATTAGGCCTCTGGTTTGTTTGGCTTTTTTTTTTTTTTTTTTTTTTTTTTTTTAAGTATTTTGAATAGAGCCTAGATTGGTTTGTTAGATCCAGTTGGAAGAAATAGAGTTCTTTGGTGTGACCCCTGTCTCACCCCATGGCAGCATAGTTAACTACTGATCAGCAGCTGCAGCTGTAGACTCCAAACATGAGAAATCCAGAATGTCTTCTGAGGAAAGGCTAATTTACTGAGGATCATTTGAAGTCCTGCTGTTGCCTGGTTTTCTGTCTCCAGTGTCTATAATTGGTCTAGGCAATGCATGGCTCTTTGTATCTCACAACATACACTGCTTTATTTCTCTGGTAAAGGTTAACTGTTTAACTGATTAATTGTCCAATGCCAACAGACTAGATTTAGCAGTTGCAGCTCTTGGATTTTGAAAAGATGAAGCACATTGACTTTATAAATGTAGCATCTGGCTTTTCCTATTTTAACATGTGATAACATTTAAAGAGCTGGTCAGGCTTCTAGAATTTTAAATACCAGATGGGATTTTTATATTCCCTGTATACTTTCTTATGTCTAGTAAATAGTGAAGGAAGTGGTGGCTGTCTCAAAGAGGACCTGTGCTTTTCAAGTCACAAATGATTGGGCATTCATTTCTGTTGCTACTTTTAGAATTCTCATTATCACCTCTGTCCCTTTACCACCCTAAGCCTTGCCCATGTCCAGCATATCTGCTTATTGCTTCTATAACACCTTTTTTAGGAGCAAGATGCTGCCTTCTTTTGTTGTCACAGGAGCTAAACTTAACAGCAGATAGGAACTGGACTGTGCCCAGATCACGTTTTTAACGCTCTCAAGCATTTTAATATAAACACAATTATTTTCAAATTAAGTAAAGCCTTTAGAGTCTTTACTCTGCATTGGAAAAACAAGAAGATGAAAACCAAGCAGACCACAACACAAACAAAAATTTTAAATGCTGGTGGACTTCTGATGTTCTCACATACAAGTCAACTGTTTGGTGTTCTTTGCTATGCTTTAGAAGCAGCACAGATATAAACCTTATGCAGTCAAGATAAAGTAAGTCTCAGATTCTCCTGAGAGAATCTAAGCTGCAGAAGGCACTGCATCTACAGCTTCTTTGTGTCAACTGCTAGATCTGGTCTGCAGTGGAAAGAAAAAGAATTTGTTTCTGATGAAATGGCTCTTTATGATGGGTCCTCTCAGTGGTGGAGATGCTGAGACATATGTAAAAATAAACATGTATGGTCCAATATAACAGCTCATTAGATAGTTGCAATAGTTACTGATCAATGCCACTGTAATATTTTCTTTATTTAGCTAAAGATCTACATCTTCCTTAATGAGGATTTTGCTTAAAGTAGAGGGAGAATTAACAATCAGAATTTTGATACAATGGATCCCCCAATATTATAGTAATTTAGACTTGAATGTGTTTAGATGTGGAAAATGTTGCTTTAATTTTTAAAAACAATAATTTTAAAGGCTTTGAAATACATAAATATATTTTTTCTTATTATAATTAGAAATATAAACACCACATAACTGGAGAAAGAATGCCTGTTCACTTGAGATTTACAGCTTGCTATTGCAGGCTCAGAAATAAGACACTCATCTGAGCTTCAAACCTTTAAATATTTGGTTTTGTCTTCTGACATATAGGAATTCCTTTGAAAATATAAGATCACAAAAAATGCATAATTAGCACTGAATTCTCTGTATCAAGAACAGTAATCTAGAATTGTTGCAGTATAATGCCTGTTCCTCATGATGAATCTGATACATAGCCATTATTATAGCACTATACAGTTAGGCAGTTAAAATAAAAATTAAACTCATGTTATCTGAGATTTTCAAATTGTGGTTTTGATGAACAACATGAAAACAGGAATAGTGAAAGAAAAGTTTTATATTCCCTGCATTTCACTGACCCTCATCCTTACTTTTAGCTTTTCTGCTAAATATCGAAAGATCTGGCATAAGAGAGAATGACAGGAAGCACATTTGACAAAACTCTCTCTTAAGTCTTGTTGAATAAAACATTTGGTAGAAATGTTTCTTGGCACTGTCGGGTTAGCATTAAAAGTGTAATGGCTTTAAAGCAAGCCTAAACACCCCTTGACAAATGACAGTTACAGATTTTAAAATTAAGATTACAGATGCTGCTGAGGATATCAAAAGAAATGTGCCCAGCAGTTGCCTAGTGCACTTGCTCATGACAATACTATTTGTCTGTCAGAAGATCTCCTGCATCGGTGATCTAACACTGATGATGCTGCCAATTTCTACATTATGAAAAGTAGAAGCCTTGATCATATTGTCAGTCACACAGCCAAGGTTTTTTCCTTTCTCTTTTATACTAAAAGTTCCCCTTTCAGATTTCTCTAGCATAGTTGGCGGTCTGAGTTGTGAATTAACAACTTGTTTCCATTTACTTGAAAAGTGAATCAGAAAAAAACCAGCCTATAAAAGCTATTTTATTTTGCTTATTTGTTTTCAGTAATAACCATGCTAAATACATATGTAGAAGGATATTTTGAAAGCTACAATTCTGGACAGAATTCTCAAAACTACACTGGGTTGGATCCAGATGATCTTTGAGGTGCTTTCTAACCCAAATAGCTCTATGTTTCCATGTTGAAGCCTAATGTAAGTGAATAAATTCCAGGCAATTGTTTGGACTTAGCTGCACATGTTTCCCACACAGGGGTTTTGCATATGGTTTGAAAACCACAGACATGGTATGTGCTGAAGTTGATTTCTGCTGTAAACTAGTCAGTGTGTTTGCACAAGTTTTATGGCATTCTCTAGCCTCCCCAAAGCCACACCACCAGGAAACATTGTCCTTCGACCTCTGATGCTGTCAGGAGAGCCTGTTCATTATGGGTAATTATAAATACAGAATTCTTTTTCCATGTTTTATGTAAAATTTTCAGTCGTCTTGAGTTACTATTAGTATTTTTCCAAATTTAAGGGAGGAATACAAGGGTTTTTTAATTGCTATTTCCAGACACTTAAAATG
The DNA here is from genome assembly GCA_024500445.1 of Entomyzon cyanotis. Classification (NCBI taxonomy): domain Eukaryota; kingdom Metazoa; phylum Chordata; class Aves; order Passeriformes; family Meliphagidae; genus Entomyzon; species Entomyzon cyanotis. The sequence goes on along the minus strand of JAKEPQ010001027.1, from coordinate 8,174,794 downwards.
AAAGACTCCTAATATCATCTCCTTGGCACTGATCATTGCTTGGGCAGCATTCAAGGAAGATCAGTCACTGGAATGAGAATGAAGGTCTTGTCATCACTCATTTTACACTTCTCTGGGTAAAGCTATCTCTCTTGGAATGATTTTCCTCCACTTTTCAAAATGGAATATCAGTAAAACTTGGAAATTTGTATGTAGATTTCAAAGATTTGTCTTTAAAAATGTGAGATCAAGTTAATCAGACAATTCTGAATAAAATTGTCTTTTGTTTGGTTTCTTGATAACAGGGCTTGGAGATAAACAGAACATTGCTTAAGTTGATAGAGACAATTTTAGATTTAGAATTCTTTTAAAACATCAAAAGAAAATGCCTCATTTTACTCTTAAAAGCTCTGGTATCAGGCAATTATTTAAAAGTAGGGGTATTTCTTATTCAAAGGCAGTTATGGTCTCATTATCCATATTAGACACAACTCTCATTGGAATCATCCTGAACTTTGCTTCTGTGACTAGTGTGGGCTTGAATGAGACACTGACATTTTCAGGAAGCTCATTGTTACACTTCTTCTGCTTTGCTGTATCTTCCATTCCACTCCCTTATTGCAGCACACCTATTACCCAGTTTACTTTTGTTCGAAAAATCTATTAATTCTTTTTTTAAGAGGCAAAAGTAGAGGGGGGGGGGGGGGAGGAGGGGGGAAATCTCTGTTTCAAAGGAAATGAATTTTTGTGTCCCAGGGAATACTTCCTTTTGTAAGTTGCTTGAAAAACTTGAATAAAATAAAATCTGAGAGAGATTCTCAGTGGACTGTGGTTTATAAATATCTGTACTTTGACCCAATCTCTTTCAAGCAACTCTGTTAACAAGAACATAATATATTTGACTTTTACATTGGTATAAAACAGCAATCAAATTAACTAAATGCTGAGTATATTTAAATTATAATTTCTCCTGCCAGTAGGTCATATGTGAAATAATTTTTCCAGAGATCCATCTCCCTGTCTTTGAACAACTTTCTGTTTGCTAGTTGACATCAGAAAGTTTTTTCTGAAGAGAATGGGAGAATACAACTTCATCTCTAACATCATCCTTTCATGTGGGATGAGTTTGGAAATTTCTCAGTACTCTTGGATACAAATCATGTGTTCAATAGATACTTTTTTAATGATACATTGCAGTTTTCTGTGTAGGACACCCTCAGTATTTCAAGGATAATAATGAATTGGTTATCTGTCAAGCTTATCCCGCAGGACCTAATCATCTCCTTTTTTGCTAACACTACCTTCTTCTCCAAGGGTGTTTTTTCTCTCAAATTTAATAAATGATTACCATAATTAATTTAAACACGGAGACTTGTTTGCAAGCTGCCCTTAGGCTGAAGTCTGTGGCTTCTTTTTCAGGCCTTGCTGGTGTTATATACCTAAAATCACATCTGTTCTTTTGTCTGCTATATAATATCATCTCATAAACAGTGCTACCTCTCCCTTACTTAGAAAAATACACTAATTAGTTTCCATTATCCTTCTACTTTGCATATTTTCCTCTGTACTTACAGTTTTATGTAATTGCTTTGTTTGGCTTTGGATTTTTTCATTGCAGTGTGAGCTTTTAAGTTTGGGGATATAACTTGATTTAATAGGATCTGATTTAATAAGATGCCAGCAGGTAGTACAGAACATAAATAGTTGAAATAATTGTTCATAAATGCTTTTAATGCAAATATATCTCCATTATTTATGGTAGAGCCTTTTATTTCAAATTTTCTATTTTGATCTTACAGTTCTCTTTTGTAATAGACTCTTGCTCATCCAGCCTGTGAAATTAAGCACTGAAAGTTCTGCTGTGGCCAGGGGGTCCAGGAGAGATGTGTCACCAGCTAAAAGTCTGACTGAGTGGTTTTAATTGCTATGTGCTACTAATCTGATGAACTGCCTTATAGGACAGGTGTAATAGGACATTTATTCAGTGTTCCCTAGCTTTCAGACATCCTTGTGATGTCTAAACAGAGCATTGACATTTCTGTCATCAAGTTTTGGGTTAGAATGTGAAACTTAAGGTAGTTTGAAACAAACAATATTGTGAATTTTATGATGATGATTAAAGAGAAAAGAAGTTCTACCCTCTCCAGAACATTAATGACAGATCAGAAAACACTTTTTCCATACTAGAAATAAGGTTAAGCACTTTGAAAGCCAAAGCATATCAACAGAAGTGAAATTGAACTTTTCAGAGCAGGCTATCCAATCATCTCACACAGGAGGCAAATCACTCTGCTCAGTGATTTGAATGTGGAAGGTTTTTAGAGTGCTATTGCAAACTTCATTTCATGCTGAAGCATAAGCCACCATAGCCCTGCTATAGAAATGACCCTATTAGGGACAGCTGTACAAGTGACAAATCTGCACACAGATTGCCAAATATAGTACAAATTCTATGAGTAGCTGTGCTATTTAAACCTTTCAGTGAAATACACTTCTGTAATGATGCTTATGTTGTTATTCCAATTATAGATTGCATCCAATCACTTCAGGATTTTAAAGCTAGTTTAGTAAAACATCAGAAAAGGTAATTTGTCATGCATTTGCAGTCAGCTGCAGTGACTGAATTGACAGGCATTTCCTCCTCCTACAATTTTTTGGATCACTTTTACAGTTTGGTTGTGAATTTGGGAAAAGCAATGCCAGGCCATTCTCCACTCTTCCCACAATTGTGCTGCTGATGTTTGCAATCTCTGTCAAAGGGGGATAGAACAATGTTTATTTTCCCAAAATTGGAGACCTACTTTAACAATTTACAACCCATTTTTGCACCTCAAACCAATCAGAGCTATGCTAGAGCAAAATTCAGTGAGCAATACTCACCAAATGTTCTTCCCAGGCTACTGAGCCACTGGGTACTTGGTTTTTTAAACCTTCTGATAAAGAAATACTGACATTTCAGCATATGACATAATTTAAAGTCCAGGTTTGAGATGCAACTTTTCATAGTTTTAAAGTTCTCATATTTTTATAATTTTTGTCTTCCTCTTCATGGCCAGGTAATTTTGCAGAATGAAGTGAAATGATAGTATGGCAATAGAGTTACTTGTTTTTACTTTCTACCTTGCCAGTAAGAAATTGTCATTGCTTTTCAGAATATAAAACTCTGCTCCAAAATTGGCAACTTGTGGAAGCTAGGGTGTATGTTCAGTGTTTCTCAGATGGATCTGGACTTCTATTTCTACTTTGTGGCCAGCCACAACCATGTGGCTCTGGCACAGACGACGGACAGGGAAAGCTTAATATTTGCCAGTAAAATACTCTTTTGCCTTAGCCAGTTGAGGTTGTGTCTGCAAGTTGACTTGTCATTACTGTGGCCTGCTTTATTTGTCTGTCTGAGGAAAATGGGTCTAAATTCTGTATATATTACCTAAAGCACTTTGAATGTTTGTTTCACATTATCATTGGAGCCTTACTGGAGCTATTTTTAATCCTTTGCAAACATGGTTTAATAGAAAGCACAGAGAAGAGAACAAAGTAATCTAATCTCCATGAGGATTTGCATCAGTGATGTAGGATAGGCAAAGGACACATCCCCCAAAGCTGTAGCTCCCCAGTTACAGGACTTGCCTTGTGCATGCTGGAGCAGCAGGAGCTGTCAAGACTGCAGCTGTCCTCTACACTGCTGCTGTTGGCTCACAGAGCAGAAGTTACATTTGCTTTGAGCCCCTCCTGAAGTTTGATTCCCAAAAGGATCCTCACCCTGCAGTGTCTGAGAGACAGGGTAGGTGGAGAGGCTACTTCCTTGCTTCTCCTCACTCTCAGGCTGAGCCCTTGTTGGAAAGGATCAGTAAATAGATGTCTGTGTGGGGAAGGCAGAGGGATGTTCCCTTTAAGTGTTTTTCAGTTTTCCCATCACTGAAGCCTGACAGAGACTTCATTATTTATAATTACTGTAATTTTCTGTTGCTGAGCTATAATGCAAAATGCCTGTGTGGATATTTTTATACATTTACACTATTGTCTGGCAGTTGGGGACTTTGTAAGGATGTAACTTGTGAATTCTGGGTGATTTTATGAAGCCATTGTATCATGAATGCTTGGATATGCATGTCACCCATGCTAAGGTGTTGAGGCAAAACAGGGCTGAGGGCTGGATGAAGAGGAGGTGAAGTGGCTGCTGAGCACGCTCTTCAGAGCATGGGTGTGGGGATGTGAAAATTCAACCTCTAAAGATTACCTCAAGAGCTTGGAGCAATTCTATGCAGTCACTGGAGTTGCAATGAGCCTAAATTGTACTCATTATTTAGCTTTTGCCTTGAAACACTGTTTTATTGGTTAATTATATAGCATGCCTTTATATGTTCTGTCTATATGGGAAATATTTCTAAAAATGGTTGTAAGATTTCCTTTTCCAATACCTGATTTAAATTAAACAGGAGAAGCTTAACATGCTGAAGCCATCTTTTAACCTTGCAGCATGTCACTGTGGTAGTGTTACTATTCTTTGTGAACCTTGGTAGTTTTGTCAGTACCAAATGGAAATGCTAACAAATGAAAAATGCTAAAGCAGAACTCTGGGGCTTGTGTGAGGTATAGCAAGTGAGGGAAGTGGTGCAACAAGAATATTGTGTAGTTCTCAGAAATCCGGGGAGTTTGGTTTAAGTAATAATGTACAGCAAACCAAACTGAGATATGAAGATGAATTGGTGTTCCAAAAGTTACAGGGATTAATGTTCATTCTCAATAGAAAGGCATGATTATCTCCTCTTCTTCACTTGTTTAGCTTTATTTGGGGGAAAAAAATCTAGTTTTAAATATCAGTGTAATATTTCTGCAAAAATGAATATAGTGCATAGAAAAAAACTGGACAGATAACTGCACTGACTCACCTCTACTTAAGTAACTACTATTAATACGATACTGCAGGACCTCCCAGTGAGTGGGTGGGTATTTAGCATTACCACAGGTGTTGCATGTGCAGAAAGTACAACATGGCACCCTTTGGGTCCAATTGCTTTCTCCTGCACTCTCAGAAGCTGTATGGAGCTTTCTGACTGCACGCTAGAGAAGTCTTATATGGGCAACTTCCGTTTAAAAAGTCATAGAGCAAATAAATGCCCCAAGCTATGGGGCTCTACTTTTCACCTCTTAGAGACCAAATGTAGGCTGCTTAAGTGGATCAAAGGAAAAGGTAGCTTTTTTTTTGTAGATTAGCCACAAGAAAAATAAGTTCTCTAACTGATTGGGTCAAGAGGACCTCAGGGACCCCGCTTGGGTGAAAATGGAATGTCATTTACAGCAGAGATGGGAAATCTGTTCTAACACAGCTAAAACAATTCAGGAGCCTCAGAGATTCAAGTTAAAACTAAAGTTAGAGGCAAAAGTAAACAGCTTAAGCTGTGGAGGGCCCAACTTTGTATGCTCTGAGGCTGTATTCATTCCCAAGCTGGTAGATAGGCCAAACCTCTATAGTTATATTTTCCATGAAGAGCAGCTTTCTTGGGAAGCTGTGCTCAATGTACCCAAAATCTCTCACTGGCTTTTTTAGCTGATCTCTCCACCTAGCTGCCAAATCTGTCAAACTCATAGGTCAAATCAGGGTCCTGAACTGATTTGTTGGCAATTTTTAGTTGAATGAATATGAATTGGTGAGGAAAGGTGAGGCAACAACAATAAAACCAGACACTTCTTCCTATATGCTGGAAATGGAGGGAACCCTGGGCTCAAGAGGCAGTTTTTATGGAACGCTTTTGCATTCTTTCAGCTGCATTTTGCAGAGGAAACTGAACAATATATTCTTTATACACTAAGAGCGACCCAGAGTACTGTTGATAACACAAGCAGAAATGTAAAATCAGTTACTATCCCCATAATACCAAGTATTAAAGCCCCTTGTGTCTCTCCTTCTCAGACTAATGTTTATATCTTCTCCTGCAAGTGTTCAGGTTCAAGTCCCCCAGGATTCTCCTGGCAAGCAGAGATTGATGCAGCTGCCTCTTGCAGATGCTCATAAACATCTTGTATTGGTCACGGGGCTCTGGCAGGTGAGCAGGGTGGTTATGTATTATGAGTTATAGTCTCCATGGATGACCTCGTGGGAGGACCCACAGCCAGCTGGAACAAATGAGTGCAAACAGCTTTCATGTGTTCAGGAGCTGGGGCAGAGAAGCAGGGCCCACCCAGTGGTGGTGTAGCTGCAGGGAAGCCTCTGGCAGCCTGGGGTTCTGTCTAACAGGTGGCTGCTTTGCACAGCAGTAGATTGGAAGTGCAAGGGAGGGAAGAACCAGCTATACTGACACCAGCTTGTGGGTTGTACAGCTGTAAAACAGTAAAGGATTATTAGCTCATTCATATTAATTATTGACGTGTGTGGGGGACAAAATGAGTCACTAAACCTATGGGTAATTACTTTTATAACATATTTGTATGTCTGTGTACCTATAGAGAGAACTCTACATACATATATAAGTAGTGATGATTTGCTATGGCTGAATGATATGACCCTTTATTTTGAACTTTGAAATTGATTTTTTTTTCTCCTAACTAGGATTTTAATGAGCCCACAGCAAATGCTCACTTTTCAGAAAGTCTGTGATTTTTACAACAGTTTTCTCTGAATTAATTGGCAGAAGCTGATCTTGACCTCATTTTCCAGACCTTGGAAAAAATGAAATTGAAGCAGTTGACAGCTACATATAAATGACAACTTTGCACAATAATTTATTGGTTAATATTTTCCTACTCAGGGATGACTGTCATTGTACCTGAGGGTTATTAGTATTTTTCTGTTATCTGCATTTTCCATTTAGTCATTATAAACATGCTATTAGTGTTCTATACATTGCTCTAGTCACATAAAACCTAGACTTTATTTTGTTTTCGTAAAGCTATTAATTATTTTTCTACACAGGTTTTTAGTGGGCCTTCCGGAAAGAATGATTCTGGTTTTGATTTATTTTAAAGTAAGATTCCTGAAGGCTGGATTCAATAATACAATCCATTTGTCTTAAGCACTGCAAAGGCTCATGGCAAAGCTCTAAAAATCAATTTTTTGAGAGACAGAGAGAAGATGTGTAGCTGTACACTGGTTTTAGCAGTCCAGAACTGTGAGGTGTTTTCTTTTTTTTCAACCAGTCATTCATTCAATGGTTATAGATTTGTTTGCTTTAATAGGATTATAATAAAATATTTAAGTCTCGAAATAATAGACCCTGTAGGTAGAAAAAAGTGGACATAGTTTATAAGGGCAAATAAGATATATTAATGAATTAAAAAGAAAATCCCATCAAAGCACATTGATTAGAGTGTAAGATCTCTCCTGCAGAACTGGACATAAAACCAGAACTAGAATGTGATGTTAACCAGAAATCAATTAATGCTATGGTTCCATTCTGACTAAATACAAAATATGAATGGCCTGGCTGTCAAAAAGTGAACTTGGAAGCAAATTGAGGGATAATTTGAAAGGCTGGTAGCATAGCATACATGCTAAGATGGGAGAGGGGGGAAAGGAGATATTTTACTCTTGGTGTCACCTTGGATTGAGATGTCTCCCCAGTGCAGAGCTGCTCTCACGAAAAGCTCAGCTGATGGCTGAGACAGAGCAACCTCTGCATCCTCCACAGGGTCTCTGACTGTTGAGGTTCTGGATCCCATCTGGTGTAAGCTTTGCCTGTCCCTGTCACCTCTCTGGAGCTCTGTCAGGCCACCGCCAGGAGGAGGAAGGCACTCTGACTGGAGCTGGTGCTGACCCCTTCCTGGGGACTCAGCCAAGTACTGGGGAACAAATGGCCTTGCTTGGTCACCAGCACAGTGTGAGCCTCATCTCACAGGGTTAAATCAAATTGTAAAGGTTTATAAAGAGAACTACTTTGTGAAATGGTTTCCAAATTTGTGATGCAAGTTTAGGAAGGAAAATGAGGTTTGGGGTCCTTTGAGTTAATCAGCCCTTCCTGTAGGGAGAGAAGGTGTGGTGTAAGACAATTTGATTGAGGATTTGAGTAAACTCTGACTGTAATAATCCAGGAAATTAAATGGTGAACGTGTTATGGATAATGTTATGCAAGACAAAATGAAGGAACTGAAATATGATTCTGACTCGCAATGCAACAGGGAATTTATGAAAAGATTCTGTTTGGCTTTGCCACTGTGGAACAAAGTCTGGGTGTGCAATATGTGTATTGGTTATATTTTACATAAATCCTTATAATGTTAATATTGGAGTGGATTTGTTTGAACAGAATAGAGATATGTTCAGTTCATTGAAAGACTTCACAATACTCAGTGATAACAAAGCTGAAAAATAATTTAAGTAGACTTTTTATTAAATATGAGAGACCTAATCCATGCTTCAAAAATGTATTTGCATGGTTTGAGGGAACTTCTGGGACTGAAAGATGGTGAAAAAGAGGCTTAAAAGTAAAGAATTTAATGGTAGTGAGACTTTAAAATGACACTGAATTTAATCCTATAAACCCTGTAGGAGTTACAGGACAGGACTTCAGCTGATAAAGTTTTTGTTGCCCCATTAAAGTAATTCTTGTGTATTTATGGAGGAGATCTGAAAGGTTTAGATTTTCAAATTGCATTCCTATATAAAAAAAATCATTTCTGAATGGAAATCTGTGGTCAGGGATTCATCTAAATACCGGTTATATGACACTGCTGTCTCCCCCTTCTTGCACTTCTGTACTGGGCTGAGGACAGGGGCTGGACAAAGCTAGTGCTGAAGAGCAGATGAGGAGATAGACCTTAGTGCCATTTTAGGGTAGGGAAAAATCAGATTAATCTGAAGTAATGATGCACCATCCTCAAACCATGAATTCACTGCAGGAAAGCATCCTTCCCTTTTTCCCCCCACCTTCTCACCCCTGAGACAGTGAATCTGTGGCTGGACACGCGATATGGAGCAAGAGCCATGGGCTGTGCCACCCTACCCAGGTGCAGGAGGATCTGCTGGCTGGGGTGTGCCCCACATGGATAACAATGCCATGCTGGACTCGGGATGTATGTGTCTGTGGCTAGCACAGGTTCTTCCCGTGGGAACATTTTGCTATATTTCATAAACAAGATAAAGTTTGGATGTTTTGCAAACAACTTCTCCGGATTGGGTCAGTTTGGGCTTGGCCAATTGGGCCTAGGGGGAGGTCTCGGGCTGACCAATCTGGGGCACCTCTGTAAACTCTATATATATGGAATTCAAAACAATAAAGTTCCTCTTCTCCTCTCTTTCCTTGTCTGAGAACTTGGGCCATTCCTCAGCTAGCCGCTCAACAGCGACATGTGTCAGTGTCTGCTGTGTACTTGCCTAATGCCCTAGAAGGCCTATGACTACTGTCAGCTAGTTGGGAAGTTAGGATTGCTGTGGCCTATATTTGGAAAGGGATTTCTGTGGCTTTTTATTTATTTTGATAGAGATGAAACAAATGAACTTTTAAAATCAAAAGTAAACCAGTTTGTGTACTGACTTGCTGCAGGGATGTGCTGACTTACAGATGGACCTACCTTGCTTGTGGGATTTTACCCTGTGGTTTTTAAACCAACCCATTTTAGAATTTTCTGATTCTTGCATAAGTATTGCATTCATTATTTATCTACTAGGCAGAAATTTAAGGAAGTTAACTTTTTTTCCATTATCTGCTCATATAGATTTGCTTCTCCATATTACACCTGTCTCACTTGGGAATCATGGGACACAATGATCACTGATGTGCTACTTTTTCCGTGAACCTCATCTAAAGGACACTTGTGAGGAGGAGGAGATTTCACAGACAAAATGCCTTTCATGTCTTCAGCCCCCACTTCAAATGGGAAAATCTTAAACATCAGGTGCGTCTGAATGACTATTATACTATCAAAGACGTATGTCACAATTAGGAGGCCCAGAACAAATGCAACTGTTTCCGGGGCAATGAAGCATGAGATTAAAGGCTGATGTCCAAATGTAAGAATCCAATTAGTGAGTGACTTATATCTGTGGTACAAAACTAAAATGCTGCTATTTAAGTTGCATATTCCAGCACTGTGTGGGTTCCTCTCCTTGTAAACTACAGAAGAATTTTTTATGAGTAGTTAAATGTGTATCTGGACTAACAGTATGTGGTGTTAAAAGAAATGGCATATGAGAAATAGTGTAAAAGTGGTGCTTTCTTCCACTTGATGTTTTTTACACTGAACACTACACACCAGGGCCTTTATTAGTGCAAGTTATTGTGGATACTGACTGCAGTTTCATAGCTTCTGATAAATTTGGGGATAATCCAACTCAGTAGTTACACAGTGGGTAGGAGAAGCATGTTCTGGAGAAGATGTTTGCAGTATCAGACTGCTGCCTTTTGCAATGGTAACTAGTTCTCCACAGCCTAGTGGTGCTTTGGCCATTCCTGTGATGTTTTTCCTAAACCGAAAGTAAATAATGGGGAAATTGTACTATTCCTTTGTGATATGTTCCTCGAGGAGTAAACCTATGAAACTTAGAGATTGCTTTATGAGAAGAATGTGGTCATGTTAAAGACTTGAGAGATTTTGGTGGGGGGAAAGACTTGAAGGTTATAGACTAATTTAGATAGAGGCTTATTTCACAGGTCATTTATTTGGATGATTGGGGTTTTACAAAAGGAGTCTGGGGAAATACATTAATTTCTTTGAAGTGACTAAAGTGTATGGTTTTATGATCTCACTTTATTGGGTAATGCACCTTTCTGATTTCTTTTTAACAGCTCCCCAGAATGTATTTATAAGTTATAGGATCATGCCTAAGCTCAGTATCTAAACCTGTGTGCTCGTTGCCTGCAGGTAATAATAAATGATAATGGAAGAAGAGCATTGAGCTTTTAGTAAGAGGGATTAGAAACCTCTTTTTTGATGACCATGAATAAATACACCTAATGGAAGATAACTGAATAAATGCATCTATTTGTCTTCACAGAAACATTGGGCATAGATTATGAGACACATATACATGTAGAGAGGGGAAAATTGAGGGCATATGGTGGCCTTCCAGACAATGTAGAAAATGTGCATTTAAATGTACTTATGTGTAGTTCTATAAAGTTGACCTAAACACCAAATAAAAAAAAGGCAACCAGATGTGACCCTGTGTGCCTTGTAAACCCTTCTGAATAACTGCTTTTATTGCTTTGCACACAATGCCTTGCTAAACATGATTATGGAGATCTTAAATCTACATTGGTTCAGGGTAATGCAAAAAGAGCTCTATTTAAAATCAGCAAGTAAATGCATCCCATGTTAATAGAACCTACATCATGTAAGCGCAGCCTTGTGATTCTTATTATCATGGTTGTCTTCATCTTAAATTGTATAATTAAAATGTTCCTAATTACCACCTTATTAGAAGGGGCTTTGAATGAAGCTGTTGAGAAATCTGGATGAGAAAATAGGATAATTTTATGGTTTCAGTGTTCTTTGTTCTTTGTGATGCTTGCTCCGTCCTCACAAGCTGTCACTGTGTGTGGTCACTTTCCTTTGTTGCAGAGCTCTGTTCTCATCTTGTCATGACATCTGCTCACAGTCTGTGTTACGGATTTCACTACAGTGTCATTTTTCCTGATGCTGTCAAAATATCTTTTTTTAAAAAAGTACTATTCAGAAGGTACAAACATGAGAATTAGTGTTCATAGTCTTTTATGTGAGTTTTGCTTTGCTAGATTTTCTAGGTTTTAACCATGAAACAAAACTTCATGAGGGAGTGTGTAGTTACTGTGACCTCTCCTGGCACTGTTGTTTGCTGTTTTCCAGTGTTGCAGCAAAAATTTATAGGGAATGAGAACCTCCTGAAAGTATTCATAGTGTCAGTACTAGTCACCGCAGTACTGGTGGCTCTATAAAGCTGGCAGAGGCTAAGCTCCATTTTTCTCTTCTGCAGGATAGGTCCTGCTGCAATTGCATTTTCTGAAATTAAGACCACTGAACTTTCTAGGGAGAATGTAAGATTTCATGCTAAATTTTACCCTACTTCTAGTTTCCCTGTTGTAATTTAGGGAAATACACTCAAGAGATTGAGAAAGTGATTCAGATAAGGTGTCAGATGAAAATGAAAACCAAAGATTTTGGTTTATAGATAGTCCCTTTTCTATTGCTGGGGCTGCTTGTACTGCTCAGGATAGTTTATGAAAAAGCATAATACAGAGAATGACCTGATTCTTTTTTTAACCCCTATGTGTCTTTTTCCTTCTTTATACTTGGTACTTCTTGCTTTCAGCCCCCTTTTGCTTAAAGTTCAACTTGAGCTTTTAAAATTCCCAGTAGATAATTTTTTCTGCTAATTAATGTATCTAAAGAAAATTGAGTTTGTCTTTGGGTATAAACTGCACGAATCCTTGTCTGTACGGAACAATTCATAAACTCCTCTGTAAAAGGAAGATGGATTAAAAAAAGAAGATGGGGGAAGAAGCACAAAGCCGTAGGGAAGAGAGAAGACAGACTTTCTTGATTTAACCACCCAAAGTATGGAAGGTTTTGCAATATTCTTTTCTCAAGAGGTTCAGTTTGTTGTTCCAAAATGCCTGGTGTTTTAATATCTATGGTGGAGTTAATTTTCTTAATTTCCTAAGATTTCTGCTGTTTCTTGAGATGCAGCAAAAAAAATCAGTGCATTTGAAATCTTATATTTTCTCCATTTATTGAATAAATCATCCTGACAGGAGATGAAATAGTTATCTCCCTGCTGTGGATATAAAAGATACACTCATCTTTCTGCTGAACCTCTAGATCTCATGCATGTTATTGTAATAGACTTTGTTACTGCTGAGACATGAAATAAAGCTTTCACCAAAAGTTTATTTTAAATGCACTGGTTTTTGAAACATAAAGTAAGTGTTAAAGTAATGAAATCTTTTATATTCAGCTTTAACAATGGACAGTCACAGCAAAAAGGAAATATTGCTGCATTCAGTTAGGTATTTTGTATTTCATATTATTTATGCTAGGCAGGGGGAATAAGAGCTGCAGAGTTAGCATAAAGATGTCTATGATTTTGCTAGAATTTTGCTTTTTGGTGTTTATAGAAACTAATGTGATTTTAAGATTTTTTAAATTATTATTTTAACATTGCAAACAGTCATTGTTCTGTTAAATAAAAATAGTGAAGCTTTGATTCACTCCAGCTTTGTTGCAATTTAGGGCCAGATTCCAAGCTCTGCATAAAGTGCACATCCTTCTGCTAAACCAGACAGTATCAGCCTTGAAAAGTCCTTAATGTCAAGGTAGCTTCTATAAATAGCAACATTAGTCATTTCAACAGATAGAAAATGTCTGCTATTTCCTGGAAGTTGACAGTAATTTCTTTCATTTATTGAGATACTTTACCACTTCTCTAGAGAGATGTGCCTCTATTCAGTCTGCTTTGACATCTAAAGGGTGTGATACTGGACAGTTATAAATGAACCTTTGGTTTAAGGGGAGACATTAGGCAGATCGAGAAATCAGTCCCATTGGACCATCTGCTAAATAAAAACAGAGCTGAATTAATGTAGACTTGAGTAGCTGGACTGGTGAAAAATAAAATTTATGAAAAATAAAATATAAACATTTCATTTTATGGGACTCTTACAGCTGGAAGTTCAGAGAATACTGGAAAACGACAGTGCCTGGAGGGGCTGGTACCTAGTAAGTGTTGGAGATTCAATGCAGCCATCATTTGTACAACTTAGATTTTATTAAAATCAGCAGGCATTTTACCACTCATATTCGCTATGCCATCCCCTGTGCTATAAATGCTCTCAGACAAGTACAGAGCATTTGTCAAATCTCACCATAAATTGTACATTTCTGTGAGATTGTTGCAGCACAGTTTCTTCAGAATTTCAGTCATCCATAGCAAACCAAAGCGTGTTATCAAGCCTTTTGTCAAATGAGTATGCAGTGATGCACAAAGCATGTTTTTTTAGATTCCGGATTGTTAGGAGATTATGTAGGCTTACATGGACTAATATGAAAGTAAGCTCTTTCACATCTGTCCAGAAACTAATGTTATTTTTAAGTAACACTTTGGTATTGTATGTTTTTTCCTGGCAAAGCCTTTTCTACTGTTGCAGATATTTACAATGCAGTCTTTAGATGACTGCAGCCACTGACTACTAGAAAATGTGAAAACAGTTGTGTAAATTTGGTCTCGTAGAAAAAAACAGGTTAGAGTACTAGAAGTGCCATGTTAAAGGAAGTAGAAGTTTAAAATTTTACATGCCATTGTTCCTGGAAATGTTTAATTTATGTAGACATAAATTAAAAAGACAAATGAAAAAGAAAAAGGTCCATACAAAAAGCTGAGGAAGACAAGGAAAAAGAGAGTCCTAAATATTTAGGTACTGTGAGAGGCCAGCTGATTTCTGTTACACAATACATCAAAATAAATTTTAAAATTCCTCGATGAATTTTCCTTTTCTAAGAATCTCGGAGGAATCTTCAGTCTCTGCTTTAGTTGCAGTCCTGATTTTGACACACAGGTAGATTCAGTAAAGGGATGTAGTCAGCTACAAAAATAGAAACCCTCAGTGTATTGCCGTGCAGTGTGGCACCCCAAATTGCCATCATCAGGCTTGTGCACTGAATCAGTGCTTCACAGAGGGTGGTCATGGTCTGTCTCAGACTGGGAAAGTAGGAGACGCTGCACCAAAGAAAGCTGCAGATCTCATATCTGTTCTATGTTTGAGCCCTTCCAAGTTAAGATATTCATTTGATCCTTTCTAATCAAAATATAAAAGAAATAAAGAGTCCTGAAAGTAAAAATTAGAGCTCCCCAGTCTTATTTGACAGAGCTCATAGGCTGCAAAACTCCTCCTTGCTTTATTTCAGATCCGTAGATCTCTCTGGAGAGTGCAAGAGTTTGAACTGATGGGCAAGATGGGCACTGTTATTGTGTGATATTGGAGACAGGTCTGGATTTAGGGTCACTCCAGTGCATTTCACTTTGAAAAATCAAAATCACATTTCTGGACCCGGCTAAATTCCCGGGGTGATGGGCTGGATGAGCTGTCAGGCCAGGGCAGAGCAGGGATGGTGAGGGTAGGAGGGCAGGCCTGGCTCCGAGTGTGCCGAGCTGCTGGCACAGGGTCTGGCTGTGTGTGCACCTCCTCTGGCCTCTGGGGCGGCTGTGGCCTTCGCCCTCAGGAGTGCTGCCTCACATGGCTGCTGCAGGGAAAACCATAAGGCTGCGGCCGGATGTGCGGAGCAGTGAAGGTGCGGGAGTAGGAAAAGGAGACCAACTTGTTGTGAGAGCCATTAAAGCTGGGCTGTCTGCCAGCCCCACGCTGGGTTCTTGCGCTCTGGGCTGAGCATCTGAAATAGTGTCATGGCCTAATAGTGTTGAGGCCTGCTGTTGTTAAGTGTTGAAGATTTTCTCTGAGTGGCTGAACCAGAACCCAGCACACACCCAGGCCAGGCTTTCTCAGGGCAGACACAGCTTCATTTAAAAAGAATCCAGGTAGGTAAAAACTGTTAAAGCTGGTCTCACCAGAGCTCTTTATTAAACAGTAAACTGAACCCTCAGTAAGCAGAATTGCTAGTGTCAGAAATTCTAATCTGAAAAAGGGAGATAGCTGTTGCTCTAATAAATATTATCCTTCAGTGAAACATTTCTGAGAAGCTGAAACAGGAATATATTTTAGGAGAAATTAATTGTGCTGTAAGGTTTCCTGCTGATTTGGTTTATGGCCTCTGCACTTCTCTATCTACAAAACTTAGGTGGTCTTATATCATTCAATGGTTCAGTGATGGTTATGTCATTAATAATTCTCAGATGCTCCTTGGGAAAGTTGCGCAGTAGGATAAATCTTATATGTGTTACTGTACTCTTTGTCAATAGGGAATTCCAGGCTTTTTAAAAAAA
Source organism: Entomyzon cyanotis (assembly GCA_024500445.1). Classification (NCBI taxonomy): domain Eukaryota; kingdom Metazoa; phylum Chordata; class Aves; order Passeriformes; family Meliphagidae; genus Entomyzon; species Entomyzon cyanotis. Next base: position 8,158,971 of record JAKEPQ010001027.1, on the reverse strand, counting down.
GCGTTTCTCTATGAAAATGAAGATGTGTCAGGAACACTGATTTTATGATGACGGATGCTGAACGAAAAGCTTTAGAATAGCTAGAGATGTATGTAAGTTCTGTGTTGTTACCCATTTTCTCTTGAGTTTTTTTTTCCCCTCATAATTTCTGGATGGATCTCTTTCTTTGGCAGACTCCCAGAACAGCAAGTAACTATGCTAGGCTGTTGGACATATGCTGTTAAAACTGATTGTCCGTGGCAGTGTTCAGACAATTTATATATTCCCTAAAACTTATTTTAAAAGGTCTTTTTGTTCACCCTCTATCTTAAAAGCCCATTTCAACAAGCATTACTGAGATTTTGATTTACTGTTCTGAGTGATGGTTTAAAATGTGCTGGTGCTTTCACAGGAAGATGAAAAATATACTCGTGTGTTATTTTTTTTTTCAACCCTGCCTGTGATTTCGGGTACAAAAGCAGATTGTGCTTTTGTTGTACAAAGGCTTATCTGACATTCCCCATGACATTTAGGTGTGGATTAATATTTTGTTGATTATTTTTAGGCTAAGCATTACTAAATACATAGTCTGAGTGTGTCACAAATCTCTTATTCAGACATTATTCATTCTTATTATATGTTAAAGGATCTGTGATCCCATAATTTCATTACAGTCAAATTATCAGCAGTTACCTGAATGGGATTACACTATACTAAGAACCTATGAATGATACAGCTTTTTTAGTAATAAGATTACTAGAATTCTGAGGATTCTGTCCATCAGCTTTTCTATAGAAGGCAACAGAGGTGACAAATTTGGGGAATGCTGAATCAGTGATGAAATATTTGCACTAGGAAAATGCCAAACTAAGTTTACAAATATTTTGTATTCATTAAGAATAAAGATATATGTGGATATATTCAGACTGGGAATATAGAAAGACAATACTGTTAACCCATCACCAGACAATACCACCTCTCCATCCTTTTATTCAGGCCTTTGAATTATGAGTCATCCTGTAATACAGTTAGACAGTCTTAACCAGCTACCCTGTAACTTTATCATGCCTTTGTCGTGTTTGCTAAGTCAACTAATAGTCTTTTTCAAATACCTTCTGCATTCTTTGATAGAGAAGCAAATGCCTTTGTGGTGCATTGAAGCAGATTTTTTTTGGTAATGAAATTTCTAATCTGTATGCATTTTAAACAAACTTGATGACTGATAAAAGAAAAACTACAGCCCATTGTGTAGCCTAAACATCCAGTGACTTGTGTGTTGATGCCTCATGCCTTATTATTTAATTCTTCTAAATGCTATGTTGCTCCTGAAATACACACACACAGTTGAAGTTCTATACATTTTAATAGAACATATATATAATGGCTGATTCTTAGCACCTGGACTGACATAATCTTAACATGCAGTGGGCAAAGTTTGATCCTTAGAATCACTGATTTGCATGAGCTATTTATGCAGTAACATGTAGCTAGAGGTACAATGAATGTGCTATGTGATGACATTATAATGACAATATAAGACTCCAGATGGTCTCTTTAGATAAACAGAGCATTCAGACTAATACCTTGATACTACATATGGAATGAAAAGAAAGACCTTTTCTCGAATAATGTGTACAAAGACTGATATTTTTAACTGCATACATGTGCAGTAAAATGAAACCTAATGTTAACATAGCTCTGAAGTAAATGAAAAGATGATTATATTATTGCAGGTATTGACTAGCATGGATTTAAATGACTTGTAGATTGCATTCCTCTGAATGTATTCTACAATTCTAGTTGGTTTATGTTTCTTTAGATCTACAAAGAAATTCGCTTCATCTCTTTTCCTAGTCTGTTTGCAGAATAGAAATATACCTAAATATAAAAAAAATTAAAACTTTTCCAGTAAACATGACCAAGCATCTACCAGAAGCTACCCTGAGGCAGGACATATATACATTATGGTTAACCACAGTGCTATCAAGCTTTTTTTAATCAATACTTTTGTTCTGAGTCACTGTTCCCTTAAGCGACTTGTGTGATACTAACTCCTTTTTGGGTCAAGGAGCCTGTTCAGACCTTAAAGTTTCCAACACCTTTCTGAAAAATTGATAATCTGTATGTGAAAACCAGGAATTTTGGCTCTATGGAGACATGAAGCAGCATTGTAAGTTTGAAATTATCAGACAATAGTAAACAAAAAATTTTATAACAAGGTAATCAGACAAGTCAAGACGAATGAAAGATGTTAAATGCTCCCATTCCTAATCTCACTGCTCACGAAGATGTCTCAGCACCACCTTTAGCGTGTTGAGCCATTGAACCAGGAAATGTTTTTCTTCCTTGCCTATCATGCCCTGATGCAATTTTAATTCTATAGTTATAGTCATTCCCTTTAAAGCTAACACATCAGATGCTGTTTTCTTCTTCAGAAATACTAGATCTGGGTTATGAGCTTAAGCCATTTCCATACAATGCAAGAAGAGCTTATAAGGTTTGAAGTACCAACTTGGTAGCTTCAGTGCTTTGAATATTGATGGAACCAACGTAAGTCTCATAGCAAAGTGGGAATAAGCAATTTTTCAACTGCATATTGCTTGATTATTAATAAAAGCTTGAAACTTATGGTAAAATTGGTGAATGGTAATGCCCATCCTTGGCCACTGTACAGTCTTTGCTGCCTGGGTAGGAGGTTGAAGCAGGGTTCTGTTTGGGCAACTCTGTGAGTTTGTTACTGCTCTGCCCTTTGGTTATTTCATCCAGAGATGCCAGAGATGCTCTAGATACTTTGTGCATTCAGATGCACCAAGAATTAAAATGGAATTGTCAAACTTTTTTTTTTTTTTTGGGACACTTTTCAATTCAATTTCCCAGAGCATTTGTTGATATTCTAGGGGCAGATACATCAAGACTGTTGTGTAATTGGGCGGGTACTAATCCAAACACAGTTTATTTTTGTGTTTCAGTATCATTGTCTTGCACTGTACAAAATACTTAGGCTTCAGGCTTCGGACTTCAGCTTTAAACCTACGTAGTAGAAGATATTGAGAACACTGTCATTAAGGTTCATTTTATACCTGTCATGAATATTCATAAGTTATGGTCTTGTGCCTTTGCAATGCATAGAAAATTATGGAATCAACTAGAAGATACAAGTTCTGTTAGACTATTTTTTTTTCTAGCTTTACCAGAATAAAAATAACTGTCTGCATGGAATTAAAGATACTCAATTTCACTTTTATCCATAAAACTGAAAAGGCTGAAGGATGTACAGTTATTACTGCATCTAAAACGTGTATTTGAGTGTCAGTGTTGAATTGGTTTAAATTTTCTCTCTTATGATTTTCTATGATTTTTCTGTAAGTAGGATTACTATTATGTATGTAAGGAAATAGTTGGTTTTCCTTGTGTTTGGATTTTGAAGTATTTACTGGTGGTGGTGGAAAGGCTCATTATTTGCTGAAAATTAGCAGCAGCAGTAGTTCTGTGCAATGAATTTCACCATAGTGTTTGGTTCAAGATAAAGTAAAAAGAGAATTAGCCATATGTTCAACTTTTGCTTCCATTACTTTTCTTCCAACGCTTTATCAGATATTGCTGATGCATATTCTTCTAAGTGAAAACAGTTAATATTTGGAACACATTTTAGCCTGAAAGTATTCTACTGGATGTGATGGATATGCAATGCACCTGGAAGGAATGTCAGCTAGTTTACATCTGAGATGATGCATAGTTGAATTATTTTTAACATAATCTTTCTTTAGTGTCACTTTAGTTGGGCCAAAATCAATTTTGTATGGAAACGGTTTTACAGCTTGTGTGAGATGAACTTGTGCTTTTGATTTGTTTCCTAATAAGATGGTCTAGTTTAGTAACTGTGAAAGTTGCCTTTACCTGATGCATTTTATGGTCCTTTTGTCAAGATTAAAGAGATAAGAAAGGCAAATCCTCAGGGAACTACTTAATATGCTGAGTTTTTTAGATTGCCAGTGCGAGATGAAGTGGATAAGTTTGACTCTCATGATGTAGTGTCTGTTCTGTAAACAAACAAAACCTCTTATCCACAGATGTTTGTTTGGACATTTTCCCAAAAAGATGTCTTCATATATGAAAACCCGAAACATCTGAATGTACTTTGTAGCTTGGCAACCAGAAGATGTGCAGACACTGTCAGAGAAATGCTGATCCTACATTTCATTACCCTGTCTTTAATGCAGGGGACACAGTTATGCTGTGTTGTATCTTTTATAGAGATATCAGGGTGCTGATTTTTACAACATGGGAAGAAGAAATAGAAGATTCAGCAGGACAGGAGCATTTCTATGTTAGTAGCCAAAACAATAAAATCCGCCCTAGAATTACCACTTTCCAGCAGCAGTAATTCCAACAAAGACATAAAAGTACTGTTGAGCAGCTTATACATGAATAGATACGGATATAGAATAGTCCCTTTTAAGGTGAAGGGTGGGGGAAAGGAAAAATGCTTAATGACTGCTACTGGCTGGCAAAATGCTCTATGTAAATGAATAGAGAGGAATAATCACTGGTTGACATGTTGCTAGGGTTTGTTTGGTTTTTTTTTATTTCATCTGTTTTGTAAGTTTAGTCTAAATGTGGAACTTTTTGAAATCTACTTGTACATGGTGTATATGCTTATCTTATTATTCATTAAAAGGATTATTGAGTATACCTCCTGTTTTAAGCTTTTAAAATGTACCCTCTATGTCCTAAGCTGCTTTTTTTTTTTTTTTTTTCTGTTTTGTGAATTGATTGTCAAAACCATCCACATATACACAATGAAATTCTGAGGTATGAACAGAGATGGCCTTATGCCGTCAACACTGCTCTGGCTACGAGTTCAAAACACAGCACCGAACAAACTGCTATGAACAAAACTAGCTCTGTCCTAGCCAAAAGCTGTACAGTGTCTGAAAGGAAGGGACAAAGTCAATAGACAAAGAATTAATCCTATAAATAGAAATAGGTTGCCGTCCTAGCCTGACCAGAAGAGATCAGAAGTTCCTATGTGAGCTACAAAGCAGTTGTATGTTACCTGTAAGTGCTTTGGCACAATAAGGAAAGTAACAGACTGGCCATTAGCATGATGTATTTCAGTGTCCCACCAGTGGTTATCATAGATGAATTTTCAACCTTGACATTACTGAAGACTGGGCTTATCTGTGGTTCTGCCTTGCACATTTCTGCAGTTCTTCTGTAACATATAACACCATTCAGTGCTTGTTTTGTATGTATGGATGTCAGTGTCCTCTGACCGTGTAGGAATAAACCAAGGAAATGCTATTTCTTTCTAGGAGATATGACACTTGCATAAAGTGAAATGTCACTTCTTTGCTTTGTAATGGAGACATGACCATTATACAGAGCTGAATATAGGTGCACTTTGTTTTTGTCTACCTAGCAAGCTGAAGAGCAAGTTCATGCCAGACTTTTGGCCCTCTACAGAGGGATAACCCTACCATATACATACATAATTAACTGCAATTTTAGTATAGCTCCTCAAGTTGCTATCATGAAAACTGCATTTGGTTTATTCTTTAATACATTGATTACAATACATTGTTCAGTAGCAGAGAGGCCAGGCCGAGTAACTTTTGCCATGCTCATGGCATCTGGACTGCTGTTCATAACTTTGAGGAGGTAAAAAATGTCCTATTGATAATGTTGAACTTGATGGTACCAAAGGTGGAAAGGGAGAAAAGAAAAAGATGTGTCCCTCTGATGACTTATAAATCCCATTTAATCCTTCCATTTTATTTTCCTGTCTTTCAAAAGCCTATGTGAACACATTGTCAACATTTTCCATTTTTTCTTTGAGTTAATGCACACCATTGGTTGTTGAATCTCCTACCTTGAGCATTCTCCTCTTTATCTTTGCCAGGTTCCCCAAGTCATCATTCACACAACTTGCTATATGTGATTACAGTTCTATTCTCACCTCCAGGATGCCATTCAGTTTGAAGTTGAACAGGGAATTTTGCTTTTGGTAATGCAAGCTAAGGTTGTTTCAGTTTGTTTCCTTCTTGCCACCCTCTCCCTCCACAGTTTGTATGTTTTTGAAGTCCGCTTTCCGGAAGAACATGAAACACCACACACAGTCATAATTTTGTGTTAGTGAAGTTATATGTCACTGAACTAAAATTCTTAAGTGGAATTTTTAGTTAACTAAATACTAGAAAAATACAAAAAAATGCAACAAGCCCTGATATTTTGAGATTAAGTTCCATCTATTTGACACTGACACTCAACTTCCAGTATTATGCAGATTTTCTGCATTAACAATAAAGTTTAAAAACCAAGAATGAATGAAAAGCATGTTCTGATCAGTTGAACATGGAAAGCTAATATCCTGTGGTTTAGCACCTGTCTATAAACTAAAAGTCCTAGAATAAATTTTCAGGTTGTGGTTTCCTAGTGTTGAGTAATTGGAAATTAAATAATTGCTGCTGTAACTATTTAAAAACATTTTCTGTGTTCTAATGTTAAAGCTTTTGCTTTAAATGATCATATGCATTCCTCCTTTTCCATGCCCAGTGCATCCCCTTAGACTTAGTTACATAATTCATTTTGCCCTTGCTTTATGGTAGACTGAAGTGATAGTGCTGTTGCACTGTGAATCAGGAAGTTAGGACTAAGAAGGTGCGATTTATTTGAAGCTCAGGTAAATGCTATTTAGGTTAACGTCCAGCTGATGTGAAATAGGTCTCTGATGGCAAGGACTAGGGCTGAGCAAGGCTACAAGTGCTGCCTCTTGCTGCCATTGAGGGTTCCCTATATTTGTGCAAATATTCTACATTTCAGGTTAGCAGTAAATAGCAAACAGAGCATGTGCGCTGGGTTGTGTATTCCACCCTAGGCTGTCCTTTTTTTGCACAGTTACATATTCAGTTGCTTCAGGTTTTTTTATGTCACAGAAAATGTGTATGCCAAAACTGAAGGGATTTAGAATAGTCCCTTTTAAGGTGAAGGGTAGGGGAAAGGGATAATGCTTAATGCTGCTCCTGGCTGGCGAAATGTTGTATGTAAATGAATGTATTTTGCCTTCTTCTGTGGACAGATGGTGGTTTAAGGCAAATCTAAAGGTATTTCTTGCCATTATGATTTTGTAAAGCAGCACAGCAAATTGTCACTTTGTACACTGTTCTAACATTTTTTGTCTGCTGGGTTGCTGCGCAGCACTAAAACTACGTGATTATAGCTCAGTGCTGTATCCTGGTGAATCAATGTTTACAAGTGTCTGCAACCACACAGATCGGATTTCTGAGTGACTCTGCCTGTGAAGAATAATCATTTCAGACATCTTAATCTCCCTCCCTTTAGCACAGATGTCTAAAAATAAAGGCCGTGGTTGAGCTTAATTTTGTGAAATCCAGCATGCAACTTTTAACTGGGCTGACTTCAGTGGATCCATCCAACCACCATCTCCTCCCAGCTCCCAAAGAAAATAACTTTCCTGACCAGGTCTGTTGCTATCCTTTTAATGGTGCTCTCCAACTCCAAGTGGCTGAAGGGCCTTCTATTTTGTCCTTTGCCAAGTCTCCTTTTGCCAATATATAAAGAGTTGCTATTTGCTGTAAAAAACAGTTTCATATTCACTTCTGCAGTGACTCTGGGGACCGTTACTGTCCAAATACAGCAGCTGAGATGCCCTTTGAAACTGAGAAGCCCTAACACCCACCTTGGCAGGATTGACTCAGTGTATTTGAAATTTCAACCTCACTGCTGACCCCTATATTGTGTCAGTTTGGAGGTTTGAAATTTAGCCTTGGATCAAACTTGTTTCTGAAGTTATATTTATAACAAAAGCAGGAGACTAAAGTTATATTAAAAGAAAACTTATATAAAATTCCTGGGAAGGAATGGATTAGGTTGCTAAGGACTCCCCAAGCCTCTGGTTTTTCAATTATGAATGAGAAAGCAATATGAGCAGCAGCTGACTTGCTGTTCTCTGTCTTCACTTAAAAATCAGAGCTCAGGCATTAATTTAGAGGACTGAATAATTTTTTTTTTTCACTAGAGCCTCTACAGTTCTGCCACTCAGTTAATTTTCATACTCTGTAGCACAGGAAATGCTACTACAGAAAGAATGCATCAAGGCTGATTCTGCTTTTAATGGGATTCGTAGAACTTTCATTGTTGCTTGTAAAAGGAGGAAGATTAGACCAGAAAAGATCTATGTGTTAAATATGAACCTGTATGATACAGATTTACTCACACCATTTTGAGTGTGAGTAAAGATTGCCTCTTATTTTCTAGGGCATTGTCTAGTTTTCAGTCTCTCCATAATTAGTTTCTATTTATGGAACAGATCAAGATAAGTAGCTTGCAGATGTCTAAAAGATACATGTTTTTGCATGTAAAAGTTTTCTTGCTTTATCTTTATGCAAATGCTTAAATATTAATACTTTTTAAAGGACCACAGGAGGTATACACAGGAGGTTATTCTTTTTCTGTAGGGTTAATGCCTGCACTTTGGTTTTTTGCTTGCATTTGTAAATACTTCAAACTCTATCATAGAAAGGGAAAATTAGCTTTTATTTATTTAAATGTGCATAAAGAATAAAATAATTGTAATCCTCTATTTTAATCAACTACATCATGGTAATGGATCTGTAATATGAAAGTTCTATTTTACAAAGTGCTATTACCAGCATTTGTTTCCATTTTTCATCTTGGAAAAAATTTTATTTCCAACCTAAATTCTTACTACATATTTTTAAGTTCCCTTGTATTATAAACACTTCTTCCCTATCTCAAGAGGTTAGGTAGTTTATTGCTTTTGACTCAATAAAATTCTTTCAGGCAGTTATGTTACTGAATTTTTTGTAAAATAATATGTTGAATTGGAAAAAAAAAAAAAGATAAGTAGAGTTACTATCACCCTGATCACAAAGTTGTGTGTTTAAATGCATGTTCCTGTGCACTGTATTCTGTATGCTAGTAATGAATATTCTATTCTGTATAAATTCAGTATCAGTTAAAAGACCTTTGTAGTGAAAAAAAATGTAACCATTCCCTTTTAATGTGATGCCAATAATGAAGTGGTAAATGCATAAACCAAAGTATTTAAGGCATGTAGGTATTCAAGATTCCACGTTAGCATAGAAATGAAAGACACCATTGACACTGAGATACTTATATTTAAAGTGTGAGCCCTTTTATAGAGCAATAGCAACCCCCCTTCTTCACCTTTGACTGACCTCAGGTACCACACTGCCTTAAAGATGGGATAGTAATGGAAACATCCTTTGTTTATAATATGCTGTAGAATAAATAGGTTTTAGTAGTACCTTTTGTATTTGAGCAATGCAAAATTTCTCAATAAATTCATTTCAGCCTTTATATTGTATCTTCCATTTTGGATTGTAAGGAGGGAGGACTTTCTTAGGTTTTATTTTCCTGTTAAAAACTTACATTTAGTGTAAAGAGTGAAATCCAACTCTTTAATCATTAACAGGCCAAAGAACTGTTGAAGAATAAAAAAAGTCAGTCAACACAGTTTAATAAAAGCTATGTAATCCAATTAAATAATATATTAGTGTGCATTTATACTATTGTATTATCTATAAAGATCTAACCAGTCTATAAATCATAGAGTTATGTAGGTACTTACCATTTTAAAAGCAGCATCAAGTGGAATTGGTGAAAAATCCCCAAGGTGTAATCAATAATTGTTTAAAGTGATGAGCTTTTATGGTATTATTTTGAGGTGCACCATCTGAAATCAGAAGAAATTTACTGACAGTTGTATATTTTGTTGAAAAAAAACGTTGCTCAGACATATATTAACTGCAGAATCCATGTCTGTTGCCTTCTACAGAATACAAGGAAAGTGATTTATTTTGAAAATGTCTTTTAGCTGGGTAACTAGGTAACTTACACTGCACTACATGAAAGAGTTTGGATTGCATTTTGTGAAGCTGAATTCCAGTGCAATGAGTGAAGGAAACAGATGGAGTAAGAGGAGGACAGATGGGTATCAAAAAAACTACAGCTGCTGTTTTCAGTACCTGTGCATTAACTGTCATAAATCAATTTGTTTTCATTTACTGAAACAGGAAAATCATAGATTATTAAGTCAAAGCACCACAGGTCCCAGAACCACTGTTTATTGAAAGCATCTATTTGTAGTAGGTAATAAGAGTCCTAAATGAGCTGTATGTGACAATAAGTATCTGAGGATAAGAACGTCACTGCCAGTCCAGTCATTTCATTCTGCCACGGAGATTTAAGCATCTCTCATTCTGTGGGGGGCAGATTAGTTGGTTATTAGTTGCTATGTTAGACAGCTTTAAAGTTTTCCCTGTGGATAAGAGGTGGGCTCCTGAAGTGATGCTGTGAGTGCTAAGGGACTGCTCTGCTACAAGGCTTCAAGCAGCCTGTGACGGAGCTGAATCTACGCAGCCCACAATAAAGGCTGACAGTGCAGGAGGCCACTTTCTCTCTCCTGCAGCAGCTTTGAATTGCAACACATGAAATGGTGGCTTAGGAAATCAAAACACTCTTACTATATATATCAATATACCAGTAGTCCGTATTTGCTGTGTGGCACAGCTGCTCTGGCACATGCTTGACCTTGACTTAATTTGATCATCCCTGTGGTTAAACAGGAAGTTCAGCTGAGAGCCAAATAATTTCTCTCTCCCCTTCACCCCACCAGTTACTGTTTAGCTTGTCGCTGATACTGTTGAATTTTTATATGAACACCTGTCCATTAGAAATTGGATGGTGTCCATCCAGACAATTTACATTTATTTTAGAATGTCTTGCAATTAGCAGACCCAGAAAATTGTAGAATGCAAATAGAAATCACCCTTGTATTAGAAATAGATGAGAAATGGAGAAATACAGGTCAGAATGTGTAATTGCTCTCTTTCTTGTTGAATTTATATCAGGAAGTTTTATGCCTACAGGCACTGCATAAAATTGCCACTATATTTTGGTGCAGCAAAGGCAGAAGTATGAAAAACTCTGTAACTTGAATATCTTTGAATTGGTTTTCTGCCAGATTGTATCACACTTGCTTTTAGATTTTCCTGTGAATGGTTTGAATTAACTCACATTTAAAATTTTTTTTTTCTGCATAGTTTTCTAATTAAAAAAAAATTAGAGGTTAGAATCACTATTTTTTGTAATAAAACATAAATCAAATATGGTGTTTTGTGATTATGTGCAAAAAGATTGATTAAGCTTTGTCCCTCAATCTGTTAAATGCAATTTAGAGCCTAATGTGGTAAATGCTGAAGTTTTTACCTTTGTTAGCTGTTTGTAGATTACCTTCCCAACATTGTCTCATTCAGGGTGATCATTGTAGTGCCAGCTGTTATTTGTGCTGAGGCTGGGCTACAGTCTTCAGCCACCAAAAAATTGTGTTCAAAATGCATCATTCTCCCACCTTTAAGGAAATCTCTAATAGATTGGCATGTAGCCTATGAATTGGGCAAATAGTTCAGGAGGGGTGTAATAGGGTAAATAGGAAGCAAGATGGTTTGCCTTGGTTTCATAACTGAAGTGGAATAGAAATCATTGGTTGGTTTCCTTCTGTTAGGAAATATTATTAATCTCAATCCATTTTCAGAATGGCTCTATTTATGCAGATGCAAATATACTAGTTTTTAATAAATTTTTTTGAGTTGCAGAAATAAAAATACAGTTGCCATTATTTTTTTTCAGTGAGGCTTATTACAAAATTCTGTCTCTCCACAGTGACTGAGCTGCTTCTGCTTCCTCACTAATCACTCATTTCCCTGTCTAAATAAAGTAAGTGTGAAAGTGTGAAAAATTTCCTTTAAGCAGGTAGGAGATAAACTGTAAACTACACAGCATTCTTAAGCAATTGATCTGAAAGAGGCAGTTTAATATCTTGACCAGGGTCAAAAGAGTGAGAAACTATTTCTGATTTCTGTAGTTCAAAATTGGAAAGGAATTGTAACTTATTCATTCTAAAAGCATAGAATTGCTTTGGAATAAAACTCAGACTTGAAGTTACGATTTACTGGTGTAATTCTTTTGAAAACAGTCTTTCAACACACAAAGTGGTGACTTCTAAACCCCTGTTAAAAGTAATGGCCACTAATGACTTTGCCCTAGTAGATAACTCTTCAGCCAATTGAAATCTGGAAGTAGTGTCAGGAGCATCTTGATACCAGTATGGGAGAGCAGTGTAATTATTTTGGTGTATAAGTTAGACTTGAAGAATCCTGGGAAAGGAAAAGGACCATGCTGCTGTCAATACTTCTCATCAGTAAGTTTAAGTGATATGCAATTTCATTTATGTATTTGATTTGTATTCAGCACAGGCTGAGATTGCCTTTTCTCAAACTACTTGATCATTTTGAATTCCCTGGAGGGAATGCTTTTAGAAAAGACAGCAGTCTTGTACAATGCTCTTGCTGATGACAAAATCTGGGGCTTCTTGCTCTGACATGTAGAGAGAAAGAATGTGTATGTACTGCAGAGAAGAGGGCACTTTTTGCTCCTGGCAGACCTCAGCTATTAAGTGCTGAAGACTGTTACCCAAGGACTAAGGCTAGTTTAGGTTGCAGCAAAGAGGAAAACTCTCTAAAGTGGTCAAAACTGAAGTGCTTGGTCTTGTTTCTACCCACTACGAAAGATGGTGTGCTGGTTTAAATGTTTCCTGGAGCTACCATCCCTGTGGGTTTGGTTACACTGTTCTTTGTGCTCAGGGGGAGTCCATACACTTTAGCTTGTTAAGGTAATGTAAGATGGCTTTGAAACAGCTGTGGGACACACATGGCAAAAAGAAGGTCACAATCGTTTTACAAAGTACAAATGGGAATAAATGCCCAGTGTATTCACTGCTTTTGGAGCATCTGTCAAGAGTGTCCAGAAAGATTCCCATATAGGAAATTACTCTTCCCAAAGAGTTGTTTCTTCCTCTATTTTTGTCAGGCATCCTATTGTTTGCAGTTAAATTGAGCTTTATCAGGTAATCCGACAGTTGAAACAAATGTGTTATGTTCACCATGTGTATGCAGTATGTATAAATTAGTCTAAGGGACTAGTTAGTCAGTTAACCGAACATCAGATTTGATTCTGTATATGAAATTAGAATTTTATATTTAAGCTGTAGGTATCACATTTTCAGATAATGAAAAACCTTTCAAATAAGTTACTTTAGTCTGGTTCTGCTTTGTTATTTCACTGTTAAACAGCAGATTAAAAAGGAAACTTAGAGTTCAATATATTTGTGGGTGTTAACACCATTTCTGTTGTATCTTTGGGATTCTCATTTACTATTCTTAGTTACTTATTCTAAAATATTTAAAAATTAAAAAGATCCTGGGCAAGCACTTTTTCTCCTTCATTTATTGTTGAGATTATTGAGATTACAACTTCTTTATGAGGGGAAAGATGGAGGTATAAAGGCTTGAGGCAAGTTTTAAAATTTTCAAGCCATGGCTAAAGTTAGTTTAGGCCACTTGGTGTGGGCTTGAGTGAATGTAGGGATGTTGCAACGTGTGTCCTTCCCCTGATCCCTCCCCCTTGACCCTTCCGGACTGGCTGATGTGAGCCAGGACCACCTCCTAACCCCACGGATAAAAGCCCAGCAGGACCTGGAACCCAGCCTCTTTGATTCTGGGCTTCATGGAGCAACTATCCTCCCCTGACTCTCCCTTCCCCTCCCCCACTCCCCAGTGCCATCCTTTATTATCCCAATAAACCACCTGAAGCCTGGAATGAACAGCTGCCTTTCTAGACCTGCTACACTGCCACAAAGACCCAGTCTGACCAGTCCCACCGCTCATGACCAAGAAGAAAACATCCTGTGTGTTCCGGTTCTGGGGCAGCCCTCCCCCCCGCAGCAGGGGAGAGCTGCCCTTGGGTACTGCACTGCTGCATAGGGACAAGCTGAGAGGAGGTGGTTAAGTCCATACAATGAAAAGTAAGCTTAGCAAAAAAATCAAAGGAGTGTGTAGGGAAAAAAAAAATCAAGTGTAAAAGGGTTGAGAGGTTTTCTGAAGATAACACCTGTCTAACTTCCTTTTTTCAAGGCACTGATTCCATGTTCCTCCACCTTTTTTCCTAAATTCTCACTAAATAGTCATATGAAAATATTGCAGCAATTAATCAGGAAGTGTGGAATGTCAAGCTTTTTGGATGAAGAGGGGAATGTAGGGGCAGTGTCCAGAAAGATTTGTAGAACACTGAAGAAGAAATAGTATGGAGAGTGAAGATATATTTTTTAATATTTAGCTTCAACATTCAAGTGTTAATGATTTACAGTCACAGAAACAGGAGTCAAAGCACCTTGTCTGTATATGGTTAGTAATGGACCATCTGTGAACGAGATAATTTTTAAAATATCAATTTCTGAATTTCTGTCAGTACTTTTTTCTGCCTTTAGATAACTATATTAGCAGAATAATAACTCATGTTTTTTTCCTTGGATACTATAAAAATTTATATATATAAAATTTCCTACAAAATACTGGCTACATACATAAATAAGAAAGTGTTAAGCAGACAAGCTTTGTAAGGAACCTCATTTTCTGATGATGAATGTTCTGCAGAATGGCTATCATGATACATCCTCCTACTTAGCAATAGGAGGATGATGTATAACTAAATATCACAACAATGAAGATTGTATTTAAGGCACATTCATTTTCCCCAGCCCTTCCCCCACCCCGACATCCACCTTGCTGAAGAGTTTATCACTGCAAACGATGACACCTGGTGTATGACTTGTTTCGTGCTAGCTTTCTTTCACAGATATTTGTGTGACCTTATCCCCTTGACTCCATCCGGAAGGAAAGGTGGAAGATCATAAGCCATTATATGACCTTGCACTGGAAAGTGGGTGTTCCAATGCTAGATTTTTGCCATGCATTTAATCAAGCCAGAGTAGTTCAGTAAACTTCAGCAGTAATATTTTTAAGCAAACATAGAGCAGTTATGCTCACTATCATAATTGCAATAATTAAGGCTAAGGACTGATGAACTGTTGATGAAGAACTAGAAACAGAAGTGGCTATGTTTAAAACTTTTAGAATGAAAGGTTTTGTTGTTTCTGTAGCTGTTTCTATAAACCTAGAATTGAATCTCAAGTGTTGGTTTGTTCTGATGGTATTTCCATTTGGAAATGTCATGTCTTTCAGGAGAAATTTTATTCCTAGAAGATCTTGAATTGCAGCCTTTTTAAGCAAATATTTTCCTTGTGAAGCTGAATGGAATTCTAAATATACCCCACTCTAAACTTCATACTTTTTTTGAAATGCTTCTATTAAAATACGGACTCAGAGTTAGGAAAAACCCCCAACATCTTAAATTAATCTAAGCTCATGTAGTAGAGCATTGTGTGTGTGTTTGTCTGTACATGACAATGTAAGTCTAATAAACCCAGCTCTAAATATTAATTTCTTTTGTAACCACTCTTACATATTGTAAGTAGGGCATTTGTATGCTGCCTGAGATGAAGTGGTTGAGTCTTCATTGAGTAGCAGCAGGAGCAGAATTTTGACTGCTTTTTAAATAGCTGTTCATTGCAAAGTTCATGACATCCTTACTAAGCTGAAGCTCTTCAGAGTTTAGATGAAATAATGACCAAGGTCTAATCCTGCAGCCTACAATTATTTGAGTTATTTTTGCTTTGTGCTGAAGTCAGCAAAAATTTATCACAGGTCAGGGACCTAGAACTGGCTTTTTGTGTTTGTTGAGCACTGTAATTCCATGCCAGCTTGACTTGTAGTTCTGTTCCTGACATCTTGCTATGTTTCTGTCTGTTTTATATGCAGTGACAAAGGTTGAGTGTATTTTAAACAGACACTTATAATATTTTACAGTCTCATTAAGACTTTTGGCCAGTCTGATCTACAGTTTCATCTTTTTTTAATGCATTTCCATTTGCTCTACATTGCCTACACATACTGAATTTAGAGGAGACTTTACCTCATGAAGTGTCTGCTTTTGTTACAGTCATTTTACACTTCTTTCATCATTATTGCATGAGATTTGTATTGAGTATATAATTTAAATTGCTTCTTGCTCTGTGTTCAATCAAAGCATGAATCTTCTGCCATAACACTTTCATAAAAAGAAAAAAAAAGAAAGCACTTAAACAGGACAAGGGTGTTTTAGCATGGTGTGCCAATGTGAAATGTCATACTTGTGTATGCAGGTTTGAATCCCCTACATCTTGGCAGTGTCTTAAATTTCTTAAATGGCTGATGAGTATTTGGTTTTTCATGTGAAGGGTTTCAGGACTTCTGCCTGCAGTCCATAACACAAAAGCTTCTGGCAGCATTAAGACCCTTATTGTGCTGGCTGCAAGTCCCAAGGCAGAACAGGCAGGGAATCAAAATTGCTGCAACAGACATGAAACCCTGGCTTCGCTGACTTCAGTGGGAGTTTTGCCATAGATGACAGTGAGCCAAAGCTTTAATCCAGAAGTAGTCTTCCCTTGTTGATAATCTTAGTGTATGCCCTAGGGAAGCTTTTGCTTCATTGCTGCCACCCAGACTGTGTTTGTTTATGCAGAGAATGTGTAAGTCTCTTATTGTGTCACACTGTGCCTTTCATAAGCACAGTATTTCTGGGAATGAAATTGGGACAGAGAAAAGAAACCCTAAGTGTGGACACATGCTGTCTTGTTGCTCATGTCCTGAGTCAATCCCGGGAATGTGGATCAAGCATTCTGACCTGAGCAAGATTAGCATCTTGAGACTGCAGAGGAGGAAGTCATCAGTGACTGCAGCTAGTGCATCTCGCAGTCCCAGCTTCTGCATTTGCAGATTACTCCTTTAGTGGCAGACTTTTAGTATGGGAAGCGGCAGTACATTCATTAATTCAGTCCTGCTTAGCCCATGCAGACTGAGACATGTAAATGTGATCTAGCGAGCTATTCTCAGAGACGCTTCATACATTTTTATGTTAAATGACAACAGCAAATGGGAAGTGTTTGATATGTTTTTAGTTGTGTGGAGGGTGTGTGGTGTAGTATCAGAATTTGCTGTTTATCAGTGCTGATTGAAAGAGGAAATGGTTTCAAGTTGTGCTAAGGGAGGTTGAGATTGGTTATTAGGACAAATTTATTCAACGAGTGGGTTATCAAGCACTGGAACGGGTTGTCCAATGAAGTGGTTGTGTCACCATCCATGCAAGTATGTAAAACGTGTAGATGTGGCACTTAGGGACAAGGTTTAGTGGTGGACTTGGCAGTGTTAGGTTGATGGTTAGACTTGATGATCCTAAAGTTGTGGTTTTTTGTGTTTGTATTTTGGGGTTTTTTTTTAAGATTGTGGAAGAAGAAAAAAGATGAAAAGGACTCCTTGTCCTTTGGGAAAATACATTTTATTTCTATCAGGTGAAAGTGTTCCCATTAGAAATATTCTCAAATAGCCTGTTTTCCAACAAGTACTTATTCTCATGTGCATCCAATCTAAAACAACATTTTGCTGCTTTGTGAAATTGAATCAGAGACTTTCAAATCCTATCAAGTACAAAGTAATAAACCATTACTGCTTCACAGTGCAGGAAGTAAAAATAATCGCTGCTATGTGTTACTGTCTTAAGTCTTAATTTTAAAAAAACCTAGAAAAGTAATTAAAACCATTTTGGGGAGTTTTTGAAGAGTTAGTGTTTGCTGCCTATTTCTATATATCTCAAATATAAGAAAAGAAATCGCTGTTGCTTCTTTTGTGGTACCAAAAATTAAATTTGAAACTTGTTTACACAGCTAACAGTTCATTTATTTCATGTTGAAGGTGGAAACTTAGTATTTTTATCTGTAATGAACTGAGAAGGCTTGTTAACTTCAAAGCATTGCTGCAGTGAATAGAAATTTATAGGTACAATACATGTAACCCTTTTGCTTATACAAGCCTTGTGCAAATTTTACAGAAAAACAGAAAAAAACAAGTAGTGGTGCTATAATTAACTTCACAGAAAATTACCAGATTCATTCTCTTACTTCAGTCTTCATAGAACTTACTTCCTTTCTACAAAGATCATAGGTGGTGGCAACCCAAAGAGCACTTGCATGTTGGGTATTCATAATTTTTGGGTCTGAATGTGAGATACTCTGCTAGCTGAGCATTATTCTAGATTTAGCTCTCAATCAGTCCCTTCAACTGCTCTTGAATCTTTGAATCCTTACAACATTCAATTCCTTAGTAGAATTCAAGTATTAATGAAGTAAATAAAATAGTCTTGCATCATGCAGAACAATTAGGTGTGTACAAACATGAAAGATGTGTTCTGAGATAATGTTTCTGGATTCCGATACATCTAGCTTGTATTTTGGGAGCAGAAATTAAATGGTCCTTCTTCTGCACTTCACAAGAAGTTCTGTTTATCTTTCTTCTTTTCTGTAGTTTATAGAAAAGTTTGGTCTTTGAGAGGACATCCTTTCAGGAAATAATTTTTGCTTAGTTTATTTAAACCTCTTTTTTCAAATATGTCTGTGTGTGGCTTTTGCTATTATGTATTTTCTAGTCTCACACCACTTTTTTTTCCCCAAGCCTTATGTGCTTATCACTAATGCCTGTCTGGGCACCTTACATTGTAAAATGAAACTTTAAGTCTCATTAGCAAGACACTGTATATTTCTTCATAATAATCCATTGCATTTTTATTGTGATGACCAGAGAATAAAGCAGTTCCTATTCCACAATAATTTAACTCATTCTAATACTCTCTTAATGCCAATTCTGATTTCATATGTCTATTCCTTGAGCCATCTGCATCAATTTCATTTTTCTATGACAAAGCATTGTGCACTTCTATGCAGGTCTATAAATAAAAAGCAAGAAGCTGACATCTTTCACATGTATCAAATGTATTTCATACCCTTTTTTTCTGTTATACTTGCTACTAAACTTCTGTCTCTTTATATCTATTGCCTGTCTTATTTCCCATGTCCCTCTGCCCCTTTTCTGTCAATTGAAAGAATTTCCAGCTGCAGATGAAGTGTAGTACCTCTTCTTCCTCTGTGCTGATGGGTTCACACAGGCACTGCAGTCAATTTTACTGCTATGGTATATAAAATAAACTGTCTACAGCCACATATTTGCTTTCACACCTATAAAGTACTACTTCTTTCAAGCAGTATGTCTACATATAGGGAGAAAGTTGAGGATCTCACTAAAATCTGTCTCTGAAATGAAGACAAGGTTAAAAACCCAGACGACACCAATGGGCTGAGACCACTGTGAGCTCAAAACTCTCAATGCTCCAGAGTGAACTCAAAGCTCTCAATCACTCCACCTACTACATAGCAGTATCTAAGATATTTTAAGTGTCCATGTTATACTTGTGCATGGAAATTGTCCTATGTTTATAAATTTCAGATGGACATTCACATAGTCTTTTTTCAATATGCAACTACAGCGGTCACCTGGATGTAACTGGTCTCTCTGGATTGAAGACTGGTGTCAGGCTGACAGATAGCTGCCTACCTATCAGACATGGGAGCAAATTACACTCATTGCTCTAGGGCACTTGGCAGGTTGCTTTTGTACTCGCTGCATGTTACTGTGCCTTGTCCTTGTGGCTTGCTTATTATCCCTAATCTTTAGCCCCTGATTCCTGCTCTTACTCCTAGAGCTCCCACTTGCAGAGCAATCCCACTCTGGATTTTGCTCACTTAGCTTCTTTCCCGGCAATACTCCCATTTCTCATACTCTAGCATTCCATGATTTGTCCAGTTCTTGACTTAGGATCATCTTAACTACAGCTCTCATCTATTAAAAAAAACAGGAAGTTGAACAGACACTTTGATTAAATTTCTGTATGAGTAATTTAACACTTTCTTCAGGTGATTGTTGTAAACTGTTCTGTCTATCCCTGTTAATGTTGTCTATTTATTCAGGTCTTTTATAATTGAAGGTAGTTTGACCTTAGAAAAGTAATCTGTAAGCCCTGTAACACTTCAAGGTGCACTTTGAATTTGTAACCAAGGAGATTAACACTTGCTTGTAAACATGTTTGATTGAAGGATCTGAAAACTTAAGACAAATACCTTATAAATAATGTGAGATTTTTAAGAATCACAAATGATGGTGAAAATATGGTCTGTTAAACCAAAAAAGTGACAGGACTTATAAATCCAAGAAAAGAGTTATGGAGAAGTAAGGGAAAGGACTGGATACTTGGAGTGTCAGCAGAAATAGTTGATGCATGTCAGTTTGAATTTTATTCTCATTTAGCAATATATATTAGTAAAGATGTGTTTCTGGGTTGTTTTAAAATGTAAATGTGTCAGCATTAGAAATAGATATATTATAAATTATATCATATGAGAGGATAGAAAAAAGACAACAAACAAATTCTCAATGGTGAGGTAAATCAACAAACCGTCAAGTGGTAACAATGAGACCTTTAGGGGTAATAGATTGCTTCCTGTGTATTTGTCCTTTTTTATTTCCTTTTCCAGATATTAGGCAAAATCCTTTGGATTTTGCAAAAATACCACTGATGTATGCTGTAGTTATAACCTGTTCAAAGACCCACTGAAATGGTGCAGGGCTTTTTAATTGAACTTCAGTGCTCACTGCTTATTTGGTTGTAAAACAACAAAATAGCCAATGGATAACGAAATTTAAAAAGATAGTTCTGGATCAGAAGCCCTAAATAGAGAAATGTCCTAAGTTAAAAAGAAGCTTGGTTTAATCTTGTGTTCACTTCTAATGCACGGAAGTATAATCCTGTCAACAAAGGAAGTGATTTAGACACATGAAAATAAAAGGCCTCTGTGTGCATAGGCTAAATCAAGATTTTCATATTACTGAGCTGCACTGTGCTTTTTAGCGTTGGTGTTACATGTGAAAAAATGAGCTAACCAATTTTTTTTACCAGTAAATTCAGCCAAATTTGAAAGAATTGTAGAATTCCTAAACATCCCACTTTGTGAAAACCATCAGCGTGGATAGAGGAGAGACCAAAATTATTTTCCCAGCCTTTTCTGAAAAGAATGACTTGGTTTCTATAGGTTCTGTTTGATACCACTTAACTGGTCAGTTTTAATATACATACTGAGCACTGTAGTGGCTCAAATGGAGAGAGCAGGGGCAGTGGGACTGCTGAGGATGTTGCTTTAGAAGATAGTTCCGTGATACTCCTATGAGATACAGGAGCATACCTGTTACATCAGCATATCTCTGTCAATGTTGGCCCATCTTTTTACTTATCTTTACTACAATGTGGTTCAGTTATTATTTTACTTAACAAACTACATTAAGGATATTTGAGAAATAAATAAATAAATAAATTTGAAACAATTTAAAATGTGAATAAGGTTAGCAGGCTCTGCTATGCATTATTCATACTTTCCTCCCACACTAGTCTTAGTGTGGAAAAATAAACTGGATGAACTGGGGACAGAGTTCTTTAAAATTTGGAAAAATATATGTGTATTAAATTGGAGGCAAGAATAGCTCAACTGCAGAACCACTTTTTAATTGCAAACATCGCTGTGGCTGCTTTTGATATCAATTGAACTCATGGCGTTCTTCAGCATTACCAATGGAGGCAATACACAGAGTACTGCAAAGCCTGACAGCATACAGTATATTGTGTAGTATCAGTATGGATGCAGTGCTCAGGTTTATCCTTAGAAATATATATCTGAAGGTTCTGATCCTCTAGATTTATCTGTGGTATTAGGGTCTCATGGGCACTACCACACAAGCTTCTAATCTCTAGAACTGAAATGTGAGATCATAATCTAAGCAAAGAGAAATCACAAAACATAACTCCGTTTAGGACCTTCTTTTGCTTTAATACTTTACTGCTTTGGTGACTAAGTTTTGTGTGTGTGTGTTTGTGAGATCTAGCATTTACTGTAGGCTTGTTTTGTGTAACAGCATGCTGTATCACTAATTGTTATTCATAGTGGGTTTTTCACTTCCTATTTTTCGGAAGCTGTTTGAATGCCAAATAGTAGCACTCATCTGTCAGAGAATAGATATGAATCTGGGATTGTAATTAAATGTAGCTATAGTACATGCACTTAAATACTAATTAAACCACACTGACTCTGAGGTCATAATCTGAGTGATTATAACTAGACTCAAATCATGAACAGATCTTGTCCATGTAAGCTTTTTTCATTCTAATTTTTGTCTTGCATAGAAAATAACTAAGAAGCTCTCATTCAAAAGAGAATTTCTGTCTCAAAGTTCTTACACCATAAACAAAGCCTTTTGAAAGATTTGATCTTCCACCATTGGAATGCTACTCCAAATTGTTCTTGTGTTAGTTTTCAAAGTGTTTCATTAGTTTTATGAGGATTTTTGTAACGAATGTATGTTAGATCTGAGAGAGGAAACAAGGCTATATTTACAGTTCCCAGAACTTCTCATTGTAATAGCTTTCATTCAGTTGCTAGGAGCTTAGCCAAACTTTTAAAGTATTTGGGCTGAGATATGTTTGTCTTATGATACAAACTTCAATTATGTGAGAGCACACTATTCTTCTCCAACTTTTTCCCTGCCTGCCTCATTCAGGTCACTAGATGGATAGTACTCATTTAACAGACAGTTTGCAAATATGTAATTTAAAAATGTGCTTCATTCACTTTGTGGCCCCCTGGCTCACTGCAATGTTCAAATCTTTCTCTGAATATGACACTATTGATTTCCACATAAGACTGATGGGCTCCATCAAAACTACAAATATTAGTGTCTCCATTTTATAATACTCTTGTGAAATGAGTGTTTATTATTATTATTTCTGGTTTACAGCATGGTACTATGACACAATAATATATCCTCAAAGCACAGACCACTTCGGGTGACTAATGTGAAATAATCATGACCTTATTTCTCAAAGAACACAATTTTTAATATTTGTCCGGAGCTGGAGTTCTTAATACTACCAAGTCAATTTACTTAACTTGCACCTATGAATTCTTAAAACTTCTGCAAACATTAGCCTCTGTGTGCCAGTTTGTGCGCTCAGAATACACAGCAGTTTTGACTGCACCAATGTGCCCGGGGTCATGCTGGAAGCAGTAGCAGAACTTCGAAGGAAATTCAGTTCTCTGCTCTACTTTCTTTAGCATAAGACCTAGAGCTCCTTTCATTTCTGTAGCAAAGGAAAGTGGGATTACAAGCATCAAGGTTATTCTCTAAACATCTGGCTTTCATCCTCTGAATCTCATCTTTTCTGTGCACTGCTGTGACAAGGTTTTTCTTTTCAAATTGTAAAATGCCAACACTTGATATTTCACTGATAAGTAGGAGTCAGCAAGACATATGTTTAATTTTCACTCTTATGCCCTTCTACTTTTATAGAAGAAGTAATTTTATTTAAGTAATATGGAAATCTTCTCATAATCTTTGTTCTTGAGCTTAGCTTAAAACCCCCACTGGCATTTTTACTCCAGTCACTTGCAAAATGCACATGCTTGGGATCTATATGAGCAGCCCATGCTGTTTTTTGTTTTAAAATTATATCAGTATTTCACGTCCATGTTGAGATACACTGGATTGACCTAATGACACATTTCAGAATTCCTATCTGGTGATATCTTCAACACATCTCTACAAAAAGAATTATTTGATGATAGAAGCTGGAAATTTCTGAGTAAATTTGCCTTTTTTTTTTTTTTCTTTGGTGTCCTCATGTGAGCAGCCTACTTTTGAAAATTTGGAAATACATAGCCAAGAGCTTCTTTTACAAGGTGGAGAAGTGCCCAAGCTCCTGCTCTGGGGCTAAAAGTCTGGACCTGGGTGGCTCTGCTGCTGACACTGGTTTAAGCACCCACGACCGTGTGGTCCTGCCCTAATGTGGTAAAAGACAGCTGTCCCAGCTGTGTTGGTTGAAATGTGTATTATACTGACATAGACCTACTAAACTGGGAAAACAGTTTTTTCTGGAGAGTTATTTTTAACCTGGATCAGTTCATGACATGCTTTATAGCAGAATTTCACAAGCATTTACAGTGATTCAAAGGAAAGGCAGGAACTTCTTAAGCCAGCTTTTCTCTGAAGTCCATTGAATGCGGAATTACGAGTTAAGCATTGCAGTATGACACCTAATTAACATCCTAAATCCTGTCTATTTGTGCAGTTAGTTACAAATACTGTCAGTTCAGGTCAGGATTAACATTTTGTCTTATCCAAACCCACTTAGATGGAATCTGTGTTTATAGCAGCAAAACTGAGCTATCGTGCTCAGCTTTTATGTATAAAATGGAAGAGGATGGAGATCAGACATTGAATAAATTCACAGGCAGAATTCTGCTGCTGCTGTTGTTTAGTTTGTTTTTCCCACCAGAACAGTTGTAGGACATGTATCTTAAGGGACATAAAACCAGATACACAAGATAGTATCCATTAACCTAAATTAAGCTTCAGGAAAATGAGTGTCAAGAACAGAATGAGGAATTTTTTATGCCCTGTCATTGGGACAATGTGGATATCTGGTCAGCTGTGGTCCAACTGAAAAAAAAAAATCTGATCCATGAGATAAAAATGAGAAAATTAGTTTTGTGTGTGTTTTGGTTTTTGGAAATCTTCATAATATACATCTAATTAATCTTTTAAGTTGTCCCACAAGACTCAGGAATAAGGCTGCACCCTACACTTCATTATGAACCACAATGCAGGGAGGCATGACCATGGTCATGAACAGAATATTCAGTACTCTGCAAGTAAATGGAGCCCTATGTCCTTAAAACCTGGCATTTCCATATTAATAGGTGGGCACAGTGGATTGGAAGCTACCACTTTTACCCTGTTTTTTTTTTAATGGGGCCACAAAAAAGTTACCTTTTTTTATTCTTTTTTTTGGAAATAATTATTTTGGAGAATCTGAGCGGCTAATTTGTTTTCTTCATTTGTATCTTATATGGCTTTTGCTACCTTCCTGGTTCATGCATCTCTAGGTCACCAGGGAAACGGAAAACACTAAATAAGTACAAAGGTTGTTCTAAACATTAAGTATCAGTAGGAAGCAAAGATTGGAAAACCTACATGTATTAGGCAGAATGAACAGTTTTCCATTATTCTTTAAATGATAGTGTGGAAAGATGGTTGAGGGTAAAATTAGAGGAAATTGAGAAGTTATATTCACATCCTAACAGAAGTTATAACAGTACAGAAATTAAACGGTAAGATGCAGTTGTTGGTTCCTGGGTGGAATGTGGTTGGCATGCTTGAGACCTAGTCCATGATGATTCCCCACACCCGCAGTCTGCAACCAGAGCACCCACTAAGGTGGAGCAGAGTGGAGGCACCATGGCTGGGCTCTGGTGAAATCTTTGCAGGGAGGGGAACTTGATGGTACCCTGCAGCTGAGAAACCACATAGCACCTGTCAGCCAGGGGAGAGAGGGGAGGATGTCCTGCTGCTGAGCCAACACCTGTGGAGAAATCCCTCTCCTTAGAAGAAGCTGGTTACAGCCTAATTGTAATATGAGCACACACCTCCATCCCAAAGTACTGCCCAGGTGCAACCACCCCTCTCTGGGCATATGTTCTATATATTTTTTTACTGTGTCTTTAAAAGCGAAGAGGGAGAATTTTACACCAATCATTAAAAAAGGTATGTAGGGCTAGAGTCACTCAAGTTCCACCTGAACACCAAGAACTTGTATAAAAGTAAGTTGAGAATGGGGGAAAAGTTAGGGAAGACACCATCATAACTGCTGGGATTAGTCGACAAGCTGAATCTGTCTTCTCACCCTTAGGAATGCCTGCTGGGTAAGAATCATGCTCTGTATGTGCTAAACACTTTTACTGGGGATAAGAGCTTGTCTGTATATTTCTTTGAATATGTTTTTGCAGTCAGATACCATCACTTACAATCCTGGAACCTTAACCGATCACAATTTTATATTAGTAAAGACTGCAATTCTGTAAAGTGTTGCTGTGAGTCCTTCATGGGCACTGGCAGTTGTTGGCAGTGGGTAACATACTCACATAAAGAGGAACACCCACTAAGGGGTCATAAAGTGGTGAGGGGTCTCCCTTGCAATGTCAGTGTGTGTCCCTGAATAAGTCAGTCGAGCCACCCTCCAATCCAGCAGGACAGTTCCGTGAAGGGTCCCCCTAATGGGACACTGACAGACTGGCTGGGCACAAGGGTTTCAGCTTCCCTGGGGTGCTGACAGACAAGTAGTGAGAGTCGAGTAAATATCCTCACACTAAGGGTAGAGGAAATCTCCCCTTTTCACATGACACAGTGCTATAATCTGTAGTTTATTACAGCTAAATAGAGATGGTGGTAGCAAAAATAAGTCAGCAAATCATACTGAACTGCACCCTGAAGCAACTGTTTTACTAACAGTGTCTTTCAATCTATCATTCAGAATTTCTGCTATTTTTTAATTTTATGCAACTACTTAGTTTCATAAAACTTCAGCTTTTTGTTTTGTATTTATCCTCAGTCAGTTTTTGTATTAATATAACCATACCCTTCATAAATCATAGAATAGTTTGGGTTAAAAGGGACCTTAAAATTCTTCTAGTTTTAACCCTCTCTATATATATATGCAGATTAAAAACATTAAAAGTAAGCCTTCTTGTACATTTAGATAAACCCATTACTGAAGGTGAGAGGGAGAGCCCTAATTTTGCTTTCTCAGTAACAACTTTAGGGAGACTGCCTGAAGACTGTAATCAAATGAAGAGATTTTGTCCTGCTGAGCAGCTGTCAGTAAGAAGGTTCTAAACTAATATTATATGTCTTTCAGCAAAATATTGTCCACATCTGAATACGAATTTTTATTTTCTGTACAATATTGTAATAAGAAGTATTTCTCTAGAAGTAATCCTTCATCAGCAGTGTTTGGAATTATTCAGTAGATTGCCAAAAGGAAAAAGACATCATTTAGACAATGTAGTGTTGCAAGGTGACACACAATTATAGACCTGCAGCAGTGTCAGCCAGTTAGATGTTATTAATTTTTGTTAACTTCATGGAGCTTGCTTTAATATTCAGGAAAGAGGACTGCAAAATTGAAAACATGTAACTGGTTGCAAAACTATTTTTATAACCCAAGGAAAAATAACTCAGTCCTGGAAGATTAAAGTCCCAAATGTCTGAGATTGGTAATAAATAAAATATAATTCTTCTTTCTTCCAGTGAAGCATGCACATTAATTCTGTGTGTATTCTTTGCCAGCAGTTGGAAGTAGGCTTGGTAGAATTTTCTTTCTATAATCAGTGTCACTTATCTACATCTCTATGGCAGTGCTATTGCAGGCTTACTAAAAGGTTTTTGAAGAACTGCTGACAGATACAGATTGTCCTGATGAACCTATCCTGGCAACACTGAGAAAAACACACCTCAAGGAGGCTGAATTCACTGGGCCACTAGAATTTATTTAAAAAGTAGCACTTTTCACAGCTAACTCCTATATTTCTAAAGGGAACCATAAATAGGAACAAGAAGAAGAATCACAGGATATGTATTTACCTTTCAGTACTTTATCTATCACTGCCTGATGACGTGAAGTGGTCAGCAAATGGACCTGAAGAAGTCTAAGCTAATTGGCCATCAGGTACCTATAGTGTATAATGTATTTGGGAAGGAGATGTGAGGTCTGACATCTTGTGACCAAATAGCTATATTTGTACTGGAAATCCATTGTGGTTATTTTTCTTTTAGTTTAAATGGCAACCATATTTAAGTACTTTAAAAATTTTTCTTGATCTTACACAGGCACTCACTAAAGCCTTTTTTTGCTTGAATAGTGAAAGTGATGTGTTTCTTCATAGTATCTCAGAAATTCATTGCAAGATTCACTGGCATTCACAGTGTCTTAAAAAATGTGTTATGAACATTAAACCCAATGACAGCACAGTCTCAAGTGAAGATGCTGTGATGGTATCTTGCTATGGCTCTGGAGCTGACATCAAAATTGAGTTAAAAACACCTATGTTAGACAAGAAGCTTCCTTGATGAGGCTGTAAAAATTGTGAATTTTCAGAAATGCAGCAAAATGCTTGGAATAGTTCATAATGTAGCTTTCACTACCAGCATGTAGTCCCTTAACTGTGGCTAGCCCAATGACATGAAATGTATTACACTTCCCTGTGGGAATGCTGTGTGTGCTATTGTCTGTGGCTTCATCCACACCAAGATAACACATTAGAAAGGGAAAATCTCATCTCCTAACCTGGAAAGAAAAAGACTCAAAAATTGCCTACGTGCAATATACCCCGAAGAGATAATAATAATGTAACCAGTGCATAGATTTCCAGCTGGAAAAAAGCATTAACTGCTTGGAGATGTGAGGAGTGATGATCTATAATAATTATTCGTATTGAGGGAGAGATAATGGCTACAGAATATGTAAAATGTGCAAAAATAATACAAAATATCTCAAAATAGTTTTTGACAAAGAAAAAATCAAACTTTTCCTTCCTGTTATTTTTTCTGGTCAAAACACATTCTAATTACTGTATTTTTCCTCTATTCTGAATCAGTATTGTGCTTTAAATGCTTTTTCATTCTAGACCACTTTTCCAAATGCACCATTCCCATTTGGTAAACAAGAGTGGCATTAACACAAAGATCAAAAAACACTGATAAGAGAATGTAACTAGCAATTCCATGAGAAAATGTGAGATCTTTCCTGGAAAGGAAGAGATGGCTAAGTTGTCTTAGTATCCATTAGTGGAAATGGAGCAAAATTTTAAAGAATTATATTTCATTTTTAAATTCTTAAGAGTTGCTTCCCAAAGAGACAAATTCTGAATTATTACTTTACAATCCAGTGGAACTGTTAATTCCAGCAATCATTGAATTTTGAATTAGATCATGGCTAGTATTAATAGTATTACTGCCTTTGAGTTCAGATTAAATTAATCATTGAGGGGTAAATTGGTGTAAAATTCATTCCTCTGCAGAAAATTTTTTGTGAGTTTGTGTGTCATTTTGATAATATTTTTGTTTAATTCTAGATGCTATAGTCCTGAGCAGCAATTTGATGTATGTTGCTAGGTGGCTGTGTGCAGTTGGACAAATATTTTACCCCTCTCAAATTTGTAAAGGAGCTCTGCAACATTACTGCCTTTCAACAATGGCAGGTCTCCTGTATTCATTGCATATCTCTCAATACCTGGTGTTTACCTTAAAGTCCCAGCTATTAAATGAGGGTTTCAAAAAACGGTGGGATCGTTCAGACTGCAAGAAGGCTAAGAACATGAGCAAACGTATGCCAAGTCTCACAAATCTGAAATAAAACCAGAAGAACAAAATGAAAAGGCATTAAGTTCTTGGCATGTGAGGGGAATCTCTACAAACACTTGGAGGTCAGTTATGTGGCAATCCTGGGGCTCTAGAAGAGGTGTGTGATGTGTACACTGTGCATTTTCATTTTGTATATTTTCCTTTTCTTCTTCTCCTTCCCAGCAAAACCCTAGCAGTTTTAGAGTCACCCTGCAATGATGTAGCAATTAAATAGTTGCCATAGTGCTTTAAGCAGTACTTGGAATACTTGGAAAAACTGGGTACAAGAAACATTGAAAAAAAAAAAGGTATCTACTTTTACTACTACAGTGTTCCTTATTTTCACTATAAGGAGAAGAATGGGATCTTTGTGTTTGGTCATTTGAGTAGCAGCTCACTAACTGAGACTGTGCAATCTTATTGGCAGGCTTAGTCAGTGCTGAAAAAAATATATCTCCCGATATTTGTACAGATTTTAAAATTCAGTTCTTTCATGCTGTTTGCTTTTTATGAATGTCCTAGCAAATAAACTTTACAAGAGTATTCACTGAAGAATCCAATTTAGGTTCATACCAGAGAGGAGGGTATTTGAAGAACTGATACTGGTTATAAGAATAATATTCAGACAAACACTGAACAAAGTCTTAATACATGGCTTAATTAGTTTCACAGACTAAATTTTGAATAATAAACATTCACAATGGGATTGAGCTACAAAAGAGGAACTGTTAGCAGAAATTATTCAGCAAATAGTTGTAATGAATAATAAATATGAGAAAACTGTGATCCAATCATAGACATTTCATTAGCAAGTAAAAAAGGCAAAAAAATCTCAAGTAAATTATGAATGGCAAGTAAATTATTAATAATTTCCACAAATTTACCGTTGAGCTCATGTGCTGACTTTGAAATTACTCAGAGTACGTATGTGATTTCCTCTCACTGGTTTTGTGTTATTTTAACATGACAGGTTCTGAGTTCAAAATGCAGATACTGCTCACAAGAGTAATAAGCTCTAGTAAATCATAAATCCTAAGCACCATATTGATCTAAAGGCATTTATCTAAAATGAATGAAAGGGTGTATTTGCCTTTAAGCATGTCAAAGTGCTGATTGACTGTGCTGGACTGTTAGTGTGTCTGAAGGTAAGCGTATCCCCAAGTGTTTGCTGGATCCTGGGCTGGATTGTACAGAGGTAGTTGGGACAGACTAGGTAGTGAATGAGCTAATGAATGAGAAGAGAATGGCCCAAGTTCTCATTTTTGAGGTACTACGTAGAGCCAGGTACCAATTTCTGGGAGTAACAGCCACATGTTTCACTGTGCTCTAACAAGAGGGGTTTACAGCTCCCATTTTCACAGGATCTCACGATGGTTGAGGTTGGAAGGGATCTCTGGAGGTTAACTGGCCCAGCCTCAGGGCCACTTAGAGCTGTTTGCCCCTGGCCACATCCAGACTGGTTTGGCTATCTCCAGGGATGGAAGTTCTACTTCCAGTGCAGTTGGGCTTTCACGCTAAAAGGGGTAAGTGCTGCTGTTGGATTACCATCCCTGGTGGATCCCTAACCATCATAGCCGGTTAGAGCCTACTTACATGCTACTGAGTGAATATACTGATATTTACTGGTTGAAGATCACTGCAGGGAAAACAGAACTTCAGTGTTGTAGGAAGTTTCTTTAGGCTTGGTTTTTTAATTAGTTACCTGTAAATGCAATGAGTACACATCTGTGGTGCAATGATTTCTCATTGTTTGTAAAGTTTTTGTGAGAAATCATGCTGAAAATTAGGAATATATATTAATATTTATCACACTAAAACACACTTTAAAGCAGAACAGTGGAAAAATTCTGATTTTTGAGTCACACACTGCACATAAATAAATAAAAATTATATTTTTTCCACAACAACGCTGATCAGTAGAATATATTTCTAAAATGTCTTTACTGTCCTTTTACTGGAATAAACTATCCAGGAATTGGAGTTTTACAAAAATTAATAAATAGTAAAATAACAGAATAATGTTACTTGGGAAATTTACAGGACTTACAATTTGTGACTCCATAAATTTGTCTGTGATTATCAATAACTGGCATATTTTTGTGCTTTTTTCACATTTTTATATCCAATAAAGCCAAAATGCAGTTTTGAGAAGATACTTCTTCCCACATGGTACAAGGACATATGCTGGTTTTAAAAATGACTGCATCACTTTCAGTTCCCAGTTTATATACCATTGAGAGCAAAATGTGTTATTAACCATACATCTATATCACACATTTAGAGAGAATGATAAATGATATTTTACCACATGTCCTTGAGAACTACTTTTTTCCTCAACTTCCAGAAGCATTTATTCCATTCCAGTCCCCAAAAAGATTTTTTGAAAGGTTTACTTTCCTACGCTTTTCATATCTTCCTATTTTTAAGATAGTTTAGATGTCTAGATTAATGTGTTCCATGTCTAAGCTTTGGGTTTTGTGGCTCTCCAGCGTTTAAGGAAATAGCAGTATTACTTGAGATCATACTGTGTATTCTTACTGCTGTTATGCTGTGTTTTGTTAGGGCTAGATGAATTTGGTGTTTAATAGGAAGAATGCATGTTGTTATTAGTGAATTAGAATTCTACCCCTGAAAAAACTGTTCCATTATTTTTCATCTCTCACAACAGGCGGTGATCAAAATTTCTTTCTTCCAATGGAAAATCTTGTGCATGAAAACTTAGTACATGTAATGTTCATTACAAAATCAGGTTCTGAAATATGCATAGAATGCATGAACAGGCAACTGTAAACTCTGCTTTTAAACATGTATGAGCAGAAAAAAAAAGGGCTCCAATTTCATGTATTCCTGGATCCACTGCAGTGTTTGTGATCAGGAGAAGCAATCACCTCTTTTGACTGCAACAAAGAATGAGATAAAAGCTTTTCAGTTCTGGGTAACAGAAAGTGATGTCTAGAGTGCCTGGCAAGCTTTCTCTTCTTATCTGCTAATTCCCAAATGCTGATCTTTTCTCCATTGAACTATAATGTTCCTGTACTGAACAGAAAAAAGGTGGATGAACTTTATACCTTTTTTTGCCTCAGTCCCCAAATATATCTGTTTGTGGTTTTTCAGAAAATCTTAAGATAGCATCTTAAATTTCCAGCACTGATCTTGGCAGTTGGAGAACTCTTTCAATTTATGCTTTGTGACAGTAATCCCACCTTTGCAGATAATAGTAAGCATTACTGAAGACCAGATGTAACAGAGTTTCCAATATAGAAGACCAAAATGCCAAGTTATATTGACTTGTAAAATTATAGAAAAACTATATGATCTCATAATTTTGGATGTAGGTAATTACCCATGTTTCAATTATTATGTTTCTGTACATAAGACCCCAATAGCAGTTATTTGCCGAGTGAAATAGTGATGCCACTCCCAATGTTATTTGGCCATTGTAGCCAATGAAACTGTAATAATGTGTGATGATTTCAAGTTTGGAAAAGGTTTTCAGTGGCCTAATTCAACTTAAATCTAGCCTGATGGATAATGTGAGAAATAAGTGAAGAACTTTTGTTTTGGAAATATTATACATTGGGCATTTTTAATTGCAGTGTTGTGACATTTAACTTATTCAGTCTTATGCTTGATAAACTGTGTGAAGATATGGTAAAGGGAACCGCTGCATTTTTCAGTCTGGGCTAATTTCTGTTATAGCCTTCAGCAAGTTGCTGGCTAAGTGGATAAATATGCTGACAGAAAACCAGGGAAACTTCCTTGTGAGAAGCTGGTTCTCTTAGCCTCCACTGAAGACCTGCTTTTGAATTCTGCTGCAATTTTATTGAAATCATTCAGTTCTCTACAGAATAGTTTGATTTTGACAAACTGGCAAATTCTCATTAAGAACCCGTAATTTCTGATGCTCTTTCTCTTTTCTTTCTTTGATGCATTTTTATGGGACAGCACTCTTGTGTTCTGCACTGCTGCTCTCCACTACCTCTACTGCGAGCAGGAGTAAATATTTAGGTGGTAGTTGTTTTCATCAGTGCACATCTGACAAGGCTTTTTCTTTTTAAACAATTGTCAGAAATACATATTCTAAATATATACTGAAAAGCATAAAATTGCCAGCCAGACAAGGTGTCATTGTGATGAATAATATATGGGATATATTTGGCAGGTTTTCAAGGTTCCATTAAAAGAAAAAATACTGGACTTCGTAGAATATTTATATGTTATGGCTATGTCCTTATATATTTGATCTGATAATTTAATAACATGTCTAATGGAAGTTCTCGTGAACATTTTTCATTCTACCATAATCAATTTTCAGTCTAGCTCTTCATGCTCGTGAATGACTGTGTTAGATTCCTGCTGTTCAGACTGTGAGAGCACCAGAGAAGGAATTGTCTCAATATCTAGCCTTTAATTCTGAACCATGTGCACAGGATGAAACAGGATGAGGGTTTAGTTATCCTTTGCAAATAGTTTTGTAATGCAGACCTTATCTCAAAAGGTTACTTTTGTAAGTTCTCACTCTTGCATCTCTCTGCTTTAATTTAAGGCATTTCCATTGGGATGCAGCAGTCAGCTTTTCTCATTTGATATTTACTTTATTTCCTCTGTGATTTAAACCTGCTTACATGTCAATTTTTTCACCTCTTTAGAAAATTCAGTGATTGCTTTTTCCCTTCCACTAAAAAGTCTTGTTTCTAGGACTTTTTTTTTCCTTGTGCATAAGTTGCCATTTTTCTAGTGAACTTCTTGGAAGTTTCATTGCTTCTTCAGTCATTAAAAATCTCATCAAAGTCTGAATGTAGGACTGACTTGTCACAGTTGTGTGCTGAGAGACTAATCAATACTAAAATGATATTCACTGTCAACTCACATATTTCTTTTTTAATGCATATCTGGTGGGTGTTAGATAAATGAGAGACATTAGAGTTGCAGTAAATAATACAGTAGCAGTAAAATAACTTAAAATTAAGTATAGCCTTCTTTTGTATAGAAGGTCAAGATATGATATTATCCTTTCAGCTTGCTGTAAGAGACAGTGAGCAAGTCTAAGATTCCTGTGAAACAGTTAAAATAATAATAATGATGTTAATCAAAAGGTGTCTTTTGAATACTCTATTTTGTTAAACAGCGTTACATGCGTTGGTTGTGGTTTAGGATGGGTTTTGTTGTTGCCTTCAGGGTTGGTGCATTGCAGTTCCTGAGAGTTCCTCACTGTCTAGCAGTTGGCTCATGATACATTTTTTGTCTTACTTTCCTTAAGTTGTCTAATTTGCCTTCTTTATAAACTGACATCTTTCTATTTTACAGTTTCGAAAATTTCCAGTTGATAAGGAAGTGCTGACAGAAGTGTAGGTGACTGACAGAACTGCTGAGTTCTGGATGCTTTTGCCTTCTAGCCTTCATATTTATCAATGCATGAGTGACTTTTAAGACCTAATGTTGATTGCTGACTGTTTTTTACTGAGAAATAGGTTAAGTACTGCCATAGCCAGTAGAACTTAGTAATAAACACTAGTTTTGTTTTGGTGCTGCTGCTATGCTCTTCTATTGGCTGCATGTGATAATTTCACATCTGATTTATATATTTCCTCTACACGTCAGAGTCTGTTTCCTCTCCCATTATGAATATGTTTCAACATGGAATTTGGGCAGATGTGTGTTCTGACTTTGTCAACCTTTTGGGCTGGGCGTTGTCTCTCTGAAATGGCCTTGCAAACTTAGATTCTCTGCATTTAAGAGAGGGGGGCATGTAGAAAAAGTATTCTGGAAATGCACAAGTGTCCAGGATATCACATGGGCTATGAAGTCACATTGCTGACCAACATGTACTGTCACCAGTGCTTCAACTAGTAGGCTGCTGATAAAGATCAAGAGGTTAATTACTGTCAGTGGAGGAGACAGGTAACTGGTAATTTTTACCAATCACCAAACTTGGAAGGAGTTGGGGGATAGATTGTTGTTTCATGACTGTTGATAACATTTTAGTGCTAGTCAGTGAAAGTTCTGTTTCATTATGAACAGAATCAAGGTAAGAATTTCTGTTCTACCTTAGCTGTATAGGATTTCGTGGAATCCAGACTATTTCCATCCTCTTACAGCTGAAGTGAAGTCTCCAAGCTGTGGAGATGAGCCTTTGTTCTCTACTTGCTGAAGGATGAGCCATAACCACATCAGGTTTTTATTTGGGAGGGGGGGGGGGGGGGGGGGGAGGCTGGAAGGGCATGGGTTTGTGTTTTTGCTATTTTTTTAATATTAACACCTAATATCCATCAAAACATCTTTATGCACTAAGACGGTTGTAGAACCATTTTACAGCAATTCTCTGGGGCTTCTGCACCTCTTCTAGTTTTTGTCTCCCCTACGTATTGCTCCTTGCCTTATTTATTATTGGTTAAGTAATTAAAATTGCCTATACCAAAATACTTTATTGTTGCCAATTGCTACATGTCATGGTGATGGATTGCCAAACAAATGTTTTCAATCGTGTAGTAATAATTTTAAAAATTACAAATGGGCATTAAATGAATAGCTAGCAAAGTTAAAGGATTGTACAGTCAAAGGTCAGAATAATTGTGGTGCTGTGAGTACTTTTCAAAAGGTTAACTCATCCATTTTAACTTCAGTGGCATTTTGGTGGCCTTTTAGAGAAGCAAGCAGGTCTGTACCAGTGCAAGATTAAAATATGCTTGACTTGGATTTTAGAATACTTTGGAAGAAGATCATGAAGGAATTTTTATATTCAGATTTCCATGTAATTTAACAGCAGTGTCCCAACATATTTCTGAAATTCATTTAACTTTCTTGGCAAGCTTCTCGTAGAAAAGGCAGAAATTATAATTTTCATAATTGCGACTTGTGATTTATTTTCCACTCAAGGTCAGGCCTTATGTTCTTTAGGAAACAGGTTTTGGTCTGACAGATGCTATGTCTTGAAATTATGAAAAAAGGCATTAACTGATTGCTCAGCTGGTCCTCCCAATCCTTAAAGAAGCTATTGAGATACTTTTTTTAAAATAAAGCACATGAATAGGTCATCTCAAGCTGCTGAATTAAAAATGTTTGCAGGTGCTTGTGTTTTGGCATCAATTAAATGATAAGCAAATTACCATATTAAACAATATATGCTTTCTAAGAGATCTTAAAACTGTCTATGTATATCTGTTTATAAAGAACAAATGAAGCAGCAGGACCAAGAAAAGAAAGCCCTTTAAAATATATATGTTCTTCTTTCTGGTTGAACAAATGAATTAGGCTTCTACAGACACACAAGTTCTGGTCTGGACTGTAGGCAGGCATGAAGAACCTTTATTGTTAAGATAGAAATAATTATAGCAGTTGTGTTGACACTTCTCCTTACTAGGGGATATCTTGTTAAAAGGAGCAAGTACAGCACCCAGCTGCAGATTTCAATTAGGCCTGAAGGAGAACAAGCAGTTTTCTGAGGTCACAGAATTTCTTGTAATCTCGCCGTTGTCTGGGATGATATTTAAAGGACCTTTCTAAATTGTCTTTCTGAGCTGTCCTCATTATTTGTATAATTCTACTTGTGGTCTGCATTAATGTTGCTGCTATTGCAAGGGCTGGAATGGATTTGCACTGATTACACATTAAATTTGGTATGCATGTCACAATATCAGTGGCAAATAAATTTCAGTGCTTTCTGAGGCATTTTAATTAGAATTTTGTGTATCATTAGGAACATCTTTGCTCCTGTTTTTTCTAGCTGATATTATCTCTGCCTCACATGTAACAAGAGACCCAAAATTGGAATACATTTTCCTGGAAAAATGTTACACTTACATATTCTTAAGGCACACATAGAGAGACCATTTGTATTCCTTGGATGAGTGCTCTATCCACACAGCATGGCAGGAAAAGGCAGTGAGTGCAACCTGTATAAATCTGCTGTGTTAGGTGCTCTCTGATCTCACTTGGCCTCCTCCCTGGCCTGATGATGGATGAAGCTAGAGACCATTGGGAAGCTGAGAATGATATGAGCTCTTCTGTGTGTCTCATGACCTTCCCTCCATACCTAGCTAGGATTTCAAGGAGTTGAGTTTTCCTGGGTTATAAGCATGAGTGCAGCACAGGGAGGCATAGAAGCCTCAGCAAACAGAAAAAGTGTTCTTTCCTGCTAAACCAATGAATTAGTGAAAAGCCTGTATAAGCACCATGGAACAGGAAATGTGCAGGGAGCCTCTTGACATGGGACATGTTGGTCTTCCTAGATGGGTGAAGTCTCTTTTATCTAAGTAGCTGTAGCTTGCCAAGCTCATGCCCATGAGATAGTGCTGGCAGTGTCATATCAGCAAACAGTGAGTCAGGCCTGTTTATCCCGGACAGCAACAAAATGTAAGATTCTTGAATTTCATATGCTTGCAGTGTTAGCAAGCAAACTCTCATTTGAATGCTGTCTTCTCTGTGTTGTGCTTCACACTGGTGTGTCCCTGAATTTAATCCCATGTTATATTCAGACTATGCATTAAAATGCATGTCCAAATAGACATGGCCACCTATAGCACAATCCAGTGTTCTGTGAATTGCAGTTTTGGTAGCAGAACAAGAGAAGACTTGTTGAAGGACACTGATTGAAAAATTAGAATTGGGGGGGGGTGCTACTAAAGGTGACTAGGATTAAAAGAAGAATTACTTCTATAAATGAAAGGCTGTGATTGCATGGGCTGCAGGAGGTTCTGTCTATTGTGTGGAGTACAAAGCATCCACACAAGCCTGGAGGGATATCATGCACAACTCAGTTGTAGTAAACACTGCCTTACCCACATGAGATTGACACCTTAATCACTTACAACGTTGTAATGAAGAGCAATGACATCCATCTTCCCAACACTTAGTCATTCATCCCTTACTCAGGTTGATTATCCAGCTATTTTCCTTGCATTTCCTCTATGTCCCGTCATCATCACAAACCCAGCACACTGCAAAGCAAACTTCATTTTCCCTTCCTCCTGTTTCACTACCACTGTTTATTTCCAGGTCTGCTGCTGGCCGTTCTGCCCTTTTTTCTGACTTGTCATGACAGGACAGTTTACATAATATTTTTTTTCCTCCTCTGTTACTGAAGCTTCTTTTTCTTGTTCTCACTTGTGTCCTCTCTGCCTTCTTGAAGACCAAACTCTTTTTTAATTCTGTCTCCTCCCCATGTCATACCTGTCTGCAACAGGTGTCCCTTAGTTTTCCTCAGGTGTCCCTTAGTTTTCCTCTGCTGCCTTATTCACTGCTTGTCAGTCCTCTCTCCTTCCTCCTTCTTTGATTTTTCTATTTTCTTTCAGTCTCTTAAAATAGACACTCCTGGATCATGGAGGGAATGGAGGCTGCTCACCTGAGGGGCCTGTGCTCAAGCTGATGCAGCAAGGCATGGCCAGAGCAGAGTAATGTGTAAGCAAGGTAGACTTGCATCCAGCCCCCCTAGACCACAGGCAGAATAAGCCCAGGCTGCCCAGGGGAGGCCCAGCCTTTTGTTTCTGTGTGTAACCCATGCTTAGTAATATGCTCAACTCATGACCATACATTGCATCAGATAGGCCTAAGCAGGAAGGAGAAAAGGGCAAAAGAAGTTTCTTAATCAGTGATTTGGAAGCATGGTCACACTAATATGACTGTAATGCAGTTACAATTGCTTTGCATCTTTCTGCAGCAGCGCTGTGCTGTATAAACATCTCTGCATCCCTCACAGAAGTCACTTGGTGCACTATGTACCTACTGGCATAGGTAGTAACCAGCTGTGACACATGTGTCTAATACCTTGTTAGGGGTCAGGGATTATCACACTGGAACATAATTTCACGTCACAGTGCAAATTAGTCTGTGATAGAATAATCAGTGTCATTGCCCTTCCTCAAATGCCAATTTTGAACATTTTCTGTGTCATTGTACCACAAGTCACTTTTTACATTAGCAGTCTTAGCTACCTCACAGAAGCATTTTTCTATTTGAGCATTTTTCGTTTCTTTTCCAGGGGATAATAGAAGAAGTGGTTCTGTGACAATGTCATTCTTGACACCCTTTGAAGGGAGGAATGGAAATGCTAATGTTTACCATAGGTGGATATGTGTATAAGTCTTAGTCTCTTGGTGCAAGAGTAAGTCTCTTGTGTTTGTCACAGATTACTTGGCTATAGCTTGATCTGGCAATTGCTTAATTGAAATATCAGCTCTTAAGAAATGATATAAAGTAAAGAATAGGCTAGGGTTTTTTTATCTGATAAATTTATGCAGCATATTTGAAATGTAGATGACAAATGAATACACCTTTCCTTTTTTTTTTTTTTTTTTTGCTGTAAGCTAAAAAAACCAGTGAAATAGCTGAAAATTAAAGCTATATTAAAAAATAATTTTTCACAACTCTAAGTGGGCATCTGAAGGAGAGAACATGTTTTAGATTAAATGCTTTTATTCCAAACAAAACAGAAAATTATAACTTTAGATATAGGACTGGTATTTATCAGAGAATTGTAGGCATGACAGACTGGATTTTAAAAATACTTGCATGAAGATTTTGGAAGGAGGGGACAGGAGAGATAATTTCATTCCCTCTTTTCACATTTTATTTTTAAATAATTGCACAGTCACAGAGGGCAGAAAGTGGAGGATGACTCAGATCTGGGAACTGGAATATGAGGTGGGCATGAAGTTACCCCTTTCAAGTGAAATGAGTATTAACAACAAAAGGAGAGACACTGCTTTAAAATAGCCATTTCCATGGTGGCTAAGGTGATGTCTGGGAGGGAAAGAGGTGAGATCAAATAAAGGTAGTGGAGAGAACTGAAATTTTTTTTCCAACAGTTTGTCTGACATCCAACCAGCGGATTGCCCTGTTCAAAGATATATGGGTGTTTGTTTGGGGGGAGCTCTGGGCAAGGGGGTTGATAGTCATGAAGCCAACATATCAGTAGTTCAGATTTACTCGCAAAAACAAATAGCCGATTTTTTTGTTACAATACAGGTGTGGACACAGTTAGAATAAAGTTACTCAGCTTTACTGAGGATCACTGAGCAACACATCAGTGTTTTTCATAGTTTGTCAGTGTAGATCCTTTCAAAACTTTCCTCTTCACCTTGATGTGATTTTTTTACATTCTTTTATCAAATAATCAGATATGTGCCATGTTTTTTCTTTCTGAATGTAAATACTCTTTCCCCACGTTAAGAATGTATTTTAGCCTTGACTGCCTGGTTAAATCTGTTTTTTCAAAGACTACTAGCAGTAAATGTTATTAGAGCATATTGTAAAAATAGAGATTAGTGAAATTAGATGGTGTTTTGAATGTGTTGCATCTTTTCAGAAGTCCTAGTTGGCCTAACAGCATATGTTGTGCTACTGATTAATTATAGTCATGGAACTACAGCTATCATGGAGACAGTGCTTAGTGTGAAGGATCATCAGCTTTCAGGCACTTAAAATCTTCCTGTCCGTAAATGTTACTCTGAAAAATTTAATTTTCCTTCTTTTTTCTCGAAAGCAAGGTTCTGTATGGTTTTGGGGCTGTTGAAGTCTTCTTTACTATAGCTCTTTCCCTCAGCATAGAAATAGTCAAAATTCACTTGTCCTCATTCTGTTCATGACATACACTTCCAGATATTTTATTTGGCTCTCAGATAAAAGAAAATAGATTTTACAGAAGAACAAGGGGTTCTTTTATGCATCTGAAGAAATGTACTTTAGTATAAAAGTTGGAAAATTCAGCATATCACTCAGAGTGGTAGGTTAGGCCACTTATCCAGTGGATAGATAGCCTAAGTGACAGAACGTTTTTTCTGTGACCATGTGGCTCTGTTAAATTGAATGTTTGGAATATAACTTCAAAGAAATGTGTACCTGCTGTAGGCTGATTTAGAATGACATATAAAAAGTTGTATGTCTTGAGTTTAATGCAGAATTCCCAGCAATGAGCAAATGGAGATGATCTATAGAGACAAATTATATCTTCAGCTCTCAAGTCCTAACTGTCTAGTTAGAAAAGCCAAGATATTACTACAGTTGCATCCTGGAAAAGGTTTCTTCATGAGATATTTTGCAGGGCCATCCTGTTCAGTCTTTTCTCTGAAGGAACCTGAATGCAAAGGAAGTCTGAAATAGCTATTTTCCTTCAGTACAAAGTCTGTCTTACACTGCTGGAGCTTGTAAGGAGACCAAGATGTTATTAATTACTGACTTATTTATGATCTACAAGTAGCTTCTGTACACGAATTGTGACATTTATGTAAATTCCTACTTATTTGTCAGCAAATTCTATCAGGATCTTCCAGCTGACAGTGCTGTTACGTTTTTAGGAATTGGATTTGTTAATTCTGTCTTTGTAGAGACAAAAAATTAATCCTATTCTAAGGTACAGAACTGCTCTATGATCACCATTTTTGTCCTGAAGTAATTGGCATCTCTTGCTTCCCTTCTTCTCAGACAGGGTTAATCAGTCCCATAAAAGTTACAGTTCACTGGTCCTTCGATTCCTCTGCCCGTTTAGCTCAAGAAACTCTTATAAAGATGAACAGTCTTTGTGCTTCATTTGCACAAATTACCTGCAGCGATATTAACTGGGCAGTGTTGGCATTTAGGAGCTCAGCAGAGTTGGTCCCTCTGGGCTGAAGGATGTACATGGCTGTTGAGAGACTCTCAAGAGACTCCCATTGCATGAAGTTTCAACTGCTGGGAGGGATATGATTCACCCTCCAAAGTGGTGGCAGTTTTTGAGGTTAATTGTGTTTAGTTGGATCTGACTCTGCATTTTCAGATAAACCAAATAATATATTCATTTGAATTTGCTATCAAACTTCTAATTCTTGGTTTAAAAAAGGGAAAGAAATTGCATGAGACAAAGTCCTGCATTGTAATTAATGCTGGCATTTGAATAAGGAAATTCAATTCCTATTTCAAAGCTAAGGGTTTTATTTTAACAGAAACTTGGCCGTAATGTATATATAAATTTAACTCATAGCAAAAATAGAAGAGGTTGAAGACATTTTTAGACATAAAAGAAAGCTTACGGGAAACATGAAGACATGATGTTAAAATATATCATAAGAAGGTAAGAACAAGAAATTAGACAGACAAAATTGTTGCCTTTTTTAAAAATACCTTGACTTTGGAAAAAAGGAATGTATTGAGCTATAATATCTGCGTGTATAAGCTTTCATGCAGTCATACATGTGAACTACTTTTGCCTTCCCCAGTAAATACATTTTTATTAACTGCTGCCTTGGAAGCTAGGGGTACAACCCTCATCAGATTTAATAGCAGTGGAATCAGACTGTAGCTGTACTTCATCATAAATATTTTCCAACTTCAGGCATTAGGATCAGGAATGTATGTTTATATTGAATTATTTCTGTATCATCATAGTCTCAGAACTCAGTTTAGCATTATCTTGAAGCATTTGATAATTATTATTACTATTGCCTCACTTGAAGCTTTAAAGAACATGTTTTCAAAGGATAAAGTCAGTGTGACTTCCAACACTTGTAGCTGCCTGCCACTTCCACACAAGCAGGCCCTCCTGCATGTGATATATAACTGTTTTGCACAGCTGAAGGCTATTGGAAAGGAGTCACTTGCAGCTTCCTCTGTAGGTGAAAAAACACTTATCAATGTTTATGGAAAGAGTAAGCCTACGGCAAGTCTTACTGCTGTAGGAAGGGAACTAGGAAACCTATGTGAAAGGGCTATAGAAAGCTGCCCTGCAATACTTTTGAGAGTCTGTTTTACTATCTAGGAAATAAAGCTACTGAAAGGAAACTACCAATTAAAATTAAGGCTTGAAATGTGTACTCTTCCTGTATACTAGTCTAACCTTTTCCAGTCTGTTTCATTTTATTGTCCACATCCCCTTCACACAGAAAAATCTCATATTATGTTCATCATCTAGGACTAGAATTGTTGAATGGGGTTAAAGTGAGGTTTTTTCCTGCAAGCACTCAACAGCACTTACTGTACCTTATGTCCCAGTTTTTCTGTATGGTGAATAAAATCTTATTTACTATGTAATATACAAGACAGATAACACCAATCAAAATTTCTAAATAAAAAATTGCAAAATTTTACAGGGGGACTAGTATTTGCCAAAAATGCTTTTTTTCTTGCACAATATTCTCTCTGAACTTTCTCAGTAAATGTATGTTGCCTCAATCCATGCAAAAGCTAATATTTATGCATGTTACCATGGCATCATCCCTACTTGAAAATGTTTATAGTGGTTGTGTTTTATCTGTGGCAATCCAAGAACATGAGGTTTCAGGAAGAGAGATGTATTTTGTTAAAAGTAACTGATATGGCTGGGTAAAATAGATGTACTTTTAGGAACATAATGTTTTCTAGGTTTGTTGATTTCACCTTCCCCCTCCCTTCTCCAATGATGTAAATTGGTCCAATAAATCTATTATCTC
Organism: Entomyzon cyanotis; assembly: GCA_024500445.1. Classification (NCBI taxonomy): domain Eukaryota; kingdom Metazoa; phylum Chordata; class Aves; order Passeriformes; family Meliphagidae; genus Entomyzon; species Entomyzon cyanotis. Next base: position 8,115,434 of record JAKEPQ010001027.1, on the reverse strand, counting down.
TGCCTTAAAAAATTTGCCTCACTTGTAACAGTTACGTAATTCACAAGTCAGTGCTAGGTAAGGGAAGTCCTAGTGGTGTATGGTAAGTTATAGCTAAGGGCAATGTTTCGACTCTCTGAGCATGCCCTGTGTCATATTATTGGATTGATAATACTAGGGATATATTAAAAGGTGCTGTGCTAGATATCAAGACAGAAGTTTCCTAGAGATTAGAGTTTAAGTGAAAGCTGTCAAGCTGCCGTAGACATTGTAAGAAGCGAAACCAGACCCATAATGTCCATTAACGTAATTCAACTACAGTGGTGAGAAAACAGACTTACTTCAAGATTTTTGTTAGTAATTAGGTTTCACTGAAGAGTATTGTGAGGCTACTGCAAGTAATTATAATTATTTCTTACCCAGACCTGTAATTTTGTTTTACACTGTGTATGCCAGAACTATAAGGGTTTCTCTCTATGGCACCTACCTCAAAGGTACCATTCTTTTGCTACAACACAAATTACAGTAAATTTTACATTTGCAGGTCAGTGCAAGGTAGAGATGGAATTTCTTTTCTACCCACAGGTAATAATAATCCCTTAAAAATTGCATTGTTGATGGGTACACACCAAGGAAGTTTTATTGCTATGTCCCAGTCATGTGGATAGTTAAGGCAATTCATCAACATTAATCTCTCAAATTAAACAATCTGTTACATTAATTTTCTTGCAGAACAGGAAAAACGACAGATTGTATTTTCAAACTTAGCAAATTATTCTAGGATCCTGGTGTAGAAAGCATTTATGATCACAGTGGAAGAATAAGTTATGAAAAGAAAGCAGAATTTTAAAAAATGTTGCAGCTGAAGAGTTCTGTTGTAATTCTGGAATGTAGTTAATGAGCTGGTTTTGGACACGTGGGAGCCCAAATAGAAATCAGAGCTATAATTGCAAAACATGAAATATTGTACAGAAATTTCCCAGAGCCTTATATAGAGGTAGAATGAAACCTTGAATTCTCATTTTAGTTCAATACTTGCTCAATGTACATTCAAAAATCAAAATATTTTTCTGACCCTTGTTTAAAAGACATAGAAACAACAGCCCACCAACTGAAGCCGCTTGATGCGAGAATTGATATTTCTCAGAAAAGGTTGCTGTTATCTGGGAGAAATTTAAATATGCAATGCCAAAATAGGCTTTGGAATATTTCTTTTCCTTCTCTCTTGTCCCTATAATTGACACAATTAGGAGGCAGACCAGTTGAAATGTTTTAGTGTTTCTCCTTAATTTTCGTTATTTATATGAGTAATTTTCATTATTTATATGAGTGTGGTTTCCTGGTAATGGTTTTATCTATTTCTGCCACAGATGTAAACACTGTATCATCTTCTGTATTGGGCACAGATACTTTATTGCACAAAAAGTTACATGAAATCCAATACCTGCATGGACATCTCTAGTGAAAGCACTGTTTTCTATAATGCATATTTTCAGATTATTTTGTACAGTGTTTATTTTTGCACAGGCATTTTCTACTGAAAAATAATAATTTATAACAAGGTCAAAAAAACCCCCCACTACTTTCAAACAAGGATGAAGACCATAGCTCAATGGTTCTTTCATTTATCCATCCTGCACAGGAGTTTGTAACATTCCCTGAAGTTGGAGCAGCTGGATTAATTTTTGCCAATATACATGAAGGCACACGCTGTTCTCTCCACCCACAAATTTTTAAAACCACGTGATTTTCATAGAATGCAGTAGTTAAAATTCAGCAGCTTTTTCTTTTCCTTTGAAAATATTGACAAGATTAAACATTTAATTTTGCTTGTTGCTTTCCAATACTTTGTGTTGTAAGATCAGTGAAAAACTGCAAAATATCTATTGGTGGGCAGAGTAGACCCATAGGAAAAAGAAAATAACATTTGTATCATGAGCGTGAAACTGAATTAGTTTACCCAGTCTTAACAGATAGAATGCAGTCCTTCAGTTCTTGTGACTTTCACAGAGGTTTTACCTGCAGCAAACAGCCTGCTCTTCAATGCTAGGATGCTTGGTTTGCAACATCTGTCCTACTTAAACACTAAACCAGAAATGCCATGTTAACTTAAATTCTGTTTCGTAATGGATTAAAATTAGTTGCTATATGAACTCAGATTTTTTTTTTAAAAAGCCAAGCTGTTTCAAGAAATGTGTGACTCCATAGTTACAGGAAAATATGAAAATGATAGTCTTATATATGCCTGACTTAATGTACTTGTTATTTTAGAGACAGAAGGTAATTGAAACGGCTTGAGTGTGGTTTTACGCCACCATGCAGTGGAACTTGCTGCAAAAATCCTCAAGACAATCCCTAAGTAAGTGGATGCATTCATGTATTTTTGCTTGATACTACATGAAGATTCTAGTTCAAACCCTGAAGCCAGTTGCTCTTCAACAAGGCTAATTATTTCAGATCAAGCTAAGCATCTTTCAGTTTTGGTGCCAGATGAGCAGCTAGCTGAGATTTCTTTGCCTATATTTTGTGGTAAGTAGTGTGTATGCTTGTTGTCCTGAAAAGAATCTTCAGGTGGTCCTAAATCTTGTCACTCAGTTCTGCCTTGAGGAAGAAAACACTAGGTTTACTCCAGAGGCTTACTTAGTGGTGTCACTAGAAGTTTTGTTAAATGGCAGGTTTTTGAAAAAAGTGAAGATATTTAAACCTGTAAATTCATATTCACAAATGTGAAAGACTATAAAGAAATAAGAGATATGTACATGCAAATACTTTATTTTGTAACCCGGTTCTTTCATATTTTGGTCCACTAACACTACTGCATTTGCAAAAAAAGAATTTATGCCACCCCTTTAACTCTTTTTTCTGTAGTCAAAGGCATCAGGTAAGTATAAGATGAACAATTTTACATACTTTACTACAGTTTATTTAATTTACATGGGCAGTTAGACGTATCAGCATGGGAGAAAGCCACCTTCTTTTAGAACAGTTTCTTAGGAGGAGAAGCTGTTGCATAAATTGTCAGCAGTTGAGGCAGCCATGGGTGAAATGGCCTTTCTTATTAAATGTCACAAGATTTAATGTCACAGTATAATTGGGATGGAGGGATAACTGAGCGAGGCTCAACATGTCTTTTTCTGCTAACACATTATTAATCTACAGGAGTGTTAAAATATGTTTTATAAAGGCGCTATTCTATTGAAAATTGTTGGCTTATAGGAAAAAAACCCCAATCTATTTTATTGCAGAGCTCATGAACAACAATTATGGACTTCCTTCACAGAGAATTTAATTTGTAAGTAAAGTATACAGCAGAACAGGGAACAATAAGTTATTCATAAAACACATAAAGATTTTTTTTAAACCAGCAAAAACCTACATATGTAGCACCCAAACACCATAAAACAGGTAACAACTGAAAACTGATTTCCTTTGGAAGTCTCAGCATTTAAACCTCATTTGAGAATTTTCTGTCAGTAATTTGACTTCATTTAATATAACAAATAACTTATTGATATAATGAATTCATAGAGAATTATTTCTAGTTAAATACAACTTAGCAATTCACTGATGAAGGCTTTTCTGTCTGAGTAAAAAAGCAGTATAGAACATTAAAGACACTGTTGTGTCTTGAAATGTTATATTTTTCCATTGCCTTTCAAGTAAAATAAAGTAACAGTAGAGAAGCCTTTTGCAGACATCATTACATTTCTGATGGTTACTTTTTGAAGTACCAAATTTTTTATGGCAAGGATAATATCATAGAATCATGGATTTAGGTTGGAAAAGACCTCTGAGATAATCAAGTCCAGCTGTTAACCCAGCACTGCCAAGTTCACCAATAAAATGTGTCCCTAAGAGCAACATCTACACATCTTTTAAACACCTCCAGGGATGGTGACTCAACCACTTCCCTGGACAGCCTGTTCCAATGCCTGACAACCCTTTCCATGAAGAATTTTTTTCCCACTATCCAATCTTAACCTTCCCTGGCACAACTTGAGCCATTTTGAAAAAAAGTTGAAAAACCCCCATAATTCCCATAGCCCTTTGTTACTGATTCTCATTTGAAAAATATATTGAGAAGTAGTTAAAGTAAATTTATTTTATTTTCTCTCAGAAAACATTCTTGCCAAAGAACAACTTTGCAACAGAAATACTACATTTCTACACTAAAAGTCAGAAGTGTTTCTAACCAGAAATATTTTCCAATTAAATTGTACTCTCTAAACAAAACAGAGAAACTGCTTTCACTTAAAATTTGACTGCCACTTTGCTGTGATTCAGAGTGACACAAAGTTTGCATCCATTGGGATTGTTTTCTTCATTGGTGGGAATATATGAAGTTTTCTTATAGCCAATAACTTGAAGTACTAAGGAAGCTAAATCTTTATAAATGTTCTAGAAAAGCAAGTTTCATGTTTTAAGAGTAGAGATGCTAATTTTAAATGGAAAATAAAAGAAGGTTATCCAAGCAATATATTCTGTCATCTTCCCTCTCAAAGAAACAAAATAAACAAAGGGTGCCTCTACTGATTAATCAAAATAATAACAGGCACTAAAAATGTTTATAATTTGATGCACATTCACTCAGTTTCTAGTTCTTTTTGCCCATTCAACCATTTCTTTGTCAATTATATTCTGCATAATTTATCACATTGCCTTAATCTGTATTCACACTCTGAGTTTGCAAAATGTCTTAGTCATGCAGAGTGGCTGAAATAAATTGCAGAGAACTTCAGAGTACTGCCTTTTCTAAAATAACCACAGTAGAAAAATATTAAAAAATTAGGTCCATCTGATAGTATTTATAGGAAAAGTTTATCATGAGGAAATCCTTCTTACAAAGTAAAAATTAAAGGACTTATTTTCTAATTCTTGCTTCCAAGAGGAAGTAATCAGAGACAACCAGACATTTTGATAGCACTTAACTCTATGCTTTTTTAAAAAGTTTCAATTCAAATATATTCAGGCCCCCAAGGAAGTGGGATGCCAGGCAGAGCACATGGGGAGAAGAATTCTAGAAGCTAACGTGTTATTCTGTTGAACTGTAGTGCAGCTTCCCCATCTGTCAGATTTTTATAGGCTGAAAGAACTGAATACAGCCAACCTTATTCATAAATTACTAATTTAAAAGTGGTGATTCTGAGTAATGCACATTTAACAGGTATTCTGTCTTTCTTGTTGAACTCCCAGACAGTAGCCCAAAGTTTACACATACTTCGCCTAGGATGTCTATTTCTGCAAAAAGTAGCTAAGGGGACATCTCCTCTGTAAGACATTTCCACTGTAATGGAAACTGCTCTAGTGCACTCTGAAATATTGCATAGTTGAAACTCAGAAGCGTAACTCCCTACATAAGAACCATATAGCAAACTCAGTTGTTTCCAGGTACTCATAAATTGCTGTGCAGTTCTCCTCCTGGTATTTGCAGCTTAGCATGCTGCAAGATGAAAAACTTTGCTTCAAAGAAATGGAAAAATATTAAAAATCAGCTCTTTTATTCCAGCTGGCTAAAAAATTCCTTAAAATTTTCTATTCCTCAAACATATTTTTCTTCTTAAATTAAATAAAAACCCCAAAGTCCTTTGATTTTATTTTCTTTTCAGGTTTGAGGGTTGCTGTTTGATTGCTTCTTTTATAAGAGAAATGAGTTTGAGGCCAGCTTGTGTCCTTGTGAATTCAATAGGAAGAACCTTCATCAAAGTAAAATCTCAATGCATTATAGACAAGGTTCCAGTGGTTTTGTTTGTTTGTTTTTGTTTTTTAAATTTTGTTTTAATCTTGGAACAATATAAATACATAATACAAATTCTTTGTATTAAAAAAAAATAGGAGGAAGAGCTCAAGGTGCATTTTTCCTATAAGAAGGAAAAATACGTCAAAGTATCTCAGCAGTAGCTCTTCTGTGAAATAAGGGAGACAAAATGAGAGTTGTTCTCAGAATTAAATTACTGCTAATTAAGCTCCCTATCTAGCATGAGAAAAAAAGCCTTTTATTCTCCTGGGTTCTTATCTCTACTGATAGTCATACAAATCATAAGATAAAATCTGCTCTTGTAGAAACAATTTGTTACTGTCATAGGCATATCAGGTAAACTTAACAAAGCTGACCAAAAATTCTGGTGCAAATTATTTATTGAAAGTTGGAGTAGTTCAGTGTCTAAAAGAGCATTTTTAACCTTTGTTTGGGATGGGGTTTTTTTCTATTCTTTGTATGATGACATAGCTGCAGTTGCCTGCAGTATTATAAAAGATTTAAGTGGCCATCATCAATTTCCAAATTTTAATGTACCTCTTAGAGGTATCAATATTATCAATATTACTTTGGGAACCAGGTAAGAAAGTAGGAATAGTATGCCTTAAAAAGCTTATTAAAAGAAGAATTCCATTTTTCATTAGTTGATCCTAGTTTTTCTCAAAACATGATATTTACTGAGAACTAAAAAAAATCTGAAATGTTTCTGGATCTCTTGGGGCAACCTGTCAGGAATCCAGACAAGTGATTCTATCAATGGGATTTCCATTCAGTGAAAATTCATAAAACCCAAAATGCTTCAGAAAAATACTTCTGGTTTATGAAAACAGATCTTGAAAAAATCTGTTCAGTGGAATATTTCCAGGTAGTTCTGTTTATCATGGTTTCCAAGATATCTGGGCATAATTTGCTCAATGCATAGATATCTAGGTATCAGCAACACTTCTAGTAAAAATGGTGAAACCACAATTCTTCTTTTCAATGAATGCATGTAAATACCAGCTATTGAATTAAGTCTGGGCAAATGATGACAATGTAGTCCTGAACTTTCCAGGATGAATGAATTCAAGTGTTAAATTCTTAGCACTGATGGTGCTTCAAGTGTGGTTAGTTGACTCTCACCAAGACTGTTAGTTTCAGGCGAATGTAAGTAAAATTTAGATGAGTGATTGATTATTTCCTGTCTCATTTAGTTATAGTGGTATGTACAGCCTCTTATAGGAGTGGATAAATAGTTTTTCCATACTTGCCCATGTTCGGTGCAAAGAAATCATTCTGGCTGTTGATACAATCAGTGAAGTCCAGTGCCACCTGGAATAAAAGTCAGGTCTCCAACTCCCTCTCCCATGTGCCAAAGAACTGCTTTGACCAGGTTAAATATATGTGTGTTTTGAGTCCGTGTTCTTCTAGGCTAAAGCCACAAAATTTAATTTCACTCTTTAAGAGACTGAACTGCAAGTGCACTATTTAATTAATTAGCAACTGATGTATGTTATAGTGCTGGAGAGGAAACTGCAGAGAGTATAGAACGATTACCTCCTGCTAGGAAAGCTCAGAGAAGCTTCTGTTTGCTTATTAAACATAAGTTATAGAAAATAGGAAGGACGAATCAGAGAAGGCATTTGCCTGAAATCCATGCACCTGATAAGCATAACAAATGATGTGAATATAGAAGCTGTGATACAGATGTCTGTTGAAAACTTCTTAGTATAATTGTGTGGTCTTTCCTGCTGTGAAATAATAGCAAATACTGATTACCCTTCTATTGAAAATTGTACCCAAAGTCTTTCTGAGATTTTTGGGTTTTTTCTCATGTGAAAGGCAGGAGTGGAAGCTAGAGAATTTTTACACTGACTGTAGGCTAAAAGAATCTTGAGTCTTCTGAAGTTCAGGGATGAAGCTGCAAACTGTAAGCATAAACATAGCAGCAGTAAAATGTTAAGTTTCTAATTTCTTCTATTAGATTCAATTCTCCAGCACTACATTTATTACTATACTTACCATTAATAAATAAGGAGAAAACTTGCACATTCTAAAAAACCATAGGTTTTAGAGTAAAGGTTAAAGATGATCTTCATCTCTGATGTTATAGTCTTCCAGAGCACAGTGAAGTATGTGGGGGAATTTTTTCCCACTTCACAGTAATAGAGGCAGTTTTCTGGACAGAGCCACTAGAATATATAACATCCTCTGAAAAGATGGCGTAGCTAATGCTTTAATGAGAGGTTTTCTAGCAGATGTTTTGTCTGAGTTTATAAAACTTACTCAGACAACCTCAATTTCATTTGAACAAAAGAGTATTTGTGTGGCCTATTCCTCTTTTCTGCTTCCAGCTTACGTTCTGCTTGGCTTTGCTGTGCTCAATACTTACAGGTGCTATTCATAGTAAAAAAAAAAGAACAAACAATTCTACAAAGCAGAAAACATGGGTTTCAGCTTCTAAATTTTTACCTACATGTTCTCATGAGTTTTATGCTATGGAATATATGCATATTTGAATTATTTTATGACCCAAGGCATACTAAAACTGCTGAGTACTTGAGAAGGAGCAAGACACACTGAAAAGGACTAGTAATGAAGCTGTGACATCCCTTGTTCTGCCCAGATGTACTGGCTTTTCCATGGCCCTGGAGTTTGCTTCAAGGAAATGTCTAGCTATCTTACGTGTTTGCAAAAAACTACATTTTGAAAACAGTAATTGAATTACCAATATGGGTTATATGATGTTATCAGAAGTTCTTAAGTCATAAAATAAGGAAGGCCCACCTGAAAAATTCAGTGCTGGATATGGGACACATAGGACTCTCTTTTTTGGTATTACCAAACTGAGAGTTACTGAGCAGTGAAAATGATTTGTCTGAGTAAGACATTAGAATTGGATCAACAGGCGTTGCAATGCCCAAATTTGTGTTTTACAATAGAAAGATTAAAGTTTCATTAAATTGGATCAAAGAATAGAACTAAATTGCTTTTTTGAACTCCCTTGCCCTTTTCCATCGGATTACTGATATACATGCTGTGTACTTTGTTCTTCTTAGTCATGATGTTTTACGTCATAATTGTGGATTTAATTCAATGGCTTTTTTTTTTTTTTAATTTCATTTTCCAAATAACATTGGGACTTGAAAAGAAATTATAAGAAAAACAACTGGTCTAAAAAGCCACCTAATCTACACTTAGCCAAAATTTACTTTGGGAATTGCAAAGCTGGTTAGTTTTTTATTTTAGTCCCAACTTACTCTGCACTTGGTTTCACCTGGTTGATACAGTCCCTGCCACAGTAGAACAAATGGTAATTAGAGCTGTGAGGTGCTAGTATACAACAAATAACTAATAGTAGTATCATGAATGCATAAGAAGAAATATTTCTAAACAGATGGTCGTAAGGCCACAAGTAGAGTAAGTCAGAGAGGTTTTACATATATCTGTATATTCAACCAAACTTTCACATTATGATTTTTCCAATGAAACAAACAAGTACATCTTTGGAGGTTCCCCTATCACCAGCAGTAATTTTCTGCTTTTGCAAACTTGCACAAACTAATCAAATAGTAATTAGAAAGGTCTTGATCCTGTTCCCATTGACTTCATACAGAGTTTAACATTGACTTGGAAAAGACCACTACTGGATGGAGAATTCTTATATAAAATAGAATGTGTAATGGGTGGCAGTTTTGACTTGGAATTTTGCTAGAAATATTATAGTAATTTTTAATGTTGACTCTTTCCTTAACCTAGTTTGCTAAAATAATTCCATTCTTCATCAGACAAGTTCTTATCTTACCTCGTATTACAGTAAGATAACTTCCTTGTTTGGAAGAAAATCACAAGATTGAATTAGTTGAATATTCTTTATTCGGGAGATTTGTTAAATAATTTGTCTAAGATTAAACCAAAAAAGTAAAATTATCAGTAGATTTTAAGAGCATATTGAAATAAGAGACAAAGCAGAAGAAACATTTATTTATAGAATTCTCATACAAATGGTATACTGTGCATCAAAAAATTGAAGTCAAGGAGAGTTGTAGGCAAAAGCACTTATGCAAGTGAAATCAGTATGTGCCTTCCTAATTAAGTTAACTTTATAAAGCTCTTTCTCCACATTGTTCCCTTTTTCACTTTGTTAAACTTTATTGAATGATCTGTGACTCAGATCCTGGCAATATAGATGTCTGTGTTAGAAATGCACTGGGTTCCTGAGTGGCAGAATTTTTATTAGTATACTTATATTTTCAAGATTTACTTTATGAGCATGTTAAACTTCAGAGCCTGCTGGTTTCTCAGTTAAATAAAACTTTAAAAGTTGTTCTATTAAGTTCAATGTTGTCACATAAAAACTCTCACAGTCTCTCACATCAAACTCCAGTCTCTCACATCAAACTCTATGCACCATTTTGTACCGATGCAGACAACATTTTCAGTCAACTTTCTCTTACATAGCTCTTTCTCTCTCCATTATGAGCTCCTCTGTGCCAGTCGTGATTCCTTTTCCCTTCCTGTTGTTTTTTGTTTCTTTATTTTTTTTCCCTTCGGATTGCAGTAAGTTTTTTTTCTACTGAAGAAAAGACCAAAGGTGCGGACACTTCTCAAGTTTGGAGCTGATTATCCAAAAACCCGTATCTTTCCCTTTACTGAAGATTTCCCCTCCTCTCTTCCTACCATTGTGGGAAATGATGTGATGAGACATTGCCTGGCATGTACAGCTCAGCCAGCTGGAGCAGGACACAGAGCTGGGTGGCAGTGCCAGGTGTCATTCCAGCTGGTGCTTGATACCAAGGAGCATGAGCTTTTTTTGCTTCCCTTTAACATTGCATCTTGCCTATCAAATACTGGGACAAAACTGATGTAACTGACATTGAAAACCATCTTTACTGGTAAAGACTAAAGCACTCTGTACTTTTAAAGAAATGTTAACATGTAATTGGGTAATTTTAATGACTGTAGAAATTGTAATTCTCCATATATACATACATGTAATGAGAGTGATTACCGTGCAACAATAAACCATCACTGCTATTATAAAACCATAAACTTTTATTCAATGTACTATAAAATTCAAAATCTAATTGAATGTGCTAGTTTAGCATAATTCCCACAAGCCATCATTCTTGAACAGTGTGAAATGAATGGGGGGTTTGTGGAGCTATTAATTGTTACTGACAAGCAATAACCACTGGAATGAAACTCCAATTATCAGCAACCATTAATCACATTTACTGTCATCTGCGATGTCAAAAAACATAATATTCTAAACAGCTAAAAGGAATTTATATCTCTTCTGTTTTAACTCACTTTATAGAAATCAGATGGTCTTTTGCTGGGATAAGCAAGGAATTAAAAAAGGGTATTTTCATTCCTGCTCAGTCTTGTATTTTCCAGTTTAAAAAATTCTCCCACTTTATTGCACTTTGATGGAGACTTAGAAACTGTGAAGGTTTATTTCTATACAGTTATGTACAATTTATAACATAATTGTTGCTAGCATGATGATATTGCAGTCACTGGCTTTAAAAATAAGAAATTATAGAGATCATCTGGGCATGCAGTTCACTAGTTTGTTCCAAGGAAAGCAATTAATGTTGCTTTTAGGATGCAGCTTGATCAGGTGTAGTGTTTTTGGAGATGAGGGCTTAAAAAAAGGTTGCAGAGTCTCGCTCAGAAAACACTGTTCTATACTTTTCATCTTGTTCATTTTTCAGATTCTGTTGTTTACTTCAAGTAATTGTTTTCCTTTGAACCTGCTCAGTGTATCAAAGACATAAGTGTACATTTCTGGGAATAAGAGGATAGGAAGCTGTTCAGTATTAGTGGGTGGATTGGCCAAATGCGCAATGAAGACATGGCAGTTAAAAGGCATTGCTTGCAAAATGGGATCTGCTTACTGAAAATTTCCCCTAAAAATAAAAAATAACATTGTTGGACCATTAAGGGCATATTGTGGCCCTTACTCTCAAATGATACTGAGGTTTCTTCTAACTACAGAGAACTGTGCTGGGTGATCAGGATATGAGACTTTGCCAGTTGTTTACCTCGACAGTCTGTCAGCTTTTGCTGGCATAAAAAGACTTAGATTTAGAATGAGGATACATTTTGGAAGCAGAATAAGGAAGAAGAGTAAGGAAGAATTTGGAAGCACTGCTCCACAATCTGCTATGAGTAACTTCATTTAGAAAAAGCACTTAAATCTTGAAAATCTTATTTACTATATTGTGTTGTCCACTCATGGTTTCAACGCTTTATAATCCAGCCAACATACAAGTACTCTCACATGAATCAGCAGAGCAGGTATAACATCTGTTCATAATGTATTGTAAATATCCAGCAGAGCATGCTTTTAGAAGAAACATCTGAGAATTGACAATTGAGCTATGTATCAAAACAAGCCCTAAAATACACAGAAATTGTATTTAGCTAGGTCTGAGGCACCTCTAAAGCACAGAGCAGTTGCTTATTTTTCAGGATTTTGAGTAGAGGTGTATTTATAAAATTGGGTATAGTGCCTCTGGAAGTGAAAGTCAGAGATTGACCCTACTAACAATTTTATTATTCCAGTTATTATTTATATAACCAGTTTATCATTAACATAACTAGTTTTCCAAATTTTTAAATACTGCATTTTCACTAGAACTAAGGTGTGTGTAATGGACAGTATGGTTTTATAGTGTGCAATGTACTCTTGAATAGGTAATATTTTTAAGATTCTGTCCTCTCTGAAATTCTCTTAAGATATTGTCTCTCGTCAATCTTGCTTACTTAAAAACTGTGGTTGGATAAAAATACTTTATTTCGGATTTTCCTGCTAAATGTAATTGAATGTTCTTCATCTGAAACATAGGAAATTTTTGGCCTATCAGCATTTTCTTAGACTAACTGAAGACATTGAATGTGAGCATATCTAAGATAATCAATATTATACTATTGTACTGTCAAGATCAATTAATCAAAAAAATCAAGTGCCTAAATGACCTGAACTAGCAGAAAAAACTTTGTCATGAGAAAACTCTGGAACATGATTCTTCCCTTGACTTCAACTCCCAAACTCTCCCATTTATCATTTTCTTGATGTTTTTCTGAGTTATTCAATGTGAAACTTGATAGTTTGTAAATTTAGTAAAAAATAATAGTAGAAATAATTACCATGCTATGATAAGATTTTAGTCTGGAGAATTCATAGTGGCATTTCATTTCCCATATTTAATTAAACATTTATATCTTTTCAGAAGAAATACTAAGTATTTTAAAAAGTTATTTTCCATTACCAATTTAAAATTGCTGCACTGAAAATTTATCATAACCAATGCATTCATTTATGCTTGTTGTCAAGGTTACAGAGTTTATCAGAATAGCAGAAATCAAAGTATTTAAAATGTAGTTGTAAATTCTCAATGTATTTGGGTAAGGTAAACACTAATTCTGTCAAACACTAGTTATCTTTCATTAGTATGGAATTGAATTCATTCTTAGAAGAAAAAAATGCAAATATTACTCTGTCTTGTAACAATAAATAGCTTTCCTTTAAAGAAGATAATAATAGACAAATGTTTGGTAATTTAACAAGTATATTTACAATACTGTGTCTTTAAACTTGAGCTGACAGTTAACTCATATTCAAGATTCCTGCTCTCTTAAAAAGTAAGAACACCCTTGAGTATACTAGTGAGAACTGACTTTTTCCCTCCTTTTCTTATGTCTCACTGAATAATAACCCTCATTTAGTGACATCAGTCATTTTTGCCATCAGCCTTTTTTATGGCTGGAACAGAAGCATGAAGGGCACACACACTGAAATGTGTGAAAACCTCATAGAGATTGATAAGACAGTGGAGAATGTGTCGTGAGTTGGTGTTATCATTAGGTGAGAAATGAAAACGGATGCTGTAATTTGCACAGCAGTTGCAGCTTGGCCCCTCCTTCCATCACTGGCAGCAAGTATTCGCAAATGTAAACCAGTGCAGTGGCAAACCTTGAGCAGGTAAGCTGCACCCAGTGGGTTTTGGTAGAGGGTACAAACTAGCACAGGCCATACAGCCATGATCTTTTATTCATTTACTGTGAGCTTCTGTTATCTGTAAATGAATTTGAGACACCTAAATGACTTACCAAAAATAAAAAATCTTCCTAATAGCTGGTAAAATAACTGGAAAGCAAAGTGCATAACCCATAATAGGAAATATTTGGAGTTACTAGAATTCATCTGATTAAATCCTGCGAAATGTGTGGCTAACGGGAGCAATGTACTTTTTGGCTGCTCAAACTGAACACTTGAATAGATGATAGATTTGAAGATGTCATCTGAAGCATTGCACAATTATCATGAACAAAGTGAAAATAATCTATTCTTGTAACTGATCTTGAAATGTCTCATCCAATGGACTATGGCATTTAGAGCCAAACTACTCCTAAAACCAGCAGGCCTTTATGTTTCTGTTAATTGGTATCACAAAGTTTCTCATGTAAAATTTCAGTGGTGACTGAATAATACCTCCCAAAGAGTGATCTAACCTTTGTTGGATTTTGCTTCAGTCAGACAGTTCTGCTTCTGAATTCTGCTATATTGTAGAGAGAAAGCCTTTTTAAATTTGTAATTGTTATTTGTTTTGAAATTTCTTAGGCACTAGCGGCAGTTCACTTACCTGATATCAAATGGGCACAATTAATTACTGTTTTAACTGTTTTCAGCAAATACCCTCCCACTTTATTGTTTTAATAATTCATTTAGTGGTTTTGTTATAGCTGCGTCTAACAAATCTCATTTAGAGATTACTGATTAAAAGTTTTCTCCAGCCTACCCTATGTAAAATTATTTTTGAAGTAAAACCATATTTCGGGACTATATGTAGCATTGCACATAGCATTTGCTGACTTTTGAGTCAAGCCTGCTTTAAGGTTGTCTGTAGGCTTTTACATATTGTGGCTGGCAATTTCTTCCTGTTCAAATTTTCCCAATAGAGCTTCTAATTTTTCAGTAGCTGGAAAGTAGTGTAGCACACTTTCAACTATTTAGTTTTATCTCCATTTCAGTTACAGACCTTACTAATATAATTAAGAACTATGCAAGTTGTCCTTATTTTCTCTATGCATTGCATGTGTTCTGTTCTTTCACTTTTAGTGCACTCCCCAAGGTAATACAAAATAATAATGTAGCATATGGCAAATAGAATCAGCTGTAACACCATGCAGTGTCTTTTATTATGTAGCTTTTACAGTATGACATTCCCAACTTTGTAACTGATGAATATTGCATGTCCTAGAGAAACTCCAGCTGTATGATGCTGCTTCTCCCATTAGAGACATCATTCTGATGCTCTGCAAGCATGCAGCAGCTATCAACCAACAATGCACCAGGAACTGGCAGAATGTCTCCATGTGTGGCAATCCTACCAAACTGCAAAAAGTTATCATGAACACGACAGTGCGTTACCATGAATTGTGCCACATATAATTAATATGTTAACAGTAATATTTATATGGTTTGTGAGGCTTGACTGAGGATTTTTGTTTGTTTATTTTAATGTCTTTAAAGCTCTTGGGAATTAATAGAACGTGTCTTTCCAGTAGTGAAGTAGGTTTGGAGTCACTCTTCTGAAACATGCTGTCGGGAAGCATTAGATGCTGTTCCATGAAAATTAAATATAAGCATAACTAAGGATTTTGTAGATGAGTTGAAGATACATACATATTGCCCCCTTCTACAGGGGCAATATCTAAAGGAATTTCTGTTTTGTGGGTATTCTAAATGGGTGTGATAAGCTGATGGTGTTACTTAGGAATGCAAAGGCCTGTAGGTAACTATTTCTTAATACTTCATGTGTATTGCTATACCAGCATCTCAGGTAACTTTGGTCTTGTGAGTGGAAGGGATAGGTATTGGTTAAGCAGATAGATATGTAATGTTTAGCTGTGATTTTCTTTCCATCTTCAGTATGTGGCAAAAATATAATTTCAATCTATTCTAAAAGTAAGTATATCTAAAAAGTTAATAGGATGTTTCTGTCACGAACAGTTCTATCAGGTAACATGCAGCTAGCCTAGTTTCCAGCTTGTTTTAGGGAACAGAGATTATACAGTGTCTACCACATTTAGTGCTCCCACTGTGACGTGACAAGTGGTACAGAAATTTTCTCCAAAGCAGGAGAGCAGAAGAGGAAAGGATGAATTGTTCTTCCCTGTTTATCCAGATTTGCTCTTTGGTAAATATATTTCTACTCCTCTCTGGTCATGCTTAGGAAATGTAAGTGTGCCCAAAGGAACTTTCCACCTGTCAACTGTAGGAAGGGAGAGGTGGGCAATAACAGCTGGTGCTTTTCTGCAGTGCACTTGCAATGCCTCAAGAGATCAGTCTGAGGACAGGATCTCATTGTAAGGTTTGAGAACTTTGAGGGCTGTTGAGAAAGAGCAGTAGCACACATAACACAACTGTCAAAACACTGCTCCTTTGGCTTCCTGTAGCAAATAGGACAATGTTTTATTTAAAGGGATAAAACTAAATACAGGAAATTGGTTTTATTAAATGAAATGTAGGATACCAGTATAATAAATATTTGCAGTGAGGGTAAGAGCAATTTTGCTCAAAAAGTAAATTCATTGTGTGAGTGGGGGTTAGTAGGGTATATGTATGTGTATGTGTACATATATCCATAGAAACACATAGAAGGAATACCCAGAAATACTGGGAAAGGCAAGATAAACTATTTGGTACAATTCTTTGAACATTTTATACTTCATACAGAATCATCTGAATTCCTTACCTGATTTTTTAGAAACAGCTCTGTCTTTTTGTCCTTAATTTGTCTTTCTTGTATATCTGCGTCGCATCTACTGCCGTTCGCCACTGTTTGCTTGTCTCCTCATCACATATGAAACCACTGTGGACTCTGTTTTGAAAAACCTGCATTGACAAATATCCATGAGTTATATATGGGTAAATGATAGACTTCTTGTTTCATTTCTTTTCTTTCTGTTTTCTATGAAAACAGGGACAGAACAATTAGAGACTTGGGCTCAAGTGCTGAAGTAATAAGTTTGCTGATGGGAATACGGACATTTTTTTATATTGCTAACCACTTAAATTCAAGCACAGAACCTATTTATATATATTTTTGTGGCACAAAATGTGTCAACACAAACATGTAGAAGTAATGTGTGTCTTACAACACAAAATGTGTACTTATGAGAAATGGAAAATACTAGTGTTTGGCAAGTTGTTTGTAAATCCAAACAACACCTTAGTAACCAGTCATGCTTAGAGGTGTCACAGGCTGGTTTAGTTGCAGCACTGTTCTCCTTTCTTTAAGGCCTGATCTTGAAGTTTACAACAAGGTGCCTAGCTGAGACACTTCTGCGAAGTTCAGTGATTTTTCACAGGACTCTGATTAGGGTTGGAAGAATTATCCTTATATTGTTATTTTGGTTTTTTCCCCTCAGAACTTATATATTGGCTTTTTTCAGTTCCTAAGAATCCCTCCTCCATCTCTTGTGCCTCTTTTCCTCATCTTTGCTTTTGAATAATCATGCCTTTAGGTGACAATTTGTAAATTAAAGTTGTATTGTCCTGTGTTATGAACTTAACTGTTACCAACATTCTTATTTCTAAGCCACTGACTTCCTTAATTAAGTCCAAGATAAACACCTGTATGTGGAATCTGATGATGGTTATTTGAAATGACATATTTTTGTCATACAATGAGATATGAAAAATAATTAAAATTTGGGAACATACTGTAGTGCCAAGGAATTTTAATTGTATTAAACTGTTGACTATTGGGACACTACTGCTAGAATTAAAAACATGTCTTTGAGAAACTGTTTACATTCATGGGGAATTTATTTGCTTGAGAAGGACAGCAGCTACATTTTTTGGCCCTTTTCCCGGAGGATTGGTGTCAGAATGAAGACAAAAAGCATAAAAATACTTAAAATGCCTTCCTTTAAATGGTTCTACCTTTAATGCAGGGAGTCCTTGAGTGTCCAGTCTCAAGGAGTGCACAAACCTCTGCACAAGCATGCCTGACAGCTGAGCCTGAACTTTCTGTGGCTCAGAGACACCCAAATATTGTACAGTGAACAGAGCCATAAAAAAGATGTAGTTAGCTTAAAAAGAGTAGAATTTCGATTCACATTTCCCTTTGTCTCATTGACAAAAAGCGTATAATAAATATAATAACATATAATAAACACAGTTATCAAAATTCACTTATGACAAGTTAGAGTTGGCTCGTGCATCATTTATCACAGAGTTCTGCCATTAGTCTCATTCTCACACACTTTACCATGTAAGATGTGTTTCTTTAGAGCATGCCACATTTTATTAAGGTATCCAGCTTTTCACAGGGACGATATTAAACAGAAAGCATTCTTATTTGCCTGGAAATTTATGCCATACACCAAATACCATTTTATCTGTGATTACTTAGCAGGAACCATCTGTCATGTCCCCACCCCCACAGTGCTGAGGAAGGCAGAGTATGAAGGTGAGAAGTATATTCACTTTTGACAACAAAAGCAGCTGCTGCTGTTACTTTTAGCTGTAAGGCAAACATGCTGGAAAAGGTGGCTACAGTTGTGGTTCTACTGTACTGGGACCAACCATGTCTGTTGATGACAGCAAACCTCTTAAAATCTGGAAGAAAATTGCTTTTTGACTTGTGTCAAGAGGGCATGTGCAAACCCAGCTCCAGCTGGGAGGCAGAACCAAGAAGAAGAGACTTTGGGCTAGAAAAGTATCAGGACAAATTCAAGTAAGAATCTTCCCCTTCTCCTGCCTTCCTTTTGGTAGAAAATTATATTGCAAAAGAGATTATTTTTCTCTAATGATAACACAAGGTTCTGAAATTAAACACAGCAGGTAGAAAAACCCAGCACAGAATTAAAAAAAAAAAATTGCATATTCATATGCTGAAATCTTTTCCAATGCCGACAGCTAACTATTCCAAGTGGAAAAGGTACAAACTCTGCTGTTCATTCTGCCAATTTCCCATCTTAAATCTTTGGCACTGTGTTTGGGGGCTGTGTACTCTAATCTCTGTTATTCTCATCCATCAGGCTAAGAAAGATTTAGTAGGATTTTTTAGTAGGATTGCAGAAAATAAGTATACTTATAAATTTATGGGGAAGGGAAAAGGGGTATTTCTTCAGTAAAACCACTTAATTCCTGTTACCTTCTTTCATAGTGTACAAGGGGAGCACTGTGCTAGGATGTGAACGTACCTAGAGCATATTTCAGGATCAAAATATAAACACTGGCGGGAAAGGGCACTTTATGCAAATGTGTTTCCTGAGTGATTGCTCTCCCTCCCTGACGGTTCTGGCAAGACATAATACTTTGGGAAAGTAAGTGGAGTGTCCTGCCCTTTAGCTCCTTTCTCTAGAGCACATACATCCCCTTGCAAATATGATTATGACAAAAGAAAAGGTTCATTTAGGTGGGAGCTTCTTTTAACATATTTTCAATATATCACTGTAGAAAATAGTAGAGATAAAGCAGAGCTATAAATGACAACACTTATAGGAAGAGGAAACAGATCAACATGCCTTACTCTGTATTGCACTCATTTTCCTTTTACAGCTCACCTGTCAGTCCTGTTATTGTCTAGAAAAGAATTTACAGTAAGTCTTTGCTTCAATCAGTTTCCATGGTAACTTGGTTCTGTTTTAAAACCTTTACATAAAAATGGCTTGGTTAAAATGATAATGAGCTGCAGTGCTTGCCCATACCTGAACCACGTTTCCCATTGCTCAGAAATAATCAGATAGGGGTGTCATTCCAACTGCTCTATTTCCTTTGGCTTCTACAACACTGTTTCAGTAACCAAGTCAGATCAGCGTGCCGTCTGGAAATCTCAGTTTTCACAGATGTAGGGGTTCAGCCAACTGGCTGTGTTTGCACATGCCGTGCTGTGAAGCAGAGTAAGGGGGTCTGGGGTCCTGAGTTCACTGGGGAAGGATCCCTGTGCAAGTACAGTACCTACAGCGGGGCTCAAAGCTCCAAGGACTATGGCATCTTGTAACATAGGAACCTGAAGAGTCAGACTGTCTACCTTGTAGAAAACACTTTTCTCAAAGGTAGGAAAAAGAAATTCCCAACAGACCAGATCAAGGGAAAAAAAAAATCAGGAAAAACCCCAAATGAAAGTTATAATTGCTTCTAAGAGTACTGTGATAATGTCTCATCATTGTGGATAGGTATTGTTTTATCCAGTCTTTAGTTATCCCTTATCCAAGTTTCAAGCTCATCTCTTGCACTCCTAATTTCTGATTCTCTGGCCCAGTTTGACTTTTTCTTTGATGCTCTTGTTTGTAATTCTGATTACTTTATACCATTCCAATTCTCATCCAGGAGAAAAATGAACATTTTTTAATGTAACTTAGTGACACAAGTTTCAATTACAAGGAAATCTTAAAAAAACATCTAATGTGTAGCTGATAGAGCTCTTCAGCAATTGCTCTGAAAACTTCCTGCATTTCACAGAAGGTTACACCTTCCCTGTGATATTAGAAATTCTTAAAATTCTGTAGTAGATCTGCTCTTGTTGTATTGGGTAGTTTAATATTTATATAAGAAGTTTTTTGTTCCCTTAGAGGCACTGATAGAATTTATGCAAACAATTTTAAACACCTGTGTCTTCCAGGCAGGCCTTCAAAAAGCTGCTGAATGTAGGTATACACCAGTTCATTTACTCCTGAGTTTGTCCAAAGACTTGGTTAAGATCTGATATTTTAACATGGGACATTATTTTCCCATGGTAAGTGGTTGCCCAGTTGGCTCATATTAAGCTTCTCAAATAACAGAAATAGGTCCATGTTTTCATAGTGTTTTATAGTTTGGATGGTGGGAGATCCTGATGCCTTAGCCCTTAGCACAGAAGGGCACTGCTCAGGGGTGTTTCACAGCTCCTCATGTCTGAACGGTGGTACCATGCAAGGTGTGTGTGTGCTGTTTCTTTTGTGGATTAACTGCCGATTAGACTCAACTTGGTCAGCTACTGATTCCTCTGGATAATGTAATCTCCCTGAAATTCAGTTGCTCTTTAAAAGGAATTGGTATCCTTGTCCCAAACAAAATAATGTGGGTGTACTAGAAGTTTGATTCAGACCTAATAATTCCTCCCCCAAAACATTGAAAAAAAACTCCGAGCTTTCAAATGTATTTTTTCCAGCTCTTATTTTTAACTAACAGTTTCATTTACTCCCTATGTCCTAGCACTGTCCTGTAGTCATTAATTTCTGAGGGAAGGGCATTGTCAAATCAGGGTATCATAAATCTACTGAATTCCTTTCATCAGTCATGGCAGTAACGTCTTCGCAGTACTCCTGTGTGTCAGTAAAGTGTGACCTTCTCTGACTGATCTGTGCAGACTATGCTTAATTGAACTGTGCTTTTCCAGTGAGCATTTTAACTTTCACACAATGATTTTTTCAACAGCTGACATCCAAACAACTGGTCTCCGTTTGCTGGGTGAAAGAATAACATCTGATGCTTTGTCAGTTGAAAAAAAGTAGTTGCTTATTTTTAGTACTTTTAATATCTTTTAACTCAACGGAACAATTAAAACCGCTTAAAATTTCCTTTTTTTAAAG
Source organism: Entomyzon cyanotis (assembly GCA_024500445.1). NCBI lineage: Eukaryota > Metazoa > Chordata > Aves > Passeriformes > Meliphagidae > Entomyzon > Entomyzon cyanotis. Next base: position 8,094,124 of record JAKEPQ010001027.1, on the reverse strand, counting down.
ATTCATTTTATAATCCTTTGTATAAAAAAAGAGGGCTCATTCTGTAGCCTTATGGATTCTGTCCTGATGAAAAATCAGTGCTCCAGAAATACTGTAACTTGATGTGAAAACTGATCATACTAGTTGGCTGCCTGAGGTGGGAAATTCCTTATTATACATGGGCTTTAATACAGTTCTTACTTTATTTAATTAATCTGCTCATTACAGTGTAGTACATCAGGCTGTATTTTCTTTTGCTCTGAATATCTGTCATATATACAGCAGATCAATTGCTAACTGCAAAACCATCTCACTTGTATTGTTTTGTATTTCAGCCTCTGATTAATAATTGCTGGTAAATTTAGAGGGTCTTGTTCCTTAATTTTTAGCTCATTATGCTGACTTACACTTTTTTTAAAAAGTATTTTCTTGATTCACTCTTATTTCAAAATGTCTTTTATTATCTTATATTAATTATTACCAAGTATTTGAGACCACCAGTATCTATTACTAATATAGTTACCTCCTAGTAGGAATTGTAAATAGTTAATATGTCTGCCTTAAATAATTATGATTTTTTTCCCCCCTGCTTTATAACTACCCTCATGTGCTACTCTGTACAGCGGTTTGGTTTTTTTTCGTTTTGCATACAGTTAATAAGATTTTATTTCATACCTATTTTCCCCCTCAGTGCTTTCTAAAGATGTATAGTTTGAAATCTAGTTATATTGTGATTAAAGCAGAACAAACCTGTTTAGATAAAATAATTAAAGCTCAAATATTCATGCATCCATGAACCTTCACTTTACACATTGCTCTGCTGCTGAAGGCTGAATGGGCTAAGTATAAACAAGTATGTAAAATGAGGATTAATAGGGTAAGAAGTTAACTGTGCCTGTATTTCCAGTTGCTGTTGGCATATGCTTTTGAGCTGGATGAATTTTACAGTGGTAATATGAGCCTCAGGCTCCCTCTTTGCTGGTGTCTTTGGTCCTCTTATGTCCTATGTGATGCATTGTTCAAACTTCCACATTGTGTCCTAAACTTACTTTCAGGATACCTCTCTCTCTGATTTCATTCTCTTTATGCAAAATACCTCCTCTCCCTGGTTACACGTGAGAAAACATGTTCTGAAGTGTGTTACATAGGAAGAGATTAGCAGAGGAATACCACTGTGGATGTTACAGGAGAGGAACTGGAGGTGCAGAGAGAGTTTGGAGAGTGTGATGACAGGGAAGAGTGGTGCTTTGTTTCTTCTCTCTCTTGCTCCTTCTGTGAGTAGCACAGCCACGATAGGAGTTTGAAAGCAAGTTTATCAGGATCCCTAAGTTGTTTGCTGCTGAATTATCAAAGTAGAAAGACCCATAAAACTGAATCAGACACTTTCCCTTCGGCATATGTGTTTTGAGTCAGAACTGCAGTACATGAATAGTCTTACACGTTTTCATTCTGCTGTTCCCTTGCCTCCAGTCTTCCTCCTGACAGAGGAGCTCTGGCCTAAATGCTACCTGATCTTTATTGTTGTGAGTAGTAAACTATAATTATTTTATAATGGTGCAGGATAGGACAGAGCATATAGTTGAAATGGGTACAAGAGTTAAAAGCTCAGATCAAACCTTCAGGCACAGTTTAGAGACCACCAAAACCTGTTCTGGGGTCTTTGATCCAATTTAATTCCAAACTAAGGTCATACCCACTTAATTAAGAGTTTCTTGTCTCTAGAAACTCTTTGTGATGACTATTGACACATGGGACTAATCTGATCGATGTTTTGTCTTTTAGCTGAACTGTTTTTAAAAACACATATTCTGGTCACAGTGAAATTTAGAAAGTTCCAGCTTATTTGGAAGATAACTGGTTATCACAAGCATAATGTTTTCATGTCACCTAATAGCAAATAGATATGTATAGTTTCAAACTGAGTTTGGTGTCTCAAAGTGACAAAGACATGGTTAGCCATTAGGTCTGGAATATAAGGGTTAGGCTAGTGAGTAGGACTCAGAGAAATTCAGATTCATTTCATGGCTTCTGGGCTTTTCTCCCTCTTCTATACAATGGAGACCATGAGATTCCAAAATTTGTGCAATGGTAAGAAATACATTTCAGACTCTGTGATTCCCAGTTCTTATGAGGAAGAATGAGAGAGCTGCAGTGTATGAAGGTACCTAAACAGTCAAAAGAAAGTAAATAATTCCTAGTTTCTGGTCAATTGTCATAATATTGTCTTGATTTACTTCGTTATATGAATTTCCAACATGAAGCTTTTCAATGACATTACATAAATCAATCTAGTTTAATGTATCATTCTTCCAGAATTCATATGAGGTCCCAGATGATTCCATTTCTAGAAAGAAATATATGCTTCCCATATTACTTTTAGAAGTATTGTATAAGCAATTAATTTTCATCTGCATACTGAGAATGTGGTGTTTGAGGGTTTATTCAAATCCAAATTAGCTTGTTTGATTTTCCCCTTTCCTTTCCTTGTTCAAAACCATGTAATTTGAAGTAAGCACAAAATCAGATTGAAGAAGTCAATTTGGGCTCTTGAGAATATATGGCAATTATATTTCCTTTTACAAAGGGAAAAGAATGGATCTTTTCTAAATTACAAATATGAAAAGAATCAGCTATGGAGGTAATGTCTTAAGCTATAACAAAAAAAAAGCAGGGTCAGTCAACAGAACATTATCAGTCTGGGTCTGTCATTGTTCTAGAAAATGGGGCAAATATCAATCTGATATACAGAATATTGTGAATTCCAAGGTTACACGTGCCATGGCAATATGTCTGATTCACCATCTTTGAAGTGCAGAATGCCTTATAGATGACTGAGCTTTTAAACTGGAAGTAAAGCTCAAAGGGAAATGGGTTTAATAATTTTTGCTAAGATGTCAGTTCAGTCAGTCAGAGAATTGCCTAGAAAAATAGCATTAGGATGAAACAGAGATTTTTGCAAATCCGCCACTGTATAACTATGTAAGCTTGTCTAGTCACCTGTATTTCTCCCCATCACCTCCAAAAACAGAAGGATATAATCAATTATTTATGACAGTGTAGCCTATAACATGTAAAGAAGTCAAAGAAATTCCTATGAAAAAAACAGGGTAAGACTCTCCAGAAAAGCAGAATTCGAAACATGTTGAGAAGCTGAATGCTGATCTAAGTCTAGTAAATTAAACAACTGCAAACAAAACAAAGCAACAACAACAAAAACAACAAAATCTGTAAAGCAAGTAACTGTCGTTTATATAAGTGATGTTCTAATCTTTGTGATGTTCAGGTGTTTTCTTGTCAGAATTGTTGTACCTTACTTTCCCTCTATCCTCCTAAAAGGAGGATAAATCTATAACACTGCCATTAATACATACAAAATTATCTATCTAGCATCTCTTTTTTTACTGTTAAAATGCTCAGTCCTGGTCTATACTCAGAACCTTCAACAGCTAGTAACTTGTTTATGCATGATTTACATTAAGAAGGCAATGCAGTTAGTGCTTAGTAGATCAAAAGCCCTTCAATTACTACTACATTTTGATGGAGAAGCTTAACAGGCAAGCTCCTTTTTTAGCAATTTTCTTTCAATAGAAGTATAATAGTGGAACTGTTTAATTGTTATTAGGGGTTTTTTTTTCATTTTTGTTTAATTTTGAGAAACAGAAGTTACAAGACAATTTTTTGGATCAAGAAGCATAGTCAGTCATGAGAGTTTGTTAACTTCTTTACTACTATAAAATTTACAAACTCAGTCATTTTCAAAACAGTGAAAATTTAGTAAAATCAACCATACTAGACTTACAAATAAGTCTTTTTTTTTTTTTTTAATACATAGGCTCTTTTTAATTTCTAAATGACAGCTGTAATGTTCTCAGCAATGCAAAACTTAGATTTTTAAATGTGGGGAGTGGGAGTTGAGAGAGAACAATGCCACATCCTACGAATACAATGCAAGAGCTCAGTATTTTTAAGGTCACTTCTTGTTATGAATATCCCTGATGGCTGCCTAAAATCAATTAGATTTAATGTAGTCTCACTAAATTTCTGTGCCTCAGTACCACAGTTACACATTTTATTAACAGCATGAGAGGAAAAACTGAGTTTTGGGATTTTTAAATTCTAGAATTAAAAAGAAAGATGATGAAAACAAATGCTGGTTTTTTATACACACAATCATGAGTTGAATTATGGGGTTTTTCCTCTTAGGTTTGCTTTTCATTTCTATGAATATTACCTCGGGAAATCATCTTTTAGCTATTTCGTGTGTGTGTGTCAGATGCCCAGGTGGTACAAATTAGCTACATTGACTTCACTGATGTAGTATGGATTTGTATCCCCATGGAATGGAGAGCACAGACGTGTAACGTAGCATAGTATAAAACCTTTCTCATTTAGCAGGGATTATCTAGCTTCATGAGAATTTCCAAGTACTTAGTATCTGGGACTAAGGACTAAAAAACTTGGTGGGAGCTTTACCACTGCCTTCTCTAGAGCTAATGGGAAATACTCACATTACTCAGTTTTAAACTCCTAGCTCAGATCAGATGATTACACAGAACTTTAGAAAAGGTAAAGTTGATTTTTTATGTCCAAGTCCATATTTAACAAAAAAGAAAGAACTATATTCTCTTAAGCTCTTTTTTGAAATTCAAATTATGTTGATACCTTAGGGAAAAGTCTAACTAAAGGCTAAAAGGGTTTGGTGAGCTCTAGATGATTAACCTACTTTATATTGCTCTCACCATTGGTTAATCATTATCTTTTAGCAGCGTCTTCAACAATTAGATAAAACAGCATTTCTTCCTTTTCTGTATTTAGAAGACCTTACACAAACTAATCTTATTTTTCCTTTATTTTCCATCATGCTTGGCATATGATGGAACATGTACAGTAGAATTAATGTAAAGACAAAAGCCCCAGTCTCTATCCTTGACTAGATTCAGATGAGTTAATTCTTTACTGTCCCTCCAGGCCTGCTATCCATTACTGTTGAATCAGGTACTATGAGTTTCTAAGTGGCAATGAACAAATTTTAAAATTCAGTCAGGCATTTTCTCACTCAGAATCTGGTTTATCAGCTGTGTTTTTTCCTTTCCTGAAGCATTAGACAACTGATTGGGAAGTTGGTAAAAAGATGACAGTCCATTGTTATGGCAGGTTTGTGATACAGTTCTGAGTATGTGTGATGATTAGATGGAGTTTCTGCTCATAAAACAGTTATACTAAAGGTAGGAGGACTATTGGGTTGCCAGTTATACATTATAGATGGGCTTTCTAATGGTGGATATATAGTGGGGGTGAAAAAGAGTTTGTCAAGTTCATTTCCAGGCCTACCAGCTGCAACCCTGCAGCCAGAACACAACTAGAAATATGTAATCCATCTACTCTTCCATTCCTCTATTTCCTCAGGGACATAAATTTTGGTCTTCAGCTTTTCAAGACAGTATTTCAGAATGTTGTCAATTACTGGGGTTACAATGATTTTTTCTAACTACATGGGATTTTGCAATGGCCAGATCTGCTCACTGTGCAATATATTTGCAATTCACAGAGGAATCTGACAAAGGGTCTTTTTTATACACTAGAAGATTTTATTTCTGTACCCTCCCATTTGCTTATAAAAATTCTAGTATTTTTGTAGGAAAAATACACTAGCTGGTTCTTACAACACTGTGCATGCTTGAACCATAATGTCACAAGTGATATTTTTAACTTTTCGTAAGAATATTCAAAAGTATATTCTTTAACACATTTGCAAAAAGGCCATATGTAAGAAAGGAACATACAGCTGTGCTTATTAGTATGCCTCATCATACCATATTTTTTCTGGTAGAAAACTAAGTCAGCTTATTATTAAGTAGAATTACATTTAGACATTGCTGAGAAAATCTTCTGGAGGAAAATAAGTATAAGCAATTTATAAAATTTTTATATATAAACCAGACATTTGCAAAGAAGTTTTATCTTTTCTCACAAGAAATGCCATCAAAATACCAGAACAAGTAATTTCTTTTGAGAGAAGGTACTTATCTATGCCCAGTATTGCAGCAGAGTCAGCCTTTATGGCCTCAAATTAAGGAACCAATTATGATGGAGTACAGAGAATGCAATAGCTAGGAAAAAGACTAGGTTTCAACCTATGTACATTTCTTGATGGTTAGTGGATCTGATTTTCATTCAACTGTGTGCTGAATTCCACAAGAATACCTAATTCTTGTAATTCATGGGACTGTAAGGCTAAAGAAAATAATTTTCTCTGGACTTCAGACAATTACCTAATGGCATTGCCAAGAGTAAGCCCCAGGAGAAGTTGGTAGGTTTTTTTTTTTTTTTAGTCTTCCTGCACACCATCAAACAGAAATATCTCTCACTAGAGATAGTTAGTTATTCAAAAACTTTTATACTTACTGAAAACACACAAATCCTTGAAAACTTTTATGTGGCATTAGAAAAGAGCAAAAGATATTGTGTGACATCAACATGTCCTACAGAATGAACAGAAGGAATTTGAGCTGGTAAAAGTGCTCAAGTGACTGAGAAAGAGACTTGTACTATATGCTGCCGAAAGATGCAAATGAAAATCAAGAGCTTGTCTGATTCTCTGTTAACAGCTTCTTCACCTGACTCTGATTATTGGTTCACCTTGAGCATGTAACCAGGATGCTTTAGGTGCAGACCTAAGGTGCCTCTTAACCCCTGAAAGCCTTACTGTGCTGGGCTCAGCTGCCTGTCCCCAGCAGCAGTCTGTGACTCTTAGCCATGCCCATGGGCCTGGCAGACCCACCTGTGCTTAGATAACTGCTGTATTTGCATTGCCTCTAGATGTCCAGTGCCAGAAGTACAAGTGTCAACTGAATAACTAAGACAAGGGTATATTAGTGATGGCAAAATCTGGCTAATTTTGGAGACCTTTTATTTATGAGAATCCCATCACATTTAAGAAAACAACTACATACTGGGAGCATTTATTAAAAAAAATTTTTTTTATTTATGAGAATCCCATCACATTTAAGAAAAGAACTACATACTAGGAGCATTTATTAAAAAAAAAAATTCCACAGCAAAATTCATGCATAATATTCTTTTTTAATACAACTTCTTCAAGGAATACAGTGCCACATTTTTAACATTTCCCAAGCCCATGTGTTTCAGAAGCTACATATTTAAAATCTCTCTTTCCTAGAACTGTAATAATAGGGGATTTCATTAACAATATTTAGGAGTTAAATTATTTGCACAGAAACTGATATAGTGTATAAAGGAAAAGAGAGAATAGTTTTCCCCCAGCCTATTCTCAGTGTATATTATATGATTTATAGGGAGAATAATCACATAAATGAACTATGTTTTTCTGTTTGAAAGGATATAAAGCTAAATTTATATCCAAATTAAGCAAGTGTTATCAAAGTAAAATAAAAATTTTCACCAGCAAGAATCTTACATGAATACTAAGCACATACTGTATATTCTACATGTAAGCAATTTCTATTTGAAGAGGTTGAAAAGCTAGGGGTTTTTAGAAAGCAAATGGGTGGACCTGCTGTAAATTCTTGAACAAAAATGGTTTTCTAATGTGGCATAATAAATACCTTATGATCCTGTGATTTTTTTTTTTTTACTATTTCTACACAGATTATGTGCTAAGAAAAACTTCCTTTTTAATCCATTCATTCCACTTCATTTTACTTTGATTAGATTTCCTGCTATGTCTCATTCATTTAGTACAGACTGAAGCCTTCCACCTCCCCCCCCAGTTCCACGTTCCTTGGCCATGGTGGTAGCATGTCATGCGCTCATGGGGCAACTCCTCTCCTGATCCTGCACCACACATGCTGGAGGCAGTGGATCAGTAGATGGGAGAACTGCAGTAGATTGTCCTGGAACAGAACAGAGGCACCAGCATTGCATTTCATGGGAAAGTTTTTGCTGGCTTTGTTTGTGCCACCACGCTTTCAACCATGAATTCCCTCCATGCAGAGAGATGTTATTTCCCTGGTGTCACTAACTCCTCTGGTCAGTTTTCAGAACAAAGGAGATTGCTGTGCTGGATTTGAGTATTGCGTTTTAAGCCATACCAATACTGTTTTAAAATTACATGCTTTCTATTTAACAATTAAGATAATGTAAGGCAATCTACGCACTTGCTATTTCATTTTATCCTGCCTATGACCTCTCATGTCCATCTGTCTACTCTGAGTTGCAGCTAAAGTAACTCTATTTTTGACAACTCAAACACTGACTGTGCATCTGCTGCAGAAAAGAACTTTATGTGGGATAAGAATCTGTGTGGGAGCCCATAATGCAGGTGGTCAGCTCACAATGAACTTGCCTAAACTACTGCCTTTGCCTTGGTGAATTGATGCAAGCTGCAGCCTACTTTTAAGTAGTCAACCTTTCACAACAAAACTCAAAATTTGAAAATCTACATGGTAATATTTCTTTTGTGCTCCAGATGCTGCCATTACACAGGCAGAGAAAGTACCTTCACTGGTAGTTTCCAGCTCTAAAATGCTGTAGTAATTCCTGTTGGAAGAATCCACAAAATCCTGTGTATTTTTTTGTCTTTACCTACAGTGTGTGATGTAGCTCTCTCAGTGATTTTGATCAAAGGTGATTAGCTTTTTTTATCAAAGGTGATTAGCTACTAGAAAATTTTCCAGCTCAATTCTCAGGTTGAAGACAATCCAAACAAGCATAATCTAAAACTGGAAGTGGCCTCAGTACAAACCTGTATTGGCAAAATGAGGTACTTTTAGCTAGCTAAGATGGTGTACCACAGTTCCAACTTGGTTTATTTTAATTTTTCTTGGTTAGGAGCAGTAAGAATTTCTCCCTTCTGCTGAGCAGAATTTAGTTTCTATATCCCACTGCCAGAGTCTATTGATCAGATCCAGGTGAAAGTACATGTTGAGTTTTTTCACATTTCATTCCTTTATATGAAATGAAGTTTCCATTATACCAGTAAGAAACTGAAGCTTCAACAGTGAATCAATCCAATGTAGGCTTTAGGGGTTCTGTAAGTATGAAATGTAAAAAAAACAAAGGTTAGTAAAGGCTAGTTGGAATTCAACAGTTGGTGTGATATGTGACCCAATACTCTGGGTGTGGTCTGTTGAGGCTAAGTTGTCCTTCAAGCCAAAGAAGTAAAACCAAAAGGTAACAGGACATTTTGGATAGCTCTGAAGAACTGACTGTTGGCTTGGCCTTGCCCCCATGCTCTAATCATGATGTAGTTTTTCCACCATTTCAATCCAAAAGACAAGTTTTATACAGTATTTTCAATCTCTTAATATTTTTCTTTTGAATTTTATGACAATATAATGTCAACATGGTGAAACACAACCATGAAATTTCCTGGAATGCCTTGATGGTATTAAACCTTGTCCTCTCTGAACATGTGTCTGTACTGAGAATAAGACACAAGGTATTTATTGCCAGAATCTAAGGACTGCAGTTGCCTCTACCCAGTACCGTTTAATCTCTTGCAAGTATTTGAGTATCATCACTTTACAACACAGAATTTAAGCTTACATGGTCTGGGAAAGCTGCTGTGTGCTCTTTTCCCCTTAATTTCCCCAGCACAGGTCTGTGCTGATGCACATCTTTATGTTCTCCCAAGTATAGGTTTATCGGTGAACTTTTAAGATTTCACATCCTATCCATAAAATTATTGCAGCAGAAAAGTAACAACAGTGTATACAGATTATTAACTTCTTTTTACTATGAATGTTTAATTGGCTTGATAGCAAAACAGTTATAGACAACTATAAAAAGCAAAACAAGGATTTGATTTAATATATATTTCAAATAAACTCATTATTGGACTGTTTCTGACATGTTTTAGAATTGAGAAAGAAATTTAAACGTACATATTTACTTTATACTACTAAATGTTAAAACGGAGTACATGCTGTAGCATTATTCTTAATGTACTGCATAACGAGTGGAAGGGGTAATTTGCACTGGCTGTGACTTCAGTTCATTGCTGACCCCAGCCATTACGTCCAGAGTTGCGTTTTAGGCTGAATGCTGACTATTCTGTCTGTGGAGAAACTTTCTGTTCCCTCTAATTAAACTGGATAATGCAATTCATGAACTGTTTCTGGATCAGTGCTTTCCTTACTTTAATGGAAATCAATGAAAAATAAGTAGGCTTCTATGGGAGGAAATAAAAGTACAAATTCAATCTCAGAAAAACAGCCCATGAAGATTTGTCAAAAGTAGAGCACATTGGTGACCTACAGTCTTTCCTGGGCTTAATGCACTGTGCTTGCCTTCGAAATGCTAATGGCCAGATGGTACTATTTTATGCTACTTCAAAGCGAGTTATCAAATCCTGCTGCTAGTATGTAGCCAAATAAGCCAGAGTTTTGAAATAAGTCATCGAATCTTGGCACCAATGCACCACCACCAGTGGTTTGGCAATAGACTGCTGTGGAATGACAAAACCAAATCTCAGTGGAAGGGAAACCAGAAAACGTCTGTATCTGCAATTACAACAAAAAGGCTGCAGCTTACCCTGGGCAGCAAATCCACTACCCTCTAGAAACCTCCAACAGGTTTTGCTACTTCATCTTCTCTTGAAAACTGGGAGATATAACAGTCCCTAATAAGAAACAGAAATACAGCGCCAAATTAGATTCTCCTAGCCCTTCTCCATTTTCTTTCCCCTTGCCTGTGCAGAGGGAGCTTTAAATGATTTGTGTTTCTTCTGTGGCTTGAAACATTCTTTGCTTAACAGAGTGAATAGCTCCCTGCATTAATCTGAAGAGACATCGCCTGAGTAATAGTGCATGATGGGTTGCTCCTAGAGGAAACCAAGTGGGAGTTTGGACAGTAGAGCAGAAATGGGGTTGCTTTTCTAGTTTTAGTTTGGACAGTAGAGCAGAAATGGGGTTGTTTTTCTAGTTTTAATAATGTACCCATTCAGATGTAAGTCTCTTTCTTACTTGTTGGCAGAGGGTGTGTAGGTCTTTTTAAAATATTGTCCCAAGATACAATAAAGGTGGTTTCCAATTTCTAACATGTGATGTAATTTGAAGAAAGATGTTAATAGGTTTTGGTGTGAACCAACATTTCCACAACCTTGTAGTTGCTATGATAAGACAACTTAGTTGTCTGGGAAGCTAGAAAAGCCCAAACTTTGTGACAGTGTTCCAAATCTGTACTGAAAAAACTCTCAAAATTCTGGTTTTAAAATTGCCCAAGAATCTTTCATATGCTGATTCTGAGTATTTATACCTCATTTAATGTGTGTATTTTATAACTATCTATGATGTTTAATGATAATACTTAGGTTTCTATGGAGATTTGAGCATATTAGAGACGAGCAGCAAAAGCCCTTCAGTCCTGCAGAGGCAACAAAGTAGATGTCAACAGTCAGGTGTCAACTGCACAGGAACGATGTACATCATTGTGAGGGGGTGGCAGGGAAGATGACCAGGCTTCTAGCTACAAAGCCCAAGCAGAGGCATCTTTGAAAAGCTGCTTATCATCACACCTCAGATTCTCAACTTCATCTCTCTATCCATTGCTGGTTTTGTCAGTTCCAACTCTTTTTCTCAAACTATTTCTCCTCTGTGTACTTTTTCTTGCCTCCTAAGCCTCAGTGAAATTGAAATGTTTAAAACCGTTAATTGCAAAGGCATAATTTGTTTTCCATGATGTGAAGTGATGTCGTCCAAACATGGACTGTCTAGATGAAAAAAAAAGTCAAAATCATCTGTTAAAATGTTAAAAACAGTAAGTCTGTCTTAATATTGTAGATGATAGCATTCTTCCTCAGTATTTTTGAAATTTTCATTTCTTAATAACTCGGATTTCATCCATTTGAGCTAGCTCAAATCTCTTCTGTTTAGCAGTAGTATTTGCTGCCATCTAAGAACTCCCTTAAAAGAGGAAGGAACTACTGTTTAGTGTTGAATTGTAGGGAATAAAGAAATTCCCATGAAAATATTTTTTGAATTATGATGACAGGATGCAGATGAAATAATGGCAAAAGGATTTCTTTCATGAGACTAAGACTAGGCTTGCATAAAGAACTGCATTGGAATATGCCTAAAATACTTGTCTATTACTCTGTATCTGCCTGAGGTCACCTGAAGTAAGAGGCTTCCTGGTGTTTCTCTTAGTGTGGATCTAACATTTTAGTCAGAGTCTAAGCTCTACAGTCTATGCAGTCGCTATTATCTACCTTAGTTGTGTCGCCTCCAAATGATCCTTTAAATATTTATACGTAAAACATTCAAAAATGAGAAATGCAAGCAAAATCCTGTGAAATTAAAAAAAAAAAAAAGACATTAGCGCTAGACTACAGGTTCCTTAACAGTGTGTAAGTGATTTTCCCAAGTAAGAGAGTACTTAGTGTACTTTAATATCAAACCCAAAACAAAGTTTCCAGAACTTACTGACTTTTGAGTGAAAAAAAAAAAAAAAAAACCCCAAAAAACAAACAACTAACCAACCAATCAAACCAAAAGGCATGGAGAATATAGATCACTGAACCGTTATTCATCTCTGCCCTTGTATTTGTCATCCTCCTACCAGAAATAATTAGAGCTGCCTTAAATTCTGCATCTTAATCTAACTAAATAATTTCCATGTAGATTTACTTTCCAGGGGTCTGTTTATGATCTTCAAATCTATTTCATAATAAGAAACCCTGTATCTTTGATAATATTGTTTCAAAATGTATCCTACCATACCAGTAAAAGGAAATTAACATTTAGAGGACACCTTCAGGTAATTCAGAATCCTAAAACAATATAACCATAATTACTTTGAGAAATACAAATACAAATACTTGAAGATCAAAGCAGGGATCTAGTCCTTCCTTATTAAGGGAAGATTATACAAAAAGAGCCCTTTCTGAGATTTCACATGTGTCAATAAACCATGTGGTGTCATCTTTTTCTCCCAGCACACAGAGATTGCAAATTTTGGAGAATCAGAAAGAAATCAAGGACATTCTTGCAGATAAGCTCAACTGCTTCTTTTGTCCTGCATAATTGCACTTCTCTTTTTGTTCTCCCTGTAAATCTGAACAAGATTTCTAAGGCTCAGGGAAAACCCAGTACAAGCCAGGGGAACATGCTGTATGTCATCCCCAATGTGCCCTCTGCCTGTGAATCCATAATGTTGTGACCTACAAGGAAATTTCCGTCTATGACAACAGCTTTACGCCAAGAAAGAGATAGAGAATAGTTGTGGTGTCAGCTTTCTTTACTCTAACAGCCATGTATTTTCTTCTTTTACAAAGCACAATTTTTTATTTTATAAAGCTTTGCCCCTCTATATTTTATAAGAATGATAATATCCTGTGCACTGAAGCTCAATAAGGTACAAATTATTCACGTTATTTAGGATCCTTCATTGACCATTCATGCTGTGTGGTTGAAAGTAGTTTTATTTATGATATTTCACTGTTCCTTCAATCTACCATCTATCAGACAATTTATCATAAAGTTGTAATGAACTCATGATTTGGTGCCATTAACAGCTGCACAAACAATACAAGCTGTAGATCTTTCAGTTTTGAAAATTCAATTTTATGTTCAAGTCACAGATTATTTAGTTTAGACTTTAAGTCATCCTGCCAAAGGCTATTTCTTCTTTGTGTAGTATCTGTAGCTGATTCCTGGGGTACTTTCTAAAATTAAAAATAGGAGACACTTCTGCAATATTTTGAAACTTGATGCCTTGATGATTTATCCCATTATTCTGATATGAGCAAGTACCAAAAAAAGGCTTTGCTTGATTCTTGGGGACACTACAAAGTTCCAGCTCTCTCTAAACTCCGTTAACCAAAATTGTACTATCTATATACACATCCAAATAGGAATGGGAAGAATACCTGTTCTATTCTCTCCTTTACTGCTGGACAGTACTAAAATCTATTCTATATTCCTGCTAGCAAAGGCAAAGAGACTTGAAGAATTCTTTTGTAAATCATATTTATTTCTCCCTACCTTAACATCTGATTTAGTATATTTTTATCAGAACCATTCATTTTGTTCCTATAATACACTGAAAAGAAAGACTCAGTTTTAACCAGTAATGAAGTTTTTGTGTGAACTAAAGACAAATCTTACAACTATTTTGACAAATTCAAAGTATTGGACAGGATGTCCCTTCAAAATGTAGAAAGCAGTAGTGGAAAGTATTTCAGATGAGACTGTAAATTGAAATTATCCCAATGCAATAACTGTTCATAGAAGAAAAATGACCATCCACATAGTGCCTTACAGGGTTTAAAAAAATATTTTCTTTCAATGAGTAAACAATAATTCTGTGAAAACAATGTGACGGAATTACTTTTGGCTCTGAACAGTCAGATAGCTTGGTTTTTACACATACTTTTGAATCAGGAGTTCTAAGGATAATACTTTTTGAAATACTATATGCATGTGCCAAAGAATCATTTGAAAGCACTGCTCTTTGTGATTTTACACTGCCAGTAAGACATAGCAATTTAAATTCCCTCTGTCAAATATGCCATTTGTCTCAGAGATTACACAGCACAACCTTTCTTTTTAAGCTTGTTAGTACTAAGTATCCTTCAACGCATTGGGGATGGTATTTAACACTTTGCCTCTTACCATGAAACCACTCTCTGAAAAGGGAATTGCTTTGTTACAGATAATTCATAATAGATCCACTACTTAAAAAATTTACAGCACAGAATTACCAGTACCATCAAACATTTCCTGTAAGGATAACTACGATGTTTGAATTAAGAATACATATTTGCTAAAAACTCAAAAAAATATTTGAAAGTAAAGGAAGATTAATTATAAGATGCTGTCCTTGTATCATGGTCCAATGAGAGGAATAAGAAATTTCCTTTAATGAAAATGAAAACCAAATGTGAAAGTGCAGCTGTGATAATATTATCACAGAGATATTTGCTGTCCCTATAGGAAAGAAGGGCAAAACTGAGAACTGACAGTTTCTACTGAGGGGTTGTCATGAGACTGGCCATCTAATCCATGGTAGTCTTTGCAGGTACTTCAGTCACCTCCCTGTGGCTTTCTTCATTCCTGTGGTAGCACAGTTTAACGTCTCCTCAAAGCCTTACTTCAGTATTCTCTCTCTCGAGAACACAGTACAGTACGCAGTTAATCTGATCAGGGTGCTGCTACAGGCGTCTGCCAAGTCACAAAACTAATAAGCACTATAGCAAGGAAGAGAATTAACTTTCTTTCCCCCAACAGATTTAGGAGCCTAAATTCCACAGAACAAACACAGAAAATATTTTTATTCCCCATCACATAAATGCAGGAAAAAATTAGGAGCTTGATCCAGTATCAGATGAAATCAAGCTTGTCCTTTGCAGTCTTCCTTTTTCTTTTGCTCTCTACTCTCAAACAGACAAAATGCTTGCAACTAGCAATCAAATTTGAATTGTGAAATGTAACTTTATACTGAATCATATTAAAAAATTTGAAGGTTATTAACAGGCCATTGTAATTTTTTTTTGGTAGGCACTTAATTCCTTACTCCTTAGTCCTAAGTATTTGGTGTAACTCTCTTGCCTGCTTTTTTTCACATAGTTTTCCCTTTTGTCTGTTTCACTGCAATAGTGAGAGACTAACCATTGTATTTTGTTCAGAATGTATTTTTGGTGAGGTAATTCTGTTTTCCAAGATTTCTTGCATCTCAGGTTTTTCTGTTGGGAAAGAACCCATCATTTGAGCAACTAGATTTCAAATAAAAACATTTTAGCTAAGAGGTCTTCTATTATTCTTAGTTCCGGCTGTGTAGTATTCTATTTTTCTTGGACAGCCAGAATAACTGTTAATTGCATCCTTCTCTTTTGACTCATGATCCCTATTGTTTTTGAAAATTGTGGACAAGTTAACTAGCAGAGGAGAAATATTACAGGAAAAAATGTAAAAGGTTGTAGGGGAAAAAAACCTAAAAAAAAACTATAAAAGGAGAGAAAGAATAAAGAAAAACTACAGGAAAATAGAAAAACTACAGGAAAACTGCTCTTTTCTTGAGACTTTTCTATGAAATCCCATAGACAGAGCATGATCCTCTCCCCTTTCATTCCTGTATCACACATTCTGTGGAGGTACCAGGACCATACATTTGTAGCACAGCTCCAGTCCTGCACCAGGATCCCACATGCCTGACTCAGCAGTTTTATTTGTGATCTGTCAACCAAATCAGCTTACAGGCTGAAACGAGGCCAGTGCAACTTTGCAGCCACAGACACTCCTCCAAACACTGCCGTGCTAAGTACAATCCTCATAATGTCAGCCCTTTTTGCTCACGTGACGAGGCAGAATCCCAGCACTGCTGATTCACAGATTGAATGCCTGCATCCAGCATAGGGTGAAAGCTAACAGACCCACTCTGTTGTGAGAGCCAGTGCTGAAGTTCAGTGCATTGAAGGGAACTGAGTATTCAAACCTTCTGCACAGTCAGAAACCCCCCAAGTAGGGATTATGCCTCACTGTATGTTTGGGGCAGGAGTTTCACATGCACTGTTGGCTCAAAGCCATTTCCATATGGGGTCAGCCTCTTACTGCTTTCATTTGCAGCAGCAGGTATCTGATATCGAGTCTTTTGGGAAGCTCACCTGAAAAAAATCTTCATATTCATTCTGATATCTGAAATGAAATGCAGGCAGCATTACATACTTCTAAAGATGGCTGTGCTGGCTGAACTGCAGAGCATTTCACATCCTGATAATTAGACTCTGAGTGCATTGAGAAGAACAGCTAGGCAGCTAACAGATTTAGGGGGTTTTTTGACTTTTGCTTATCTCTGCCACATCCCTAGCTGGACATGTAGCAACCAGGTTGTCAGTCTCAGCAGATTCAACACGGACTTCACTATGCAGGGAAACCTTACCCTCATTTGCATTAGAATTAATTCCTCCAGCTCCAGGTTTTAGGCATGCTGGTAGAGTGTGCTAGGTCCTTCAGTTTATAGACAGCATGCTGCTCTCAGATTAGTGCCTTCTAAAGAACATAAAATTCACTAGGGAGAAAAAGAAAACATTGATGTATTTGGGTTTTCACAGACACACAGCTGATAATTCCCATAGATTGGGGGATTTCAAAAATTAGAAAATACAGTAATTTCCATGATCTGCAAATGGCTGTGGGAGACGTAGAGTACTGCACACTTTACACAATATGAACAAAAGCTGAGGTTTTGCTTCTGTAGTGAAGTCAACGCTGTTGGTATATTTTCAATCTTTCTACAGATTCTATGCATAATTTCTTTTCTGCCATTACACTGGTGTGTGTGATACTTGGCTTTCTATTTCCTTTCATTTCTTCAGTTGTACATGTAGCTCTCAGTGTTACTGCCTTTCTTTTCTTTTGTCTTTCTTATTTATTTTCTCTCTTGTGATTCATGTTGCACAGTATTCTGGTAGAGATAGGAATTTCCATTTGTTCTGTCATGTGAAGACTGACTGTACCATCTTTCTTTGTTCAGTCCTCCTCCTGATTCATTCCCAAATTGCAGAAACAGTGGGTTTCATGTGTGTTCAGCTATCTTCTTGTCTAAAGAATCAATACAAATGGATTATATTTAGTTGTTAAAGCCAGTAATTAATTCTAGTTTGAACTGCAACTTAACTACATTTAACACTAAGCTAAATTTTAAATGAAGAGTTGTTGAGATCCAGTATGGAAAACAAAGTGTTCTGAAATTTTTCACTGAATGAATTCTTATCCCTTCCAAAATCAGTTTGGTTTAATCAAAATATTTTCTATCAATAACTCCAAAAGGATTTTGACCCTTTTAATGACTTATTTTATTTACCAATTTCTTTTAAAAAAATCTGTTTCAAAACAAAGAATGCACAACATTTTGTTTGGCCTTTTTTTTAAAATGTCAAATTAGGGCATATTCCTAGGTGAAGTAGTTAAATCATAAACTCTAATTTCAAGGAGCATCTGTTTGTTTTTAGAAACCATATTTTGCAAGTATTTATTGTTTTACACATTGTGATGAGTGTGTAATTTCTTCCTAAAAAATAATTTTGACATAAAGCTTTAATCAGCTCTATGGAGAACTCAAATCATTAAGATGTTGCTTAACACACCACTGAGCTGCACCAACACTCACAGGCTTATAGTCCATATCAAGAGGACAGGAAACATCCTCACTGAGACAAAGAGAATTTCTTTAGCATTCACTTTTATTTTTCTCTAGCATTCAGGCTCTGCAAGTAACTGTGCCAAAAAGAAACATCAGAAGTATTTTTTGGAGTTACACTGTCAAAGAGATGACAGGCTGTGTCACAACCTTCTAACCAGGTCATCTTTATGGCTGCTCACACCAGCCCGCCTGCTGGTAGAAGCTGTTTTTCTTATGTTGCTTCCAGGAAAAAAAAAAATCAGAACAAGATTTTTTTTTTCCTAATTAATTTTTTTTTTTTTTAATGGAGGCTGCTGAATTCCATGCAAATATATATATATCTTATATAAATATTATAAATTACATTTGAATATTTATAATATATATTTTATATATTTATATTATTTTTATCAGTTTTATACTGTAAGTAACAAGACCTTACTTTATTATGATTGAATAAATTAAAGCTGTTGGGTACTTCTGGAACAAGTTATAAATCCTGTAAGGGGTGTGTATACTTTTGATGCTTATTTCAAGTACTGAATTGGCAGAAGGGTTGTGTTTCACCACTGGGCTTGTACTTTCTAGGAGAATTTACCATAGCAGGAAACCTCACCATACTCTTAATGTTCTGGTGTTCTTATTTACTTAGCAATAATGTAAACTCTGTAACAGCTGAGCACATATGTGTCTTTACAATGCTGTGTCATGGCTTCACCAAGGCACTGAAGAATTGAACTACATTCTCAGCTACCTCTTGAAAATGTGACATTTCCTTCAACAGAACTTAGTTTGCCCAAGGAGAAAAACAACTCATCCATAGTGTATCAGGAAGCCTCTACAGAACTGTAATGATGCCAGCAGAGATACTTACTTGTATCTGCCTAGACATTTTCTGTCTTTATAGCAATAGCTTGAATCTAGATTGAATCAAATCATTACAGCACACTGCTGTGATTAGTGCCTTGAAATTATTTTGATATGAAGAGAGAATAAGCCACCTATTAGAATTTACTCTTCCATAAAACAATGTGAAGTATTTTCATGTTGGACTGCTTGGCAAGTGAGCCCCTGTGTTTCCATGAATGCACCCTCTACAGCCTCCCATCACAGAATCATAAAAAAATGATAATAATTGTGTTCCAAGTATAAGGTCATGGTATTTTAAACACTGCACAGCATGTTTTCAAGTTTTCTCTTTCATCCAGTTCTCCACATTTTGATACATTATTTATTGAGAAAATTCTTACTTCAGTAATGTTGGAATTCAGAGTGTGTTTTCTGTCCTGTTCTTGCTGCTACAGCATCATAATAAAAGATGGACTCAAGCTTTGAAAGCAGTTGAACTGAAACTGTAGTGTTATAAGACATCAGCTCTGCACAAGGAACAGCCTCCCATAAATAGCATGATTCTGCTACTGCTTCAGATTATGTCTCTCATCTCTGAGTGTTCAGGCTATGGGAAAACTGGAAGTTTGTGTGTTGCAGCCAAGATTTGCCACTTTTCTAAATATTAATAGCATTACCCTCCTTTATTTTCTGTTGTGTTACTAGGTCATTCTCCATTTGGTGAGGAGTTAAGAAATGTCACCCTAGTATTTATCTGTCATATGGGGAAGGACCAACAGCAGGAATTCTGCAAAGGCATATCGGAGCACAGTTTGAACAGGAGCACCAACTCCAGGTTAAGAATTGGCTAAAAAAGGAACAAACCCTAGAGGCTTATTCATGTCTCACTTCTGCTTATCTTCACTGGAGTAGTCTAGCAAGTTACATAGGCTGTACTCACAAGGGCCTGTACCTTACAAAAGATAAATGTTACCAAAAGAATGAAAAATGCTCAGCAGTTCTGCAAATTGTGTTGGATACATGCTGAACATATGAAATCAATTTTAATTACATTAGAGTACTTGTATTATAAACCAGTAATATTTATTGAATCATAGAATAAGCTGAGTTGGAAGGGACCCCATCAGGATCATTGAGTCCAACTCCTGGCCCTACACAGGACCAACCTCAAGAGTCACACCCTGTGCCTAAGAGCTTTGTCCAAATGCCTCTTGAACTCTGCCAGGCTTGGTGCTGTGATCGCTTCCCTGGGGAGCCTGTTCCAGTGCCCAGCCACACTCTGGGTGAAGGGCCCAGATATCCTGATATCCAACTTAAACCTCCCCTGACTCAACTTCAGGCCATTCCCTCAGTCCTGTCACTGTCACCACAGAGAAGAATTCAGTGTCCCTCCTCTTCCCCTCATGAGGAAGTTGTAACTGCAGTGAAGTCTCCTCTCAGTCTCCTCTTCTCCAGGCTGAACAGACCAAGTCATCTCAACCCCTCCTCATATGGCTTCCCCTCAAGGCTTCCCAACCATCTCTGTTGCCCTCCTCTGGACACTTTCCAATAGCTTAATGTCCTTTTTTGTATTGTGGTGCCCAAAACTGCACACAGTACTCCAGGTGAGGCTGCACCAGTGCAGAGCAGAGCAGGAAAATCACCTTCTTTGGCTGGCTGGTGATACATGATTTATTTAAAATGAAAAATATTTTTTACTTTGAAAATAAAAATAAAAAATATTATTTACTTTAAAAATGTAATTTACTCTAGCATTTTTTAAATGATCTAAATATTTATAAGGCCTTTTGAATAATTATGAGGTAACAGAAATAGATGAAACCATTCTCTGGTGAATTTAAAATACAGATGCTTGCAGAATGTAGTAAATCATTAGTTTAAAAAAAATGTTTACAAACATTAATATCTGTGTCTCAATGGCTGCAAAATTAGTATTTTTAATGTGCTCTATTTTTTCTTTAGCTTTTACTAGTGGCATTATACTGCATAACTTACGTTAGTAATTCACAATAGAGATTAACCTACAACACACATATTATGGATTTACTTTGGGACTAGTCCCCATATGATTCCCTTAATGCTCTTCTATCCTTGCCTGATTGTATTCCTTTTCTTTCATTTTGTTGTTTTTTCCATCATCCCTTCAGATTTTGTATTTCTTCTTGCTGCTTTTTTTTGTCCACTTAAAAAGTTTATAGAGATGCAGATTATAAGAACTCCATTACCTGCAGTTTACTAGAAATCCTGACCTGAAATATTGAGTATCTCTTAGCTGAGTGCTTGTTCTGCCTAGAGGATATGTTAGGAGCTCTGCACGAGTAAAGACGTTTTCATATGATCCATATACTGCATACTCATTTGGAAGTTATTTATAGATGTGCTGTGCTGTTTCCATTTTCTATCCCTTTATCTCTCTCTCAAGATTAGTATTGCTTTCTGCCTCTTTCTGAACGTGAGCATTTCTGTTATTGTTATTCTGCTACTCTGATCTATTATTATTCTACCTCCTTTATTTAATACCAGTCATTAATTGAACTTCGTACATTTGAGCAAAAGGAAGGAACGTGATACAAATGGATTCAGTTGCTGTCACATCAGAAACAAGACAGATAGCTTGTTACAGTTCTACCCAGGCCAGTAAAAATTCGAATTCACTGTGCACTCCCAAGTGTTTGGGGAAAATACGGGATTAACTTTGTAGTGAGTTAACCTCAGATCATCTCATCCTCCCTTCTTCCTTTTCTTTGTCAAGACATGATGTACATCAGGAGTACAGTCACACTGAATAGTCACCTTCACCTATTTTGAGTGCAGCCCCTTGCTGGAGGTGTGATTCCCATTGCTCCCTTTATTCATGGCCAACCCTACATCACCACACTACCATTTGTATAGCCAGATGATGAATTGGATCATGGACTAATGTGGCTAAAAAAACTAAACTATCAAAAAAACACCAAAAAATCAGTTGGCTGTCAGACTCACTGCACTGCCATGCAAATCTGGGAAAAGAAAGTGCAATCATGCTTATCAGCAGCTGCCCATATACATGTCTTACAGTTAAGCAGTCATGGAATTGTGTCAATCAGGCAGTAGTCCTGGGAGATGGGAGGGAAAAATCCTATTGACTGAGCTGGAGGATCAGGGCTCCCTTTTTCACAAGTTCAGGTGTCTCAAAGTTAAATCAGAAAGGTGTCAAAAAACATTGGACTTGGATGAAAAAGGTATTTGCATTACAAGTCATCAAAAAACCTTTTCCAACACAATAATGTGAAGATCCCACCCCCCCTTTTTTTTTTCACTTAAACAAAAAATTATTCAGCAGCCCTTACTAAGGTGAACAGAGAAATAACAGTATAATATAAAAGAAAATCTGTCCCAAAAGATTGAATATGTGGGAGAAGGGAAAGTACTAAGCTCATCTCAGCTTAGAGTAACAAATTGTATCAGCAAAACTACATGGGGGAAGGAATTTGGCTGAGTTCTTGAAACAGTGGGAGGGGAAATGAGCTGCTGGAGGTTGAAACGAATTGGTTTCTGGGGCTCTTGGGATGTCACGCCAGCCCTTTGAGCAGTACACTGAGCCTTGCTTTTGATATTAGATAGTCTGTTTGTAAAGAGAATAAAATTCCCAATGACTGTATCTGCTTATTTTCTTCTGAACAAGAAATAATCCTTTCTAGAGCCCAAATTGTCCACAGGACTTGAAAGTGATGACAATATGCAGTGCATTAGTATAACTAAATAATCATAAATAAAGCATTTTATGATTTGCAGCTGTATGCTTTAAAAAAAGCTGGACAGAAGTTTTCCAATATTCTGCTTTCAGAAACAAAAATAAACCCATTTGAACTTGGCCAGTTCAAAATGTACTCTTGGCAATGAAAACTTTGAAAGATGCAGCACATTTGGCATCACTTGTATCTGTTGGCTTATATTAGTTCTAATCTAAACATTTCACACAAAGATAGGATGTTTCCTTAGCTCTCTTGGAATGCTGATACTAAACCATCCATAGGACAGGGATACTTGTCTAAGGATCACACAGTCTGTTATGCACTTCCTTTGAAGAAAGAACAGAGATAACACCAAATCTGGTGGTTAGATAGTTTAACTTAGAAACAGCAGCACCAGGCTAATTCTGTTTTTTGGAACCAAAAAGCAATTGGTAGTCAGGAAAAAAAGATTATTATCTAGATGACTAGAAGGGTAAAAAGAGCAGGAAAAAAAGGAATATTATGGAATGGTAATGCAATGTTATTTTTGGGGGAAGAATTTCAAGAGTGGGCTCCTATGAAATATTTCTGGATATCAATCTTAACCTTGTAAAATATTTGAGCATTTTAGTTAATTAATTACATTTCATAATATTATTTTCTATTTACATATATGTCAAGCCTACATAATGAATCCTAAAAGTAATAAATACTTCTATTATTATTTTTAAATTCTTGTGTGCATTGAAATATGTCATTACAATATTAACAGAAGCACAAGTGCCAGATTCTGCTCCCAGTCATGCTGGAATTGTGCAGTTCACTGGATGGAGATATTCCAGTTAAAACAGGGTCACTCAGAGTAAGACTACATCATGCTTTCTTGCCATGTTCAGTTAAAAATTAACTCAAACATTACATAGGCAATATGGATTCTTTTTCACCATAACAAAGAGTAAGATTCCATACAAGTGCTCAGGTTCCAGTGGAGAAAAACATCCAAAATTGTGTAAATTTTTCATTGAGGACAAAATTAAAGAAACATTCCCTACCATTAATAACTTTTTTCCCACTATTGATACATTATTCTTCAATAACTTCCCCTTGCTAGAACTTCTACAATTAAGGAAATTTCAGGATTTGTTCATACATCTTCTGAACATAAAATTTCATTAGCAAAATATTAATACAATATAATACAAAAGATGAAATGTAATAATATATTATCAAAATATATGATAAAAATATCCCCCACTATTACAGAATGTAGTGTCATTTGAAAACACTGTAAGGATTTGTGCAAGATAGAGACATTTTAAAGAAAGTCTCACCTCTGTTCTTGGTGTGTTTTACTTAGATTGAAATGTCAGGTTAAAATTTCATAAAAGAGAAAGAACCCAGCTGCTCTCAAAGCAGGGAGAGTCAGGGTCTGCTTCACACCTTGAGCTGGCAACCTCCTTAAGATAAATGGGGGGAAAAGCAACTGAAAGCCAACACTTCCATAGGAACATCTTATAGTTTTTCCTCTACATGCTTTTGCACAGGTTTTCATAGTCAAAAATGCAAATTTCTCTTCAGAATATGTTTTCAAGCACCTTTAAACATATTGGTACTTCTGGTTTTGATGCACATACAATTTCCATTATTGAAACAATTTCATATGATTTGGTTTTCAGATTACTAGCATGTAGCATTATATATTTCCTAACAACCAGACTAGAAAAATATGGAAATGTAGAGACCTCTTTCCAGTGACAGAAAATGGATACACTTCTTCAGTTAATTTACAAGACTTCCTTGTTTGCCAATATATTTATGCTTATATTTGTATTTTTTAAATAATTACTGAATTTAATTTTGACATAATAAATAATCTTTTCTCTAAACACAATGTTTGGGATAAAACTGCATCGAAATGATTTTTGCTCTTTGTCCTTTTCAGTGCTTTGTTAACATGTCTAGAATTGTTCTCACTGTTTTCCTAGATGTATTGCATTCTGGCCATTTTAATAATTATTTAAGAGGGGTTTTCAATTACAACCTTCAAGTAAGAAGGTTTTGAGAGTAGGATATATTCTTGCTTTCTGTGTGAAGAGCCCTGGGATTCCTTGTCTTGTCATTCATCTTCCAAACCAAACATACTAGTTTTCATGGGCTAAGACTTGTTTCCTCAGCTTTGTTAGTAATATCTTGTGCAAAAAACTCCCAGATTTTAGCTCTGTTCCATTCATCACATAGAAAATATTCCCTGTCTTTATACAATGGCAGAATGATTACAGCCATTTCCAGCAGCTTACATGGTAACAAGATTATCTATAAATGGCACAAACCCACATTTCTGTTAAGAAGTGGAAAAATGGAGGAGGGTTGAATTTATGCCTAAGTTTATTTCCTCCAGTATTTCTGTGTTTGCTCTGTAAAGCTGATTTACTGATCTGTTTTCTGCTGTTGATGCTAATGTTTTGAGGTGTCTACCAAAAGGAGGAAAAAGAGCAAAGAAAACTTTGAAAGACAGAAAATCTAGAACCAAACCTCAATAAATCCATTACCTAACCATAAATGTAAGGGAGTTTACACACCCACCCTATCCTACCTGGGAAAACTAAATCGTGTTGCAGTACCTTAATTTGTTTTTGTAAGTTTTCCTGTGTTTTGTCTGTGCACTTGCATTTAAATTTGAGAACCTTTGCATAACATGCTGCAATAATTTGCTGTCTATTAAAAAAAAGTTCTATGTATAAATGTTTCCCAAGTAATACTATGCTTCTCAGCCATAAAAAATTGGTGTAAGCTTTTTTAGAAAGAAAAGTGTATGTACAAATATCTCAGCTCTTGTATTTTCTGCATTTGCAATTGCTAAATCCTCTTCTGATTTTAGCCAATCAACCAGGATAATCTCTGATTTTACTCTCAACTAGCACCTTGGATAAAATGGCATATAGGAAAAATCTGCTTCTGGAGATCATGCATCCTTGGCATATTATATGACTGGTTTATATTCTTTTTCTCTATCCTAGGAATGATTCCATCACCCTGACAACACAAAAAAGAATATATGTCCCTATGTCTGTCATACTTGAATCTCAATTTTGAGCTGCAATGATCTGATAAATCTGTTTTGTGCAACTGATGTTTTCATATTTTTACTGGCATGCTTCAAGTATACCCTCTGAATCTGATATACAATAGCTGTAAACCTTTTCATTTTTTATTTTGTTGTTTTAGCACTGTAGTAATTTTAAGATTTAGAAATAATCTCTCCCAAAGTTGTGCCATATTTGGCATGGCTCAAAACTGCAGTTTATGTGAGTCCTGAAGATTTCTTCCCCACACCCAAAACTGTCCTATTAAGCAGCAAGAAACTAGTAAGGATTAAGGAGAAGAATTATATAGAAGACCGTAAATCTTAACCCAGCCACCTTCCAGTAATTCCCCTCCTAATTGCTCTGTCATGGTGCTGACATTACTGATAAGCTCTGTGCAACATGGCCTTCTTCCCAGTACTTCAGTGAGCCACAGCATTGCAGTGGGAACTTGAATGTCCCTTAGCAGGAGCAGCAAATGGAAATGGATGGAGGGGCTTAAGACTCTTCCCAACAAAATCCTTGTGCCTGTGTGCCCTCCCCTGCCTTTTTGAGGGTATAGGAAACTACATGTGCATACCCATTGGCTTGGGTAACAAAACCATTTGTTTACCATCCTGAAGTATGCCAGGAATCCTTGGAACAGATGATCCCTGGCTTGATTTTCTCTAAAGCCAACTTTGCCCAATCTAGCTGTTGATAAGGAACAAACTCTGTAGGAGCATGTAAACTTAAACGTATACTGTTACTGGTGACTACAAGGCTCGTTTTGTTTGACAGCTTTCTTCATCAAGTTGCCAGGAATTTTGAAGAAGACTAGGCCCCATTATATTACTGTGCTAATGCACTTAAATTTGCATTAATAATCTGAACCTAATGGTATGCTGGACCAGCAACTTAATTTTACAAGGTAAAGACTTGACTATTGCAAAACACTGAAGTTATTAACTGGATAGTGAACAAATCTGGTTCTCTTAGATCAGAATTTACATGATATTAAATATATTCTGACAGTACAGTGATAAAGAAGATTAAAAGAATATAGTGTGCAGAGCTGCACTGGCTGCATCCATCTTCATATTACTTTGGGGAAGATTTTTTTCCCACTTAAACTTTGAGTTAAAAGAACCTCCCACAAAATGCAAGTAAAAGGAGAGGAGTTCAAATCTAACAGCTCATGTTTGTTACTAATAACAGCCTCTGATGTCATCCGTCATAACAAATGATTTGGATCTATTATGCATCATCAGATAAGAATTCAGGCAGATTGTATCAAAGAAAAAGACATTAAATTAGTAGCTGGAATAATGTTAATTGTTCAACACTAGTTGAAAAAATTTTGTACAGTAGATCTCCACACAGCATAATCTTGACTTTTTAATATGAATAAAATACCATGCTATGATCCCCAAAATGTACAGCGAGTTTAGCCAAGTGCCCATACAAACAGCAGAGATGTCAGACACCAGTGTAAAACAGCATTGCCAAATCCTTGGGTTTCTTCTATCTTTGGCTGGTTTTTGAGCATGGGCTGTTATTGCACAGGCCAAGGACAGATAGTTGTGATTTGTGCTTCTTCACAGCTACCCACAGCTTTCTGAACTGGAAAATTGCTGACTGGACAGCATCCAGCAGCCGCCCAGGGCTGTGCTAGAATGGCCAGGAACTGGACAAGGTAATCATTAATCTGTGCCTGTGCTGCTTGGGCAGCTATCAGGCTCGCTCATGACCTGCCTAAGGCAATGAAGAAGCAGGATTTCTGACAGAGCCTGTGTTGCTCCTTCACAGATCTGAATGAGCTGGCAGGGCTTATGCCAAGCACTCAGCCATCAGTAAAGGGCACATTAAAAAATACTGAATAGAAGTGAATATATGAACAAAAGAAAAGAGTTGGCAGGAGTCATTGTTCAGGCCTGATAGTTTTGTTTCTTTGCCCTAGCTTCCTACAGACAATATTTTCTTTTAACCCCTATTATGCTTTTGAATGCTTTTACTGTGTACATTGTCAGCATTATAAAGGTTTCTTTTATGTATTGCTGTCCTTTTTATTCATGTTCCAGCCTACTATAGGGAACACCAAGTTTTCTTCCTTGTCTTTGGGCTAGAGAAAGCTGCAGATGCCTCAAATGCAATGTCCTCATCCCTCCTACTAAGTACACTGTTGTGCTTCTCTGTAGCATCCCAGCACATCAAGGGATTTAGGCCAAGTGAAAAGGCACAGAGAGCTGAAACTCAATTTCTTTTGAGGCTAGACCACTGTCACCTTAGGAATTTATCCTGAAGCTTATATTATATCATTAAACATGTACAAGCTTGCAATAGTCTGTTGTATCTGAGCAATTGATTAAATGGATTCCAAAGGTAAAATCTGGAGATTCAGGCACTTTGGACTTGAGGCAATTGTATGTGTACAGCAGGAGTTGTAATACCTTCTCTTAGGCACAAGATTTGAAAATAACTTTTCACAAAATGAATCATGCAAAGGAGAATACAGGGGGTTTTTTTCTTGCATGTATTACATTTCTTTTTTTAAGCAGTTTTATTAATAAAGGATCACTGGAGACACTAATTGTCTTTAAATTTCTAGTTTTAGGAAGCTGTTCATCTGACCTTATAAAACATTAAACATTACTTGTGATCTCTGGTCACTATATTTTAATTAAACTGCTCAACCCTTCTTTCTTCTATCCTCCACTTCCCTGCTCCTGGAGTTGTTTTTCTAGTTCACCTTTTCTTCTAGTACTACATTATTTATATAAATAATTTACATTGTCCAGGTTCATGGAGCTTTTCTTCCAGTTTGACTTCCCCAGGAAATTACATTCAGTATTAAATAAGGGATAAATTCAGTTCATTCAACAATCCCCACAAGGCAGAATATGTAAAAGTGCAGCCAAGCTAGAGGAGTCTTCTCTCTCCAAGTTACATTGTACCTGACAACCAAGCTGCAATGTTTGGGTCTCCTCATCTGTTCCTGCTGACAGACCCTCACAGTAAGGACTAAGCTTTCCCTGGAAAACTTGGGCTAAAGTAAAACCTGTTTGTGTTTGCTCATGAAATAAATGTGAGTTCAAACTCAAGTTACATCTTCACACAATCCTCCAACAAATCCAGACAGATTTAAATCTAATTTGATTAGATTAATTTTGAACTGTAATTTCTGGTCCCCGTTCCTGACTTGTGAAAAGGTATATATGAACAAATCTGCCAGATTTTTTGTGTTCTGTCAGAAATTAAGTTTTACTTTCAAGGTTAATACTTTGAGCATTACTGGCAATAGGATACAGTTCCTTATCATACTAAAGAATTCTCCTAACTGCATAAAATTTATTTTGTAAAAATGTTATTTTAGCTTCCCTGCATTATGAGTAATATTACCTTTAAAAATATCATTTGAGCTGATACTATTATATCCGTACCTTGTAAAAGCAATATTTAAAAAGTTTTATGATATAAACTCAGTACACTGTAAATAAACCCTGTAGGGTAGATTATTCTATTGAAAGTACTCAGAAACCTGAGTTCAACATGCATAAAAAGATGACCACTTCTAATTTTAAAAATTATCTTTGTGTTTCAGAACAAACACCACATTACATCACAGTTAAGACTTTTTGAGGTGAGGTCCATGAAAAATAATCTGCTTAAAACCAAACACAGTCCAAAATTTACTGGCATCAGTAAATCGATGAAAGAAAATGTACTGATACACACTATTCTGACAATGGCATGGGGTGTTTTCAGACTCCTTTAAAATATGAAAACCAGTGATTGGAAAATTTAATCATATAATTATATGTATTTAATCACTTTATGTAACAGAATGACAGAACTTTACTGAACATTATTAGAGCTTTTAATTTTAAATTGCATATTGAATGGAGTAATTTTGACCTTTCGCCAAAGATAAAATTATCCATAAAAGCAAAAGAGTAAGATCTTCAGGTACTGCAATTTGTGATAGATACTACAAGGTCAGCAGAGCTTTGAAAGTTTATCACTCCTCTCTACTCAATTAATTCAAGACATCTGTTTGGATTCTGTATGTGTCAAGGGACCTAGTGTAAATGAAATAATAACTCTACAGATATAATATTTTTATTGTTGTTCTAAACACTGAAGTTACTCCTGAGTTTTGTATTATAAACACATTATCTGATGTTCTTAAATTCTGTCTATAGGGTAAACAAATTATAAGCTAAACTTTTTAATGTATTATATTTTGCATATATCAGTTCACTAAAAACTGCAAAAAACTTTTAGTATTTCATTTTAAAGCAGCCTACTGGGATGGCCAATAGACAATTTTTTATTTCTTGTGGTTTTCTGTTTGTTACAGAAAAGCTCTCTCAGGACTTGTTTTTGTGGGGGTTCAATATCATTCAGTAAATGCAGTTAGTAGAGGTAATAGTGCTATAGCACTATAGACATTATTAGCCATAAGAAGTCATTACATTGGTGATCCAGTTTGTACAACACACACATTAATCCTTTGGGATTTACAGCTCAGTACAGAAGAAGACCAGTTTTTCATTGATCAGCAAATTTAAGAGCATGTAACACACAAACATGAGAAATGTGCTCTGTGTCTTCTCAGTGGAGATGCATCCAATTTGACTTAGTCTTGCTACCCAGAGAAGGACGTAACATAACATGTTCTATTTGTGCGTAATTTTGGAGTGACTTCTAGTCTTTGTGATGGTACCAGGTCTCTCGAAAGTTTTCTTAATTAATTCACACTGTAGGCATAAAATAGCCACAGCACAGTTTTCACTAAATGATCTAAATTCCATGCCTAATCCATAGTATTAAAACCTATTCCATTCCCTGTAATTTCCAAACTCTGAAGTTTAGACCGTAACCCTGAATGATGGTTGCAGTTTTTGCAAATCCAGATGATTTTCCTGATGGACTGTCCAGCCAAAGATTACACATTCCTGCCTTTCATAGTTTAGAAGAAACAATTTATTAGATAAACTCATAGGTGCTATTTTGTTTATAAGTTTTCATAAACTGAAGATGTCTGCATATTCCCTTTGTCCACTTTTCTTCAAGATTATAGTTCTTTAACCATATCTGTGTTTCTAATGAGGCATGCTTCACTAAAAAGACTAAAAATCATGTTCAGTCTATGCAATTAGAGAGTTAACTTAAGTTCTACTTGATTGTTATTTTATGTATGGAAAATTTGACAAAATGGCTACCTATAAATGCTTAGTTAGGGAGATGATACCTGTTTATACATGTACCTGCTCATGGTATTTCTATATTTAGTCCTATGAAGTCTTTCATTAATACTAACCAAAATTAATCAGTTAAAAAATGAATAGCTATGTCACACTGGAGACCATAATGAATTTCACAGCTAAGCACCATTTCTGTATTTCAAAGAAAGGTCAAAACTACATATTGTATTCTCAAACAGACTGCAATCTCATTTATGTATAATGAGCCTCAAAAGGTTATGACTTTACATTCGTTATGCTGTCATTACAATCTGTATATTCTTCCTCTAGGTCCCAAGACCTATACATTCTCCTAATGGAGTCAGTATACATTTATTAGTTAGAGAATAATTTAAATTCCTATTGCATTTAATAAGTAGTATAAACTGTAGATGTTAACTCACTGTCTTCTTCCTCTTGGTCACATTTGTCTGTAGTGTACAAGCAGCATGCACAAGCATGCTGTTCACATGAGAAGAAAGCATTCCCAGATTCAGAAACCATCAACAGGAAATTATGAGATGAGGGTGTACCCTTGTGCTGCTATTCATTCATCACCTTTGTCACCTAGAAAATATTCAACGGCAAATTCAGCTTTATTTCTAGTTCTAAACAGAACTTCTGTCATAGTTCAGACACAAGCTGCACTTGTAATGTCTTTACCTTTCAAATTTCCTGCTCCTGGAAAATGTACATTTTGTGATCCAGATGAAATTTGTAATTTGTGAGGCACCCTATCCTCTCTGTAGCGCTGTGCTATCAGAGATTTCTTGTTGCAACTTTCTCTGAGTGCTAAGATAGGCTGTGTTGCCCAGCCTAGGTACCTCAGCTACATCTTCAGCGTTAGCTGCCTCTCACACGAGACAGACCTTGCAGGCTGTTCCAGGATGTTTTCCCACTGTCTGACTGAATCCTGCATTACAATGCAAGCTCTGTACAATTAGGATAGCTCTTTTCACACATACTGTTTTTCACCCTGCTAAATCAATTACCCGCATGCTGGCCAGTCAGACCTTAAGTAGATGTTCACTAAAATAAATGCTAGATTCCAATTCTTAATATTTTCTGCCCTGTTAATATCATAAAGTCACAGGACACTTTCCTATCTTGAACAGCTGATTAGTTTTCAAATTACTTTTCCTAATACTTTTTTACTTTAGCTCTTCATCATCAAACAGAGTAATATAAAAAAGATAAATCAATGTAAATATACTTTAGTTGCATCATATACTGCATTGTATAGGTGTATCTTAGTAGAAAAACAAGAATAAAAATTGTATTTTGAAGACATTACTCTGTTCACAGACAATTGTGAGGAAAGAGATTAAAAGCTATACAATTATTCACTTGTGTGAAATATTTGCACAGCCCTATTAAATGTCTACAAGAAATATTTCTTGTTTTGTACTTAGCAATTTCACATAATGGATGTTAGAGTTGATGGACAGACAAGGAGAAAAATCTAGCAAGCAAAATATATTTTGAAAAATACAGGGAAATGAAATGTAGTCTTGTTTTGTGTAGCAACGTGTTTCTTAAAACACAGACTTAGTTTCAGGGAGCATATATTTATTTTTTCCCTTATCTGTAGTGGAAATCACAATCCTGAAATAGGTACGAAGCTTTTTCTGTGGTATTCACGGGGATTGCAAGATGCTTAAAAATAACTGCTACAGTAACTAGTCTGCAGGGTAGTCACATTTCCAGGAGGGAAATGGAAACCTAAGTCCATCCTATCCTAGGCACATTGATATTTAATTCTAGTGTCTTAATTTTCAGCAAGGATTCAAAGAGCTAAATGTTTGCCCCCGAGCTGGTTCTAACACATATACTCACTCAAAAAACAGCTGAGGAGCTTCCTACAAATTAATCCAATGATCACACCTGTTGAGATGGAGTGAGAAAAAACAAGCCCAGATTTAAGATTTAGCTCCCTGCCTAATCTTGAGGAGGCTTGAAATTTATATTTTGTATCTGCCAGCATATCAGATCCTTACCAGTACATGATAGTGTCAGTATTCTGGAATGGACCTCTGGTGGACTTCTCATCATTAACAACAAAATACCAACAGAAGCCAGAAGTAGAGATTGGTTGAATCCCCCAGGCTTCAGCGTATTTAGTATTCACAGCTTCCTTCTGCAAAATCCTCAAGCACTAAGAACTTTTCTAGTAGACATTAGGGCATAGAAACATTTTAGATGTCAGCCTGGTGGGGACACTGGTGAATCCAACACCTCTCTGATGCTGAGGCTGTGATATGGACCCACGTGGGCACTTCAGTACCATCAGGAGCAGCTTACTCTCATCTGCTCTCCAACAGCCTCCTCTGGCATTGAAAAGCCACCTCCAATCAAACGGCCTTGGTGATGCATATCCAAGCAATGCACAACTGGGGATGGCTTTGGGACTTAAACAAACCTGACACGCAGTTTACATGCACTGACCCTGTCATGAAATTGTAGCCTGATTTGGTACCATTTTTGGTGTCTCCTGTGAAGCATCTCTAAACATGAAAATCCACTAAATTTTGATATTTTAAAGGGACATAAACAACTGGCTTTGGAATTCAGACTGGTGCTATGGTTAAAGCAAGACTCAGGGTGTAAAAATAAAGACTTTGAATAATTTCTCTAGAGAGGTAAAAGTACAGTAATTGCTAGTAAAAAGAAGCAGAGGAATGCATATAAAGACAGAGCTTAACGGGTAAACATTTTCAGATTTTGATCCTGTTTTACAGCTAGGACCATGGTGTTTTTCCATATGGGAAATACATTGCAGTCTATTTTTTGAATAAAAGATGCGTGAAGCAGACTAGTAATAAAGCTGCCAGTATTATTTCTGCAGGTGAATCTTGAGACTGCAGGCTTTCTACAGCGATGTTTGCTCATTTTTTTTTATTCCACAGACAAAGCAAGGCTGTGCTAAATAAGGTATAATTACGTGAAAAATTAAGATGTATCAGAACACTCTGACATACACTTACTACAAAATGTGAATATTATCAGAAAATTACTACCTCACTAAAGAAAACCTCTATGGATTATGAGCACGAGTTCTTATTTTACTGGCAAAGATTTTTTAGCACTCTCGCTACTTTTAAACCTCATGTTTATTACAAAACATAGTCGCTGGGTTAATATAAGGGATTACAGTAATCAGTTATATTTAAATGGCGTGTTAGTTTTCTAAGTAGCAGTTTATCATGAATTACTTCTAGAAAATGTAATTTAAATGAGTAATCTCTTTCTCTTACATCAAAAAGAAATTCAGACTAATTCCATTTTTGCCTTTTTTTTTTGCAATTATTTTCATGACAAAAATCTCAGACCTTGACACCCAAAATAAAAAGACAGCATTTATCAATTAGATCTCCATGTACATTATTTAGTACTTGAATTTTAAAAAATGTCCAAAAGTAGTAGTTGTATGTCCTATATCTCTTCCAAGATTAATGACATGGACAAATATGTCAGACTATAGACTGACCAGTACAAGGTTACTTGGAAATATTATTAACTCTTCTCCCTGAGGTTATCCTTCCCTCTGTGGCCTCATTGAACTGTTCTTTTCCAAAACACTCCAGCTTATTTCTTAATAATACTCTCTTGTACTTAGAGTGAAATCATGACACACTTATGCCAGTAGCAATTTTTTTCAGATAAACCAAGTTAAATTCAGACATTTGGGCAACTACCATGATTTTTGTTTCACTGTTTATCTTGAAATCTGTGTATCTGAATTCTCAAACCATTTTTCATTTTTCAAGCAACTTAATTCATACCACACTACATAACTTATCACCTGGCTTCCTTGCTGCAGAACAACCAATTTTTCATAGTTAGCAACAGCCTTGTACTTAGCTGGCATATACAGTGCTGTATTGTGTCTGGACAGCCAATGCTGTCTCAGTTAAGAAACAGGAAAAAGGTCTTCACAGCTACTACATCCATCAGGTTTTTCTATTGATTTCAAATTGTTCTCTTTTAATTAAGTACGTTTGTATCTTGACATGAATGTGTATCATTGTCTCATATTCACTGCATCGCTCTACTTTTTATACAGCATTTGACAAAATCATTGCTGTGTGTGTTGTAGGGTTGCTCTTCCTCAAGCCAATCTGCCACCCAATTCTAACTTTCCCCTGTCGTCCTCAATAGCATTATGTGCTAGTGTAAAGGAAATGAAAGAAACTGCTGTTCATCATCAGAGTCCTGCGAAATCTCTACCTGAGAAATCTAGTTAGGGACTTCTATTTTTAAGCTCTCTTTTAGAATGAATGAATGATACAAAAGTTGCTGCCAGCAGTGTAAAGGCAGACAATAAAACAATCCACAGGAAGGCCTCTGAAGAGAAAGAGTGAGTTTGGGTCATGTACAGCATTAGACAAGATAGAGGGCAGGGGATAGTTGGATTGCAAGAATCACTCTCACATGAAAACAGCATAATTACAGGGCCAAATTTCTTAGATGCCCAAACTCAGCTATGTCTGAAAGTCTAGAGTAGATGCAAAGATTACTAAGGTATTTTTGGAGTCTAAGAGGTATTATGAGTTCTAATGATAGATGTAGCCATTGGATGGTGCTGAAAACTTTCAACTGTAAGCACAGAAAGCTAGAATTACCTTTCCTTCTGGTAAAGACTGGTGAATGTCAGCTTGAGGCTTCTGACATTCTATCTAATGCTATTTCCTTTCTAAAAGTAACTTTTTCTAAAAATCATTTATTTTAGACTGTCACATCTAAATACGAAGAAACTACACTTGCTTTACCTGTTCTGGTATTACCCTATGCTGTAGCATTTGCCATGTTCTAGAAGAAAATAGGAAACTTGAATCAATACCTTCTCTTGTTACTGATTCTTTAGTATTTTGTTGCTTACTGTGAGACACAGGAGGAGTATGAAAAATTAAATCTTTCTTTGTTTTTAATGAAGTGCTATTTGATGCTAAATGCTGTCATGTTGTTGCAGTATCACTCATAGTAATATTTTTATATTTGATTAACTAAACGAGGTAAATGTAGAAGAATGTAATTAAAATGCTATTCTCAACATGTAAAATAATTTAAGAGGATAGTTGAGTGATGGATCAGTTCACATACTTTACAGGAAACATGAACAAAACCAGCATTACTCTCCCACTCGAATAGTAAGTCATCTGATTTAAACATGGAACCCTTTCTAGCTGTTGGAAGTACAGTACTGCTTTCTTTTGGCAGCATTGTAAGATAATAGTGTATTTAAACCAAGCTAAAACTGGTTTTTGCTTGGTTTAAGACAGTATTTCAATCAATTCAAATGACACTGAGCTGAAATTCTCAACTTAGTGTTTACTGAGACCTCCTTTTTCAGCTTGAGGGGCCCTGTCTCTCTTTCAAGCAAAGAAATCCACTCTGCTTTGAAACACGGAAAGTGTGTAATCACCCTAATGCCCTGACACTTGCTTACTACTCCATTGAGCATTATGACTCTTGGGCCTCAAATCCTTCGAGACATGATGGGGGTTTCTCTTTTTCTTTCCAGTTAACCAGCTAGACTCTACTGTAGATTAAAACAGTTGAGTGCACATCCAACAACTAGAGCGAGATCAGTTCTTTGGAAGATCTATTCTCTCAGCCTGACTTACAGATGTTCAAGAACTCCGTTTTACTGATCATTAGGTAGTCATAAAATCCATGGTAAACAGAATTGTTACATTAGTGCCAAACAAAGGACATAGAAGTGTAAGAGATTTTTTTCATTTGCCTGTCAATTCACCTGAGGAAATAATTCTGATGACCAGGAGCTGGCAATGTTACACCCAGCAGGCAATCTCAGATCTACATACAGTCTTGGAAATGCATGTAAAAAAGTGATTTGCCCACCATAGGGGTCCACTCTTTGTTATAAAATAAAATAACATGTAATGGACTAGATTTTTTTAATTTATGTTCTTTTCCAAGAAGATGGTTCTTTATATTCTTACAGTCTCTTCCAAGTTTGTAGAAAACCCTAAAGCTGCCAGCATACATACAAAGAAGTTGCTACCTCTGATTTCTTATCTAGGTGTTGTCTTAAAACAAGCCCTGAAGTGGGCAGCAGTCTCAGGCAACAACTCAGCATTACAAAAGGATACCAGTTAATACATGTAGGAATATCTGGGGGTTTTAAATATGCATGTGTATATATATATACGTATTTTTTTATATATATTATATATACATATATGTATGTATTACAAATATATCTAATGTATTTTGTGTGGATAGATGGATACTTATATATATTTATCCATCTCTCCATACAAAATACATTACATATATTTGCAAGTCTTACAAGAAGTGGCTGTGGGAGCTAGGGCTGTTTAGCCTGGAGAAGAGGAGGTTCAGGAGGAATCTTGTCACTCTCCACAACTGCATGAAAGGAGGTTGTAGCCAGGTGGGGGTTGTTCTCTTCTCCCAAGTAACAAGCAACAGGACAAGAGGAAATGGCTTCAGGTTTCACCAGGGGAGGTTCAGATGGGACATTGGAACAAATTTCTTCACAAGAAAGATTATCAAGCAATGAAACAAGCTGCCCAGGGCAGTGGCTGAGTCACCATCCTTGGAGGTATTTAAAAGAAGTGTAGATGTGGCACTTAGGGACATGGTTTAGTGGTGAACATGGCAGTGTTTAATGGCTGGAGTCAATGATCTTAAACATCTTTTCCAACCTACATGTTTCTGTGATTCTATATACTTACACATATATCAATATCTATACATACATATTTTTATATGTATATACATATATAGTCATATTTATATTATTTATATTTATATTTATTTTTATTTTTATTTTTATTTATTTTAAAAATACACTATTTAAACATTCTCTTTAATAGAAAAATTTGCTACTTCCCCAGGAAGCAAAAATTTTTCTATCCTACTGACAGGAAATGTAGACCAGCATAGGAGGTGACCTATATGAACAGGTAGGAATAGAAGGATAACCTACATAGCCAGTATCCGCATTTTGTTGTGAACTGGCAATGTCACCATTACCAACTTGTTACCTCACCCTTTTTTTCTTGACTTTTCCTATTTTCCATGCTTTACTTGAGAGTTCTCTATTGCACCCCCTCATTTTCCTTCCCACTTTTTTCCCCTCTTTGAACATTTTTGTCTGTTTTCTCTTTGACTTCAGGTTACTTTAAAGGATTCAAAACAGTAGCAGTGAACTTTCAACCACTGTCATTCAAATAAGATCAGAATGATGTCAAAGGAGCTCACACCTCCCTACCAGTGTGTGTTTATAGAAAATGACTAGACTTCTGGCTTCTCAAAATGTAAATGCTCATTATAGAGAGAGAAATATGTCACAAAAAGGAGATACTAAAGAAAGCAAGAGGTTTTACTCTCCCCTCCTTATTTCTTATGCAGTTCACAGAGGGTGCCACATTTCATTTCACTTTAAAACCTGCTCAGGCTTTGGTCTGAAAAGATCTGGAATATTAAATCTGTGTCCTGTCCTCTTTGGGTCATCCAGGAAAGATCTGCGATTTTCACATGTATTATGTGTGAAATAACTAAGGCATACTGAGCACTGTATATAAAGCCAATATTAGTGTCAAAATAAGAAAATAAACAAAAGAAAAGAAGGACCTTGAGAAACAAACCATAAAAACAGTGTACCTATATAATCTTTCTGTTCATTCATACATTGTATTAAGGGATGAAAGAGAAAAAAATCACATTTTTTCTGTTTAAAAGGATGATGAAGTTATTAATATAAAGAGGTTTCTAAAGAGTCAAAGGAGCATAATGTAGCTTCTTCTTACTTCAGTAATCAAATAATTCCAAGGCACCTGAGAGCCTCATATCCTACCCTAAATGGTATGTTGATTTAAGGTATCGTCACCATCAGATTTTGAATTTATTAACAACCTCATTTTCAGGCAACTGTGAAATTTTTAAAGAAATGCCAATAAAGAAATTAAAATCTTTCCTTATCAGGATATGAGAATGTTCCTTTGTCCTCTCAGAGGTTTTTATTGCCTTTTCCACAGCTTGACCTCACATTGCTCTTTTCCTCACAAATTTATCTTCTCATGTAGAAACTATAAAACATAGCAATATTAGTAACATTACCCCAAGGAATAATATATATTTACTTAATTTGCATGTAACAGAATGTGAATATTCAGTCACACCACTTACTTAATTGAATAATGAATCATTTATTCATTCACAAACACAACATTGAGTGAATCATGGCTGGACCTCTTTTTGCAGCATAGGAACACAGTATTTTTTAGTTATTGAAAATGTCTTTATTTTTGGGGAGGAGTGGGGGTTAAGGTTGGAAGGGACCACTAGAGGTCACCTAGTCCAACCTGCCTGCTCAAGCAGGGTGCCCTAGAGTGTGTTACTAGGATTGTGTCCAGATGGCTTCTGAGTATCTCCAGTGAGGGAGACTCCACAGCTTCTCTGGGCAACCTGTTCCAGTGCACATTCACCCTCACGATAAAGTTCTTCCTCATGTTCAGGTGGAACTTGCTGTGCATCAGCTTCTGCCCCTTGCCTCTTGTCTTGCTGGGCAGTGCTGGGCAGAGCTTTGATCTATCCTCCTGACACCCTGCCTTCATTGACAGACATGGATGAGCTCCCCTCTCAGACTTCTCCAGGCTGAACAGGCCCAGTTCCCTCAGCCTTTCCTTGGGAGTGAAGTGCTCCAGACCCCTGCTCACCTCTGTAGCCCTTTGCTGGACCTGCTCCAGAACCTCCATTCCCTCTTGTCCTGAGGAGCCCAGAACTGGACACAGCACTCCAGATGTGCCTCACCAGGGCTGAGGAGACCTGCTGGCAATGCTCTTCCCAATGCACCCCAGAATACCATGGACTTCTTGGCCCCAAGGACACTGCTGGCTCATGACAGCCTGTTGTCCTACAGGACCTCCAGGTCCTTCTCCACAGAGCTGCTTCCCAATAGGTCAGCCCTCAGCCTGTACTGGTGCATGGGGTTATTCCTGCCCAGGTGCAGGACCCTGTTACAACTTAAAAAGACAGAACTGCAGCTCTGCTTTAATAATTATAGAATAGCATGTAGACCACTTCTGATCCATTTATGGTGTAAGTATCACTTACCCATCATTCAGCCCAAACTATTAAAATAACAGTTTGTTGTTGACCTGAAAAGCTCTAGAGCATTTTCTGGTAGGATCTTGAAGGATGAAAACAAAGGAAGACTAAAATAAAATGAAGTAGCCAAAATAGCAAATGCTCTTGCCTACTGATATGAAGTCCACACTTTCACTGGACTCTTAGGAAATGATAACTAGTAAAGCAGAATTCGTAGAAATTTAATGAATAAGTAACACAGAAGACTGAGGAACAAAGATAAGGAGAACTTTCCAACAAAGCACTCCAGGTAATTTTCTTGTAAACTACATTTTCAAAGTTCCAAATAGTTGCCAGCACTTTTTGTCGTTGTCTAAGTATGAGATACGTGTGGAGATAACACTGTTTAATTCAGCACAGAAAAAAGTCATCAATTTGTTCAGTTGACATCCCTGAAAAAACTCAGAGTTAACTGATTACATATGTCATCTTGCCTCGAGTTTCCTAGTAGGAAACTACAAGAGAAGGAACAATCTCTTTGTAATACACAGTTTTTTGTGTGTGTATGAATCATAGCATAAGTCTGAACAATACCACCAGCTGGTGCAAACGTATGGACAATGGCAGGGAGCACTACATTGTTCAGGTTTAGGATTCAGGAAAAAAGATTGATGCTGCTTTCATTTTCTCTTTGTCCCCATTTTTCAGATATTTCACAGAACTATGTTCATGCTTTTACAAAACTAATTCCAAGATGTTCAGGAATTCCATTAATGATTTAATTTAGCATCTTAAAATGAGCACAAATGTTGACAATATATTGAATCTTAAAACTTCTCAAGCATTTCCTTATGTATAGTATTTAACTAGCTGTTTTACAGTTTCTGTGTTGTTTCTGATCCTCATCTCTCTTGAGAGCATATTTACCTAAGAGAGTTTATTCAGCTTGCCAGCTATTTTAAAAATTATTAATTTCATCTACTCTTCATTAATCCATTTAACTATTTTCTCCTTGTATTTCTATCTCTCCCTGCAATCCATTTATAAGAGCTTTTATCCCTATACTGCCAACTGGGAATACCTTTAATGAGTTGAAAGCTGTAGTAAGAGGTTTCCTGTTTTGTATCAATGCCTGTGAGAATGCTCTTTGTTTGATGAGTACAAGGACAGACCTATAGGACAGTGACCTGAATCTGTGGCACTAAACTTTCAGGGCTTACCACTGGATTTTACAAAATCCAGTACCACTTATTAGGCTTGAATGATGCTGCAGCTTTTGCCCTGAGAAATATGGAGTTGATACACAGGATTTTAATCAATAAAAATCAGACATACATTCTCCACATATTCTTAAGCAGGACACTTTAACTCAGTAACCATCAGGAGTTACCACTGGATTTCCTAATGGTAGGATGTACTAGCCTGGTAGTGCAGCACCATAAAATGAAATTAAAGAGAATTTATTTGAGAGGAACAACCTGCATAAGGGAATTCAGCATTCTTTCTTACTAACTCTAATGATTTGTTCTACATGACCTTTGCCTTCTGTTACTTATTTTCTCTTTCACATGCCTTTCTCCATCACCAAGTTTTCTGCACCCTGAAATAACAGTCTAAATGAATCTCAGAGTTTTAGAATTATATAAAAAAATTTACCTAAGGAGGGCATTTCTCTTTGCTTTTTAAATTATGGGAAATAATTTTCTTGCAGCAGAATAATATTGATTTTCTAGTCATCTCTACCTCTCCATGGAGTAATTTGATAGCTCAGAGTCAAACTACAGCAGAGTCAAAAGCATCTCTGCTCTGATGGCACCAGTTTTACATCTGAATTCTTATCAGTCATCCTAAGAGCCATCCTGCAATTATCTTATAGAGAATAACCAATTAATACTAATGAAATACTAATG
This sequence comes from Entomyzon cyanotis, assembly GCA_024500445.1. Taxonomy (NCBI): domain Eukaryota; kingdom Metazoa; phylum Chordata; class Aves; order Passeriformes; family Meliphagidae; genus Entomyzon; species Entomyzon cyanotis. The sequence continues at coordinate 8,052,191 of JAKEPQ010001027.1, read as the reverse complement.
AAAATCACTTATGTTACACTTGAAGACAGAGGAAACACCCCTGTGGATGGCAAAGAAAATGCCAGCGGGTCAATGAAATCTAGTAATCCCTATTTTAAATATTATCAGAGGAAAATCAATCTAACACCAGTTAAATATTACAAATGAGGGTTGGGGTTTTTTTAAGCATTATTTTTGTCTTTAACATGAACAGTTATTATGATAATAAACCTACTATATACAGTTCATTTGCACTGATATCTTAATAATGTAATGGGAAAATAATTATGATCTTCTGTTACTTCTTTTATGAAAAAATAAGTTTGTTAAACAATTTTTGCAAGGTGTGTGCAATAGTAAAAATTTATGACTAGATACATCATATAAATTCCTCAGGACTCTAAATGAAAATTAAAACAGTGATAGGAAAATAACATTTTAAAAAAAATACCATTTCCCTTCTCCTTTCGGAGCACAGACTATTCAAAAGCAGAAAAAGACCATTTTCAGTAATTACACTAGAATATGTATTGTGTGTACTATGACCTACTCTTTGCACTAAAGAAATCAATAATATTAAAAAGCAGCATAAATCTCATTATTGATTATTTTATATTTCTTTAATGGCTCTTTAAAATGCATGGTGAAGTTTTTCTTCAAATCACATTCAGCATAGTTTGGTCATGAGATTCCCTCTTAGTTTTATCTGAGACATGTGGTCAGTATTTCACCAATACTGCAAGTTATAAATTGAGGCAAACAGGGATGCTTAGAGATTTAACCTCACTGCTATTAGAATGCATTCTTTATCGTGAATGGTAGCAGTTACATTCTTTCTAGAGGGATGAGCCTGAACGTTTTATGCCTGACCTAATTAAGTAGTATTCCATTAAATGAATCTTAAAAAAAAAAGAAACCATTTTTGTAAATTTGCTGCTCATGTTGGAAATCTCAAGAGTTCTCATTAACAGAAAATTACATTCATGTGATCAAGAAAGCTTTTGTCATCCTGCAGATGAAATAAGCCTGTGTGGAGTCATGAACTAAATTGAAACGATTTGAAAAAGCAGCTAAAACAAAAAGAGGCTTTCTTCTGATGCTCTTACTAACAGGAAAAAGGAATAGCACTAAGAAAACCGATTATTCATGTGAATGGATAGTTTCTATGAAAAAAATGCAGCTAACAAGAAAGTCCAGACTTGGTATTGAATGTGTCCATAGGTGCCTGAAGCACAACTAGTCCCCGTGCTGCAGGGTCTTCGTTTGACACACAGGCAAATAGCTCTTACAGCAGTCACTTGAATGCTACCAGATGCAGCAAAGTCCTCTTAATTTGTGCACAAATGGTAGCCTAGAGTTTTTTCTATTATTAAAAGCAGGTTGGCACATTATGAGTTGCTGTAGAGTCCAGTTGGTTTCCAGAAATGCTTAGAAGTTAACTTAGTATTAGTAAAATATAATATACAAATATATATAATTGTCTGTATTTTTGTTTATGTATATATGGTTGAAAATATGTGGTTTTTAATATATACACATTGTTTATCTATAAAAAAGAGATGAGACAGACTTCTGCAGAATGGTAACTCATTCTCCATATTTATGGTTGGCATATAAAGCTGTAACTGTGTCTACTTGATCAAGGCCATTGAGAAAGTCATTAAGGCTGTTAACTGCTGGTGAGGTCTGCTACACACACATTTCAAGTTAAAAGAAGGGCAGAGAGAGGGAGAGGAGAGGGGTTTGTGGCTTGTTGGTTTTAATTTTGTGATATTTTAAGAGCATAAATCCTTCCAACTGTATCACAAGCTATTCCTTGACAGCAAAAGGTAGTTTTCAATGGTACATCAAACCTCAAACTGCTGTCTTCTCAAAAAGTCATAATCTTATATAACGAAGAAACAGCAATCAATTCACTTCCCATCACCTTAAGTGCACAAGGAATAAATTAGTTCCTGTCTCCCTTATGAGTACTTGCTGGAAAATATGTCCAGTACATCCTGAATCAGTGGTAGAACTGCTACCTTCCCAGCAGTCTTTGCACCAATTTATTCTCCCACAATCTGTTAAAAATTAAGCATTCCTTCAGTATGTCTATTTTACTGATATTGTTAAACCTGTGCTTCTTCCTGAAAGCTGCATATTGGCATCAGCCACTGAATTACTTTACTTTTCCTTATCATTCTGTGCATTTTTTCTTCTAAGAGATTCAAGACAAATCCTTTCGTAAATTTGAAGGAAAAGTATCTATAGTCTTTACTTGATAAGGACTATGGAGTCAAACATCATATTTGATTAATCTTAATACTTCCAAAACTGGAAGCACTCTGGCATGCCCATTGTGTTTAACATCCTTGTTTAAATTACGGATTTGTAAATATTTCATTATTGCTTACAGTTACTTCTAATGACAAAAAGTGTCCCACGGTTGCAAGGAGCACTAGTTCAGGAGCTGGGACTCCTCTCTGGCTCCATGCTCAGCAAAGGTCTTTGCTCAGCCAGGACATGGAGTTCTCACTGCTGCTTGCTCCTAAAATACAAAAACAATGGCCTATCTACTTCACATAAAATATGCAGCTGCTCTAACAGATGGTGACCTAGTAAAAAGGTTACAAGAAAAAATCCAAAGTAATGATGTTGGTTGCAAAATATACGACTCACATCAAGAGGTGGAACTGCTTTGCAAAGGTAGTCTGAGTTTCTGAGTGGCTACCAATAGTCAGAAATACCTGCAGAAGTCAAGGCAAATGGCTCTTAAGGTTTTTAAGTACAGCAAAATTAGTATCTGTACATTTAATAAATTTATTCTTAAGTAACATCAGTGCTAGCCTAGTCTAATCTGGACAGTAATGTAGACCATTTACATTCATCTAACAAGGATGTCACTAAGTACAATTTTTCATCCCCAAAGACAGGGAATATTATCTATGTATGCCTTGTGATGCCAGCAACTACCAACAATAGAATTAAGTTGACTTAATGAATTTTTGGTGCTATCTGTATGTTTGGTTTTTGTGATGTCTTCTATTTCACATGCTGCATTGAAAACAGGTGGAGAAAAGTGTTATGCCCTACTTCCTAGGCCTGTTCTGCTTGTCCCCTAAGGCTAACTCGTTGGCACAAAGGAGTTAAACTTTTCTTAAGACAGGATTCCAGCTATTCCAACATGCAACAGTTTCCTGGTAGTTACTCTCAGGTGTTGCTTCCTGGCATAATTCCCCTTTCTGTTTATGTAGAACAGGACTTTTTTTCTTTTTGCAGAATGGGGCTTGCTTTTTTCTTTTTGCATGTTCTGGAGCTTATTTCAATGTTGAATGAGTAAGCTCCTCCATTCAGAGGAACTAAATGTTTACTTCAGACAATATTCCTGAAGTCACTTGGTGAACACCTCTGTAAATAAGAATTGTGCATGCATTGTGTACAGCCTCGTTTGGTATGGGTTATGGGTACCAAAAGCAGAGAAAAAAAAAAATTGATACAGACCAGGGCAGCTCAGGTCTAGCAAGGTGATACCAGCTTTGGAATCCTGTCAGAATATGGTTTCTGGACAAGCCAAACTGGACACAACTTGTGTGGTAGTTGCTGAACCGAAGCCAGTTTTGGCTTGCCTGCCATGCCCTGCCACACCTGTGGCTCCAGAGTGTGTCCCTAGGTCAGGCAGACCCAGCTGCAGCACCTGAAGTGGCTCCATGTACTTGCACAGTGTGCACACTGAGCAGTCCTGGGAGAGATAATCACAGGTGGCACACCAAGCTTCAGCAGTGGAGGTAAATTCTTGCTCAGTCTGGGAAAGAGCTTCTTCCAGTCTGGGTTTTTTTTTATCCATTACAGATAATGGAGTGTTGACTTGATTTTAATGCTTTCAAATTTTTTATTTACCCTTACTGGAAGCACTATAAATATTATTATGTTGTACAATGTTTAGCAAACTTGAATGTGCAAACCCTGCCAGTTCCAAAATGAGATCATTAGTGCACAATAACCATTAAGAACTTACCCCAAAAAGTTTCCATAAAAGATAATTTAATGATGCAGGCATCTGTGACCTTTGAAAAATAGGTTTATCTTTGGAAATAATACTGTACTACTTATTGTCTCTGTGCCACCGAGAAGCACTTTAGACAAATGTTCTCTACTATTTTTCTTTCTTTAGATTGAATTGGGCTTTACAGGAACATTTATTTTTTAAGACTGATATGATACTCCAAAATGCCTTATGATTTGCTTATGCTACATTTAAGTTCCTAGTGAGTACTCATGTTTTAGCTTTTAAAAAACATCTTCTTCACCTGCATTAAGAAGATTTGGTATTTGTTTTACATATGAAAATACTTGGCTACCTCACCTTCACACCTATGTTTCTTAAAGACAGATTTACAGTATCTATGTTGTGGTTTGTTTATTTTGAGAGACAAGATGTTTGATCTTTAAATGGGGGTTGACTGTAGTTACTGAAAGCTCTGAATGGGCACTATGGAAAAAACTATGTCCCATGTGTTTAAAAACTCTTATCACATTTCATATGCCTAGTTTAGATTAATATTCAGTTCATCCTCTTTTCACTGTCATTCATTCTTCCTTTGTTAAAGATGTGATGATTTCATTCCTTATTCTTCCAACTTGTTTTTTTAAATAATCTTATCACTTTAGCATCAATGAAAAACATGTATTTCTTGTCTTGTGCACTAATTTGAATTCAGCTTTTTATCTATTTATTCATGCTTTCCTTTTCTTCAGAAAAGGCCATCAAATATATTTTAAAAAATTATATAAATTACACATTTCTATTGTTATAAACTTACATGTATTAGTGAACAGTAGTAATTAACATGTAGCTACTCTAGCCATTAAAACTTTTTCATAGTATTAAACGTCCAGGTGCTAAAGAAATCAATGTGGAAACTCATATTAATGAGCTAGAATTTCACTGTTAACTTGTTCTAAAAGAAAAATGCCAGGCTCCTGTACAGTGCAGCATCCAAAGATCAATATGCCAAGCCACTGGAAGAAAAACTCATTGCAATTTTAAATGAAGCAAGGTTGAGACAATGGGTTTGATAGAACAAACCAGATTTCTCACACTTTCTCTCAAAAGTGAGCTCAGTGTTTATGAAGACTGAATTGTACTGGTTCAAAATGCCTGCAGGCTTTCCTGGTCAGCCTTGTCAAGACCAGACTTACAGGTTTCATTGGTCTCTTTAGGTCAGAGCCATAATGTAAAGCTGAGAAGGAAATGAAACTAAACATGAACCCTCTTACAAATTCCCTTGGAACATCTGCAGAAATTGCCAATAGGCTACTAAGCCATTGTCTCACCACAGATGCCCTGTCTTCTTCCTCAGCCATGGCTCAACATCTAGATCTTGACTGGACCACCAGAGTAAATGGCAATGGTCCTGTGCACTGCCTACTTGAGATGTGGTTGGACAGAATTAGCATGGAATTAAGAAAAATAAATCTAGTTCTTACAAGTTTCTTCAAAACACTTTCTCCCACAAGAATCATTAATGTGTAACCATGTAGACACTGTCTCAATAAATTGTGAGAGCTAATTTATAGCCTTAAAATAAAAAATTATAAAAATATGCTTTTGTATTATTCTGATTTTACATAATTGAGCACAGCCTGTTCTGGTAGAAAAGAACAGCTGTCTGAAGTAACTTCTTGTTATATCTCCAATGGCACATATTTTTCTATCTAGTTACAGATAATTATATGCAATTACAACATTTTAGTAATCTTTGTGAAACAGTTAATTTAGTTGTCTCTTTTTTTGTCTATTTTTTTTTTTGTCTTTTAATTCTCTCCCTCCACTTTCTGAAGAGTAATCTGAAATAAGAACGGATAAGAGAGGGATTTCACAACATGTTTTAATAATCTTGGATGTGGACCACCTGCATATCCCATCTTTATTGCTACAAATTTTGTGCAGACATTAGAACACTGTACTGAGTGTGGCTCTCCTGTACCTCGTAAAGAGTTTCCCAGCTTTTCCGTTGGAAAAAAATCCAGCCAGATGGAGTCAGTGCATGGTCCAGCTAAACTTAATTAATTTAAATTTCATTTAAAACTCCAAAGAGCCAAAGGTCCCCTCTAACTATTCTCAGGACTTGCCCTTCTGGATTGCCAACGGAGCAAGTCCTTGCCGCTAAGTTGCTGCATGTGCTGTACTGCACCAAAAAGAGGCCAGTGCCAAAACTGCAAGGTAACTGCAGATTTTCTGCCTGTCATGCACTTCAGTCTGTGCCCAGGTACTGAAATCCTTCTACACTGCAAGTGTGCAAGATCTTTTACCAAGCAGGAGTAACAGAGTGTGAGAAAGATTGCTTCATACAAAAGGAAAGAGAGAGTAATTTATTTGTAAATTTTTATAACACCTTAATTAGACTAGCTAATTAATGCTTCTGGACCACGTCAATTCTGCCTTTCTCAAGTGGGAGAAATCAGAGAACTGTAGGTCTCTTTGAAAATCTTGGCCATTACTCAAATTACTCTAAGTCGAATGAGATTTCTTCTTGAAATGCAGAATTTTTTCCCCCAAATCCTGCAGTGAGTACCATAAGGAAGGTACAAAATAATATGAAACAAACTAGCTTTGATTTTTCAGTGCTCCGCAACTAGAAAGAGAATTAAGGTTAAATGGAAATACAAATATTGTATGGTTCTTAGTATCAAGATATTTCACTGTTTCACTAAAGCCAACCAACTTTGACACATTTCATAGCATTCTTGCACTTCAAAATAATGGGGGTGTGTCATCTTTGAGTATTTTATTTTGGTAAAGGTTTGCTAATCTACGGACAAACACATGGAGGTTAGTTTTCACTACGACTAGTAAAACAAAACTTCTGGACACAGGCTGTGGAACAGGCAAAACCACAGTTCTGGGATTTCTGCAAGTGTGTGTTCATACCGTGAGTGAGAAAGGAAGTAGTAAACAGGGAAGCTTGTTTCAAGTAGGGGCTGTATGAACAGTTTTGTACAATTCTAACATTTTAAAGGCAACTGCAATTTAGAGAAAAGAATAAATGTAGGGTTGTAGAAGGAGTCTACCTGTTTCATCCTGTGGACTGCCATTTGAAAAATGCGTATTTCTACTGTTCCTTCAGTACCTGGGAGTGTTTTCTTGCTAGCAGTAGACTTCTAAGTTTTAGTGCCAAAAAACTTTAGTAGATTGTCAGCCTTTGCTACAAACAATATAGAAGTGAAACAACTCCCCATTTGTAGTTTAAATGACCCAGCAAACACAATGGAAAACCAAAACAATCTATATTGTTCTAGATTCTAGAACAATCTAGAATCTAGCCCAAAAGGCTTCTAGGTAGACTTCATACGCTTTTTACAGGCATGACGAATGAATGACTATCCATGTATAACCATGTATTTATTAAAATTTCTGAAAGACATCCTTTAGTAAAAAATGAAAATATTGTACAGGTCAGCTCTGAAGAAATTCAGAAAGGGGTCCTGTGTATGCAAGCATAATGCCATATTTTTAAGACTGTCATATGGCATAAATATAAGTGCTCAATATTTACCAGCCGGGTGTCACAAGTGAACAGTGAACCTGCCAGAAGAGATGTTTTCTATTTCTTAACCATCATTCTGGTCCATGACAGAACTGTTTGTCTTTTTCACATATACTGATACTATTAGCAGAGATAAAATATTATCTATCTTTAAATAACTATCTTGAGACCAAATTTGTTTACTTCAAGTGAGTTTAGTATGATAAATATTTTGATTTTTAAAATGATAAATGGAATCATCTAAACCCTCAGTACAATTATTTTTTGAGAATACTAGAATAAACTTTTGGCAAAGGGTTTGCTATATAATTTAAGCCTAATATAAGCACTGTGTGCTGTAAGTTTTTCTCTTTTCTCAGTGGTACTTGACCTTTACTGCACTGAACGGATATCTTAATCTATTAGGTACTATATGCTGTTTCCTATGGGAATTTGAGTTCTCAGTCAGACTTGACTGCCTTCCATTATGGTTTAAGGTGTTAAGAGATTCAACAAGGCTGTTCCACTGTCAAAACACTGATCTAAAAAGAACTCAGGAGCGACTGGTCACTCTTCAGCAATCTGCTGTATGATGTAGCATTTCCTATGATCTGTGAATTACGTGATCAATTTACAGCACAAAAGCGTAACAGTTACAGAAAAGTGTTGTTACCAAATCTGATCGTTTGCATGCCCTTCTTAAAACCCTAAGTCACATCAATTACTGGGGTGGGGGAAGTACTTTGCCTTGAATCACATTCCAATTACTTTTTTCTTCTGTTGTGTTTCTCCCTGCTGGCCAGCCTGTGCTGATCCCAGCCTGAGACTCTCATAAAAAGGTCAGCATTGCTAGGTGAGTGATCTGCCATTAGGCAGAGAAAGACTTAATTGATCAATCATCCAGGTCAAAGGGAGTCTTTTCTCATGATTTTAATAGACCTCAATAAGGTTTGTAACAGAGAGTAGGTTGCCACAAGATTGTCCTCAGGAGTGAACTTCTTAAAGTATTTGGAAGATGAACTTCTCAATTCTTCTTTGACAAGTATCCGTTTTTTTAATTAATTCATTTAGAATGTGTCTGCATAATTTGGTCATATGTTGGCACTGAGTTGTGATTTTCCTCCTCTGCTTTATCACTATTGTGATAACATAAGAAATTGTATTACTGATCCAAATTCATCCATCTCTGTGTCTTTGGTAGCCTTACAATGAGTAGGCAGTTTTGCTCCTTTCATTGCAAAAAGCCACATTGTGATCAGGAAGCCTTCGGAAATTCTTCTGAACTCCAAGTTTAGAAAACGTATGTTTTAAACCCTGTATGTTGCATTTGAACCAAAGATAACTCAGTGAATAATAGAGGAAAACACTACTAGGATACTCAAGTTTGCCATGGTTGTGGTTCCTTCCTTCATGACCTCAGTGTTCACTTAAGGTCCCAGTTGTATGTTAATATGAAAGAAACATTATACTGACTGTAACAAAATTAAAATTACATGAGCATTTTTCCATACATGTAGACAGATACTTTAAAATAATAACAGAAGACTACCACTGATTTTTTCTGGATAAAAAGATTTCCATCACTCTAATAACATTTTCTTATGATGTTTTCCACAGTGAGCTGGCAAGATAAAGGTATAATTATGCAAACATGAGAATCCGTACAGTTCTCTTTAAACAGTAAGTTATCTTCATAACAAAATGGATTCAAAATCTGTTTGCAAAAGCATATCACTCCTGGGGAAGGTTCTATTTCCCTAATTACTCTCAACAGCTCCATCTCAGAATTCTCAGCACATAAAATAGTTTTTATTAGGAGAATGCCTACAGAAAGCCAACTGCAACTCTACAAATGCTGCATATTGTCAGTTTATATCAATTTAACTCTTAAAGTCCTGATGCCTAGAGAAATACATGAGTTTTGTGTCTTCAAAATCTCAGATGAGGAATTAATGATACAGTCATTTGTTTTAATACACTGTTGTGAGGTCTTTATATTCTGTACACTTCAGTGATTTCTTATGAGCTTCATAGAGTACTGATGTAAATAGCCCAGCCCTGGAATGAGAAGGGAAAGGCACAAATGCAGTCAGCACAGAGCCTGCTCATGTTTGGCAGTAATACAGCAGAGGTAGCATGAGGCAGCCAGGACTGGTGATGACTCAGAGGTCCATGGTGCACACAGGAGATGCTTTGGGGCCCCATTGCTCTCTCCGGCAGTGCACATGTACAGTGTCCTACCTCAGCCTGTGCTCAACTTCTGAATTACTGAATTGCACTTATTTATTCTGCCCAACAAAATACTAACTTGTGTTTTTATGTTGTGGAGCAAAGAAAGCCACTGAAAGAGCTGAGTGGCCATTTCAAATTATTTTTCTGACAAATATGCTTTAGGCTCCATCCTTAGCTGATATTACTATATTGTTACTAAAGAAACAAAACATTAAAAGGACAGAATAGGTTGTCAAAGTTTGCATAGGTTCTAGCTAACAAAGCTACTATCCAGAAGCATGCATCTACCATGAATAGTGTAAAGACCATAAACAGTGATTAATGAGTATGCAGGTATAAAACATTTGTATTGTTAAAGTCAACCATATTGCTTACATGCCTGCAGGACTCACTTTGTCTCAGTCAAAATGTTGATTGTAAAACAGACATTTAGGAATTTGATTTACTGATTATATTGATGCAACAGGAAAGTTAAAAGCTTAATGTCAGGTTTCTGGGATCTTTAGGAGTGTATATTTAAATCAGTGATAATGCTGACTCAACTTGCAAACCTTGACTTTTGTCCTTTTCAAAAATAACCCACTTTTACAGGATACCTGCTCACTTCTTTGTTTCCTCCTTGGTCTCACTCCCCTCTTCTCATCACAGTTGCAAAGCTCTTGCCTGCAGAGTATCAGCAATCTGCTTAGGAAATGCACCACAACACCTCCAAGTTTCATTTGTAACCTCCTTGCTGAGTTAGTCTTAATTCTATTCTCCAGACACTTGTTTTTCTTCAGTCTTTTAATGATCTCTTGCCACTCTCTCCTGTTTCTGTCTCTCCTCCCTTCAGAGTACATGCATGTACACACACAAGCACACACATGCACATTTCCTGGAGATGTCACCCTCTTGTGCACTCCTACCCTCCATCCCTCTGGAGTCAGCTTCATTTACCAGGATCCTCATGCAATGTGAAGCTCATTTTTATTGCTTTCGGTTATACTTTTGATGGGAAGATGCTCTGATTCTCTACTAGGAATGAAACACTTAATAAAGAGAAGTTGAAAAGAATGTAATTTTCCTTCTGTACTTTTATTTCCATGTGTTTTGATTTGCATTGTGCAAAATTCAATTGATAATAGGACATAACTCAGAATGACCTAATTTCCAGCTATGTAAATTTATATTTGATAATTTTCCCATTCTTTCTAGTAATCTGTTCCCTATTTGAAAAGCTTACAAGGCTGAACATACATTGTCTTTTTCACCAAAACTCATCAGAGGCTCACAAAAGTCAATAACAATAAACAAGTAAAAGGAGAGAGAGAGCACAAGAAACAATAAAAACTGAAAATTAATTTATTTGAATTCACTGTCATAGGAAGTGACACAGATGAGGGTGGAGTGCCAAGTGAGCGCACTGGAAAATCACTGAGCTTTCCTTTTGTTTCATGGTGCAATAGCATGTATACTTGTTACAATAAAATAAGATGTGCAATTTTTTTTTGTATGGCTTGATTTCTTCCATGGAAGAAAAGATGACTTTTCCAAAAAGTCTTCTACTTTTTGCTCAGGCATTTTATTCAAATTCTGCTTGACAAAGGCACAACAGGGATGCTTTGACAAAATCCTAGATTAGTGCAAAAACGGAATATGTACTAAAAATGTGTGGCTAGGTTAGTGCCCATAAAATGAATGGATATAAAGTCATTTGTAAAAGTACATATTAAATACAGTCTTTTCTTACTCCTATCTCAAAAAACTCTGCTTTCATTGTTATCATTTGAGGCATATAGTTAGAGCACCTGGAACCAATCAGCCTATTGAAGTAGATTCTTTCACATGTATTATTAATAAGAAAAGGATTCTTACAGTAGATTAAAGGTACAGTAAGAACTTTCACTATCTCCCTGCATTCTCTGCATCCTATTGATGCCTTCAGGGAGGAAAAAAGGTAGATTGAATTAAAGTTCTTCCATTCTTCCCTCTTCAGAGTATAACTGGAATGAAAAGGTATAAAAATGTTTCCTTCACATGAATCAGGTGATAGGTTTGGTAAGAGTAGAGTAAAAGGAGTGCCATTTTTATGTAACTAACACAGAGAGCTGGGTTGTTATATACCCAAAGAGGTTATGGCATTTCACTGCAGATCTGGAGGGGATCATCTCAAGTGACACTGGAGAGGGTTCAAGCAGCACTACACTCCTTTAGCTAGACAACTCAAAGCTGAAAAGGAGCATCAAAACTTCATGGCTTTTTTAGAAATTAATGCCAAGAAATCCATGAGCTTCTTCATGCGTTCTCTGAGAGGAATATCCTTGGAATGTGCACAACACCAGCTGTTGTCTTCCCTACTCAATGTAACACAGCCTGACTTTCACCTGGGATCAGTGACCTGTAGTGAATTCGTGTACGTGTAGATGTAGACAACAGATGGGATGATTCTGGAGGAGTATAAAAGTAAACCAAGAATAAATACTGGAGGGTGATTGATTTATTTATATAAGTCTTCTAGATCTTAATGTAGCACCTTCCTTGGCAAAATGTTTGTGAATACAGTCAAGAATAAGGTATTTACTTACCAGAATATCTTATGAGCAAACTAAGGATCTGGTTGCTTTGTTTAGGTATTTAAATGTTTACTTAGATTCTGGAAGCCCATATTTTCTCGCTTTACCTTCTTTGCCCAGGATACACAGGTGTATAGTTACCATACAGGCTTCAAGAATAGAAAAGTCAAGTTTGTATCAGGAAAAAATGGTGAAGATAGGTGTGAATGACAAGACCGATTGCCCAGGGGGAAGTAGTAACTTTATTTGTAGCTGATGATGACTTGGATAGGAAACATCCTCTGTCTGACCTTATCTGCTAACTGCACGTCGTTCCCACTGCAAACAAGGATTTGCCCTGTCAGAATGTCAATACCATCTATCTCATATTTATTACAAATTACCCCTTTTTTCACTGTGCCAGCTTTGGTTGGGATTTTCTCACCTCACTGTAAGTATGTAGCTGAACGCTGGCCTCTGTGTCTCTGACACTAAACCTCAGCATGTCTGGGGTGGGGGCTGATGAGGAAAACGACATAATAGATGTTGACTGTCTCCCTTCCCTACATAAATAATGTCAGGAAGGTGGCTGTGGCAATGCTTTTGGCATTAGATTATCTAACAGTAGAAGGGTCCTGATTTTTCTGCTTATTGCTAACATACAAGTAATTCCTTTTACATGGAAATTAGAATAAAGCAAATGTAGTATCAGAAGAGAGCATGTGCAATACAGCTTTCCTTATTTCTGTGCACTAATATTACTATTTGGGGAAGAACGAAGTGTGATTATGTTTCTTAAAGGCATTACCTGATTTATTTCATCATCCAGGTGACAAGGCAAAACAAACTAGTTTCACTTTTTTCTTAGGCTTTCAAACCAGAAAACCATCTGTTTTCCTGGTAGCTTTTTCTTTTTCTAATGTAGAGAAATAATTTTTTAGAAGGCTAAAGAACTAAGGAATCCTTATTCTTGGAAGCTACCTAGAACCAAACAGAGCTTCATCTTGGTGTCCTGAATTTACCAAAACACATCACAGTATTACATGGTGTTGTTTCCAGAGGTGCTGGAACATTATTTGCTCCCAACATCAAGTTCATTTATCCCAACAATTAGCTGCCACAAATAAAATTCAAAGACTTTCAGTGGCAAACATGGCTTTGAAATGAAAAGGTATTTGCTGCTGTATTTAGCAGACAGCCTGGTGATTGGCAGGTGTGTATGAGGACAGGAGTCTCTGCTGCTCTGCAAGGCAGGTCACTCAGCCAAAGGCTGCACAAGTCTTGCTGCATCCTGTGAGCAAGGCAAAACCACACACCTTCTGCTTGAGTGGAAAAAGAGGGCCAGTGCTGGATTATCTCAGCCACTGAAATGGCTTTCTGAGTGGGACCACAAAAAATGCTGCACTTTATTCCCAGTGACTGTAAAACCTTACTTCAGGAGAGAAAAATAAATCCTACTGCCAGATTAGAAAAAACAACTGGGAAAATGGTTCTCTTGCCTTTCAGGTTCTTATATTTCTGTATTTCCCCTTAGTGAAAAATCCCAAATAGCCTATTCCACACATTTGGTAGAATTTTTAGCGGTTATCTCCTTGGAAATGCTTCTTAGAAATGTAAGCTTCAATATATTTCTAGTTAATTAATAAGATGCTACCGAATTATATCAGTATATAATGTCCTTCTTGATGTTCTGCTGTAAACCAGGGAAATATAACTATCAGAAATAACATTAATATAATTCCAGTTTTTTAAATTTAGTGAATTGGCTCAATTTTAATACATAGATCTGTGATTACTTCTGGGTCTTATGTGATAATGGTTTCTTTGAATTTCATCTTTGCTTGGAGATATTTTATTTCTCATTTTTGACCAAGTACATTTATCCATATGACTTATCTTCAAGACAGGGAGATGATAATTCTTTCCCATTGTAAATATGCCCCATAACCTTTTGAAATGTTAGGAGTACCAGTATTATTACCCTCTAGAAATCTATGAGCATGCAAGCAGCTTAGTCTAAAAAACCCAAACAACCCCCCCCCAATTGATACATGTTCTTTATTAGCATAATTATGAACAAAACACACTTTTTCCTTCCTATATTATGTAACATTTTTTGAGCTAAAACATGTATTAGTGAACATGAGCTGTCCAACAAATCAATTAGTTAGAATTCCATATGGATATTTTTTTATTTTAGTAAGACTTTGATTACATTCCATCCAGATTAATCTCAAAAGTGTGGTGGTTCACCTCAGAGGTGGGTTAGAGCAACAGGGTCTGAACAAGTATTTCCTCACAGATCTGCACAGGGCTCTCTGAAGAGGAGCATGGGATTACTAAGCATCATGATTCACTGATTCACAGAGCAAATGGACAATCGACCATATTGTGTCAATCAGTGAAGGTCCCAGAATCGTTTTAAGGATATTTACATGATAAAGTTATTAGAATCCATTGATTCCATGAGGGGCTCTATGCTTCAGTTTGCACCAAGAGCAAACTATAGGAACCTCTTTAAAGTAAAGATCTCTAGAGGCTACTGGAAAAGATAAGAAAGAAGGGGAATGCATCAAATTATTAATATCCTAAATGCTAACAGTAGCCTATTTTGAGACTAAAACCGTAATACACTAGACTCCAGATGTCACTGGCAGAAATAGGTGACATAAAGAATATCAGGAGGTTTAATTTAATTTTATACAACCACAAAACTAGGAAAGTTCAAATAGAGCTTTGATATACAAAGGAAGGTGGAAAAGGCGTTTGCACAATCTGACAGCTTATGCAGACTTCAGATGCAAAGCACACAGACGCCTGTGCCTCTGACTGAATTGGACGGACTTCTCTACCACCTCCTGAATGAGACTGCATCAAAATATTTAAAGGAAAAGATACAGATACTAATGAAGATTAAGTGGGATTTTTTTAGTTCTTTATAGTTTGAAATTCCAAACTAAACCACAGCTGGGTATTGACTGACAACGACAGCATTATTAGGTGTATTATGATATACCTTAGTGCAATAAAATCCTATACAACAAAGTAACTTGTGATGTTTTACTTGGGAACAGGAACTTCAGAGAGTGAGAGTAAGGTTATAGTACAAGCATCCAAAATTCCAAACATTATTTTAGTTTTTAAGGACTCATCCTTACTAATTTTAAATAACTTTATTTGTTAACCCAAATTTAAAAAGTTTAACGTGTATGAAAATTAAAAAGAGATTTGTTGTTTCTATTACCACAGTTTTCATCGCTTTTAAAATTAATTTGGTTTTAGTTTTTATGCGTTTTTAAGAAAGGCAACAAAAATTGCTATATTTAAAAAATGAACATTCATAAGAAATGCTCTAGCTGGAGGAGAAGCTTTATTGATTTTTAGGGGTGGGATTTGGGAATTGAATTTTTCTGGAGCATAACATTTTATTTACTGGTGGTTGATAAACTGCAGTGTCACCTGCCAGCTGGCTTCAGTTAAAGAAAGCTGATTGATAGCTCAGGACGTACATATGAAGAACAAAATTATAAAAATGGTAGAAACTTTTTTCCCCACCAAGGATTAGTCAGGCTAAGTATTCCTTTGGCTTGAACAGGATCATTCTTATTATTTATTGTCTGCATTATTCTAACTCTTATAGGTGCCAATTGCCATTAAAGTTTCTATCTACTAGGCTCTTAGCATTCTATACAGAAAAAAATGGTTTGGACTCTATACAGTCGCCAAATGCATATCATCATACAGCATAATTTAGACATTTATCCATGTGTCACTTGCTATTTCAAGCCCTTTTTGTAAGGACACCTGTGTTAAACACAGTACTCCAGTGTTCAGGAGTAAACAAAAAATTACATTAAAATAATTTACATGTTAAATGCAGAGGTAGAAAGCAATAGCTTTTCCCAGTGGGTTTTTGGTCTGGTTGGGTTTTTTCTTGGTTTGGTTTGGTTTTGGTTGTTGGTTTTATTTTTTTGTTTGTGGGTTTGGGGTTTTTTTGAGGTTTCCAAAATAACCTAATGACTAATTCCTTCAGTTTTCTATGCACAACAATTAGTTTTAGGCGTGGTCATTAGTAAACAAAATAACAGCCACATAACCACATTGCTGTTACTTCATTTCTCTGCCGTACTGCTTGTCTGAATCTTGCCTTAACCTTTTTCATGCTGGTTGTGGTCTGCAGACAACTGCTTTTCACACCTATTAATCCTGGGTCTTGACTTTGAAACAGTTTCTTCTGTCAAAGGGAGATGGCCTTCTCAAAGGGTCAGAAGCCCAACTCCACCTGCCACCTTTTGCACTTCCATTATTAAAAGATTGGCAGCAAGGCCCAGGAGGCCTTTACCGTCATACCAGTATTTCATAACCATCTTTTCTGTTATCTGATGTGTGACAAAGAATACAAATGGCAGACAGTAATCTTAATCTTAATTGGAATTAACAGTGATTTAGAATTTAAATTACATGTAATTTTCTGGACAACTGATTTTGGTGAAGAACAGTGCTTAATTAAACTGCTATTATCAGAAAGGAGTATCTTTATCAGATACACTTCTTTTTTCATAATTTCCGGGGGCTGAGAATCCAAACAGATTCACGAACACTACAAAATATATACGTAGTACAATTGTTCTGTTTCGTTTTGAATGTCTACAATATACCAGATTAGACCACAGAAAATCCTTGTAATGTCTGGGGAGAATGACCTTCTAAGAAGGCTACTACCTGCCTGTTGGGAAGGGCCAAAAAGGTACATTAGGGCATTACATTCATGAATGTAGGTGTTCTACAGGCTGTCCAGGAGCCAGACACATGGACACAAAGCATGTGTTATGGACAAATGCTTATGACAAGTTTGTGGCTTTGGAGGTCTCTCTTTTGACTACAGGCTCTCACCATTCCATGCCAATTTTCTGTTCTAGGAAAGGGAAACAATGAGCTGTCATTTACCTTTTGGATTTTCTAATGCAGGTATAGAAGAGACCCCTGATACAGTGCTATTGAAATATCCGTGTACTGCCTCACATTCTATTTAGAAAACAGGTGAACAAAACCCCCTTTCCTATTCATCAAAGTCTCATTCATCAAAGAATGAATAATTTTGGTATTCCATCCTGACCCTCTATCTTATGATACCAAACAGAGCAGCTGGAGAGTAGGAAAGTGCAAATGAGTTTGCTGTTTAGTGGATGCTATCAATCTGAGTGGCCCTATACTTCAGAAAAGCAGACAAGGAGCTCTTAAAATTGTTTACTTCCTTCATTTATCATCAAGGAAATGCTGATCACAAGTTTCCTCAAGATTAGTTGGCAGTTAAAAAAACAGCAACAACAAAGAACAGAACCAAAAGAACCAAATCTGCACTGAACAAGCATAACCCACATGGAGCATGTGACGCCTGTTCAGCATCTCCAGGATCTGCAAGAATAACCAATGGTGTAGCTCCTCAGAGGGTCTTCTTACTTGCCTTTTAAAAGCGACTGCTAAATTAAGAAGATGGTGTTACTGATTTAGGTACCTTCATCAGTTTAGAAAAAAAAACCCAATCAGAGTTCTCAGCTTCATTCCCAGAGGAATGAAGAATCACAGAATCATTGAGGTTGGAAGGGACCATCTAGTCAAAGCCCCATGCAAAAGCAGGTTCACTTAGAGCAGGTTGCACAGGATCACATCCAGGGAGGTTCTGAGTATCTTCAGAGGAGGAGACTCCATGACACTTACTGAAGGACACTATCATAACAAAGCTCACTTGCAGTGCAACTCCTGAAACTTCATTTACATTTTAGAAGTTGCATTAAGGAGATCTTGGCAACATAACTTAATTGATGCCTGATTCACCATTCTTAGAGCTGGAAACTGGGGTCGACTGTGGTTTAAAACTTGATGCCACAATGCAGTAAGCTGAAGGAAATTGTTTATTGGTCAGTCTCTGCTAATTTACTATAATTGTCATTGAATGACTTTCTTACATAGGTCTGTGGCTCTAGAAAGAGTAGCTCATCAGCAGGTAGGGAGCAACAGCTGGTCACTCCCTGGGTAGACTCATAATAGTCAGCTTTAACACAATTCAACTTAAATTCTCCTTCACTGACTGAAATACAGCTACCTGCTTTGGCCAACCTCACCTCCATCTTCAGACAGTTGGAGACAACCTGTTCTTTCTTGCACAATCCAGCATTTGGTAGGATTATCTAATTTATAGGAACTACATTGTAGAAGCATCTTTTCTCTCAGAAAATAGAGCTGTGGGTGGGACTAAGGGAATTTAATGAGTCAAAACTACTGTTTGAAATCTAATATTTACTCGCTGAGCAGCAATAGTGGAATTTTTACTAGGAG
This sequence comes from Entomyzon cyanotis, assembly GCA_024500445.1. NCBI lineage: Eukaryota > Metazoa > Chordata > Aves > Passeriformes > Meliphagidae > Entomyzon > Entomyzon cyanotis. The sequence goes on along the minus strand of JAKEPQ010001027.1, from coordinate 8,033,605 downwards.
GAGCAGGATTGCTAGACCTTGGCTGTGATTCACTCTAGATTCTGTTTTGTGTTGCTGCTCTAGATCCTTTTCTTTCTCTTACAACTTGAATAACCAATTTACAGCCATCCCAGAGCTGGGTGGAAATGCTGGGGTAAACACTGCAGTGAAAATTAAGGGTGTAGTGGCAGAATAAGATGATTCACTACTGTTCAGAATCTCTGGATCACTTCTGCACAGCAAGGCCAAACTTTTTAATGTCTAAACACATATACTACAAGAATTACAATGTAGAGGTATCCTGCCTTAGGCTACATCTTGAGTAGCTACAGTGCTGTCACCTTGAAACAGCTGCCAGCCCTGGCTTGTGATTCTGACACAAAACAGCACAGAAGAATGCTCCCTCCCACAGTTCATGTCTCTGAGCAGCCCAAAGTGCATTCAGCCTTTTGTAAACATGCAGGTACTGTCTAGGTAAGATGTTGCATTAAGACTACAGAATAAGTGGCACTAAAGACATTATAATTTCACCTTGAAATTATGGCTTTGAATTACTCTACTAGTCACACAATTGCTCTCTCTAGATATTTAAGAATTTTATGGATGTAGTGTAAACCACCCAGACTGAATACCAGCCCTTGTTTGAACACAGCAATTTAGACAGCTCAGACACAGTATCTATAGATAATATTAAGAGAGCAGAAGCAGCATTCCAGTATTTTCCCCATGCCACACCTCAAATTCCTGAACATTTTCCTGAGATTGCTCAGGATTTGCATATAAATGCCTACACTTTTTGGGTGACTGCTGCTCTGGAAATAGAGATTTCACAGATGTTCACTTTGCCTCCTGTAAATATCTGAGCTTTAACAGCTCAGTGCTAAAGCCTACTTAATTTTCTTTCCAACAAAATCAACACAAAGTATCATGACTGATAAAATTAGAATCCACTACTATTACTATATTGTTTTCCTCCATAGTAGTATGTAAAAATGAAAAAGTACTGGAAGTGCAAAGACATTTTCAGACAGTAGCAAGACATCACTAATTATGTCAACTTTACAATTTTGTATTTGTGTTGAAACCCTGAATTCTCAGTTGACCTAAGAAATCAATCAGAGGATTGTCAACAATCCCATCAGATTAGAAGCTAAAGTCTGTGAAAATACAGCTTACTAGAAGATATTTCCCTCTCTTTAAAAATGTCTTTTCGTGACAGCAGAAATTACAAATGCAGAGATACCTTGTAATTCATATATCTAATGTGGATTGATTCATTAACAGCAAACTTCAAGTGCTGTGGAGAAGGGCTGTTGTCCTTTTTTGTATTTATACTGCCTCATGGAAAGGCATCCAAATTACATGCATGTAAAAATGAATACTATAATAATTAACATGATATATTATATTATTACATATAATACTACCAATAATGGTGGAATGGCCTTAAAATGAAATATGACACCGAAATACGTTCTATTTTGCAATGGTATAGGACTATCTCAGAAACTGAACTATGTTGCTGTAACAGACTTCAGTGAATAGAACTACCAAGAGTAACTCCAGCAAAATATCAATTAACTGCAATCTCTGTCAATGACCCTCATGGAGAGATATTTATTTAAAAATCACATCTTCCTTCACAGACTGTGCTGGTTTTGGCTGGGGTAGTTGATTTTCTTCACAGTGGCTGGCAGGGGGCTGTGTTTGGATTTGTGCTGAACACAGGGTTGATAACACAGAGATGTTCTGTTATTGCTGAGCAGAGCTCACACTGAGCCAAGGCCTCCTCTGCTCCTTGCAGGGCCAAGCTGGAGAGGGAGATGGGGGTGCCTGGGAGGCTGGGAGGAGACACAGCCAGGACAGGTGACCCCAGCTGACCAAAGGGACATTCCAGACCATATCACATCATGTTCAGTATATAGAGAGGAGGAAGAAGGAGGAAGAGGGGGGGACAGTTGGAGCTATAGCCTTGTTCTTCCCAAGTCCCCATTACGTGTGGTGGAGCCCTGGCTGTCCTGGAGATGGCTGAACCCCTGCCTGCCCGTGGGAAGTGGTGGATGAATGCCTTGTTTGGCTTTGCGTGTGTGCACAGCTTTTCCTTTACCTACTGAAGGGTGTTTACCTCAACCCATGAGTTCTCCAGCTTTCATTTTTCTGATTCTCTCCCTGATCCCACTGGTGAGGGAGTGAGTGAGCAGCTGTGTGACATTTGCTTGCTGGCTGGGTTTAAACCATGACAAGACACATAAAAATACCATTTCATTGTGTAAGATTTAGTTCTTCATATGTAAGATTAGTTTCCAGATGTCAGACTGTTTCTTTACAAAATATTCTTCTTTGTGTTACTAACAGAAATGCATCCTGCTATTTCAGAAGTGAAGTAGAACAAAAGTGGGATAGCAGACTACATACAACAGCAATTACCATGTCTAGTCTTGTTTTCTTTTGAATTATTAGTTTTACATGCTTCATTCACGAAAGCAAAACCAAACAGCTAAATGAAAAACATGTTAATGTATGTAATAATAATTAAAGCCTATAATAATACAATCCACAGAGAAGTCAGTTATATAAAAATATAAAACCTACAGAGGACATTGTATTTTATTTAAAAAGGAACATTTCAGAAATTAGGTAACTTCTCAGAACAATGCATGTGGAACAAATCTGTTCAAAAAAAGGCATCACTTGAAGTCTGTACTGTGAACAGAGCCTTTGGAATCAATTTGAGATGTATCTTCAATACCAAAAGATGTCTTCAGGAAAAAAAAGTTGGATATTTATCAAAAAAATTACAGAAGATAATCTGTTGGAAGAGTCAAATTGAGGTTGATTAGAGAAGAAAAAAACCCCTCTAACATTCACAAAAGGTTGGAAAAGTCACTAATCTGCAGGAGCAGATTATGAAGGTTTATTTTTCATCTTTGGCTAGTGTAGCTAGTGTACATAACTTCATTAACTTCAGCTGCATTTTGATAGTATCTCTTCACAAAGTTTTGTGAAGGCTAAGTCCAATGGGTTTCAAACTGTTGTTAGGAATAACATCATGTTTTCAGACAGCTTACTGTGAGATTGCTTATTGAAAGCATCTTTCAAGGTGAGGCAGCTGAGCCTGGAAAGATAAAATTGGTTGAAAACTATAAATATATGCCATACAGTATTTCAAGAAACTACAAACCCTTTTGTGGCACTTTAACTGCACAGTACAATTGGTGTTCTATCTGAATTCTACTGTGCCCTAAAAATGCTATGAAATACCTTTTTTTTTCATCTAAATATCACACTACTTTCCAGGTTCTTTAATCATCTAATTAAGGAGTGTTCTTAGCATTTTTGATTTTCTAATTCACTTTGAACAAATCCAGTAATTGCTGAAGAAAACACACTCAATCTCTGTGTACAGTATATGAGAAAAACTTGCACCACTACTCAAAGGAGTGAAGCAATTAACTTCAAGACAGTATCACTGTATTGATGCAGTAAGGAAAAAAATATTTGTGAGATTTTAACTATTATATTAAAATGGAAATCTATAGCAATATTTTGATAATTTTTGGAAATGCTTAGTACCATAAAAATAAGAAACCAGGGTTATAACTGTATAATTTATGGACTGCATTTAGTTTTAATAGTATCAAACTGTTAAGGCTGTGTTTTCAACCAAAATAATTCCAAATTGACAGATTCCGAAATAAAATTACAAAGTCCTATGACCAAGTAATTATAAAGGTTTACATTACAGAAGCTGACATTTCATAGCTAAGCAGCTCTGTTTCCAAATGCAGAGGAGCATTTTAACTTTGGAGCAGGGTTAATCAGATCCCCCTATGATTTACCCATCCTCATCTTGCTAAACAACATACTATTCGTAGCACACACCTCCAGTCAAGTGAGCTTGTCTTTAAAAAAGTCTGCACTCTCTGGGATTCTCAGGATCTTGCTCATCCAAAGATCTGTCAAATATATCAAAACACAGGTTTTACTGCTCTGCTGTGTTCTTTCCCCCCATCTAGCCAATGTATTAATTTTTTTCTCACCTAATCACAGCCCCACGTAAGAATCATGTAGGACTGACATGCTCCTGTCAGCCTCCAGACATGTGTTCTGTACCTTGTACACCACAGTGGCTCTGTCATCTAACGTTACTAGGAACATCCATCTCATCTTCATTTTTTGTACGGCGAGATGTGCTCTGTGAATGTCATATTCTGCTCTAACCACTCTGAGGTAAATCATCAGCATAGTGCATTTTACACAACTCCCATTATATCCCACAGATGCAGTATAAGCTGCTCCCTAGCAACTGCAGCAAAAATGTACCCCTTTAGGCATCTTTTCCAGCTAAAGAAACCAACTTTCTATTTGATGAACTTCATATATAAAACAATCTTGGCTACTGTCAGCTCAAATTGTTCTGACTAATGGTCCTTAAGATGCGTGTTTAGCCCTTTGCCTCATTTGGGTTCTGATACTGAAGTTTCTCTTGCAAACCTCTCACCTCAATGATTTTAACACCAAGGGAAAAAAATATTTTTCCAAACCAAGAAATATCTTCCCAATAAAAACTAACCATTTATACAAGAATTATAATCATGAGCTGGAAATCCATTTTAAATGGAAAATATAACTCCCAGCATGCTGGCAAGTGTGAAGACCCTGGATTTATTTTGTGAAACACCAGAGTCTTTTGGTTGGAATTCATTCACGTACTGAATGGAATTGCAAGTATTTTCAAAGAACTATAAGCTTTTAAGTAAACTTGCTTCTTGTGACATCCCAAATCTATTTACATGAACTTAGTTAATATCTGGGGAAAGCCAGAAATTAGTCCTTGTTTAAAAACACTGGCCTCATGCTCATGCATCACACCTCATGAATAAGATGTGGTTTCTGTGACAGTGTTACTCATTTAACACACCATAAAATATTTTAAAGGTAATACCAGAGTAATAACAGCTAACTAATATTTCACAAATGAACAGAACCTTCCATCAAAATCTAGGAATTCCCCCCTCCTCTGCCAGGGAAAGGGTGTTACAGCAGACAATTAACCTCGCCATGGAAGTGACACCTTCAAGCCCGATGTTCTGAGGCTAGTCAGGTTAGCACATTTAGGCAGTGGCTAGTTTGCTGGTTTTGTACTGATCTACATCAGCTTCCACTGGCCTTCAGCCCTGGGGATGGGCAAAAAGACAGCAGCTCCAGGACAGAAGAGCAAACAGCACCTGTAAGCTAGCCACAGAAAACAGCAAAAGCAGGACAGTGTTATCCTTTCCCATCAGGAAACTCTTAGGAACTGTTTCAGATCTTTAAAGGGAAATGAAATCTGTCCTTTCAGTTGAACAGGAAAGGACAACAACCACCCCCTCTGTTGACTGATAACTCTCTGATAAAAAGCAAGCACGTGCTGTGTGTGACTACACTTCAGGCATCCTCCTTGATACCCTTTAGTGAAACTGACCCTGAAAAAGAGTAAATGAAATTCACAGGCAAGTTTATGCCAAGTTTGGACATGACCCTGGAACAGGGCCCTGGACAGCATCTCACATGGTGAAGCAGAAATGCATTTTCTAAGAAGTCATATGTCACTGCCACCTGAAGTCAAGTGGTATACAGAAATTGGCTTATTAAATAAAATGCCATTGAAATAAATCCTAGTTAGAACACTGCTAAATGACCTGCCCAATTCCTGAACTGAAGTACTCACCTTCAGTCACTGGGTAACTGCTTTGCACAAAAAAGGCGTTTCTATTAGAGCCATGCATTCATGACTTCTATATTGAGTAACTATTGGAGTTCAAACTGCATTTCCATCAGAGAGTTCAACGTGGTATAGCTGGTAGGTGCTATGAATTCATCCTTGATGCAAAATTTTATTAGTAGTAGTACAGTCCTTTGTTCAGTGAGATTCTCATTTCATGAACAAACATCCTATTGACTTTTCCGTAACATTTACATAATTTAGGTCTGCCAAGTCAGGTCTTCTTTATATGTCTTAATGACCTAATTAAAAGACAAATTGCCATACCACTATGTAATATTGCAGGAAGAGGGGGCAAGCTGTTTCCCTTTTAAGCTAACAGACACAAAAATCTGTAGGTAGCACCTTTAGTACAGTTCTGAATTTCCTCATAACAAGAAACAACTGGGTTATACGAACTCCCCAAATGATGAGTTATGTATTTAAAAGGAACAAAGACCATATGTATGTGGCATGCCTTCCTACATTTGAAAATCCAGCTGGATCAGAAGAGAAAAAAAAAGTTTTGCAAGCTTTACACTCAGAGAAAACAAAAAAATTATATACAAGCTTTCTAGCAACACTCAAACCATCATTGGAAAACAGAGCATACAATTTTATTTCAAATCTCCTTAAAAACCTTCAAATGCATGTAAACTTTAATACTAACTATGTTGCCAACTAGTATTTCTCACCCAAACTCACACAGTTTTCACTGTTTTATCTCTCCCATTATTTCCAGAACAAATATAGTACAAAAATTGAGCAAGATGTTCCTAACAGTAAACAAATACTGAAAAAGCAAATTCAGTGCAGATACTATCCTGATGAAGCCCCAGGCTACAATTCTTGTGGAAAAGGAAAGTATAAACCTTTTCAACACTGTGTTCAAGAGAAAGCTGTTGAATACACTGAGGCTACCTAAATCCTGAAAATTGGATTCACTGAAATTCAGGGAACTCCTGGCTTCTCACTCTTATAGAAGAGGGCAAAGATCTCAAGACTGACTGAATTTAACTGAGGTCCCAGAAATCACTTTTAGTTAGTCCAGTGGGCTTTGGATAAGAACATTAATGTGAAACCCACTTGGCAATCAACTATTTTTACTTTTGAAAAAAAAATTATTTATATTTGCATACATGTATATTAGCCTACCTTCTATGCATTTGTTAACATTTAATATGGTCATTTCATTCTTATGGTTCTGTTTATTGTAACTCTTCTTTGCATAAAAAATATTTAAGCTGAATAATTATACTGTTTGAAGAATAACTCCAGAGAGCTATAGTTGAGATTCTTCTCTAAAGGTGTGCAAGGTTATTACAATATTTCATTACTACAAAACAATACATCTTCAGATAGAGGCAGTATTACCTTGTAATATTTCTTGTCTCCATGCTACCAACCTTCCTTTGCTTGTAAAGCAATTTAATCACTTCCATATTGGTTATACATGAAATATTAGTGCTGTGCTTCATAGGGAACACCTCCTGCATTTTCATTACAATATAACTGTATTACTTACAGAGTCAGAAAATCTATTTCTCTTTAACCATGTCATTGCATCTCATTGAAAAATTTCTAGCTTAGTTAAAAAAAGAAATAGTCTTCCAGTTTTAAGTCCTCAATTCAACCAGTCTGGGTTTCATTATTTTCTAAACCCCACATGTCATCTCCGTGGCTTTTTTAGTTATCTTTCATATTATTGCCTATTAGAACTGCTCAAATACTGTAAGTCTTTATCTTTTGAGACAGAAAACAATCACAAAAATTTTAATATCCCATGAGATATGGTGCTTATACATCTAACTTTAACTATATTTTTACGTAAATACTATATAGCAAAAGAAGCTAAGATTACAACAATTTTTATTGTTTTATATGTGAAAGATGCAGTCGTAATCTTCAAAAGATCAACATTTTAGTTTTCAACAATGAAAATACATGAAATTTAAACAAATTATTTTCTTTTTCTCCATTAAAATAGTCCACCAGATAACAAAGAAGAGATACTGGTATTAATACCATACCCTTCTTGACAAATCAGGCAAAAATGTCATCCAGTGAGTTATGAAATCCTGGCACATAACAACACATACAAAATGGAAGCAGTTACAGAATTCTGAGGTAGTACCCAAGACAACATAATGGATTAACAATGTAGGCATGCATAAACACATATACACAGCATATTGAGATGATTTTTGACCTGAGAAATGTTGAAACTAAACCTCTGATTGGCATTTTTATTATCACGTTGGAACTGCTAGGCCAGCTCTTGGCTGTGTGAGATGCCACTCTGCAAGAGAAGGCTGTCCCAAAGCCAGTTAACAGCCACTTGAGTCTGTAGTGTCCTCAGCATCAAGACAAATGTGGTGCCCCAGCAAAGGCTCAACCAGAGGACCAAGCTGCAGTGCCCTTAACTTCACTCACCCAAGCAAGTACAAGTGCCACCAGGTGCCCCTGCATGTCCCTGCATCTGAGAATACTTCCTGACCCAGCAGATCTCACCCAGCTCTCCCCATTACTCTCTAGTGGGACCAACTAGCTCTGGCCATGCTATGTCCATAATGTGACTGAAACAGATGCACCACATCCAGCCAGGACTGCTCCTTTGATTATCTCTGGCCTGAGGAAGTCTCTGCTCTGGTGTTCACAGCAGTGGGGAATCCAGGAGCCAAACCTGACACCATGGCTCTGCTGCACTGTGTAGAATCTTCTTAACTTGTTCTACAGATAACTCAGTCTCAAAGACTGTAAACAAGTACTAAAAGCATTTGTACTATAGCTAATACAGAAATGGATTTCTGGTATTAATCATCATATTTTTTATTCAGAGGACGTTTCAACATACAAGACAGTAGATGCTTCTTTCTACCTGACACACATATTTTGTCTTTAAGAGAATTACAAAACACTTTTTAAAATGTAAAATGAGGGAGTATTTTTAATACAGCTGCTTGAAGCCATATTATTAAAACCATGACTAAAAATTACTTTTAAACAACTTTATGTTGTGGAAGTGGAACCTTGCTTATAGGTCAATATTGGCCCAATAACATAAGAATTGATAGAGTTTGAAAGATGGGAAAAACCCATATATTTAAATAGTTTGGGTAGATCTATAGAAGTCAGAAAAAACCACATAGAAGTCAGAAAAGAACACTTACTGGTATCTTGCAAGAAAGAACTGCAGTAACAATAATTCTGAGTAGCTCCAAAATACCAGGTCATGTGCAGTCAAAAACCCCTGAGGCCAAAAGGTCTTATACAAAAATTACAACAGGTCTGAGTCTTCATTCTGCTGCCAACTGTTCAAAGTGCATAGGAATTGCCCAGATGTAACTGACTTGTTTACTCATGCCAGAAGTCTCACTCCAGAGCAATCACCTCAAACAAGTCTCTCTTCTCTCTCAGTGAAGGGAAAGCATGCAGTAACTTGGCTGAGTGACCACTCAGAAAACAGGAACATACATTACAGAATACAAGACTGATTAGCACATGTATGTTTCTTACTTCTACTGGGTTATAAAGAAATTTTCCTTTCTCAGAGTTTTCAAATTATGAAAGAGATCATTTCCAGGTGACCTCAGCTGTGACACATTAACCAATACATTCCTCAGACTTGTGGTTAATGTAGAAATATATCATTTAAAATTATATAAAATGGGTGTGACCTGGCCAAGGCTCAAACTCCTATGCCTCGGTACCTGCCTCTAAGTGGACCTGTGATCCCATGACAGCCAGCCAGAGTGATCTGCAATAACCCAGGCAGCAACAGTCAGACGCCTCAGCCAAAAGCCACTGATGAAATGCAACAACAGGCAGGGGCTCAGGGAAGTTTTCTACCTCCAGGTGGGCTGCCTTTGTTCTGACAAGTCCTTGCAGGGCAACCAAAACCTAGCAGAAGCCTACTGTGACAGTCTCCTTGTTGCATGATCCACCACTTCTGCAGCATCATCCACATTCATTTACACATTTTACTTTGACTTGATGCATAGCCTGATACCCAGCACAAGTGTAACACCTTCAGAGGAAAGCCTATTACTTTTGACTGAGTTATTTTCTGTGGATTTTTATTGAGCTGTTTTGTAGTGTCATTTTTACTTTCTTAAGAGAATTAATTAATTTTGTTTCAGAAAACTAAAATGAAAAAAAGTGTCTGAAAGTGGACAGCTGATGTTATGGCATGACTTTCCTCTCCCAAAATCTGCAGGTGAGCTTTTCTGCTTTCAGTATTCTAAGTTCTCTTGCTATCTACTTTTGTCATGATTGTTCACAAGATTAAAGCACTAATTTCACCAGGTGATAAAAAACAATTTTACAATGTGAGCTAGAACATAACATGTTGAATTCTACTCCCATTGACTGCTAATTTCATGAACTAGATAGAATATATGGATAAAACTACCTCTTCCCAGTAGCAGTATATTTTCCATGTTTATGAAAAATGTTGTTATAGCAAAATTTAATATGATCCAACTTAAAAAATCAGTAGCAAGACTGGATGCTTAAATTCTATTCCAGACTTTTCTGGTCTGTTTCAGTGCCTGATTAATCAATGGGAATGTTTGACTTTGTACAGTAATCTGAAATCTGCACATGAAAATTTCCAGCAAGGAGGCCAGTCTCTTCAGGGTTTGCAAAACATTTTTCCACCTTAGCTGCAACACAGCAAAATATTTGTATGAAAGTATTACACAGCAGAAGTAGTAATGTGCTCTTGAACAACCTGATTGAGTAGAGGTGAATCCCAAGCAAGTAAACTAGAAACATCAGACTCAGCATGACCTAGTTGCCACTAACTTGGTGAGAAACTTTCATTTGAAGCTTAATTCTTGTGACGAAAACCTCATATATTTGAATCTGTCAGCCAACTTTTAGGAGTGCTCTGTTACTTGCTAGCTTAGTTTGAGCAAATACCATATCAAACGACATATAACAGAATTTGGTTTATGATTATATTTGAACTAAGATGCATTTTCTGCATCCTTCTAACAAAAATATAGCATACTCAAAATCTTGGCAAAAAGAAAATCTAGTGGCTTTACTACAAAGTCTGAAATCCAAGATTAATGTATTATTTTTCTACATGGAAATATCTTCCAAATTCTGAAAGCTTTAGGTAAACATTAATACAATAGATTTTTATAGTACAATGCTATGACTGTACTACTGCCATCTAACTAGCTGCCTAACAGACCTGATGAATTCCTGAGACTTAAAGTATCCTCTTAAAAATAAACATAAAAAATTAACTTGTTTAGAATATTTTGTGGATGCCCACAGTGTGGCTTTGTTTACATGTACCATCATACCTACATCAGAGTATCTTTCTAGGGAAGAACATAGTAAAATTTGGCTGATGATTCTGAAGTATCTTATAAAAATGTTAGATGAATGATTGCACACATCTTAACACAAGAAGATATTGTCATAATTGAACAATGGAGCATAAGTTCCACTTTTATGATGATAGTCTGTTTAAGGCAGATAAGCAGCACACGTGGTGCTGCTCTATCACTGCTAAATGGATTCAGCACAGATGCAGCAATTACTGCAACCGTGGCCTATAAGTACTGGGGGAAAAGACTGTGCAGGCTATGCACTGAAAGCATTCATGTCCATCCACAACATCCTCACAGGCTGCATGAGCTCACTGTGCCACACTGAACTAATTCTGAGAAAGCTGTTTTGACTTTGCAGCTACTGTACACATGGACAATCTTGTCATGAAGTAGCACTAGGTGGGTTTCAAGCACACCATGCAAATGGAATACACCAAAACCTTTTTCTTTGGCCAACTGTCGTCTTGGTTGCTACAGATTCCAGCAAACAGCACGCATTTAATAGATCAAAAATCTAACTTTAAACTACCCATGAAAAAATCAAGCAGTAGAAATATATTTGTTACGTACTTGAGTATGTGCTAATTTGAAAAAGCTGTTTTGGTGACCTGTATTACAGTGCAAAACAAAATGAAAGAAGAATCCTATTGCTGCAACCACCTACAGCTGGTAACAGAGTCTTTTAGACAACCAGATTTACACAGCAGATGACCTCATGAATGGATAGCAGAGCAGCTGGGGCCCTTCTTCAAAGGACTTAAAATGTAATTCTATAAGCTAAATATTTAAATTAACAAAGCAATAGGCTGCCTACTAAAATAGTCCTGTACTTCTGCCAAGTACTTGAGCAACAATAAATCAAGGAACAGAACAGCACTTCAGACTGGAGTTTGACAAGCACATAAGGCAATTATTAACTGCTGCTGTTCAACCATCTTTCTTTCCTCTTGCATTTACTTTCATAGTTCTATATCCTCCCTTGCACAGCCTTTGTAAGGTCCTCTGTGAAGCACATTCAAGCTGGCAGAAAGTGGGTTTCTGTTTTGTTTTGGCTTTTTAAATCAGTGGCCAGGGCAGAGGAGTAGTCTTCTGCCAGACTCATATGAAGTAGTTCTGCAAAGGATTAGGAAGGATGGTGTTACTGTGACTGGGAGAAGGGAAAACAGGAGCATCACAGACACTCTGCTGGAGTTACTTACACTGCTGTGAAACCACATTTATTACTAAGTAACACTAAATAGTAACACAGCACACTAATAATACATTTCTGATGTCTCTTTAAACCTCACCCTCGATGCTGTTGGCAATGCAGCTGCTTTTGTAAGTGACATGCCTTGAGTATAAAATTACTAGGCTGGCTTTGAACAAGGAACATGAAGAGATCCTTTCTATATGGAGGGCTTCCAGCCTAACCTCTAATACAACTGGGAGGGAGGAGAGGAAAAGCTTTGGTTATTATTTTCATGTTACTATGTAATGTAGCTCACAAGTGAAAGGTGATTAATTAGATGGCACTGGAGTTAAGACTGTTGTGTAGTGAATCCATAGAGAGGCTAAGAAAGCATTAAAGTTATTTGAGTAAATGTCACTTTGCACTCCAATATTTTTAAAAGCTTCGTTGGTTTTAATTAAGAATAATTTTAACAGCAATCAACATGGATCAAAAACCATATACCACCATCCTCACTTCCCCATTCAGTGCAGTTGGAGTAAGTGCTAGGATTAGCATTTTTCAGAGTTTTCTTTCTGTTTTGTCTGGTCTGGATTTCTGGACACAGCATTAACCTGTTAATTCTATGAGCTCATGTTTACTGAGGTGCAAAAGACCCCAAAAACAAAAACCCAAAATCTGTGTTACATACAAATATTTTTTAAATCTATGAACATCCTTGTCTGATATGCCACGACACTTTTATTCCTGTCAGAAATCAGATATACATACAAAAGAACTCATAAGTAGTGATACTGTTTGCAATATTAAGACAAAGACAATGAGTTGTCTTTGAGCACAGAACTAATGCCATTGTGATGACAAAGAGTTCCAGAAGCACCGTGCAGGACTCAGAGTGGACAAAAAGATGACAAATAAGCTTCAGTGTAGATATGTGTAAGCTAATATATTTCTCATGGAAAGTGATCTTGGTCACATACACACCATGCTGACAAATGACTGGAGAAAAAAATCCAGCAGTCATTATTGACAGATCCCTAGAATTAACAGTTTTATGTACAACAGCAACAACAACCCTAGTAAAACATTGGGTATCATGAGGAAGGGCACTGAGAAGACAGAGCATGTTTATACAGCCTTGGTCCATCCACATCTCAAGTACTTCTGGTCTCTGCATTTCAAGGACAGACTCTAGTCAGAGAAGGGCAAACAAAATATCAGAAGGATGGAGTGCCTGCCTTAGAAAAAGAGACTTAAGGGACTCTTTATTTAGGAACGAAAACTGAAGCAAGATAGGATCAATCAAACCATGAAGATGGTAAATAAACTAATGTAAAGCTTCTGCTTGCTAAATCCTTCAGTAATAGAACTAAGGAACCTTTAACAAAGCTAGCACAACATTAGTTTATAAAGATTAAAGTGCTTCTTTACAAAGCTAGTGGTAAGCTTCTGGAACTTGCTGCCACAGGAGGTTGTGAAGATAAGTAAAGCATCAGCAAGTTTGAAAAAGACAAGTTCTTGGTTTGCAGGTCCACAAATGGGCTCTAACAACACTAAGCAGATATATCATCCCTAATATAAAAACCAGTATGCATGAAGAGCAAAAGGGAATAGGTACATGAAATGGCTAGGTTTGTGTATTGCCCCTAATAGCATCCCTTAATATCACTGTCGGAGACCATACCCTGAGTATGAAGGTCCACTGGTCTGACCCAGCAGAGCTTTTCTAATATTCTTAACTTCAGTTTCCTTTAGTATCTTCTATTAAGCTCTGAGAAACAGAAACCACGTAAGATACACCCCTGCTTCTTAATCCGATGTGAAAGAGGGAGATAAGATTTGAATAACAGCAATCCTTCAGTATAAATTCCAACACACAACATCCTATTCTAAGGAATAAAATAAAATATATCTTTAAACTAAAATAATGGTCAGACCCAGGAAGAAATATTTGCACTACTCCAGCCAGTGTGACCCCAAAAAGCCACAGATGTTCCACAGCAGGATCAGCTATTTCAGTGAAACTGTAGCCACCTGCTGAGGGACAAAAGAAACAAACACCAGCCCCTCAAACAGCTGAGCTGCAGAACTGCTCAAAGGGAAGCAAGGTTAGGATGTAAGTCATTCACATTTTTACTGAAGCAAGTCTTAAAAGCTAGTAAGAGTTAAAGCCTACTGACACTCAGATGGCAGTCTCAAAAAATTGAGTGCAAAAGCCAGTATCTAGAGGGTGTTTTCTCCTTCATCTACAGAAACTGTTTATACATGAAATACGCATATTATAATTGCAATATTTTGAGACTACTGATTATACAGAACACCTGCAAAGGGAAAAGGTATGCTGGCAATGCTCCATAGAAATGAATAAAAGTAACTCAACAGAATTCTCACATGGTTTCAGTTATATAGCATTTTCTTCATTCACTGCACCGTTTACCATTACCCCCCTCACCAGTATTTGGTTACTTCTTGTTATTCAGGTGCAAAAAATGCATGCTTATGTATTTCACAAATATATGTAGTGATACATTGAATTATACACTTATATATGCATTAAAGTATAAATTTTAATTCTTAATGGAATAATAAAGTACCATTTTGACGAGCAGCTATTGCAGGTATGTAGATTATCCCCACTAGTTTGGAGTTTAAATTGAAAGCTACAAAAATCAGGAGGGTTAAAAGGAGTGTCCACTCCCCACTACACATGCAATAACTGGCAATTTCACATTTGAGGCAATGATACAAGAAGGGGAGTGTCTCGTAAATGAGATTTGTAATTCATCATCACACTTTGATTCTAACTTTGATACACTAACAGTAGCCACAAGCAGGCCCAAGACTCTTGTACATCCTTTCTTTCTCCTCGGTGTATTGGGGAAAGCTGATCTCTGCCACCAACATATCTGCAGTCTGTCAGTCAAAGAAAACAACCTGCCCACCTTTGCCTCTCTCCCTCTGTTGAAGAGCTGTGTTCTCAGCTTCTGGAGCTGAAGTCCTGTTTTTAGAGTATCTTTATTAAGTTCCTTGAAAGACATTTGCAGGAGACACAGGTGCTCAAGCAGAGCACTGTTGGTCACTATGCCCATGGCACTGTCAGGCAGCAGCAGCAGATACCATCACCATTTGGAAACATCTGAGGCCTGTGAGTGAGCAACAAAGGGAACGCTTGGATGCTGAGGTATTTTATGCTTCTGTTTATCTGGGATTCTGCAGAGCTGCCATACATCAGCATTTAGGGTTGCTCTGTTTGATGGAGACATAGCTTACAGCTACGAGTCCATATTTTAGCTGCAGTTTCAAAAAAACATTAGCTTTTCCAAAAAGATCAGTGCACCATTTGTATGATCTAATATAACTAGGAGATATATCATTCATTCATCTTTTGCATGAGCTTCTGCAACTCTTCAGTGGTTCAACTGAATGTACACATGTACTTGATTCTAAAATGTACTTATTTCTAAAAAGCAAACCACTTGTTTTCTCTAGCTGCATCAAAAGAAATAGTTTTCCTACTAGTCATGGCAAATTACATCAATAATATTTTAGTATTAATCTTTATCTATTTAACTAAATATGCAGCAGGTTGGAGAACATGACAGAATTGACTATGTCAGTTCCAGATTTCTTATTATATTACATACAGTGATACTAATCTGTAAAAATTACCACTACAGAAGTATCTTAGGAAAATCCAAGATATCTCTGAGTGACATGTTAGTTGGGAGGCATACAGACATACTAATTTTCTTTTATATAGAAGAAAACAGTGAAAAGCAGGCTAAAAATTTTTGAAACTTCTGCATTCTCCTCTTTTAACTAGGTATGAGCATTATATAATGATAATAATTATTAGTATTAATAATTCTATAGCTGATTAATATTTTTAACAAGTAAATACTTAATACACTTATATTGACTTCAGTGGTGGAATGATTGCTGCTCCAAAAAAGTTCATTACTTACTAACAGACAAAGAAGATACATAAACATTGAAACACCCTTCTGAAATGATAGAATTGAAGTAGTTTGATGTTTCAGAATAGGTTTCCTCAGAACTGTGCATGGAAAAAAAGTATTTAAACAAAGATTGCCTACATAGCAAATACTCTGGCATACATTCTTCTGTATGCATGTCCTCTTGGGAACAGCCCCAGTGAAATGACTGTCACAAATAAAGTCAACTCATGTGCTGAAGGTTCTACAGTTTACCCATTTACAAGCTAAATTTTTCAATTAAAATTTGGTGTCACTCAAAAGGGAGGGTGGAGGGGAGAGCTTAGCATTTTCAACCTGTAACCCACAAAAATTTCACTGCTCTCTTCCACAGAATGACCACAAAAATTTAGGATTTTCTCTCCTACAAAAGCACATAAGGAAAACACAGGTGATGTTATGAGGCAGATGAGCACAACCGAGTGCATCTCAGACATTGCATCATGACTATGTGTGACATACTTGGAGGAGAACTGTTCTCTAAATTAATCTAAAATACTCAGATGACATTGAATCAAGTTAGCTAAATAAGGTTTCTGAAAAACTGGTTTGACATTATGACATTTGCAGAACCTGTATAGATCTATCCAGAATTAGTGATGCACAAGAACTGAAACTTCATTAGCAATTTATATTCTGTCAAAGATGTTAGTTATTGTGTAAGTATGCAGGGAGGGAGCAACATTTAACCTGTATCAGCTATACGTTCCACACCTCAATTCTTTTATGCTTAGTTGTGCCTTCCCCACAGCTGTACCAATGGGCTTCAGGTCCCCAAAGCAGAGCATGTATGTGTTACAGTGGTGTTTGCACAGCTTATGCAGCCTTGCATCTAGCACGATTTAAAACATTTCTGAAAACACGCTATGCATCATGTGACTGAACACGTCCTTGTAACTAACTAATCAGAATACTCCATCAAGAAAAAGCGAGCAAGATCAATATACTCCTAAAAAGTAGAAAAGGAAGCTTTAAGCTACAGAGAAACAAAATAAAAAAATCCTGAATCAAATGAAATGTTCTTTATATTTTCTGCAGACAGTGTTTAAATGTTTAGAATGCCCAACCCAAGTCATGCAAAATAACCAACAGATAACAGGAACTATTTTCTCTTCAGCTGTTAATTGGGGATGCTATCGTGCTTCCTACTGAATCAATGTCAAAACTCCTCTTCGTTTCCATGACTGGAGGATCAGGTCCGTCATCACAAAGTCTGTCAACATCCTGGCAGATTCCTTGAAATGTTATATAATCAAGATACTTAATGTTTACAACGACATCTATAAAGAGCATCTAAAGGCTGTATTTATCTAAATTAACAAGATTTGACAACATTTCAAAGCCTTCCAATATTATCTTCTATCGCTAAAAGTACAGTAGGCTGAAGAACAATGGAAAGGAGTGCGTATGGATAAACGGGATTTCATTCTAATTGCTCCGTCTCGATAGCCAGTGGTCATGTATCAACCATCGCCGTTACACTCACTTTAAAATAACTTTTCTTTGAGCTAACTGCCTTAACAACTTTAAGATCCAGTCTGCGGCCACATCATCACCACCACTGCCGCCTTCAGTGGTGTGACTCGCCCCGCTGGGCGTCTGGGAACACCTCTGAGTGAAATCCTCCCTGGCAGGGAAGTTCAACCCGCCGCCCCAAGACAAGCGCGGCAGCGCTGATCGCCCCAGCGCCAGCCCGGGGCACGTCCGCGCTGCCGGCTGCCGCTGCGAGCGGGGCACAGCCGGGCACGGCCGGGCCCGGGGCAGCGCCGTCACCGGGACCCGCGGCACCCGCCTTCTCAGCCACCACCTCCGGCGGCCCCGCACGGCATCGCCGGGACCACCGTTCGGCGGCACCGTTCGGTGGCCCCCCCCGAGGCGACGGAGCGGAGAGGCAGCGCCGCAGCCCCGACCGGAGGGCTGATGTCGCCCCCCGCCGCGGCACCCCGCGGGCACCGCCGGCCGCCACCAGCCGGGCGGGGGCAGACCAAGTTCCCACCGCACCGCCGGTCCCGCCCGGGGACCGCCGCGCCGAAGGGCACGCTGCATGGGCCGGCGGAGGACCGCGCCCGCCCGGGACCCCTGCCCGCCGCGGCCCTGCGCCGCCGGCCGCCCCCGGCATCCCGCCCGCCGCTCCGCCCGTCCGCCGCTGCGCCCGTGCCGGCACCGCTGCCCGACGCTGCCGCCAACCCTTTCAGCACCGGGCACAAGGGACGCGCGCGGCGACGGGCACCCGCCTTCCCCCGGCCGGACCTTACCGGCCGCGCTCGCCGCCCTCGCCCGCCCGGGCTGCCGCCGCTCCGCGCCACGCTCCCGCAGCCGGAGCGCATCCCTGCTCCGCCCGCAGCCGCACCAGCCGGCAGAGCGCGCGCCGCGCGGGAGCGCAGCGCGGGCACCGGCGGGGCTCGCCCTCGCCGACTGGCACGGCCGGCAGCCAATGGGCGCCCGCGCCGCGCCGAGGGGGCGGGACTGGGTGGCGGCAAGGGGCCAATGGGAGCGGCCCGTGCGGCAGCGCTGCTTCCGGGCGGCGGGAGCCGCGGCCGGGGCCGTGCCGTTCGTGTGCCCGCGGTCGGTGTCACCGCCGGGGCCGTGCCGTCCGTGTCCCTCGGTTGCTGTCCCCGCTGGGGCAGCGCCGCGTCCTTTCCGGGACGCACTCCAGGCGCGGCACAGGCTGCCGGGGATGGTAACGCGCGCGGCCGGGCCAACCTTGCCCATCCCCAGCCGCTCTGGCAAACGGGAGCGGGCTGAGGGCCGTGCAGGTGGGGAGCGTGTGCCGCCCACCGCTGGCGTGCACGGGAATATCGAGCTGCACGCCAAGGCGCTTTGTTTAAAAAAAGAACCAAAAAACCAAAAAATAAATAGTGGGAGTAGATGTATCTTTTCCGGGGGAGTCCCACTGAGCTGAAATCCTGTCCGCCGGCAGCATCCCCGCGGCTGCTGCCCGCCTGCCTCCGACCTTGGCGTGGCCGCGGCAGGCACAGGACCGCGTCCTCGGCGGCTGCCGCGCTGCGGGGCGGCTGGGCTGAGCTGGGCTGTGCTGGGCTGGGCTGAGCTGTGCTGAGCTGAGCTGGGCTGTGCCGGGCTGTGCTTGGCTGTGCTGAGCTGTGCTGAGCTGTGCTGAGCTGTGCTGGGCTGGGCTGAGCTGGGCTCGGCTGTGCTGTGCTGTGCAGGACCCTCCATCGCCGCGGCTCTCACTGCTTTGCGGGCTTTGCACCGACTTTGCAAGGCCTCAGAACTTGTCCCACTGGCAGTGCCGCACCTGCCCGCACCTGTGTTTGAATTGGGCAGCTGTAGCAGCGATTTTTGCCAGTGGAGCAGGTGCTTTTTTTAACTTTTGTTCATGTGGTACATCTATAGGTTTGCATTGCTGTTTCCCTGTAGAACAAGGTCTTTTGCGTGCTTACCACAGTGATGTGACAGAGGTGTATGGGTCTGGTAGGATACCGAAGGCCCTGGAGAAGTGAAGTTCTAGGGTGACCTGTAAAGGATTATTGGCATAAGGCAGTAAGGAAAGGGGCACGGGCTTGGTTCTGGAGGGCTGTGGTGAGAAACGACTCACCTAGGGTCACATAAAGAAATGCAAGCCTAGAGCTGGACAAAAGCAGGTTTGGAAGTTGCTAACAGTACCTGACTTGTCTAAAAGGTAACATACTAAATTCAGGTGTAGAATTAGAGCAGACCAGGGAAGAAGGAGAAAGGTAGAAAAGTGTGTTAGCAAAGATAAAAATTATCTTAAGGGGAACCTAGAGGAGGAAGAACAAATCATAAACGTGAACATTGTGCTTCTCCTGGCCAAGGACTCTAAATGCTCCCAAGTAACTGTTGGCACCTCGTCACACTAATGTGGAATGAAACTGATCAAGAGATCGAGGGGAGCAGAGGAAGGAGGAATGTAACAGCAGGAGAGTACAACAATTTCAACTGCATTATTGCTACTCTTTTTTCATAAACAATAATTATTAGACTCTAAAGATTTCAATTATACTAAGAATAAATGTCTCTTCCCTCTTTTCCCGTCTGTCAAAAAGCCAGGTGAAATGCTTGAAAACATTTCAGAAATGTATTTTGCTGCTGTTTTCTTTTCAGTGTTGATGGTCTTTACCCACTCTTTTGGAATTTGCTTTATCAAGTAGAACCTCTTGCCTAGTTTTGTACTTTATTTGCTGATTCAAAAGGATGTGGAGGTTTATTAATTTCTGGTGGCTTGCCATTTTATCTCATGCCTAGTAAGAAAGGTTTCTAAAACTAAATAACCTGTCAAGTTAATCTGGTGATAAGCAAATGTTTGTTAAGTTTGTAATGAAACATTGTTAATACTAATATTAGATACTATTTGTAGACAGAATTCTTTGTTTAGTTGTATCAGATGCAGGTACCCTCACCTGTGCTGAGTTCAGAACTGCCAATACTGTTAAACAACTTGAAAGTCATGTCCTTTACCTTACACTTTCCAACAGTTTACTTTTTTTTTTTTTTTAATGGCAACGAGCATTTGCGTTTACTGTGTCCACTGTGAAGACTCAATATACTCGCTTTTGTTTGGAATGAAATAATGAGAGATATTCTAAATGCTTATGTGCTTAGACACCATGCAACAGCTCAGTCAGGGGTGTCTTTCTTCTAGCAAATGGGTTTTGTTACTTCAGGAACTACTTCAAGCCTTGAAATAGTACATTGTTAATAGTTGTATTTTATACTTAAGAAAAGGTATCAGGTTTTTTACTCGTTGTTAATGCAGGAAGGGTTTTTTTAACCTTTTAATATCAGCCATATCGTTCTCTTGAAAGAAACCCAAAACCGAACAAACACACTTTATTTACTGTTGACAGTTTTACAAATATTGCAGAACTGGCTAGAGCATTGTACAATTATAACTGTATAACTCCTGCAAAGAAGAAGGAAATATTAAAAATAATCCTTATAAAGGAATCTCTTTGTAGTAAGCAGAACATAAATGTAATTATTTTTAATATTTTAAACTTATCCAAAAATGTAAACAGAAATTCAGATGCCACGTCTGAATTTTATGTTCATGTTAAAAGAGTAGCCTTTAAGGTTCTCCAGCAGATTTTTGCAAGCATATGCACAGCTCAGTATGTAAGTTAACAAAATCATTAAAAAGAAAGACTAAACACCACATTTCATCTAAATATCCTGTATATGACACAAAGGAACTCAGAGGAAGATGTTGCTATAGGCATAGAAGCACCAAATAATTAAAACCAGAAAGCAGATGAGGAAAAAAAAAGCACACCTGAAATATGGGTGTGTTGGTTAAAGGGCTTTACAGTACACGTTATATATTCTAAAGTTTAGTAATGCTCTTAGTACCTTGACAAACTAGGGGGATTTTTTTTTTTTAATATATATCTCAGGCCACAAAACTGGAATTTAACCTTCAGTCCCATAAGACAGAAGAGTTCAACAGTTTTTTCTGAAAAACAATGTAGTACTCTTGAACGGCACTAAAGGACATACATGAGCTAAGCTGCTCTTATTCATAGCAGAAACAGTATAAGAGATTTCCATGCAGCTCTGTCAGCAGGAGTCCTTTCTGGCCTGGATCAACAACAGGGGTGATAGAAGTTAGGAACCACACCTATTAAAATCATTGTTTTAGCTGTTAAGACAGCCAACAAGATGTGAACTGCCAGCTAAGTGCTGCTATTGGGGACTCTGGCAGAAGGTAGGAACTATCCTGGAATTCCTTTACAAAAAAAAGAAACACAATTGCTGTCTATCCTTTAGTCTTTAACCTTAGGTTTTAGGAGAACAGTACTTTAGTACTGAAGTGTACTGTATTGACAGGTCTTTTATGTAAAAATAACCTCTGTAAATTAACCTCTTAGAGAAAAACATGATTTCACTCCTCCCTTCTGGTAGGGTTTGAATACTTAACTGATGCATGGATGCAGCACTGCTTTTGTAGATCTGGGGGAGGAGTGTTTGATTATTTATTTTTAAATGTGATACAATTTGCTAGCATTATTCAGCCTCATTTGGTAACCCTTTTGTTAGTATCATGTAGATGTATGCTGTGAGATGCAAATCCCAGTTATGTGCTAGGTGCTATATAGACAACTAAGGAGACAAAGGGTTCTTGCCCCCAAAAACTTGCCCCCCTCATGCTCTCATTTGGAAGTGCATTGGGATCTGATTTCACACTGCACGACAAAATGTTTCCTTTTGTTATTTTATCTCCCAGGTATTATGTCAGCTGGAGGGAGCTAATCTCCCCGTAAACAAAGCAAGGCAACTTCCCTTGTGTGCAGAGTGAGTCCTTGAAGATATTTGTTTATCTTCAGTGATCACTTGTAAGCACAGCTTCCATTTATATAGTGTCCTTCAGAGCAATGTCACTGTGAGCATAATGAATATACTCAGAAGTATTTAAAGATTCCATAAATATATATTTAATTGCAAGTGCCTTGAACAGTGGTGTCAGACCTTTTGTGTAGAGAAATGGATGGGTGGTGGAGCACTTTTTCAGATCCAAGGAATTCTGCTTCACATGAGTGACCAGTTTACACAAAGAACTTTTTTCTCTCTCTTCATTGATCCAGCCAATTTGCATATTTTTATCTTTGTTTTAAATACATTAGAGTTTTTATTGTTCCCCATTCCATATTTAATTTTGTGGCGGATCAACTGTTTTGACAAATATTTGCACTATTACCTAAGAAATTAATTATAAAAAATTATTCTGGCTCTTAGCAGAGTTAACCAAGAGAGAAGAGCCTTCCCATCACAGTCAGTGGCTGAATCCAGCTGGCAAAAATCAATGTGGTTCTGTTTAATCATGATTAATGTTTTCATTTATTTTATAATTTTGCATGCAATTTCCCCTTTTTTTCAATTTTTCATCCTCTTGGAGGATGATTTGGCAATTGCTACTCATAAACTAGAGAGCTTGGTTCTGTATCATCTGATTGCTTACCAGCAAGAGGATGTGACCAGTAGTGGAATATGACTGATCCTTAATTTCCATTTTCTTGAAATACACAGCTACCAGAATACAGGATTCATGTTCACTGGTATGAGGACTGCAAAGCTTGGAATTGTCATCACAGGGACTATTTTATGTTTGGCACACAGGACTGTTTCTGTTGCCCTTATTTTCATTGAAGAGCATCTTAAGAAAAATTACATGTTTCTGTTTCTGTAGTGGCATCCTCATAGATAAGGATGTCTGCCCACTAAGGGACTGAGGATATTGGTACCAAAATTTATTCAGAAATAAAAGAACTACTTCAGGAATGTTTGGCTGTGTGATTCTGCGTATCACCTGGAAGAAAACGTTGTCAAAAGTCTCAGTCCCAAAGAGCTTGTAATGACAGTAGAGGAGCAACCAAAGGAAAAATAGAGTTTATGGATAGAAAGAGTGAGGGGGAAAGCAGTGAAGCCACCACATTATGCAGCAGTTTAGTGGTACTGAGGTTCCTAGTTCTATATATACACAGCTGGTGTTACAGTGATTTGCTGATTGCTTGTGGTTCTACTTATGTATATGTGAGTATCTATATATTTATATGCATACAGACATGATACTCATATATTACATTAAAAGATCATTAAGTTTGAAAATGAGAATGCCTGAACTCAAAAGCAATCTGGTATACGCTCCAATTTTGTAACTGCACGGTGTTTTTCTTGGGATATTCACAGCATAGAAGGGATGAATCCTGCTACTTGCTCAATTATTTAATATTTTGATTCATTGAATTATTAAAACTATTACCTCAGGCTTTATTGATTACAGTCTCCAAGTTATCTTCTGGCTGCTGCACATATTCAGAAAGAAGTCCTCATAAAAATATTCTCTTGGCTGTGTATCACCAGGACATGATCTGTACTATAAAAAAATTATATGACATGTTGAAATAGAAAGCTATATTGCAAATATGGTCAAAATAGAACCATATCAAAGTTGAGGCAATAGATTGATTTAAATTTATTCAGCTGAAAGATCTTTTTCAGCACAGACAAAATTCTGTGCTCTGACCAGCATTCCTGTAAATGGAAGAAGCCTTTTTGGTGAAGCTTTAAAAGTAAATCTGTCTGTCCTTTCCTATGTGCAGGAAGCTTCTCCCCAAATAGATAACATCAGACAAAATTATAAGCAACCAAAAGTAGCATTTCTTAAATGGCAAGGCACAGGAGGTGCAGAGTTTCATTTATTAATCATATTTTCTGTGTAGCCTGGTCTTCATGTCAAAAAAAGCAATAAATGCTTTGTTATTTCTGTCTCTGATGATGATGCAATTTGTAGCTGATCAAAGAAAATGGTTTCTTTTCTGGAGTGCTGCAGTAGTCTTGAAATGTCATCACAGTGCATAGATATCTGGACACCTAATCCAAACCTCACCGAATTGCTTAGAAGGTATTTGGAAGAAGTTTATAAAGCTGAGTTTTCTTACACAGGTACTCACAAATATGGTAAATTATTCTTTTTTTTTCCCCTTATTTTGCTCTCTTTTCTGTAGTGCACATATACTTTCTCTAAAAATAAAAAATTAAGATATTGGTGCACTTTGCAGGACATTAGATTATAACATTAGTGTTTTCAAATATCGTTTGCCATACATTATTAGCCAGATGTCAGTATCATGATGCCTCCAGAAACATATAAAGGTATTCCTGGTTGTTGTCTTAATGCTTCTTTTTGCAAAAAACAATTTAGGCTTCATATTCTGGCCCCAGATGCTGAATCCATACTGTTCCTGTTTTATGGCATGCTGTTGGCATGGATAGCTGCCAGAGCCTGTTAAAGCAACTTTTCATTACTTTCTCTCCAGGCACCTAAGAACCACTGCTCACTTTGGGGAAGTGGTTTTCTCAGTCAAAGCCACCAAGACCCAATCTGTAGCCTTCAGTATAGGAGTCCTGTCCTACCAAAGTAGAATAGCAGTTTATAGGAGATAATAAAGTAAAAAAGATTCTAAACTGTATCCAACATTGTTTATGTGCTATTTCCACTATAATATTGCTTTATGAAAAACTGTACAAAACTTCTTAAAGACTGCAACTGCAAAAATTTTTTTGTGTGTCTCTCTATGTAATAAGCTGACTTTATAGCTATCCATTTCTTCCTTTTTATCTAATGTCCTGGAGAGGTCTTAACTGTGATTACAGAGAGAAACTGGAAGCATATTTTAAGTGGTAAGAAGGTATTTCACATAGATTAGTTATTTTTATTACAATATGGGCACCAGTATTGCAATTAAGGTGCGTTAAGACATTCTAATCTACCAAGCAGTATATCAAAGTACTTTGTTTAGTGTTCCATCCCCTCATGGTACAGCTCTAATATCATTCCCTCTTAAAGTTTTTAACAATTTCATCTTTTGTACTGTTTTTTTTTTTTTTTTTAAATTGAGAGGTGACTTTCTTGATCATGAAATTTTGTGTTTGGTCAATTTTCTTCTCTAACAAGGTTGACTGGAAAAACAGCCTTCTTTTCAGTTTGGAATTTGCAGTTTCTGTGGGGAGGAATAGTATCTGTTATGATAGGACATTACTCCTTGTCAGCATCTGTTACATGTATCATTTCACCAGTCTAAGAGTAATTTTAAATGGCTCCTGATGAAACGTGTAGTAGATTTTTTATGTCAGTTTTTAGTAAAATTATATTGTACTTGGTTAATGAAAGTCAGATGAAAAATTTAACTGGCCTTTTTCTTTCTTTTTTTAAGAATTTAAGAAGACCTTACTCTTTTTTGCTCTCTCATACCCTACTGTAAGAGAAGGGAGGTGAGGGAGCAGTGGGAAACAGGTGCATGGTGAGGTAAAACTTTCAATTTTTCACCTCTTTCCCCAAAGTAGTACAGTACAGAGCTGCCTTATTTTTTTGTTTAAGGACCATACTGAAAAATTCAGATCTTTCATGGCTGAATTGCAATTTACTGTTTTAGAAAGCCCAAAAGTAAGCTCAGTCTGATTATGTTTCTAAGCTCGTTTTAACACAGATCCTCTCTTTAAAACATTTTAAAATGCTTTTCATGTCAAAATCATCAAATATAACCCACATACAAGGTGAAATGCTGTTTGTGAAAGTCAATAAAATTTACCCAAAGGATTTAATTTAGGTGCCTCTTAATGGATGAAAGCATGAAAAGAGACAAAGGCTTTTATCTGTGTTTTGTCTTCATGTTTTCCTGGTTTTTTGAGTGTACCCAGGGTAGTTAATGTTTTTGCAATTATACCTAACAGTTGGAGGTATACTTGACTGAAGTGACCCTAATCTTTTATAAGTAATTCTGATAATCATCTTGCACTTTGAAAATAAGGCCTGAACTATAATTATTTATGGGAGAGATATTTCAAAAAATGTTGTGTTAGAATAAGGCAGATCCTTAGCCTGGTTTAATTGTCCACCTTGAGCACTGTGTCATTTAAGATAACTACTGTAGGTCTTCTATTGATATGTATGAAGGAGATAAATGCTAAAACAGAAGACAGACAAGGTATGTACACTTTTTGAAGTAATCAAGCATTTGTTCACAGCAAGTCGCTCACCTCGTAGTCCACTTCAGCTGTACAGTCAAAGTGTTATTTAGATCTTTTTAGAGTTTTGAGGACACCCCTGACTCTACTAAGACTCCAAAGGGATTAGTTGATATGCTGCACCTATAAAAACAATTTAAGTAGCTCTAAGTAAGTCTTTGTGCCAATTATGTTAACGAAGCTGCAAAGGGACTGCAAATTTAGAAGTCCTCTAAAATCCAGTGCTAGCCCAGCCATTAAATCAGGGTCTTTAATCTCTCTAATTGGTGCTTTTCAGTGTAGAAGAATACATGAACCCTGCTGTGTTCTAAAAGCAGTAGAACATCTTCACTAGCCAGTAATACCCTGTGAAAATATACTTCTCAGACTGCCAGTCTCCTGTACTAAATAATGATGTGGAAAAGTTTCATTTCACTGCTACTCGTCAGTGCAGTTTTACTGTTGAACAGTGTTTGGCTGCAGCTGTGCTGGAAATACAACAGCTCTGCCCTTCATGACTGTAAGGTCCATTTCTTAGGCATGAGTAACTATCCTGTCCATGAGATGAAACCTAGCAGTAGCCAAAGGAAGTTAGCCTGCTGAGAGTATAGGGGGCTCAGTACCAGAATTCTTCTCAGGAGCCATCAAGCTTCTCCTCACAGAATGAGACTTTTACAAACTGATTACTTGTTATTTAAACTCAAGTAGCAAAACTTAGATAGCCTGGACTATCACTTTCAGATATTTAAACTTAGAATAACAACTTTCCTTCACAGAAGTACAACTCTAATGGATGCTAGTTCTTTTTAAACCCCAAAAGATCAGCTCCTTCACTGCAGTAAATCTGTGTGGGTTCACCAAAATGCATGAGGCTTCTTGGCATTTAGTATTTTATTTACAGAAAACCAATAAGGTCGCTACTTTCTAGCTACAGATTTTATCCCAATATCACTTTGGCTGCTGTATGCATTCTCTCCACAGTGTGACTTCTGTAGTGGCAATGTTATGTATACATCAGGGTGACTCAGGAATACATCTCACATCCCTTCTGCCTCATAAGGAAAAAGGGTGTAAGACTCAGTGAGTTCCAGCCTTGTCTCATCTCTGATTACTTCTACATTTAGCTTTTGGCTGAAGTTCTGAAGAACTCCTCTACTTCATTTTTTTTTCAGGTAATTTACATTTTTCTACAGTATTTTATTACCCATGGCTGTTAGTTTTCTAGAAAAGTTGTAGAGGGTGTCATCCTTACAACTTGTGCTTCAAATGAATAATTATGCAATAAAATCTCATTTTTCTTTAACATTCATCCTCACTACTGGAGGAAGAAAAAAAGCCACCCACTGAGAGAAGAGAATGCTAAGCTAATGAATACACTAGATGAAGGCTCTGCTCCTCTGTATCTGTCCCATACTAAGCAGAATCTCAGTCATGGAATATCCAAAAAGATTTGCCCCATATGCTATGTAACTTATGTATGTTGACTTCATTCATGACAATATTCTCTCTGGGAGTAAAAATTTCTGTGTAATCTTGCTTTTTTTTTTTCCTACTATTTCATCAAAGCTTTTATTTGTCATATCTAGTTGGCCAAAAGGAACCCACTTTTTCTGTGACTCATTTTTGATTTTTTTCTGGGGGGGAAGCCAAAAGGTCTGTATTTTGCAAGGATAGTTTCAGAGCCACTAATTTCTTGGTGTGAGATTTTATTTTCATAATTGATATCTGTCACTACCCTGGATTGTAGTATACAAGTTTAAATTCATGAGAATGTACAGGAGGATGACAAATGGCTCAGGACTGTGCTTCAAGTATAAATGTTGCGGCCACATGAGCTTTTCCTTGGATTATTAACTTGCATGTAATCACACCTACACATGTGCACAAACACCACCATTTCACACTCAAAATAATTCCTGTTTCCTAACTAATATAGCCCAAGCTAATCTTATATCTAATAAGAAATTTTGGGAAATGGGGGAGATCTAAAATTTTAATTCATGTAGAAGTCTAAATATTTCAGTAAAATTCCCTTTATTTTCCTCAGGCATGCCTTTTCTGAGGTTTTTGTTGTCTTAGCAGGAATTTTGTTGATGTTATTTTTAGTTGTGTTATCTACTCAAAAAAGGAAACGAAGTAATTTAGTTCCATGTAGTAATCTCTTGGGTTTTTAAAAACAAATTATGATGGTTACACCCAAATGGGGAGAGCAATAAGAGAGAGAAAAATTTTACTGAAATGATTTTACAATGTTCAAAATTGGCTGGAGGCTAATGCTTTTCAATAAAGTTCTCAAATACAGTGGTATTGGAGTGCCTTGTGCAAAGGCTGTTCTTCTGATAACATTCATTTTAAGAGGTCTTTTTATATTTCTGCATTTAATGAGAATACTTTTGAGGAATATACTCTCGCAGTATTCTTGTGGAAGAAATGCTATTTATGATTTTCTGATGTGTGTGTATAGTTTATGGTTGTTTCTCTGTAGGTCAAAGAGTCACATGTGGATATCCCACTTACCCACAACCCTGTTGCTTTGAGCAATGAGTTGTAGTGCAGCAGATGTTTTGTTCTAGAAGTCACAATAATTTCTTAAATGTTTTAACATCAGCCTGTCTTTCCTGAAAATTATTTCAAATGCCTGTCTCTGTCAGATTCTTCAGGAATTATTTTGAAAAATGTATTTTGATTATCCTTCCCTTTCTCTCTGACACTTTGGTTTAAACTAGTTATTGCATGAAGAATTTCACAAATTATTTAAGGGAAATAATATGTATAAATACATATAAAAAAACTTCACAAAAACATTTTTGTAAAGTGCTTTTTTATTATGCATTGTCAACAGTTAAATGACATGTTGCTGTTTCATGCAAGCTGGAATAGTGTTAAGAGAGCAAATATTAATCCATAAGCATAGGTTTTAAGGAAAAAAGTGCTAGATCTGCATAAGTTTGTACAGCTTTAAGTATGAAACTGGAGAGCTGCTTCAGCTAAAATGACTTTGAATTAGTTACTGAAACAATTCACTAGTCTTAATTGCCCTCACACACTGGTCTTAACTGTGTCCCCAGACCAATGTTTTAGTTCTATCTAGGATGTTTGCTTTTATCCTGTGTTAAAACTTACACACTTTTCCTCCCATTACTCAATATAACCTTAGTAACAGCTCAAGGACTATAGCAAAGCAGTGCTGTTGACCAACCAGCTGTGGTTACTGTTCAGTAATGATCAATTTCAAACTAATTAAAAATTTAAAACAAATTCTGCATTGTATTGCAAAAACAGAAACAACAAAGACAAACCCCCAAAAATCCCAACCACCCCCCAGATTTTATAATATGAGCTAACACAACAAGTGTATATAATAAGTCAAGGAGCAACAGCTGAGTTATAATAATAATAATACATTAGAAAAAACAATGGAAGTATTTTTTCTTCCTTTGTGCACACCAGGTGCTTCACATCTGAAGGTGTTACAAATAATAAATATTGAAATGGATTATGTTTCTCCATAACAGTCATGCTACAAAATATTTATTGCAATGTTCAGAAAAGTAGAAAAACAAGGTTTTTTTTAAAATTACAGACTGAAAAAAATCTATTTTACACATCTTCGTTGCCTTAAATAGAAACTAACTGAATAAAGTCTGGGTAATTGACAGTATATTTTTTAATGTAATCTCTCAATATTAAATTCTTCATGAAAGACTAAAATAAGTGGATGAAGAAATACCTATTTATTACATACTTTATACTCTATTTTTTTCCAATTTGTTCATCTGTGCTGAGCTGTCTGAACTTGACTTTCTTGCCTTGGAATGATGGAACAGCAGTACATCTTGAGGTCAGTAAATATAAGCTTGTGTTTATGTCATTCTCTGCCACTTCGATTATTTCACTTTCTTGACAAGTATTAATATAATTCAGTTTTGCATCATAATTTCCATGTTCTTTTGAATATGGAATGGAGGATCTTTTACTTCTATCTACAGAGTCTATTAGAGCACAGTTTAAAATCAGGTTGTCTTTTTTAACAAAAGATATTTGCAGAGTGTCAGATAAAATAGTATTTAAGTTTTTGTCTTTTTTGTAATATTCTGATTCTTCTCCAGCGCATACCAACTCAGTATCAACAGGCAATGTTGTATTAGTTGCCTTCTTTAAAATTAATGTGCTCTTACTATGAGACTTCTCACAAGTGGCATCATTATTAAATTGAGCAAGACTCTCAGAAGTAACAGCATCTTCATGTTTTGAGTTCTGTTCATCCTGGGCAAGTACAGAATAGCTCTCATGAGGTTCATGCATTTCATATATTTCTTCATTTCCAGACTGACTGTCCAGCTTTGCAAAGGCTTGTTGTGATTCAGTCTAAATTGCATGGCTTAATGCTGTCTTTGGGGCAGACATAGCTGAGAGAGTTGTCTCCTGTCTGCAAATGTTTAGATGTGAAAAAGTGGCATAATTATTATTGTTGTTGTTATTGAAGCTGCATTCTTGGTGATTCTTTTGTATTGTTACATCATCAATGTTAGTAACCTGTATAACTTCTGAATCATGAGTTTCATTAATTTGTTTCTCTTGCTCCTTCCCGGTACTATCCACAATCACATTACCACTTTCATTAACATCCTTTGCACTTTGCTCCCTATTCTCTGATGATTCTGTCTTAGTCAGCTTATCTTGCACATTCCCAGCTTCCTTTTTATTTTCCTTATTGCCTACTTCATTTTTCTTTGCTTTACAGATATTTGTACCTTCTTTTTCAGACACAGAGCTAAAGGATGAGTGTTGATTTTGTTGTGGATTTGTGGTGTTGTTTTTATTTTGCTCCATCCCAGTGTGATTTTTCTGACATTCCTTTTTGTTGCCCAGAAGTTTATTGGTATGTAAACTAGAATCTTCTTGAGGAAAACCTTCTGGGGGCCACTTTGACTTATTTACTGTAGCTACTTCTTCAATAGGAAATGTTTTCTTAGATGTTGCATCATCTGCTGAAGGAGGCCATGTCATCTTTAGTTTACCTCTTTCTGTGGACTTTTTCAAATTATTGTCCAAAATATCAGGATGAGCACCTTCAGTACCTGAGTACAAGTCTTTATCTACTTCTGTAATTGGTTTAGGATCAACAGGTACGCTATTAATGGGATTTGTTCCTTCAGCATGAATACTGTCACTTGAACTACGCTGATCTTTAGAATTCCATAATTCCTTATGCTGCTTGTGTCCAAAACCTTCATCATAATTTCCTTTTGATTTGAAAAGTTGCTTAAAATGAGGTTTACAATATATTTTTCCATGGAGAGATGCATAATTTCCCAAGCTGCCGAATGGAAGAAATTTTGTTTTATGCTTTTACATGTAATAAATCACCACACACCTCCCGCTTCCTCCCCTTACTCTCCCATCCCCCCCCCAAAAAAAGTATCTAGAATCTTTATTTGCCAATTCCCATACAATTTCAAAGTCAAAATGAAGGAGAAGAGCCATGCATGGTGATTTAAGAAAGAACATAAACTCATATGGTTGTTGCACAGCATGAGCTTCAAATAGAGATGTTGCACAGCACTTCAGGGCTGTTTGGACCATTTTTCATCATCTTATTAAAGACCAAATCCTCAGTTTTCCCACAAATTAGCAGCAGAATTTAGTCTTTGTGCAAATTGTAGAAATTTGTGTTTAATTTTATTTGGATCACCTCCAAAATGAAATAAAGGAAATGTGTGTAACTAACCTGAAATGTATTAAAATCAAAACTGTTGGCCTTTACAGTCTGATAGTGTAATAAATCCTACATTTCATATAAAGGTTACAGAGTGATTTGCTAATGAAGAGAACCATCGTAATTAATTTTATGAATGAAGAAAATCAAAAGAAAAATTGGTATGTTTCTGATGTCTTAAATTCCATCAGTTTCTGTGTCTACTGCTTCTGTTTCATAAGCTATCCTGAAGGTCTGTAACAGTCAGTAGGAATTAATATGCAGAAGAATTCTGAAAAGAATTTGGAAAGTACTTGGATGGAGCAGTTCTTTAAGGAATTTAAAGGACTTGTTCCATGTCACAGTGCAGATAGGAGCAGAGAAGAAAAGGGGAACTCAGGATACCTCCCTGTCAACCCAGCATTCTACAGGCTGAATAATCCTACAGTTGAAAATAATTTCACCATTTGTATTTATATTCAAAAGCAGAGTTCTGTGAGTGAACATGCAGTTACTTTTTACCTTAATTGACTGCCACAGTGGTGACATCGGAAACACGATTTATGAAAATTCTGCTTATCGGCAACTAGACGTTCCATGGGGTAAACTCTCCGCTGACAGAGTTTGCACGTTTCATTTTCCTGAATCTGCAGTTTCTAGAATCACATATGAAAAGGTTACAAGTTAGTCTAAGCCACACGTTATGATTTAACAGTATCAGTTCATATATTTTGTTAGAACATTTTCCAGTTCAGGTAACAGTAATGCATCGAAAGTTAAAAACTACTTACCTTTCCCTTTGCAGGAATCCATGCATTTCAAAGGGCTATTCGCTTCACCAGGTACAGTATTTTCCAATTATTTGTAATAATTAGTTATTTTGTGAAACATGGTAGGAAAATAAAAGGTTTTCCAGTATAGGTGGAATTGAGTATAACGTATGTTTAATCTTTGAACGTACAATGTGATTTAAAGATCAATAAATGGGATGGGTGTTTGAAATTCTAATGAATAAGTTTTGCTTAGCCATGCCAAATGCACATTAGGGGTTACCCCGTCTGTGGTAACCTGTGGACTGTGCACTCATATGATCCAAGTATCCTATGGACATAATTATTTGTGACTTTTGCAATTTTAATTGTCAGACCTGATTTTTTTTCAGTCGAACTTTAATACTAAGGTAGCTACATTTAAATTAGCAACTTTATGATTTTTTTTTATTTTATGAAGTATAATTAAATGTAAAGAAAACTGTTTCTCCTAAAGTACAAAATATTAATAGAAAGTTTCATACAAGCAAGGGGCAGAAGGAAATAATGTTGTTGGTCTTGGAAAAAGACTAACTGCTTCTCTTCTGTCTTGATCTCTGAATTGCTATGAAAATTGTATTTGCAGACAAATACAAAAAAGGTGGATCAAATAATTGCTGTATTAATATGTCTGCACTGATGATAGTAATGTCCCTTGACATCAGCAAAAAATTTGGGCCCTTTCAGCATTCTCTCTGTGGTTTGCCTGCTGGTATTGATTTTATAGCAATTCACAAATGAAGACAGAATGTGATGCAGATTTTATAACTACAGCTTTAATTGCCACATCTCTCTAGTGTCCATAATGAGAACTGAGAAAAATGCTGAAAATTAAAATATTTTTAAGAAAAATTTAGAACTTGCAAAAAGAATAAACCACCAGTGACTCAGCTGAATATTCTTAGGTACAGAACAATTCTGAATGTAGAGAGGGAGGAGAGGAAGGAGATAAGGTGATTAAAAGGGGAAAAAAGGTGAAATGTCTCCTGGAAAACTGTCTCGTGGAATGGTCACTTCGGTTAGTTGGATAATTGATAGTGAGTGTTGCGCCTCAGAACGCAAGTCAAGAGAAGAGAAAAGAAAAGAGCTAGTTTAAGGGAATTTTATCCCCAAATAACTCCCAGGACTGAACAGTGAGCCAATATTCATTTCTTGAGCCGGAGTGGTGCGTGGTGTGTCAGTGGCAGGTCGGGGTGTCTGTGGGGCAGCAGGCCTGCCCCGTGCTGGGCACAACCCGCTCCAGGCACAGGGCACGGCAGGGCCGCTCCGCCGCCGCCTCATGCCTCGGGAAAACACGTTCCCAGGGGGAAAAAGGCTGCACATCAGCCAGGACTGCTGGGAAAAAGTGTCACTAACAGCCCTGCGGACACCAAGGCCAGAGGAGAAGGAGGAGAAGAGGTGCCACAACAGAGGTTCCCCTGCGGTCTGTGGGGGAGCAGGTGTTTCCTTGCAGCCTGGGGAGAGAATCACGCAGGAGGCAGTCATCCACACTACAGCCTCTGGGGAACACCACCGTGGAGCTGGTGAGTATTCCCAGGAGGAACTGCTGCCTGTGGAAAGCCCATGGTGAAGCAAGGGAAAAGTGTGAAGAGGAAGTGTGACTGTCGCCCTAGTCCATCTCGATTCCCCAGGACTAGGTCCTGACAAGTACCTAGAAACATCCCCCTGGGACTGAATGTTGATTGGTTTGAGCTCCCCCATCCCATTCCCTTTTATGGTTACTTTCTAGAGAGTTCCCCTTTGTCTGTTACCCCTCCGACCCTGGATTGGTGCCTCCTGATTGTGTCCCCTCCTACCCGGCTCCTCTGATTGGGCAAGGCAAATGCCCGTCTTGTGTCCCCCAGCTTGATTGGTTCTCCAAGTTGTACCCTCCCCTAATACCATTCCCTTAAAAGGCACCTCCGGGGAGCGATCGGAGCCATTTTGTCGGTGTTCCTCTCCTTCCCTCGTCTCTGTTATACCTTCCAATAAACTCTCTGGGGACCTGACAAAACGGACTGCGTCTCTTCCTGTGTCTTCGACCGGCTCTCGAGCTCTGACTCCCAGCTCCCGGAGCTCTGCACTTTGGGTGCTGCCCGGAAGGCGGTGGTCTCCCACCTTGACGAGCTCGGCCCTGGGATAGGGCGAGCACACTGCTACATATGGTGCCCCGTGTGAGGAAGGTGAGGAAGACCGTGGAGATCGCCTTCTGAGGACTTATCGGTGCCCGCTGTGACAGCTCACACTTGACTGTGTGGAGCTCCGCGGGAGTCCTGCCTGCCCTGGAAGAACAGGGATCAGCGCAAGCTCGACAGCCCTCGTGAAGCTGAGCCCTTCTGTTCCGGACAGCAGAGTATCGGAGAGGATTTTCAGGTAATCGCTGCGGGGAGGAAAGGAGAGAGATAGCTCTTTTCGGTCGCCCGAGGGTTCCTGAAAGCCCTCCGAGCTTAGGAAGTATCGCTGCGGGGAGGAAAGGTGGGAGGTGGGTGCCCCACACTTTCGGTCGCCCGAGGGTCCCTAAGTCGTCCTCAACACCAGGGGAGCGTACTAGTTGTCCGCGGTTTTTTTTACTTTAGACTATTTTGGCCAGTTTCACCCGTGTGTCTACTCCAGCCCCTTTTCACCTTCTAATATGGGTGCTCGTTTGTCTAAATCCTCCGTGGCACAGCAAGAGATGTACTTTAAGTTATCCGACCTTCTGTCCACTAACAATGTTCTGTTCTCCCCCAAAGATTTAAAAAAGTTTGTGAAATGGGTTTTAACTAACTGTCCCCCCAATTCTTCTCATTTAATTTACGATTTAACCTATTGGGACTCTGTAGGGAGAGAGCTCCTGGCCAAAGGGAGAGCCGGAGATCATACAGCTAGAAAAATTTTTTCCCTGCATTCTCAAATATTTAAGTTTGTTAAAAAGTCCTTTTCCCCTCTTAGTTCGGAAAACCCCCCTAACCTACCCTCACCTCTCCTTGCCCCTACCCAAGCACGAGAACAAAGAGACGTATCCCGCAAAAGTGCGCTCGGCAGCTTCCAGCGCCGAGACGTTTCTTTGCCCTCAGACTCCATATCCCCTTGTCCTGCTCCCTCTGCTCCTTATCCTGAACCTTCCCCATTAGATAACATTGCACAAGATGGCGCCGAAGAAAAACAAAATGGCTGCCATTCGCGCCTTTTGTATCCTGAAGGCGCGAAACCCAAATCCAACCCCGTAACCTCTCCCCCTTGTCAATCACCCCTCACTTCCTTAGATATGTCTCCTCCCTCATGCCTACCCCTTCCGGTTCTCTCCTTCCCCGCCCAACTGACGTCGGCAGGGAGGAGCGAGGCGTGGGAATTTTCCGCCGATAAGTTCCCACGCTCGCCCCCACCAACATCAACATCCGGCCGCCATATTGGCGAACCCGGAAGTGGTGTCGATTCCGCCATTTTTGCTGCACCTGCCCGTCGTCGTCAACACTCCCCTCTCCCCACACCTAGTCCCACACCGCGTCGCACCCCACACGCCCACCTTGACCCGAACCAACCCGAAAACAACCGCCCTAATGCCCTCGTGTGGCAACCTGTTTCCCTTGCGATAAAGAAAGAGTTATGCAAAGCAGCAAACAGCTTCAATTGTGAATCAGCATATTTTAAATCCCTTTTCCAATCTATTCTTAAAGCAGAGGCTAAATGCCCTTTTGACATTAAAGAACTTGTTAGTTGTCTTCTAACCGAAAGTCAATTAAAACAATGGGAAACCAACTTGATCAAACGCCTACACATTCTAATCGCAAGCTACCAAAACTCGCCTGATCTTCAACACCTAACTATTGACTGCCTTTCTGGCAAGGGGAGATGGGCCAAGCCAATAGATCAAATCCGAGCGATTCCAAAAGAAGTATTAGAAGAAATTATTCAAATTGCCCAACAAGCCTTTTATGCGGTTCCCATTAAACCAGAAGCCCAACTCCCATTCATGTATATAAAACAGAAACCTAATGAATTATTCACAGACTACATAGATAGACTAACGGCAGCGGTTAGACGTCAACTAAAAAATGTCAATGACCAGGAAGAAATTATAATCCATGTTGCAACCTTAAATGCAAATGCCCGATGTAAACAACGAATTAGTTCCCTATCCCCAGATACCCGTATCACAATCTCCTTACTAATCGATGCCTGCTCCTCCGTCCCTATAGACCCACCACCTAGTAAGATCCATGATCCCCAAAGAGCCTTTCCTACCGTCACCCTGCAAGAGAATAAACCCACGCGTAAACCTTATTTTCCTCTTATATGCCATCGATGTAATCAGACAGGCCATGTTGCAAAAAATTGTCCGGTACCCTATCCTAATGTTTCCTCTTTGAGTCCCTCTGCTCCAGGCCAACCCCAACCTGTCTCCTCAACCAATCCACCAATCTCCGCTCCGATGCCACAGTCGCAAGTTCCTACTCAACAGATGCTTCCTGCTGCATCCGTAACCTACCAACACCCAAACTATGCACCTAACAGCACAGTGCAACAAAAAAACTAGATCCGCAGCGCGTGGGGACGTCGCGCGAAGACACAAATCCTGTCCTCGATGTTGACCAAGACTTTTACCCTTGCCCAAGCTCATCCACTCTACATGCGTGGTGGGCACAAAAAGTCACCTCGGACAGACCATATATGACCTGTTATATGCGGGGTAATGGCTTTGACAAATCTGTAACTGGACTTGTAGACACTGGAGCAGATGTGACCATCCTTTCCCAAGACGTGTGGCCCCAATATTGGCCACTTCAAAAAACTGCATACCCGATAGGAGGAGTAGGAGGCCAGTCACCCGCCCAACAAAGCGCCGCACCAGTCGACATTATCAATGCCGAAGGAGTCCCAGCGAGAGTCCACCCCTTCGTAATGGACATTCCTTTTAATTTGTGGGGGAGAGATGCACTATGTCAATGGGGAACTGAAATTAACATCTCCCAACCAAACCAGGATTTATAAATAAGGCCACTGAAGCAAGCGCCACCCCACAATTGAACTGGTTGACCAACGATCCAGTGTGGGTAGATCAGTGGCCGTTAACACAAGAAAAATTAGAGGCGCTCAACTCCCTTGTCGCAGACCAACTTGCGAAAGGACGCATTGTACCATCCCACAGCCCATGGAACTCCCCTATTTTTGTTATTAAAAAGGAGGGAAAGAATGAGTGGAGGCTCCTCCAAGATCTACGAGCGGTAAACGCCGTCATAGAAGAGATGGGACCTCTCCAATTTGGACTTCCTTCACCAACGATGCTGCCTAGAGACTGGAAACTTATTGTTATTGACTTAAAGGATGCTTTCTTTCATATCCCTCTCCATCCTGCAGACGCACCAAGGTTTGCCTTTTCCGTGCCAACAATTAACAACGAAGCTCCAGCCAAACGATATCAATGGACTGTTCTACCGCAGGGAATGAAAAATTCCCCAACAATATGCCAGTGGTACATTGACAGAATCTTAACACCAATAAGGAACCAACTCCCTGATATAAAAATCTTACATTACATGGACGATATTTTAATATGTACCCCCACTCAAGATCAAGCAGCTTCCACTCTGACATTACTTCAGGAAAAACTCACTGCTGCGGGGTTCACCATTAGGCCGGACAAAATACAACAGATGAGTCCAGTGAAATACCTGGGAGTAACTGTCAGTGACCGCACAGTTATCCCGCAATCCCTCATGATTGCCGATAAACCACGGACCTTACGTGAATTGCACAGCCTCTGTGGATCCATAAATTGGGTCAGACCACTCCTCGGAATTACAACTGAGCAGTTAGCACCTTTGTTTAATCTACTGGGGGGAGATGAAGATTTAGACTCCCCTCGAGTGCTAACCCCCGAGGCAGAACAATGTTTACAACAAATCCAATGCACTTTATCCCAGAGACAAGCGCACAGACATGACCCTTTCCTCCCATTCGAGCTGGTCGTCCTAGGTGAGAAGCGATACACCCATGGTCTTATATATCAATGGGATGCTTCCCAAAAAGATCCTTTATTAATCATAGAGTGGGTATTTCTATCTCACCAATTAACCAAAACATTAACGACACCAGCAGAAATGGCAGCTAAAGTAATAAAAAAGGCAAGGCTGAGGCTACGGAGCTTAGCTGCCCGGGATTTTACATGGATCTGGGTGCCCTTTCATTTCGATGATTTGGAATTCTCTGTCAAAACTTGCGAACCCTTACAATTTGCTTTGGAGGGATTTACGGGAAAGGTTCGATCTGGCCACAAAAAACATAAATTGTTTAGTGCAAATTTTCGATTAGTTCCAAAAACGCATCTCTCGAAGTTCCCTATAAAAAATGCTCTGACTGTTTTTACAGACGGCTCGGGGTCTTCTCACAAGTCTGTTTTGACCTGGAGAAATCCCAAAACTCGGCAGTGGGAAACCGATGTCCAAATAGTCTCTGGGTC
This sequence comes from Entomyzon cyanotis, assembly GCA_024500445.1. Lineage (NCBI taxonomy): Eukaryota > Metazoa > Chordata > Aves > Passeriformes > Meliphagidae > Entomyzon > Entomyzon cyanotis. Next base: position 7,993,965 of record JAKEPQ010001027.1, on the reverse strand, counting down.
GCCGCAGGTGGCCGAGCTAGCCGCTGTTGTCCGAGCCTTCGAGAGATTCCCTGAACCTTTCAATCTCGTAACTGACTCCGCTTATGTCGCAGGAGTCGCTCTCCGAGCAGAAAATTCGACCCTAAAAGAAACTCAAAATTTAAGTGTGTTTAATTTGCTCCTGAAACTCACTACCATTCTTTCCCACCGGGAGCAACCTTATTTCATTATGCACGTGAGAGCACACACAGATCTGCCCGGGCCAATCGCTGAAGGGAACAGGCAAGCCGACAAACTAGCATTGAGTGTAATTAATCCTAACTTACCGGACATCTTCACTCAAGCTAGGCTAAGCCACCAAATGTATCATCAAAACGCCTCTGCCTTAGCCAGAATGTTTCAAATCACCAGAGAGCAAGCAAAAGCCATCATTACTACATGCCCTAGCTGCTCCACAGACCAGCTGCCTGCTTACCAAAGTGGAGTGAATCCAAGAGGAACAGAGAGCTGTAAACTGTGGCAAACAGATGTTACTCACTATCCACAGTTTGGGAGACTCAAATATATACATGTATCAATTGACACCTTTTCAGGCGCTATGTACGCCTCAGCTCACTCTGGAGAGAAAACAAAGGACTGTATCAACCACTTTATGCTAGCTTTTGCCTCACTGGGAGTGCCCCAACAAATCAAAACTGATAACGGACCTGCTTATACATCTGACAAGATGCGCCGATTTTTTGGAGAGTGGGGAATATCCCATACCACAGGAATACCTCACTCGCCAACTGGACAAGCGATTGTAGAGCGGGCACACAGAGAAATAAAAGCAACCCTCGCCCGACAGAAAGGGGGAAATGAAGTAGACACACCTCAAAGACGCTTGTGTAAAGCTCTGTTCACGATCAACTTTCTCAACAATTCTTTTGAAGAGCCACTGCCCCCAGTATATAGACATTTCACCAACGACCGTCGATCAAAATTAAAACCTCAACCGCCAGTGCTAATGAAAGATCCCGAATCGCGCTCCATACAAGGTCCTTTCCCACTAATAACATGGGGTCGGGGTTTTGCCTGTATTTCCACCCCAACAGGCCCCCGATGGATACCCAGTAAATGGGTAAAACCCTTCACCCCCCGAATGGCCGAAGCTTCTAAAGACAAGACTAACCAGATACATTTTGCGTCTAAAAAAGAAAAACCTAACTGGACTGTGTTGCGATCGTTGGGTTGGAAGCGCCGAAAGAAGAAAACAGAGAGTGGTGCACCTTCCCACCAGATCCCCGCTGAATCCTACCTATGCACCTTAATGTCGCCTAAATTCTCCCCCCTCCCAGAACAAAAATCCCCCCGAGAGTTTTTCCCTAGTTCCTTTGTGCTGTTTAACTTAGATTGATTTGCCTTTCTTTTACAGTCTCTTGCCCAGTTGAAAAAGATGACCATGCAAAGTCTCCACCTCTCCCTCACGTGCCTTGCAGCCTTCATTGCGGTCATCGGATGCTGGATCGTCCCTCAACCTCCCATCAATGTGTGGACCACGTTAGCAAAGTCATTGCAGCAAGAGGGACTTTGTTTAGCCATGGACAAGGCGGAGGACCCAATGTCCTCTTGCCTCATTGGGATCCCATTGCCAAAAAATGAGTTTCCCTTTGCAGGCACCTACCACACTTTCCCTGATCCGGTGAATTCTTGGGATGAGTGGGTTGAAAATAAACTCCCCTCTGGGTCCGTAGAACCCCAAGAGATCCAGCTGCTAGGGTCAACTCAAGCAGACATCTGTGTTACCTTCGATAGCCCACGGAGATACAGCCTCGCTTTCCCTGAAGGGGTTGAACATGAAGAAGATGACCTCCACCCACTACCTGTTTTCGAACTCAAGGTAAATAAAAATTATACCACGTCTTCCTGGTGCAATTACACCGCACCAGAACCTGCGCTCTCGAGCGCTCATCCCAAGATCCTACCGAAAGGGATTTTCTTTATTTGTGGTAATCTTGCCTGGGCAGGGATCCCAACTCGCCTGAAGGGAGGGCCGTGCACCCTCGGGAGGCTGGTCACTTTGACCCCAGACAAGAAGCAGCTCCTAAATTGGAACAATTCGGCAAAATTGACCCGTCCAAAAAGAGAGATTATTAATTTGGATCCAAATTGCAATGATACAATTGTATCCTGGCCTCGCTCGAAGAAAATAGCCGCTTCAATCTTGGTCCCTTGGGTTGCAGTCTATAAAGCTTTGAGTGATGTTGAAAAGCTAGAATGTTGGCTGGGAAAACACGCAAAGCTGACATCTGAGGCCCTCAGCCAACTCCTTTCGGACGAGGAGGCCATCAAGCACGCCACCTTGCAGAATCGTGCTGCCATTGATTTCCTCCTCCTTGCCCATGGCCACGGCTGCGAAGACTTCGAAGGCATGTGCTGCTTCAACTTCAGCACCCATGGACAGAGCATCGCTGCTAAGATTCGTGCGATGCAAGACCAAGTGGACAGTTTAAAATCAGAGACAGAAACCTGGTGGGGGAAACTTTTCAGTAGCTGGGGACTTTCCAACTGGGCTGCCTCCATAATTAAGTCGATTTTTTGGATTATACTATACCTCTGCCTTATTATTATTGGTTTAGCCATTTTCAAAACTCTGTTTGTTAAGTACCTGACTTCCCTTTTATTTAAAAGAAAAGGGGGAGATGTGACTGTCGCCCTAGCCCATCTCGATTCCCCAGGACTAGGTCCTGACAAGTACCTAGAAACATCCCCCTGGGACTGAATGTTGATTGGTTTGAGCTCCCCCATCCCATTCCCTTTTATGGTTACTTTCTAGAGAGTTCCCCTTTGTCTGTTACCCCTCCGACCCTGGATTGGTGCCTCCTGATTGTGTCCCCTCCTACCCGGCTCCTCTGATTGGGCAAGGCAAATGCCCGTCTTGTGTCCCCCAGCTTGATTGGTTCTCCAAGTTGTACCCTCCCCTAATACCATTCCCTTAAAAGGCACCTCCGGGGAGCGATCGGAGCCATTTTGTCGGTGTTCCTCTCCTTCCCTTGTCTCTGTTATACCTTCCAATAAACTCTCTGGGGACCTGACAAAACGGACTGCGTCTCTTCCTGTGTCTTCGACCGGCTCTCGAGCTCTGACTCCCAGCTCCCGGAGCTCTGCACTTTGGGTGCTGCCCGGAAGGCGGTGGTCTCCCACCTTGACGAGCTCGGCCCTGGGATAGGGCGAGCACACTGCTACAAGGAAGGAGCAGCAGAGAGGAACTGGTATGGAACAATCCCAGACCCCATTCCACATCCCCTCTCTGCTGCTGGGGGTGAGAGAGGGAGGAGGAAGAGTCAGGAGGAAAGCTGAGGCTCTGAAAAAGAGGGCAGGAAGGGAGGTGTTGTAGTGTTTGTTTCTCACAATCTAAATCTATCTTAATTGGCAATTATTTAATTTTTCTCATGTCTGTAAAAGTAATTGATAAGTGTCTTTATATTATTCCCGGTCTTTATATTGTCACATGAGCTTCTTCACCTTATTCTTTCTACCTATCTTGTTGAGGAGGAGGAATGGAAGAGTGGCTGGGGGAGGCAGGTCAACCCACCACATGTGAGTGGTCCTACAAAGTCATTGGGGAAAGATTGGTCTACTATTTCAGATCATCAATGTTTACCAGATGGAAAAGATTAAAAACAAAATCCAGAGGCTTGGCTTAGCGAGAACTCCCTATTCTACTGGAACTGGGTATGTCTACTCACTTCCACATAGTTGCTTATACAGAAACTGTCTGTGATGCAGTTATTTTTCTTCATAGCAGCCCATGTGGTGCTGTGTTGAATTTGTGGCTTGGGTGTTAATAATACATCAGTATTGTAGCTATTGCTGAATTGCACTTGCACAGTGTCCATCTCTTCTCCCTGCCACTCTGCCCTCCTCCCCCATCCCAAGCAAGTAGACTGGGGATGTGCAAGAAGTTGAGAGATGACACAACCAAGAGAGCTGACCCCAGCTGACTGCAGGGATAATCCATAGTGTACGGCATCATGCTTAGCAATGAAAACTGAGGGAGGAAATGGAGGAGGAAGACAGGACATCCAGAGCTATGGTGTTTGTCTTTGCAAGTCACAGTTCTGCATGCTGAGGCCTTGCTTTCCATGAAGTGGCTAGACATCAATTCCTTGTTTTGCTTTGCTCATGCCCCAGCTTGGTTTTCTCTATTAAACTGCCTCTACCTCTGCCAACAGGCTCTCTTGCTTTTGCTCTTCTGATTATTTCTCCTATCCCACTGTGGGGGAGTGGGTGTGGACTGAGCTGTCAGCCAGAGCCAACCCACCGCATGAAGTATATTGTTGGATCACCACCAGGCTGTGCCTCATTTTACAGGCTCACAACCTACTCATGTTTAATTCTGGTCCTACTGTGAACAGAGGCAGCACCCTTCCCGTAGTGCACAGTGATGGGAATCCCAAATCAGTGCTCTCTGTTCAAGAGTTATGCCAGTACAGGAGTGTTTAGCTTTGTTCTGCTGTTTTCTCAGCTGTTCAAGCGTAAGCATTCTGTTCATGTGTCAAATGGCTGAAGCTATGGCAACATCCGGTCTTCCTGCAGGATCCCATCCGTATTCAGAAAAAGGAGAACACTGATGTTCATCTTTCAATAGCATATGCAATATTTTCTACATTTCAAATGCATCACTTTGCAATCTAAATGCTGTTTTAATATAATTTTTGAGTAACACATGTACCATCAGAAGTCATGCTTTATTTTCAATATTTATTTCACATGTAAATATAAATATATATGCCTATATATTCACTTCATATATATAAAAAGTTTAGTTCAATATGAAACAAATTATAGGCTTCGCCTCTCTGAAGGACACACTGAGTGGCTCCAATTCTTAGCGATATGAAACCTAGACCCTCACATCTTGTTTTTTTGCCTAAATCCTGGCAAGGGCTTTATGAACTAGGAAAATCACTCAGCAGGAAATAGCAAATTTTCAGTGTCTTATTCATGGACAGCTTAATTCTCCAGGCTTTGAAGCTCTCTCTGGTAACAGACAATGGCTGAGGTTCAAAATATATTATACTTCACTCTTCTATGAAGAACTCCGTTTGTCTTTCAGCTCAGGCCTTGTCTGCAGCAACTTAAGGGAAAACACTGGATTGAGCTGCTCAAGTTTATCCAGGTTCTGTGTTTCCAGCATGTACCTCAGAGTCTTTATAGCACCATTAGAAACTTCTTGGATGCAAGTTTCAGCTGATGCTTGTTCCTCACTGGGGTGATTTTGATTCATACAGTCCAGTGGCTGCATTTAAAACATCCACATGCCTGCACCAACACCTCCTCTACCTAATGCAAGGACATTGTCCATAGTTCCTGCAGAGCCTGCAGCATGTGCATGCAGCACATCAAGAGGCTGGGTCTGAAACATTCAGGCTGTGTAGTTTAACATTTCGTCCTGTAATGGATCCTGCTCTGCAGTACTTCTAGCTTTTTCTGTGTCTGGAGGATCATCTGTAAATGGAACAAAAGGCTGGTTCTCACTGACCCATCTTAGAGAGGGGATCTCTCCTCTCTGGATTTCATGCCACTCGAAGCATTGTTCTTCTGGCCTTGTGAACATCTGAATGATGAAAGCAAAGCCATTTCTAGCCTGCTGCGTATCTAAAATCATTTTCCATGTTTCAGATCCACCAGATAAAATATTAGAAAATGTTTTTCTAAGTGTTTTCTTAATATTGGGTGTGAACATTTATATAAATATCTTAGTTCACATCAGTTGCTTTGGATACAGATGTGTGGACACAGTGGACTTTACTGGAGAGGTGGATGACCCAGTGGACTCAGAATTTACTGACATTTCCATTGGAGCTCTTGCATAAGCAGTGGGAAATTTTCCTGTGCTTTGCATGTATCTGGAGAAAATAATTGCAGAGGTAGACGTTTCATCCTGTTTTTTCCTTGGCGTAGAGATTTGCTGTAGTCTGCTTGCTGAAGTTGTAGCAGTAACAGATGAACTGTTGAAGGCAATGTCAATTTCCTGGTACGCATTTTCCATCTTTAGGGAACAAAAGTGTTGGATGTTCTGTGGTTTTGGGTTGTTTTTTCTTCTTAAGTATAGTAATATAGAAAACAATTTTTCTATTCTGCACAAAAGCTAGTTCTGCAAGCATCCAAGCAATAGGATTATAATAAAATCTGGAAAGACACAATCTATCAGCTATTGCTCAGAATGCATAAAACCAATCTTTTGAGCTAAGAGCTGTGCTATTTGCACCATAGAATATATGAGAAAAGAAATGTGGAATTCATGCAAAATGATGATTGAGCAGTCTTGGAGATTTTGCTGCAACAAATGCAGACTTTGCACTATAAGCATAACAAACTTTAGCTGTAGCTTATGCTAATTTTCATTTCTTTTGAAAGTGATATTTTCCATGCTTCTGAGAATCTGTGGTAACAAATTATACATACTTACAGATTCAAAACAAGAAAAGGGGAGACTATTCAGCAGAGTAGGAAAAAATGCAAAAGTTTTTACCTTGAATTGTTTTTGTCACGTACTATAAGTACTTATGGAGCCTTCTAATGTATTTCATATTGTAATATGTACGCATAATTCCTAAAGTCCATATATTCCCACGACTTCCATACGTTACATTTTTAGTCATAATTATTCAAAACAGAAAATCAGACAGCATGACAGACCACTGTCTTAACTTCTAATTTGCATAAGGAAAGATCCCTCTTATTAAAAATACAGACCTTTACTTCTTTTGCAGATGTTGTGATCTCTCTTTCAGAGTGAATAGCCTTTTCCTGAGCTGCCTTTTCAATCTGCTGTTTTAAAATCTCTGTTACAGTCTTTGGGAGCTCTTCATTCTGAGCTGAATTGATTACTGTAATGGGAAGGAGAATAAAAAAGATTGTTTTTCCTCCAACCTGCATTTTAGGAAATTGTCTTTATCAGTGAATTTTAAAACATGATTGTCTTAGAAAAATTGTGCTTTGCCTTGTAGAAGTCTAGAGAGCCACTTGATCAGTACAGAAATCCATAGAGAAAATGACAGAATAATTGTTGAGGGACATGATATAACCTACTCTTTTGCCATACCTGAGTGGTGTGGCAGGGCTAAAGAGTGACTGAGGTCTGTGGAAGAATATAATGCATGAATTCTAGTACAAGGACTAAACTGCAGCAGCAGCAGTGTCTTAACACTGGGATCATATTCTTCTGCAGGGTTTTTCAGTTCAGCTACAAACTGAACCTTACCCATCCAAGGTTTTGTACATACATGGACTAGTGTTTGCCTGTATTTTCAGACAATTCATCAAATCCCCATTTCTTTCGAGCAACTGAGACCATCCTTGTGCAAAAGTAATCTCTTCATACTGAATTCTAAACTCATTTCTTAAGCCCCATTGAAGTCAAGGAGTTTGTTTTGCTGAGAATTTGGAGCAATGTGTGTTTCCATGTTTGAATGCTAAGAATGGTACATTTGTGGGAGTAAAGACATTTTCCATTGCTCATTTGTGAGCTTTTATTCTCATGCCACTTCTTACCTGTGTCATGTTGTGTGAGTGTAGAAGCCATTTTTATTTCTTGGGTAACTTGCTCATGAGGAGAAACCTGTGCACAAAACCTTCACTTTAGTCATGATTTAGTGCCATACATAAGAATTTTCCATACTTGTGAAACCATATTTAAAATGTTACATCAATGAAAAATATGGATGGAAATCTAAAAATTGTCATCATAAAACAATAATAAATTAAAAACACTTAGTAAAACACCTTTGAAACTTATTGTGCACTGCCTAATAAGGTAAGCTCTCAGCAGAACATCCAGATCTTGCTGTACCAAGAGGTAAAGGAGGAGGAAGCAAAGAAGGTATGTATCAGCATGAGTGTAATTGTCCAATGAGATGATTATTAAATTATATGGTTACCTGTTGTGTTTGAGAGGCTTCTCTTTGACTTTCTTTGGAGGTAATTTCATTGCTCTCAGCTTCCCTGGTGCCGCTTGATACTGTGTGTTGCCTACTACTTGATGTTTCCTCGAGACAAACAAAAATAATTCAGATTAACGGCTAATAATAGATCAGATTTTTTTTTTTGTCTGAAGGGCTGTCAGAAATTAATTCTCATGTAAATGGTGTAACTGGAGGAACAGTTGTTTTACAGCAGAGTACCATTGTTATTATCCTTGATATTTGTTGCCATCAACTTTGCAAAAGGTTTTTTTTTAACACAGAAGATGTCAAGTCTTTGTTACTGCAGCAAGGCGCTGGCCAGCAGATAGGGCAAGCTGCATGAATACTTACAATGCATAATTGGACTGGGGGGGGCAGAGGTGATGGGGAGGACCTGTTCTGGCTTTGTGTGCTGTGCTGTCAGCTTGTTGCCTGTCAGCAGGTGAGGCTAATGCAAATTTGTAAAAGGAAGTGTAATAATATGTCTCTATGCCATAATGACTCTCTGCATATGCTTTATACAGCTCTTCCAATACAAAAATCCTGCTGAATTGCAATTGTGAAAAATAATGACCCATAGAGTGACCAAAAGATCCTATAAAATATACAGGGTAGCACTGTAACTACAAGTCTGACAACTGCAATGTAATAAACAGAGTGTATCTTTAGAACTTTAAAGCACTGTCTGAGATGTCTGTGCAAACTGATTTCTGAGATTATCTGTGTTTGGTTTGGCTTCAGATTCTGACAGTGATTTGTTTTCTTATTTGGAGTCTGCCACAGAACCTGTGTTACATCATATTACCTGTGTCCATGGGGTACTTTGAGTCTTAGTGATTAGTAGTAATAAATCTGAAAGATTGATAAGGCAGCAGTCCTGTGCTTCCTCTCTCATGCACACAGAGACATCTAACAAATAATTTCACTCACGTCAAATTATATTTTCTTCTTCCTTTGTTAGAAGGAAGTTTGTCTATTAGTTTCTACTGATAATAAGCTTTCAAATGAAAGGAGCTTCTGGTCCCTCCAGCAAGAGCATCCCAAGTGTTCAATGTAACTTGAATGTGAATGGAGGCAGTACTGTGTTCCTGAGATTGCTGCTGTCCATCTAGTGCAATGTAGAGCTGTGAGCTTCCTGCATCTCAAAGCCTAGCTACTACTTGAAATTCAGCTAATTGTGGTGCAAGAAATTATCTTTCTCTTAGTCATGCCATGACAAAGCATATATTTATGGGATTTATTCCACCTTCAAGCTAAGGAATGCTTACACTGCTTGTGTTTCTATGAATATATCTTCTGAATCAATATAGGGGTCATCCCCTTCCTGGCATTTAATTTCTGCCATGCAGTAGGCAGCAAGGGTTCTTAGATCTATGGCAGAGAAACAGTGAGCATCCCCTCCATGGGCTTTGGGAGCTCTTTCCCACCTCTGTGTTGCCAAATCCTCTGTTTCAGCTATAAGATGAGTTAAAATTGTAAAAACCAAAAATAGAATAACTTTTCTTATTGCTGGCTCAGTAAATGATTTAATGCATTACCAGTATCAAAATCAGTCCTGTCTGAACTGTCAGAGTGCGTTTGAGGCTTGAGGTGAGCAGGTCATAGCATGTGTAAACCATAGCATGGTTTACACTTGCAGGTTTTATGTGCATAACAGTTGTGAGGGACATGCACAGCCCATGAGGAGATGTAGAGCTAACCACATACCAGGTTGAAAAGAGGTGGTTCAAAAAGAATGAAGTGCAAACTATTCCATCCATTCTCTGTTTAATGACTGTGTAGGTGTATGTCTAATATGCCTTTTAATTCTATATGGATATGTTTTTGAATATATTTATGCATATTTATGTGTTTTTTCATTTAAGATATGCTTTTCTGTTCTAATGTGCATGTTTTAGATATGTAATTCAAGCCCCTGTTGCTGGAAAAGCTCATTCATGAGACATGAAATATGTTCAGAATAGTCATTTTATGTCCTTTGAATGGTGTGGGGTATTAAAAAGAAATATAATTAGACTTAATGTAGTCAGGAAGCAAATCTAATCTGAATGTCACTATTGCTTTATTGCAGTAACTTTGGTACTGCTTGTGAAGTAGTTGCCACATTGCAAAAGATCATAATCGTTTAATGCAATAGCTATGGCCGTCTAAAATGCAGCCCAAACATTATGAGCCAGATTTTGACAATATAATTACACAGCCTTGCTCTGGGCATTCTGGAAGGAAAAGGGGCATAGAGGATCTCGTATTTTGTCTGTCATTCAAAATGGCTAATTGAAATCCCACTAACAGGGTGTTAAATGCTGCTTGTTTATTACTCTGAACAAGTGGAGAGTTAGAAGATGTGTGGTTTCATCCCTCCTCTGTCACTGCCAGCTGTTGGATATAGGATTGCTGTAGGTAGGCTTAATGTAGTCTACCCCATTATGGCTTGTGGCATGTTTTCTAGATCCCATAGACTTTGTAGTATATACTATAGAATTGGTCAATTACTTTTTTTGTTTATGGCATGAGTAAGCTTCAGAAAACACTGTCAGCTGGGTGATTGTTGGCATGCTGCTTGCTTATGAATGGCTTCTTACAATTTTTAATTTTTGTTTCAGACTTCATCTTCCAGTCTCTCACATTTTTTTCACATCACCCTTTATGTGGGCTGCTGGCCTTCACATGCATATCTGTATGGTGCTTAACACAGAGGCCTATAGTGTGCTGTTGTGTCTCTGGGTAACCTAAAACAATACTATTTAAAAATAAATATTTACAGCTGAGAACAAGTCTGCATAAGTTTTGTTAGAGGAGTGGTATTTTTATGTAGGCATTCAGATTCTGTTACTGAAGAGAACTGTAATTGCTACACATATTTTTTGTTAGTGACCCATACAACAACTTTAGTGCTTCTGTTCTGCAATAACTTAAATAGAATTCTTACTGCAAAATGTGCCAAAATTTGAAATTTCAGTAATTTTTCTATGTAATTTAGGCCAAGGTTTGGTTCTTTGTATTGATTTTTTTCCACAGTTTTCTTCTGTTCTGATAACAGACCAAACATACCTTCCCTTTCAAAAATAGAATTGTTTTTTAGCTCAGAATAAGTACACTACATTGTATATATATATACATAAAACATGTACACAGTTCTCTGTACATGTAAGTATGTATTTCAAGAGGCTCAAATGCCCAAAGGTTCATCCAAACACAAGAAAGGCTTCTGCTATTTCACAATTAATGCATGCTGTGTTTAGTTGAACTGTACATTATGGTCATCATATAATCTCCTAATTGAAGAAGTTGGCTAATGTAATATTGTCCATGTATTGGCAAATTTAGAACTTTCTGTTCTAAATGAACAATATGTGCAAACTTGCGAGCAGCAGTGAAAGTAAACTGTGAGCCTAAATCTTCATTTACAAAGTTAGTAACAATGGAATGATGGGCATGGATCTTCATTTCTCCCTCAAAGCTATGCTTTTTTACCTATCTATGTTCTTAGCACAGTCTCATCTGCACATCAGTGCTGTGAGAGTCTTGCAGAAATTTCTTATGAGAACTTCACTTATCTGCACTTCATCCCTATGATTTGTCAGCCTTGCTTATTTATATGTATATACATAGGGTGTCTTGGGCACTCTATGAAAGATTTTAATAAAAACGTCAGGTTTTCACCATTCACTAGCATTGTCCCATTATTCAATCTTATTCTCTGCAATTGCTAGAAAATTGGCAATTGCTGCAGTAGCCATCTTAGAAAATTCCTCTGGAGTGACCCTTAGTGAAGGAGGAGCAGCTATACCCCTGTCAGTCCTGACACATTGTACTGTATGGTTGAGTGAATAGCAGATGTTTTCGCTGTATTTCACTCCTCTTTGCTATGCAGGACGTTCAGCTCACTTGCCAGAAATGGCTGGTGTCTGACACTGGGCACTGAGGCTTTGCCTGAGCAGTCAGGGAGCTGAGCTGGGGTAGCAAAGCACTCCAGGCTGGCAACTGCACAGCTGTGACACCAAAGCTCCTGGCCTCTTCTCAGCTTGGTGGCTGATGGTGGAAGGTGCTCATGGTGCCAGAGGTCAGGTTAAGGACCAGACCAGTCTCTAATCAGACTCTGGTTGAGTTTACGAGCACAGGGCAAGTCTCTGATCAGTTTTCATTGCTGCTCACCATTCTGGACAAGAGTTTAGTGCATTCTACTAGTAATATGGAACCTATTACAAAGAAGCAATCTCCAGTAAAATGTGGAGAGCTGTGAGTTATGTCTGCTGCCTGAGAAAAACAGAAGGATTAAAAGTTATTATTTGCATATTTGATGACAGTATTTTGAATGAAAAGTCATTAACTCCTTATACAAGAATTTAACATGTAGAAAAATATTCAGCTATTTAGATTACTGTTTAAAAATTTAATTGCTTCCTTATTTTATCTTGTATTAATAGTTTGAATTTATCCAGATCTGGAGATCTGTCTTCAAACTATGTGTTTTCTCTGTTTTGCCCCAGGATGGATTCAGTGACCTTGAATAATCTTTCAACTACTTAAGTGTATAATCCCATTTTCCATGAAAGTGCAGTTATGTTTGATAGAAATGGGATTTTATGGTCTTGCAGTAAGTTATTTAACTTAAATTTAAAGATGGTTCCATATGGTCTGAGTGATTTCATTTTTCAGTGAATGTGGCTATTTCTGCTGATGATTTGAGAGAGCCTCCTCAACTAGCCACAGAGGAAAAATACATGGATAAGTATGTTTTGGGGTCACATCTTGACTGAAGAAATGGAACCATTAGAGTGGCTTTGTGGAGAGCTAAATGTCCAGGGAAAATGCATCTACACATCACAGAAATGAAATTACCGGGTTCCGTGTAAGAGAAAAATCACAAAATTCCTTCATCCAGAAAACTGGCAGTTCTTCGTCCAGAAAACTGGCAGGTAGAGTGGGCCACATAATCAGAAAAATATGTGTGTAACACCTCCTGTTACCACAGATTATGCACCAGTGGGAATATATCCCACTATGGGATTTTTCTGCTTAGTTAAAGATCATTAATGCAGCAAACTGTATCTTCTTTCCTACAAACTGGAGTTTTTCCCTTTGTCTGTGCAAATTGTTAATATAGGTATTAATGTATAAGAAATGAGAGATAAGTGTTAGATATGATGACACTTATTTAACATTAAAATAAACCTATGGCAAAATGTTAATTTGTCTTTTCTACAAAGTTGGGAGAACAATATTGCTTAAAAATGTCTCCAAGAGGTGCAGGATGGTAAAGGAATTTACTGGGTTTTGTAGTGCACAGGACAGATTGTACAGTATTTTATTGTAGGGGATTTCACATAGTCCAAAATTGCTGTCTTCTTCAGCAATTTTTCATGGTATATTCTAATGAAGCAATGAAATGTAAAGGTCTTTTACCTGAACTAATATTTAGCTGCTGCTTTGTTTTACTTTTATGTAATGTCTGTGCAATTTTTGATCTGTTTAGGGGGATTTATTAGATTCAATTCAATGGAAGCAGAAAACTCCTTTCGGAAGAGAATGACTTATTATCAAGTGCAATAAGTGCAAAATATCACTGTGACACTTGATAATATACAGATTACGGTCTTATAGACAGGGTTCAGTAAAAAATACTGCTATAGCAGTAATTTGCTTTATCTAAGTCTAGTTGAGTCTAGTCTATATTGAGTGTTTGTCTGCATAAAAAATACATGATTCCCACGGTACATCTTAAACATAAAATTCCATGAGTATGAACATTAGAGAAACGTTGTCTCAGCCATAATGAAAACTCTTCAGTGAAGCAAGTATATTTTTTCCTCAAGTTATGTATCAGGACAGACCTAATTTGTTAGAATTAAAATGTTGTTGTTACCTGTAGAGATCTGTGCTGTTGCTGGTACTGAGCAAAGGTCTTTTTAGGAGAGGTCCTTTGCACTTTCTCAAATTGTTTTCTCACAGCTGCCAGGCCACCAGGCACAGTACAGAACTTGGTTTTCTGTGAACACTAGAGTGATAAAATAAAACTAGTTGTTTTCTGTTTGCACTAAAAACATACATCTCTGAGTTGAATTTTTAAAAAATCAGTTAACAGCAGTATGCAGGAATTACTCAGACAATCATAAATACTGTTTTTGGCAAATTCATAGAGCACTGCACAAGAGCCATACTTTATGATTTAGACAACTTAAAGGTATGCTTGGCTTGAATCTTGACCACCAAAAGAATCCTCTGAATCTTCTGAGTTGCCACCTGGTCTTCTCAGTGTTTCCAGCAGGTATTGTTGAAACTCATGCAGAGAGCTTCAAGCATGCCTTCGTGAGATGACCTGTCTTATCCACCAACAGCAACGAAGATCACAAGAGGGCGCTTACCCTCAGGCTTCCTGTTCTAGTTCTGTCCCTTATGTGTTACTTTTTAGATTGTATTGGACAAAGCTTTTAGCATTTCAATTTATTAATCACTCTACAGGAAAAAGCCCACCTCAAAATTTGAAATACCTTTGTAATGAAGCTACTGAGTAAAGCTGGTTTTACTACTTACATATGAGTAAGTAAGCAGACCATAAAAAACCAGCGTTTTTTTCCCCCTGATGAAGATGGAATGATTATATATGTACATGGATATGTGAATGTGGAAAATAATTATTTCAGTGAATGAACATTTCAGGCATACCTTAATAGCCATTAGGAGATATTTTGATCGGGTAAATGCAGTTGTGAGTCCTCTAATAAAATGTATTTATTCCCTTTAATGGAACCAAATATAAAATTCCTTTTTTTAGATGACCATCCATTTCAGCAAGAAATTGCAAAAAGGTTCTGAGTGTAAATGAAACAGTTCCTATGTGCTCAACACAGTTAGGTTGGGTCAGACTTCATGCAGTTACTTTCTTTGTGAGACAGAGAGTACTAACTTCAGCAAAGTTTCCAATTGCTGGACTAGGGAACTCGGACCTTCTCAGCCAGGTGAAATGCAGGAATCTGCTCCAAATACACACCAAGCAGTTGGGAGATAAGTCAGCAGGCAGGAATTTGATGGCTGGAAAATGCCTGGACTCTGGTGGCCATTTTCACTATGTGGTTTCTGGACTATCCAGGCATCCAGAAGGTCCCTTCAGGTGATGCAGACCACTTTTCCCAAAACTAAAGTGCAGGTAAGACTGGGAATCCTTCTACAGCTGTGCCAACATATGGGTGAAGATGAGGGGTGGTGAGAGCTGAATTGTAGTCCTCCTTTTTCCAGATACAGTCTCTGATTTACAGAAATTACTCTGGCCTAGTTTACAGTGAGAAAAAGGCATTCTTTCCATGTGCTGAAGGTTTAGTGAAACAAAGACCATTGTCATTCTCACATTTTAGCAAGCCATCATAATGCCTTCCATTTCCTTATGCAAGGGATTTGAGCTGCAACTTCTAGGTAGGATTTTAAGATATGGTAAAAACATACTTCTTAACCCTTAGTATCTCTGCAGAGCTGAGTAAGATTTTCCTGACTGGGATCTGAAGACATAGTTTTCAGATATTTCTGACTGATAATTCAATGTGTGGTAAAGTGGTCTGTTTTACTAGTTTATAAATTATGTTAACTGAATACATTATGTATTACTTGGTATCAATATTTTAAACTTTGCAGTAAAATACTTAATCCTTATAGATAGATATGTAGAGAGAGATGCAAAAGAAAATAAAGAAGTTTTTTCCTAAATACTCTTTTATATAATGCTGATTTTTAATTATTTTATTTTAAAGCAATACTTTTTCATACACCTTGTCTCATAGATCTACTATTTTAAAATGCAACAATTTCAAATTCTTTAGTTTGAACATCAAGAGGTCTAAGCTTAATGTGGTTTTGGATATGATTTTATTATTTAATAATATTTTTAGTAATGCAGAAGCTGCTGGGTTTTGTCATGGTGTTGTTAATCTGTCACAAGCATATGGCCTTAATAAATGCAGCTCATGCAACAGTGGAAGAAAGAACCCAGTCCTTCTAATGAATTAAAGGGAATTGTCCAGGTGACCAAAGGTTTATAGCATGAAAAATGTCTTTCAGCAGAGACAGAGACTGATGCATGAATATGTTTGCTAAGTAGGCTTGGTAATTTAGGTGTCAAATTTTGATCCCCATAATGGTCCATCAGTCAGCTTGTATAATAAAGAGTGCAGGATATGTCACGATGCAAAGCAAACGGAGAGCTAGGAAGGTAACAAACCATTGATATCTTACATGAGCAAAGGACACAGCAGCTTTGTACATAGCCATTCTTTCTTTAAAGGAGACAGTCTCCTGGAAATCCAGCAGTGTGTTATCAGCCCTGGGAGTGCCCTCTTTAGGTAGTCCTCTTACAAGTTTGCGAGACTCCACTGTAAGTACAAACAGATGTATTTTCTGAGAGAAAAATAGCTACTTTTTTTTTTTAAAAATCTTGGAAGAAAAGCATTAGTAGAAAGAAGAAGTATCATCAATTTTTAGCAATTATATCTTAGTTTCAATTTAGAACTTACAGATTACAGAAAAAATTAAGTTAATGAAACTTTTGAGACTGGGGGAAATTTCTTGGTTAAAAACAATAAGCTTTTTTAATAATAATAAAAAAAATTAAACAGCAGGCACAGTATTGTCCTGATAGTTTTATATTTGCATTATTTTATACCGTAAAAAGTAATTTTAATAACTACAAATAATTTATTACAATTAGATATATTATGTTCTAATTAGCCTTATATTTTATAGTATTCATTTGCTTACCAGAGTCTGCTCTGAGTCTTGTAGATTTCAGTTGTTTACTGATCTCACATTAGGGTATGTTTTAGTTGGTTTAGTACTACAAAAACCTTGTAGAAAATTATCTCCATTTCTACCTACATTTTAACCTTGCTTCAAGATGTGAAGAGGTTATAGACCTATCTAGAAGCATCTGCAATTCAGCAACAGTGCATGTGGGGACAACAGCTCAGAGGACTCTTGAAAAGGCAGCTCTGAGTTACTAGTACAAGGAGGTTCTGCTGCTGCTTTCTACACTCATGTGACTGTGTTAAAAGAATTCCATATACCCCGAAAAGTGCCTTAAATTTAGCGTAGAGATATTTTTCCTTTTTTCAGACAAAGGGGAGAAAGTATGTTGTGAGCATCTCTCTTGTTTGTGATAAGAGGCCGAAAATATTTCACATAAACCCATAGGCTGGAAGATCCTCTCATCTTCCCAGGGTTTTTCTGCAGTGCATGAAAATTGGGTTGAATGACACTGACATTCTGTAACCAGAACACTCCTTACTTTTTGGGAGAGAAGGGAATTGTAAGACTTCAAGAAGATGTAGTTATAGTAAAGACACCAGAATCTAATATTTTAATCCTTGAGCTGCAGATATCAGACCACCCTGGTCTTCCTTACATCCGTGTTTCTCCTTTTCCTTGCGTAAAGAGGACAGAACATATTTGTTGCAATCTGCATTGCTTTTTTTAAGCAATTTTATTTTCTGAAATTTTAGAAACAGGTTTTAGCTGAATGAATTATCTGAAAAAACATCACCAAAACCCGCTCTGTGTTTTATGTGTCCGTCTGCTGTTTTCAAATAAGAAGCCTGTACGTTAAAACAAAGCTAACCAAAACCATGGAAAAATTGAAAGTACACTTTGGCAAAACAGAGGGATAGTTCACCACTGACAAAAAGTGTCAGTTTGTTTTTAAAGGCAGATTGAATTATGTAACAGACTAGTACCAGAATGAAATTTATAAGCCATTGCTTTAATTCTCAAGAATATTTAGGAGTTAAAAAACTTTCTTGGTATTACCCTGATTCAACAAGGGATTCTTGGACTTTGCATAGTCATAACCATGTAAATGGTTTTATTAAGTGCAATGGGAATAGTCATGTGCATGAAGTTAGATGTGTGATTTAATTCCTTGCTGATACAGGGCCAATGAATTTAATGGACTGTTTTAAAAAAACATTTTAATAGATATATATTATTAACCACCTGGGGAGTGAAGGTAATAGAAACTATTCTCCTGTTAGCTTTAAAAGCTTTAAACAGAAAATTTTCTGTCTTTAGAAGCTATTTGGTTTATAACATAAGGGGAAACTCTTTGTAGTGGTATGAGAGATTATATCATCTAAACCTTTGCTCATTCATTTTGATCCAAGTTTTACTCATTCAAGAGAACTTAAAGGTGTAATGTATTCTGATTCTTTCAGAGATAAATGTATGTTTTGAAATGAAAGAGTTGTTAAGAAGACCCTTAGGTTTATCGAGTTGAGGTATGCCAACAAAATCTGTTTCCATTCATCAAATGGGATTTCCACAATAGTATCTATTTCAGAGAATACAGTTCTTTCATTAGTCGTGAGTTATATTAATTCTATAAAGTAAACAAAGCTTGACAAATTTTCTGTGCATAATAAAACTTGAGAATTCTGTCTTTCTGCCATTTCCCCCAACAATGTGACTACATTAGCTACCCACTTTGGGCTTCTCCATATTTTCATAGTAGGTAGAACAGCAGTATGAGCATTGCCTTCATTGTTCAGTGGAGAGGACAGAAGTTGTTGGTACTCAGTCATACTCAGTCATAGAGCTTGCAGTAAATGTTGCTCAATACCTCTTCTAGGAGAAAAACATTTTGGCATAACTGAAACATTTAGGAAAAACGTTCATAGCACTTTAGAGGTTTGAGGGTATTGTTCTTGCTGAAAAATTGAAGCAAGTTGACATGTATTGTTATTGGTTATAGAAAATTCAGATCTCATGGTGATGGAAGAAATAATCTATGGATCAGAATTATCTTATTTTTTGCAGGACCTGAGTATTTATTCAAGTGCAGAGTTGCAGATTTCAGTGCCTAACTTGAGCTATTAGAAGTTTTAGAGTTTTCACCAGTGTTTTCGAACTAAAATGATTCTATAGGGAATTGACTTCTCATAAGACTGTCTGAATGCAAAATGCGATATTATGGCTCTCACAGGAACATAGAAAAACATTATCCCCTATGGGTCTGTCACATTTTCAGAAAAAGCTTCATTTTTAAGAGGTATGAATTGTTGACTGTGCATTTTTACATAAATCATATTCCTTGTTATTCCAGGTGGATCAAAAAATGCTTCTAAAACATGCTGTGCCATATTTAGACTCAGAAGGAAAATGGATGTGGAATGGATGATTCTCTTCTCTTGTTAGAGAGGAAAAAGAAAGGCTTTGTACTAGAAGACTCTCAAAGGAGAAGGAAAAAAAAAACCCCAAAATGTTCCTTACAGCCAAAGATACCTGAAAAACTTGAGATGATGCAGAGAAGAGGCACAAAAAATACTGCCACAGAGAGAACTGCAGCAGTATCTAGTTAATGGAATAGGTGGTTATGGAGTGATATGGTCATAATGTATAATTATCGTTCCAAGAAGAAATGAGCAGGTATTAAAGGTCTCTTTAATTTGGTAAGAAAAAGGGGAAGAAAGATAACCAATGGCTGAAAGTGAACCCTGATAAAAGAGCAGGTCTGTAGTCTGAACAATGAGTGGAATAAACTTAGCAGCATTAATTAGAAAAGGTCATGTGCATTGAAATTTCCCTTTCCCTTTAAAATTCTAAAAGTCTGAAATAGATAAACATGCAGGCTAAACATTTTCTAATCAAAGAAAAGAGTGGAATCAATAATTGCTTGATACTATGTAGAGAGGTTATTAATTTTATTGTCAGAGTAGACAAGTCTTTTTATGGTAGTTTTTTGGGTAGTCTCTTGTTTTAGGTAAAGTGAAGTCCTACATACTCAGAAGTCAATATGTGATTTTCAGTCAGAAAATTTGATCATCCATATTCTGTCTCTGTTAAAACAAACCAAAACACAGATACATCCACTCTCTGATATCATCAGGCAGTGCTCTCCAAAGCGGGACATGTGCACCCCAGGGGCTGTGCAAGATAGTCCTTTGGGGTGCAGGAAGTGAGTATTTTTTTTGTGAATTAACACTTTTAAAATAGTTTTTTTCATCCATTGTGCTTCAACTTCTATAATGGTGTATGTTGGCTAAGTTGTATTAGTAGAGTAGTACAGGTACAGGATTTATAAATAAATATATAAACATTGGAAAGGCACACTCATAAATATTGTAATGGTAGATGTAAAAATCAAAAAGGTTTGGAGACCACTGCCTTAAAGCAAGGTATCAGGTCAATGTGGTAATGCTAACCTTCCGAGCTGTTGCTATGGCCATTTTCTGATGACATCTTTTCAAAGATTGCTCTCCCTCTTTTCACGCTGGACTCCTCCAGAGAAATGGCAGAGTGGTTCCCAGCCTGACTCTTCAATGATGATGAGAGCGAATTTCTCTCACTTTCTGTTTCCTGTTAGAAGACATCAAGAAGAGGATGTGTGTTAGAAGTTACTGGTAGGACAGAGATATGGGTTTTGGGGCCAAGGGAGTGTACAGAGAGCCAGTGGATTAAAAGAGGGTGCTATTTTGGGGGAAATGTTTTCAAGAATACCATAAGGTAAGTGTCTGTAGTGCTGCAGATTCATGTGTACTGCCCAGTTTATTGTTCAACAGATTGTGATGCTTAGAAGTTGTCTTTGCCATTTCTTCTTTGACAAGAGAAGAGTGATGATGGTGGTAAGGATTACTATGAAATACACCAGATGCTCTTTAAAACACTGTTTGTACATGGAAAACTTGACTGAGGGAATTTTGTTGATTTCATTTATCATTAAATAAGAATATGGAAAAACAACAAATGATGTCTTGGAAACCAGATGTACGTGGGCATTCGTATTTCAGAAATTTGATTTTCATTCTGCTGTGACTTACCAACTCAATTTAGACTATCACAATAGTGGGTCAGTGTTCCATGCACAGTATGTGTATAGTTTACACAGTATCATTAGCATCTCATCATCACACTGTGGCATCAGCCCTTCAAGGCCAAATGGGTAAATTATTGCTAACTAAGGCTTTAATGTCTTGCAGTTGGTGTTGTGAGGTGCTTCTCCTTCCATGCTATATGTTACTCTGTATGGAGTTGGACACAATGGCTGTAAAATCTCAACTACAGCTCTTGTGTTAAGTAACTTAACACAGGTTAAGTAAGTAAGTAACTGAAACTGCTGCAGTACCAAAAATAGTGTGTGTTTTTTTGGGTTTTTTGGGTTTTTTTTGGAACAGAGTAACTTCAGAGGTTCACTGCATGTCCATTTGTGTCATCCCTGAAAAAGAAGTACAGTATCAAAATAAAAATTACTAGGTAGTTTGTCTGGTGACTGCATAAATCTCTCCAGCAAGATTTTGCAGAACTTGTCTGCTAGAGCCTGTAATTGCTTAAATGGCATAGGCTTTCAAAATGTACTGGCTTCATTAGACTGCTTCCTTTTTATTGTTTGCAGACAGCTTTATTATTGTATACAAATTTAATGCTACCCTTGTATATGATCTCACTGAAGTTACTTCTAACTGCTTTTAGGCTTAAATATTATGCATGGTTTGTGTAAGAAGCAGAATAATTTGATCCCTGAATTGATTATCCTAGACTGGAGAGTATTTTCCAGTAACTACTGAGAAAAAGAAAAAAAAAAGCAGTGCAAATTAGTGAATCCTCAAATAGAAGTCTTACAAGGAATAAAATGTAAAATAAATTGTAATAGCCATTTTTGCAGTAAAATGTAAACAATTTATATATGTTCAACTTGGATTTTAAGAAACTAACCGTGAACAAGCATTGGAAATATACTTTTATAATGAGTGCATCACTGGCAATCAAGTACAGTTGTGCTTCACCCATCTTTAATAAATTCATGCTTTTCTCAGAGTTGCTGCTAATTTTTGTCTTAGAAATGGGTTGTATTTCATATCCAGACCAGTGGTCATTCATTGCAAGAGTATTCCTTCCAGTACAGAGAAAATAGGTTATGTCTTGTGGAAATTCATAATTTTTTAACAGTCTGTCTACTTCTCTGACTAACAGTAGCTCTTGCTTGAGAGCAACTGGAAGTTTTTGAATATGTCAGCATTGAAAAACTGATTAGACCATAGAGGGTAAAGATGTTCTATTACCATAATTATTGTAAATCCCACCTTTTGGAAAGAATGCCTATGGTATCACCAATCATCCGTTATCTTGTTGCATCAGTCCATCCCCTCTTCCCCCTTTGTTCCTACCAACAACCACAGCTGCTCCTGAACTGATCTTGGAAGGTGGTCTTGGACATGGTTGGTAGTTTTTGCAGATGGGCCAGGAGGTATAACCAATACGCTAGAAAACCTAAATAAATTTAGCTGGACTTAAAGATGGTCCAGGGCATCTTACTGTGGGGTTTGTTGCCTTTATTTATTAGTTTTACAGGATGTAATTGGTTAAAACTGATTCTAATTATACTCTAATTGCTTTTACAGTTAAAAACATATTTTCCTTGGTTATTAAGGAAAGTATTTTTGGAGGTTAACAGCAAGATAAAGATTTCTGGAATGAAGAAAGCAGCTGTTCTTCTGCTCCCTGACACTTCCATGCTCCTTCCTCATTAGTCTCTGGATACTTTCGGGTTGTACAGCCCAGTCAGAAGTGACACGGTGGCACAGTGCCAGTGAGCCAAGTTCTGTGACCAGGCTGGGTTACAATGCAGGCACAGCAGGAATGGTGGGCAGCTGCAGCACAGGTAGGAGAGTGAGCTTGGCCAGAATGTGGCTGTGCTGAGAGGTGTGACCTGCTGGTGTGCCAAGGGTATCAGGAGACAGCATGTGGCTCAAAGGAATAGGCTGTTTGGTGTTGGAAGGGCTATGCCTTAAAAAATCCTATTAATCTTGTACCCTTTTTTAGCGTTGGTTATCAGTTGCAATTACAGCCCAGTATTAATTATGATATTTTGGTTTAAAGCAACTCAAGAGCTGACCATTATGTCTGCAATCTGGTACAGACAATCCATGGTGCAGAAATGGCTCTGCGTAGGAAGAATGAAGGATGGGGAGAGAGAAGAAATAAAAAAAAATGCAGCTGTGCATGTTGTTAGATCATATTTGTCTCCTCCAGGTACTGCAGTCAGCCAGTACCTGGCACAAATGAGAACAGCCTCAGGATCATATTGTCCCAGCATTGTGTGTGCTTTCCAAAGTGAACACTGGAGAATTTCTTGAATGATATTCTAATTTCTATAGTATTAGAACAAAACAGAAAACTGAAAATATACTGTTTTCAATTGCCATTGGCATCATTGAGAACAAACTCATCTAGGTTGTTTTCATGGGGTTTTTTTTGTGGGTTTGTTTTTGGGTTTTGTTGTTTTGGTTTTTTTTTTTAATCTCTCTTTTTTTTCCTGTAGATACCAGTAACAGCTAAACACTTCAGAATTTAGTGTTTCTTACTCTTATTCTTGCAAAGCAGGGACCAGTATAAACTTGATCTGCATTTTTCTTAACCCTATGAATTTTATTAACTTGTAGCATGTTTCTGGGATTTTTTTTTTTTCAAATTTGCATCTCTGTGGTAGCAATTCCATTACCTATAAAATTTAGGTAACTTAGTATTTTGGACATGAATTTTAATAGGAACTTGGAAAAAATTAATGCATATTTTTGGACCATTTTTAATATCATTTACAGGAATAGTGGCCCTACTGAAGAGGTTTCCATGTAAATTCTCTTATGGAGAGACTTCTGTGATGTGGGCCACTATGGCAGAAGGTACTTTCAGCCTCAAGCTGCTCTAACCCCATTTTGCAAAGAGCATCCCTGTCTTAGTGGGGGCTTTGGAGTGATGATTTTCTTACACTATGGCTCCAGTCGCAGTGCTAGAGCTCAGATTTATTCTCAGGAAATGATATTTCCTACTGTGAAAAAGTTATTGAAAAGTGTTATGATTACCATAAACTCCATTTAATTGGGATAAATTTAATTTGCATTCTTTTTTATTGGGGTATCTACCCAGATAACCTAATGACAGTGAATGTCAAAGACATTTTCTTAATAAGGATAGAATTAACATTTGAAAAAGCACTGAGGTAATGCCAAGAGATGCTTAATTAGAGGCTAATACGTGCAACTCTTGAAAAACTTGCCAAATGAAAAGTAAAAGATTTTTTTTCTTCTTTCTGATTAATGCAGCACTCAGTTCATATCAAGCTGTTGTAACTCTATGTGCTGTCTTGGTGGGATCAGGTATTTAACTGGGATATAAACTGTTATTTTGAGCATCCTGTTAACGGCATTTATGTAATTTCTTTTTTCTTGGACATAATTTGTTGAAGTCTGTCCATACTTAAGTAACTTCCTATCATGTAATTACTTCAGTTATATGTACTGGCTCTGAAATTATATTCAATTTTTGCATGTACTTCTCAGAAAAAGGTGACACAAGAAGCTATTTTTATGTTCTGATCTCATACTCTAGACATGATGAGAAGAATGAAGCACTGGAGTGCCAAATTTCAAGGAATGTGCAATCTTACAGTTAGAAATGCCAACAGTAAAGATTCCAATTTCAGTGGCCTACTGAGTGGCTATGCTTCATTTAGATAGTGAATTTTCCACTTGCTATCCTGTCCTGCACTAATCTAAAAGTCAGTAAGCCAGAACACATGAAGTTTTAAATAGAGGAAAACTATTTACCAAATTACTACTACCTTTTCTGCATACATAGAACTACCCTGGATTGCAAGAAGAATTTGCATTCAGCATGCTAAGTAGATTGTCAAATCTACTGTTAATGTTCAAAGTATTTATTCTTTCTTAAAGGACATCTTTACATGTGTTCAAAATATGCACTCATCCTCATCCTGTTGTATATTAACTGCATTCATTACATGTGCTACCTAAAGGAAAACCATCTACCACCTGACTTCCATTTAGTGTCTACTAAAAGAATGCATGCGTAAGAAAGGACAGAGAGGGGTAGAAGGAATAGGACCAAAGAGAAAAGGAAAAAGCATAAGTTGGAAAAGCAAAAGAAAGGAAAACAATAAATCCATAAATGTATGAGGAGGTAGGAAGTGAGTGGAGCAGTAGGATAAGTGTTTACAAATCAAATCTGTTGCTTTAAAGTTACATAAAATCTTGATCTGTTCATGTGTTTTACTTGCATTGTAAGTTTAAGGTAGGGTTGCTATTCAAATAATTGTTTCAATGGCAATTCAGGTTGCACTTTGCGGAACTGACTCCTAACATTTACCTTGCCTACAAAAAGTTAGCACCTCAAATTCTAATTCAAAACAAGACACTGCTTTGCTGGAGAGTACACAGAAATTATTTGAGGTTAATTCTTGTGCTGAGCAAGTTGATAAAATCTGTAAATCCCAAAATCACAGTGAACTATATTTAAAAAAAAAAAAAAAAGCAAAGATAAAATGGTATAATCTTGTCCTGAGTGGAAAAAACCTTTGGAAATGCTGGCATGAGACAAGCTCTTTCTGATACATTTCTCATCTGTAATTAAAATACGGTGAGAATCCACTCTGGTGCAATGGGAGTGCATGGAATCATGTGTACCATCTGCTGAAATGCTGATGGCATTATTAAGATTGATGGCAGACCCCCTCAAGTGACTATTAGAGAGGAGTGCTAATAACACCTGCTGCATAAACTCTCTGAAGCCAGTAAGGAAACTGTTGGGACAAAGCCATGGTTCTCAGTTGATGCTCTGCAATGCTCCATTTCACTAAGACAGAATTACTCTTGAGGCTTTAAAAAGAATCCCTGTGGCTGCCTGGAACCTGCTTATTAATTTTATCTCCAGACCAGATCCAGAGATGTGTATCCTTTTCAGCTAGAGACAGTTTTAAAATAAGACCATTTTCATTTGGAGGAAGGGTTTAAGATAGCTGTGCTGTATACATGAAACAGAGGCCCTGAAAAGAGCTTGTGGCAACCTGAGGAAACAGAAGATCTATCTGCAGAATTTCCATCTGTGCTGGTTTTGGCTGGGCTATAGTTAATTTTTTTACAGTAGCTGGTATGTTTTGAATTTGTACTGTAAACAGTGTTGGGTAATGTAGGGATGTTTCAGTTTTTGCTGAGGCCACACACAATTATATGCAGCCAATTGTATTATATTGATTTGAAGTGTTATAGCACTTCTCACAGCATGATGATGAAGATTGGTGCTAAATCAGCAGCTGGACAGTGGATTAAATAGACAACTGTAGGTTATACAGTAGGTATAGAAACTTCCTTACCTAAACCAATCCTGTGCAGTGGCCCATATCTACTGGTATTTTTGGAAGTCAAAATACTTGTGTGTTTTATAAGCAGATAAAGAAATTGAAGCCACATTTAAGTAATTTGACAGTGATCAAACAAGTTTGAGGGAGCCTTTTTTTAAGTATTGTGATACAGTGATTAAATAGCATTGTTTAAAGTAGTCCAGGTACAATATCTTTAAAAAACTAAATCAAGATAAAATTTATGAAGACTACAAAATAAAAAAATCCCAGACTTGGTAGAAGTAAAACTTACTGCAGTGTTTGAAAGCAAATTTAAATGAAATCACATAAAAATCAAAGAGAATTTATACTAAGTGTATACTAGAAGTCTATAAAAATAACTGGCAATACATTACCAGCAAAAGATGCAGAATAAGAAGTCTGGATCTGAGACAGCTGTGTTTAATATGAAATATATTAGAAAGAACAGCAACAAAAAATTATAGAGAGTACAGACAGTATAGCTTTCTAACTGACATTAACAGATTACAATTTTCATGCTTGGTTCTAGTCATGGAAGCTTTTTTCTAAACCAGTATGATTAGTAACCAAGAATAATATCAGAGGGGTTTTTTTCCAGAATCATGACCTGTGGCAGCATAAAAGGCTCTCCACATAGGAGGCACAAATTAAGGTTTGCAGTTCAACAAAAATTAAACACAGTAGCATTCCTCTTCTAACTCCTCCTGCCTTTTTCATTTTTTTAATTTACAGATACATACCAAACGTTTGAATAAAATATGATAACTGACACATTCTGTTTATGAAATTCCAAAGTAATTGGAAAAGCATTTACCACAATATTTTAAAAAATCCACACCAACACTTTTTTATAGAATTCTGCTCTTTTTTAGTGCAATAAATTTTTATTTAGTGTTCACAATAAACTTATTACCTTCTTTGCATTGCAGTTGTAAAAGGAACACTGCTGTATACTAAATTCATATGTCAAGTTTATATATTTTTTTCTTTATTATATTTATCTTAAAGGGCATGTTTAAGGATGTAATTTCTTATCTCTGTGTTTTTACCTATACAGTCGAAATTTAGTAATCTTTATTTTATCAGTGTTACTGTTATTTGCAAGTATGAAACATTTTGTATTTGGGTTCCTTGAGAGCATGTGGGGGTTCCAGTTTTTTGTTTGTTTCTTATAAATTCACAGACAATATTTGCTTTTCTTTGCATGCTCTTGCTGAAATTTACTTACATACAGAGGCCTATCATTTTAGACCTCTCAACATTCTTAAAATATTTCAGTGTGTGTCTCTGCCTTTCAGCAAAACAAAACAATGTTTGTGAAAGTGGTGTTTTCTAATATGATGGTTTTGTGTCCAATATTGCTGCAGACATTTACATTCTTTCTGTTGTCATTTTCCACAGTTGTTTGCTTTTTCATTATTTTTGTAATTAATTTAAATAGCTGAAAATTATTAGAAGAATGTTGTGGTGTGAAACAGAAACAAAAAAATAACAAAGCAGAAACAAATGCAGAGTGGGGAAGCAAATGGCTTACAAAATGACTAGTACTTCTAGTTCTCGGTAGGCACTCTATTTTGGCTGCACGTACACTCTTTCCTCAACCCTTCCCTGTTTCCTTCCAAAATATTGCCTGCATGCTAAGATTTGAAAATTTCCAGTAATGCTGAGCATTCTGGTTCCCAGATTTCACTGATGACACTTTTTGAAGTAGGACACAAGAAGTGTTTTTCTCTAGTTATTCAAGCAACCAAGGCAGATCTGGCTGTTGTAGTCGAGAGCCAAAAGTAAAACACACAGACTTAAGTCTGGCTGCAGTTTTTCCCTTAGTACAAGCTCCAAGGAATTGACACATTTTAAAGGCTTAAATGTACTTATTTCCATTGAACATACAATAATTTTTTAAGAAATTAATTAAGTGGTGTATTCTCTGATGTTGCTTCCTAAATTACAGAAAACAGTATTTGTTCATGTGCCCAGCATTTGTCATTTATCCAGTAATAATGCAGTGTACCTTCAACATCATTTGCTCTGCAGATCACCACAGAATTGCATGCTGGGAATTTTTGGTAATACAAGCACTCATGAACTTAAAATTCCTTGTAAACTTTTTCTCAGTGAGCTAAATTAAGTTTTACTCCACTGCTTTTTTATGTTATTATTTTTAATAGCATAGTTATATAGGCTCTAGCTAGCAACTATCTTTAGCAAAGGCTTTTTTATCTAATATTCATTGCATGTTTTCAAATTAGTTTTTTACCCCACAATATTACTATCTATAAAAGCTAGTAAAATTATGGGTTATCAGCATTCACTAGTTTTAGGAAATAGTGTTTTATTTGGTCAGATACTGGACTGATGTGTGAAAATAAGCAATAAGAAAAAATGAAACATATTCTACAATGGATGATTAACAATGAGCATATAAAGAGGATATTATGTAAGAGATGTAGCTGCAGGGAATTCAAGATGAGCTATAAATGATGGAGTCTCTGAGTCAGTGGGTATAATTAGGGAGAGTTTCAAATTTAGTATTACTGTGGACCATTTTCATATCTACAGTCCAGCAGTGATATTTAATATCTGTGACCAAACATCATATAAACAGCTTCAAAGAAATCCAGTGCATAGCTTGAGCACCCCGGGTGTAAAAAGTTCACAGGCTGCCTAAACTTGAGTAACATCTATTATTCCAAACTTGTTAATCAGGTGTTACAGTTGAAACAAGCATTCCATCACACCATGACAGAAGCATAGAAAGAAACAATGTTCAAGTATGGCAATGGTATTTTCATTTAATATTTTACTTCCCATTTGCTAAATGCCTCACAATTTCTAAGCTTTAAGATAACATGCCATGTTGCATTAAATCTTGGCCTCAAACATCTGGGAAAGGATCACATGTTTACAGAAGGTTTTTGAAAGAGACAACAGAGCAAGCAAAATTGCTGCCAACGGGAAAAAACACAGAGCTAAAGGGGCAGAAACAGAAGTGCACAGGTGAGATCTTCACAGTGAAAAGGATTCCTGAAGGATCTCCTCTATTAAGACAGCTGATGTAGTAAAATGTATTTAGCAGGTGATTTCTACCCTATAATGGCCAATACTGACATCTACCCATCTACTGGTACTACCTGTGCCTTGGCCATGTAAAGGTGGGAAGTCTTCCATGCTGTACTTTGAAAATTCAGGAACTGTTCTGCTTTCATGAAGATTCACAACAGTAGCATGCAGCTCCTGAGTATGGCTTGTTTGGACCCATTCGCTTCAGCCTCACAACTTAAGAAACACGGTGAGTCCATTTCTCTTTGTACTAGATACTGTCAGAGAAGAACAGAATTGTTAATGGTTTCTTCTCACAAATGCGGTACTGGTTGGGGGAAAGATAACACAATAGACATACTGGAGATTTTATTTTACATATTTAATAGCTTGTTGAAATAGTAATTGTGAGTTTTGGTGCAGGTACTTATTTGATTAACTTGATCTTGTTCATTTGACACATTACATGTTGTACTCTGCAAGCAATGTCTCTTTCAGGCTTGTTTAATTTATGGATATGCTCTCCCCTGCATGCCAGCACCTGTGGATTTCTCAGGCTTTAGGTCGCCAGCTTATTTCCTTCCTAATCAACTCAGTGTTATGTTTTCCTACAAGTGCTGTTTCCAAAGACATGCTAGTAATGACATATTTACTTCTCATCTTTCCACATCACTTTCATGCTTCAAGAATTGATTAAGCTACCCCAGGCTGGTAAATTGTTCCAAATAGAGCAGACAGAACGACAGTGAAAAGGTTTTGAGATTTGTTCTTTCTGACACACTGGACAAATACTCAAGAAGAAGTTATTTAGGATAAGAAGTCTAAATTTATTGTCTATAAAATATTGCAAACTAAATTTAGTATAAACGTGGAGATGAAGTTAATGAAAATGTTATAAATAAAACATACTTTTCCAAATATCCTTTCCTGGCCACTGACTGTGGAAAGGAGCTGTGCCTTTCCAAGTGTTTTATGGCCAGTTTCCCACAGAGGTTATCAAGCTCTGATGCTGGTGGTTAATAGGTTGGAAACCATACAACAGAAATAGACTTGGCTAAAGCAAAGTATTTACTGACTTATGTGTCAGAAAGGGAAGAAGTAATTTTTTTTTTTATGACCCAGAAAGTGCAGTCCTTCACCCTCAGGATCAAACTATACAAAACACAATGCACATGGTGACTTGTTAAGAGGTTTTAACTTTACTGATCTCTGCAGATTTGAAAATGTTAAAGATTATTTCTACAACACCCAGTTTTTGAATCATTTATAAGTGATCGTGTCATTAAAGAACCCTTTCATGACTTTTTCCTCTGTGTGTGTGTGTGTGCCTTTCTTAAGAAGTCCCAAGTGCCATATTCCTCAGTTCCCCATCCTCTTGGTGTACTTATTTAATAACACAGTCAGATTAGAGATAGCATCTGCATATGAAGGCAGAGCTTCTTTGCTTTTCTCTGCCTTCTGGAGACTTGAGCCAAAGAATAGTCAGTCTGCTCTAATCCTGAACTTAGAAGAAAGTAACTTCTGCTAAATCAGGCCCTAAAGAAATATGAAAAATATAAAATCTCCTCTCTGTTTGGAATGAAATTAACTTTTTTTTAGAAAAATGAAGTTAGTTAGCTAGTTTCAGAATCTAGTTTCTTTGTGCAACCACCACAGCTTACAGTGCATTGTAAAAAATTAAAAAAAAAAAAAAAAAATTAAAAATCACACTCCTCTAAATCCTTCTTTTAAAAAAAGAGAGAGAGCAAAAGGAAACAACACTGTATTTATTTAGGTAAACTTGAATGTTTCTTCATATGTTTCATGTAGAAACAAACATAGATACTTATATTGTACTTCTACAAAGACACTTATATTACAGTTCTAGCACATTGAAAGAGAAACCCAACCCAATGCTTTTCTTTTTTTCAGTTTTCCTGAAGTAAATGAGATTCTTCTCTATTTACAAATTACAGGCTCATATGCAGAACTTCAATTTGCACAAAATAAAATTATATTGCTCTTTAACTTCAGTGGTCTTTATGAAAGGCCTAAACTTTGTCATATCTGCAGTGACACAGGTAGAAGTCATGAAAATATCTCAAAAACTGTCAGAAGCCTTTTATTTCTAAAAAGTCTTCTGTGTTATACACTCTTTTCTTTTTCTATACTTCTACAATACCTGTTAATCTGCTGTATATATAGCCAGGTTTGTAGGAATGTCTATTATCATGTTGCCATGTCATGATGGAAGTATGATGGTGTTTAACAGCATAAAAAAAATTTGGCCTTAATCTCATAGAGAAAATGTGCTTTGTGGTTTTAAATGGTCCTATTTAAATACTTCTCTGTTCCAGAAATAACTGTAATTTTTAGACTTCCTTCCTAGCAAATTCAGTCATCCTGGGAAGCGGCATTTGATGCACTGTCAAAATGCTTTTTTCTGTTATCTAACTGTACTCCACAAAAGATTCAACTCATCATAACAGGTGAAAAGTGCCTCTTTAAATAAAAATTACAACAGCCAAAAAACCAGAGAAGAATTATTTTTAAGAGTCATGCAGAAAACAGAGACAGGCAATAATCATGGCTATGCTAAATTAATATAAATGTTTCTGAGAGTGCTAAGGGAAAAAAAGATGTTGCTTGTTTAGAAAATTTTAATGAAGGTCTAACCTTTTACATTAAACATCTGTTGCCTTCATTTACTTTCTGGTAGCAGTTCATATGTTTTCAGCAAAGGACACAATTTAATGACGATATACCAGATTATTTAAATGAATGGTTTTAATGAGTTCTTTGAATAGGTTTCTCTAAGAAGTAAGCATGAAATTACTTTCTCTGTTGGGATGTTTTCACATATTTTAAGAAAAACATACATAATCACTTTGCAGAAAACACAGCCCTTTTAGTTGCTTTAGCATTCTAATGCCTTTGAATGCTAATAAACTAAAGTAGTTATTTCATGGGAGTGAGACACCAGCACAGTAAATTGATGTTTTAATATATTATTACTTCCTAATAAACATTTTTTCCTATAGCAAAGGGGAAAATACTTTTCATTTCAACAGAATGGGACATCAGTTTATGTCTAAATAATGGAAAGGGACAGGCCTGATACAAAAGGCCTAAATTAAAAGGCTCCAAAATTAGACTTGATTATTAACTTATAAATACTCCTAAGAAATAAAGATATCCAACTTCTGTTGGGATAAACTCAGATGAATTCAAAGTAATTTGAATCCACCAGGAGATTTAGCTTCAAAATTACTGAACTTGATTCCTGACTATTTTCTCTTTTCTTATTTATTGCAATATGAAATTATAATTTCATTCAAGTAAATAGGATTGGGCAAAATCTAAATATATTTGTAGCTGTCTATAATGATGTCTTTCACTTCTGAACCAGCAGTGTTCCATATATAATTGATCTAATTATTTGAAAGTGACATTATGGTTTAACTGACCTGATTTTCTCTATTAATTTTGTACATATACAAAGAACAGCACTGCAATGAAAATGCAGCTTGAATGAGGGATTTTCAAAAATTTAATCAGCATTATTTTGCCTCAGCATAAAATCCATTTTTTCTATGGAATAATGTAATAAAATAGGCCTGGTGTTGAAAGTCCGGTTAGTTAAGAGATTGTCCAAGCAGGGTTCCAACAGTTGGCAGTCTTTTCCTGAGTATAAAATTAGTAAAGACATTCATTTATGCATAAGGTAACTGATATAGTTTGCTGGAATTTTGTTTAGACATTTTGTTTAAATTTTTCAGATTTCACTGTGATTTCTATGGCTTTGACTTAGTTTTACACACAGCTGTTTTTAATTTTGTTCTAATCTTCTTTATGGCTTCTGGGTGAAACCACTACAAAAATCCAAGGAATATGCATGATTTCATTCTTCATCCTTCAGTCCTCCTGCCCATGGAAATGTACTGTGACTGAAAGAGATTGAATCTTAAGCAACTAGTTTGCTAAAACCTTTCCATGGCCTTTTATTATATTGTGACATAAATGTCTTCTTTTTCAGTCATTACTTAATAGAACTAGAGTCAAAATGTGCCTTCTGAAGGCATACTAACACAAATGCTGTTGTTTTTCATGGTAAATTTTTTATCTCATGGTATAATATTTAATTACTAAAATACTTAGCAATCATTACTATTAATAAACACCTTTGTTAACTCTAACCTCTAGAGTCTTTATCATTAGCCAGAGACACATCAAATGCTGAATATGTACCTTTAAATACCTTCAGTATTGTTTAAAGAAAAGTCTTCAATTCTCTCAAGAGAATAATATTGTTCAGTCCAAAAAAACAGTCTTTCTCACTCAATAAGGAACTCTTTGTATCAATAAGACTAAAAATAGAACCAGTTTGCTCCTACAAAATTGATCATATTTGCAATACTGAATGTATTGCTTCAGAGGAAGAAAAAATTATTTTATTATTTTAAAAAAAATTGTTAAGATCAACCAAAAAGGTCTCCACCTTAAAAGCATTTGAGCATGCCACTTAGCAGCAGTCTATGGCTATTTTATATGGTCTTTAAAGGGCTCAATAATCCCATTAAGTTATACCTTTATTTTATTGGTTCCTGCCACTTTGTGTGTTATATGTTTAAGGACAATGAAAAGATTTTTCATGAATCACATGAATTTTCATTTTAATGTTCACATAAAAAAACTTTATAATACCTTTTAGTACCTCAATTTTGTGTATGAATTATATAATTGTCAGCAAGCATTATTCTGAACTGTAGTTTCTGGACCAGAAAACCATGTTTAAATCACCCTGGACATTAAAATGAAGTGGGTAAATGGCTTGACAGCATGGATTGGCAGGGTCATCGTGCAGCAGAACACCGAATTATGAAATCAAGGATTAGTATGTCTTTAATTGTGAAGCAGGGTAAAAATTTTTCAAAGGGGATTTTTCATTTACTTCTTTTTTAATTGGTAAGTGAACAAAAAGGGAGGAATTAAACTGTGGAAGGTATAAAATACTCCATCAGCAGCCAAAACTTGCAGGGACATTTCAGTTTTCATGCAGAAGAGGTAAAGTGTGCTGAAAGACTTTTTAGCTACAATAATGAATGATGTAACCCTAATTAAAATTAATAACCTTTTCAGTATTCTTTACTTCTCTGAAGCATTTTTTAAATTTCAAAAAGTATAGCTTCTCCCCAGATAGTTCAAAGAAATCACAGACATTTCTCAGACAAAAATCTGATGCCAAATAAAGGTTGCAATTTGACCGGGTCTTTCATGTTTATGCCCATGAAAGCCAATGGGTAAAGTGACAGCAAGATTCTCATTGAAAGGGAATCAATACTGCTCTACAAATGAGAAGCAAATGTTTCAGAAAGTTTTAGAGTGTTTGTAAATAGTTTCATTGGGGAATTCTTCTCTCAGGCCATGATACGAGATCCTGAGTGAGCTCAGTTGGATTAGCACGGTGCTAATACTGCCAAGGTTGTGGCTTTGATCCCTGCTCAGGCCATTCACTTAAGAGTTGGGCTTGATGATCCGTGTGGGTCCCACCTGATTCAGATTATTCTGTGGTTCTGTGAAATATCTTGGTTTTTTCCTCTTCTAAAAAGTACAAGACAAACACAATTGCACACTAATTTACCTGATAGCTTGGCAATTAGCACCAGTCAGTAACCATTAAAATGAAACAGACCAACAAAATTACGCAATAAGGAAAGCTATAGATAATAATAGATAATGATAACCACTACTAACAAACTGATCCAAACAGTCCACAGGACATCCATGGGAGCTGTGGCCAGTGCTCCCCATTCCCAGCAGAGGGCTGGTGTGAGGCTTGGGAAATACTCTGTGGCCCCTGTCCATTCCTTCCCTCAAGGTGTCCATCCCACCCAGGCACTTACCTTCCTACCCCCCAGGGCCTCAAAGTGGCTCCGCAGCTCCTCCACAGTGACAGGGACATGCTCCATCAGCTGAGATCCACCCAGGGTCTCCTCCTTGAACACATCTGCCCTCCTGTTGTCTGATGGCATCTTCTCCAGTGTGGTCTTATCTGGCACCAGGGATGGTGGGGCTGGTGAGTGCTGGAACATCAGGCCAGGTCTTGCAGCATTGGCAGACTCCCATCTCTGCTTGAGGAGCTCCACGGAGCCTTTCTGCAGGGGCAAGTCTGCCAGCTCCAGCATGCCCTGCCAATGTAACATGTTCCTGGGGTCAGAGGCCACCACGGAGTGGCTCAAGAGCCCTTGTGGGTTGCAGGACAGGCCAAGACACAGACGGGTGGCTAGGACAGAATCCACTTCCCAATGGAAGATACAAGATCCAGTAAGAGTCAGTGAAAGGGTTCAGTGTGTTCATACAAGAGGAATATGTGAATTATAGAGTGAATTAAGGCTGGTGTTCAGGCATTTTATTCTTAAGCTTGACAGCAGAATTGCTGTCTATCATGAATGGAAAAGCAGAAAGCATGCAATTAGTGAGAATTGCAAACAAAGTGGGGTTAATGAATGAATGCCTGGTAATCAGTGTGTGCTGCATGAAAGGTGTTGTGACAGGTGACTGCTGATTCCTTTAAGACCTGATACAGCTGGCTGTGTTATGGAGTGAGTCACAGCATTTTAAAGCAGCGGCAGACAGAAGGGCTATTGCATTAGCTGAGAGAGTGCTTGGGTAGCCTGGAAACACAACCCAGGGCAGTTCTCCTAATTGCACTGTAACTCTTCTGTCAGGTAAATTGCTAAGTGTTGATATCAAACCTTTCTGATCAGTTGACTGTGCTCACAAAGGCTTATTCTGTCTTTCTTACAGTACACCTGGGAAGGAAAATTGCCATTGTGTTATTTTGTACCAGTCAATGAAATCTGTTTCCCCCTTTCCTGAAATCAGCTCCCAACAGGTTTGATTTTGCAGTTTTCTGCCATGTAGCAAATACTCAAATGCAAGTTTTCATATCTCATTCCAAAAGAAATTTGAATAGAAAGAATACAGATTTAAAACAGAAAAGAGAAAGAAATCTGAACAAGATCTGAGGCCCAACTAGTAACTAAAATCTCAATTAATTAGGCCCTTTTTGGAAAGGCACTCTTGTATGTGTATAGCTGTGCTTTAATATGCTTATATTTGATTGAATTTAATTAAATCTGCATTTTTGGGAGCTGGCCTTGGGGGTTTTTGAGTAATTTTTAAACTACAATTAATATGGTCTGTAATATCTTGCTTAGGAGTAAAAAACACTGGAGGAGTGCTATGTATTTGATATACTCCAAGAATAATTTTCAAAGGAGACTTCAAGGTCCACCTTTCTTGAACAGTATGGAAAAGAGTTTCTTGGCTCACAGTTTTCATCTTCTGTACAACCAGGAGTTGGGCCTTGTTTCTCCTTTAGTTTTTTTTGCAGACCTACATTGTGATTATGGTTAACATCCTGCTAGTTTTCCAAAACTGATGCAAGCTGTTTCCCAAGCCCTTCCTGTAAGCAAAGGAGTGACATCCTTCCTTCCCCTGCCACATGTACCTGTTCCATCAAAGATCCTGAATGGGTTTGGCTTCTGGCCCAAGATGAAGAGCAGCTGTTAAATTCCCCAGCTGCAAGAATGTTCATCCTAACTCACAGGTGTAGGTTAGAAATACTCCTGATTTACACTGCCTCTAAGGATTGACTTTAGACTTGGAGCAGGGTTTTCCTAATTCACTTGAGAGCACTTATGCAATATCTGTATTCTCCTATGTTTTGTTTCATTGCTAGTGGGTCCTTTTGTTGGTTTCAATAATTTTCAGGTACGTGTTATACCATCTTTCAAAAATAGCCTGGAGTGCACCTATTTCTCCCTTGCAGCTGTCAAAATACAGTTAACTAATTGCAGTAGTTTCTTTCACCCGTGTCTAGTGTGGGACCTGTAGCTGATAGACAGTGGGCGAAGTGAATGTTTGCTTTGTTCACATGCATTCGTTGGATGCAGGGAAATTGTGTGGAAATTCAGTTTATAAAGTTGGTTCCCTCACCCTAAAAGAGAGATTTCATTGTAACATCTGCATTCATGTCAGGAATAAATTTGAAGGTAGGCCTAAACTTTCAGCCACTTTCTAAAGATGTATTTTAATGAAAATGCATCTCTGAAAACTGGGGGAGGAGGAGAGAAGCAAAACCAAAAACTCTAACCAAGTTTGGGTCTGTTCTAGAGGTCATTTGAGGTTTTCACATTTTTATTACTAATGTCTCTGACGTTCTAATTTCTTTCCTTACCTGTTCATAGTAGTTTCAACCACTGTAGAATATTAATGGGAATTTATGTCAAGTAAAATATTTGAGGAGTACTAGATCTCGAGGGTTATCATTTACTTTAATTGTTTCCTGAGCTTTGTAATGCCTTAGCCTTTCTGAAAATGTTGGAAGAAAATAGAGGAAATGAGAAAAGCACAGATATTGACTTTGACCTGAATCATTGTTATAATTTCATACTGGTTCTGCTGATTGTAGTTTCTAACTTTTACTGTCCATCTTTAAAATTATCTTACTTAAGTGACTGGGAGGACAGATACTGTTGCTTTTATCAAGTATCAGGGTTTTTTTCTTCTGTGTCTGCTATTTTTGTCTCTCAGCTGTCTATATTTGTCCTCTGCCCTATTTATTTCTCCCCCAAACTTATCTTGATTTGTTATCTCATGGTGACAATAGACTTATTACATTATCCAATTAGCTGAAACTGCAGGCAAATTCATATCTGTGAGTCTGTGACTAGCCTCTTCCCAGGAGATGCATAATAGGAGCCCACCCATGTATAGGGCTTGTGGCAAGGCAGAACTTACAGTCTGTTACAGTCATGTTTTCAGTCCTGTTGCACCTGCTCATAAAAGGTAAGTAAGAGCCCATAAAAATGAACAATATATTTTAAAAAATTATTAATGTGATAGGATAAAGGTTTCAGTCAGATTAAAATTCTGCAGGGTGCATTGTCCTCTCATTTTCTTTGGTTTGGAGACTCAAGTGTGCTTCTGTGGCCAAAAGTGATGTGTTGGAATAAGGAAGGTTGCAGTATGAAAAAATTAAGTTAGTTAGTGAAGCAGTCCTTATGGCAGAAATGGATGATGGAATTTTTGTGAAGAAAGTACCTAAAATGCTCTATAACCTTCAAAAGTAGGTCTTTGTGAATGCTGACTATAAACCTTTTGCATTAATATGTCTGCTTTATGAGGCCAGTGATAGTACAGAATTCAAACAATGCAGTCAAACTGTAGGTTTTCCTTTTTTGTGTTTCTTTGGGATCTTTTGTATCTCTGTCCCACTGATTTTATAAGAGGCCTATAGTAATTCTTCATTTCACGTAATAAATCTGATAAATGTATACTTTTCTTGAGCAAACAGCTATGGGAAGGCCTGTGGATTTTGTGGACTCATGAATTGCAGATATCCAGTAAATATCAGGGTTTTTTTTAAAATCAAAAGTTGTTGTTAAATCATTCTTCACAGCAGGATCATTGAATTGGTATTGTTTTTCTTGCACTGTAAATGAGATACGCCCTCCTCTACCGTTCAGACTCTCTATTAAATTAGTCAGTGAAAATGTGCATTCAAGGAAAGAGCTGTTGAGGAAAACTCTTCTCAGTTCTGCTCTGTGTTCCTTTGCCAAAATGGCTACCTGCATTTTCATCATATCATAAATGTTTCTAACATGTAAACTCTTTCATTTATTCACTAGTGAAGAAGTAAATAGAAATTGTAAATATAGGAAACTTATACAGTTTACTTGTAAAACTATCTGTGAATAGTATTGTTTGTATCCCCATGGGATGATACCATTATGCATATTGTACTGGTGAGTCCTCTCCTAACTTTAGAAAACAGTCAGTTGTCAAATAGCCGGCATTTGCCAAAATTTGCATATTCAGTTGGATTTCCTTTTCAACTGAATAAAAAAACCCCAACAACAAAAAAGCCCCAACAAAACAAACCACAATACACAAAAATCATCACACCAAAAACCCCCAAAATCTTTTGAGGACAGGATTTGCCAAATCCTTTTCATGATCTGCCATACTACTTCATTCAGCTCTTGCATCTGAGACCTCCCTTTCTATCTCAGACTGATTCCAGTTAATCTTCACTGTCAGGAATCCCAGGCATGAGGCTCCCTGGACATCTTGGGATAAATTATGAAAGAACGGCGCATTGCAAATGAAGACTGTATGTCATTCAACCCAATATTCTCCCAAACAAGTGAAAAACAACCCCCAGGATTCAGAGGGAGCTACAGAACAACAAGAAGCTGACTCTCTACTTTATTGCAGTTCTGGGAAGGGAGGCAGAGGGGTGAAAGAGAGGACTAGTATCTGCCTAAGTTCTCCACTAAATCTAGTCAAGCATAGCATAAAATAGTTCAGTTGGAAGGGATCGACAGCAGTCATGTAGTCAAACTCCAATATTTACTGGTCACATCACAAAATAATCTGTCTTCTGCAAAGGACTCTTTATGTGTGCACACAATAGCTGGCCACATTTCTGACACCACTGCTTGAAAAGCTTGCAGTTTCTTCTGCAGGTAAGCAGAGCCTCCACTATCTGTAACATTTCTTCATTTACATTTCAGACACTTCTTAACAAAGGCAACTCAGACAAGTTTATGAAGAGCTAAAATAGTTCTTCATAACTAGAAAATGTAAAGCACTTCCGAAATTCTAGCTATATTTTAAGAAAATACATTTTTTTTGGCTGTCATTTAACATGCCAACATTATCCTGATACAAATATGCATAAAAAACTAAACAATAAAAATTTAAAAGGTGTTTCAGTTTTGAAATGTGACAGACCCTGTTCTAGCTAGTGTAACAAGGTTCCAGTATTTTAAGGCAAATCACGCTGAAACATTAATTTCTCATATCTTACCAGCAAAATCAACACATTTTATCATCTAATAAGAGAGGACTAGAAAGTGCATTATTCATATTCATAGGATTGAGGAAAGACATGCTTATTACTTTTCCTTTTATCCCACCATTCTCATTTATTACGTGAGCAGTATCAGGCCCCACACCAGACAGAGTATTTGCAAAACAAAAACAAACAAAAAAAATTGCATAAATTGTATATTTGCATTGAGTTTATCTTACCGCTGTGTTCTTCTCAGTCAAGTTTTCCAGTCGTGACTCTGCTGCGCTCATTGTGTGCGTATTTAAAGGAAGACAATTTTAAACATTCTCTAATTCATTGGTCTCATTTGACTAACGAACTTGAGGCTTGATAGACACACGTCTGATAGTAGTTACAAGACACCAAATCTCTTGCGTGCTTGCGTTGCCAATGTATTATTTAGTGAGGCATGGAGGTAAAGTATGCTTTCTGCCGTACCTCTGGCTGTGCTCTGTGTGCTCACCTTACACTGCTTAGCCCTGGCAAAGGCTGGAGGCAACAGCTTTTGTTTCAGTGCTCTTTTGCAGGAAACAAAGCACCTTCCAGTAAAATACTGTTGGTTCTTAAGTACTTAGGAAACGTTTGGAGAAAAAGTACAATCAGTAAGTCATAAGTCAAGCAGTTAATAACGCACTATGTATATTCCTATGGTTCCGACCATGTAAAGATACCACATTCCAGTGCAACTGGCTTTCTTAATAATAAATATAATTGCTTTTCAACAGTTTCATTCAACGGTGGACCAAATGTATATACTATAAGTCATATGAGAAAATATTTAAAAGGATTTTCAAAGATTTTCCACTCTTTTTCACTCTGTTTTCATCCACTGTGTTCTAGGGCTGTTACTCTGTCTTCTTTCTCTCCTCCTGTCCCAGGCCACATGGTCACAGTTACACATCAGCAGGTGAAGACTGCAGTGAACAGATGCAGCCTTTTGCCATTTACCCACCTCAGCACTGTGGACAAACACAGCCAAATTCTGGGGTTTTTGGGCCAGTGACCCTGTGGGCAGGTGGTGCTGCTTAGCACAGCCAACCCAACCTCCAGAACTGTTTTTCCAAGGGCACCAGCCAGGAGGACACAGGCAGACACAGAACATGTTCTCCAGTGTCTCCCCATGTGACTTGGTGTCCTTAGGGACATATTTTTGGATGGACTATGAAGTGGATAATGAAAGTACCCACACATAGGCAGCTCTTGTTTTTCATTGTTACTCTCAATTACTTGGCTAACTTCAGGTTCTCTCGCATAGCCAGCTGGACAGAAGTAAGTGTTGGTCTGCTCTGGCATGGCACACTTATTTTTCTTTGATTTACACTTGTTTTTCTTTCTTAAGTGTAATTGAAGCTTTTTGACTTTCAGGCTAAAGCCTTGTCCGATAGAAGTTTAAAGGACTCTTCAGGGAAGTGCAGGGTACGCTAAGGGTACTCTCGTTTCCACTCTTGTGCCACGTTTTTGGTAACTCATAAAAATGATACACAATCTTACTTTAAAATAGAAGACCATGGAATGTACAAAATAACAAATTTATTTAACATACCTAAAAAACTCTTTCATTTTCCCCCCTACCTTTGAAATAGTGACATAGCTTATACGGGAATAAAATTTACTATGCTGGAAGTTGATTATATGTGACTCATGCTTTAGTCTGTTGTTTAATGAGAGGTGGTTAAAAACCTGTGTGCAGAATCTCCTCTATCCTGCCCTTGACAGTTATATTTATTTCTTTGTAGTTAGTACACAGAATTGCCAAAACACTGTGCAGGTTTTTTCCCTCTCTCAAGTTTGATCATGGCTAAATGACTGCAAGGCAACAGGGAATTAGGCCTCTTGTTTCATGGTCTGTTTTAACCTGAAGGTTCAGAAAGCTCATGGCAAATATTGCTGAGCATGAAATCCCTGTTCTGAGGCTCATCCATCTCATTGTTACACCTCCATCATTTCTACCCACTCCCCCAGGTCTGTCCTTGTGAACTGGTAAAATGCTCATATGTACTTTTAAAGCTTTTATAACTGAACAGCCTGGCTGCTGTAACTACAGAGGAACTTAAGCAATTTATTGCATTTAGCTTTTGCTTAAGAAAATCTATTTAAATTTTGTATTTTTTAAAATCAGGATTATGTTTTAAAATAAGAATTTACTTGATCAATGTCTGTTTTTTGTAACTTCTGATAAGTCTACAAGCACAGTCATTGTGAGGCTGTTTGATGTACACTGCAGTCCTCTGAAAGTGGCTTTCTTGATTAACCTATTCTTAGCAAAAGGGAAATTGGAGAGAAATCCTACATAGACCTCTTTGCTTCTATAGAGAATCGGGAAAAGAAGTCAGAAGTTTGTAGGTATAATGGCATAACTTGAATTACAGCAACTTGGTCCTCATAGTTATGATAAAAGGTGATCCAAAGATGCACATTACCTGTCTACATATGGGTACCATCTGTTCTACATTTGTATTCGGCTGACAGCTAATAAATGTCCTTGGGAATATATTGTAGGAGGAGGGAGCGTAAAAAAACATTTTAATCTTGAATTTTAACAAAAACCCCCTGATACTTGAATTTAAATATGGAGTTTTGAGTTAGATGATCTATTTCAAAGTAGGATTCTTGGGTTTTTTTCTACAGAGATAGCGCCAGTGAAATGAGAGTAAGGAGTTTATAACCTCATTGCTGTAGTCAGTGTTCTGGGAGCCCTGAATTGCAGCCACATGTAACTCTTACGGCTCCATCTTGGCAGGAATAAATGAACCAGCACAGAAAGCAGGATCATTTTGTGAACTTATGAGCAGAGTAAGCCTTGGCAACATGTATTAGGTATCTGGGTGAAATTCCCAGGATTATGGTGTCATTGACTCAAATTGGATAATTCTTTAATCGGTCAGCTATTTTCAAATAGAAAAATTGCAATGACTAGCTTGTTGGGAAGAATGTGTTATGACTATGTTAATAGTCGTTCCATTAGTATAATTCACTGAAAATAACCCTTATGTGATTTCAAGAGACAGTGGCATCAATTAAAAATACAGCTGATGACAATGGATATTACCCCTCTAACTCCAGAGACCAGAGCTCACTGTGCTTAATCACTTGCCTTCCATTATAGAGAAAAATATTTAGGATTCCTTAATTTTGTGTTTAACATCTCTCAGGAATGGCTGGTGAAATGCCATATGACATTACTTTCAGCGTGATGGATTTTTTTCTAGAATACTGCTCTATCTAAGCCAGAGGGGACTTCCATAATGAGGGGTCTTGAACTAAGTGTATTGTAGTTATCTCAACCATCTTTCTGAGACTATCATGAGAAGAATTTCTGGTCAAGTTTTCCACATGAAAGACAGTATTATTATTCTATATTGTTTACATTACTTCTGTTCTTTTCATAGGTATTGTTTGCCATGTTCCTTCCTAAGGGGGGAAAAGTTTCAGTGCAGCAGTTTTTACTATTTTGAATACATAAATCTTCATTATTATTACATCACATTATTATGATGATGAACATGTGAATATCTCCTGGAAGTAAATGCATCTTGCATTTATTGTCCCTGTAGTTCAGCGTGTGGGGGCTTCAGTGTGTTATAGCGTCTGGCGTAATGGAATCAGTCAAGACAATTGTAGCTTTGGTTGTCAGGTTTGAAAATATTAAACAATTTGAAAATGACTGGGTGATTTCAAATCTGATACTATGTATGAAACAGGGATGAAAAGGTGCCACTTTGTTGAGGGAAGCAGAGACCAACATGGACAGGACCTGAGCTGATTTAAGCGACTCAAAAAAGCTGAGTACAAAGACTAAGACAAGCTAGTCCAAGTGCATAGGATAACATCTGAGCAATAGAAGCATGATCTGAATGAATCAAGGCAGACCTTAAAGACAAAGTCATGAAAGAAAAATTCTGACAGGCTGAAGCAGTGCTTCAAGATACTTGATGGACACAGAAAAGGTGTATAGCCTGTATATCCCTATACCAGTACAGGGAGTACACATGGCAAACTGTACCTAAAACTAGGGTTAAGCAAAAAATAGAT
Organism: Entomyzon cyanotis; assembly: GCA_024500445.1. Classification (NCBI taxonomy): domain Eukaryota; kingdom Metazoa; phylum Chordata; class Aves; order Passeriformes; family Meliphagidae; genus Entomyzon; species Entomyzon cyanotis. The sequence continues at coordinate 7,949,936 of JAKEPQ010001027.1, read as the reverse complement.
GATGCAGAGAAAGCTTATCTATTTTTGACCATGCTTGTATTAGGAATGAGATTTTTGTATCCTAATGTTGACTGATTAAATGTACATATGTTGATCCACTTTTGCTATAACTACACTTAAATGTAGGGAAACAACTGACATGATGATAAGGTAAAATCTTGGTATGGCTCACGTCAGAACGGAATCTTTTAAAGTACGTCATACAAGGTTATTCGTTTTTTCTCTCTTTAAAACCTGATTAATATTTTCATCTCATCATTAGGGATTTATGGCTTGAGAGTGTCCATATCAGTGCCAGGGGTCTTCCTTTGGTCTCTCCTAAGCACAGAACTTTTCCCACTGGGAATACTAGGTGGAAAAATACCTTTTTTTAATTTTTCTTTTTTTTAATTTTTAATAGGAGTGAGGTAGGGCTGGGGGTTGGAGTGGGATTTTTTTTTTATTTTGTTCCTTCACAGAACAGTAGGAGCACTGTAGTAAGAAATAATTTCAGTAAACTTTTATGCCCAAGAGGCACAAATAGGTCTGTGATATTGCTATTTCAGTTTGTAAGCACAAGGCCTTGCAAAAACCACTAGAATAGAGAATTAAATAAAATGTGAGGCATATGTGAACCTGTGCTGTCAGATGTACTTACGGGACCTCAAAGAATAGGATATTCCTGTAAATGTCAGCATACCTCTCTTTACAAGTAGTTGCAAAAGGTTAAGGGTAAAGGCAAATGGAAGTGAGTTAAGATAGACATTGTCTTCTCTGATTGACACATTTTTACTTATTTACCTCTAAGATCCACCAGAGCTGGGCATAGTACTCCAGAAAGGGTCTCTTCACTTGTGACTTGCAGTACGAACGTGAGTAAAATAATTTAACAGGGGTTGGGTTTCTTTGTTTTGGTTTTGCTTACCGTGGTGAGCCTTGAACTGATTCACCCACATTCTTACAGCTAAATACGTGAACTAAGTTCTCTTCACTTTTTCTCTATTCCTGATGCTATATGTCAAATGAAATTAGAGGTTTTACCATGTGATGCCATAGTGCTTCTTCCAATACAGCTGAAAGGTAATTGGCTCTTCTGTAGAACCAGAGCAATCCCACACCCTGCCCATTACGAGGAGTGGTTCCTTTGGGTGCAAAGGCATCTAGTTTAATTTGCTTCATTACTGAAACTATCTCAGTGGAAGGGACAGGGTTTATGGTGTGCACCTGCTGGATGACTGTGGTGGGGAGCTTATTTGGGTCTTTCCATTAAACTTTTGGGAACATATTTGGGTTGAAATGCCACTGAATTTCCTTTCCTGCCTCTGAGGCCTTCTGCCTCCTTTCACTTTCTTCCTCATTGAAAATTTCATCATGTCCCAGTGTATTTGTATGCTGGCAATGCTCTAACAGAGGACCTGTTTTCCAGTATATGCAATGATGTACGATGTTTTTTCTGAATGAGATTAATTTACAACTTCAGCAGGTGCTTATACTCCTCTCAGTTAAGCCTGATGTGTCCTTATTGTCAAGAAAGGCAATCATAATTTTTGTAATCTGTCTTCTAATTCACAGGGACAGTGACTTCTTACTTCTTGACTTAAGAAGACAAATTATTTTATGATTATTAATCAAAGTTACGGCTAATTGATTTTTGTTAGCTCACCAAAGAAATATTAATTCTGTATAACCACAAGATAATTAAGGTGCTGTGAAGGGAAAAAGAGCATGTTTTCTGTGAGCTCTTAGAGAAGAGCCTCCCCAGAAAGAAAAGGACAATGCTAACAGGAGATGGTAGTCCTTGGGCATTACATATGTTTAGGGCCTGTCACAGACGACATGAAAGTGCTCTCTGGTCTCTGCTTACACAGAATGAATATTTCTTTGGGACCTGGAGGTAGAGGGAATAGTGAGCCTATCCTTTTAGCAGCATTTGGGTTATACTTTTTTTTTAAGCTGGTCATGAAATGATATCCACAGTCTCATTAATTTTCTGTGGCTCAGTGCAGTGGCTGCATAGGCTTGAATTAAAATTGATTGGATTTTGAGTGAACTCATCTGTAGGGGCTCACAATGCTCTTTGTAATTTTTACTGCCAGTCCATGGTATTTTTGCTTTCAACTCCCCTTCTGTATTGGAGGAAAATTATTTTTACGAGAATGTGATGAGTTTTCTCCAGCATGTTAACAATCCTAGTGGAGCCAGTGGTCCTGCCAGGATTCAAATTCTTTTAAAATATGAGTTTAGAGTGCATGGGGACATCATGTCAGGCATTAGCATTACTTTTGGTATTAAAAAGCAACTTCAAAAATAATCCAGGAAGAGTTTAATATCAGGATTGGGATTTTTAGCATACATCAAAGCTTCCCTTCTGGCCCTTCCTTGCCTTTCCAAACCATGCAGAGCAGCAGCAATATTGTTCTGAGGCAGCTGTGCTTTGAGTGTGTCTGCTAATCCTTGTCAGCTGTGGCAGGCTGTCCCCACCACAGTGCCTATTTTATTTATTTATTGCTGCGCTCCTCTTTCATTAATTGGAAAAACAAAATGTTCGATTCACACAAACCTATTACAGAGTACTGATGTCCTTGTTTTCTCTAATAAGGTTTAAGTTCAGAGTGGTTTTCCAACAAGGAGACTAATAGGGAGAATACTAAATAAGGAAAAAGTAATAATTCTGCCTGTATGGCTTTCCTTTCAGCTCAGGTTGTTCACAGGCTGGGGTAAGCAGTTCCCTGAGAATTGTGGCAGGGAAAATACACCAGAGCATTTATCTTAAGAATTTAAAAATAAAAGTCGGGCTTGCATAACACAATAAAGTTGTTAAAAGTGAAAGAGACCTAAGGCATTAATATGTAATATTTTCAGGTGAATTTGGTAATTTTTATTATGTATTCCTATTCCTGTATTTGTGTGACAACCATTTGTCCTGTTAGGGGCTGTTGTGGTTTAGCCCCAGTAAGCAGCTGGGAAGATAAACACTGTTACTCCAAACATTCCCCCTTTCTCCTTCTTCCCCCAGGTTTAGATGCTGAGCATGGCACCATATGGTGTGGGAAATCCCTGTGGTCAGCTGGGGTCACCTGTCCCAACTCTGTCTCCTCCCAGCCTCCCAGGCACCTCCAACTTCCTCTCCAGCATGGTTGTATGAAGAGCAGAGGAGGCCTTGGCTCAGTGTGAGCTCTGCTCAGCAATAACAAAACATCTCTGTGTTATCAACCCTGTGTTCAGCACAAATCCAAACACAGCCCCCTGCCAGCCACTGTGAAGAAAACGAACTCTACCCCAGCTGAAATCAGCACAAGGGCATAGTCCATACCAACAATCAAGGATGTGCAGATTTTTAAATTAAAGAAACCCTACCAGCTTACCCAGAGGATGTTAGATGTGGAAGGCCTGGGGCTTCCCTTGTGTGGCAGTGCTGCTGTTTTGTTCTCCATCACAGCCATGCCTGTTCTGGTGACTGGGGGCACAACTGGCTGTCCCCACCCACACAGGCAGCAGCACAGCAGGAGAAGAACTCCCATCCCAGCACATAGGGAGGCTGTCACTTCTCACTGCAGCACTCCCCGCATGTGAAACCAGAAGCCTTTTTCTGTAAGGATTGTTTGTTTGTTTGTTGTGTACATTGTACAGCCAGACTGTGATGGATAGTGATTTGGTATTTGGCTAAGGGCTTTAGTATCAGTGACATATCCTGCCTTGTAAGAAGAAGCCATGAGGGCCCTGGGTACACTGCCCCTCATCCCCTCCCATCTCTGCAGGTCCCAGCACTTCATGCTAAAGCCATTCTGTCACCAGTGACTCCCAAAATAGCCACATCTGCAGAGCTCTTGGGAAGTTGAGACTGTTGTCAGCCCAGAAGTTCTGTGCTTTTAAATGCAGAGTTTGAGTGGTTTAAAATTAGTTCAGTGAAGCTGTAATCAGAACCATTTAAATCTATGGGAATAAGTACTTTGCAAGGCTTGACAGCAGTTGGGGCACTCAGAGTGTGTGTGCCCAAATCCTCTAGGAGCAGTGTTCTTTTGTAAGCTCCCTGCCCTGGAGACTGTGTTTCTGTAATGTTTGTTAAGAGCCTGGTGTAAAACTGCTGGGAACCTCCTTGGAGTTTCTCTGATTTGCTGTTGCTTTTGTAAAAAAAAAATGAAATCATAAAAGGAGACCTATGAAATGTGAAAACTGGGGACCAGTCTTTTACCGGCATTGTGATTTAACTTAGTATTCATAAAGTAAAAATGCCATTAGCATGTGACTGCTAAAATATTCTGGTTGGTTTCACATGAGAGAGATGCGCAAACAGAAAAAACACCTGCCTAGAATGTTTGTTTTCCATTTTCTTAATGGATAGGTAATGTCAATCTTTTTTCCTTTTTGTCACATTAGGAAATTCCTATGTAAAAGAAAAAGCCTGAAAGGTAGTTATATGTACAGTCTTTTCAAGGAAAAAAAAGATCTCAATTTAAGCTCCAAAATTTAGATAATTTAGAGGGAGAGACAACATAGCATAAATTCAAAGTTTGACTTTAATATGCCTTAAGGGAAAAGACACTGTTGAAGAGTGGGGTTTTTATTCAAAAAATAGGAATCATAGGATTCAGTGTGCCAAAGCAATATTTTTCAGGAGTGCTGCTGTAATTGATATCAGTAACTGCTGTGCAGTGATAAGAAATACAATAGTGTGGTCTGTGGAGTTGTGCATATCATGTAGCATTCTCTGTGCATACACCCCACCACTGGTGTGCTTACTGTGCCGGACTTGTCAATGTTCCTAGCAGCAGGTTTATGTTAAACACATGAGGTGTAGTGGATGCTTTTTAAACTAAAACTTTATAAAATTGTGTTTTCTAAATTAGAGAAATTCTCTGAAATAGTTTCTGGAGTTGTTGAAAGTGAGAGACATCCTTCAGGCAACAATATTGTAGTACAGATTTCTGAGTGTCTTTGAGCTCTACCATGAGCAAATCACTTGCAGTGTCAGCAATGTGTATGTATTCTGTGTGAGACTCCAGAATGTCAGGACTTTGAGGCTTCTTGAATGCTTGAAATTTAACTCTATTAGTAAAGTGTTGATCCAGTTATGTGTGCAATAAAAGTGTTGCTGGAATCTACTTAGCTGCAGCTTTGCGCTGTTTCCCTCTTCTCCTGCTAAACCTCTGGTGATGAGGTGCAGCCTTCTTGCTAAAGAACATTCATGTTTCAGCTTGATTAACATTTTTAAAATATTCATGAAAGAGACCCAGAAATTTTGCTGACACTGTTTTCAGAAGAGCTAAATGCTCTGGAGCACATATTGAATTGTATGGGGCTGCTGTAGTAGAAAAAATAAAATACCCTGGAGATGTCTTTTTTCTGGGCTCCATGACAAATTTTACGTCCATCTGCACTTTAGTTTCGCAAGAACATAAATATCAAACTATTTTAACTTGCACCCAGCTGGAAAGTATATACTTTATGAGAGGAATGACATTTTTTAACAGTACTGTATTCATAGGTTATGGATCTCATGTGGATAATAAACTTGAGCCCTACACCATATCTAGTATTACATTATGGAAAAACTTGTCTTTGAGGAAAGTTTTTAGATTGTGTCCTTGCTTTATGAAGAACTCAAAAAAAGGACAAAGTTCACCTTTTATATGCTTGTAGGTAATACTTAAAAGCCATCTGAATTTAGAAATGATTTTTTTTCTATGGAAATATTAATTATCTATTTATACACATAGAACCTGTTGCATCTTCAGATGGGAGAAAGGAACACATTATATATGCTGGTCAAAATTCATTCCCTCTAAATTCTCCAATAGAGTCATTATCTCTGGGGTTGTCAACAAATACCACAAATTATTTTGTATTACAAAATAATACAAAGCAAAAAATATAACACAGTGCAAAGTATTAAAAAGTAACTTGGTGATTACAAATTTGGACTTGATGATCTTAGAGCCTGGTGCTAAAAACACTGAGATTGTGGGTTCAATCCCTGTATGGGCCATTCCCTTAAGAGTTGGACTTGATGATCCTTATGCATCCCTTCCAACTCAGAATATTCTGTGATCTTGGGGTGCCTTTTCCAACCTTAATGATTCCATGAAAAAATGATGTCAAATAATCTTGTCTGGCAAAATGGAATATTGGTAATTTAGAAAAATACACTTTAACAAGGAGAAAAAAAAAAAAGGTTTAAAATAGTGAAAAGGACCAGAGGGACTGTTTAAATATGAAGAATAGGGACCAAGAAGAGAAAGTCAATTAATGAGTTAAGAGACAGGCAGTTGTCAGTGCTGTGAGATTCTGTGATTTCTCTCACACACTAGATTTTTTGTGAACAGTAAAGAATGGTAGAGCTAAAGTATATGCCTGGTAAAGAAATCAAATGCTTTTTCAGTACAGTGATAAAATATCCCTTTGTTGTTTTGTCTTCCCACTTCCCCCCAAGGCAAAACAAACAATAAATTACAGAAATGCCTCTAGCAGAATTTTCCTGTCAGCATTCTAAGAGTCATGACTTCTGCAGACAGTCATGAACTTGCTCCTCTTGCAGTTCAGACTTTTACCTGTGATACTCATTGCCTAGGAGAAATACTGTGTGTCAATCGATTTAGCTTTTGTGTAGTCCTTTCACCTTTCAGATGTTCCTATCTACCTCCAGGCTCAACTTAAAATCCTTCTCTCCAACTCTAGTTGCATTTTACTTCTGCTGATACCAGGCTAAGTAGCTCTTCTCCAGCCTCTGCTTGTATAGGAAAGACTCTCCTGAGTTTACTCTGAATGTATTTTAACTGTCCTTTAGAAACAGAAATCATGTAAAAGGAAAAGTGTTCTCTCAGTCTATTTTGTCTCTTCAAACATAGCTGACAAAATTTCCTTCATTCTGGTCTCAAGAAGATAAAAATTAATGGAGTCTAAAGTCTGTATCAGTGCACTGCTATGGACTCAGATTGCCTTTGAAAGCCAGAAAGTTCAGATGTATGATTCTTAGGATTGTAATGTTATTGCATATGTAAAGGTAGAGTTGTATCACACAGCAAAAAGTAGTGTCATGTCATGGTCATTGGAGTGTATATTTGAGAAATAAGAATTTCTGATTTATTTCTTATAACTCTGCGGTCTTTATCATTAATACAGATTTCCACATTTAAATCTCCAGTTTTTAATAAATGGAATAGGAAAGGGCTAGAAGATGACATTAAGTTTCATGAAGGGCTTAGGGCAGCCTTAAATGCATGTATGAAATTAAGTATAGAAGAAATTAATTTTATCTTTCTTTCTTAAGTATTTCTAATGGATTTGTCAGTCTAGTATGAATCAGTGTGATTAGATAGCATTAATAATGTCTTAGAGTCTTTTTTTTTTTTGCTGTTCTTTGATATCAGATCATCTATATACTAAGAATGCTGCTTGGGTAGATATTTCAAATACTCTCTTTTATGCTCTTTATCCTTTCTAATTGTCTTTCACGTTAGCAAAGAAGCATTCTGAAAACCTGATTTTGTTTATATTAGCCCTATTTAATGTATTCCTCTGGTAAGGGTTTCAGGGTGAGCTCTTGGACTTTGGCTTTTCCATCCACTAATTTTGTTCAGGACAATAACTATCTACACAGGTTTTAAAAAATCCTGCTCTTACAAACTTAGGATTTTTATTAAAAAGACAGGATGGTGAGGCTGACTCCAGAGATAGGAAGCCAGAATCACATGATAGTGGTAGGCCAGATCTTCCTGTGCTTCATATTTGGATTTTCAGCCATTGTAGGAACTGCAGTTTCTCGGCAATGTTAGCATTTCCCTCTGTGTGATAGCAGAGTTATGTTCTGTGCATGTTGGCAGCAGGTATTACAGTGGGCAGGCTCATCTCTACAGTAGAGAAGTTCTATTTTATGGTTAGCAGAAGGGGAAATGCATTTCTTTTTGCTTCATAAGCAGATAATCCCACTGTTAGATCATCTAAGATAAATTCAGAGCAGTTCTGTTTTCCTGGAAAGGAACCAGGCTAATCACTAGAGATGTGCTGGGTGACTTGGGCTGTGTCTGACCCTGCCATTGTCTCTGCCCTCTCCCAGAGTTGCTGCTTTACATCCTGGTTCCTGTTGGTGCAGTGGCTGACGCCAGCCGTATTGCAGTGCTTGTTGCCAGCTCACCTTCCTTTGCAAGGCAGCCACCCCTCAGTGCTCTGTGCATGTCTTTTGCTTTCTCCTGCCTTTCTTCAGCCGTTGGCCGCCTTTTTCTTCTTCTCTACTCCTTAACTCCTTCACTTTCTCTTCTTAAGGATGTTAAGCTTCTCTGAAGGGGCTCTGTTGGTGGAGAAATAGTACCTGAAACAGCTGCTTGCTGTATGAGGAGACAGCAGAATATGTTTCAGCTTAAAAAACAGAAGTGGAATGTGTTTTCTAATGATTTGTTTTGCCAGATTTCCTTCTCTGTGTGTATGTTCTTGATAAACATCTTACCTAAGTAGACCTCTGGTGTATGCCAGACACTTTATGATTTTTTTTTGTCATGTGGCAGCGTGAATAAAGCACATTTACAAGTGGATCTTTACCTGAATCATCAGAGTTTTCCAGGGACACCGTTTGGGTAAGGGCTGATTCTTCACATACCCTTGAAAAACAGTGAAGTCTCAGCTCTTACTGCTGTAGATATGAAGTACAATAGTGGGTACCTAGCTGAAGAGTGAGCAGAACCAGAGAAGTGTAATTCCAGCTTTGCTTATAAAGGTGCATCAGTATGAGCTTTAGGAAAGTAATTTATAAACAGTAACTCAAAAATTAAACCCATATCTAAGTCTTGCTGAAATTAGCATTTGCTTATATGGTGTGATTATGCAGATAATAGAGGGGGGCACAAGCATGCTCTATCTACACAGAAATAATTGTTCATTTATTTTTCCATGTGCAGTTATTAAATTCAGAAAGCATTGATCTTTTTGCATCTTAGCCTGTTCTGGCAGTGAAGATGTTCTGGACATCCATGATGGGATTCTCTTAGAGCTTGCTTAGCTACCATCACAGTGAGATCAATCTGCATGAAGCGTTTTGCTGCCACAAGCAGATCACATCTAATGTAGCATGCTGTAGAGAAAATATGCTTCAATTCATCGTCTGTAGAATAGGAATAACTCATTCTCAGTCACACGTTGGAAGTGGCACTGGGGGAATCAACCAGTTAATATTTCTACAATACTCTGATACTGAGGTGGAAAATGTTTGTGCATAATTTCAGTTGCTGATAGGTGTGATTCCAACCCATGACTAATGCAAAGTGCAGTTGTTATTCCCACATTGCCATTAGGGATGAATATATTATTTTAACATGTTCTCCACCCACAGAAATTTCTCAGTCTCTTTTAATTTGCATGGCATTTTACAAACAGCTTTTTAGGAAAATGGTGAGCATTGAGGAAAAAGAAGCTTGGTGCAAAAGAATCACATTGCATTGCCAGCCACATACAATCAAAATTGCAAGTTAGAAAGCAAGCTAACTGTTAAGGAATTAAAAATAAAGGTAAGCATCTATTTGAGGGATGCAGTGCATACCATAATCATTATATATAACTGCCAGACTCTGAGCCAAGCAGTGTTCCAACAGAAAGAAAGGGAACAGTGCAGCACGTAGAGACAAAATCTGAGAAAAATGTAGAGATTATTAAAACTAGCTGAAGAAAGTATTCTCTAAAACTGCCTAGTTTGTTTGAGCTTAAAACACAAATGTGATGATTTAGGGGGGCAGTTAATCTATTTTCCTTATTAGTATTTGTCCTTTGAATGAAGACAACTTGAAAATTCACGGTAATTAAGACCTCCTTTATTAATTCCAATATCAAATTTTCATATTCAAAGGACGTGGAAGATCTTGGAAACTGCAGTAGGAAAAGGGGTTGAATGAGCAAAAAGTAGAATGGTAACTAATGGGTCAAGACTAAGCAAAAGAATGTATTTGAGCTTTTCAGTCCCATTTGATTCCCAGACTAGATTTATGCCAACTCACTATAGTTTAGGGCAGTATTGGAGATATTGTGAAGTCTTCCAACTCCCTTCTAAATAGCAGCCTGCCAACAGAGAAGACAGAAAGTCCAGCAGTGCCCCTTGTGCTTCCTGTACTGAGGCTGGAAGCTGGAGTAGAAGTGCCAGCTTTGTGTCTGCCAGAGGGACTCTGTACCAGCTCTGAAAACACAGGGAAGTTCTTGGCTGGGGAAATTAGGCTGGTTTCTAGTCTCTGTGCGGCTAGAGCAACACAAAGGGATTCAGACACACTGGAGGGACTGAGATTTTCAGGTTGTTATGTATATTTGATGCATTTTGTGCTGTCTTGTTTGGAAATAAATCCAGGCATGTACAGAATGGACATGTTCCAACATGACTTTATTGCCATAGACCTGGCAGCTTGCTTAATACTGTGTAATATTTTATGAGTTTCTGACAAATTCATGGGTGGGGTTGTCAGGCTAACCATATGGTTGGCTTTAGAGAAATGTACCAGTTTGTTCATTGGGTCAATTTTTTGATTGATTAAGACAGTATTGGTTAGCTGACCTTCAAGTTCAGTTATCTCAGAAACTGCTATTTTCTGGAGCAGCCTCCAGGCTAGCAGTGACAAACCCCTGAATTGAACTTAAGTTCAGCAATTTACCTGAAAAGTGTCAAGTGAACAGCTGTACTAGATCACTGTGGAGATTTCACTAGTCTCTGTGGTGAATATGGGAAGTGGGACAATGCTTCTTTATACTCTCAAGAAATAAGACTTGGCTTCAGGTTTAGCTTGTTTTTCTTCATCATATTTCTGTGGTAGTACATAAGAGGACATAATTTATGCAGTGTGTCAAAACATAGTGGATTTATTTTGACTGTCTGATGTGATGCCTCTGTAGTTCCTCCAACTTAGCAGCATTAGTGTTCTGACTACCAATTTAGATTCCTAGTAGGAAAGGAGGATCAAAGACTTCCATGCCACGGCTTTTCTTCTTGGTCCCTACCCCTTCTGGCACTCAGACTATTAGTGAAAATGGGAGTGATAAAGACCTTGCACTTATTCTGTGGCTTTTAAACACCCTCCCTCTTCTCTCTCCTCTGGTGTGTTTTGTGGACACCTGAGGGCTACTGCAAGTTGCATTACTTTTCTCTACCCTACTGGACCCCAAAAAGGGAGGACATGATTTGTGTGGTGGCCACCAAGAATCATTTTAACATGATTAGAGACCCCTGGGCTATCTGGTATAAATGGCCTGAATGAGCTTGTTCTCCAGCTGTCTGGGAAAGGCTTTACATTTCATGATTTTATGAGCAGCAACAGCTTTTCCATCATTTAGGATGTTCCGTAAAGTCAGTGCCAATTGCTTTCCCATCATCTGTGAAAATGTCCACATAGCATAGGATTCTATATAAGGATGTTTTGAGCTCTAGTGTTGATTTATTGTCGGTAGGTACTACTTGAATATCAAACAGATAATAATGAAAATAAAAGGTATTAGAAAATTTGGTGGGAATGGTCTTGGACAGCTGAGGTATACTTGAAATAAAAGGTGACTTGAGCTGGCTACAGTAGAGAGGTACTGTCAGAACCTACTAAAGTAGAAAACACTATTAATATGAGTGAATTATTGTTTCCTTTTGGCAATTCAGAAATATCAGCAATGTGTATTGTGAAGTTAGATACTATGTCACTTGCCAAGTGTCACTTGGCACTCTTGGAAATACTTGGAGATCTGCTGATTTATTAATATATTGTCTGCTGCTGTTTATATGATCTGGTCTCCTTGAATATCTTACAGTCTTCTGGGAATTAATGTTGTATTTCTACTCATGCTAATCAAAAGTTGGTATACAAAATATTTCTGCTGTCAGGGGAACTATAGTGAACAAGAAACACTGAACATGATCTGTCTATGAATCAGCTCCTGTATGCCATCTCCCTTTTTGCTTTTTCCTCTTCTTTTTTTTTTTCTCCCTCTGTAACAGTCATCATCACAAAGTAATTCTTCAATCAATTATTATTTTAAGGGAAACAGGACATAAATGTACATTTTGAAAGCAAGGACAAGAGGCACTCATCTCTAATTCATCAGAAATTTTGACACTTTCTGGTTGGAACAATTTTACAAGCAGTTGTTTTGTCTATGGAGAATTTGTTCCTAATTCCCTGCTTCGTGGTGCTACTTATTAAAGCCCAAATACTGTTTTTTAGACATTTTGTGCATGCAGTAGTTAGCATGTACATTCTGAAATAGTGACCTAGTGTCACTGTTTTTGCCCACAGTGCATCATAGATTTTTACACCAACAGTTTTAGTCACCCTCACAGTCAGTAACTATTCAAAATACTGGTTTTGTTTCTACTGTGGTGTCGTCTTAGTGACATTACCTTTTTTTCTGCAAGGACTCATTTAATTCATTAAATATGTTCTATTTTATTCTGATCAAATATATCATAGTAGAAATATAATTGCTTTTGATATCAAAATAGGAAAATAAACTACTGTGAAATTTTTTAATGTCAGTTATACAGAAACAGGTCCAACATAACATGGATCATGTCTGTTGTTTCTCTTGCATTTGAAGATCAGTTCTTAAAGCCTTATGGTCTCTTAAATTAGACAATACTTTTCTTTTGGTAGTATCGAGTGTTTGGCATTGGCCCAGTGATAAACCTACCACTTATGTCCCTTTAGAAGCACTTCTCTATTACAACACACTCCTAACACACCACAGGTGTTTTGTATTTTGGGCTTATTTAGCCATACCAATGGAATATTAATTCCCTACATGAAGGTGCAATTAAAAAAACAGCTAACAAAATTTATTATTTTTCCCTCTTTATTTTGCATTTTTTTGAGCTGTTGCTGGTTGCTGCACAAAACAAACGTTCTGTCTAAAGCTCCAGCCTAAGCTTTGACATTGGCTAGAGATTGTCTTCAGATTCCAGTGTTAAATTTTAACCTACATGCTATGACATATAACTCAGAAAATTATTTCCAACTATAGCTAAGAAGTTGAATAAATTTTTAATTAAATGGATTCAGTTCTTTTTGAGGTTTTTTTTTTTTTTTAATACCTTTAAAGACAGTTTTATTCCTTCTCTTCATTCTTCCTTAGTCATCTTTTGGCCACCATGTGGAGCAAAAAAGTAAACTTAACAGACTTTTCATTTATTAGTATGACTTTACTCATTGGATGTTGGGAATGCATGCAAAGCATGTTGTGCATGAAGTGAGCAGGTGTTCAATGATCATCTTGTCCAACATTTTTGATACACATTTTCTCTTTCAAGGGCTGATCTTAAAACAGTTCCAGCTTGTTCTGAAGATCCTCACAAGTTACAAGTAAAAAGCAAGTAATTGGCCTTTGAAAGTATACGTATTTTCTGTATTTCTCCGTAAGCAAGTGTGGAAGAGTATCTTATTTGTGAAAAAAACCCTGTTGCTTCCTTTGAAAGTTAGGAGCCTCCTGGATTCTGTCCATATCTTTGACAGATATGGAATTAGACCTTGATGTGTTACCTTTTTTGTATTTCTTGCTCAGTGAAAAATTTGGATAATAAATCAAAAAAAGTGTTTATGATTGTTGTGGATAGGCTAAAAGGGTGAGAAGACTTCAATGTCTTGCATTAGGACAGAGCTTGCTTAAATGATGAAAGAAATTTGGTTTAGGAGAGAAGAGCTCATGAAGCTGAAAATTAAAAAACATATCTACATCTTGCAATAATTAATAGTAAATATAATAATGTGGTGTTGTATATGTTGTAAACTTAACTCCCTTGTACTTGATTTTGAATACATGGCTAATTCACCTATAGAAGTACTTCTATATCTAAAAAGCAAGTGCACAATTATTTTATCTTTTCTTTCTGCCTTAGAGGAGGAGCACTGGGCACTGTGCAGTGCTGTGTTTGTACTGCAGCATAGCCTGGCTGCTTTTAGAAACATTTGACCAATGTTGGACAAGGTTGGCTTGGATGTTAGCAATCAGACCATTTGACAGAAATGTACAATGATTCATGCTAAAGACTTGCAAAATAAGTGTTTGAAAAAAGGCATACTGAATGGAAGGAAATGGCCACTTGGTAAGTTCAGATGTTTAAAACACAGAAAAAGTTATCAGCTTTTAACAAGAATCTGAAATTAGAAACACTGCACTGTAACAACAGAGATAAGTATAAATGTTTAAACAGAACCATTGCAAAGAAATGAAACATTGTTTACATTATGAAACAAAAATAGTTCTGCAAGTAATGCATTTTACAGCATGGACCTTTGAACAGAAGTCCTCCAGTGCCATCATATCATTGAAACAATACTTGTTACATAATGAAATGACATAAAATGATACCAAAAAAAGGTTTGTGCCCCAAATACACAAAATTTAGTTACAATCTATTTTAGATTCTAGACAACACATAAGCTTGTGGGAAAAAACCAAACATTTTATTTATTTATTTTTTCTACACAGCAGCTGTAAAATGGAATGCATCAAAACATCCTACAGTTTTCTCATCTAATTAATCCAGAAATCAGAGACCTTCAATCTAAATTTTCAAGGGACCATTAGCTCCTGACAAGGAGAGAAAGTAATGGTTGTAATTGCTGCTTCTGTTGAATGTCTAGGAATAGCTTTTATCTTCTTGAGGTGTATTTTTGTATTTATAATGCCAATTTCAGAAAAAACTGGTGCATCAGAACATATGTATTGTACTCAAAAATGTACATACTATTTTGGAAATACTCTGCCCTCCAATTTCTCTCTTGTTGAATGCATTCCTGCTCTTTTCTACTTAAATAATATTATATTGGAAGCTGACTTTCATTTCAATGTAATTTTTATTCATAACAAAGAAAGTGTTCAAGGTTCTCGTACGGAAAGTAAAAGAACCATAATTTTCTTTTAAAGTTCTTCATTTTCTTCTTATTTTAAGACAGAGTTGAGATATAAAAATAGAAATGCATTTAGTGGTGCAAAGTGCCCAGGGGCTTACAGCCTGCAATTTAATGTTTTATTCATAATTTTTCACAATAATTGTAGTTATTTGTTGGTCTTCATACAATTATTTTCAATATTGCTTTGAATTTAAAATTAATGACATGAATTTTTTTCTGGAGTTTCGAGATCAGTTTTCCAGTCATAAAACCAGATATCCATACGTAATTCACAGTGAGCACTTTTTGCAAAGTGCTCAACTATATGAATTATTTAATACTTTACTTCAACTGTTTGTGTTTGCAAGAACTGCTTCCTTTCTGTAGGCAGTAATACCCTTGATTTGCTCTTCATATGTATTAAGTCTAACTTAGTGCTGATTTTGTGAACTACCTTTGGTCGAATGGCAGAATAATTGTGAAGGTTATAAAGCAGAATCTCCCTTTGTAACTTAACCTTCTCTTCAATACTTACACTGTTCTCAGGGTTATGTTGAGTGGTAGCTTTTCAGGAACACCAAAACTGGGAATCTGTTTCTTTATAATAGGGAAGATTCCATATGTACAGTGAAAGAACATCCAGACTTATTCTCCTCCTAGAGCTAAAACTGAATGAGGGTTCAGAGAAGGGATTTCTGGATGATGACATAAAAAATCATTCACACCACAGGAACCTGGGGTGAAAAAACTTATGCAGCTCTATTTAAAGCATGTTTATGCTTGGGCAGGATCAGGTAATTGGGATATCAACTCTCCCTTTCCCTGCTTTTAATTGTTAGGGTAAACAGCATACATTGTTGGCAGTTAGCCCTGATTGACTTCTTCAGGTAAGTCTTAAACTTGAAATTCTAGCTGGTTTTTATGGCTGCACTGTTGAACATCTTCAATGAAGTATGGAATTAGATTTGGAGATTTTGAGGATAGACCATGATGGTAATTTTCAGTGATGTCTTGTATAACACAAGGCATACTTTCTACTTAACACCACTAAACTGTAGTCAAAAAAGCTGTGCAATTACTTAGAACAGTTCTGTTAATCCTAACATTGACGTGAAATTGGCTTATTTCCACCCCTATAAACTAATTTATGAATTATTAACAACTATACAGAGAACTTGTCAGAAAGGTGCTTTGGCACAGTTTGTCTGGAGGAGTAATTATGTGAACTGTATCAGTTGGAGGCAAACTGCAATGATAGAAAGAACTGTGCAGTGTAAGTGGAATTTGGTATAATATTGTATATGACATCTTATATCAAGCAAAGATGGGATTATTATTATTATTATTACTTATACAGGTGTTTTATTTTGTTTCTCTTTCTCCTTTTCCCCTTGTCCCCTCTTCTTTCCCAAATATGGTAAGTTTTGCATTATGGAGATATTGAGGATGCTAGAGCTGATGTGGCTCAGTGATTAACATTTCAGTGATTAAAGTATTGACTTTTTAAATTGTTGTGCTTAGAGTATTATTTTAGCTCTATGCTCAGTATACAATTCTCATATTTCTGCCATTCCTAAATGGAGAAAATTAAGACAGAAGAATAACCTTTCTTTCTGTCTCAAGCAGTGAAGTGTATCCATGGTTCTAGGATTTCAAGTAAATATGTGGGTGTTAATCTTGTTTTGTCATGCCCAATTCCTGGCTCATAAATGGAAGTCAGAAAATGATGTTAAAGGTCTTCCCTAACAGGAAAACAGATTAGTTAATCGAATAAGCCTTCTGCATACAAATACTTTGTACAAAACCAGTTATGAAATCTAAGGCTAACCTGAGCCATATAATATGTATTCACTGTGGAAAGCAATCTAATCAATGATCTATTCTTTCCCTGAGAAAATGATCAGGGAACATATGAACACATAACTCTTTCCTGAATTAGATGCTCAGTCATAGAATACATTTCAAAGTACCTTTAACAATTGAGTAATAGTGAACATATGGTAAAAAGAAAATAATCATAGCAAGAGTAAGTACGGAGAATAGAAATTGGCAGATAATTTGAAAATGGCACTCAAAACCAAAATATATCTTAAACCATCAGCAAGAGAGCTTCAGTGGATATAAAATAAGATTTGCTCCATTTTCCATGTAGAACCATAAAAAAGGTCATTGAAATCAGAGACATATTTTATTAAAATGCAGCATATGCCTCTTAAATTAAATTTTAGCATAGGAAAAATGTCATTGTGAGCTTTATATGTGAAATTTTACTCTTAACTCATTTCTGTCAGCAGAGCTATAAAGCATTCTAATAACAGATTCTTCATCTAGCAGTGCAGCTTTCAAAATGGACAGAACACACAATAGTACCTAATTTTTTAATTAATGCAAGGTCTTCCTGTTGTCTTTCGCACAAATACTTCCAGAAAACGAAGTCGTTATGTAAAATAAGATGCTTTGCAAAAACCTTGGGGTGATTTGTGTTTACATGGTAGAGCAATATAAATTTCTGCTCAACTCTAAATTCTTTTTGATAAAGTCCCAAATGCTGAGACAGATGTGTGAGGGCTGTTTCCTCTCATATGTTGTATTTGCACCATGACTGTGTTAAATACATGTGCAAAGTTTTTATGCCACCTGATTTATAGGGAAGGGACAGAGCAGTAGCTAGAAAATGTAAGTTAGAATCTGATTATCTTTCTACTCAGAAGAGAATCTTTCTCTGCCCCTGTGAAATTGCAGGTGCCAGTGCAGCTTCTGTTTATATTCCTGACAAAATTCTTGAGTACTTACATCTACTTGTAATAACCTAAGGATGTACTCAAACTTTCTGGTTCTGCTCAGGTATTTCTAAAGCATAGGGGTTTTTTACACTTCTTTTCCCGACTGTGTGTCACCCACAGCTTGCAGAGGTTAACGTTTTTGTTGTTTGGGAATGAATTCAGAGGTTGTAGCCTAGATAAAGAATAAAATGGTTATCACTTGCTCATTTCTCAGCTTTTTCTCTTGGAGGCTGTAGCTAGTGAAAGCAGAGTAGCTACATTGTCCCTGTACTGTGAAATATGTTGAACACACTAAAAAACATTAAAATAACCCAAAGACCTTAATGATATATGCAGAAAGAAGCCTAGTTAAAGGTCTGTACAGCACACTGATTTTCTGGGGGGTTTTGGTTTGGTGGGGTTTTTTTTTTGGTTTTTTTTTTTTGGCATTAACAATTTTTTAAAGAATTTATTGCTGTAGCCAGAACTAGAGATCATAAATTGTCATTGAAATTATTGCTTTCTAAAAGCAATTGTGTTGCAATGGTAGAATGTTTGCAAGATTTCACAATGAGGTAAAAAGTTAATATTTTTCAGACTGTAATCCTTTACATTCCTATAAGCATAGGTAGAAATTTGACATTGTATTTCCTTTGGGCTTCCTTACAGTCGTTGACCTTCAAGCTTCTATTCTTTCTTTTTGGTGACAGTATATGTACACAAAAGGAACTGGTGTGTAGGTGAGAACAAGCAGCCAACCTACATTTTTAGGTTGTTTTGCCAGTAGTAAGGAATTTAATTTAAAGGAATCTATTCCCATTGTTATGAATTAATTGCGAAAAATCACTAATGGCAAAATGGCTTTAGGAAATGTTAAATACACAATTCTTTAGTGGTTTGCTGAAGTACATACTTTCAGCCACAAACTGTAATGTCGTCAGGTCAGGTGTGCATTTCCTCCTTCAGCTTAGTGGGGAGCTTTGAAGTCAAATTGTCATGTAGAAGGGTCTGCAACATTCATAGAAATATGAATGGAATAAAAAACTCTGACTGTTGAGCACTAGAATTTGAAGTAGACACTTTGGCAGAAGAGCTGAGATGGCTCTTGTGACCCTTCACTGCTGTAACACATCTGACCTGATATCATACTCAAGTTCATCCTTAGTCTGTGCAGCTTTGCTTAAGATCTCTATTTTGTATTTACCCTGAGGAAGAAAGGAAAAAAGGAAAAAATCCATGTGTTTTTTCTTGTAATAAGAAAAGTGTTTTGTTACATTTTGCAAGATAGAAGCTGTCAAATGAAGTTATCAAGCTGTGAGTACACATTCATTTAGCTGAAATCTCTACTGGAAACTATAGCAAAAGATTGGAAATTAATAGTGGAAAATGTAGTAGTTAAAGCAAAAAAGCTGAGCAACTTTTTTATTTGGTATTTAATTAATTCTGTTATGAATTTTAAAAAATATTAGTATTCCTTTTAAAATCCTGCTACTAAAGCTATTAAAAATCTATTAATTCTTTCAATTTTTGCAAATTATCCCGTGTTAAAAGGATTTTATAAATCACTTGGTTAAAGAACTGTAGGTATCTAATAAAAATAATTTACCATACAGCAAAGTAGCAGTTATTTGCAAGGCATGTAATACTTGAGTATGCAGATTTGAAATGGCTGATGCTTACAAGAGAATGCCCAAGTCATCTTTTCAATCTGGCAGAAAGACAGTGTCAGACACTGAATTGTCATGATCCTTATCTTCACGGGACTATAATACAGAGGACACAATGAATACTGTTTGTAGTTATCCCTAGAGACCGACACAGGTGGAGCAATGATACTTATTTTTAGTTGAATGGTATGAAATAGAATTTGAGCAAACTGTGATTCTGTGATACAGATGATATTTAGGTAACATGTAGCTATTTATAACCAGTGTCAGAACAATTGCTAAAACTTCAGTGGGCTCAACGGAAAAGGAAGCTACTGATATGTAGATAAAGCACCTGGTTAATGCTATTTAAAATAGCAGCCTAACAGTTGTGGCCATTATAGGTGTATCTTTTTCCATCTTCATGTACAGTGTAAGCAGTAGTTTCCATAGGCTTTGTAAGTTTGAATTTAACAGTAGACCTAGACCCTCATGCATGGGAAGGACATTATAATCCTTTGGAGGATGTTAATATAATATGGAGAAGTAGTTCAAGAAGTCTATTTGCCTTTTAGGTTCAGTGGATAGTCATAAAACTGGGGCTTTTTGTTACAATATACTTTTTCAGGGACATGTGAATAGACAATGTACAGTGATGTAGTTTCAGTTGAGTATAATGAAAATTTGACAAGGTCAGGAGGTCTTAGGAATCCAGGCATGACTCTGGTTTGAAGCATGCTGGGTATGAGGCAGCACATTGTTAGAATATCTACAGCTTTCACAGCAATAAAATCCAAGCATTCTTTTTGTTACTGTTTCTCAAAAGAACTGACAAAAAATTTAAAAGCTCAGTTGTATTATCTGCTAGGTTTTCTGTGAAAATATGAGGGTGGATTACTCCTCTCCATGAAACCTAATTTGGCATCGATGCATTCCCCTGACCACATGCTCTCTGTTCGTCCTGCTCTGGTAAGCTTGCCTAGAAGCTGATCTGCATTGTCGCTAATCAAAATGCTTTGCTTCGCCTCCCCTTTGTCAGCATACAAAAGCTCATGTCAGGAAAGCTTTCAGAGGTAATCAATCCAGAAAAATAGATCAGCAAAAGGAAAACATGGTGAATAAATATTTCATTGCACTATGTAAGCCTGTTGTTTTAAATAGCAAAACAAACAGCTTAGGCTGTTTTCTTTACATATTTTAATTATTCATTTATTTTGTATACAGGCAATATTTATGTGTTCATATGCAAGTATCACTCTAACAATTGGGATGATTTGTGCAGTATTTGAAAGCATTTAAGTTTCTTGATCCCTGTCATATTTTGGTAACTACTTTCCAGATTGCAGAGATATCATCTCAAGGTATTAATGTACTCTCACTAGAGCATCCTTTCTCATTAATGATTATTATGGCTACAGCAATTTGTCCCACTTTGCTACATTTAGATGTGGCCATGGCAGCAGGGGTTATACAATCGTGACATCCTAAATACTATGGTATTTATGTTTGAAACAATATTTCCCTGCCCCAGACTACTGAGACTATTATTGTCAAATTGGGAAATCAGTGGTGGACATGCACACATATGCCTGATGTTTAGCATAGAAGTTTCTATGGCCTGTGGGAGATTATTGTGTGGGTCTGCAACTAGCAGGAACATATGTTTTCCAAGAATTTAAAAGCAAAGTGTCACACAGTGAATAACTTCACACCAGTGTAATCTGCATATGACAGTATCAACTCTGGGAAAGTTAAAAATTGGATCAAAGTGATTATTAATGCTTGTGGAATAATGGCTTGTGCTTTTCAGCTACCTGTTCAATGGGAAAGAAATCAGATCTTCGAACTGTATAAAGACAGGAGCTCTGAGTTGAGACTTGTGGCTAGCACAGGTTTTTCTCGTGGGAACATTTTGCTATATTTCATAAACAAGATAAAGTTTGGATGTTTTGCAAACAGTTTCTCTCGATTGAGTGAGTTCGGGCTTAACCAATTGTGCCTGGGGGGAGGTCTCAGGCTGACTAATCTGGGGCACTTCTGTAGACTCTATATATATGGAATTCAAAACAATAAAGTTTCCTTTCTCCTCTCTTCGCTTGTCTGAGAACTTGGGTCAGTCCTCAGCTAGCCGCTCAACAGCGACAGAGACTGTCTTTTTTTTCTCAAGGAGAATGTAAGGTAGATGCATACACATTCTTTTTGAAATTTTTATCAGACGTGTTGAACATTTTTATGATGTTCCTACAAGCAAGCCACTAGGCATAAATAAATTTTTAGTGAACTGCAGGCTTTCTTTGCACAAAACTTGAGGAAGAATAATTTCAATGAGTAGCCGTGTACACAATGTACAATTAGATCCCTACAGGCAGCATGTATGACTGAATAGCTGCAAAATTATAGCTACTGTGGCCATATCTTGTGAGAGTTTTGACTTGTCCTACTCATAGAACAAAAGACTATGGAGCTATGACTCCTTTCAAAGGTTGCAACATTTAAAATCATAAATGTTAGATTTTAATGTAAATATTTTGGTGGGTTTAAAATATATTGCTATTTTCTGAAGGCATTTTATGTTATGTGGGTTTTGTCTCTATTATAAACCAAGATTTTTACCTTGTGCATAAACTTATAATGAAATAATGAGACTAACTTTTTTCATTGAGTTTGATCTTTGAGGAATTATTTTATTTCACTTCTATTCGATGGTCATAATCTTAAGGTTTTTTCCCCGTGCTCTTTCCCAGCCTTCTTCAGAGTATCTTAGATTATTACAAAATGAAAGAGAGGTAGTTCTAATTTTCATTTTCAGAAAGAGATTCAATCATTTCAGCTTTCTGTTTCAATACTCATTTCATATCTCTCTTGATCATTTTATATTTTAAGTATGGTAATTCCAGACAGGCTAAGAGTATGTACAACTAATTTGAATTGCAAAATTGACTCCAGCTGTACAACTGTACTTCTTTAAACAGACATAAATTAGAGATTGACAGGTTTTTCTGGAATTATATTTCCATTAATGTTGCTTTGTTTCTAACAGAACTCTCGTAGAACCTCCTGTTGAATACCCATTTAAGTGTGAAAGCTGCAGTTCCTTTCTATACATGAAAAGTCATTAAATTATAACTGAGTTACATCCAGCTGGTTTCTGCTCACCAGTGGTGTTCCTCAGGGCTTACTACTGGGTCCAGTCCTGTTTAATATCTTTATCAATGGTCTAGACCAGGGGATCAAGGGCACCCTCCATCAATTTTCAGACAACATCAAGTGGGTTGGGGGGGTTGATCTGCTGGAGAGCAGGAAAGCTCTGCAGAGTGATCTGGATAGGCTGGATCAATGGGCTGAGGCCAATTGCTTGAGGCTCAGCAAGG
The DNA here is from genome assembly GCA_024500445.1 of Entomyzon cyanotis. Lineage (NCBI taxonomy): Eukaryota > Metazoa > Chordata > Aves > Passeriformes > Meliphagidae > Entomyzon > Entomyzon cyanotis. The sequence goes on along the minus strand of JAKEPQ010001027.1, from coordinate 7,927,344 downwards.
TGAAGTGCATTTGAGTCACAACAACACCAGGCAGTGCTAAAGGCTCTGGCAGAGTGGCTGGAAAGTGGCTCAGTGGGAAAGGACCTGAGGGTGCTGGGCGACAGCAGCTGAACATGAGCCAACATGTCCAGGTGGCCAAGAAGGCCAGTGGCACCCTGGCCTGGTCAGGAATAGTGTGGCCAGCAGGAGCAGGGCAGTGATTGTCCCCCTGTACTCAGCACTGGTGAGGTCATGCTTCAAATCCTATGTCCAGTTCCGGGCCCCTCAGTACAGGAAGGACATTGAGGAGCTGGAGCAGGTCCAGAGAAGGGGAACGAAGCTGGTGAAGGGTCTGGAGCACAAGTCCTGTGAGGAGTGCCTGAGGGAGCTGGGGGTGTTTAGCCTGGAGGAAAGGAGGCTCAGGGACAGCCTTATTACTCCCTACAAATACCTGAAAGGTTATAGCCAGGTGAGGGGGGGAAGGGGGGTGTGTCTCTTCTCCCAAGTAATGAGCAATAGGAAAAGAGGAAATGGTCTCAAAATGTGCCAGAGGATGTTGAGACTGGATCTTACGAAATTTTTTTTCATGGAAAGGGTTGTCAAGCATTGGAACAGGCTGCCCATGGAAGTGATGAAGTCACCATTGCCAGAGATTTTTAAAAGATGTGTAGATGTTGCACTTTGGGGCATGATTTAACAGTGGACTTGGCAGTACTGGGTTAACAGCTGGACTGGATGATCTTAGAGGTCTTTTTCAACCTAAATGATTCTGTGACTCTAAATTCAGTTGCTTATATTTGTATCTAGAAAGCAGGATTTTCCTTTAATTGAAAGGAGAGGAGGATAGAAAGAAAAATATCTCCATTCTATATTTCTAGGAAAAGCTGATTTGACACGTCCACACTGGTTGACACAGCAAAATTTTGACAAAATCCTGCATGATCTTTTAAGAAGCTGAAAACCTTAATTGATGGTTATGTTTTAATAAGAGGCAGGGTAGTCTTCTCTGGTAAAATTTTAAAAGGCAAATATCTTCTAATGAAATTAAAGGTTATTGTGTTTATGTTTTCAGTGGCTATAGAAGACTGCAGCATTCAAGTCCCTCTGGTTTTATGTTTGTTCTAGGATTCTTGATCAAAGAATAGAATTGGCCTTGGGTTGTGACAAAGCTGGTATATGAAGGATGTTGTATACATAACTGAAGTTGTATAACTGTAGTATTTGTGCTTAAAGGTTAAAAATACTACCTTTTCTAAAGGCGTGTGATAAAAACCTCAGGCTTTTCTTGTTGCCTGCCAGCGTAAGTTGGTTCATGTATTCTTGTCATGTTTTACAAGTATGTCCTCAAGGCCACTCCAGAAACATTTGCTCGCTTGCTTGCTGAGTGGGTGGAAGTAGGATTTTATGGTCATTTGCAATGTTCTCCAAATACTTTAATTTTCACGTGTTTTAGTCACACAAGAAGTAGTAAGAGCCATTCTGTTCAATAACAAGCTTCATCTGCTTTCAGTTGACTAACTCCTGCTGTAATGTGAGTTGTGATGTACATCCAGTGATTTTAAGAAAGCGTTTTCCTCCTTTTACAGCATGAGAGGTTTTAGGTGCCACATGTGACTCAATGCCTTGCAGAAGGTCAGCAGATTCTACTTTGGCAGAAGATGTCAGAGCAAATAGTTTCAGCATGGCTTGAATTTCAGTTAAGACAAATTCTCTGCAGATAAAGCAGTCTAATACATAGAGTTCATTTGTATTATTACAAATTCACACCATTTTACTACTCTTCAATTTTAACACGTCTAATGTGATTTGACTACTGAAAACACTGAGAGACCAACACTATGGATTAATTTCTGAATTTTCCCCTAGATCAAAAAATGTCCAGCAACCTGATTGACTTCCACAAATACACTTTTTTCAAGCTATATTTCTAAAATATACATGCAGCTTAAATACGCATTCCATCAATCTATCAAATCCCTTCACATTTGAAACATGTTATATTCTCTTTGCCTTTTTGAATAATTTTGAATGAATGATACATTTTGAATGAACTTCCAATACATCTGACTGTCTTTCCAAACTCAGAAACTATTTTTTAAATTCTTCAAACCTTAAAAAAAAAGTTCCAAAATCTTCTACTATTTTCTTTCATTTTGTCTTGCCACCTGAACCATATGTGATACCATAACTTCAGGTTTTAGCCACTACCTCTATGACTTGCTTCTCTTGTGATGCTGAGTGCCATCATATTTTTATATAAAAACTATTTTTTGAACCAGTGACTGACTATTCAGGGATAGGTTCTACTACCTCTATCTGTCCTGTGGCATTGTGCAGGAATTTGTAACAAGTAGTGCTAGGTGAGCAACATGCCTAAAAATGACTGTGAGGTATTCAGCTGTGGAAGCCTTAATTTTTCTCTCCTTTTTAATATCATCCTAAGATTTTACTGCAATAGTATATGCCTGTGTGTTGCAGTCTTTTCTGCTATTGCCCCTAACAGGAAACTATTTTTTCTCCCCTGTTAGCATTCACAGTGTAGTGAGTTGTTATGATCGACACTCACAGGGAGTTTGGTGAGCTTGCAGTGTTGTAAAGAGTACTGGATAGTTATGAGTATTCAGTGAGTGTTTTAGGACCTCCACCTATATTCTAGCGCCATAACTTTTGGCACCATTATGAAGAATACTTGACAGTTGGGTTTACTTAGGGGGAAGTCTGATTGTGACCTGAAGAGCACTCAGAAGTCCAAGGACTTTTTCTGTCAAGCTGTTGGGAAAACAACCTGGCTGGTGCTTTGCCCCGGGGGATTTGTTCATAACTCCTGCAAGGACAGTTGTAAGACTGTTCATACATAATTGGAAACCAGAGATTTTGGTGAACAGAGTAGCTTACCCTTAGTCTCTGTGAGGTGGAACTGAGAACTTAAAGATCTCATATCCCCTATTTGTCCTTTGCTCAGGACTACCTGTTAGCTCCCCAACAGTTTATTCTATGCCTGAGGGCTTTGTTCTATGCTGATGTGGACCTTGTATGGTATTTCAGGGACACAAGAGCACCCTGTTTTGCAAAATTCTTGCTGATGATGCAAAACTGTGGGGAGTGGCTGATACACCTGAAGGCTCTGCTGCCATTTAGTGGGACCCTGATAGACGGGAGATTTGGGCCAAGAGAAACCTACTGAAGTTTAACAAGGGCAAGTGTAGAGTCCTGCACCTTGGAAGGAATAACCCCAAGTACCAGCACAGTTTGGGGGATGACCTAGAGAGCAGCTCTGCGGAAAGGACCTGGTAGTCTTTGCGGATGACAAGTTGACCTTGAGCCAGCATTGCCCTTGCAGCAAGGAAGGCCAGTGGTGTCCTGGGGTGCGCCAGGAAGTGTGGCCAGCAGGTTGAGAGAGGTTATCCTGCCCATGCTTGGCCACATCTGGAGTATTGTGTTCAGTTCTGGTCTCCAGAGCTCAAGAAAAACAAGGAGCTACTGGAGAGGATCCAGGAGGGTCTAGTGGTGCCCACAAAGATGATTTGGGGGTCTGATGCATTTCCCTTGTGGGGCAAGACTGCAGAAGGTGGGCCTTGCTAGTCTAGAGAAAATTGAAAGGGGATCTCATTAATGCATATAAATATCTCAAAGGAGGGTGTCAAGAGCAGGGTGTCAGACCCTTTTCAGTGGTGCCCAGCAACACGATGAAGAGCAATGGCCATAAAATAAAACACAAGAAATTCAACCTCAACATGTGGAAGAACTTCTTTTCATAAAGGGTGGCAGAGCACTGGAACAGGCTGCCCAGGGAAGATCTGGAGCCTCCCTTTCTGGAGACATTCCAAACCCACCTGGGCATGTTCCTGTGCAACCTGTTTCAGGTGACCCTGCCTTGGCAGGGTGGTTGGAATCGATGATCTCCAGAGTTCCCTTCCAACCTTGACAGTTCTGTGATTCTTGGAAAGCACCCAGTACATCAATATAACAGTGTATTTGTCCACTGGATTTAGTCATCCTGCTCTTACAATATCAACAGTTGTAGTTTCTATCGTCTGCTGTTCTCATACTCTTTTTACTTCCAGTAAAAAAGTAAATCGTTATATATCGCAGTGCATCAGCTATATAGGAAGTCTTGATTAAAGCTGCTAAGATATCCCATACAGCTATCATTCTTATCCTGAAGACAAACTTGCACATTTTTCTCACTTGAAAAAAAATTGTCTCTGGGAATTACTCCCTCTTCTGGACCTTATGTTCTAGGGCTTGACAGACTTAAGTTTGGAGTATAACTTCTGTCTACTCTGCCACGCAGGTTTATTTTAGATCGCTTAACCAGGAATGGTTAAGGAATGTGAAAGAGTCTTACTGTCAGTGGATTTTAGTGATTTGGGCTTTAGTGATTTGCACTAATTAGAATCTTTATGTGAGTAAACAGTAAAATGAAAATGTTTCTGAACTCCCAATTGTTTACACATTTTCTATGAGAATATGTCTAGCTTTAACATGACAAATGATTCTGCTCAAAATTTTCTTATGACACTGTCTGATTCAGTTAGAATCTCTTCAGAGAATACTAATACATTTATTCTCTAGCAATACAGATGGAAAAAGAAAGATGTAGAAACCTCAACCAGAAACTGATATCTGTGGTTAACTGATTGGATTTATTCTGGTAACCAAAGGTCATGTATCCATTCAAAATTCTCTACTTAGTGCCCATAGGATGGCCAACTGCCCTAAATCACAGGAATTTAAATTCTGTCAGTTACAGAAAGTGAACTGTCCCCAGGAGTGACGAGGTGTTGGACTTAACTCTTTGATTCAGTTGCGGAGGTGTGATGATAAATTTGAGACTTCAATAAAATATTGTCTGAACAAGGACTTTATGCTTTTTATCATTTGTGTACAGGTCACATTTGAGATCAGGTCTCCAAATACCAGAGGACATTGACAAGTGTAGTTAAGTGTTTTCAAAACCCTAGTAAATACCTCTGTGCATCTTAAAATATCTAAATACCTCTGCAATGCTCACTGAAGAAGCTTCTGTGGCTCAAGATGAAGTTGAGGGCAGAACTGGGAATGGATCCAAAATCATTTGAGACCCAGTCTAGCATATCAGCACAAATCATCTTCCTCCTGAAATTTACTTCAACTGTGCCACAATGCTGTGCTTAATTCGTTATTTTTTTAAAAACAGGTACTATATACCTTACAAGGAATTTAAGTTTTAATATCTTATTATTTATTGATCACATTGAGTTCTTCATTAAAAACACTATTTGGCCCTGAGTGTGCCCTTATAATTACTTGAAACCAGCATATTTTAATGACTTGGCATAGTTGCTCCCATTTTCTCCAGTGAGAGAGCAATTTCATATTCAGTATGTCCACAGTATTATTCAAGGACTCCACTGACAACACTCCACTAACAACATTTGTAAACAAAACAGTGCAGGAGAGAGCATTTTTTTCAGACAAGACAGTCTAGTGATACCAGTAATAATTTTCAACAAATGGACATTCTAAGGCAGAGCAGACATCCACAGAGGACATCCAAGGTTTGGGGGTTTTTTCAAATCTGATTACATCCTGTTTTTAGAGATGTTGTTAAGTGTTTTGCCTCCCATTTTCATGTTTTCAGGATTAATTAGAACACCCCTGATTGCGCTTTCAGTATTTTAAATCTTAAAAATATGCCTAAGTATACGAAAGAGTAGAGTTACTATAAACGTTACTATAGTTTTCTCAGGAAAAGCCTTCTGTTTGGAGAAAATTAGATTTGAGGTACTGACTGTATAGAATCCATAATAAGCGTTACTGAAACAGCAATAAGCATTGCAGATTGATTCATTGTGATAGCAGCAATCTGAAAGCTACATACAAAGTGAAGAACTTCTTTTGTCAAGGTCAGGTGATAGCACAGATTCTGTTTTTGTTAATTACTCAGTCTCAATGCCTAAAGACATTGTGTCCCTGCAGAATTAAAAATTCTGGACTGAGTTTTCCAGGGTGATGTTTCAGTCCTGTTGCTCCGGGGATAGAGAAAGTTTTACCGTTGGGATCTCTCTCATTCTCAAGAGAAAATATGGTAATTCCACAGTATTGGAGTTACCTTCTTAACAAGAGTTAATAAATGCCTTAATTAGACTCATGAAATTGTGGAAAGAATCATGTAAAGTTCTGCACAACGAGACATTAAAAGATGCCTGAGATTGGGAGAAAATTCACATTTAGAAAAAGACAAACATTTCAAAGGCATTGAATATGGTAAATTTGAGTAAGTTTGTAATGAAAACCACAGCTTAATAAAGAGGACACATCCAACCAATTACATATCATGGCTTTATTCGATGTTACATGCATTTGATATATAGATATTCTAATATATTTAACTAAGTCTATATAAGTTATATATTATGTTAGGTTATGTATTTGGAAGTTTGAAGGAGTAGTACTGTAAAATTTTACATGCATACATTTGAAGAGAACTTACATTAATAGACTAAGTTGTGTGTGGAAGATTTCCTTCAGCATTAAAAGAAATTGTGATTTCATTGTTAATCTCAGATGGAATTGGATTAAGACTTCATTTGTCATAAATGGCCAGCTATTCCCTGCTCTTGTATTCTTTGATTCATCTCTGTCACAGGAGATATTGCCTGACAATTGCAGGGTTTGAGGCTCCTGGGAGCAAGTAAAGCTTTTTTTCAACCTTGACAAAAGCTGCTCAGCTTGCTAACACATTTTTTTCCCCCTCAGATCCTTGCCTGATTAAGAGGGTGGTTTTATCACATGTGATTTTGTGGCTAGGTAGAATTGGAACGTTCCCTTGTGGTGAATGTGAACATCTGATCCTTGCTTCATTCAAAACTCTTCCTTAAGTTCCTCTTATTCCTTTTGTGGTATGGCTGAACAATAATATTGGTTTGAAAGTGTGTGGGTATTTTTTAAACTAATATTTCCTTTCTCCCCCTTCCTGTTTTCAGATATATTCAAAACCCGAGACCAAGAAAAACCTGGATGGTTTTGGAGTCAGCATTTTAATCAAGTGTAGGATGTTCTGGAATTTCAGTGCCTTTCCAGGAATTGCAGAAGCATAGACTGGATAGTGCTAAATTAAAGTGTCAGCTCTATTGTCTTCTGATCAATAAGATCCCTTAAAGAACCCAGAGAGACTGACAAAAGAAGAAAAGTAAGTAATTTAGAGGGCAACACTGTAAATGCAGCAGTCATGATGGTTTGAGTGCAGAATCTGTGAGCAGAGCTGCAGTAAAAGAAACGGAGGCAAACACAGTCCCAAAAGAAATAAAATATCCAGAAAATGTGGGGGTTTTTCTATTGACTGTGCCATACAAATAAGCAATAGATTATTTTTTTCCAGGAATACTAAGTATGATATGAAACAGGAAGGAACACTGAATGGTTTGATAGATGTGAAACAAATGCTTAGTGAGACAAAGGATAGTAATGAGGGGTAGTAAGTTACAGTGCTGTTTTAATAGCCTGTCACCAATGGGATATTCTAAGGCCACAGCAGATATTTGTGGCTGAACATTTTATCTTTTTCTTTATTAGGAAAGAGAATATAGTTGGATGACTCCTGACTAAACTTGTCAGTACTTAAGTGTAAGCCCTTGCTATGTATCAGTAACAAAACTCTTTGTCCTTGACCTTCCTGTGTATTTCTCATTTAATCTTTTTTGCAGGAGAAAGAGGTGTGGGAGGGAGCGAGAGGACAGAACAGAAACGGAAGGGGAGGATAACAGGAAAGGAGATTGCATATATAACAGATATTGAGAAAATAGATTTTTTTCCCCTGTTTCTGCCACTAAATTTAAGTATGACTGGGCTAGTATAGTCCTGTTTTGGGCTCTAATATGCTGGAGTCTATATCTTGAGGATTATTTGTCTCTAGGTACAACAAGTACAGAAGAGATGTAAATACATTAAAATTCATGTTTGTTAGTGATTTAAACTAGTGATCTTTCTAATGGCTGCTCTTGTAGATTGAAATGAACTTCTTTTGGGTTCTGATCCATCAAGGTCCTGAATTTCATTGCTGTCTTCAAGCAAGAGTTGGGTTCAATGGGTCCATGTTCAAAATTAGAGGTATGCCCAAATGAGTGATGAATGACAGCCTCATTAGGGGTAGTAGCTTATTTTGAAGTGCTTAAGACCTTCAGTATTTAGTGAGTTTTGAATAGTTACATTTTGAATAGTTACATTTTTTTGGAATTAAAGCATTTTGTTCTATCTTGCATGTAAAAAAAAAGACCCCTAATACTATGCAAGTACACTTTATGATTCATATCTGCAACAATACCAGGAAGGAAAAAAAGACTGTATAAAATGAAAGACACAATAAGATATGTCAGATAAGATTTTAAAAGCTTTGCCAGTAAGGAAGAATGAAAAATCCTAGACTTGAAACCTAATGATAGAATATTGGCTCAAGTGTTGGAATTACTTTTGCAGAATGTTTGTCAAAATGTTACTAGAAAAATATGCTGTTCTTCTTCCTAGAATATGTATCACCTTGGTGGTTTTCTCTGTTCTGCATATAGGACTGTGCTGAATTTTAACAGATCTGAATTTGGCTGAGGATGAACAAGCAGCTGTAGCCTGCAAACATTCTTCTTGAGACTTCTATAGGAGGTCTGAGAAAAGGAGAATATCTGATTAATCACCTGTCCCAAACCAGCCACAGGAAGTCATTGCTTCTGCTATGTCTGGGCTTGGCAGATGTCTATCGGATCATTGTGCATTACTGTTGAAACATCTCTGAGATTTTTCAGATACAGATGTAAGAAGCAGCATAAAATGTCAAACTGACACTTTTTTGTAAGATACAGAATAACTGAGAAAGTGACATGAGACAAGAGCCCTCAAGATGCTTAATTTTTTCGTGAAGGTTTGACTTTTCCACATGTCAATATTTCTACCTGTTACTCACAAACCAACAGAACGAGGCACTGCTTGATGTTGGCTACACAGAACAAACTTGGAAAGCAAAGCACAGCAGCAAGATCCTTATCTGACTTTATGGTACACAGACCTCATTTTTAAAGAACTGGCTCTGTAGCCTGTCTGCATCTTGACAAATGATTTAAAAGAACCAAGTGCTGGTTCCAGATACTTCTTTCCACGCTCTTATAAATTACGTTGCCACTGTTCAGAACCTGTTTGCAACCAAATGTATTTTTCAAAGTGTAGGTGGAAGAGTGGTCTTGATGAGCTGGATGTTCTGATGTTTGTAATAATGAAGGGTTCAGGAGCAGTGGAGCCAAGAGGGAGCCCAGCCGAGCTGAAAGTCACACAGCACAGTGGTAGGACAATGGTGACCCCACAGCACACGGGAACGTCAGAGGTGTTGGCACAGGCACCTGTGCGGAGCTGAGCCCAGCGGAGCGGCCGTGTGACCCTGAATCCAGTGGCCCAGGTTAGGAGAGGTTGGTCTGTGTTTTCATTGTTTTCAGGCTGGGGGCAGGAAATGGCAGCTGCAGGAGCTGCCACACCACCCTGCACTTGTTCCCAAGGACCATGTGTGTGGTGTGTGGGAGTGGCAGCCGCATTGCCTTCGTGTGGGGAAGCCACATGGACACGACTTATGGGAAGCATCTGCCTGCCATCTCACTTTTGTTCCCAGTGGTAAACACCTTTTTGTGGGTAAAACACCTTCTCTTTCTGTATGGTTTTGCTGTTAATATTGCTATTGTTATTGTGCATGTCTTACATTGGCTTTGTGCTTTCAGTAAATTGTGACCCCAAACCACATTCTCTGCTTTTTATCCCTGCTTTACCAGAAGAGGTGAGAGAAGGGGAGTGGATTATTTGGCGTTTCATTTCTGTCTGATGCTAAAACCAGCACAAAGTGCCAAGCATCACTATGAATTCACACGTAATTTTAGTAGTCTTTCCATCATGTTGGCCAATGGGCGTAAAGTGAATGGGACAGCAAGAAATTACTGTTTTTTCTTTTGCAGTGTCTGGTGTGAATCTTTTGCAGAGGGAAGGAGACAAATAATTTCAATCTAAATCACAAGCCATATATTAAAAAATTTTATTACTCTTGATGTAATGAGCATGGATGACTTTTTCCTTAACATATGTTCACAGAGACATTTAATCCATTTTTGCCCACTCTCTGCTCTTAGACACTACATGGAACAAATTACGGCTAGTTTAAGAATTTGAATGAATTCTGTTTGCTTTCACTAAAAGCCCTACAGATTTTTCCATTATTTTTCTTTCCCTCTCATCTCCTTTTCTACTTGCACTGAATGTTTGTTTGTAAAGAGTTTTTCACTATGCTTGATCTATTCTGCATGATTGAATTTATGAGGTAGGATATCATTTTAAGTAAAAGAGTTCTGAGCAAAGTTTACTTGCTGAGATCCCTAGAGGGATATTCCTGGGGCAATAATTGGGCCTGAACTGTTCAAAGGGAATATCAAAGCAAACAACAAGAACTCCGACCTAGCACACTTTGCAATTTGAATTTAGATAAATACTGAAACAACAACAACAACCAGAGACATGAAAGACTACTGGCTTTCCTGGCTGAGTAGCAAACCTTCCCACTATAAGCAAAGTATCACAGATGTAGTGATGGCTTCTGATAAAAAGGGTTACAGGAAATCTGAAGTTTAGGTGATCTCTTTATTAACAGGTGTTTGTTGCCTTTGTTTAAGATTGGACATGCCACAGAACCTACATACCACTAGCTGTATAATTTTTATTCTGAAAACAAAATGTATGCACTGCCATACAATGGTAACAGGCAATGAAAATCTTTATTTCCAGATGTTCAGACATCTAAGTATTTTTCCAAATCACATTCAAGTACCTGCACAGTAGAACTGAATGAGTATTATAGAGAAGGGTTATTTAAATTCAGAGATTGAGATTGTAATTTAATGGCAAAAATCCATTTGAAAGGGGACCACTACTCACTGGACCTATTAGGAGAACAATTTCTGAGAGGACACCTTGTAGTTGTTGGTGGCTGAGTAAATGGCTATGCTAGTAAAAAGTTTATGGAGCTGCTGCTTTGTAATAAAAGTAATGAGCCCTATGTTGCTCTTCTCTGTAAATATCAGATTACAGTCTGGTAAAGTCAATTTATAATTAAAATATAAATTATCAATACATACAGTTTGCTACTGTTTTGTATTTAGGTTTCTTTTTCTAAAACTTTCTTATTAGAATTTTGCACTTAAAAGAATTATCATAAAATTTAAAGTGTTTTTTGCAGGCTCAGGATTAATTCCTGTTCGAGCACAAATTCACAAGAATGGTTTTGGTGTTCAGCTTTTTCAGTAAACATTACAGCTTTTTATCCAGACATCCTTTGTTTATATTTTCCTTGTGCTTTTTTTCTCAGTTCAACACAGAAATTGCTGTGTTCTAGGTAATTAGCATTTAAGTGGTGGCTCTTGTTTTGAGAATCCTTCAGACTGACCCTCTGGTAAGATCATGGCTTGTTCATAATGTTCTGTTTTATGAACAAGTTATTGTTGAACTCAAGTATTATTGAGTTGTGCATTTGAGATCTTCGGTGGTGATGTACCTGATGTTCTCTTTATGGTGCTCCTTCACCCAGGCCTGTGATATTTCAAGCCTGTAAATGCAATACTGAATCTTGAGTAGCCCTGGATTCGATTCTGGTATTGTAGATGGGTCTGAGGCCTCCTGTAATATTTAACTTCATTTTCATGTCAGCCTGTATTCTGAATCAAAACAAATTCAAGCAGAAGATCTCAAAAGAATGAGATACAGTTATTTTCTGATCAGTTTTAATCGTATTTTTACTTTAAAAAATTGCAAGCATAATTTGTGATGCAGATACATGCTCCCCATGTACTTAAAAACAAAAGTCTTACTAGCTTCAATTGCAAAAGAAATGCTGAAGGGTGAGAATCTTCATGTGAATACAGAAATGTAGGAAAAAACGCTCCTGGGAGTCTTGGGGATTTTCACAATGTATAGCAGAAAAACAAAATTTAAGGGGTAGATGTAGTAAATGTGTTCTTTTTAGAATTGGATCATGGCAGGAATGTTTGCTGGGAGGCTCTAAATCTCAGTGTTACTCATCAGCTTGTGAAAAATTATGGTATTTAAAAAGCCCAGCTGCTTTTTAAAGATATGCAAGGCCAGAAAATCAATTCGTGGATCAAGATAAGTAATGGTAAGTATCATCAGCTTGCCACTCTGTTGGAACTTCGTTTTTTCTATACCTGTGTTTACAGCACAGACTGTAATCTCAAGTTCACACTTTTGATTTAGAAGTAGACATTACATATCTGTAAGACCCAGAAGGAGCACCTCTTCCCAGGTTGTTTGACTGGGGGAAATTAATCCAAACAAACAGATTAGCATTACATTCCCATGGCAGTGAATGTAGTTAATGAATATGACAATAAGCTGAAGCACATCTAATCAAATTGAAATGAAATTATTATTACCAAATGATAGTGTGTAACTCCAATTTTTAAATGGAATTACATCAAATATTAATTTAACATAAAACGCAGGGGTAATTTCTCTTGGACCATGGTCAAAGATGAAGGTTTTCTGTTTTATTATTCACTTTCACAAGAACAGTGTCAAAATTCAATCACCCTTTTGTTTTATTGATAGACAGAATTCCATTAGACCTGGCCAGAGGAGAGGGAAGATGAAACATGCCAGCTTTTTATCTCTATGTTCATACTTCTTGCAAGCAAAAGCATTAAATGGGATTCTGCAAACCTCCTCGGATATCTTCTCTAAAACTGCTGTCAGGGTTCTAGTATGCCTTTCTACAATTTCAGCTGCTAATCTACTCTATGTGATAGCTACAGTTACAAATTATTGTTTGAACATTTTGCTATTCTAGGTCAACTGCACCAATACATACAGAAATTTTTGTCCATCTTTTGATGAGATTCTCTCCTGACAAATCCAGCATTTCATTGGGAAGGTCAAGAATTCAAATCCTGATATAATCAGGCTGTTCAGGTAAAAATCTTTTTTGCAGCTCTGGTACTTTTCTTCTGCTGGCAGCACTGAACCAGCCATTGCTGATTTACTAGAGGCAATAATAGATGGGTAATGCTGCTGAGGGTCAATGTAGTCAAACAGTTTAGTGCTCTGATGCTATTGAGCACTTGTTTTATAGTTTTATAGCATAGTTTAGGATCAGTCAGTCCCTTCTCTATGGCATCAAAGCTTTATCTAATTGCTTGTGTTTTCTTTAGATGGTTAAAGCATAACTTAATATGGTTTTGCAGTCTGGACTGTGTATTATGTTGTATAGTTTTATAAATATTATCTTATGATAATTCTATATTCACTTCGCCCAAGATATTGAGATAGCAAATCTCACAAAATGCCTTTATAAAATTTCCATGTAAATGCCAGTTTTATATACAGGTACATGAATTCACAGAGCTCATCTGAGGAATAAACCACGTCTCTTGCTATCACAGAGGTGGGAGTTTTTGTTGTTTGTTTGTTTGTTTGGGGTTTTTTGGTTTGGTTTGGTTTTTTGTTTTGGTTTTGGGGTTTTTTTTGTTGGGGTTTTTTTGGGGTTTTTTTTTTGCATGTTTGGCAATCTTTTTTGTAATTAGGCATTTTAGTTAGTAGGACACAATGTCACATGAAGTGGAACCCTCTGAAACTCAGTATAGTTAATGGAGGCAAATATGAATATAAGGATCCAATGGCACAGAAACCTGAAGACAAAATGCTTTAGTGAATATATATCAGGTAGTAACCTTGAATCAAGTTGAGATTGGTATATTTTTTTCATAATTTGTGTATTTGGTGCCCATGTTGTGACAGAGAGTGAGCAATACCACCATGCCGACATACAAGAGGGAATACTGTTGCCAGAGAAAGCAGCTTTGCTGGTGTAGCCCTGCTTCTGGCTCTGACATCACCCAACGGGCCAAAGGAAAGAATACATGAAAAAGCTTTTTTTGCCCACTCTGTATCTCTTATCCATAACTTAGTGTTATATTTATTTTTACTTACTATTACACATCCATATTTACTAGATGCAGAAGAGTGATTGAAACATTATTTGTTTAAGAACGGAAAACTATTTTCTGTGATTTCTTGAAGAGTGCTTAAAGAATTTTCAGGCCTAAAAAATATTAAATTTCTAGTCTTCACATAACTGCACAATCAAGTATATGAATACAGAAGTACTTAAAATTGGATATACATTTCTGTATGTACCTATAAAGTGCATACAGCATCAATAAAAAGCATCAATTCAGTGGGTTACTTCCATGGGATTTTGACAGAGATACTTGAAACACAGATTTCTTTGTGCATAGCAGGAGCACTTACGTCTGTTAAAGAAACAACAGCTGTTTGCAGCTTATCTAAAAGAATATTAATAGATAAAAATAGATATTTTTCATCTTTCACATAATCTCCAAATAAATAACCAAGGACAATATGAAGCAAAGGGCAGTGGATGAATTCTTAAACATCTTAAGTCAATGGGAATTGTATTATTGACTTTAATGGGACCAATATTTTAACTTATACATTGAAGTTCTAACCGTTATGGAAATGCAATAAGGAGGTCGTTAATCATAACCATGTGGGGTTACACTAGTACAAAACTGTACATTGACTTCTGATATGTAGCCACGGGAGGGTGTGGCGATAGTACTCACAAAAAAGTTAAATTAAAATGGGACTTCTTATTTAGGTTGTAAAATATATGCTGATTGCAGAAAGAAGTACTTCTTTTTTTTTCTTTTTTAGAGAAATACAGTCATGAACCAGAACCTAAGCCTGAACTTAAAAACATTAGCTTGATTTCTTTGTATGTCCTATAGCTCTTATATCAACAGCCATTACTTCAAGGTTAAGACACATGCAACACTAGATATGAAATTAATATGGATTATTTGAAAGAGAAGGGTTATTTTAAATTGCCACTGTTCACAAATATGTTAAATCTTTAAAACTGAAAGTATGCACTTTTGCAAAAAGCTGTGAAATGCCATTAGTAATGTGGAAGTATTTCTTGCTGATAGCCAAAATATCACAAGGGAATATTAAATAACTTCTGAATCACTGGGTTCATACTTCATCTTCCATTACAAATTTTTGAGGTACAAACTAGATGATTTTCAGTTTTAAGCAAGTACTTTAAAATGTTTTATTGGATGCTGATAGTAATTATAGTATTTCTGTAACTGCCAAACTATAAAGCTAGGAGGATAATAATTACAAAAATAAATGCATGGTAAATTAAAAGAGTATCTCAGTAGTTTTTCAAACTGAATTTTTAATATACTATTTTTCTAATGAGTCGTCTATGACTGCTTTTACTGTGAAACATTCTTAGACAGTGTAATGATCAGAATGATATAATTATCCAGGATGACAGACTGAACTTTGAAAGATGAGGATGGCTTACATCGTATTGTTTGTTTCCAAACATGAAACAAGAAAAAGTCCTGAATACGGTTATGATCTGCAGGCTAAAAAGATATATCCTAGAGAAAATATTTCTCCTATTAAACTGAGATGGAGTAAGTATACTGGGATATAAAAAGAAATTTTTCTCTGCCAAATTGTAACAATTTACAGCATTCTAAATTTCTTTTATAACATTCAAATAAAATCATCTTATTCATCGAAAAAGTATTCAAATACGCACAATTTTGTCATATATCTTGAAAATGTTAATTCAGTTTTGAACTGTTGCCAAAAACATGAGGAGACTGTGTGAACCTATAGTAGGAAGGCAGGCAGAACAAAAAAATTAATCTAGTCTAGCTATGTGAAACCCTATGAGGGGATATAAAGTAAAATACAGCCAAATGCTACAGGTGACTGCTCACGGAGGAAAAATGCATTTGTCTATTATTCTGTCTACAGACTCATCTACAATCTTTATTACTCAACCTCTTCACTTACACACAGTTGTAAAAATAGCTTTCAGTCTGAAGCACTGAAAAAGCTCACACAGCTGAAATAATGAAACTTGCTCAGTGATTCTATGATTTTAAAAGGATATTATATAAAATTTGTAACACCAATGGAAGGAAAGCAGTCTTCATTCTGCCCTACTTTCTTCCGGCTGTAATAAGTGCTGTAATTTTTTTGTCCTTAGTTTACCAATGAGCATTTCTGACACACAATCAAAAAAAAATTGGTGGTGGAAATATTATACCATTGTGTTTTCATTCATAAGTATTGATGCAGGACTCATACTACTATTCAGGTACAAAATGTTTTAGCCATGAACCAGTAGAGGAAGATGACTGCAGTGACAACAATTTCAAAAGGTGGCTGCAGTGTTTCACTATGGCCAGGCAGATAATGAAATGCTGTCAAGTATGAATAGAAAGAAGCAGCTAAGGTATATTCAAGTACCCTAAATAACATGTGGACAAAGGTTCTTTTCTGTATATGTAATGTTCCTTCCCTCCAAAAATACTCCTTTAAAAAAATGCATGGTATCATGTTGGGAAAAAAATCAGGCTGCTTTTTTTTTTTTCCCCCACCATTTTAGTTTTGGTGCAGGTGACCCAGTGCTTCCAAGATGTGTTTCTGCTCCAGTGGAAGTCCCTCTTTGGAATGCTGCTCAGGCAGCTGGTGTATCCTGCCACTGCATGACTGCCACTGCAGCCATGCTCATCCATCAAACTCAAGAAAAAGGCCTCTGAGATTTCAAAGTCTGGTGGCTTAGGTGCAGACCCAGCTTCAGGGATTTGATGCAGTTTTTAGGTAATGTTACCCTCATCTGACACATCAGCACAATTACTTTAAAATATACTTTATTATTTGAACATTTTTATGGTTAGCCATGGAAGTTAAGCAAAGATATTGCACTGTTATTCTGAACCACAGTATTGCCCTCCTAAGAGAATTAGGGTTGTTCACATAACAAAGCATATAGAGGCTGCTTCAATCTTCATGCAGGAATTACATTATAGTTCCACCATGAAAAAATTGCTTTTGTAGTTTTTCAGTAATACGTTTCAAAATAGTCTCTTGTGAAATAGTCTTTCTGTGCTGTTGCTTCCTTGATGGTTTTTTTGATTGCTATGTTAAACAAAAAATAGGCATCAGCAAGATATGCAATTAAAATGAGGACATAAAAGGGGATTACTTTAAAGGAGGATTATGAACAGTGTTCTAAATCTAGCTATATAAGTAAGGACTACAAATGTAACCCAGTGCATTCATTAATCTGATTGCAGAAATAATGTTCCAGCCAGCTGGTTTTCTTACACCATGCATTTTATCAATTGTATGCTAAAGAATTCCAGCTCTATCCAGTGTCACCTTGACAGACACACTATGTTGGTGCAACTGGCCTGAAGAAAGGGTATTTGGGAAGTGAATTGATACGCTTGGCTGTAAAAAATCTGACCATCTTTCTGTCCTTCATTTACACAGATATACTGATAGAAATATGACAGACTATGAATGATTTTGATGACTGATTCAACTAATGCTCTACTAGTGTTAGATTTCTTTCTGTTCTGTCACATTATTTCACCTCTGTGCATGGCCATGCCCTTTCCTCTGCAATTCTGGACATGCAGGTGGCTTCTCTACTGCTCTACCTTGCCTGCCTTACCTCCCTAAAGTCATGCCATAGGTAAAAGGCAAGAATTCACAAAGGTACAATTACTTCTAACACAGAAATCAACATAAATTACATCAATCTGTATAAGAGGTTTGGAGCATGTCCTGCTATGTGGTAAATTTAAGGTTCTGCATTTAAGGTAATACTAGAAAAAATATAGCTACATTCTTACTGCCATCTAAACCTGTGTCACTGTGCATCTGAATTGCCCATCCTGCTGTTCAGAATTTCTGTCTGTGTAAAAGATGAGGAAAGAGAAGTCACAGCAATTTGAGAGGTGTATTTGAATACAACTGGCCACCCTTGTCCAGTCTGGAAATTAGGGTAGCCACAAAGATTAATTGCTTCCAAGCAAGCTTCTGTCAGTAGGAGATGGCAGCCTGTAAAACACTAACCTGCTATTTGTGAAGAGCTTTTAGAGCCCCATGCTTGGCTGGAAAAGCTTTGAAAAGCAAACTAGCTGTGCTACATGTCAGAGGGAAGCAGAAGGCGACAGTGGTTAGCTTTGAAAATTTTGACCCTAGGAGGGTAACTTGAATAGCAGAACTCAGAAGCAAAGTACTTGATGAAGTATTTTGATTTTTGTCTTCATATATTTATTACTATAATGTAAATGATGAGATTTTAAAAAATTATCTTAAAGATATAACAAGCTCATCCATTAATGAGATACAAGAATCCAACTGCTGACATTGCTACCTGTGTTTTGCCTGTGTTCTGGCAAACAGATTGACAAAGTCTTTAGTTAGCATTAAATTCAACTGGATGGTTTGAAAGACTCCATGACAATTAATTAGATCAGGACTCATTCCAAACTTATGCAAGCATGAAACAGTTGCACAATGTCTAAGAATGAAGATTCCTGAAGCAATAAAAGTAATTTAATCCCGACGTTCAAAAAACATGGAATGGGTCTATTCCCAAAGACAATTTCTTTAATAGCCCAGTAGCTGTAAACCACTGTAGTCTGTGGATTTGAAATCCAATTTTCTTCCCTTTTACTGTTACATAGCTGTACCAACAGGTCATATGGTCTTTCTTCTCTCTTCTTCCATGGCCAATAAACCAGAATATATTTACAATGATGACTTAAGTGCCTAAGGAGACATCCAGGTCACTCGGCTGAAACCAGAACTGATGGAAGTTGGAACTGAAAATAGTACTTCTAGCTGTCTTTCGTTTTGTAAAGTTTCCTTTGAGAAGAGGGATCTCAGGCTGCCTGTTTCATCTTGCACTCCATGTGTACAAATCTGAATTATCTGAAAAAAATATCATATGCCTATTTTATGTGAATACTTAGTAATTTTTTTTACATGACACTTTACTATTGTCATTCAAACCATGCTCAATATATTAAAAAAAAGCTGTATGACATCACAAGTGCATTTCCAGTGGGGTTTTTTGATACTGGAAATAATAGAACCTAGCCTATTATGACTTTCTATATTATTTTTGCCTTTGAATGAGATAGAAATGTGAAGTATTTCCAACAGTTCTGTCCCATCTGGATGTTCTGATGACTAATGACTCCTGTACTCAGTCTCCAGTCTTTCTCTTGCTGAGGGCACTAGTAATATTGAGACCTTCTGCATGTAATTGCCTAGAACTTTTAGATTCTTAATAGCTGACAGGTTTACTTTAATCAAATCTGGCTAAGACTAGTCTTTCTGTTTAAAAATTCACTGTGAGGAGGGCAGGGAAGCAAAATCTGTAGTGAATAATTTTTCTTGATATCCTTAAGAAATAAGCCTTAAAATGGTGCTAGCACCATATTTCCGTAGCCTATTCTTTACATACAATGATTGACTTGTGAATTCCTTCTTGGTGGAATCTTTGTTCTTGATGTCTTTGAAAACCTTTCACATTTTCATATTCTGGTGACACCAGGGATCTTTTCTATTGACTTGCTGGCAAGAAACTGTGCATCCAACACTTGGGAAATGCAAGCTTGAGAATTTCTTTCACCTTCTTACACTTTCTATACCTTACAGCTTCTGCTGGGAAACCCTTGCTGCAGAGATCCTTCCTGTCTGGTTATGTTACATGTCTAAGAAGCTATATTAACTTCTTAGACAGGTCAGAAGGGAGCAGTCTTTCAGTTAAGTGGTGATGTGTCTCATCAAATGATATATTTCCTTGGTATGTGGGGGCTGTGACCCACATAATATTTTTTTAATATTCATCTGTTTTACATGTGAAGCTCTTGTGTATTCAAGTAATTTCTAAACAATGTGGGTTCTGCTGTTGGCATGAAAGGTAGAGGTTTTGTTCGTTAAGTATTGTTTCTGCTTAAATAGCAGTTATCAATAGTTTCTGTGACAAGTTCTTGCCAGATTTCTCCTGGAGATTGACAATCTTGTGTGATGTTCTTAAATACGCTCAACAGGCCCTTCTTGTTTGGAAAGTCACCACCATGATGTGTGATGTGCTGAAGTTAATGGAAAGCTGCATGTGTATGAGTATCAACACTCAAAAGTTTTAAAATAAGCCTTTAATGTAGCCCTATAAATAACTCTTTAAATGTATGAATTCAAACTAAAACCATATGTTAGTCTATATTTGTAACTGTTTTTTGTAAGACCATATGCAGAGAGATATTCTACTAAAAAAATGTAACAACAAATATATCTGTGTGCTTAGTTGTTGGGGTATCGTAAACAGCATTTTTGGTTTATGTCAGTTTAACATTCATTCTTGCAATCTCTTTTCTTGTTACATGTATTTTATTCTCAAAAGGTACCAGTAAAGACCATAAACACTTTTTAAAAACTTTTTTTACCCTGTAAGTAGACCATGAAGCCTGTCTATCTTGTGTAGAATTTTTGTGAGCCCATGGTTCAGAAGGTCAGTGTTGAAATTCTACTCCAATCCCCCAATGTGTGGCTGTATGCTGCCATCTGTCTGCTCAGCAGCTGGGAGTTAATACTGTACTGTTAATGTTATGTACCAAATTGCAGCTATTTTCTGTGTTTCTGAAAGCTGCTAAGACTTCTGATTTACCATTTTATCTCATTTTAAAGCAGTTTCTTGGTCTGTTTTGGGTCTTTGTGGGAAAGCAAATTGCAAGGCTGAAAGGTTGGACATCTCTAAACAGGTCATTTTTTCTCTCCAAAACAATCCATTCTTATCATTTTTATAGAATGCAAGAAGAACTGAATTAGTGTTGTCTGTGATATCTGTCATTCTCACAGCTATTATTGTGTCAATATACCACCATATTCCAACACACTGTATGATAACTCAAAGTGTTAATTCAAGCCAAAACCTGCAATGGACTTTTTATTTACTTATTTATTATAAAAGCCTTGAGACTGAATTGAGACTGACTAGCAACCTAGCAGTTCTGTATATTAAAGACTATTACACATCATTATTGTGACAAAGATTGTAAGGGAAGAAAGAAATGGCATGTTGTGCCTTAAACCCAGCTGCAAACTAAGTACCATGCAGATGCCTGCTCACTCCCCTCCCTGCCTGCCCCCCTGGTTCGGAGGAGAATTGGGGAAAAAAAGTAAAACCCATGGGTTAGACAAGAACAGTTTAAGACACAAGACAGTTTCTCACCACCTGCTGATCAAGGCCCAGCCCATCCCCGAGCAGTGATCAGCCCCTCCCAGCCAACTCCCCCCAGTTTCTGTACTGAGTGTGACCTCCTGTGCTATGGAATATCCCTTTGGCCAGTCCAGGTCAGCTGTCCTGGCCATGCTCCCCCCAGCTCTTTGTGCAGCTTCTCATTGACAGAGCATGGGAAATGAAAAGTCCTTGACTATGGGTAAGCACCACTTAGCAACAGCCAAAACAAATGTGTTGTTAAAAACAGACTTAAAAGGTTTAATTTTAAGTAATTTTTTTACAAACCATATTTTTAGCTGTACTCACCCAGTAACTCTGTTTCAGTGTATTTTTTCATTAAAATAATGTGAAAGGTATTTCTTTCCTAGTTAGAGTTTGATTCAGAACGCAGTACCTCTAGCAATAATAGCTTAAGCAGTCGCTTGAGTGCCTTCAGTGTTTAAACAGCTGCACAGTCAATTTAACTCAATATAAAAGTATCCATCATCACATAGTCCATTTTGGTTAAACAGACAGTGGATGTTACACAGACTGAATTGCTGGGAGGGTAAATCACATAATCAAAATGTGATTCTAAATAATATGGCTCATCAGAAACTGGTGAATCCTATCTTCTGAGGCCATTGTAACAAACATCATGATTATGTTGTGTTTATCAAAGCCAATGAGATTCGTACTATTTTCTGTGAAGATTGCATGCTTTTCCTTTGTTCCAGGTCTTATTTGGTAAATCCATGGGTAAATTTGCATTCTTTCTGCTCAGTAGATTCTGCATGTGTCACTACTTAAAGTTACTGTACAAACTCAAGAACGTGTCCAGCATGGAAGTCTGAACAAGAACTTCTAGTGCTTGAAGGATTCCTGCGTCAAGATCTCAATGAAGATTCTTGCATCCTTAGCCTTGTCTTTATCTGTTCCCTTCTTCACAATAGATGCCTAAGCACTCTTGCTCATGATGTGGTTGTAGTTGTTGATGTAGTGTTCTGCAGATTAGGGATCACAGCCATACTAAGAGCTCAGGAATGGTTTGTTTTTTTCTAGGATCAGAAACTCTGCTAGGAGATGTTAATCAGTGCTAGGAATTAAATCAGTAGAAGGAGTTCCAAAGATGGGATGAAATGAAATGAAATGAAATGAAATGAAGTGAAATGAAATGAAATGAAGTAAAATGAAATGAAGTGAAATGAAACGAGACAGACTAAATTTCATACCCATGGGAAGCTTCACAATTTCTGGGTTTCCTCTTTGATTAAGAGTGAAAACCTTCCCAGAAGAATGAAATTTGAAAAGTCTGACCAAATCCATTTTGAAGTCATGATGAAGTGTTTTCTCAAAAAGGCTAGCAATTACACGTTTTTTTTTTCTCATATCTTCTGTTTCCTACCAAAAAAAAAAAAAAAGAGAGAAAGAAAAAAAAAAGAAAAAAAGTGTATTATTCTTTAATTTTCTTTCCAGTCTTCTGTCCAGTTTGTCCCCTCAAACTTGCTCCACAGAGTTTGCCTTCTGCCTAAGTACTGCAACTTGTCCTTTCTTTCATGATGCAATGAACTACTCATACTGTATTGAAACAACACAATATCATGTGATTTGCATGATCAGTAAATGATACTGTTTAATGTTCTTATAAATGCGTATAATTTTATCTGAATAATGCAATTTCACTGATCAGAGGAATTAATCTTCTAGTACCGGTAAGGGAAGTCTCTGCTTTTTGTGTGACAGAAGTCCACAAAACAGATCAAAGTGTCATTTTGTTCAGGATGCTTGAATGCATCTTTCTGGACCAGAAAAGAAACAAAAAAAATTAGAGAAAAGATCAGTTTTCAGCTAACTGTATTTCAGCAATCACAATCCTTTGATATTAATCTGGATGCTCAGGCTCTCCAGCAACACAGCAATACCCTTTGAGGATCTAACTGTCCTCATAGCACAAATGCTCCATTGATTTTTCTGTTTGGTTTCAGCCTCTGAAACAAAAGCTAGACTAGAAAGCCCTTGCTGGAAAGAAAATTCCAACTAGAGAGGGACTGCTAAGAAATAGTGGCTCATTAAGTTTCCCAAGACTTTAATCTTGCAGTTATTAGCAGAAAACTCAAACCAGCTCACAACTCTCCTGCACTCAAGCCTTTAAAAGCATAATCCATTTATAAAACAGACTTGGTTGCTCCTGTTTTCTTTAATGTGGAAACTGTCTTTGTCTCATGATCTGTGAATCTGCTTTCCATCTGTTTGTATGCTTCTCTCTGAAAGTGTGAGACCAGTTAATGGTAAATGAGTATACTTGTCAGGCTTTCCAGTCGCTGAGCATTCCTAAAAGCAAAGAGAGATGCTGTACAGATGAAAGCTTAGGTCTGTTTTATGAAAGTTGATACTCTGGCTTGATAATATTGGATGGGCTGGAATAATTAGTGCAACAAGCAAACAAAAATATTTCAGCTGTACTTTAGCCTTGTTAGAACCAGAATTGTTGTGCCATCAGTGTGAGTTATCTAGTGGTGTGATAAGAATAAACAGTCTTGTCAATATGGAATATGGTATACCTGACAGGCACTCAAAGGAAGATGAAGCTCACATTTGGTAGATGCTATTAGTAAAGCCTCACAGGCACTATTTAGCCAACCCCCTGCCATATGGCTTCCTGTCCTACTGCCTGAATTGAATGGAACTAAGTGAGAATTGTGAATACTCAGTGCTGGAGAAAGTCATAAACCAAGAGAGGGGCTATCTCTTCCCTGTCTTCATTCTCTCACCTCCCTCCAAATTCAAATTTTATAACAGTCTTTTCAGCTCACCTGTCAAATACATGTTATTTTTATCTGTTGTGTTTATACAGATAAGACATGTAATCCACCTATGCTGCCTGCAAATAAGATGCTACACATCTCTGGGTAAGTAGGTCAAATTTGGCTTTTTATGATTACTGACATTCTCTTTATGGCCCTGTTGTTGTACTCCTGTCAGCTGTAATGCACACGTGGAAGCACTCAAGGTAACATTAAAGATGGATGGGATAATCACTGCAGCCTGCTGCTGCACTGAGATGTAGTGCCACTGCTTTTGCAGTGCAGGTCAGCTTCCAGTGGCACACAAAGCATCATCACCATTCGTATCTTTGGTCTCTGGTTTGAATGAGTAAATACTGAGACTGAACCACATGTCTGCCCAAGGTCCCCCCTTATCCTGGAGATAAGGAAAGCTTGTTTTGCTGTAAATCGGAGTTTTCCAACTTCAGGAAAACCAGTCCAATGCCTTCCAAGACAAATAAGAGCTCTGTGGAAGTAAAAAAAACGAAGTACATTATCAATTGCTGTCTGTTGGTATCATGAGTAACCTAAGTGTTTTCCATGTTCTTCTTGAGTAAAAGGGGAAAAAAATCCCCAAACTTTGTAACAAATAATTTGTTTCATATTTATAATACTAATAGTTGTAAGTTTGTTAGACTACTAGTATTTTCGTCCTTTTAATGTAAATACTGTGTTACACGGGGTTGTCTACCAGGTGTTAATAGTCACAGCTTTTAAAAAAGGTGTAACAAGGATAATTATGGAAACAAAATACAGAAGGAAACCAAATACATCTATTCCAAATTTTTTAGTCTCAGGTGTCAATTGCTGCTGGTCTCATTCATCATAGATACATTTGCCTATTTTAAATACTCCTAAAATACTCCAAGTTCCCTAAAACTTACCTTTTTTTGGTGCTGAAAGGAGAGCCCTAGCTAGTTTATTTTGTATTCCTGTAGCAAAGAGGGAAAACTTACCAAGGAGTCTAGAAAAGGTGATGATCTCAGAATTATAAATATTAGTATAGTAAATATTATTAGTAAATAAATACCACTTTTCTCTACCAAATACAATTGTGAGTTAAATGGTTCTAATTTTCATTTCTATTTCATTTGAGACACTTAAAATAACTGTGTGCACCTTGGTCTAGTGAAAGTGGAATGTGGAAAAGAAATCAGGCCAAATAAAGATTGAGACAGAGAAAAGTAATTAAGAGTTCTCTGCTAAAAAAAAGAAAAAAAAAGTGACAAAAGGTAAAACAAGCATCTAAAGAAACTTTTACTCAGCTTAACACATCAGGACATGTATTTCCTTTCATTTGACAGACTTTCTGACAGCAAATGGCAGCTATTGGAATTAATAATGCTTAGTAGGACACTAGTTTGAATGAAAATAATTTTACATTAGAAATTGGTAATTTTATTCCTAAAATTCAGCAGAGACAACTTGCATCATCTGAAAACAATACAAAACAATCTCTGATAGTAAAAATTATGATTAAAAATTAATTAACAGTTCAAGATCAATTGCCAAACTTCATTCTCATGTAAAAAATTTTTCAGTATATTTACTATTCTATTCACATTGTATGTTTAAAGTTTTTTCTCCTGTTAATTATGTCTGTGACTTACGGCATGGAAATGAATGCAAATTTTTTCATTTTCTTCTTCATAAATCAGTGATGGTTTTCTTTGAACTACTGCAATTCAACAGAAGTGAACCAGGGAGTGATTCCAAGAGGTTCCCCTTGGTATTTCATAGGAATGGCAGAAGTCTCAAAAATTGGCTACATAAATCAGGAGTAATGATGTACTCCTCAGTGCAACTCCATCTGTAAATAAGATCAGATTCTGAGTGTACAGGGAAACAGACAAGGCAATGGCTATAGATCAGACATCATTTTAAGGAAAGGAACAGAGATAGAATGGATGCAGTATCTCTGCACATCTATGTAACTACAGATTAGTAAAATCAGGAAAAAGAGTGAAACCTTTTGACATTCAACAAAAGGAAATGCAGGGCCCTGCACCTGGGGAGGAGCAACTCCATGCAGCAGTACAGGCTGAGGGCTGGCCTGCTGGGAAGCAGCTCTGTGGAGAAGAATGTGGGGGTCCTGATGGACAATGAGCTGTCCCTGAGCCAGCAGTGCCCTTGGGGCCAAGAGGTCAATGCTGTATGTGTTTCTGCACATGTGACACAGACAAGGAGTAGGTCTTCTCAGACAAGGTCAACTTGCTCCTGCTGGCAGGTCTGTCTTGGTTAAATAAATCTATTTTATTAGACAATGCTAAAAGAGCTTTAAAATTCTGGTAAACTGGTTTTAACTTCTAGACTAGGAGGAAACTGCCACAAAGTTGCAAAGAAAAACATCAATATAGAGTTAATGCATGCTTAAGTTAGATTTGCCTTCTCAGCACTAAAATGACAATGAGGATAATTTAGTAACTTTTTCCTCTCACTGTACTCCAGAGGGTTTTCTCCCCTCCTAAAGCTTTTGGAAAGGCCTTTTTTAGAATACCGTTCTGCTGTTAGGTGAGGGTGCCCTCTTATGGAGACTGTGAACACCAAGTCCTGGTGAAGTTCCCAGGATTTTTCGGTGGGCTTAGTAGACTTGGTTTATTTTACAAAACGGCACTGTAGTCAATAACTACAGCAGGTGGACAAGTAACAAAATGTTTAATTTAGACAGTAGAGACGTTCTTTGAAATAAGCATTTTGTTTCTTCATAGTATGGTCTAAAGAAAATATTTCTCTTTATGGCAGTTTTGCCTTTGACTTCAACGAAAATTAAATTTCTTTTTCAGTTACGAGTATAAGTTGTGCAAGTACAATTAAAATTGATGGAAAGAAAAATTAGTCAACATATGAGGAAAAACGACAGAAATGAGAATGGCCTAGGGTAAGATGATTTAAATAAATGAGTTTTTAAAAGCACCTCGTCTCTACCCACATTAATTTTCAATATTAATTAATTAACACTTATTTAGGGTTTAGGTCAGAATACACATATACATTTCATATATGTAAAGTAGAGCAAACTTCATCTGTGTTACTTTGTGTGCTATTGTGTCAGAAAGTGAGATAAGGGCTTACATTGGTGTGATTGTGAAATGGAGATTTCTACAGACCTATTTTATAAGTAGAAATATTTTCTTCGTTTCATAGTAAAAACGTACGCATTATTAAAAATACATTTCTTTGTTTTCTTTCAACTCTAAAAGTGCGTATAAAATGGCAGTTAAAATGCTAATAATATTTTTCATCTGTCCATAATTTTCTGGTCTTGCACCCTTGGCAAGTTAGTCACTTTGACTCCAGATAAATCGCAGCTGTTAAAGTGGAAGGATTTGGCTGAATTGGCTCTATCAGAAAGAGAGGTAACAGAATTAGATGAAAATTGCAACAGTTCACTTGCTACCTGGTCAAAACCTAAGTGGATTGCCGCATCCATCCTGGTGCCTTGGGTAGCAGTTGCAAAAGCCCTGGGCGATATAACAAAGATTGAATGTTGGCTCGGCAAGCAAGCCCAGCTCACCTCCACAGCCCTCAGCCAGCTCCTTGAAGACGAGGAGGCAACAAGACATGCGACGTTACAAAATCAAGCCGCCATAGAATTCCTCCTCCTGGCCCATGGGCATGGGTACGAAGAATTTGAAGGTCTATGTTTTTTCAATTTTTCGTCCCATGCGCAGAGCATACACTCAACCATCGAAGAAATGAAAAGCCACATCAAAGAACTCAAAGTCGAAACAAAAGACTGGTTGAGCAAACTTTTTAAAGGATGGGGACTCTCAGGGTGGGCAGATTCCATCCTACGTACAGTTATTAGGGTTTTGTTAAGTCTAATCCTTATTATTTTATCGTTAGAAGTTTTTAAGTCTTTGGTTGTTCGTTTCATCATTTCATTTTTTGTAAAAAAGAAAGGGGGAAGTGTGGCAGTGGCCCTTTGGCAGAGTGACCCACAGCAGGAAGCCGTATCAACTGAAGAGGAATTGTGGGTCTGAAGTTAAAGGCCTGTACTGTTTAGTTAGGGTGACGACCCTGTAAGCCCCAAGAGCCTCTGCGGCACAGAAGATTTAATATACATCTAAATGGACATTTATTTGCCCTGCTCACTCTCCCACCCCCGTTCTGTATATGGCAAAGTTCTAGCACCTTCTTCCCAGTTCAGTCCCTCATTGGGTTCTCAGTTCTGTACCCTCCCCTGTTATATTTTTATTGGACTGTACCCCTGTTCTTTTTCCCTTGGACTTTCCCTGGTTGGCTCTTTGGAGCTAACCACTCCCCTTTTCCTTCCCTTTTAATCCCCTGTCACCCTGTATTCGGGGCTCTTGAGCCTCGGATTCTTGCCCATCACTGCCCTGCGTTCTCTGTTCCCTCGTCTCTGCCCTTTGCCTTCCCTGTTGGACCTGATAATAAATTCTCCTGGAATCCCAGCCAAGAGAGCCTGCATTTCCGTTCATCTTCGCCTTATCTTTCTCACCAGCTTCTATCCCCCTAGCTCTATAGCGCACTGGTGTGCTTCCCTGCTGCTCCGCAGCCCAGTGCATTCTGGCTTCGCTGGTCACCCTTTCGGCGTGGCGTTGGGGGCTGCCAGCTGCATAGGGAATGCAATGCTGCAACAGACATCACAGACATACACAGTGATGCAGGAAATTTTTCTTCTGGACACATCAGGCTAATGTTACTGGAAAGATATGTGCAAAATCCGTGTCACATCCAGGTGAGATTTGATACTCTATTGCAGGACAGAATGATAAGTTATGATACTGAAATACTGATTAATATTTCTATTAATATTCAAAATTAGGCAGAGTGCTTCAGACATTAGTGTGGAAATGAATTGCTTGCCCAAGGCTTAATCAAAAAATATTTTTTCTGCAAAATACATTTTTCCATCCACTTTTCTGTTCTTGTTTTTGTTGTGAAATGGCAAAAGAATGTGTTTCAAAAGTAAAATCATTACTTTTGATGTAAAGTAAAATCAGTAAAAATATTCAAATGTTCCAAGCATCAAGAAATCCAATGATATTTTGCACTAAATCCTTAGTTCAATCTCTCTACTGTGTTGGCTTAGTCACTCATATCAATACCAAAAACCAGGCAATACAAAAGATGTTTTAAAACTACTAATTTTCTTTAAAACCTATAGTCAACAAGAAGTCAGGAAGTTCAATTCAGCCTCCTGTAAACAAGATGTATTTGTGGATAACAAGTCCAGTAAAGTAAGATAAATAAATCAATATGCAAGTCTTGAGCAGGAAGTTGGAGACCACTGTTGGTGGGCTGTTGAAAGAGGTGAAAGAGTGAAAGCAGTACATTAATTCCCTTAATTCAACTCATTCTCTTGAAACAGAGTTTTCTTTGTGTCCTCTGGGCCTACTGACACTGCCCAGTGAGATCTTCCAGATACTGCTTCTACATTGCTTTGGAATGGGTCTACTATAGGAAAATCTGTAACTGGAAAATTTGACAGCTGCTTACTTTTTCAGTATCTTTTTTTTTTAAGTTAGCTAATTTCATAGCCATATTCTAATTCTTTAGCAGATTTTAAAAGATTGTAATACTTCAGTGGTAGAGTCCACTATTTCTTTATTTCAAACCACTGGTAGATGTACAGTGGAAGAGCAGAGGATCACAGAGCCAGTGACACATAACTTTCTACAACCAGTAAGTAGTTTGGTGAAACAGCGCTTCAGAACACTGTACTTTTGGCTTCATGGCTATTTATTTGCATACTATATATTTTGGCAAATATATTGTCTATGAAAATATTGACTCATTCTATCAAGAAACATCTTGCATTGAATTTGACTATGAATTCTTAGACCATTGCCATCACATACAAAAGAAATCTCCTGTAGGGTGCCATCCAAATGGCTTATCTTAAAATACAGAATATATGTTAAAGTCGGGAGAAAATAAACCATATAATGCCAGAAACACCTAACAGGACACTGTCAGTAGTGAAGTCTGATAATACAATTTTGAAAGACAAATTTGCAACTACTAACTAAGAGGAAGGGAAGATTAAAATAAATACATTTTTAAAAAATCCAATGAAAATTTGTTTTGGACTGTTGAGGAAGTTGCTGATCTTGGTGCACTGCAGAGACATCAATGAAGCAGCTCCCGAGACAGCAATGTTTTATTACTGACAGGAAAAAGTATTGCTGGAGAAGAAAATAGGATCATTTTAATTTCCCGGATAGCCAATCCTTGTGAGGAGACCATGACATTAATACAAGCATTGTGACTTTAACATGGCTGAATGCCAAGCCAGGACTTTCTGAAACCAATTACTGACCATCTCCTTGCTGATCATGTTCATTAATAAAAAGTGAGCAGATTATATGGTATAATGTTCTTCAGTGGGAATTGTGGGCAGAGGGTAACTCTGTTCCGTTCTTCAGGATGATCTGTTGTAAGAAGCAAAGTAGATGAGGAACTAAAGGACTAAACAGGTCAAAAATTCTTTCTTCACTTTTGGAGAAAAGATGCTGGTAACAAACTGCAGTGATTTCCATTCTGTTAATACTTCCATTTGGGTCATTTAGACCAAGATAGGTGTGAGACTTTTTTCTTCCAATATGTTTATATTTAGCACATATTTATATCGATGCTTTACTTCTATCATATATAGGGATTAATGAGATTATAAATAAGTGCTTTTCTTCAGGTGGCAATGCTGCTATTAAGAAATTCACTGATTACAAAGCCATATCCACTTTGAACACTGAGTGGTGCTATCATATTAAATATTGCAATTCACTCTTCTCCCTTGGAAACAGGTTATACCATCTGATAAAGCCCACCACTTTTCACTTATTAATTAGCAATTACAGTTATGGTCCTAGTAATAATGGTCATGGTATTATTGTTATAGTAGTATTATGCATCACTAAAACTTTGTGAAACTAGGGACCAAATAAGTAAAGTAGTCGCAGTCTGTACTCATTGTCAGTGCAATTCTGGCATTGAGTAATTGCAGCCAAGTAATGAATTGCAGTAGATGTTTTTATATAAACAGATGAGAAACAGGACTGCTGTGTGGGGATGCTTTGGAATGCCCTGTTTCAATTTAATATAGCAAGATACATATTTAATATTAATTTAGCATTTTGTGTTGTAAGAAAATCTATTGGTTGTATAATGCATGTTACTTTTAAAAGCACTGTCATTATTTGTCAACTACATAAGCATCATTCTCTGGAATATCATGGGCTGTCTGTCCCTAAGACAAACATGACTGTTCCAGTAACATATACTCAAATATTAGAGATTTCAACATTGACAAGGCATTCAGAAAGCAATTGTGCATCATCACTAGAATGTTGAAATTATGAGGAAAATAAAAAAATTTGACATGACTTAAAAGAACATTGAAAAAAGAGGAACATTCCCCTTATTTGGGTTGATTTTTGAGAGACGAGGAAAAAATAAAAAGAAAACTTTTCATTTGCATGTGATCTCTTTCAGTTTGACATTCAATTTTAAGTGCATGCAGAAATCTAAAGGATTTCATTTGTAGTCACTGAAATCAGGTAAAAGTGTCTCCTGTGTTAAGTTACAGCTTCCTAGGATAGATGTTATAAAACACTGTTGCAATAGCAATATTGCAGGGAATGAGTGCCTTTTTTTGTTTTAATTTAAATGAATGTAATGAAGGAGCTAGTCTCCTACAGCCAGTCAGGAATAATATAGATACTGCTTCAAGCAGGTTCCGTGCAGCTGGGTGCTGCTACCCAATCAGGTAATGGGGAAATGGCTTGAGTGTGCTGTGGAAACATGTGGCCAGCTGCCTGTGCCAAAATAATAGAAGTGAAGAGGAAAATGCTTTCTTAACATCTCCTCCTCCCTGTCATGCTATGCTAGTGCTGCATCAAGAAAAGTGAGATTTTGGGCAAGAAAATGAGCACAGAAACTGGATCACATAAGAACATTTTCAAATGTGCTTGTGAATTTTGATAATGTATTTTTCTAAAGGAGGTGAAGATTTATTTCTAAAGGTTGAAAAAACAAATGCTATTACTGAATTATTCTGTTTTGACAGGTATATACTAAATTTTCATATTCTAATGTCAAAGCTATCTTGTGTTGGCCTTCCCTGCTCTGAAGCAGCAGGCAATTTAAGGTATTTCCAGTGACTTTTTATGGTCTTACACTATGACATGGACGAAACCTACACATCTGACCTGTTTATACAGCCCTGAAGATTCACCAAAGCTCTGTGAACTTTGGAACAAGGGAATCGATGCAGACAATGAGCCCAGGCTACGGCAGGAGGCCTTCAGGGACAGGAAGCACTGATGGTGAAAGTGCTGGGAAGAGGTGGTAGGCTGGCATTTTCACTTCTGCTTAGCTGTGGCTTTGGTTGCAGCTAGTGATCTGCAAGGGGTTTAGGTACACATTGTAAAAATGATGTTCTACAGCTCTAATGCTTGGTGCTCGTCAGATGCCAATTTTCCC
This sequence comes from Entomyzon cyanotis, assembly GCA_024500445.1. Classification (NCBI taxonomy): domain Eukaryota; kingdom Metazoa; phylum Chordata; class Aves; order Passeriformes; family Meliphagidae; genus Entomyzon; species Entomyzon cyanotis. Next base: position 7,894,950 of record JAKEPQ010001027.1, on the reverse strand, counting down.
CTAAAATCTGCACAGAATTATTGTCTGCTGTCCACATCCAAAAGCATTGGGTACGTAGTTATTCTCTAAGCAAGAATGTAACTCCTCTGAGACCCTTCACTGAGTAATGTGTCACATAAAACACCTCTTCTCTCACTGAACTGCCAACTAGCATATTTCTTCATTGTAGGTTTCCAAGAGACATTCAGAAGGTATTAGAGTTAGTCATCAGTAGAAAAAACACACATAAATGCTTTTAAAAGCTCATAAGGCAAATGTATAATTTTACTACCTTGAATTCCAGCCAAGGACACCATGACTTCCTCTCGGAACTCCGTTTAGCACTGAACGTGAATGAATAGCAGAGAGAACAGTGGCTCGGCGCTTACTGGAACGACCCGGGCGCGCCCCGGGAGCAGGCGCCGGGAGCGGGAGCTGCCGCCCCTCGCTCTCCATCGGCCCGGCCGTGCCCCCGCCCGGCTCCCCGCTGCGGGCGCTCCTCGGGGCTCCTCGTAACCTGCACCCCCCGCTCCGGCTCCCCGTGGCACTGGGGTCACAGGCGGGCGGCCGCGGGACGGCTGTCCGGAGGCAACGCGCTGTCCAGCCCTCCCGCTCCTGTCCGGCCGGCAGCAGCGTCCCTGCGCCGCTCCCCGCGCGCTCCGCGGTGCGGCTCGAGCTGCCCGCGGGCTCCGCCAGGGGGCGCTGCGGCGGCGGCGGGCGCGGCCGCTGAGGGCAGGGCAGGGCCGGGCGGGGCTCCCGGGCGGCTGCGGCGCGGAGCGGAGCGGAGCTGCGGGCGGCGCTGGACACGGCCGGGCAGCGCCCTGACAGCACCTACCTGTGGCATGGGAGAGGTGAGTGAGGCCTGTCCGCCCGCGGGTTTGCGGGGTCTTGCCCGGGCTTGGGGCTAAGCTGCCCGGGCTCTCCCTGGAGGGCGGCTGGAGCGCTTGAGTAGAAGTAGGTAGGGTATTTGGTTGAGTCTCTTGTCTTCGCTTTTGTTTTTCCCACCCCTGCGATATCGGAGCTTTTTACTTTTGTTGTTGTTGTTGTTTTCTTTATTTATGTATTTATGTATTTTATTTACCTGCCGTTAGCATTTGGGGAGCTGTTTTACCGACAATGTCAGATCCTCCAGTTTGTTAAGTCCTCCCCTGTGCACCCAGCAAGGAAAGAACATTCATCTTATATCAAGCTACGTCTGGGGTCCCGTTTGGTACCTCTGGGGTGACAAAGAAAACATGTTCCTAATTTGCTGTGAAAGGTAGATTGGTGCTCTGTAGGTGGAGCAGGGTGAGCTCTAGCTAGAGGATTTTCCTCTGTGTCATCCCTTGGTTGCTAAGCACTGGTGACCACTTCTGTGGAAAGATGGAAGAAGCACAGAGGAGAGAGCAACAGGAAAAGCCAGAAGAACAGCACATTCTTCTCTCGGGCAGCCTTATCTGCTGGGTGTTCATGTAGAGAATTAACACCAATGCATTCATCCTTTTTTAGTGCCTTTTACCTTAATTCTAAACTTCTGGCATGCCAGCTTGTAGTTCAGGTGCAGCAAAGTTATTTTGTTCAACCAAACAGGTTTGTCATGACTTTTATACAAAGAAAAAAAAAATTATAAAAGTGCACTTCGTGCTTCCCACAAGTGGCACTGCTTCAGCCTCAAGAACAAAAAAAAATCTTGATAGGAAAACAAATGATGGGAACAACCCTTACACAAAAGTGTGTGGTTGATTTATGAAATGGCACTCATTGGGAAGCTTTTAGTCATAAAAGTTAATTTCAGTACACTTTCCTCTTATTTTAAAATCAGATTTTGCCATTTAACTTGAGGACTCCAAAGTATCTAATGTTTCTTTACTCATCAAAATCCTCATTGTTTTTGGAATATCATAAAAAGACTGATAGTCTGACTGGGGTGCAAAAAGAGAAGTTAATTTGTGGAAGGGTAGATTTATTATTATTTTTCCCAATTGAACTATTTGAGCTTGAGCAAATATGTGCATATGAATTAGCAACCAAAGACCCCCAAAAACCCAAACAAAACCTAACCAAAAGAAAAAAAAAACCCCTACCAAAACAGCCCACCAACAACCCCCCCTAAAAATTGATATTACTCCATATGATATGTTTAGAGTTTGCTGCATGGTACCAGTGCACTGTTAAGGTGTGAATTTTCATATGGAATGAAAAGCAGTTCTGACAGTGCTGTTTTCATGGCTAGTGGATGTGTTTCTAAACATTTTTCAGCTTCTAAGTGGACTGAAAATCTATTCTTACTAGAATCTGATCAGTTGCTGTGTTGCTGTCACTGTTTGGCAAACACAGCTGTTGTAGGCAAATAGGAAGGATCCATCCTATATGTTGGCTCTGATCTCACTGTGAGAAACACAGCGGCTTCCCAGCTGGTACAGATGGAAAAGGGTGTGTCAGGGAGGGAAGGCAGAGCTCTGTGTGTGCATCACACACTGAGACTCGGGATGGTCACAGGTGTGTGGAGATGCTGCAAGATTTGTCAGGGGCCACACTGGCCATTAGTCCAAGGGCTTTGATGTCATCCACCACTTCACCCACATGCCATCCCTGCCCTTTCTCTGTGTTAGGGATTCAAGAGGATAGTTTCATATAGGCTCTTGTTTTTTCCTTCTTTCTTATATATATTTAAAAATACTTTTAAAGTATTTTTATACTTTACTAAAAGTACTATTATGCTTTACTTTTTAAGTGGTTTTCAACTGGCCTTCTAAGTGTATTTAGCTAGTTTATACATGTGCAGATTTGATGAAAATACAAGTTTTGTATAAATCTTAGGCATTGATAGATAATTTTATATTATTCCTAAGAGATACAAAAGCAAACATTGCCTTTTTCATATTCAAAACATTTGTCAGCGTTTGCAGATAAAATTCAATGGAGAAATGGAAATGGGTAAAACAGGTTGTTGATTTTAAAATTGCACACATTAAAAGAAATTCCAAGTGCGGATAAATAGCATAAGGCGTGAACAATTTTGTGGGCTTTTAAATAGATTTTTGTAGCCTAAAGTTTTATTACCAGCAGTACAATATTGATACTGACAGCTTTTGCCTTCAGTATTTTATTGTAAAACTTGTGTCTCTTGTTTGAGGCAAGAATGAGGCTTTGAGGTAATGTTGAAAAGATAAACACTTTGTTTTTCTTCATATAAGCTACTGGAATTTATTGTTAATACATACTCACTACTAATAAGTGGTGATAGCATGTAGAAGACATTCCATCTTATTCCAGTCCAAAGACTCTATGCTATACCTGGATCTAATCCTTCAAGCACACGTGTCCTTATTTAATTTTTTCATAGGGACACTAAGTTGGATACCTTCTGCAGCATGTCCTTTGGGACTGCTTAAGTGCATATAATCCAGAACACATGGAGACAGAACTGGTATAATTTAATCTTCAAAAATGTTTTCCTTTCCTGTTGAAATAAACTGTAAACTCAGCCCAGGACAAGGATGTATTTATCAATAATAATCACAGATGTCATGCTCCTTAGAGAGGGTTGAGTCATCCTCAGCATTGAGTGATTGCGCTCCTTGAAGCACTTGTGTCCAAAGCACACTTGTCTGTTACCAGGGAAGATTTTCCATTAATTGTCTTGTTGCTCTTGTAAAGCTTTCTGTCACCATTAACTAGTTGGTTTCTAGACAGGACGCTAACTCTTTCTCAAGTCTCTAAGTACAGGTTGCATTTTCCCCTGTGATGTAATAAGTTCAGTATAAGTAGCTTTCTAAAAGTCATGGGAGAAATCCACTGTAGAAGTTCAGTGTCAAAGCTGAAGTTTAAAAGAAAAATTGAGTCATCTTGTATGCAGTTGTTGTTGTTGTTTACAAGATAAATCTCCCCTCCAACAGAAATTTGAGCATATGTGAGCAGGTAAGTTTAATACAGTTATTTCCACAGACGTTCTATCATGTTTTCTGTCAGGATTGGGCTCTCTCTCTGAAAATCTCACCTTGAAATTTTCTTGCCTGCAATTCAACATGTTAAGTAATAAGGAAAAACAACTACAATGCTCCAGCAAGCCTCATTTGTGCACTTTTGTGACATATTTGTGATGTATATTAAATGGGAGCCCCTTCTGTAACTACAAGTTTAATTGATTCATGGGTTATTACTATGTTGGTGAAACTAGTGATGTATAGATCTAAGTTGTTTTGGGTTTTTTTTGCTTGAAACTATATCTTTCTCTGATGATGCATTTGCAGAATCATTATCTACTATTATCCTGTACCTTTGGACTTAAAATTCTTGTTTAAAGTTGCCATGTCTTAGTGGGGCCTGAGTGGGCAAGAGACATCAAGTGTCCCTCTGTGCTCTTGCAGTGTTACTTCTGCAGAGGGGCAGAGCACCTGTTCTCTAGCAGCAGCCCATGCATGCCGGGTGGGCAGTGCTGGGGTCCCACGGGGACTGCTACTGTGCCCACTGCACTTGCCAGGATATCGAGAGGTGATGCTGCTTATGCTGCACCCAAAGCAGGAGCTGGCAGGTCATCTCTAGTTTTTTTCTGTCCTGTTTTCTGTCCTGCTCCCAAGACGCTACCAAGTTCTAGGACAAAACAGCCAACCCCTTTGCAATTGACTTCCTGTTTGGCTTTGTGTCTGGACAGCTGTGATTTACAGAACTCATTATCCTGGTATGGAAATGAGTAGATAATCACTTATGATATACTACAGAGGAAGAATAACCAGATAGCAAGCACAATCTTGAAACTCACTTTGATTTAATTTTAAAGTGCATATAACTTTACAATGCTTTTATAGATACTGATTTACCTTGCTACAGTATCATTAAAAAGGGGGGTTTTTTTGCCTTAAGGGTGAAATGTGAAATCCTACTGTGTTCAGTATTACATCTCCAGCTTTCCTGAATGTGTATTATATGTCCTAGAATATTTACAACATCCCTGGGCAGTATTTTGCCGAAGTGTTTTTACTGTGTGTAAAAAACTTATATACCAGGAGTTAGGCTATTACAGATTATATAAAGGTTGCATCTTTCCCTTCCTACTGCATTTGCTGTATTTCTTTCCACAATTTCTTTAGTAATTCTTGACTATCGCACACCTCATTTTTCTTACCATAGCCACCCTTTCCTTCTAATGTACCCCCACACAGCTGTCTCCACCCACTGCACTGATTTGCCTCCCAGATGATACACAGTCGTTCTCCTCTTGTGCTGCATGTGCAGAGGAAATGTTTGATATTTGTTCATACAGCAGCCAGAAAGGAGCTTTTTGTTTCTAGTACCCAAATAATTAATGTGGATATACATCTTGGCCATCTGGCTTACTCAGCTAAGATGCCAATTCTTTATAATAATGAAAAATGTTCCTTCTGAGCAGCTGGCCAGCCAGTGAGGAAATGTTTATTTTGAAGGCCTGCCATCTAGTAGGGGCTTGTGTTCCTTTGCCCTAAATCCATCAGTGACTTCTCTGGGTCCTGCTGCATGGGAGCTGCACATTTGCTCAGCATTGAAATTGTGGTTGTTCAACAAGGGATGTGTTTTTATGTGCTTGCTCAGCTTTGGTATCTCCACACTGATTCTGTCTGGGAACCCTTCTCTTACATCAACGTTTACATTCAAGAGAAAAAAACCTCAAAGTAAATTAAATAAATTCAGTTATTTGAAGATATGCAGTACTCTCAGTGTTTTAAGCACGTATAGCCAGATTAATTGGTACAATAAGAGACAGAAGAAAGCATTCAGAATGCATTTATCTACAATTTGCTTATGAAGGCTTTGCAGTATTCTCTTAAAAAAAAAACCCACCAAACCTTCTGATTTGCTACAAGTTTTACTGGATTTATTCATCTGGGGCACAGGGTGTTTTAAAGTTGTGGCGTTTTTTCCTACCGAGACGGTGGGGGAAAGGGAGGGTCATTATCCAAAAGCTGAATTACTGGATAGAGTACTTCTAGTATTGGTTCTCCTTGATTACATACAGGCCAACCAAGGCAGGAGGAAGCAGAGAGTGGGCTCGAACAACTGGCACGGTGAGGTGGTACTTACTGAGGAAAAAATGTCTGAAGGCACTACTTAGACAAACATATCTATAGAAAGACCAGTGGGGACAAAGGAACTTCATATTTGGAGTCACCTCATATTAAGGGTAACATGAAAGTGACTGCCTTCCATATTATCCATCAAAATCTGAAAGATCTTTATTAAAATAGAGACCTCAGGTTCAGCAGTCAGAGGGATCTCATCCAGGAATAGAGCCCCTCACTGGGTAGGAGATACCAGTTTTCATGCTGTTTTGTTTTCTATTTTTTCTTCTATCTGAATGAAAATACAATTTCTTTTCTGTTACAGTACTTCTGCTTTGGGACTTGGACTCCAGCTTTTGTGTAGAACAGTGGTGGTTCTGAGTTGTGTTGAACTTCTGTTGATCTTCTGGTCTGTCTTAGAGAATATTAAGAGAGTAGCTTGCTTGACCTCTCCCTGCAGGGAATCCTGCTAGGTACAATAGTCTTGATCAACACAGCCTGTATTTCTTCCATAGCCTGCACAAGATTTCCAGGCATGACATATCAGACTACTGTGTTAGATGATTTAGAGTTCTATATTGTTTACCACTTTTATTAAGAAAAATATATTACTTAACTTACATTTGGATTCAGATCCTACTTCTTGGAAGCTTATTTTTCTGTTTGCAGGCTAACTGATGTAATTTTAAGGAGCTACTACATTTCCCCATGTTAAAAAATTATACAGCTGTTTTTATAAACAGAGCTCTCGACTTACTCACAAGTTATTGACTTCTTTAATAATATGACACTCAGTTTTGGTGGGAAAATATACTTCTAAATTGGAAAGATGCCTTGCGGGACTTTTAAAGAATTTATAAGTAAGTAAAACCAATGAGAATTGTGAAGATAATTTTCCTTACAGTCTTAAGGACTTAAAACTATTGCTATGCATCTTTCAAGTGATACATCAATTCTCAGTTCTTTTTGTTAGACAAAGATTGTCATAGACAAGAAGAGATTTAAGATGTTTTAGAGATAATATTTGATGATCTTTTGTAGGAGTTTCTGTGGCCTGATAAAGATATTTTTTAATTAGATTAAATAAATTGAATGAAGAATCCTTTTGTCTGGAGCACCTAATAGCCATGATCACTTATTTTGTCTTTCTTTCCTTCATTCTCCTTCCATCTGGTCACTGGAGGCATATTTTTTTATTTTTTTATCTTGCTATATCTTTGTCCTTTCAGTTAGAGCTGAAAAAAACAAAATCATAAATTCAGTTAGAGCTCTCTCCTTCTAGGTAGTGAAGATACTGCTTTGGGAATGATGAAAAAGAATAAAATTAAAAGTTTCAGAAAATAATAAATAAGGATGATCAAGTTTTTCTGTTGGAAATCTGTTCTCAGTCAGTCAGATTAAGGACAATATTCCTTCCATCTTTGGATAAATGCGTCAAATGACAGTCGCTTCGTTCTTTGTAAGTAATTTAAGAGATGTAAATGTGTTTATCGGCAAATCAGCTAGCCACAAAATCCTTTCTCATGGTTTTTGCATCACACTGATGTGTGCTCACTGGTATCTTTTAGATGGAGATGGGTGTTTAATTGAAAAAGTCTCTAGTAACTGTTTTTCGAAAAGTGGTGGTTTTGCAGCATTCTTCTAGTTTCTTTTGCAGTGTGAATTTTCTGGCTCTTTTCTAAAAACTAACATGTTTAGAATGGGTATGTATTTACTTCTAGTTCTACAAAGTTGTATGTGAATTTGTAGATACTCGTTTCTTTTTTTCTTAGAACTCATAGAGCTGTGGTTTTGGCTAAGCTAAAAAGATTGATGTATACTTCTGGAAATCGAAGAGAAGCCGAGAAGTGAGGGGGAAGAAATGCAGGCACAGACTAATAAGATATTCCTCTCTCCTGATGAATACTTGATTAAATTATTTATTCCTACTGTATGACTGAGAAGGAAGAAACATGGAAGGTTTTGAAGCTGAATGTCATTCCCCAGTGCTGACAAAGTACAGTGGCTCTCATGGTCTGGACTGAAACAGCTTGAAATAGAAAATGGCAGTGTATTATGTGAAAAAAAGAAAATTACTCTTTTGAAACCAACTGCTGCACTTCATATCCTGCTCTTTTAATGACTGTTTTCTGTGAATGCCTTGCAATTCTGTTTCATATTGCAGAACCACAGTATAATTAATCGCTGCTTTCTGCAGCAAGATAGCAGTTCGGGCAGAGATCCCTTGTTCTAGGGAACTCTGTACTACAGCACCCATATTAAGAAAAGTTGTGTTCCTACAGCAAGGAACCAGATTAGGGTTAGCTTTGTTGGGTTTTATTGTATTTTGGGGTGGGTGGGGGGAGGGAGGACCTTTTCGCTGTCTGTCCCCTATATGCTTATGATTACTTTTAGGTAGGTATATTTTAGGTAGGTATATTTTCAAACGCCTGCTTGTAGGTTGCCCATACTCATCTGGTACGTTGTTGTGTAAAGTAAATGATTATCAAGTGTCATTTATGATGATATTCCTAACGGCTCTAGATTTTATGATGAACAAACACAGAGAGCTATCAGGGCCATCTTTGGATGTTTCCTGTGCTGATCTTGCTGCAGTAATAAAAGTGGGACTCTTACCAAGTGCTTTCACCTGTGGGAGGTAGGATCTTTAATGATGAAAAGGGCATGCAGGGACATCTGTCACCCCATGCGGTTGCTCAAAGCCCTGTCCAGCCTGATATGTTGAACCACACCAGGTGTCCAGAACTTGTTCAGAAGGGTTGTGAACTGCTGGGTTTAAGGCAGGTGATTCCAAGCTAGTAGATGGTTCTGTGACTTCTGAATAGGTATTGTTGGCAGACACATTTCTATGTACTTTTTTTTCTTCTACCAAGTGGCACACTTGGACAATAAAACTGTCAACTTTGTCTCCTTAGTCTTAATCACTGAATTTTTGAGCATGCTTGGGAAAATATAGATATCTGGTATTCTGACCTGAGATAAAAAAAACTTTTTTTTTTTTTAAATTCTTTAATGACCAGAAGAGGGAATTGCACCAGAACACTACATTTGTCTTTTTCAAAATATTATAATGAAAAAGCTCATAGAAGTCTATTGTTTTCTTTCTTCAAAAGAATCCTTTTGATCTTCAAAAATCTTTTATATTTAATTGCTGAACATTGCTTCTCAATGTACAAACAGTTGCATCCTTTAAAATGGATTTTCAATCAGGTAAATTGGTGGTAGAATGTATTTCCCTGGCTGTATTCTAGCACTGTTAATGGTAATACTTCATTAATAATTGTCAATATTTCAGCATTTTTCAACAATCCAATGTGATATAATGTTTTACTGCTGCCTCTTATTCATTTTTCAGCTGGTGATTGGTATCAGCTAGTGCAATCTTGATTTTGAAACTCAAAATGCAGAGGGTAAAACATTTTCAGTGGGAAAAAATCAATTATGAAATTAAATTAATATTTCAGAATTGTCTTTTTAATTCAGCAGATTTTGTTTGCTTTTAAAGGGTATACTGTCATATATGTTTATTTGTTCATAATTTCCTCTGCAGATGCAAGGGTAGCAATAACTTGGGGTTGTGTTTTATAATAGCTTAATCTAATCCAGTTCATTTTTCTTGTCCATAATTTTTGTTTACAAAATCTAGAACAGGAGAAATTTTCAAAATCAAGTAAATAAGGAAAGTAAATAGAAACATGAGATGTGTTTCCATCTGTCCTTTAGTTTTCAGTGGTGAGGGTTCTGTATGAGAAAATCTCCTGTTGTGTTCTTGCCAACTGGATGTAATGTCAGATAAATTTGAATGCAGACCTGTCTCACAATATAAAGCCAACAATAAAAAGGAATGAAGGAGGACAAATAGCTCAGAAAGTGTAAAGACTTTTGGATTCAAGCCCCAGAGAAAACTACTGCCAAATCTGCCTCGAAGTTCCTTTGTTCTGGCTTATGATCACATGAATGTCTGAACATGACTGATAAAGACTAAGAGAATTAATATTGTTTACAGGAAAGACTCATTGCTCATTAAAAAAATAAAACTTTTATCTTAAAAATAATTACACCCCCGAACAAAAGAGAGCAAAAGAGACCACGTAGTAAATGCAGGGCTTACTCAATTGTGAAAGAGGCCTGTGGTTACTAAACTAGTTTCACCTTGACACTTTCTAACACTTCAAGTAACCTGTGTTCCAAGTTTCTTTCATAATGTCTTTTCCCTTTGTCATTCACTTGCGATAGAAAGCAATTCTGTATTAAAATAGTTCTGATTGTTAAAATGTGGAGAAAAACCAAAGAAAATGCTCTCTAGCTGTTTACTTCAGACACTGGCATTGCAGTTGATTTAGTTTGGTTAACATTTGGCTTAAAGATGATGATGGGGGAGCCTGGTTTGGTTTTTTTATTTCATGAACTTGGCATGAGGAAGAAGGCTATCAATGCTTCCCCCTAATTTTATTATGTTCACTCTGAATGCTGTGCTGTTTTTAATCTTACCATGTTCTGCAAGTTCCTACATTGCTATTAAGACGTACATGTTTTGTGTATATATTTTCTGCTTCAGTTAGAGGAGTTTCTTTGAATCTCCAAAACATTTTGATTTGTTTATACCCTCCTGGCACCTTTGCTTGATGGGTATTCCTGTGGCTGTTCCATAACTACTGTGTCAAAGAGAAGGCATGATCTTACATTTATTTTCATATTTATAAATTATAGTGTTTTTTGTACACTCACAGAAATGCACATGAATGTAAGTGAATTTTTACTATTAATGTGCCCTATAAATTGAATTGGTTAGGATAGAATATGCAGATGACAACTAATAAGATACAAACTAGTAACATACTACTGAACACAAGTCACAGGGGGTAAGGACCAAAGCAGACATGTAAGAGAAACTTCATTCTTGTGACAAAGCCTTAACAACATCCTTCCATCTAAAAATTCTGTCTGCCAGAAGGAGACTTTTTGGAGTGACACTAATGCCACTGTTTATACTGCGCCGAGTCACAGAATCACAGAATGGGTGTGGTTGGAAAGGACTACAGTGGGTCATCTGGTCCAACCTCCCTGCTCAAGCAGGGTCATCCCAGAGCACATGGAAATCCATACAAAAAAAGCTTTACTTTCTAAATAATTGAATCTACACTAAAATAAAAAAACAACCAACCAACCAAAAAATGAACAAATACAGTCTTAAATGCCATCATGGTGTTAAGTGTCCTGGTATATTCTCTCTTTCCTTCTCATGCTCTTCTGTTCATTGGTAATCAGATAGTGAACTGTGTCAATATGGCTGACAGCCTGAAAGTCTCTTGTACCAGCACAGCATTGTGTTTCATTATGTTGAACTGAAAAGAAAAATTGGTATTGAACTCTCACTTCAGTTTCACAGGCTTGTTCTGCTTCTTTGGCTTTTTAAATGGATATCATTAGTCAACAATTTTTTTCTGATACCTACAAAAATTCAGTAAAATACTGGAGGTGCAAAATCCTTTTTCAACATCACACGTGAACCTTTTCAAGAACATCCTGCCATTCATCACTGTGTTGCTGTATGCTGATGCAATTTCCCACTTTCAGTGTGTTTTCAGGGAGACCTAGAATGGATGTGGGAATTTTGCCTCCATAGGGCTATAAACTGAGCCAGGTTTTACCAGTCACCCTAGCCTGTATCCATTTGCAGAACAGTAGCTGAGTCTCTCTAGGAAATGAGAGCAGCACAGAAAGTGAGCTCAGATTACACTAATGAGGCCATTAAATGAGATATAGGGAGCCTGTCTGGCCAGAATGAGGAACGGAAAGAGGTCTGGCAGTACTCCTTGCTTTATGTCTTTTACATGCTGCAGCCAGTTTTCACGTTCTGTGTATTTAATTTGGTGGGAAAGTTGCTTTCTTCCTCCCCTCTCCCACCCCCTTCTTCTCTCCTGTATTATCTTATTTGCCAAAAGGAAAAAAAAGATATTTTCCAAAATTTGATGGAGAAGACCTGACTTAAGTGGTGTTTGAAAGCTAAAAAGCTCATAACAAAGCACTAAGAAAGGATGTTGGCTTTCTAAAGTCTTCCAAATTATATGTCTGTTCAGTCATGCTCTCTGACCATTTTACCGTGAGGTCTTCATTTTCTACGTGGAAAACCAAAGTGCAATGAAATGGCTAAGTTTTAAAGTAGTCATTAGAAACATCTAATAAAATTCCATCGGGTTTATTAGGTGATAATAGCAATAATGTTATCCATTATAGTGTTATCCATAACAGCAAATAAACTTAAAGATTGCTTTTGAATTTTAGCAGTCTCCAGTCAATGAAAAAAAAAATTTATTGTAGGTAGATATGTTTTTTTCTGCTATGCTCTACATGATAATGTTTTGAGCTTTATGGTAGATAGAAAACAATCAGTGTACATTTTAAGGATTCGAGAACATTTTCTGCTGTCTCAGATCTAGTGAAACATAGCTTTGTATTGTGTACTGTGTTACTAATTTGTATCTTTTTAGTTGTTTATTACTATTCAAGAAGACTTTTCTAATATAAAAAGTCTCCTGGTTTTTAAACTTTGATTTGGGGAAGCTTAAAATGCTCATTCTACTTAAGTTCCTAAATTCACTTTTGTTGTTAGGAGGGAAACTTTCAGCAGCATTTTTTGGGACGCTCCACTGGTTTTACATCATTTATCACTGTTTCTTTGCAGTGGTGACTTGTGTTAGTGGTGGCCCAGTCATGAAGTGGAACACAAAAACGGAGAATGAAATTTTAACAGCAGGCAAGCAATAACCTATAGCAATTATTCCAGAGCTCCACTTACAAGAATAGGAGCCAGAAAGTTGGAGCCTGCAGCTGATGCTGAAGGCTGTGAGAGAGATGGTAAAAGAAGTCTGGGCACGTATGGGGAGCAGGTTAGAATGTGATGGGTGGAGGATGAGCAAACGATCCTTGGAAGATCCTGGAGAGACCCGGTGCGGGAGTATGGGGTAGGAGCCTCAAACACATCCCTTGAACATACTTGTACTTGGTGTAGAATATATAAGGTAGGTAACATTAACCTCCTTTTGAGTTGGATTTTGAACCATCTGCCTTGAAAAGGTGCCTACCAAGCTATATTTTCCTCTGACATCTGCAGTCTTGTTTTACATATGTCATTATGAATTCAACGCCAAAACTTTTATCAGAATTTTTCTTTCTTTTTTTTTCCTCTAGCTGCAGTTGATATAAACTATACATTTCTACTTCAGATATGGGATACACATTCCCTGTGTGGAAAAACCAAATAGGGTGGTTTTTTTTAACTGTCATGAAATTGGTCACAAATCAGAATAATACTTAAATCAGAATAAACTTAATGAAAGTTATTTATGTAGTAAACACAGTGTTGGTACACTTATAGGGATCTCAGTACATTAACTTTATTCTGATGGGGTAAGGCATTCAAAATCATTTTAATTTTAAATCCATTTTACAGTGAAATTAGCAGAATGAAAACCAAACAGAACCATTTCACAATCTAAAGTCTGAAAAATTTATAGCAAGTGGTTCACCTGCATAAGTTGGAATAAATCAGTTAGAGGTTGTATCATGTACAAGCTTTGAGTGATCTACTTGGAGAATTCTGATAAATGTGGCTTGCAAGATGACACTTGTAAGAACCAAAGTAATGAAGACTCCCAAATATGTGGATGTGTGCAGTTTATTTGCTGTGCACAATGCTTATGTACTTTGTAATATAAATGAGTTTAATTTATTCATTATCATATTAATAATTCATTAATAAAGACTTATGAGGTCTGAGCAAATTGTGCAGCAGTTCTGATTTGCTGCTGAGGCATCTCTCTGGGGAGTAAATGAACTTTCAGAGGATATATTTTAATGGTTCAGCAATGGATTCCCTGTGAAAATTCTACCACCTAGCTATAAAAAATGAAAGAATCTCTCAATTTCTTTCCCTGTTCCCGGGAATACAGTTTTGGGAATCTGGTCGTTACATCCTAAAGAGTTAAAATAGCTAAACCAAGTATAAGTGGTATATTCTGTTTTGTAACTAATGATTATTGGGTGATAAGAGAATAAACTTATCCTTTGTGATGGTTGCCCTTCCTTCATGCTCTCTTTCAGTTAATGAATGCAATGGAAGTACTGCACAAGTACCATGATTATTTGAAAATATGTATAGAGTGTATTTTCTCATAGCTTAATCTCTGAACAGCTGCAGTATGTTATCCATTGGGATATTTCTTTCTTCTGTTTATCTTTTAAACATCAAAACAAGGAGTTAGATACACTCTCATTTCAAGCATGAGAGAGAAGTAGTATTTAAAAGTTTTGATGGTTGTCTTTGCTATGAATTTATACAGAAAGATTGTCCAGGCTTACAAAGATGAACGTAATTAACTTGATATTATCATCTTCGGTGTCATAAGAAAGGTGTTTTGGTGCAAAGATCACCAAGCACACATTATCAGGACTTTGTGGTGGAAACTATGTAAAGTCTTATTTTGCCATAAATTTGTTAAATGACACGTAAATAACAGCAGAAAATTGAAGAAGGAATCTGGAGAAATGAGGAGAAAAAAACCCAAGACATTCATACTGAAACTGTACAAGACTGCACACCAGGATTTACAAAACCAAATCTGACCCACAATGTAACATAAACACAAAAAATGTAAAAATATGTTTCAGTGACTGGTATCATTTATGTGACTCACTGAAAAGATTCACTGTACTTATGTCACCAGATGAAAATTCTGAGAGAAGAATTTTTACTGCAAATACATGAAAGAAGAAGCACTGATGAGCTACGGAAGTGAATAGCAGCCTTAGGGTAGGAGCAAATCGGATATGAGCTTGTCTTTAGATTGTAAAAGGAGTTAGCAGGCTGAGGAAGCCTTAAATTAGGCTTACTATAGAAAGTTGGCTACATGACTTACTTGGAGCTCACTAGAAGTAGGGTCTTGACATTTTGAGCAATGTTTCTCTGCTCTGGAAAAATGTCATAGTAGTCGTGCAAATAACCGAAATATCATACTTGCCAGAATAAAAATACGTGTATATCACATTTCTGGCAGTGTAAACGATGTTTTTCACAGTTCTTCCATGCCTTGGCAATAGTAAAAAAGTCTTACCGTTTTGTATTTGCTATGTGTTGGCTCTATTCCAGTTGGCTGCTTGATACATGGGGATTGGATTGCTTGGTTGTGAGGACTGAATTTGGATTTGGACTGAATTTGACTGAATCTGCACCTGATGAATGCGTTTTCTGATAAAAAGGAAAGAGGCAGATCAGTTTGTCTAAGTGGTTGCAGATTGTATAAATGGGTTTATATTAGAGAAATTTTCTTCTTTAAGATCAGCTGTAGCATTCTCTATCTTTTAAATTTTTTTTTATTCCTCCAATATTAATTTATTATTATATCTTCTATGTGTTATTGTAAATTCATAAATTGAAGTTGGAGGCAATTGAATTGAAAATAGCTAGTTTAGAATACCTTTGGAATTGATACAGGTCATGTTTGGCAAGTTTCGTACATGGAGTTGAGTCCCTTAAACTGAACAGAAATTCAGTCTGTCTTTCATAAGCACTTGTTTTGGTTTGTAAAATTATTTTCATGAACAATCTATAGAAAATGAAATTACTTACAAAGGAAAAAATGACATGGTAAAATATTTTCTTTAAAAATGAGCTCTCCCACTTAGTGCTAAAGCCCATTGGCACCATCTTTTTTGAGAAGTATCAGGGGTGAAATGTAGCATCGGTCTAATCTATTCAGTCTCACAGCAATAAATAATTCAGAAACCTTTTAGTTCTTATTGATGGTTAGGAGCCGATGCTTTCTAGATTAAGCGATTGTCCTAAGAATTTTCTGGATTTGTGTTATAGACTCCTGCTTGTTTTGCATACAATCACAGAATTGTGATATTGAGGTAGCAGTAATAAACCCAGTTTATTTTCTGTAGAAACTGAAGGCTGCATCACTGAATAATGACAATATGGTAGTTAATAATGTAAGTCTTAATTTATATAGTAGAATTCAATATCTCTGGAAAAAAAACCATATACAGAAATGTACAAAAAAGAGCATAGCAAAAAAAAATCTGAAAATTTTCTAATGACTCATCAAATTTGATTAATTGCAGAAGTGAAATTCACTGAGCATCTTTACCTGTCATGATAATAGCTTCTTATTTTTAATGAAGTTTCATACATGTGAGACTTAGATGTTTTTTGAGACTTAGTAATTTCAGCGGTATGGCTTCTTTAGTACACTGAAGCTTTATTCAAGTTACTCAAATAACACTATGAAATGTACCTTAGTACAGAGAACACTGGAAATAATATCATAAAAAAATCATTATGTTATAGAATATATAGTAGAAAGAGCAGATATGTTATTTCTGTCTCTGAAAACTGTTAAGATAATAATACTATGTTTGGGAAACAAATGTCATCAGTACTGAGGGTCTGTTGCAGTCTGGTTTGGGTCTAATTTTGACCTTATTTTTGCAAATATTAAAATAAATATAGAAACAAATATATATATATATATATATATGTGTAAATATAGAAATAAATATATATATAGAAAATAGAAAAAATAAAAACTGTCTATTTATGCTTGTCTTTAAAGCTCAGCTTAAAACCTCATACTTAATATAAATGACCCTCATGCTTTTCTGTGTATACATATTAAAAATATTTTCTAAAAGATCATTTAAAAATTATTCTTGTTCACTCAACCATACTCCGTAATATATTTGTTTACATTACTATCAGGCTGTTAATTGGCTCATTCTAATTAACTCTTGCAAAAACAAAAACTTGCTCACAGCACCAAGAGCTTCCTCCTAGTTCTGTGCTACTAGGTATGTCCGTGGTATGTAGCAGTTTCCTGTAATCTTTCATTTGTAATTTGAATTTTCTGTCCTACTTGATTGAGAGAGTCTCCATTCAGGCTTACATGCACAATATAGCCATGAAATATTAGAAGCCTGTTTCTTAACAGTAAGCTGAGAAAATGGGGATTTATGTGTTGGGTTTTGGTTTTTACTGATGGTGGATTTTTTTCATGTTGGGCTTTCAGAAGGACCTTTGTGGGATTTTTTGGGGGGAAGGGTAACAGTTCCTTCAGGATTCACATTATTTATTGGTTTTGGTTTAATAGTTGCTACCTCTTAGTTTGTAATATAAATGCCATCAAAATTGCAGGAAGTAGGCATATTTAAGTAATTAAACCAATCCATCCTGCTTTATAATTTCTTTTCATTCAGTTTCTTTCATGAATAAACTAATTTCCATGAGGCAACAGTATAAGGAGCATCACTTTCTTCCATGACGTTACAACATTTATATATTTGCAGTACTTTAAAAAAGTCATGACAAGGTAACAGTCACTGAACTGCAACTCAAGATGTGTTTAATAGGTGTGGGTTTTTTTCACAAGCATGGGCTGTGATTAGGCTGCTAGCATAAAACCTTCACAGAAGAGATCTGTCATGTATTGGAAAATAACTTTTTTCTGTTTTGTGTTAACAGCGAGAGATGTGCTGCAGTCATTGGCTGTGGTGTCTCTGGAGAGAAATGCTGGAGTTCATCTCAGCCCTAAGGGTACCACTTAAGCCTTGCTGAATAAACCAGCGGAATATGAACATGCAAGCGGAAAGATTGGTTTTCATTTTGATAAAAACTGCAATAACTCAGAAAAACTGCCGTAAGGCCGTAGTGGTATTTGGTAAAATGAACAGTCATGAACTTTTAGTTTTACGCATTACAGACCTCTGAAGAGTAAATTTAGCCTAAATGCATAGACAGACGTAACAGTTAGTGACATTTTCAAGTACATGTTTGATAACTAGTTTCTACAGGCATCACATTTGTCACCTTCCGAGTCTACATGCCTAATGATGACTAGAAAACTATTTTTAAAGTTTTGTAGGGTCTTTATCCAAGTAATGAAAACATCCTCTAAAAGAGTAGCTGAATGCTATGGTATATATTTGCATTTTCTTCGACTATCTCCCTTTTTTTTCTCAGTGTGCTGGTTTTGT
This sequence comes from Entomyzon cyanotis, assembly GCA_024500445.1. Classification (NCBI taxonomy): domain Eukaryota; kingdom Metazoa; phylum Chordata; class Aves; order Passeriformes; family Meliphagidae; genus Entomyzon; species Entomyzon cyanotis. The sequence goes on along the minus strand of JAKEPQ010001027.1, from coordinate 7,876,924 downwards.
TTGTTTGTTTGTTGTTGTTGTTGACATACTTTGTTGCTGAAGATAATCATTGAAACTCAAAGTTGCCTAAGTATTTCTTAGACTGCCAAGTGTGCCCCTACTTGTTCATAGGTGTGGTGGACTGGTCAGAAGTGTGTAGATGTGCTGAAAAGCCTGTATTTTATTTAGCCTGTAAAGAGCAACAATACTGTGACAGGGCAGCACCATGTGTACAGCTCCTGTTTTATTTGGTTATAGGATAGAAGTTGGTCTAATAGCTGTAGATCTTGCTCTCTTGTCCCTTCAGACTTCAAAAGGCTTTGTGCAACCATCTAACCATTTTAGATAATAACAGTGTGTGCAAACTACTTATAGTGGCATTAACTGTTTGCATCATTCATGAAATACAAATTTTATTACAAGTGCTGTCCTAAGAATCTGTTACATGTAGTACTGGTAATACAGCATATAGGAATGACTTTTTTTTAGGAAAACCTACTATTTAAGTTAATACTGCTACCACCTTGATGTAGGAAAAAGCCCATACTAGTAAGAACTTTCCTTGACTTAAAAAACTTTACATAGACTCAGCTGCTTGCACTATGGAAATTCCTGCAAATTTTCAGCTTACAAATAAAGCAGCAGATAATACCTCCCCCTCCTCCACTTTATAAAAAAACAATCCCAGAGTTGTAAGCTAAATAAATGACCTAAAGGTATCAAGTAATACTAACGTTACTTTAGCTCTTAGGTAAAAATGAAGCTTATGGAAAAAGATCCCAGTGTTCTTCCTTGTAAGACAGATCTCTCTGTCTGAGGAAAGAAGTGTGAGAAACAGCTCCAACTCCAAGGTCAGGGGAACAGGAGTAGGAGGAGGGTTTCAGGTGCTGGAGCAGAAATTCCCTGAAGGTCTGTGGGACCGGCTGAGCTGAAGCAGGTATTTCCCTGCAGCCCACAGAGCAGATACCCAACCTGCAGCCTCTGGGGAACTCTGCACTGGAGAAAGTGAATATTCCTTGACCGAGTAGCACATGCAGAGCCCACACTGGAGCAACCTTGTCCTGAAGCTTTACATCCTGTGTGAGAGACACATGCTGAAGCAAGGGAAAAACATGAGGAAGGAGTGGTGAAGAACTGCAGTGGTCTGATCCCAGCTCCCATTCTCCCTCTTCCCCATGCCACTTGGGGAGGGGGGAGGAAGTGTAGGAGTTGAGAGTGAAACAGTGAAGTTGAGCCAGGAACAAAGAGGCAAAGTTCTTTAATGATTTACGTTTTCCACCATCCAATTCTGTTTTAATTGGCAATAAATTATTTTTCCCCAAGTGAGTCTGTTTTGCCCATGACAGTAATTTGTTAATGATCTACCTCTTTTAATACCTGGGCTTTTTCCCTTCATTTTCCCCTGTGCAGTTCCTTTTGCAGAGTAGGAGAGCAGCCAGCCAGCCAGCCAAGGTCAATTCACCACAATGTTGTGTTGACAAAGACTATGACACAATGACTGTCAGTAAGTGAGACTGGATTTCATCTTGTGTCTGTTCATAAAATTGGTTTACTCTGAAGATACTGCACCCTTAGGTGTTAACTGTATGCTCACTGTAAAAAACACATCCTAGAAGAATGATCAATTAGTGTTTGTTACAATTTAATGAATTTATTATTTTTAAGTATTTTGAAAATATCTTTGGTCTCAAAAAGACAGCTGTAATTTTCAGTGTGCTGGCTTTTTTGTATAAATCTAAAACCCTTCATCCATCATAACTTCCTTAATTATGGAGGTAGTGCCATCAAAGTTACAATAAAAATTAGATAGGTATGAATCAGAAAGCTTAAAAGGGAAAGACTAAACATTAGGCCAGTGGCTTTCTGCCTTGAATATGGCTTTAAATACAGAATGTGTTTGTTTAATGCCTAATAGTATAATATAAAATTAGTTTAGCAAGCACAGTATAAGCCACCAGATGGAGTAATGTTGCAATCAGAAATTGAGAATAATAAAAATAACATGTTTTTTCTTTCTACTTTGGTAATATAAATGCAAATTTTTTAAGGTGGTGTGCCAAAAATGTATAAATCTGTGTGTCAGAGGTTGTAACCATTGACTGCAGTACTAAGTTGAGCTAACGCATTTTTTACTTTTTTACAAAATGCTAACTTAATGTTAGACTAGGGAAAGTGAGAATGTTTTTCCTTTTTTTTTTTTTTTTGTTGTGAGGTATTAACCTGAGTTGACAAACTGTAAGCAAATTTGATCTTTCTTTTCTTTCTTGTTTTTTTTTTTTTTTTACACTTCTGTCTCTTTGCCATGTTGTTGCTGGTAGCTAATATTATATTAAATATCTGACCATTAATTTAAATACTTCTCACCGTAGTGCTTTATAAATAGAAAAGTGGCAGATGCTGACTATGCCAAAAGCTTTCATTTGGGGATTTTGTTGGTGGTGCAATTTTCTGTTTCTTTTTCTTTTTTCCATGTCCTCTAGGATCTTCTTGCGCAAGAGCCTAAAAGCATTTAAAATTTGCAGAATGAAAAGATGGCACAGGCAATGCTGGTACCACCAGGACCTGACAGCTTCTTCTATTTCACCAAAGAATCTCTTGCAGCCATTGAAAAACGTATTGCTGATGAAAAATTTCATTGTGACCAAGATGAGCCTACAGATGATACTGGTCCTGGAGAAAACCACCCAAAGCCAAATAATGACTTAGAGGCGGGAAAGACACTGCCATTTATTTATGGTGATATTCCTCCAGAAATGGTGTCTGAACCCCTGGAGGACCTGGACCCATATTACATCAATAAAAAAGTAAGTGTTTCAGATTAAGAGTGTGGAACGCTTCTGTTGAATTATAAAGTGATAAGGGCTCTGCGGGGGAGTTGGTCAGAAGTGCTGGTTGAAAGTATTATGCAGGAGGTGCTATCATGTTAATTCTTGTGATTTCACTAGAAAGACAGCTGTAACTCTTGCTTAAGTTGCCTTTTTTTTTTTAATGGCACCTTTCTTTTAATGTCTAATGTTATGATATTTTAATTAATGGATTTTGTATTAAATGTCCTGTAATCTCTTCAGATCTGATTGAATGCTGAAGCATTTGAAAACTTCCCATCTCTCTAGCTACTTCTCTGTGTTTTTAAGAAACATAATACCTGAGATCTGGTTCATTAGAGAAATCTTTAGACAAAGTGCTCATTCAGTCATTTGCCAGAACAATCACTGTCAAACATTCCTTAAAATATCATAGAAAGATTTGTTTTAGAAAATTTAAAAAAAAAAGCATAAAGACTAAACCAATCTGCTTTGTGTTTCGATATTTGGTCTATGTTATAAGCCCAATATAGACCTGAAAACAATATCTAAATTGATATGTATTGATTCAGTTTCTTTTATGGATATAATGATAAAAAAGAAGAAAAGAGCAAGGTATTTACTTTTGCAAGTACAGATGAAGAAATGATACTTTATGTAGGCATGTGGAGTGATGCAAAGAAAGAAAACAAAACTGAGTTTACATTAAAAAGGCAGTACAAAATAAGCAGCAAGTGGTTATTTTATTGTGTAATCAATAAAACTCTTGTTAAATTAAAAGCATGGAACGGGTTCTTGAAATTAAGTACTGGATAATAAAGTAGTATATTGCAAGTAAGAAACTAATCAAAGAGCTGTATTATCTCTGTAATAAGCAACTTAATTAAAGCAGTGTTTTTTCTAGTATAGAATGTTGAAGACTAATAATAAGATGTAGATTTTTTTAGTTATTTTAGGTTTTTTTTCCCTCTCATCTTTACAAATGCAACTGTCAAATGACCGATTTCTTTTATAGTAAAATATCATTGGAAAACAGAAATATTCAGTGTTATGACCTGCTTATTTTCATATTAGCCTACTGGAAGAATAATCATTAAATGTAGATTGAATTAAGATTTCATTAAATTATATTTTCATCGTGTCTCCTATTCAAAATCAAAAATGGTTACATTGAGAGTACCAGGGACAACTGCAGACAATAAAGGCAGTAAAGCCAAGGATTTAAAAAGCCAAGGATGTCTCACCTCAGAAGCAGTTCTGGCATGCTGAAATGGTTAAATAGTTCCTTGTGAGTGCCCAAAAATGGTTAGTTAGGTGCTTTGTTTTGCATTGCCACCTTTGATCTGAATGCAAGTGAAAGAGATGCATTGACTTTAAATGTTAAATGTCACATTTCTAATTATATTTTTAATGTAATTTCCTAATCTTAGAAAATGATACTTGGAATGCAGATTTTGTTTAAGGGCACAGAGACAAGGAATGCATGGTGCGACATTTTCATTGTTCATGTGAAAATTTAGAATCTCATATTTGCTTGTATAATTCTGCTGAAAATAAAGTTGGCTACTTAGATGTCTGTAAGCAGCCTCTGTTATGGCAGGGTTACCAACATGTATCCTTAATTTCCCATTTCCTAATCTCTCTACCCCCATGCTCTTTTTATCTATTTTTTAAAGACATTTATAGTACTGGATAAAGGGAAGACAATCCACAGGTTCAGTGCCACACCTGCCTTGTACCTTTTATCTCCTTTCAATATTACTAGAAGACTAGCTATTAAAATTTTGGTTCATTTATATCCTTTTCAAGTGGTTTGTTAAAAATTGTTACTGATTAATATTACTAATGTTAATGCTGGCAGTTTTGGTTTAGCGTTTAAATGTGTTCCTACCTTTAATTCTATCCTCCCCAAATCAATCTGAGCTAAGATTAGTCACTTAAACTGCTGATTAAATTCAGAAGAAGAGGAGTCACTAGTGGAGTTTCCCAAGGTGCAGTATTGAGCCCAGCTGTGTTTAAAATCTTTATTGATACTATGGATGAAGGGAGCAAATGTACCCTTGGTAAGTTTGCGGATTACACCAAATTGGGTGAGAGTGTTGATCTGCTGGGAGGTAGGAAGGCCCTGCAGGGGGATCAGGACAGGCTGGATCAATGGGCCAGACCAATGGCATGAGGTTCGACATGACCAAGTGCCAGGTCTGACACAGTGCCCACAACAACCCTATGCAGTGCTAAAGGCCAGGGACAAAGTGACTGGAAAGTGGCCCAGTTTAAAAAAACCTGGGCGGGGGGGGGGGGTTGATTGACAGCCAGCTGAACACAAGCCAGTGTGTACTTAGGTGGCCAAGATGGCCAGTGACATCCTGGCCTGTATCAGGAATGGTGTGGCCAGCAGGACCAGAGCAGTGATCATCTCCCTGTACTCGGCACTGGTGAGGTCACTTATTGAGTGCTGTGTCCAGTTCTAGGCCCCTCAGTTCAGACAGGACATTGAGGAGCTGGAGGAGGTCCAGAGGAGGGTAGTGAAGCTGGTGAAGGGTCTAGAAAGTGAGTTGTATGAGGATCAGCTGTTGAGCCTGGAGAAGAGGAGGCTCAGGGGGGACCTTATTGCTCTCTACAACTCCCTGGAAGGATGGTGTAGCCAGGTGAGGGGGGGGTCAGGCTCTTCTCCCATGTAACCACTGACAGAGCAAGAGGAAATGGCCTCAACCTGTACCAGGGAAGGTTCAGATTGGACATTAGGAGGAATTTCTTTACAAAAAAAGTTGTCAAGCTTTGGAATGAACTGCCCAGGGAAGTGGTGGAGTCAACATCCCTGGAGGTGTTCAGGAAATGACTGGATGAATCAGGTAGTGCCATGGTCTAGTTGACAAGTGAAGAGTCAAAGGCTGCTGGACTTGGTGATCTCAGAGGTATTTGCCAACCTGAATGATTCTGTGATAGGTGGAGAGCTGTCAGTCTTGTGAAGTATCTTTGCATTATTTATGACATTGCTAGTGATAGTAAACTCATTTGTATCATATATGTTGTCAGTGTTCTATGGCCTGGTCAAGTCCTCATATTTTGCGTTATGCAAATTCAGCTTTTAAAAAGAGTATGTTCCTTAACTACAGTCAACATTGTTCAACAAGGTCATTATACTCACTATTTTGGCAAATTGTGTATTTATGACATGGAGGAATCTTCCAGAATGGACAAAGAATGTGGAGTAAGTATACTTAAACTGGCTAATAATTTTTGAAGTCATTTAAAAATTAAGAGCTAGACCATGTAGTTTTACTACCCTTTACTACCCTTTACTTACCCTTGTGTGCAATACCAGTATTCTCCTTTTTTTTACTTGGGAGTTTCATCCTAGCTGCAACCCAAAGCAGCACAGTCCTGCAAGCTCTGGAAAGGAAAGCTGTGACATTGTTAGCCTATTTCTCTGAACAAAATGCTGATAAATACTTTTCCTCAGAATGTTTGTACAAGCAGAGTGTTCATGCATTCTCCCTCTTGAGCTGTTCTTGTATCACTGAAAAAAAAAAGAAAAAAAGAGAAAATGGTCATTCAACCCAAAACTACTAGTTTTCAGTACGGAAGATGCTTTGTAGAGCCCCTCTGAAACACCTTCATTTTGTGCAGCAAAATCTAATTATGGGACACACCCACTCTTTAAAGGAAATACCTCTTCTGATGATTATTATTTGGCATTCTCAAGTCTACCTGGTCAGCCATCAAGTACCTTCCATAAATACTAGGTCTCACTTACCTATGGACTTTACTTTTGATATGGCAACCATGCTGAAATGTGATTTGAACAAAAATATTAATGTTATTCATGATTATTGTTATCAGTGCTGAAATTTTAAAATCTTCCATGCTAGAAACTGCAAAAATATTTTTCAGACAAAATAAAAAAGTATAATCCTATTATCTTACAAAAGAATGGTGCAAAAATAGTTGTAGTTTATGTGAATTTATAACAGCTATTCAGTGCATGTACTAATCACTGATTTTGAGTTATTTGCTTATATAACTCACAGTGCATCACTGAACAATACAACAGTCTTTAACTGTCGCTTGAATGTTTTCTTATAGGTACACTTTCACTGGAATTTATACTTTTGAATTTCTAGTAAAAGTCCTTGCAAGAGGCTTCTGTATAAATGATTTTACTTGCCTTCGTGACCCCTGGAACTGGCTTGATTTTGTTGTCATTTCCTTGGCGTAAGTATATGCTTTTTAATGTAAAAGAACAGAAATTTTTTTTGAACCTGGAATAATTTGTTTGGCTTATGTCAGTTCATTTGGAAAAAATTGTAGCTGAATTGTGTTTCAAGATTTCCACTTGAATATTTTACACAAATGTAGCACATAGCAGAATTATTAGTCTATCCCACAGTACAGGAGAGAAGTTACCGCAGAACAATGAATTTAAAATGGTATTTAAAAAATAAAATCAGGCCTATAGGTTTCATTTTACATTTGCTGTTAATGGAAAATCTTGAGTGAATTTTTTAGGGAAAACTTAATTGCAAGAGGAAAATATGAATGCAAGTCATTAATTTAAACTTATTCCTTCAGAAAAAAATACTCTGGATTTCAGGTCCAGGTAAGCAGTATACACTCTACCTTAATTCTGAATAACTGTGATTTAATCCTACAGGTATGTAACAGAATTTGTAAACCTAGGCAATCTTTCAGCTCTTCGAACTTTCAGAGTATTGAGAGCTTTGAAAACTATTTCTGTAATTCCAGGTAAGGAGTAACTGTGCAAAAGAGTAGGCATTCTACATTACCCCTCTTTAATTTTGTGTGTGCTGTCATTGTGTTTGTGTGTGGAATCCCTCACTACAGATATGTGACAGAGTTTGTGGACATGGGCAATGTCTCAGCGTTGAGAGCATTCAGAGTTCTTCGAGTTTTGAAAACAATATCAGTCATTCCAGGTGAGAGCGAGGTTAAACACTGAGGCTGACTGAAACTGCACAGAAGCTGAACTTTAACAGAAACATCCAGGTTTTTTCCTTAATTTCAAATTCATTCCCTTTTTTAATTCTCTAAAACAGTCGGCCTCAGAGTTTAATACTCAATTGCATGAGAAACTCATTTGCATAGACTGTTTATTCCTCCATTTCATGATGTCAAATTTTCTCTCCCACATTAAAGATCAAAATTAAGTCCTTTTATTTTTCTCTAACTCATGTGAATGTTACATATATGTATTGATGAAAGACATTTGGGATTGAAAATTTTAGTGTTTTGTGAAAGTTGAATCCCTGACAGAAGAATAAGATAATGAGTAGCATGGGGATTGCATGATGTAGTTATTAGCTTACGATGCCTATCTTCACCAAACCCCACCTCCAACAGAAGAGGATGCATTAGAATGCAGACATTAAAATTACTACTAAAATACAATTGTGGGCTCTCTTTGTTTGCTGTTATAGAACCAATATATTGTGTATTGGGATAGAGTACTGGCAAAGGTTTGGAGCAAGAGGCATCAAAAAGAAAATAAAATTAACTATTTTCTTTAGATGTAGTGCACATGTAAAGAGAGCATGAATTAAAAGCTCTTGATTTGAAGAGCAGGTGCTTTGGAACATGTGCCATTCATCCCCTTTCATATTTTCAAATTAATTTTTCAGGAATGATGAAATTTATTGGCAACTTTTCTTTTGGAAAATGTTTTAAGACCATTTTTTTGAAGCTGTGCATGGTATTTAGTAGTGTGTTGGAGAAATTTACATGGCATTTTAGCTTAGTTAAATATTTGATAAAGTAGTAAAAATCTGTCTCTGTTTGCAGGCTTGAAGACTATTGTGGGAGCTCTAATTCAGTCTGTGAAGAAGCTCTCGGATGTGATGATCCTTACTGTCTTTTGCCTGAGTGTATTTGCACTGATAGGACTGCAGCTGTTCATGGGCAACTTGAGGAATAAATGCTTGTTCTGGCCATCAGAAAATTCAACAGCTTTTGAAAAACATGTAGTTCCATACTTTAATGGTACAGAATTTGACTGGGCTGCATACATTAATGAACAAAGTAAGAAATGCTGTTGTAACTTCCTAAAACTTTGTGTATAAACTCACACATGCAAGCACAAGATAACTGTTTCATGCTGCAGACTAAAGATAAGAAACAACTAAATAGAACGGGAAAAATAGGAATTTGTATATATTACATCCCAGACTCCTGCTGACATGATTGTTCTTTCCAACTGCACTTAGAAATGTATTTAAAGGGTTAGGTTAGTTGTAGAGTCGTGGAATCATGCTGGTTGGACAGGATCTGTACAGTCCAGACCAACTACTGCTCAGCTGCAGGTCCAGTTAGTACTGCTTGTTCTAATCAAGTTTTTAGTATCTCTAAGGATTGAGATACCACAGCCTCTTCTGGGCAGCATGTGCCAGCATTTGACCAGTCTCACAGAAACTTTCTTGAGTATCATTTCAGAATTTCCCATGATCAAACTTTTGCTAGTCACCTCTTATCTTTCCAGTATACACCCCTGAGATGAGTCAGGCTCCATCTTCATTACAGTCTTACATTTATACTTGTAGGTAAAGTGAAGATCTTCACACATCCTTCCCTGCCCCTCTGCTCTCTCCCTAGCCTTCTCAAGGCCAAAGAAAACCACTTCTTTTAGGCTCTCCTTGTATCTTTAGGATATAAAAAAGACAGAGAAGCACTAGATAAATATGAGAGACTTTCCAGATTTTCTTCAATTTTCAACATTGGGCATTAACATGTCACATCCTATTTTTTTTCTTTAGGTCATTTCTATCGCTTGGAAGGAGCAAAGGACTTTCTGCTTTGTGGTAATAGCTCAGATGCAGGGTAAGGTACACTGAAAATTACATATTATCTGTCCAAACAACATGTTAAAAATATAAATCTAAACTTAAAAAAGCTAATAGAGTAATCTAACATCACAGTCAATAATAATATGGTCACAGTTCCTAGTAACTAGACACTCGAATGAGTAAAAATGTTAAATGACAAATTTACTTCGCTGTAAATTTGTTTTAAAAACTCTAATGTAATTAGCAAATTCCACTTAGCGGGTAGACCTTGTGTTTTCAAGGACTTAAGAATATTCTTTATCATGGACTTTCTGCCGTTTTTCAACTCTAAAATAGAGATTGAGCAGTGAGACTTATGACCAGATTTAGGGAAGACATCTTCAGGCTTTTTCTGTCTGGCAGCTGCATGCATGGCAGTTTCTTGTTCTCTTTCTGTTCCAATTTTTTGTAACAAAATCACATAATTCTGTATGCTGATGGATTATCAGTCCATTCCTTGATTTTAGTTATGGCTTTGAAACACACATACTTGCATTTAATTTATATATGTAACAGTGAGATAATTTTGTGTGCATTTGTAAATACACATCAAATAGACACACACATACATGAGAAGAAATCTCCGTAGTGTTTTTCTATAGATGTTTTGGAGACAAAAGCCTTTTCTGTCCTTCAAGAATGAAATCATAATTGAAACCATGTGCTTACACTAGATAGCAAGATTGGATCGCCTATTCTCAAAACCGATACGAACAATTCCAGTAGATAAAAGTATCCCTTATGCGGGTTATTTGCTCTTGACGAATTGGTAGAATTTGTTCATTAGACTCACAGATGCGAGGAAGCCAAGAAATCTGTAATGCTAACCTTACTGACAGAGAAAGTTCAGCATAAAGTATGTGTGCTGGTTGCCTTTTTTCTGCCTGGAAGTATACATCTATTGAAATGTCTGTGTTAAGTACATACATTATTTTCATTGAAGAGGTAATGTCAAACTGTTGATAATAAATTTTATTTTGTTTGTAATTGTGAAAGGTAAGAAGAAGCCAGAAGAAAATATTGTCATTACTTGTTTACTCTTTCTGGATTTTTCTTTAAAGAACACTCTTTTAATTTCCTCACTAATTTTTTAATTGTTTTAAGCCATAAATAGCAGCACCCTGCACAGGTGAAAATTCATAAGAACCTCAAGGAACAATATTTTTTTTTTAAAAGTGCTGTGTAAAATTTATATATGGATTGTTTTGCCTCAATTTTTTTTTCCTCCTAGTAAATGTCCAGAAGAGTTTATCTGTGTGAAAGCTGGTTTAAACCCCAACTATGGATATACTAGCTTTGATACATTCAGTTGGGCTTTCTTGTCACTGTTTCGACTGATGACCCAAGACTATTGGGAAAATCTTTATCAGTTGGTGAGTAAATTACAAAAATCGTGGTTTGTTTTTACTGGCCCCAAATCAGTCATGGAGAGGCCATTCTTGTTTATATTACATACCACTGCTAGTGTTAGCATTTAAAATTTATGAAAGGAAACAAATTTAGGTGCAAAACTAAGCAGACATGGACACTTAGTACAGAATCTCACACGATTTCTGAAGAGGCACATGAGGGGTTGTTTTGATCCTTAATTTAATTTTTAGTGTATGTTTCATGTGCCTCATGATATTTTCAAAAAAGTCAACATTGAGTTTAAATTGTAAAAGTACTTCAACAGCCAAACCTGAACCTTAATTTCAGTACTTTTAATCCTATTTTTTGTAATTAAGAATGCATGACTTGATATAAATTAACTTTCTTACCATAGCTTGCCATTATATAGTATGTGAGAATGTGTTTATTACAATTAATACTATCTTCTGATTATCTAATCAATTGTGCCATTTTTAATTCTTTTTGTTATTTCAAAGGGAAAGCATGCTAATACATGGTAAGCATTCTAAGCCTCCATGCTGTGATATGTGATTTACATTAATAACTCTAATCCCACATACTTTTCAAGATTATTAGGCATTGAAAGAGGTTTTTCTCAAAGCAGCATGATCTTTAAACATGTTTTAGACATACAAGAATGCTCCCTCTGTATTTGTTACTTTGTAATTCAGAAAACGTGTGTGATTTAACTACAGAAGGAAAAGCAACTCAGTATTAGTTTTGCAGTTTTCAAAGTCATTAATGTTTTTGAACTGCAGAACTGATCCATTTCTTCACCAGATGGATGATTTCTCTTCTCCTCTTATAGACACTACGAGCTGTTGGCAAATCATACATGATATTTTTTGTTGTGGTGATTTTTCTGGGTTCCTTCTATTTGATTAACTTGATTTTGGCTGTGGTTGCCATGGCCTATGAAGAACAAAATCAAGCAACAATTGTTGAAGCAGAGCAGAGAGAGGCAGACATTAGGCTGAAGCTTGAACAGCTGAGGAAGCAGCAAGAGGAAGCTCAGGTATTTTGTAACAAGAGTTTGGGCCTTGGTGCATTCCTTTGCATGCTATTTGTTAAAACCAATAATTAAATTCACATATTAAAAAAATCCGTTCTTTAACATACCTTAAGTATATTATACCATACATATACCATACATAAGTACTTTAGATTGATTTTTCTATGGCTTTTTTAAAATATATAATATCTAAAGTGTTAATGAATTTCTGAACTGAGAACAAGGAGTAGTCTCCAAATCAGAATAACAGTTTTAAATAAATATCTCTTATCTTGGAGTAGTATCTAGTAACCTGTCATGATGATTTTACAAATTTTCAGCTTAGAAATAATTTCAATACGTTTCAAGCCTTGATTAGAGTGTAAAATATTTTTATCCATAAGTTTCTGACTAATTTTTGCTATTTGTGCTGCTACCAGTGAATCAAAGACTGGAAACCTTACCCTGAAGCTTATTCCTAAGAGCTGCTTGGGGAAGATACTTAATATAAAAGTTAGGATTAGTTTACTAAATTAATACAGACTGAAGTATGGCTCTGTTTAGTTCTTTGCCATTTTATTCACTCTAATTAATAAATTTATTTTCAGATATTTTCTGATGAGCTTTGTGGCTGTAGACAATGTGGGCTGACTCCATGTTATGGATGCAAAGTAGAACTCCAAATTCCATTCATACTACAGAATTTCATTTGTAGTTTTGCACAAATCCAACTACACTGTTTACTAGAAGTAATTTAATATAAGTCTTAGGATCAATGGCTATATGCTTCTTTAAAAATTGTGTGATTTATGAACCATCTTGTTAAATAATTGCTGTGACAGGCAATAGCAGCAGCGATGACTGAGTACAGCTGTGAAAGTGGGATTGCTGGAGCCTCAGATAGTTCTTCAGAAGCATCCAAGCTTAGCTCAAAGAGTGCCAAAGAAAGGAGAAATAGAAGGAAGAAAAGAAGGCAGAGAGAGCTCTCTGGAGAAGAGGATGACATGAAGGATGAAAAGCTCCCAAAATCTGAATCAGATGGCAGTATCAAAAGGAAAGGTTTCCGTTTTTCATTTGATGGGAACAGACTAACATATGGGAAGCCATTTACATCACCCCACCAGGTACTGTGAGTAATGCAGTTGTCATTTTTGGAATTTGTGAGATAACTGTCATATCCGACAAACTTCCCTGCAACTTTGCAAAATAAGGCAACAAAGGAAAAATAATGTAGCACTGTCTTAAATACCAACTTACTGTTGGTATTATTTTCTAGAATGTACCTAAAAAAAGTGTTTTGTTCTCTCTCATTTTATTGTTTAGGACCTTAACATGCACAGCAGCATTGCATTTTCCTAGTTAATTTGAAATAGAAATATCTTCTTAATTCATAAAAGGGAAGTTCAAGTATAATGTACAAATGTACAAGATTAAAGGTATTGAAATCTTTTAACACAGAGCATGATCTGTGTGGATCATTGAAGTTTATAGAAGTCTTGATTTTTCTCTTTAAAGCAGAGATTGAATGGCCTTATACATGTTACTTTTTTTCTCTCCAGTTATTGTTTTAGGCATACTGTAAATTTATCCATTCAGGTGACTTTCATCTGTAATGCACCTTTGAGATCAGCCTGAGGCAGTGCATTAAAGATAACACTGACAAATTCCTGGGGCATATAAAATATTGTTTTTCTAATACATAGATGTGCATTTTGTGTACTTAAAATCTTCAGACGGTCATATTTTTTATGTTTCCTTTGCAGTCTTTGCTGAGTGTTCATGGCTCCCTGTTTTCTCCCAGGCCTAGTAGCAGAACAAGTCTTTTCAGTTTTAGAGACTATGGAAAAGAGAGAGGATCTGAAAATGACTTTGCTGATGATGAGCACAGCACCTTTGAGGATAATTCAAGCAGACGAGGTTCTCTCTTTGTGCCACGCAGACACAGTGAACGGCGCAGTAGTAACATTAGTCAGGCCAGTAGATCATCAAGAAGGCTGACAGTCTTTCCAGTGAATGGGAAGATGCACAGCACGGTGGATTGCAATGGAGTGGTTTCCTTAGTTGATGGACCGCCAGGTCTGTTGTCGCCTACTGGACAACTTCTGCCAGAGGTGATAATAGATAAACCGACAACTGATGGCAATGTAAGAAAGTATTAAATTACTTCAGGTTTCATGGCCTTTCTTTATTGCATAGACAATGTTACAATGAGATTAATTGCTTTGAAAATGGACAAGAAGTTGTGAATGCTTTTGCAGATCTTACTGTAATGAAATTGGGTTGAAGTGATTCAGTCCAAAGGGAGGGGCTGAGGCATGAATATGAAAAAGAACAAAGTAATAAGTTTTTATACACCTGCAAAGCAAGGATATGCATGCACCTCCTTAGTGAATCAGATTAGTAATGTTCCACTGCTAAATCTGTTTTAGAACCCAAAATAGCATGTTAAACTCTAAACTTCCTGTAAATTATTAAATTGTTTCTTTTTTTTTTTTAATTTCTTTATTGTTTTAGCCTCCTTTTTAATGTATTTCCTTATTCTCTGTTGGTAAACTGCGGGTTCTGCTTTTCTCCCTTCTTCATACATTTGGTATTGTGCAAATATGGCATAGTCTTCAGGATTATGTTGACATTTTAAAAGTTTAGAAAGCAATTTTTTCTCCTGAGAAAAGGTCTTAGAGACTATCTGAGCTGCTCACTGCCTAGGATCTGGGGATAATTAAAAAAACCCAAAACCCCCAAACCAACAAAACGTTAATTCTGCTTGGTTTTCCCTTTTCCCTCAGTCGGCTGTAGGAATGGAGCAGAGACACCTGCATGTTTTTTTCCTAAAAACATATTTTACTGAAACAGAAATTTCTATATGGAGCTGAACCTGAAAGTACATCAACTAGCTTCCTTGCAGTTATCAGCCAGATGCCTTACAATTATAATCTTCTTGCAGTTTATTATACTTTTATTTTCATGCATTTATTTTATGTACAGAAAAAAAATTCTACTTATCCTAATGCATTCAAAACTTCTTCATAACAGAGGTGTACTCAATATTATAGTTATAAGACAGCTTTCATTTTTTTGAATAATGTAAAACAAGTATTCATTTTTGGGATCAATTAAATCAGACCTATGTTGTTTTTTCAGTTGAAATTTGTAAAATAAATCAGAATTGATAGCGATTCAGTTTAGAAAATATAATTTAAATAAGTTTTGAATGAGTATAGAGATCAAAATTGATCTTTAAAACTTACTTTTATGAAATAGTTGTTGTTGTAGAAAGCTTCCTAGCGTTAATCACTTGTTAGAAATATCTTGTGAATGAACTAGTTTAGGATGGAAATATTGGTAGAGAATGCATGGAACTGGGAACTGGGAATTTTTTTTATACCAGTTCTGCAGGTCTTGCTTTATTTTCTTGGCTGTGGCCCCCTCCAAAATTTCTTGGTGTCTAAAGTGGAGTTAATGTTATTTGAGTATAACGCAGTAGAAATATGGGAACTAAATATCCAAATTTTTTAAAAATGTTTTATAAGTATTAGTAGTATTTGGAAGTATAGCATGAAAATAGTAATTTAAAAAACATCACAGTATTTCTAAAGTTGAATTTAACTTATACATCTCTTTTTTTTTTGCTTTCTAATAGAGCACTACCACAGAAAGAGAAATAAAAACAAGACGTACAAGTTCGTATCAAATACCAGTGGAGTTGCTGGAGGATCCTGATTTAAGGGAAAGGGCCATGAGTCTAGCTGATGTTATCACAAATAGAATGGAAGGTGTGTTATAGCTGTAGATACATGAACTTTCTTGACATAGTCTTAGACTTGCTTGAAGGTATTATATTACAGTGCAAATACAGAAGAGAAAAAAATATGTGGCCTTTGCAAATACATAAACTGAATAACAGGGAAAAAAATGCATGTACATAATGAAAAAAAAGAAAGGAAGGAATCTGATAAGCAGGCTAAAATAAAAAAGCACATTCTAATTAAAATAGGTATTTATGCTAGTTATTAATGCTTAGCAATGCAATTATTGGAAGAAATGTCTTGTGATACATTTTCCACTATGTTGTAAAAATATTAGAGAAAATTAAAGGCCAGGCCTTAGTTAATAAGGAGAAGAAAATTTGTACTAGGATTCCTTGGAACAGTGGAATGATTACTAGTGAAAATCATGAAAAAAGCATGAATAATTTTCAAAACCCTATTCAGGCTAAAATTAATGGGTTTTTTTCCTGAAAATAACTACTTAGACATTTAAGAGGACTTTGAAGTGGAAAGTTTTATTGAAAAAAAGATCCCTAATCATAAGCATAGTTTTTATGGCTTTTTTTGTTTTGTTTTAACAAGACCATATGATATTAAAAATAGAAATTTTTTTCAATTATTTGCTCAGAACACTTGAGGTTTTTCTTTTAGTCTTCTAAAATCTTTTGAGTCAGAAACAATAAATTAAGTTCCTGGAAATCTCAGGATGTTCCTCCAAATGTCCTTAGTGGTTCAAAGTATAAAGATTAAAACCTGAAAAAGCAGATAAAAAAATGATCTTCACTTTCTCCAAAACTTGCTTACTATAAATTTCTCTTTTTCTTCAGAACTTGAAGGATCCAGACAAAAATGTCCACCTTGCTGGGATAAGTTTGCCAGGACTTTCTTAATTTGGAATTGTTGTGAGCCCTGGTTAAAAGTAAAGAGTGTAGTTGAATTTATTGTGATGGATCCATTTGTTGACCTGGCTGTCACTGTTTGCATAGTTTTAAACACACTATTTATGGCCATGGAACATTATCCAATGACTGAACATTTTGAGACTGTACTTAAAATAGGAAATCTGGTAAGTCCTTCAGTCTATAAAATTTGATACTGTTGGAACTGGGTTTCTCTTTGGAATAGAATTGCTTTTGTTGTATTTATTGTCATCCCATAAAATAAATATTAAAGGTTTAATTGTGCTAAAAATAGTCTAATAGTACCATTTGGAATTTTTTGTATATAAGAGATTTAAGATATGTTCTATCTTAAAATTTGATTTCTGCATTAAAACGTCTTCAAATAGAGTTTCCAAAAACTGGAGTTTGAGTGACATGAAACTGAAAGAAATCTGACATGCTTTTGTTTAGTATTACAAAAAAAAAAATAGGAGCTAAATGAGATCCTTTTTACTGTAGGTACATTGATAACACAATAGTTGAATGCTATTTCAATTTATTATTTCCCCCTGCTATTTCTGTGTGTTGATGTTGTATTTTGGTGAAGACCGTTTACTTGATTGGTCCATAGCAATGTGGAAGGCAAAGAATGTGTGACTTATTCTAAGAGTATCTGTTGATACAGTAGGGTTTTGTTCCCTGGTGCACACAGTCTGTGGGTTGGGTTTGGTGAGGTAGCTTTGTTTGGTTTAGAACAGCAATAATACAGATACGTTATACTTCTTAACCTGTGCTTATTCTAAGTGGTTATTCTGGTGATTATGAAGTAGAAAAATAATAAAACAATTCTGTTATTAGAATATATTAAATTCTAATACATCTTGGTAACTGTATTATACAGTAAACTATATATATATAATGTATAATATCTTTATATATATATTTTATATATATAAAAATATATATACTGTATAATACTCAGACTCAAGTACAGAGTTAATGTATCAACATTTGAATTGTATGCTGATATTTTTAGCCAATACAGATATAGTTCAGTGTTTTCACCTTAACTTGGAATTAGTTCATTATCAGTGGAATCAGTGGAAGGTAAACATCTCATGTTGCTGTTTAAAATATATTCAGGATGTATTTGGGCAAAAGAGAGGGAAGACACATAGGTGAGGATCAATAGCCATTGCAGAGGGCTGGCTTGTGCTCGTGTCTGTGTTTTACCTAGAAAACTACCTTTTTTCCTTTCCTATGTAATGGAATAGTTTTAATTTTTGTGAGCATAAGTGTTCCTTCATGCCAAGAATTTGTGTGTTCCCACAGTGAACCCATATGCCACTATGACACTGGTGTAATTTCAGCAGTTGCTTTCTTACTTTTTGGACTCTGTAGCACTACCTTTAAAGACTGTAAAATGCTCCTAAAGTTTTTGAACTTTTTTTCATTTTTCTAGTAAAAGATAGTAATTTATGCAGTTTTATAGATACTGGTGATCATACATCTTCAGTAAATGCAATGCACTGATTTCAGAGGTGTTCCTTGCCTTCTGCTTCAGGAGGTATCAGAAGCATTTGGAGTCAGAAAGGAGTTTTACTTCAAACAAGAGCCTTGGCACAACTGACTTTTTTTGTCAGTTAGAGAGAGGAGATAAGCTTATCTGTGAGTTCTTATATAGACTTCATTAATGGTACGTCACTGCAATATATGACCAATTCATGTTTTTCCACGCACCTTTGTTAAAGCAGCTTCCATACTGTCAAGAGTAAGTGTATTACCTTGCTGGGTAAAGTTCCTTTAATTAGATGGATGGCAGATACAAGGACCAAACTGGAGGGCTGTTAGGAATAGTTTATTCTTCAGTAGACACTAAATGTAGCTCAGCTCTAACTTAAGTTACATATTTATGCTATGGCTCATTTTGATGTTGCCACTTACCTTCTCTGTGGGGTCCAGCTTGTGATAATTTTTCTTCCTGACATCCTGCTGTAAGAGGGATGTTACTTCTTACTTAAGCTGTTCCTTATCTGCGGTTCAACTTTTTCATATTCTTCTATAAAGTAACAATAAAAATTCTTTCTTCAGGTTTTTACTGGAATTTTTGCAGCAGAAATGGTTCTCAAGATAATTGCCATGCATCCTTTTTATTATTTCCAAGTTGGCTGGAATATTTTTGATAGTTTTATAGTTACCCTTAGTTTGGTGGAACTTTTTTTGTCAAACGTGGATGGATTATCCGTTCTCCGATCATTCAGATTGGTAAATTATATATCTGCATTAATTAATAAATGATATTTGTGTTTTAATTCTATTCATATAAATAAGACACCTTTTAGCATTAGGTGTATTTTTTAGTAAGCCACATGGGATATCTCTGCAAGCATGTTTTACAAATTATTTATTTAAAATTATTTACAATTATTTACTTTATTGTTCAGCAGCAAATATTCTTTCAAGGGAAAAAGCTGTAGTTTTATTATAATTGTTTAAACATGGATGGGGAAAACTCAGTAGAATGTACAATTTATTTAGTGTATATTGTGAAATAGAAAACATTTGTAGTCTTGACTTCCATACCTGGAAATAGCAAAAAAGGCTAGACGTGTTCTTTTAAAATACAGGAATTATAAAATTTATGGGTTTAAGAGACTTTCAGAAGATTGATTTTTCTTTTCTGCTTAGCAAAAAAAAAGCTTTATTTTATTAGAAAAATATTTTTATTTTAATTTGTTTCTACATGTAATGTCTAAGGTATATGATGTGTTCAGAATCCACTGTCTGAACAAATGCAACCAGTGTGCTGTTTCTTTCATGTGGAAAAAACAGATATGCTAAGAAAAGAGCAAAGTCTAAAATTTATTACATTTTAAAAGTGTAGATTTCATGAGACGCTATGAAAGTTATAGTTGTTGGAGTCATGTTGGAGTCACTAGTTTATAATATGCTGTAATTTCTATAGCATTTTTGTAACTACTGCAAATAATGCCTGTGTATTTTTGTTTTCTAGTTACGAGTTTTTAAGCTGGCAAAATCTTGGCCAACTCTAAACATGCTGATTAAGATTATTGGCAACTCAGTGGGAGCTCTGGGCAATCTGACCCTGGTGCTGGCCATCATTGTGTTCATCTTTGCTGTGGTTGGGATGCAGCTGTTTGGGAAAAGCTACATGGAATGTGTCTGCAAAATCTCCAGTGACTGTGAACTTCCTCGCTGGCACATGCATGACTTTTTCCACTCTTTCCTGATTGTATTCCGAGTGCTGTGTGGAGAATGGATAGAAACGATGTGGGACTGCATGAAGGTTGCAGGGCAAGCCATGTGCCTTACAGTCTTTATGATGGTCATGGTGATTGGAAACCTAGTGGTATGTAGCCAAAATAATTTTACAATTAATTTAGAATATGAAAGGTAAGGGAACCAGCAATTAATTATAAAAGTATTATTAAATGCGATCTTTAAATAGGATTTTTATTATTTTGAATTTGTTATGAGTATGGATTCTGAAACAGAGTTTTCTGGTTGTTAGATTACTGATCCTATATAGAATCCCCAGCTTGGAGGATGACCCCCCTCAGGGTTCCAGAGTGCAATTCAGAGGATGTGGATGAGCATGCAGCACTGGGTGTTCAGGGTATTGTGGACTACTCCTGGTTACCAAGAAAGGGAGAGAAGAGCAAAGGCACCCCCAGTGTTTGACTTCCAGGATTGGAGTTTTCTGTTTGCAGAAGAGGAGATAGCAGGGCCTTTTCTCCCTAACTGATTTAGTCATCACTTCCAATCACATGTAGGCAGGTTATTGTGCCTTTTTTTAAACTTTTTTTTACACTTTTTTTGACCTCTCCTGTCTAAAAGACTGCTGTAACATTCTTAAGACTCTGAAATGTATGCCATATTGAGATCTGCTTGCTGCACAGCCAGCATTTTACACAAGTGGAGTAAGGAAACTTGAATTAGAAGGAAGGTGTTATCCAGAAAAAAAAGCAGATTCAATTACTTCAGGTTTTCTTCTGCTTCTTCACTTTTTTGCTTCCTATTTCATAAGTGCTTTCTACAGAGACTTCTAAAGTAGTCTATATTATATCAGCTTTTTTCTTTTTCAGAGGAAAGCATCAGATTAGCACGAGTTTGTATGAGTATATTTTATTTTTATATATTTGTATTTATATAAATATAAATATATCTATTTTATATATTTTTATTATAATGATATGTAAATATTATATATATTTATCTATATACATATATGTCTCTCTTTAAATAGGTTTTTTATTTTTTTAACTTGCTGGTATTAAGACATTAATTGCTCTGCCTATTGCTCTGCTTTTCTCATTCCCTCTGTTATTCTACATCTCTGTTTTAAACTGTCAGTAGCAGAAGAGATTTAAAATTAGCCATCCTGGAAGTGTTCTTTAGGAATAAAATTTCTAACAACAGGAAATTATCTTTGACAGGTAATTACCTTTAAACCAAGCCAGCATTGCTTCTAGTTGCACAGCCACTTGCTTCAGGATTTTCTATAAATCTGTTGTCTTATAATGAAGAAAACTGTGAAGTTGTTTGATTAAACAAAACATCCTCCTCAAATAGTTTTCTAAACCGGAAGATAGAACTTTGTGGAACGAAGTATCCACAATGAATATTTCCACAGTATTTACTGTATTCTGATTTTATTCTGTAACTCTGGGAAAACATGAGGAGATGTCCCTGCTCTATGTTCAGGTTTTTTTATCCATTTGTCTTTCTGTGTTCCCATCACTTTTTTAAATCTTATCTTCCAAGCTGATAGAAGAGCTGTTTTGAAGATTTTAAGAGCTGGTACTCTGCTGCTTTGGCATTTGAGTTCTTGGTAAACTCTGGGCTTTTATAACTGATAGATGTTCTATGTTTTGTCTTGCTGTGGGAAAAGGATGACTTGGGGCTTAAAAGACAGGGTGCATTCCTCATTTTTTAAGTGGCATACAAAAAAAGGTTTGTGTGAGTTTTGACCAGCTCATAGAAAATGTGTTTTCTGCACAGATTAGTTATGTCTTCTTTTGCAGAGTGCTTTAGTTTGCCAGAAAAGTAAACATGTTGAATCTGTTCAGATAGTACCAAAGAATCATTAATTTCTGATATTCTACAAACATAAGCAATGCAAAGCCACAAAATCCCTTGTGTTGAGGTATAGGGAAGGTGTTGTGCTTAATTTGCATTTACATTTTATTTACTATGTAATTTCAAAGTTATCTACTGTGAATGAATACACAAAGCCTGTGTTCATAACGGGTTCATAAGAAGTGTGTGAATGAAAAATGAAAAAAGTCAGCTCTGTTGTCTTTGCTTTTTTTTTTTTTTTTAATTAGGTATTGAATCTCTTTCTGGCCTTGCTGCTGAGTTCATTTAGTTCAGACAACCTTGCTGCTACAGAGGATGATAATGAAATTAACAACTTGCAGATTGCTGTTGTGAGAATTCAGAAGGGAATAGATTATCTGAAGAAAAAAGCGGGTGAATGTCTCCAAAAGTCTTGTTTTGGAAAACAAGCTGCTGTAAGTCAAAGAACAGCAACAGATCAGTTGAATGATGAGAGAGACCATTGCGTTTCCAACTATACCATCACTGAACTAAGGATAGATACAAACTATTGCAAAAATGAGAATGGAATGGCCACTGTAATAGGTGGCAGTGATTATGCATCATTCATAAACAACCCAAGCCTTACTGTTACAGTACCAATAGCTGTTGGAGAATCTGATTTTGAGCATCTGAATACAGAAGAGTTTAGCAGTGACTCAGATTTGGAGGAAAGCAAGGAGGTAAAATTTAAATATTTTATATTTTGGATGAACAAATTATACCAACTGTATTGTTTCATTGAGTAATTCTTCCTGCTTAGAAATGCAAAGCAATTGTAACTCAAGATTCTTGGACTGTACTGAGAGTGAATAATCTGAAGTGGGAAAGTGGAGATCAAGAGAGTAGGAAATCCTGGCAGAACTGTATAAATTTATGTGAACCCATTTACAAATACTTTTGAAAAACAAACTTTACCAAATTGTTAGTTTAATAGAGAAACTAGTATATATATACAGAATAAGCAGTATCAAAAGACTGGGGTTTTTTATAATTGTAATATTTCTGTGAAGTAAGAATGTAAGTAAATTTTGAAAGATATTAGAGAAGATGTTAATAAAGAGTATTAATACTCTTTGAGGAAAATCAGCATATTTTACTGGATAAGCTTAACAGAGGTGCTGACTCAGGCTAATGTGAGCAGTTACAACAGTTTTCAGGTTCTGAAGTCAAAATGATGGGGAAAGCCAAGGCAGCAATGTTTGTATTATAAGGTGAATGCATCAACTAAAAACTCAAGAGAAAAATAGAATTACTGAATGAAAAAATATTAATTTCTTGCTTGTTTGTGGGAATTTTGAAACAGTCACTTCAAAGACAACTGCCTGATTTTAAACTGGGTCAGCTCTAGGAAAATAGCCATTTGTCAGCACCTGCAGACTGAGGGGAAAAGCAAAATAATGGATTTCAGCAGGATTTTGAAAGACTAAAAAATCAAATTGCAATCTGTGGCTCGAGTATACTGTGTCTGGTATTACCACCTTTGGCACCTGAAGACACGAGGACATAAATAGAATATCGCCGCTTGTGCAGACAGCTGTACTCCAGTCTGGATTGGTTTGGGGTTTTGGTTTGTTTTTTTCTCATGTGGTTGGTTTTTTGGGCATGAAGTTGATGAGTCTGAGAGATTTTTGATTGGTTGTGGGCTTTTTAGATTTTCAGTTGTTTTGTTTTGAACTGGCAATTAATTTGCCAGTGTTACTTCCAAATTTTAGAAAATAAGTTTGTAAAGACAAAATGTAGTGAAGTTACGTATAGAAAGGTGTAATAAGGTACTCTTTAGATGTATCTTTTATTGCAGAGTACATTGTTCAATAGAATTACACTTATTTTTCTTTTTTCAGTAGCTTGTTTCCTGACACTTGATTTGTTCCATCTACTTTTTGGAAATTCTGTTACTCCAGATATTGCATTGACCGCTCAGTTAAGAAGACCTTAGTTTACTAAGAGACTTCTTTAAAGCAAAGCAAACAGTATTCTTAACCTGTTTAAAATATTAACTGCAATATGTAATGAAGCTATAATGTTTGCTAAATAGCTCCTACAACTCTTACATATTATTAACATGACTAAAGGATATTGGATTTCTTAGTGTTTTAATAAAGCTTGGTTTTGTGGAAGGAATATTTGATGAATCCAGGTAATCTGACTTTAAATCAAACACTTGCCTGGAAATTAACCTTCAATTGAAGACACCTGGTTCTTCACTATTTTATATTTTAGAATTGTGTTACAAAATCTATGTCTTCTCACCTCTGATATTCAAGATGATACATAAGCACTAGCTGTTTATAAGATACTAATAACCAGTATCAATTTTGACCTGCTCAGATTTGGCAAAGTGGCTGAGAATTGGCTTCTAGTTCATAGTCAGTAGGGAAATTGTCTTTTATTTTGTAGATTAGTTCAGCTCTTTCTTTCAGACTTCCACTTCAAATGGGAGCAGTTTATATTGGAGTTGTTACATAGCTACTTTATTTGATAAGTCTTTGAAAAGTCATTGGTAAGAAGTGAGATTGGATTTATACCAGAAGACAAATTGAGGAAATTTTAGGTTTGTTGCTAAGCATGGGGTTTTGTTTTTCATTGCTATATGTCTGCTAAAATCCATAATGCGCCTTAAACTGTTTGAAACTTTTTTTTTAAAGTAATCCAGTTAAATATTTAACGATACTGGGAAAAATTACTTATGTGGACGTCTCCATGTTTGACATGGTATGATTTACTTTTTGCTTTGCCTGCAGCTTCTTTCTGAAAGAAAGAACCTAGATGTATCCTATTTAGCATCCAGTGAAGACTGGGAATACTCTTGAAAATAAAATGGAAGGAGAAATATATTTCTGTTATTTTAAAGGTCTAATTAATACAATTTAAAGAATACTTAAAGCTGTAATATACATAGTGTGGGTGTATTTGTATGTTTTTTTTTGTTTGGGCCTTTTTTTTGTTTGGTTTGGTTTTTTTGGAGGAGGATTTGAGGGTGGAGGGATTTTTGGTGGTGATTTGGTTTTTTGTTTGTGGGGTGTTATCTGTGTTCAGGCCCAAGTCCAGTATACAATCTATGAACTTCAGATATTCTGCTAATCTTAGCTCTTCCACTATATATTTGGATATGCTTAAGTCTCTAATCCACAGCGAAAAATGTTATGTTTTGTGAATGTATGACATAATCTAGAAAACTCATTTTTCAAGTACGTAGGAATCCACACTTCTGTTTCCAGAACTCAAACAACTGGAAAGGGTACCATGTTTTAACCTTCATTGCGTGCCATTCTTCTCACAGGAGTAAAATCAAGCTGGATCAGTCAAGAATGCAGATCTGGTGCATTTAACCAGGCAGAGCAACGTGTCAGCATGTTTGCACAGGTTACCTAAAAAAATCATACATATATGGTCACTTCTGAGATTGATTGGCCTGCATGCTACTCAGCTACAATATAATTTTCCCCATATGTTGCAATGTAGTGGGAACATGCCCAGCCGCTCTGTAAGCTGAGTCCCATGACTCACATCACAGCATGATTGAGGGCAGCACCACCATGTTCTTCTCTCCTTGTTACATCTTTGATATTTTCTGTACTATTTCTGTGGCATAACCTGCATGCTTTGTAAGTTTTTATTATTGTTAACTGAATTACTGAGCATCAACACTTTTCAAGGTTAAAAGAGGTTAACAACCTATGATTTTATGAAAGTGGAAAGGTCTTCCTCACTTGATGTTTTCTGTTCATCTGTTGTACCATGTTTTCAGCTGTCATGTAAATATGAACATTTTTGGATCACATTCATTTGACCAATGGCTCTGTAATATTATATATATACAGTTACTTGTATGCTAAAATGTTTATATCTTTGATATAAATTTTTTTTGTGTTAGTTCACAATGTTTTTATAATTCATATTTCAGTTTTCTCATATAAAAGAAGCTAAAATACAGAATGAAATATATTCCCCTAGGACCAATCAAACGTATTTTCTTCTTCATATGCATAGTTCCTTTGACTATGGATGTAGTGATTTAGTTATATTCTAGTCATGAAGTTTGTATATGTCTGTAAATTTGGAATATAGGGAATCATTTATATAAATTCTGTTCTTCATCATAAATCATTGTTTCTTTGTGAACTGAATCCAGTTGCTTTATTTTTATAAAGACAGACATAAAACATAATTTTAATCAAAAATTCTATGTAAGTGTGTAAACAGATCTGGATGGTTAAAAGCTAAATAAGTAAGGATGTTCAAACAAGAAAGAAATGTAAAATAGGAAAACTCAGGATACGGATAAAAGTAGAGCTGTTAAAAAGATAAAATAGGAGCTACTATACTGCCAAAACTCTAAATTCAGGACCTCCTGAACCACAAAACAAACTTTAATTGTACCAAGCTATGCATTTCTCTTTCATGATGATTTCTTCTGAATAGCTGGGCAGTTGTCTTCTTTGCCATTTAGGGATCATTGAGATAGTAGTTTTCCAAATACAAATTTTGTTTGTGTGGTTTTGGTGTGGAATCTTGCATTACCTTTTGTGTATTCTTTTGCACTGTATTATATATTGGAAATATGTAGGTCTCACTTTTGTGTCTGAAGGGCCGGTAAGCTACTCAGAAGGAATGGAAAAATATCATTCTAAGGATTTTTTTAAAGCCATTTTAGAAAAGGCAATTAAGTAGGGAAGAGTAGAATGGGGTAATATCCCATCCTAGAGGTCCCAGGTAGGAGGGAATGAGTCTTATTTGATGGATATTGCTTATATGACACTGCTTCTGCCTTGGTGGTCTTAAATGAAAAAGAAAGAGTGAGAGAGATCCTTAGTGAATGAAAGACAAGAATATGTAGCTCATTCATCCTGTGGGTTTGTTTGGTTTTGTTTTTTACTTACATAAGGCAATGTTTCCATTTCTTTTCTTCTCTTAAGAGCTGTATTACTGGTATGATAGTTCTTTGCTTCAGAGGCTGGGAAACCTACAGATTTTCCTTTACTATTTCAGTGACATATGAGTTGAATGCCCAGTAGGTAGCATCATGTGAACAATCTGTGGCTACCTATTATTAGCTCTTACTACAGAGTTTTCTTTGAAGTTATTATCTGAAACTTCTCATTTACTATATTAATGGCAATGCTCAGTAAAGATTGACTCTGCTTCAAGCAATTGTAAGTGGCTTCACTGGGAAAATTTGTAGCAGCAGTATTATTCATGGAAGTATTTGGGCCGTGATACCTTAAATCATTCCTGAAAAAAAAAGATCGTAATCATCAAATTTTGACCTGATAAAAATACAAGAGATTTTTATATTGAAATAACTAATGTATTCAAAATCTGAATAGCCTATCACTGCCAACAGTGAAAAAGAAAAGACATATTATATTGAGGGAATTTTCTTTAAGAAGAGTTATTTAGCTGCAGATTTGCAAATATCAAAACTGTTAATTAACTAGTGGGAACATTGGTTGAACCATTCAATCCAGTGCATAACATACATATAATGTGGCCTTATTACCTCTGTTTTGAGAACTCTGAGCATCACCTGAGGGCCCTGGGAAGTGAAGGATGAACATTTCTGTTTTTCCTAAAAATTATCTTCCTGGAACGTTTCCCCAGATCAGTTAGATATCTGCAAACATAAATTGCAAAGAAACTAGTTTTTTAATTTTTTAATCATAGCAGGAAAATCTCCTGTGCATATTGATTTTTATAATCTCTTTGTTTTTGTGGTTAGATACCTGCATCTTAATGAAAAATATGAGACTCTCACATAAAAAGAGAACCAATGTTTAATTAAATCGGTAACTCTTCAAGCAGTAGAATTTTACCCTACACCATCCATAGAAGAAAGACAGAACCAGGCTAAACCAGGCTACTTGTTTTGTATCAAAACAGTTCATGGAATCTCTAGTTTTATTTCTAGAGTAAAGAAAATTGGTTTTTATAATTGAAAATAAATTTTAAAAAGCTACAATCTCTGATTATTCTACTACAAATTATATGAGATATATAACTTTGTGTTCTAAACACGTTGATTCTTTTCAGTTCCTTTTGTGTTTGTGGTTGTTCATCTTTTATACTTTCACTTGAATTCATGTCATCTGCTCAAACAGTGTACTAAGCTTACAGTTCAAATTACCCAGAGTACTTCACACTGGTTTTAATTTTATTTGTAATATGATGCAAAATGTCTTTATTCTTAAAAAGTATATTTTTTAAACTAATAATTTGACTTAATTAAATATTTATTTTACTCACCATCACTGCAACATTTTGCAATATATATGCTCTGTCATGGAATGATGAAAGCAGCATACTAATAGAATTGTGGAGGGCATACAGTGCTATCCTTGGGTTCAGTAGAATTAATGATAGGAAAAATGGTTTGCTGTGAATATTGCTATTTTGAAATTAATGTTACTAAAAGAGAAAAGACATGTTTACAGTAAACATTAATAATATGGGTGTTCTTTTCCAGATAACCAGTTTGTAAAGTAACAGCAAAGTAGGCAGTATAAAAAAAAATGGTAGTTAAAGTTAATACAGAACACTGTTACTTGTTGTTATCGTATTGTCTGTCTTCTTTCACAAACATTAAAAAAAAAATTAATACCAAAAATAATTTTGTCCTTTCACATTTCACAGCTGAGGTGTAAATACAACTTGATTCAATACTGACTTGTCTGCATTTATATCTTAAATCTCTTAATCATGCAAATCTAACTAAATTACTGAAAGTGATGTTGATTTGACAAAACCAAGGTTGTTTTATAAAGTGTGCTTACATCATTCCCTACAGACATTTACTTGCGTGACTCCATTACTGATGTTATATACTTCTTGATAATAACGTTGGAAAATGTCAGAGAATGCTGTGACCAAAACTACTCTGATTTAGTTTGGTACTCATACTTAAATTAAGTGTACAGGACACCACATCTTCCCTTAAAATCTTCAGATTTCTGCAATACACAGGCAGATTACAAAATAATAAATTAAGGCTTATTCTTGTTTTAGTTGGGGGTTTTTATGTGTGTGTTTGGTTTTAAGTTTGGGGGTCTTTTTAATAATGTGACTTACATAGTATTAATTATTAAAAAGAAAAAATAGCCACAACAATTATTTCTTGGTGTTGACTGTACAGGTATGTGTACCAGAGTAATGGGTAGTTTCAGAATGCACAATGTACTGCATATGTGCATTAGCAAAAAAGAATGCAAATTAATGCCAGTTGAAATGTATAAGAAAGTAATAGTAGAAAGCAAAATAAATAGAATATGTATCAGCAAATAAACTTAGTTAACTTTGATGAATAACATATTTAGACTAGAAATTCTGAAATTTCATGAATGATTCCATGATATGCCCTGCAATTTCTGGATGGAAAGTGTATGATTTATGCACATTTCAACAGCATTGACTGCTACATGTGGGTGGTTTTTTTTGTATTTCTGGTGACAAATATTGTTCTTCTTATTACTGGCACAAGGTGTTGCATGCTTATTTAATTACACTTCTAAAAACATAAATATTAATAAAGTGAAAATATTATCGAATTTTATTTTCAGAAGCTAGATTTTTCCAGCTCATCAGAAGGAAGTACAGTTAATTTAGCTGTCTTTGGAGAAGAAAAAACTGAAACTGAATCAGAAAATGCATCAGAACTACAGGCATGCTTTACAGAAGGTATGTAAATAAAATTTGGGGCTAGCAATTATGTTTTACTTGTTTGCAAAAAATATTGGCAGTTCAAGGAAGCTATTTGCTACAGCAGTCCTTGATCCTAGTTTGTCAGGTCTTGCGGTATGATTTTGCCTGTTGTAGATAGTTGTACTGAAGTCTATGAACTACTATTTGTGTGATGCAAAGTTCAATATGTGTGTATGTGATCGTTTATAATATTTTCAAATAATCACTAGGGACAATTCTATAAACTAATTCTCAGCAGTCAGTAATTGGGCTGATTTAAATTACTTTGTCAGTCATGAAATCTGCAACATCATGCCCTACAGCAGGCTCACTCCGCTGAGAAGTTTGAAATGGAATCATGTGATGGAATCATGGTCACTTCCTAGTGCTAAAAAGCAATCCAGTGGGTGATTCAGATCTTGGAAAGTTTGACTCAACAATAAACTTATTTTGTTCACATTACACCATTAATGCAGGGAGAGGGTGTATAAATATACTGTGGGTTAAAACAGGTGAATGAGATCCTATGTATCTATTTATGTAAAAAAGTCTTAACAGCATACTTGCATGTCCTTAAATGTTTTGATTTATTTTAGTTCTGTATAGCTATATCTTTCATGAAACTACTGAAATATAGCATGTGGGAAAGAATTTCCCTTTTTTTTGTGATATTAAATATTTTAATTTCCTTTTAAATCATGAGTAAAATAATTCAAACCAAATTATTTTCCAGGATTAACTCTCCTATCCTGTCCATGTTTTTTGTTTACTGTTTTGAAGACACCTTTGATTTAGGCTCGGATACTTCTCCTTTGAAGTATTATTTCACTGATCTTTAAAAAAACAAAATTGTTTTGCAGTGTGGGGCTGTATTGAGTATATCAAGTTCTTAATTAAAAAATTTCAACAAAAAACATACATTTCTCAAATAATTTGACATCATATTACAATTCTTCCTTATCCTTGTGTTATGTGATATCTATTAGTTTTTGGGCAAAAAATAATTTTTTCTTAATGTAAGCATTTTGAGTAGTTGAAGGTAAGGTAGTTCATGTTCTTCACAGTGGTAGCTCTTTCAACTGAGCTTATGAAATACAGCAGAATTTATTTGCAACATATGAACTTAATGACACTCACAGGAAAACCAGAATGCTTTTGGGACCCATTGAAGTCATGTCAACTTAGTTATGATTCTGTGTGATTAATAATTTTTAAAGAATTAAGGAGGCTTCTCTTGGCTAGGCGGATACTGAGGTTCATTGAAAACCATGCCTAGAGGCCCCATGATAAGGTAGGGAGCTCTCCAAAGTGAGGCAAAATTTTGTGGACAGTTGCCACAAATTTGTATCACATTGGAAAAGCTCTCATATCTCCTGTTAAAAATTTGTTTATGTAAAGAGGTATCCTTAGTCAGCCCTTGGAGCAGCAGTTGCTCCTTAGCATAATCAATAAAAATAGTACTTATGTCTGATTTAGTTGAACTTTATCTAAAAGGCAAAAGTTCTTTTAAAAGAAGCTTCTGTATTCTTAAAAAGTTCACGTGAAAGTTTCTATGTATGCTCTGTGTTTCTACTCTCTGACAATTTGCATATGTTCTTTAATTATAAATTAAATTAATTATCAGTTAGATGACTGTCCTTTACTATAAGCTTGATGTAGCTTACAGAGTAGAGAAAAAATTGTGTAGACTCAAGTTTTCCTACATTGAAAGTATGAAATTGAAAAGGTGAGTAGCATAAGTAGCATGAAGTAGCTTGATCTTCATGAAACAGGAGCTAGCTAAAAATGATTTGATTTTTCAGGATAATGAAAATTCTACCATATAACAGTTTCTTATTTTTTGTGCTATAAGGCTGTATACAAAAGTTTAAATGCTGTAAAGGCAGTAGGGAGAGCAGAAAAGGAAGAATCTGGTGGAACCTTCGAAAAACCTGTTACAAGATAGTAGAGCACAACTGGTTTGAATCATTTATTGTCTTCATGATTCTTCTCAGCAGTGGTGCTCTGGTAAGTAAAACTTCCACCCACAGAAGTTGTACCTATAAAAAGATTTTATCTAAGTTAGTCTTATAACTCGTATGTGTTTATTAAGAAAAAAAAAACAAAGCTTGTATTTGTACAAAACTTGAAACTAAATTCTCAGAATATTTTTGTTATTATATTTAGTTTACATTACATTAAGATTTTGCAGGTGAATTTTTGATGAATGCAAGGTGATGTGTGTGTTTATGAAAAGGATTATGCTGAAAATCTTGTTTAAGAAATTATAAAAATCATGAAAAAGGAAATGTATACATGAAACAATTACTCTACTTCAAATGAAAATTGCCCCCAAAAGTAGATACTGAATTCATCATGTGCTTAGTTAATTTTTTGCTACAGTTTTAGTTTCAGTAGTTCTGGACTGTTACATGGGAATTGTTGAATTTCTTTATACAATTCATAGTGACATTTAGTACTTCACACAGCTTGGGTAAATTTTTGGTTGCTGATTGACATAGGATTTGCTAAATTATCACTGCTCCAGCACCTAAAGCACCATGTACTTTCCTTCCTTCTTCTCTGACCTTGGTGTTTGCAGGGTAGTTTCTCTCACTTTTTTCCTTTAGTCCTTACACTGCCATGCAGTGTTTTGCTCTTTCTTAAATATGTTTTCCCATTTCACTATTGTGCTCAGCTGTTTCCTCTGTTGGACCCATGGTGGAGCTGCCACAAAGCAGCCCCCTGGTCTCTTCTCACAGTGGCCACACTTACAGCCTTCTACTATTAAAACCTTGCCATCAGCAACTAAGTCTGAAATTCACTAAAGATCATCAACATAATATTTGGTCTCTTACGTTAATTGAAGTTAATGTAATAATGACACTGCCTTCTGACTGAACCTGGCTGGGCTTTTCAGGGTGAAAAATTGTAATTCTGTGTTGACTATTACTGAAATTTCTAAAATTCTTTTTGGCAACTTCAGATGTTATACTGTAATTCCATTTTCAGACAATGACAAAATCTAAAATGCAGAAAGAATGCAATGATAATTTCTGCGATTTTAGTTTTTCAAGGTAAAACATCTAAATTTGAAAGTAATTTTACTTTGCTGTTTTCATTTAGTTCTGTCTTAATTTGTAATTTACAAAGACTTTTCGATATTTGACTGATATGTAACCCATTCTTCACAGGCTTTTGAAGATATACATATTGAACAGCACAAGAATATAAAAATCATGCTGGAGTATGCTGATAAAATCTTTACTTATGTCTTTATTCTGGAAATGGTGCTAAAATGGGTGGCCTATGGTTTTCAGACTTACTTCACTAATGCTTGGTGCTGGCTGGACTTCCTGATTGTTGATGTAGGTACTATGCTTTCTAAGTAGTCTGATTCTGTTGTTTAGGCAGGTAGTTTCATGTAACTTCAATCTGATAAACATACGTGCAGTGGTTTATAACCAATATATAAATTTGGTTTAAAGGAACAGAAACTTACTGTTGAATACTGGTGAATAAGGTCCTACTGCAATTATCCAGTGGGTAACTAAATCTGCCTTTGTGCTATCATTGACACCATGTGTTTTGTGTTTTACTGTGCGGGGTCCCAGCTAGTGAGGGAGCATTGTCTACTGATTCGACTTCTGTCTGCTGGATATGGCGACAGACCACAAGGAGGAAGCAGGCACAAGAAAGAAAAGGGAAATTTAAGTGAGCACATGGGGTAGGGTGCTTGATCCTGGGCTTAATGAGGCACTGGCAAAGAACTGCAGGGGAGAATTGGTTTTTTAACAGTAACATTAAAAACTAGTGTTGAAATTGCACTGCGAAGAAACTAAGTTAGTGACATTGCATGATAAGCTTGTTTAAAGGAGTTCTTTCTTTTTGCGAAAATATTGGAATAGAAATTCAACAAATGGACAAAAGAAAACTCTATTAATTGGATGGTATCTGGAAACTAGGACAGAAATTTTGTCCCCTACCAGTAGAACTGAAACTTACCTAATGCCCTTTTTAAAGTAGATTTTTTGGAGGGAAAGGCACAAATGGGGTTTGTTATTTGTCTTGCTCATTTAACTGTGCTTCTCTTTTTAGGGAATCCCCATTCTGAGCAAATGGACTCAGTAACTTGAAATAACATGTTATATGTTTTTCCTGGGAAATGCTGTTTCCTGCTTTTTACTTACATGGCCTCTCCATTTTTTCTGTTGTGAACTCCCAATTTATACTTACACCAAGTATAAATTCAAGTATATTCCCAGAACAAATATACTGATCTGTAAAAACTTAGCAAATATAAGGGTCCTCCCCTAAGATTAAATTTTCCAAAGCAAGATACCCTCAGCACACAGAAGGAAAAAAAGTTAAGACTGTCTTTGAGTAACACTGAATGTATAATTTGCTTATATTTGCTTTCTTTATGGATGCTATGGCATTCTGATTTTCTTTATTGTAAATTAAAAGTTAAGTGAAAAACTATAGCAATTTTATAATTCATTTTATAATTAATTTATAATATATTGTTATCTAATTAATAGTCAGCAGAAATCATCTAGACAGATTCTGTCACCTTTGTGTACAATTGTTGATGCCATGTTTTAGACTGTTTTTCTGTTATGAAACCCAGTCAGTATGTTTCCAGGTACTCGTGACACTGAAATTCCAGATACGTTGTGATACTTAAATTTGCATTTTTTTCCATTAGAATTGTAATTAGTAAAAAAGAAAATTAAATGGAGATAAATAAATCCATTACTATGTAAGTAGTATTCGGATTTAGTGTCACTGCACAAGCCTGTATTGGGAAAGGTTGATCTTGAATTGAGTTTTAAGATCAATTCTTCTTATTAGGCATACCATATATCCATATGGATAGGTATGGGCTCTTCATATTTTTTCGGTGATTTTAGTACTTTCATCTGAATCTTTTGCTTAGAGTGTCTGCATTTTGTGGCCCTATAGTAGCAGATTATATAACAATTTAATGTTGGAAGGCACCTTCAGAGGTTTTCAATTAGCTCTAACCTCAAGGTTAGATTAGACTGCTCAGGCTGGATACTCTGTTTTGAATGGAGAATGCCTTACTTAGCAATCCGTTTCCAGTGTTTGACCTCCTGTATTGTAAACCCACCCCTCCCTACCCCTAAAGTCGTGGTGGTCTCCATAGCTTTTTCTGATACTATTGCCAGACTTGTTATTGTTTTCAGCTGTTAAAAAGGAATTTTATGTCTTTCTCTCCCTTCTACTGTTTTACCTACTGGTTAAGCACACAGGTGCTGCCCTCACCTGCTTAAATAGATCTTTGTTTTATCTTCCTTTCCTATGCCTTTATCCAGCTAAACATAGAACAAATTTGCCATATCAGTACCAGTCAAGTTAAATTATCACAGTGAGGCAAACTGTTCTGTACCTATCAGACTAAATTCTCCAGCTGTTCTCTGCTTGGGAAAGAAGTTACAGTATACAAACAGAAATTCTTACCCGTTGTAATGTTTAAAGTGATTTCAGAAATGGCTAATTAGCCCTGAAACAAATAAAAATACTCATTTTGCTCATCTTTCCATGTGCATGTCCCATGATATAAATGGTACCATGGCAAAGCACAAAGATGAGATTGTATAGTATTTGGCAGCTTGGTTGAGCCACCCTTAGAGGAAAGAAACCTGCAGAAGGCTTCCTTGTGTGTAAATACAACGGGAGACACCTATCTGGAGTGGAAGACTCAGTGAGGACACAAGTCTTTGACTTTCACCAGAAAACAGCAGGAAAATCAGCTTTTGACCTGTTAATCCTGCTGTACTGAAGGTTTCAAAAATTCTTGTGGATTAAACTCTTTGTTCCACACAAGTAATGTTAAAAGAGGAAATCTCAAGGCAGATTAATCGTCCAAAACACAAACAATTAAAAATATCCAAAGTAAGATGCTTCCAGCTTATGATAACAATATGCTTTTCTGCAATTACCCTATTTGTTTGTTACAAGAAGAAAAAGTTGAAATGAAGCTGAGGTTGGGATTCTGTCTCACGTGCATTATTACAGCATTTTTTAATATTTCCCCTTCTTTTTGTAATATGAATTTCTCATTTTCTAGTATTATTTTTAGCATTTCTGTATGTAAAAGTCAGTTTGTAGCTGGTATCACAAGTTTTCCAAGCCACGATCAAACACATAGAAGAGGAAACTTTTTTTTAAATTAAAAATGTACATTCACACATATCCACAGATATAATTATAGATTGAAGTATGTTTTAGTTTAAACTGTTCTGAAATTTACATGCAGTGTTAGACTAATTTTTTTCCTTTTTGTTTTCTTTTTCTTCTTTCTCTTTTTTAGTTTATTCTTGCTAAAAGATTATGGACTTTATGAAATTTTTTCCCAATATCCAGACAAAAAATTTTCCCCCTTGAGGCATTTCTATTTTGAAACTAGATAAGAAAGAAAAATTCTTTTGTTTTGTTTGGTTTCCTCTAGGTCTCGTTGGTTAGCTTAGTAGCTAATGCCCTTGGTTTCTCAGAACTTGGTGCAATTAAATCTCTCCGAACATTAAGAGCTTTGAGACCTCTAAGAGCTTTGTCACGCTTTGAAGGCATGAGGGTAAGGAAAAAAAAAGAAATAATGTGTAAAACAAATCCATAATAATATGCCAAATTATGAAATCATGGAGGAACACTAATTGCATGTCTGTTTGGAAGGCCATCAGTAGCATGTCTGATTATATTACATGCATTACTCCTTCTCTATTTGCATTCAGTGTAATGTAATGCTTTACATTAAATGATTTTCTAGATTTAAAAAAAAAAATCCTTATGTTGTTTTTAAATTTTTTTTCTGTGTTTATTGACTAGGTGGTTGTGAATGCTCTTACTGGAGCAATCCCATCCATTATGAACGTACTTCTGGTTTGTCTTACATTCTGGCTAATTTTCAGCATCATGGGAGTAAATTTGTTTGCTGGCAAGTTCTATCACTGTGTTAACACCACAAATGATAAGATGTTCACACCACAGGAAGTCAGTGGTAAAAGTGCATGTGAAAATATGAGCAGGACTGTTGGAGGTGTTCGGTGGAAAAATGTGAAAGTAAACTTTGATAATGTTGCAATTGGTTATCTTTCTCTGCTTCAAGTGGTAAGTAAATCAATTTTCCAGCTTTAATTTTAGTAGCAGTATCATTTAATTCCATAATTTTTAATTTTATTTTAAAATAAATAAATGGGTATAGACTTGACTTTATAATTTTGTTCTATGAAGCTAAATAATGTTGCTTATGGTAAAAATGTGATACATTCTCTAGCCATTTTGGAAGAGGAGGAATATCTAATATTTACCTGATGGACATAAAGTTCCTTGGCACCCAACTGCTAATACATTTTCTGGTTCTTCAGAAATACAGTATGTGGTTAAAATACCTGGTTAAAAACTGTGGCTAGGTTTCATTTTCTTTTATTTGCTCTCTCTGTCAAGGCATATTGACTAACATTTTCACTGTGGTTGTCATAGATATGTTCTAGGGCTCATCTGATCTTCAAACAAGGGAGTGAATTATTGACTTAGATAAATGTTTTAATTCACTTCTTCCTCTCTCTTCTTTGCCTGTTTTATTATTAGCAGCCCCACTCCCATCACTGTCTGTTATTTCCAAGTGAGCTTTTGAGGAAGTTTTTAGCTTGTTTTTAAGCTCTAGATTAACAGTTGCAGAAATTACTAGTGCTAGATTTCTGGGCACAGGCCTTTTTTAGAGGCAGCATCTGTAAATTGCCAATAAGACAAACATATATTCATCATCAAGTTCATTTCACAATCTGCTTCTGGGAAATTATTTGTACTCATAAGCAGTTGGTAATTATTCTGTCTTAAAAATTTATGACTGATAGTTTTGAGTAGTTAGTATTGTGCTAGCAGGCTACCATCTGATTGCTTCAGGGGGTAACAGTAGCTATTGCTAAACAGCACTAGGCAATTGCACAAATTATCAGCTTGGAGAGTAGCAGTGCTTTTAGCATTTGTAGCGTATCTTGCACGAACAGTTCGCCTAGGTAATGATTGCAGTAAACATATCATTCACACCTTTCTTGCCCTCAATATCATAGCTCATCGGAGTAGGTTTGATAAAGGCCTGGTAGGGGGATAAGGAATTGGTTGGATGGCTGTGTTGAAAGACTTATAGTCAGCAGCTTAGTGTCCAGTAGGAAACCAGTACCAGGTGGTGTCTCTCAAGGGCTTGCATGAGGACCAATACTTTCTAATAGCTCCATCAATGACATCAATAGTGGAATTGAGTGCAACCTCAGCAGTTTGCAGGTGGCACCAAGCTGCACTTGGTGATAGGCTTAGAGGAGATGCCAACCTGAGGGACCTCAGCTGGCCGAAGGTTGAACTCCATGAACCTCATGCAGTTAAACAAGGCCATATGCAAGGTCCTGCACCTGGTACAGGACAATCCCCAGTATCAGACTTGAGAATGAATAGATTGAGGTCAGTCCTGCAGAGGTGGTCTTGGGAATACTGGTGGAAAAAAGTTTGACGCAAGATGGCAATGTGCACTTGCATGTGACTGCACAGGATTTGGTTGTCAAGTCAATCATATCCTGGGCTGGCCAACAAGAAGAGTAGCCAACAGATAGAGGTAATTCTCCCCATACGCTCCATTCTCCTGAGACCTCAGCAGAACAAGGAGATATGGACCTCTTGGAGGTCCAGAGGACAGCCAAGCAAAAGATCAGAGAACTGGAAAACCTTTCCTTTGAAGAAAGGCTGAGATAATTGGGGTTCTTCAGCCTGGAGAAGACAAGGCTCCAAGGAGACCTTACTGCATCCCTTCAAATATTTAAAAGAGGCTTATAAGAAAGACTAAGGGAAAGTTTTTCCCAGGGCCTGTGGTGACAGGATAAATGGCAGTGTTTTTTACCTGAAAGAAGGTAGATTTATACTGGATATAAGGAAGATTTATTTATTTTTTTTAGTGATAATGCAGTGAGACAGGTTGCCCAAAGAAGCGGTGGATGGCCCATTACTGGAAGTGTTTTATATAGTGACAGACATCCCTGCCCATGGCAATGGGCATGAACAAGATAATTTCTAAAGATCCCTTTCAGGCCAAACCATTCCATGATTTAATTACTCTCTTAGGATTTCTTGGGACTACTTACCTTTTGGAGTTTCTTCTCGGACTATTTCCGTATTCTATCTGAACAACGCCAACCTATGGTGGCTGATTTTTTTTTTTTTCCTGGAGAAGTCCTCCATTTTTTGGTAGTCAAAAAGTTAGAAGTGAGAGCCTTGTAATAGATTTCAGTCTCTGGTATGCTGATACTGAGTGCAGCTCATCTCCCAGAGAGTTTTTATGAATTTTCATGAAGATTAGAATTTTTTCAGTGTTTTAAGAATTTGGGGGAAGTATTCCACAGTGAAGAACTTCATGTGAATGCTTCACTTGTAACTCACCAGACTTTTAATATTCCTCTTTTATTTTTATGAGTACAAATACATTGCAGAAGACGCTGTTTTATTTAGAATGTTCTCAGAACTGGAGCTTTGATAGAAAATATTAATGAATTTTGTTTTTAGGCAACATTTAAAGGATGGATGGACATTATGTACGCTGCAGTTGATTCTACAGAAGTGAGTGCACTATAAAATCTACTGAGTAAAAATAAAATTTACTGAGGGCAAACAAATGTAAGATTGATGTAATGCTTCTTCAATGGCAGTTGAAATGATCTAAAATGTAAAAAATTAAAATGTAAAACCGTGATGAATTTTCTATGTAAATCTATGCTCACAAAATGCTTATACTTTTAACTGGTAAAAAAAAAAAAATATAGCCATAGATCTACTTAAATGATTACCGATTTAATATTTCTTCTGGAAAAATCCTACCTAATGAGGTCTGGTTTCCTTTTAATTTATGTAACTGAGGTTGTACAGATCAGGAAATAAGTTTTTTCTGTGTCTTCAAAAATAACCCAAATAGACAAGAGGCATCACTGCAATAGCTAATCCAGATCTGCAGACTCTGATGATCTCAAAAAATATATTTGCTAAATTTTGCCTGTTTTTATTTTAATGTTGATACTTGTTTTCATCTCTCCTCAATCCAGCTCCTGATTTACATATAATTTATAGGAACTAAATTGCTTTTGAGATTTGCACATTTCTGTTAAATTTAGTAGGACCTACATGAAATGTCAAATGTCATTAAAGACAACAGACATAGAGGGGAGGAATGGCAGGTCTGTTTGTGCAATTACAGATACCTCTATTAAATAGATTTTCAAGTTCAAATATAAGGCAAGTGTACGGTGTGCTCCAAAAGAGTTGAATTTACCCCCTTGTCAGGGAGTTGCTGTCCATCTGGACTCAACTTCTGTTCCTGTTTGGGGTTCTTTGATTTGTCTTAACTGTTGTGATGCATTGCTGTTTTTCTATGTTACACAGATAGAGAAACAGCCCAAGTATGAAGACAACCTGTACATGTATCTTTACTTTGTTGCCTTTATC
Organism: Entomyzon cyanotis; assembly: GCA_024500445.1. NCBI lineage: Eukaryota > Metazoa > Chordata > Aves > Passeriformes > Meliphagidae > Entomyzon > Entomyzon cyanotis. The sequence goes on along the minus strand of JAKEPQ010001027.1, from coordinate 7,836,997 downwards.
GTCTTTGGGTCGTTTTTCACCCTAAACTTATTCATTGGTGTCATCATAGATAACTTCAACCAACAAAAAAAGAAGATAAGTACCACATGTTTCATTTTCACGATACTACATTGTTATTGAGCATTCAGCAAATGTATGAAAGGATAAATAAGAGTATGTGAAATTTCTCATAGTAATAGAAAGAAAAAAGAAATCAGCTTTTAAGGTTTTTATTTATTCAAAATAATGAAATAAGTCTTTTCTTTTTAAGGCATTTGAAGTAATTTAAACTTATACTGAGCGTCTGAGTGTTCTCCACATCCCTGTACAGCCCAGTGATAGGTTGTTCATTAGAAAGTTATGCCTTTGGTTTTTTTATCCTAACAGTGCTGTGACCAAGCTATGTGCAAGTGCAGATGACTTAAGTCAAGCAAATAAATGACAGGAAAGAAGAGAACATGCAAAACTATAAATTTCAAAATTGATAAGGAGATAATATATAGCAGTTTTGTGAAGGCCTGCATTGCAGAGACTAATACAGACAAGTTGAATGTTGAAAATGCTACTCTGTAAGATTTGAGAGGGTTTGGAAACTGTCTTGAGTTAATGAATTTGCAAGGAAAAGAAGATGGGTGACATTTGAAAATATGTAGTTTTTCTTTTCAACTTAAGCTGTTTCTTTTATTTAAATGAACACAGGATTGTGGAAAGAACTCTAGGAGTGTTTAAATAGATGAAAATGCAGACTATGATGACAAATTAAAATGTACTTGCTGTTTAAACTATAAATGGCAGCATCTTCATCCTTCAAGATGTTTGTACCTTCCTTGGAGTAAACTTCAGGGGCATCCAGTACTTAGCAGGAAGGTGGTTCCATTTCTCATCCTTGGAGAGCAAGACTAAAGTTATATACATGTTATTGGCATTTTTGCCACTCAATATGTAACAAGGTGACCTTACTCAGTAATGAGGTAATTATAAATTTTATTAAGTTCCCTTGGCAGACATTGTCTACTGGAATCATTATGACTCAGAAGGCAGATAAGGGTTCCTGCTAAAGGGCTTTTTCTGGCAGTGTGGTATATATCCCTTGTACATTTGGAGCTGCTGTAAGTCACCAAGAAAGTAAAATACTGGGCATAGAATTAGGCTGGGGAAAATTCTATCTGCGTGCTATTCTTCAGTTTCATGTAGGAGATTAGCAAGAATTAGTTGTCTGTCTTTTGAATTTATAGGTGCATCTGTGTTCATAGAAATGTGCAGATCACACAGTTCATGGCTACCCAGCAGTATTTTTCTTGTCTTTGTTCTTTCATCAAATCACTGGCATTTGGGCATGTTGGGATATGAATGGGAAAAGACCTAATGTTGCAATTTACTATCTCTGTGTAGTTAAATTGTGCCTTTCTGTGGTTCCTCTATGCATCTAATTCCATTACATTAGTTCCATGAGGGAGGCAATGTTCTACTAGCTGTCAATTTCCTAACCGGCCCTCAAGGTTATCTTGTCTTGAGACCTCTATATCCTCCTTATGGACATCATATTGAGACAAAGATGACTTGTTCACTTATGATAGGCTTTGCATCAGTGAGACAGCAGAAGAAATCCCCAACTCAGTCCCACTTTCTGTATGGCTTTTTTTTATTAATTTCCCACTTGGTAAAATCTTCCAACAGTCACAGCACATTTCTACCTTAATTATCAAATCAACTTACTGTTTTTCTCCAAGACTTATTTTACTTGATTATTTGATTTATGAGGAGAACTTATTAAAGGGGGTCTCTTTTGACTTCTAAATCTTCATGTAAGTATATAGCCATAGCTGAAAGAGTCAAACACATCTTCATCCAGAATTATCATTACTTTGTATGTAAGATTGATGCTACATTTGACAAATTCAGTGAGACAAAGTCACAATCACCCCTGATTCTGAAGTGCATTTCTGAATGCCACTGCTTTGATGTCATGCATACCTGAAATGTAATTACAAACGAATGCATGAACGATGAAAACCAAGTTATTTGTCAATATAAATTGTATTTGTGACATACATGTATTACACATACCAGTCTAGATATCTTTTTATTCAGACAAGAAATCCCAGAGTAAACCCATGCTTCTGATGAGCTCAGTACAATGTAGGGGAATTATCAAGCATCATATACACTGGGGAGGTATTATCATCTGACCTGAGATACCTATACTCAAATGGTATAATGTACATCCTAAAAAGTAATATCAGTAATTTCTTTCTCCATGTATGTTTTACCTGAAGGCATATCGAGTCACATTGAAACTTTGTCCCTTTAAAGCTTTTTTATTTCTGATTTACAGTGTGGAGATTGATTTACAGTGTGGAGTTTATGATGCTAGAGTTATAAGCATCTATGGACTGTATATTTTACTAGTTGGGGAGGGGGGCATGTATGTATTTAATTGAATTAATCAGGTATGTATTATTTTTTAAATAACAGATAGAAGTTCTAGGGATTTTCTTTGTTCTGTAATTTGTTTTATTTTTCCTTCAAGGTTCATCAGATATTTTAACTCTCTTTAATAATTACTATGTTTTGAGGTTGGTAACAATGTATAAGAATGAATAAAGGGTTCAGTAAAACCATGTTCTGCAATGCTGGGAATTAATGGATTTAAAGGCTTGTCTGTAATCAGGTCTGGGTCGTTTTTTTTATTATTTTACCTTGGAGGTCAAGATATTTTCATGACAGAAGAACAGAAGAAGTACTACAATGCAATGAAGAAGCTGGGATCCAAGAAACCACAAAAACCTATACCTCGACCCAGGGTAAGAATGTGTGCTATTCTTGTGTTATCTGTGTTTGGGGAGAAATGACAGCAGTACATTACTTGTAAAAACATTTCTCACTTATCTCTGAAATGGTTTAGGCCTAGTCTATCTTTTCATTCTGAATTGAAATATAAATGTGTCTGTTCTCCAGGAAAAATTTCTCATATTTATTATTCCTGAGGAAGCAGAGAATCAAAGAATGTGAAGAAATACAAGCTTACTGGGTTTTGAGGGAAAAATTTGAATTGGCATAAGTTACTGGATAGTGTTTTTCTTAGGTTTTTCAGCCTTTTGCTTGGTTTTATATTTCAAGAGAGGAAGAAGGAAATGGGAGGGAGGAAACGGATGTTCATTACATGCAATCATCTTTTGTTTTTCTCCCCTCAGAACAAATTGCAAGGCCTGGTTTTTGATATTGTAACAAAGCAAGCATTTGACATCACCATTATGGTTCTCATCTGTCTTAACATGGTCACAATGATGATAGAAACAGATGACCAGACTGAACTGATGCAAAATATTTTGTATTGGATTAACTTGGTCTTTGTTGTCCTTTTCACTGGTGAATGTGTCTTCAAAATATTTTCACTCCGATATTATTACTTCACCATTGGCTGGAATATTTTTGATTTTGTGGTTGTTATTCTTTCAATAATAGGTGAGAAATTCTTATATTCAAAATTAAATATAGTTAGGTATGTATTTAATGCTTTAACTCTGTCAAGTTGTGCAGATTAGAGGAGTTACTTAATTTTAATTTCTCTTGATTATTTAGGAAATGAAATGCATACTTGGGAGTAGTACCTTTCTTAATAATTCTGTATCACTTTTAATACTTCTAAGTTTGGGGTTATTTTCTAAAAATACTATGAGAAAATTTTAAAATTAACTGTAGCAGGTAAAATTTATCTCCAGTTATATTTTCCAGTAATTCCACTACTAGACTTGGGTTTGGTTTTTTTAATACTTTTTGTGGAAAATGTAATCTGTGTTAAAAAGTTACTCTCTTAATTTATTTTTATGTTTCACAGGTATGTTTCTAGCTGAGGTCATTGAAAAGTACTTTGTGTCACCCACTTTATTCAGAGTAGTGCGACTTGCCAGAATCGGTCGAATCCTGCGCCTCATTAAAGGCGCTAAGGGAATTCGCACTCTGCTCTTTGCTTTGATGATGTCTCTTCCTGCCTTGTTCAACATTGGGCTGCTGCTCTTCCTGGTCATGTTCATCTATGCGATATTTGGCATGTCCAACTTTGCCTATGTCAAGAGGGAAGCTGGGATTGATGACATGTTCAACTTTGAAACGTTTGGCAACAGCATGATCTGCCTGTTTCAGATCACCACATCCGCTGGCTGGGATGGTTTGCTCGCCCCAATTCTTAACAGTGGGGAGCCAGACTGTGACCCCCATAAAGATCATCCAGGGAGCTCTGTGAAAGGTGACTGTGGCAACCCTTCTGTGGGAATTTTCTTCTTTGTCAGCTACATTATCATATCCTTTCTGGTAGTGGTGAACATGTACATTGCTGTGATTTTGGAGAACTTCAGTGTTGCTACTGAAGAAAGCGCTGAACCCTTGGGTGAGGATGATTTTGAGATGTTCTATGAGGTTTGGGAAAAATATGATCCTGATGCAACACAATTCATAGAATATAGTAAATTATCAGATTTTGCAGCTTCATTAGATCCACCTCTTCTCATAGCAAAACCAAACAAAGTCCAGCTTATTGCAATGGATCTGCCCATGGTGAGCGGTGACAGAATTCACTGCCTTGACATCCTGTTTGCCTTCACAAAGCGTGTTTTGGGGGAAAGTGGGGAGATGGATGCCCTCAGAATACAGATGGAAGATCGGTTTATGGCATCCAATCCTTCTAAAGCTTCCTATGAACCAATTACGACTACATTGAAACGAAAACAGGAAGAAGTGTCTGCCACCATCATTCAGCGTGCTTACAGATGTCATCTTTTAAGACAGTCAGTCAAGAAGCTTTCATTTATGTATCAGAAAGATGGGGGTGATCTGCTTGTCCAAAAAGATTTGATTGTTGGTAAGCTAACTGAAAACTCACCTCCAGAGAAAATGGATATGTCTGCATCCACTACAGCTCCGCCTTCTTATGATAGTGTAACAAAACCAGAAAAAGAAAAATATGAAGATGACAAATCAGAAAAGGAAAACAAAGGAAAAGACAGAAGAGGAAATAAAAAGTAAAAGGTGGAGAGGTTGTCCATGATGAATGTTTGCAAGCCTGAAAAGAGAACACTATTATCAATAGCACTCTTACTGGAGGATTATGCCAAAATTACAGGTTTTTACATGTTTACCCACTGCTGCAGTCAATGCTTGTCCAAGACAACGGTCCTTCGCTAGTAAACTCTTGGTCTGTAACAGGGAAACAAACTTGCAGAACAATAGTTTTGATTATCAGCTGTTACTAAATGGGAGGAGACAAAACATTTCTACTTGAACTATAGGAACCCTTAATGGGTCCTAATAAGCCTGTATTTCTGTGGAACAAGTGTATCCACTGTGTGCATTTCATCTATCTGTTTCCCATATGTGTCAGTTTTTGTTCTTGGTCTCGATCGTTTTAATCACATACTGCTATATTAATTCTGATGTACTGAGGAAAAAAATCCAAATGCTCTATATTTAGATAAATACTAAATACTAAATAATACTCCTAATGTGCAGAGGAACATAAAAGTCAGGAATAGGTAATTATGGCATCATAATATGGATATAGTTCTCTTCAAGCCACTTCTAAAAGCAAAAAAACAGGATTCCAGATTATCGAACTTCAGGATCTAGATCAAATCAGCAGCAAACTATAAAAAAAAGAGCAGAGTCCAGATAGAGAATTTATCAGTACACCAAACAAGGGAATAATTCTCACAGAAAAGAGGTTGGTAACTTAGTTTTTTAAGTTTAATGTATTTATTTTAATACCTTTTAATAGTTCTGAATTTATTATACTGTCCATTTCAGATACAGTGGTTTAAATAAATGATGCTACACACAGCTCCTGTTCTGAAAATTGGGGAACTATGAAAAAAATTACTTTCCGAGCACAAGATAGCTTGTAATTCCTGAAACATTCAAACAATTATTTTCACAGAAAAGCTACAAATGCCAAATTCTGCCTAAAGGAAAGTATACAAATTTAAAAAAAAAAAAAAAAGTGGTGTCTTTTGACCCTGTAATATCATGAGTAGCTTCCATACTTCATAAAGTCTGTTTCTACACTTCTTTTTTCTCATGAGTGTATCCTACTTAGAAAAATAATCAAAGCTATGAATATAAATTGATAGCAGAGTACTTTTGAGGAGAAATACTACCTTAATGTGTATTTCAGACTTAAATTTCCCTATTTTGGAAGGATGAATCATGCCAGAAACACAAAAATATGTACATCAGAGGAGGTTTTGACACCCCCACAGCACTTTAGCCAGGTTTCCCTTGCAATGTAATCTTCTGTAGAGAGCTTAGATGACCAAGAAGATGTATGTACTTAAAGAAGCTTTGGCCCTGCATTGTGGTTTAGATGACTTTTCTTGGCATTCAGGCTGACACTATACATGTAAGTAAAATACCCTCTGTTATTTAATCAGTTGTTTTACGCAGTGGTGCCTTTTTGAACCAAGAGACAATGACCTAATTACTGTATATGTGTCAAATATGTACCCTAGTAAGTTCCCTTACAACGTTTCAATAGATATTATGATATATTCTGTAATATTCCAAATAATTGGAAGCTCTAACTGATGCATGCTTGCTGCTATTATCCTACAGCTATTAAAGTTTAACATGGGAAGACGTGTGCGTGGTACAAAGGAAAAAACTGTATGTCAAGACCATCATTCTTCATACCAGTATGCAATAGTTTGCGGCTATTGAAGATTTTATTTTGTTTGAGTGTTGTAATCAGCAAATATGCAGTAAGTTACTGGAGTATACAGGACAAATAGATAACTTAAAATATGGGGCTAGAAAAAAAATGTAACATATGTCTGTTCTTTTTATTTTAAAAATAGTTTTATTTTATAAACTTTTTACACTTACTATAAGAAGTTACATGTATCTTCCTGTTGTTATTAACTTTTATTGCTGTCTGTTTTTGACACTTTACTGTTTGGAAACCTAAGATACAATGTTGAATTGGAAATATCTGCTAATTATGTTAAACACCTTTTAAAAGGAATAATTTAAAAAGAAATGGACAGTACAATTATTTTTCTGATCCATAGCTAGGTCTTTTTATGTGAAACAAGGTAGAAGGCCTTTTTTTTTTTTAATGTTATAATCCTGTCAGTTGATTTGCAGAGTAATCTTAGTCATAGGAACATTGCTTTTTCCCCACAGTTAGTCTCACACTGTCTGCTTTGCTTATTGGTACATATAGCAGTAGAAACACTTTAAATATAATTTGTTATTCAAAATCTTCCTTCATGAGGATGAATAGTCAATTTGTGCAATGGGCAGTGAAACACTTTGCATTTCTTACAAACGAGCTAGAATATAGATGGGCTCCTGCTTTTATAGAAATTATTGGCTCATAGTGTATTGATGAACTGCATGCAGGAAGTTGTTTTACCAAAAATAACTACATTGCTAACAACACAAAAGAATAAAGATAACCTTTTTATGTAATTGTTTTAGTCTTTGTGTTTTATTGTATGAAGTTTATAAAGATTAACAAGTAATGGTTGATAAAATTAAGGGGGGGACCACTTCAGTGATGAGGTGATTTAGACATCTAGATCGCATGACTTAGATCAGTATCAACTTGTCACCATCTAGGTGAAATGAATTGCTGATGTTGTCCTGACCAGAGAAGTTTCTCTAGAATTCAGAAAAGAATCCGATTTTGACTGTGTCTGTGTCTTTTTGTCAAATTTTTGAGTTGCCCAGGAAGAGCTCCAGTGATATTCTCTGTTGGTCAAGTACAATGCAGGATGGCTCCACAGCTGCTCCAGTAGATACTACTCATCCTGGGATAGGTGACCGGGGATCTGTCACCCAAATAACCCCGTGGGGTCATTACAGTCACTTTGATCCCTTTCTCTCTCAAGAAGTCCATGTTTACCAAAGGAAGGGAACAGGAGCTGTTAGAGGTTTTAATGGCTGTGTCACAGCTGTTGTCAGGCAACTGATGCCTTTGGGGAGGCTCTCAGGCATGATCCCTGGCAAGAGGTTGCCACATAAAGGCGGCAGGATAAGGGACATGGTGTGTGCATTGGACCTGAGCAAGGGGTAATTAATGCTTTTTTCTTCTTTTTTTTTTTTTTTTTTTGTTCTCATTTCTTTTGTGAAGAGTAGCTGCTGTATGCTTGGGCCAATATAGCTAACAGGAAAAGATGCTCAACTATGCAATGCTCTGAAGGACAAGATGTATGTTTTTAATAACAATACCTGATTTGAATTTAAATACATGGTTTTTTCAATCCTGAATAGCTAGGGTTGTAATATCTTAGTTGATAATTATAATTACATATTAATGTAATAATGTAAATACTATTTTAAAATATTGGTAATACCCTTAAATTGTGTTTAAAGAACATAATTACGTCTGTACTGGACAGGTATGTAGTTAAATTGAAAATTCTATGTGGAATAAGCATAAAATATTTATGTAGTAATTCTTCCACAAATTTGGTACAAGAGCACAGAAGTATATAAGATCATTTGTAAAATCATTTTACCCTATAAAATTTTTTATTATTTTTTAAATTATGACTATTGAAGCAATTGTGCAAGTCCGTAATAATGAAGTCACTCTAGTTTTGGTATCTCAAACGCAACATTTTAGTCCTTTAGAAAAAAAGTAATATATTTCTGGATTCCAAAGTGTATATATTTGAATAAATTTGTATCATTTTATATTTCTTTGAAATTATTCCAGTATACCTTGAAGGTGAAAAGCTTATGGAAGACACAGTTGACTTGCAGAATCCTCCCTAACTTGCAGGTATAAAATAAATCCATGTTTTATTTTTGATATAAGATGGTTGTTTCAGGTAATGGGTCAGTCACATATCATTATACAAAGCATTAAGTGAAATTCCTAGAACAGTAGGACACTGCACTCTCTTACTGTCCCAGCTCACAGAGAAGGAAAAACTAGTAAGAAGAGCTCCCTTAAAATTGCCTCAGAATTGAACTTTCTTTACTCTCTTTTACTAACCCAGCAATGCAGGTGTATTTTATTTTGTGAAGGTGTGATCAACATCCACCTCCCTTCCCCATTCCACAAAAAGCCCCAGCTATACCCCAAACTGTACTGAAACATAAGGGGAGAAAATTCTGGGATTTTTCAAATCCTGGCTTGGCTCAGCCTGTAACAAAACTGTTTCACTTCTAAGGACATGACTGATCCTGCCTCCATCATACAAAACTGTAAAAATGAAAAAGGGAGAGACAGCAAGGGGAATAGGTAGGCTATTACTCATCTGCTTGTTTTCATAAAGAGGCCTTAGTTAGGTTTGGGTGTTGTTTGTATTTTCAAGCAGGAATTTGTGTTGCTGAGGGCCTCAGGGCTCGGGGGCAGTGGGAGCATCTCCCGGCTGCTGGCGCGGGTGTGCAGCAGGGCTGCATCCTGCAGAGGGCACGAGCTGGGTGCTCTGCCGCTTCTGCAGCCACAGGCAGCACCAACAAACAGATCGCAGGCACAGGCACGGGGGACAGCTCAGGCTTGCCAGAGAATGGACAGATTTAATGCTTGTTACAACATGATAATTCATCTCGTTGTGCAAAGATAGGTTTGCTGTTAACACTTTCATGACTGAAACAGCAGCTTCTTGGATTTCAGTTCTGTACCCTGTAAGACATGTGGACCTGTATCCAGACCTGACACCACATTGGTAAGAACTGCCATGCTCATCTGAGCTTACTAAACTAGAGCTGAAGGGTTTTGATGCACCGGGGAATTCCTCAAATAGCTTTAGTCTTACTTTTATTAATAGGCATTATTCATTTAATCCCACCGTGCACCCCTGAAACAGCCCCAGCCTTCTAAAAGAATCACGAATGAAAGTATCTGTGTCATTTTCATGGCAAGCGGTGAAATATATAATGAAGTATTATTAAAAATGCAGGGGGGTTTTGGACATAGAAAATCCTTACGATATTCATTCTATAGTACAGATTCAGAAAGGCTTATCTAGCTCAGTAAGGCATTATGAGAAATAATCTGAAATCTCTGCAGTGTAGGAATATTTAATGGCTCACAAACCTCTGCATTAGCAACATCTTTTTCAGTGGGGGATGGTAGCATTTCTTTCATTCTCTGAGCTCAGCTAGGTTTGGTCTGTGTGATACAGCATGCAGGCTCTGTCACTTAGCATATTTATTTTTCCTTGCTGATCAGTGGGAGCTGTTGCACAGTGGAAAGAGACATATTCCAGTGCTTGCCTTAAAAAAAAGACACTGCAGTGTAACCCAAGCAAAGTAAACTGCGGCACATTCTCATTCCTCTGGAGAGAGAAAATTGCATGCTGAAGCACACATGATGTCTGCTGCAAGAAAAACCTTTGATGAAAATAAGGAACGACACTTCATAAACAATTTATAACAATCAAACCCAGCAGTTCTAGACATGCTCTGCACTTCCATTTTCTATTGTCTTAAAATCATGTTACTTTCTCTTTAACTGCGATCTTGATTATAATCTTGGTGGAATGTGACAGCTGATTAAAAAACGCCACAAAATATTTTCCAGAAAATGTATATCTGAAACAGAATGCAATAAACTGTTTTCATTTTCAAAGTAGTAAGTATCTCTAACCGTCACGTTTAAAAATGGTCAGAGAATTCCATGCTGTATTGCTATTTGCAATATTGCTTTATAAAAAAGTCATGCTTGCAGATACCATAGCAACCTCTGTCATGTGGTACTTCTTGATTGCCAAGCTGCATAGTAGCTTTATGCTCATATTCTGCAACCATACTTGCAATAATGTCTTTATATAGTGTTTAGTAAAAATTGCATCTGCATCCACAACACTATGCAAACTGAACTATGCCAGCAATGGTCTCAAGTTCATGGTCTCAGGCTGGCAAAAAGTTAAAATATTCTGTCCAATAATTAACATTGTCAATACCCTTTCTCTTGTCTTAACTTCTTCATGGCTCTGATGGCTGTCAAATGTGGTCTTACAGTGATTCCTGCAGCATTGCTGGAAATACTACTGTATTTATTTATATAGATGGAAAGCAGCTGTCATGCTCTAACTGTATAATATTGGAAATTGGATGTGATTTATGGGATGCTGAATAAGTGGGCAGATAAATGCAGGCTCCTGATAGCCTCTGTCTGGAACTGCAGGTACATCCAAGAAAAAAAATCAGAGTGAAGCTAAAGAGCACTATTAATTCACCAGCTTTACCACTCTTGCTTTTGCATTTACTTGAAAACCAGTTACTTGAAATTTCATTTATCTATGTTGCATCAATCTTATAGAATTCAGTTATTTTTATATAAAAACTAGAAGAACAAAGAAAGGAAAATGTTTGTCTTGAAAAGAAAGTAGCCAATGACACATATGGAGTCAATATAATAAAATGTTGACGTGATTTTTCTACTTGTATTTCAGAATTAAAATATTTTTTTCACAGTTGAATTCTACTACATATAAGGAGAGAATCCAACACAGGAAATTTCAAAAGGTACATAGAAGAAGTGACAGGAAAAGAAATTACAGTGCTGATATTACTGGCAGGTTATTAATATAAAGTCTTTTGAAGAAGTTAATTGGAAGTTGATGAACTCTGAAAATAAAAGATCATGCCACAGAACATAGAGTAAGAAAAATCTGCAGCAGAGTATGATTCGAAATTATTGTCTTGCACTGTGGAACTGTTTGACTTTTGTGATCAGAGAGGAAACTTCATACTAAAACCTAGGATCAAAAAATATATATCTCTTAATATCCAAAACACATCTATGTCTATGTACCCTATTTATTCATATATAATACTATATAAATGTCTTTAATAATTTTAGGGTTTAAAAATCCTCTAATTTTTTTTAAGAATAAAAGAGTAAAGGCATACCAGGAGGACATGTGGGTTCAACTCTTCGGTATTATTTAATACCTATTTACATTCCAGCTTCCCTTTGCCTGTTCCCTTGTCAATCCCTTTGCATGAGATGAAGGTTTTACATGACAATTCAGACTGATGTGGAATGCACTCCTTTTAAAATTCCATGATGAAGTAAAATAAAGTGCCTTTTCCCCTCTGAAGGACAGGAAAAGGTTGAGTTTGCAGGTCTCCCTAGTGTTGTCAGTAATATACTGTCCAAAAACCACTTGTGCAATTCTTGGCTTTTAGAAAGTTCTGTGTTATTAAGTCAAAGGAACTGCATTTGAAAAGTTTCCTCATTGTTTTCTCAGTATTTCTTCATACATATGACATAGGATAAAAAACCTACATTCTTCACAGCTGCATTTAGTCTACAGTGTCTTTTGCCTCTGGTGTTATGGAAGTATATTTGTGGAAGTCTAAAGGAGGAGAATGTCAGTCGGTAGGTAAGAGCCTACACCTGTTCCTCTACACATAAGTTCTTTTCTTACTTTAAGGCAGCTCCAGTAGAGTATAATTGCATCTCCTTTCCTTTTCCTTCCTCCTCTATTTCCAGTCTAGAAGACAGAAGAGTTGCCTTTCAAGCAGGAAGACCACAAATCAATTTATTGTGATTCAAATGGTGGAGCTGAAGAGTAACTGGATCAGCTGGAGCAGTTTCTTCTCATATGACAGCACTGGCAAATGATGGTAGGAAACCTCATTAGCAAATAGACTTCAGCAACCATTAGAATAAATGTTAAAGAGTGAAGAGAGAAGATGTTGGTGTTTAAAAAAAAAATTAGAGAAAATGTCTTTTAGGTTTTATAGGTAATTTTATTCCACATAAAATTACAACTTTTTGTATGAATTCTTTAAAAAGCAGATGCACAGTGCTCAGACCTCTCTCATCAGAATAAAGGACATTCAGAAGTGATTTTAAATAATGTTGAAACGTGACAAAAAATACCACCTTAAAATGTCCCATTTAACTCCAAGCAGAGACAGATAAAAGTTTGTACTTGGAGACTGATAAACAAGCTTCCTTCTTTTATATTTACTTTTCTTTTTCATATAGAAAGCTTGGTTCTGTCTCCTTAAGACTTCTCTCGTCTGATGAAAGTAAGAAGGAATTTTGTGAAGTATCTGGTTTGTTCATAACTTTGTGAGAGTTTCTTCAGGTGTATCTGCATTTTCTTAACAGTTTCAAGAGTATAGTTGAATGTCTGGAGAATTTCAGCTATGAACTTGTCTAGCTCTTTAAAAATTTTCTCAAGGTGCCTAAGGACTTTTCTGAAATCTTGCTAATCTGTAACTAATCAGGCAGAATGTAAACTAAACTTCTACTAAATTTCCAGCCTTTCTGAGCGCAGCTGAGATGCTGGTCTGAAAAACTTTCCTTGAAGGTTACTGACTGCTGGGCATTCTGATGGTGAAAAAATATTAATGTCAAAATCCATCAGATGTATTTCCAAGGTAATGCAAGGTTTATCTGATTCCCAGGGTGAGAGGCTGACCAAATAATTTCTTTCTGATTCTGCCCAGCCTGTTGATTGCACATGCACGGATAAGTCATGGTAGTTACGAAGCAGGAAGAAAGTTCTTTCAGCACACCACAAACAATTGTCCAGCATCTTAATCCTTCAGTAAGTCTGTAAAAGCACAACAGTCAACAAGTCCCTTCTCCACTCTGCACACTGTGGTGAGAGCTTTGAGTGCATAACTGGCAACTTCTGCTGGGGATGAGGCAGGGTTTCTCCATCTCATTTTTCCGCTCTGTTTACCAGGCTGTGAGATGAGGGAAACAAAAGAAGGTATGGAAAGGAAGCAGAGAAGCAACTCAGTTCAGAAAGCTGACAAGGAGCTGGGCAGAGCAGGGATAAAGACAAAGGAAAGGAACAAAATGAAGCCAGGTACTAACTTCTGTTCCAGACTATCAAAGACTGAATTAGTTTAACTGGTTTGATTTAGTAATTAGAAAAATAATGTCAGAAAATAATGAGTCCACTGAAAATATGAACTTGATATCAATGAGGAGTCTTTAACATAAGAGGTATTTGCCCAGCTTCCTTTGTATTTATAAAACATGTATGGTTAGGAGTTTCTGCCTGCTTCTGATCAGTTTATATATTAAGGGATTCCTGCAGATTTGTCTGAAATCATCTAAATCTATTACTGTCAGTTACACTGATGTGTCATGAGGAATTGTTAGAATCACAGATAACTGAACACAGTTAACACAGATAACACAGTCAGTGTATTTCAGTTAGCATTACATACCATTACCCTTTCCTAATCTTAGTTGTAGCAGAGGAGTTGGGTCAGCTCACTGGTTTTATCAATGCTGTTCCCTGATGCTTTTAGAAACTCTGGAATTGTTTGGGACTTTAAAAGAAGTCTTGAAAACATGGGCACATTTATGTTCCAATGTAACTGAAGAATTCTCGAAGTGGCTCAGAAATTTGCTAGGATACTTTGACAGTTTAGCAGTTCTTTCACAACTCAGCTGTGGAAGGCATTGCAGGAAAGCAATGTCAAAGTTTTTATGGAAAGAATTTGTTATAGTGCTGTTAGGTGTTTTCAGTGTTCAGGGTTCATGGAAGAGATATATTAACACAGCTGCTGGACAGTGAATGAGCTCAGGGAAGTTACGGTCAAATCTTACCAAATTGAATTTTCCTGATCTTGAGTTAGTTAGAAAAAAAATGTCATTCTTTACATATTATTAATGTAAAATTACTTATTTTGTAGACTTACATCAAATTATTTTCCAGCATTCCAGTTTCCTTCCTTAAAATGTGTCGTGTTAGTCTTGACTCCCGTGATTCAGTGTGAATATAGTAAAAGCAATACTGGCAGACATTGTTTTTATAAACCTAGTTATCGTGTGATCATAATTTCATTTAGGCAGGTATATTTTACATATCTGTGCCTTTCTCTTTCCCTCCTTAGAATTCTTGACATCTCTGGTGAGTAAGCTCTGGTGCTGGTGACTCACTGTGATTTTTGTTTCAGTAGCACTTCTGACAGCTGACATCTCTGAAAGTGGCTTATCCTTACTAATTGTCAAGTGGAAGGTCTAAATTAGGCCATAGTTTCACAAACATATTTAACTGCCATAAGGTGGCAATGTAAGTGAAAGAAGCAGTTCTTTCCCCCTGGTTAGAACAACCATTTATATTTCCCTACGGCAAACTGCATTGGAGAACTAAAAACTCAGCAAGAACAGAAAAAGTTTATCCTTAACCTAGATAGTTCTTCTATTCAATTCACTCTACATCAAGTACTATGGTGTGTTGTTACCATAGTTTCTAAGTCATAAAATAATGTTCATTAAAAAAAAAACCCAAAAACAAACAAAAAAAACAAACCCAAAACCCAGGAAAGAACCACCAAAACCCCCCCACAAAACACAAACAAGTAAAAATGCAAGAGGACATTTATGCAAACTCAGAAACTCAACACCATTGTATTAGAAATTTCATTATTTATGACTAATGAAAAACTTGTCTGTGTACACCTAATATTTCAAGTTTCAGTTCATTTATAACTTTTTGTTCTGTTAAGATTCTTTAGAAAACTCTGTTGTCTGGTACTGTATTGCTCTAAGCTGTGTCAGTAGTTTAGATGTGTCACCTTATAGCAATTCTCACATTCTCTAATTTTAATCATAATAATTAAAATATACTCAGGAGCAGCCTTTACTTACATGGTTTTATTTTCCATGCCTCTGCTGCTGGTAGTTCTATAGCCTCAAAAGTGTGATGCAAAATTTCTTAATTTTTCTTTCAATCATTAAATTTTCAGTTCAGGCATTATTTTCTTCCAAGTTTTGCCTCATAGAAAACTGCTTTCTTGTTCTTTCAACATCTTAGTCACAGTAATCATTTTATTTGTCACCTCCAAAGTGTAGCATTCCATGTGTAGCTACTGATTTACCAGCCAGTCAGTTAATCTACCCATAAGAGAAGTAAAAGTTGTGTAGCTGCACATCTTCACTTCAGATTGATGGTTTTTAAACCTGAATCCTTTGTAACCTTCCTGGGAATTACCTCTCCCTACCCAATGTTGCCACAAATGGTTAAACAAAATTATGGCTACAATGCAGTCTATAATGGTACATAGTGCCACCTCTTGAGATGTGCTCATTCTGGTTATTCCAGCTTTGAAAAATACTGTCTTCTACCAATGAATGTTAAGGGATGTTGAGGTAGACTAAGTCATCACAGGCTAGTTCCATTTCAGAAGAGAACTTCGCTCCAGTCCTGTGTAGAGGAGCTCCATCCATTACTCCATTGTAGAATATACACTTTCATTTTTGTCCGACATGAGAATGTACCTTGGCAGAGTGAGATGGCGGCAGGGTGGGTGTGTTAAGGCAGAGGCAGTGACCCGGTGAAGTAGGTGGAGAACCCAATATTGCAGTTTGACAACTACCATAGATAACAGATATGATAACTTTAGTATGTGGGAATTGTATGAAATCTGGGATAGGGCATAAGGTGAAATCCATTCAGTAAATTAAGTTTCACTTTCAAGTTGACTTTCATCCTTTGGTTGTGTGTCCTTGTATTTATTCCATGAAGATCTTTTAAAAAAGAATTTTAAAAATGTTAGGTTGGGTTTCTTTCTGTATTTTGTGTGTGCACAATAAAAGATTAGTGAAGAATGCACACAATCTGGGGATTAATATGATTTACTCTTCAGGATTTGCATAACTTGAAAGTGTGTCATGCATAACTGCCGTTGCCACAGCCATGTTTTCCAAGGATCAGAAGAGATTTTTTTTTTTTAAAAGGAGTCTTTATACAATTAAAAATAAATTTTTGAATTCCAGAAATCTTTCTATGAATCAACTGACTCCATGAGTTTTTTACAAAATAGGCTGTGTACATGTTTATTACAATGCAGCTGATTTTTTTCATTTCTACACCAATTTTTCTTAAGGTATTCAGAGTCAAAATTAGGGCTTTTTATCTTTTTTATCACTTCTTAATGTCTGACAGGATATATAATAATAATAACAATAATAATCATAATATTAAAATGTTATCTCCCATGAGGTGTTTGTTTTTTTTCAATTTAGCATCCTACCACCCCACCTCTAATGGCTTATTTATGACTTTTGGCTGCCTCAATTTATCAACCTGAGTCATGCCATCAGGAAGCAAACTCTACCTAAGCTGAATGGAAGGATTTCCAGATGGTGACTTTTAAAGTCATCGTGATAGAGTTATTTCACATTTGTGAACAACCTTGAGAAATTCTTCCTATCTCAAACCCCTTATTAGTCATTAAGCTTCAGAAACACAGCTTCTAGCAGCAATATACCTTTTGATAAAGAACATATATGTATTTGCATTGTTGAATAATCATTTTTTCCGATATAGATATCTAAGCCATGCATCTCAAAATAATTGATTGACCTAATTCATACATATGTCAGGTAATTAAAAATGCCTCAGTAATAAAACAAAAATATATATTTTTTTAGCTTTAAAGGATTTAATCAAAGCAGGACTCCCCTGCAAATGAATAGAATGATCCTTCTTCATCTTTGGGCTCTCTGCCAAGATTCCTGAGTATGGCAAAAAATGTAGACTTGAAGGCTTTAAAATTAGATCTCACCTGTCTCTTCACAAATGCTAATAAAATGGAAGAAATAACTCACTTGGATTCTGGGCTCAGTAAATGTACGTTGATTTTTGGGGGCTAAAATGTAGAGACTGGGTTGATTCTGCAGCATGCTTGCTGAGCAGGGGGTTAGATTTAGGAAGCAGGCAGCCAGCATGCTCTGCAGCAGTTTGCAGGTGTAAGGACAGCAACCGTTTGTTCTCTCAGAAATCCACTGATATTGTTGATGTCTTTAAGAGATTATTGAGAAATTCAATAAATTCCTGCTTCCTTAGAGGTTTATGGAATAAGTTATCACTATGAAGTCCAGAGGTATGAGCTGGCTAAAATGTTTTATTCACTACGTGGACTTAGGGAAGTGTCTTTGTTGCTGTAGTAAATGTAGCAAACCTGCTAGTGCTATTTCTTGAATATGCAGAAAGAGATATTGATAGTCACTCTTCAGCTTTTGTGGGTTTTGCTCCAAGGGCAGAAAGTAAACTAATTGAATAGTGACCTTAGATAATGATAAAGGGAAAAAAAAAGCAGTTATATTCAGAGTCACAATATTTTTGTGATCATGAATGAAGCACAAAAAGAGCCAGAGTAGTGCCTGTGAATTTGTTATTTCAAGGTAACTGGTAGACATGCACTTATTAGTTCTGTTCTGCTGATTTTTTTTCAGGGCAAAATGGAAAGATTCATTCCATGTTCTGTGCAAAGCAATGCTAGTGCATGGTAACTTGAGCAATAGCCAGGAATGGTAGCAAAAAGCTGCAGGCTGGTGGCTCCTATGGTGTGTAATTGAGCGAAGTGTGAAGTTATTAGCCTGTAAACAAAGCAGGCAGACATTACTTTGAGCCTAATTTTATTGGTAATTAAAACCCTACATAGTAAATCAGCTGTAGAGGTGTTCATTTATACCTGTCATGTGGGGATGGAGCATCAGGTTCAGAGAGCCTGCAACTTCTGTGTTATAAAAACAGCCTGTTTCCAGTATGTTCAGCTATGGGGAGGGACGTGGGGGTGGCAGCAAGAAGTGCAACAGCTAAAAACCAAGTGCCATCAACATTTGGTGACATAGTTAGACCCAAGTGTATTTGTGTGATTCTGCGCCTGAGCCCATCACACTCAGAGTAAACAGACACTTGGGGAGTAGGTTCACAGGAGCTCATTTCAGTCAGATTGATGTTACTTACCTGCCTCAATGCAAAAACAGATGGGTACCTTTACAGAATGATACCCTACTACTCCCATTTTTTCCATTATTTGCTTAATGAGAAAGAGAGTGGTTTGATTTTGGTGGCTGTAATAGAGATAAGCCTGATTTGCTGCTGCTTTACTAATTACAGAGCAACTGATGTGAAGGTGAATGTGTTGCTCTCTGGAATGACACAAGGAAATAATTTCAGAAATTTTTCTTTTAATTTTTTTTTTTAATTCTGCATAGCATGAAGAAGTTCCTTCTGTCTCCTGACTCTGCCATTCAAAGAATTACTGGTAAGTACAACATTGAATGAAGTATTCTATTTTATTCAGGTTTTCTTTTAAAATGTTTTCATAGTTTTCCTTTTTTTTTATTTTTTTACATAGGTATTTTAAAAGGGAAATTCAAAGAGAATTATTAGATATTACCTAAGCATTCTACCTACTGTCAGTTATACTATGTCTCCATTCCTCATAATTTCAGAAGATGATAAGACATGCTAAATGAAATAAAAATAATTGGGCTAAAATGCAAACAAATTACTTTTAGCTCGCTTTGGCAAAGAAATAGACTTCTGGTAAATAGCAATTCGTCTCATACAATTTGTAATATTTCTTGGTGTATCTAAAAAGCATCCTATTTACTGAATTAATGTTAACTCCAATTAAAAATTAAGGATGCTACTTCATTCTGCCAACTGAAAATGAGATACACCCTCCCTTGCAGCTTTAGAACACGAAGGCAGCAGTTTAAATTTCTCTAGGACTTTAGTGATTGTGAGCAATTACCTGGGGCAGAAGGGGGGAGGAGGGGTGGAACCAGGCCTCTGCGTTTACCGAAAGTGTCTCTAAGGCTATTGAGAGATCACTCCAGCCAGCACTGCCTGGTGCTGTACAGAACGACCTTTCTCACACCCGTGCCGGTGTATGGCACATATTCTCACTCACCCACAGAGTTGGATAGCTCGTGCGTCACCAGAGACAAAGAACTCAGAGTGCTCAGTCAGCTGGATATTCCAGAAGTTTATTCCGAAGGGGTCCAGGATGAAAGAGGAAGAGAGACCCTCGTTGTCTATATTTATAGGGATAGCTGGAGGGTCAGGGAAGAGGAGGCGGGGGGAACATCACAACCAATGGGGAGAAGGAAGGGATGGGATCAGGGCTTAGGTTACAGCTGGGGGGATTTACATAATTTGGGGAGGGACCATCGTGTTCTCCAGGGGGGGGACTAGGATGTTTCCCACCAGTGAAGCCCTGCTGTACTGGAACCACTCGGCTCTCCAGCAGTTCCTGAGGTGGTATTATCTACCACAACAATTACCATTTGATAGTCGTTCAGCAGCCTATGTGAAATGAATCAGTAAATTTTTGGGGCAGCATAAACAAGCCTGCAATGCTGTGCTGCCTGTTTTCTACATAAATAGACAGGCCAATTGTCCAGAGATGTCAGTCTGGCACCTCTCACAAGTTTTGTGTTTACTTACTATTCATTATTAATTGTTAAGTGCTTACAGCACACTTGATATTGTGATGAGTACAAAGACACAGTCCCTGCCTGGAGGAGCTTACTTTAGAAGATAAGCAGAATCAACTAATTCTTTTCCTGTACAGCAAACACAGTTTTCATTGTGTTTTGTTCAAATTCTCTGAAACTCAGAGAATATGGGCTTCAAGGCAGGTTACACAACATTTCTTTACTGACTTTCATATTACTCAGTTCAGAGTAAAAGAACTGTCAAAGCATGCCTGGCTCTATGCAGTGTGACAGATTTCCCTGTTCAGAACAATTGGTCCCAACTGCTCTTGTTTCTTGTTTAAGGTTTCAAACCACTTTTGAAAGCTATCAAATTTCATGTTAATCTCCTCAGGAAGAGAAGGGATGAATCTCTGGATGGGAAGACAAGCCAGAACTGATGCATAGTGAATAGCATGAGAGGCATAATATTACTTGGAAGGATCTCTGACAACTCTGTGTCCCCTTTTCCATAAGGCAGAAAGTTTTATGATTTTGCTGGGGGCAGGAGGGGGATGGGGTGGGGAACCAGGGAATTAATGGGTTAGACAAATATGGTACTCTCTTGAAGAAAAAAAAATGCACTACCCTGCATTTTGTAAATAGAATGTGTATGATTTTATTGGTATGATTTCTTCTCAGGTGATAGTACGTGATACATTTGGGGTTTTTACGTCCATGGCTCTACTTGTTCCTTCCCATTCATTTCAGAATCTCAAGCATGGTCACCAATTTTTGGAAGGCTTCATAAATAGTAACAAAGTGCTAAATGTCAAGATTTGGGTGGATGAGGGAAAATTTGTAACTAAAAATAAATTATAAAATGGAAGGAAAAACAGGCAAGAGGAAATGAATGTCCTTAAGCTTGTATAGAAAGAGATATAAAAATATTCCGAAACAATACAGATAGGAAAGAAGCATGATCCAGTCATGACAAACAAAGTACCTTTGTAACAGTTTTTGGGTAGTGTATATTTGCTTCTACTAGTCTGGTCTATGAATGAGTCATTTGCTTTAACAGGACAGCAGATTATAATGGGAAAAATGAAAGGGTGATTGGAAGCCATCACTCTGGGAGCTCCTGACTGGAAGGCAGTTGAGGTGCCAGGTCAAAACAAGTGAGCTGGAAGACTCCTGGCTTGGCTGCCTACAGATCCCACTGAAACTGACCTGTGAGTCGGCGCCTAGGGCTTGTCTGGACTATGGAAGTGCTGGCTGCAAAACAGGGAACTGTCTTCTGAGAGGGCTGGTAGGTGTTAAGAACTGCTCAGCTTCTTCCTGATCAGTATGTAGGAGCTTAGAGATCTTGAGATTATATTTTTAGCAGGACAGGTACTCTATGTATGCTGTTCTAAATATTTTCCCTTCTGTTAAATCAAAACTGTCTAGTCACCATCCTCTCATTAAATTCACAAATGGAAGACATACCGGTGCCAGGTTCAGAAGAAATTGGGTAAGCACAGCTCAGAAGAATTAACATACAGCTACTCAGCTCACTATGATTTCACTTTTCCCTTCAGGATACCAGATACTTCTCATTGACATTACAACCCTTTCTGTAACATTCAGATCATTTTCCCAAGACATGCAAGTCTATGTATCAATAATCTATTATAAAGAGTCTAAAAGCATCACAAATATCAACGTATACATTGCAATAAGTGTAGTCCAAGGGGATCTTGACAAATATATATTTGTTTTAAGGAACAGGCCAGGAGGAATGCCGAGCTGATCCAAGTGTTGCTTCTTTTGAAATGTGTCTAATGGAAGGTGATCAGCTGAAGAAAAAAAATGATTGGACTCAGAAAGTACATTAAAATAGGCCACAGAAGCAAATAAGAGGTTTAGAATCGATATTTCAGACACTCCTCAGCAAATTTAAGAAAAACTAGCTTAGATACTGAATACTCAAGACAAACTTCAATATAATTATCAAAACATAGATAATTGAAAGTATTCTCCATGTTTGAAGCCCTTCACTGTGTAGTCAGTTCTAAAATTAAGCATTCTGGGTGCCATCTGAGCAACATAAATTGTAAGTGAAAAGAATGGATCTTGCTTTAGTTGTAAGCATATAGACAGAGCACTGAAAGGCAATCAACATCTTTAGAGTGCTAGAAAAAAAGAATTTTGAACTCTTTAAAAGGTGGTAATTTGTAAAATTAGGCCTAGGCTTTGTTCCAACACATAAGTGGGTTTTTTTAAAAATTCCACCTTATTCTTACATCAAAATGGTTGGGGAAAACAACTTTAGGCATGATCCATCAACCTAACTACTTCATATTTGCTGATTGAGATTTTTGAGTATAAGGCTAAGATCTTCTGGAATTTACATTGCTTTGCTTTTCAAGTTACTGGAATATATAATGCTTCAATCTTTTTGAAAACAGAAATGTAGATGCCAGGCATATTTGAATGATGAACAGGTTCTTATGGTACACAACATAGCATGCTTTCCTCTAGAGACCCTCTTAACCATAAGCTCACACATATGCCTTTATAGCAGCTGCAAAAAATGTCTGTGTTTCTGATAAGTTTTTATGTCTCATGATGAAAAGGGTTCCTGTTGGCAGTATATTTCCTATTCTGTGTTGTCTGGATTTGGCTTAGACAGGTTTTTATCTCCAAATCATTTGGGTACAGGCAAGAAAACACCAAGAGGTGAGGTAATGGAAATATTTCCTATAGTCCTTCCTGTAGTTCCCATACTACAGCATCTGTAGGGAAATCAGACTCTGTAATAATGAACTGTAACATGCAAGCATAGAGTGAGAGCAATACCTAACTCCATGTCTGTACCTGTCACATTTTAAAAAAAAAAAAAAAAGGTTTTGCAAAAGCTTACTATTTGAAATTCCTTGTTAAATGGAATAATTTGCTCAGTTTGGAATGTCTGCTCCCTAGCATAGTAGGTTCCCAGCTCCACTGGTTGAAAGAACTGGTAATGTAAGCAGGTAAGCATACCAGTCACTTTCATTACTGAAAATCATTGTGCTCTTTTCTAACAAGTTGTAGAAAAAATCATGCCTGTGATAGCTTCAGACTTTAGCCTGCAAGTGCAATCCAGAAAGCTTAATGTAGCAGTAGCAGTTACAGTAGGCAGCTTCCCAGAGGTGCACGCTGGAAATACCTCAGGAAGCAGTAAACACTTCAATAGCAAAACCTTCAAGACAGATGAAAAGTGAGACACACCCCTACAAAAAACCCATATATAGTTTTATGCAATGTTTTTAAATTATTTATTATTATAAAAGAAAATACACTATTCTAAAAAAAAAAAAAAGGTAAAAAAAAAGAAGAAAAAATCTTTAAATAGCAAACTCAGGAATTTTAATTTACTAAAACCAGTGCAATTTTAATGCCTAAAAGTTAACATTTTCTACTACATGACATATTGCACTTTATTCAGCTACTTATTCTGGTTCTCAAAAAAAAGATTTATTTGGGAAAATATATATTTTTTGCTACTGGTGTTACTACTGGCCTGATAATGTTTTAGATTAAAGGTGCTATCATCCTTCTGAAGATTCTTACTTGGTTTCTTTCAGACATTTAATAATTTGTTCTGCACTTTGCTTGCAGGATTTTTCATTGAAAATTATCTAAAACGACTTTGGTAATTATTTTTCTAGTGATTATTACAAGCTTAAGGTCCTTTGGGAGAATGTCATATTACATGTCAACTTCGACTCCCTCCAGTTTCTGTTCAACAAAAAATTAAGATCAATAGCTCTTGGCACACAGTAGCTATGCAGAGCACCTTGTCCCTGCAGGTTAGAAATTCCAGCCTATATAGATGATGATTCTCATCCCCACAAAAGCCTGCATTAAGTTGTCTGTTATTCACCATTCATCCACAGATTGTGTGAATTTCCTTTCTCTAATAATTATATATTTATATCAGATAGACTGCAAAGATCTTTGGAAATAGGAGAAAGCCATTCCCAGGAGCATGCTGAAGGAATCTTGGAAATGTTCCATGAGCTTAATACATTCTAATGGCTATTCCTACCCAAAGGACCTGGTGATTGTAAGAATTCAGGCCCCTGTTGAATATGTAGTATGCAAAGCACACCAGATCGGCACTTGAATTAAAGTAAACATTACTGAGGTATTTTAAATCATTAGAGGAAATGTGCTTTGTAGTGTGATGCCATCTATGTACCAAGATCATCTTTTATACTTTCCTGAGTAGCTTTAGGGTGGCTTTGGGCATTTTTGTGGCACCCTGTGGTTTTATGTTGGACTTGGGGAAATTAAAAAAACACAACTTGCTGCTCTTTTGCACCTGCTAGTATGCACCAAAACCCCCTTTATTTATAATTCAGTTTCATTGCCAGATTTCACCATCTATTGCTGCTGTTGGCAATGTCCAAAATATTTAATTACCATGCCCTTGTACTACATCCAGAACAGTACCTTTGCATTTTTTTTCTTAGATCAGAAAAGAGCTCTTCTGTTGAAAAAATATTTTTAATGAAAATTTTAAAAGTTGAAGCATTAACAAAATAGCCATACAAATACAACCAGGAGAGTTGAGAATCATTTAACTCCAAATTATCAAGAGTCACGTCTTAGCCACATGATGACTTGCACATGCCTGCTGCTGTTACTTGTTTCCTGTTTCAAATCCCAGTTAAAATTACAGGAAGTACTTTCCTACTATTCTTATCCTAAGGAGCTGCCACATTTCACTTAAGCCTGTTGTATCATTCCTAATGGGGTGGCGTGCAGTGAGCACAAGCAGGGATGTGGCCCCCAAAATTTTCTCAATAGAGATATGTGCTCAAATTATATAAAAAAGGGGTTGACAGCCACAAAGCATTTTGTGAGAATTTTCAGTGTGGTCCAAAGGTAAGCATGTGAATACACGCTCAATATTCACGACACTGACAGTAGTCCATGTGACTGTTAAGGGTAGATTGCATTTTGCTGGAATAGCAGAAGAAAGAAAGATAAGCAACATATTATCAGGACCAATGAGAAGAAAAGGAGTGAGGCAATACATTATTTTTAATATTCTGAATGCTGTATGTTCACATACCAGGCACAGAGTCCATTTTATTACTGTGTATCAAAAGTTGAAATAAATGAGATTAATCAGTGAAGACTTAATGAACAATAGTAATATTCCCTTATTGTTAGCACAACTAACAGCTAGTTTCTGAAAATGTGACATTAAGAATACTGGAGGACTTCCAATCTTACTCCAAATTTATAAACACTAGAAATGACATTTTGAAGAACTATTGATTAGTTACAGGAATGTTAGTTCCAAGTAAAATACTGAAGATATTTGGATTTGAGCAACAAAAAAATGAGAGGCTAAAGTGCTAATTATGGTGATGAGCACAAAGATAAATCTTGTCAAATTACTTTCTTTTTTGAAAAGATCATAAATCTGTTTAAAAAGGAAAGTGTAGAAGCATAGTTGGTTTGGGGTTTTTTTTAAGTAACTAGATATCATGCATTCATTAAACACTTACTTTGTTTGGATGCAAGTGATCAAATTAGGTGGGCTGTGGGCTGGACTGATAGATTTTAAAATATTACTAATGAGGAGAGGTATCTGGGTAGTATTCTTTCTTGGAAGGACCCTCTATAAATAGTTTCTTTATTTGGTGTAATTAGTATTTTTGTCAGTTATGCACACTGTGCTTAATGGTTTTGATAGTAAAATTTGCAGATGACATGGAAAAAGGAACAAGGTTAATAAGGTTGGTATTTCAATGCAAGCTGGGTAGTCTGGTTCAAATATTTGAGTTGAAAACACCAAATTTGATTGTAGTCAAATGCAAGGTACGAGAATCGGGACTTCAAAATGCAGGATAAGAAAGTTCATTTTCAAATGAAACAAGAATGAATGATTTAAAAGCCAAAACCACCTCAAAGTGTATGGCCCAGGAAAGAAGGCCAATGTGATACTCTGATGACTGGAGTGGAGAGCAACAAGTAGAAGTAGGGACATGAACATGGCATGAGCTGGAACATGTGGCACTGATGAGGTTTCTTTAAAATATTCTGCCTTTTCTTCAAGAAGGAATTTGAAGGTCTGCTAATAGATTGTGGGAGATGCAAAAAAGTGTTTTGATGGACTGGAAATGAGATTTAAAATAAGCTTAAATAATTCATCTCATGAACTTGCTGAGAAGAAAATTATGATGCACATATTACTGTTGGAGAAGATATTACGCTGGGAAGTCCCTGCTTGTCTGGCAATGGAATAATGTTTTCTAAAAAACAGCAGTTGTTACTAGATGAGTTCACCTTGTAAAATGCAGTTGATTGTAAATAGGTGTTGGAACAGCTGATATAAAAGGCAGTGGACATAGAAATGGTCTGGGCCTTTAATTTAGATTCAGAGCAAATCAAATTTAAATTCTTCACTTCCATCATGCAATTTGTTAACTTAGCAATTCCTCTTCCCTTCATCTTGAAAGAAGTTTTTCCTATGACTAATAGGAAGAGTTCTGCTTTAAGATTATTATAATCAAATTATGTCCTTTAGAGGTCATGGAACAACTTCTCCAATATACACAAATTAGTCAGCTATACTCTGTTTATTCTTTTTTCTCTGAATTGCTTTGAAGAAGTTTAAATTAGCACTGGGAATTAGATAGTTTTCAGACTATACCTGTAGTCTTAAGGACTAATGTGTCTTTCTCATGAACTCAGTTTAAAGTGGTTGTTGAGCTTAGGGCTACAGTTTAAGTCAGCACAGAAAGGAAGGGGAAAGCCCATGAAAACCTTTCTTCTGCAGCACAGGTTATCTGATATATTTCATCTAGCAATCACTTGCCCATAGAGGCACTTGCTGTGACTTTCTGTCTTCATTCTATGACCTTTTTCACCCAATTATTTAATTTCCTTCTGATTCCAGTCAAAATAAATAAATTGTGGTTTCATTAGAGGAGTAACTAAGCTAAATCCAGTGGAATGAAGCTGAGACTAAACATTCTAGCCCACAAGGCCTGAAGTTCTATGAAGTAGTGTTGCTTCTGTTTTCATACTTTTTTTGCTTAAAATCACTACTTTATCTGAATGTGGCTGCACTTGAGTAAACCTTCCATGGATTAGTGTTCTTTTCTATATTGGTGTTGAAAATGCTTAAGAACAGCTCTTGGCAATGGCAGATTGTATTGTACTGGTCCAATTCTAGACTGACATGGCTATTGAAGCAGACTCAGAGTAACAAAAAGGGGGGCACAAGTTGTAGAAATAAAATATCAATATAGCCTCACAACCAAAATCAGCGTAACCCCGGTGAAGCTCAAGCATCCTCACAGAAGTGCTATGTTAAAAAGGGAAAAATTAAAATTTACTCATCCTGTTTTCTTCCTCTTAAAGGAGGAGGTAGTGAAAGTTCAGTGGAAAACCGACTGTTTCCAGGAAGCTGGTGAATCAAAACAGAAATCCTGGAGGAAGGTTTGAGATCTGCTGTTATGGGCAGGAAGTCCTATTAATGATTCTGTTCTAATTTCTACTCTAATGGCACCTGGAGACATGGTTTAGTGGTGAACCCAGGGGTGCTGGATTGATAGTTGGGCTTGCTGTTAGAGGTCTTTTCTACCCTAAATGATTCTATGATTCTATCGGAGTTCCACAGAAATTCTGCCATATGTCATGAGAGAGAGCTCAATCTCCTTCCCAGATGACACTTTAGACCTGTAGCTTTCAGAAGGCTTCAGCCAGTTGTTCTTAGGCAAAAGCATAGAGAGATTTGCATTTCCTTTGCAAGTCCGCCTTTAGACGCAAGGAGACCAAAATCTGCATTTTGCAAGGCAATGGTTTGAAGCTGACATAAATTGAGGTGGTGGTACTGGGAGGAAGATGGTCTCTGTGAGGACTGTGATAGGCATCCTAATACTGCACTAAAAGCAATTGAAGAAGGAAGAGTAGAGACATGTCTTTCCCAAGGTCACATTGCCGCAGCTTCCAATAAAAATTAAAAACTGTTAATGAAGTACATATGATGAAAGAAAAAATTTTGCTTCAATAAAGTACTTTAAACAATAGAACTTGCTGAATTCACCTGAGATGACCTGTTAAAAATAGAAAAAGTATTTTCCCTTATGGACCTTTAAGGACTCAGTGATTTGAGCATATATAGCTGAATCTTGAAGAATTACCCACTAGGAATGATTTAGAGAGGGAGAATTTATTCAGTAGATTTCTCTGAGATATGATTGCTTTACAGTGTGGAATAAGTTTGAAAGAGATTAGCGTTAAGGAGCTAATATAATTTAATGACAAGGCATTTTAGGCATTGCTTTGGTCTGTTTGTGCCTGGTTTTGTTTCTTTGTTTGATTTACTGTGCCTGAAATCAAGCTATAGTGGCTTACAAGGACATTCAGTTTACTTTCTCACATAAGGGAAGGAAAAAGAGACAGCTATGTCAAAAAGATGAGCAAGATAAGCAAACATAACACAGACTTTCATGTCCTTTTGTCCTGCAAACTTCAAAATACTGTTCTTGATTATGCAATTATTGTGTTAATTATTTTTAGTGCAGAGTTTGCTTAAATGAAAGATCAATTAATAGTAGCCAAAATAATACTTTATCTGACCTTTTTTTGATAAAACAAATGTTTTAAAACGAGGCATTCTAGAAGTTACCAAATTTTCTTTCAATGAGAAAGAAAGAAATTTTCTTTCAATTCATATATTTTTCAATGTTTTTATGCAGGGCTGCTAAGCTCAGCTTTAGACAAAGGAGCACTTAAACGTAAGTGAAATATGTATGCAAACCCAAGGTGTTGGCAAAGATGTATCTTGCTATGTAAATAGTAATACACTGGTCATCAGTCAGCAAAGGACTGGGACTGCAGAACCTGGGAGCTGCAGAATAAAACTGACAGCCCCTGAATCCTCCTGCTCTACGAGGGACTACCCTCAGCTCACAAAGATTTGGGACAGCTGGTGCGTTGGACCACTGGATCTTTCAGCACGGAATGAAGGTTGATGTGTTTAGTACAAAGGTATTAACCTAAAAGACTTGTCTCATTTACCAGTCTTTATCGTTGGTTTGGTGAAGGAGAAGTGAAGACAGAAGCATGTCCTGACCTAGATGCCTGAGCACCATCCATATTTAACTCTGCGTAGTGTGAAGGCTGAACAGTCTTTTGCCTCTGAGAGGTTGTAGCGTGCAAGTTCAAAATTTGGAAATGGAACACATGACCTGAAAAGCTTTGATTAGGGCTCAGTAAGTCCTCTGTGGAAAAGAACTACAGATACTAGAGTCTTGAAAACTTACCTGAGACACTGGCTTCATTTGTAGGTAATGATGAGGTTTTATGTTGTAAAATATGCCCAAGTGACTAGGAACATCTTGGGAAGAAAAGCAAGGAATCGAAAGGAAATATGTATTATTTCCTGGAAGCATCCAAATGGTGGAAATAAGAGGAGCAGAATACAGGAGCTGAAACATTTTCTTTGGTGGAAACCAAAGGGGTATATTGAAAAAATTTAATATGTCACCCACCCTTTTGTTACCCTGCAGTTATTAAGCATGTTTTGAAAATTTCTGGTAAAGCAAAATACAAGAAGTATTACTTTTATATAAATAGCTACCTCTGAATTATTTTTCTTTTTCCCCCCAGAAATAGAGACATTTCAAAGACTTGAAAAGACATTAAAACCTAATGAAAGTAAATATAGTTGGTTTGACTGGTCTGGGTCCATGTGAATTAAACAAAGACAAAAATAAGCTACTTGGATCCAGAATGAAATTGAAGTGATGAATTTATGCCTATTGGGTAAAAGTGAGTCCTGATTGTATCTTTATGTGTTGCTAGAGGGGTTGACCAATCTTGTGAATGTGTTCATTTTAGTAGGTCTTTTAGGCTTTTGTGTTAGCCAGTTCTGCATCTGCTTTAAATCAATATCACAAATGGTGCAATGCTGTGGGCTATTTAGGAGGGGTTTGGGGGAAAAAAAGAGAAAAAAAAGGCACCCTATTGCTTTTAGTGCTAATGGTACATTTATTATGCTTAACCATAAATCAGTTTTTCCTGATGCTGTCCTTAGGCATCAGTAACTCGTGGCTTGGAGTTCAAGGTACTACCACTACAATTTCTAGAAATGTTCTGATGGATGACTGACAAATTAACTTAGTCTCCAAAACTAAGTGTGGTTTCTTTCTTGCGCTTAAGCTCATAAACGCTAGTTTGGAGAGATGCTAAAAATAATTAAAATCTAAATTCAACATCCTGGAATCAGTGACAGAAGAAAATCCAACAGAAAAGCCTGCCAGTACTAATTATTTTCAGTTGATAAAGATCATTCATTTACCCAAAATAAATAGGCATGTTTATTGAATGGTTAATTAACTGCTTTTTCATTTTTCAACTTTTTTCTTTCCTCCTATTTTTGTCATTCTCTTTTAGTATTAATATGCAAAACAGCAGATGTTTTTTTATGAGATAAGTACAAAAATAGTGGCTTGGGAAATCAGTTTATAGGCACTCTTAGAGGTATAATACGCAACCCTATATATCTTACAAAGAATCTTGAAAAGGAATTAAAAATACTATCGTGTCTAGTTTTATTGTCAAGAGATGTCAAAGAGAAGTGAAAGAACAGTCCATGAATATTAAGATTACTGTGACCTTGACCTATTTAATGTTCCTAGTTTAATTGTAGAAGGTTTTTATGCTTAATTGGATTATAATTTTTCAGTTATTTTCTAGGATAATGTATTTTTTTTTAATATCAGAAACTGCATGTGAGTACAAAATCACAAAATTAGTGATATCTATCTGAGGAGTATCCACTGAATTCGAGAATTCTGTGTTCACCTTTGATGGCTAGAATACTTCATCACTTGCAGGAAAATCAGGGACCTTCTAGTAAATATGTAGAATACTAAATATTGTGAAATACTAAGGAAAGGAGACATGAAAACATCGACACAACATCTAAATCATACAATTTGACTGAAATATGACTGCTTTTTAAAACGCTCTTTAGTTCAGTTGCAAGTTTGCTAAGGTATCATTTAAGAGCAAAAGGGTATTTAGAGATGTACTTCTGCCTATTTGAATAATGGCATCAGTCAGACACCAGGAAGTTTAGTCAACTAAAGGAGAAAAACATTCCTCTTTGACTAGTCCTCCGGTGGTCTTCATTGTGATATGACCAGGTCAAATAAAATATATATGCAGAGTAAATCGAGATGTTAAGCTGTTAGATAATATGTGAAGAAAGAAATAAAAAGCTTTTGGTACCTTTTTCAAAAAGGAGGTATGTGATATGCACTTACTGGTTTTGCTTACAGAAGTAGCACATGCATAGAAATGGCCAAAGTCTTCAGAGAGTAAAGGTAAAGGACTCTTGGGTAAAGGACTCCTATATGGAATCCCCCTCCATTTATAAGGCTATGTGTTATCAGGTCTAAATACAGGAGCTTATTTTTTGAAGACTTTGAGCCATTGTTTACACATTTCAGCATGACTCACTTGTGCAGGTTGTTCAGGAACACAAGGGATAAATTATTTTGAGAAAAGAAAGGTCAGAGAAGGACGAAAAAACGCCAGAAACCTGCACCACAAGATATTGTAGTTGTCTCTCCAGTCACTGATACCAGAGTGTTTTAGTGTTTCAGCAGATCCCAAATGGAATCTATATTAGTATGAGAAAACCTCAAGTAATGATTTATTTATGTGCAAGGCATCTTAAGAGCAAGGTGTCTAAAAAAAAAATTGTCCTGTTTACTCAAGGTTGTTGGCGTGAGTAAGGTCTATGAGATGCTGCTTCCTTCATTTCAGAATGGAATGGAAAGGACCTTGTAAAAATAAACTCAGCAAGTAAGGGTAATTTAGTGATAGGCACTGTAAACCTCTACTGCCATATTTTCCATTAAAGAAAAATTCCAGAACTTGGTTCATAGGCTTACAGTCTTCTGTAATAACGACTAGCATTATCTTCAGAACATGTGTAGCAAGAGTTTAGATTGTTTTGTATTCCTCACATTAAACCCTCAATGCATATTTTCATCTCCATCCTCGTGAGAGGTTGTCTCATCCATTCTTCTTTTCCAATCAGCAGATTTTTCTACAGTCATTGTCAAAAGACTACAGTTTTTGGAAGAAATTTTTTCAAACTGCATTTACTTTATTTACTTTGACTCTCTTTCTGCTGAGGCATCAGAATAATTAATTTGCTGGTCGAATATTATGTAAACTTGACTTTTCTTACCACTGTCAAGCATTTGACATTACTACTCAGACTACCAGTGCAGCTGGCTCAGAAACAGTCTTTTGCTGAAAGTCCTACATAGCAGCAATTTCTGTATCAATTTGTGTTCATATAGTCTTGACTTCCCAGCAGATCAGACCCGAGTTCATGTAGAGAAAAAGTGCTTATGTGAGTTACTGTAGACGGAAAAGACTGTGGCTCAATGGAAGAGCAATTTGTCTAGTACCTGAGAGAAAAAGATTTTTTATACTGCAGACAAAAGGTATGGCTCGCAGGTGCATTTTGAATGACAAAACTTACTGTTTGCAAACTATTACACTGGATATACTTATCCTCATGAGAACAGACTGTGATGAGGCAGACATTGTTTTCTAATTGGATATACAGTTATAGGAAATATCGTAGAAAATAAGACTGGAAAACTTTGAAGGAATATCTAGTTCATCATCTAGCCCAAAGATGGAATCAGCTGTATCAAATTTAGACAAGTTTACCTGTATTGCAGCATCAAGCAAACTGTATATTGCCTTTGCAATGCTGCCAGCCAAGTGTGCTATTCTGTTCATTTAGGTGGCCTTTTCTACTCAATTCTGTGTATTGGGTTGGGTTACCTGTAGTTTACCTCTGAACTTTCTGTATTTTTCTACCTGATGCAGTCAACATTTGGTTATCTCTAGTCAGATTGTCCTGTCCAGTGCCATGGCTGGGGAGGCACCTGAGCTTGCTTTAGGTGAATACTTTGTCTGTTTTGCTGTTTGGAGTGCTGTGACCAACAGAATTGCTACGTTTTTGGACCTTAATTAAACTGTTGTTGTATATTTTCAGAGCCTAATACAGGTCGTGATATTTTCAACTCTTGATTAACCCGGGTCGAGTATGTAAATAGATTTTTTCTAAATCAAGCACTCGTATTTAACCCTTGAAACACCGAAAGTAGTAGTTCATACATATAATTTATATAAAGTTATATTATATAGGGGCTCCTCATTAGCATTCTACATCAATATGTTAAAAAATAAATGCAGCAAGGTATTTTTAATGTTATTTTCTGAAGACTAGAAAAAGAGTTACTGATTTCAAATTCAGCAATAACTGTTTTTTAAAAATCATTCTCAAATTATATTTTCTTTGCTTTTTTTTTTTTTGTTTCCACATTCTACTTAACTCAGGATATGCGAGATGTAGGTCGTATTAGTGATCTGCCTTTCATGTCAAATGCTTCTGTTTTTTTCTTTTTTTCCTTTTTTTTTGATTCTCAAAAAAGGAAAAAGGAAAGCATGCCACAAGGGACAAGGAAAATATATATTTTAAAAACCAGTGAAAACCAAGCATTTTTTTTACCTGATAAAATTTGATAGGAAAGTCATTGTAAGTTTAATCTTTAAAGGAGAAATATAAATTAAATAGATTTTGTAAACAAAAATATGGATTATTTTTATCCCCTTCACTTTCACCTTGATTCTCCCTTTTGAGATCAGAACTCAAGTCATATTTAGTCTCCTAAGGATATAAACTAAGAATAATAGTCCCTGAATAATAAAATTACTTCTGTAAACCCCAGTCAATGTTCCACATTGAGAATAAAACTTTTCTTGACCTGTCTTTTAATGTTGCCACAGGATTTTGTGTCCAGTTGCATTTAGTCTTTATTATGTCTAATCAAGCAGCCTCAAATATAACCACAAAACTTAGGATGGTCCATCTTAGTGAAACCTTTGCCTTCTTTTGTAAAAAACTTTATCAATCAAAACAGTCATTCAAGAATAATTTGTATATGCATTATATGTATTTAAGATTCTTTACTTACTATTGCAGTATTATAATGAAATAAAATATGAAACATGAGCTATATACAGTAATTTTAATTTATATAAAGTTCTTTTTTAAACAAGGTTGTGTAGGTTTTTAGTGACTGGCTAAGCCTGAATAATTGTTTCTCCTGTTGTACCCTCCACAGAAGTGCTGATAAGACCCAAACAATAATAAACTAAGAAATATACTAAAGCTTCTCTCAAAAAAAAAACCCACCAGAAATTACTGCAAATATCAGAGAATGTATCTTACCCATCATTTTCTTGAAAAATCAAATCTCTCTAATCCAAGCACTTTAACCCCTGTAACACCATGTACAACAGGTAAAAAAAGGTTATTTTCCAGAAACTAACCTGCATGCAGTAAGATTTATTTGAAGGAGTAACAAGTCGCTTTGGAAATTAATCCCACATTTTATCTTATACCAATGCTTTCCTTCTACTCACCACAATGAGTAATATATAGACAGAGGTCTGCAGAAGCAGTGTGTCTCTCGTTGCTTTGCCTTGCTGTTGCTCTCCTCTCAGCTGTAGCTGAGCAGTCCTGTAGACACAGTGTGACAGGAACTGTGCTGCCTTGAGAGCAGGTACAGCTGCAGCTTTAGCACTTGCTGTCTGCCTCACATTTGTAACACCCTCACTCCTTCCGGTCATTCGTTCCAGGGGAGGAATGACACCAGCATTTCTGAGCTGTTCTTGTGTTTTCTCCCAGAACAGTCAGGGGAAGCAGACTTCGTGATCTCCATGCTAACTACCAGCCTGCCTGCTGCCAGTTCTCCCTACTTCTGCCAGTGATGACATTCAGCTTGCTCCTCCACACAGGATACAGCACTGATTCCTCATTATGTAAGGCAGTCTAGGTCAAGTGTAGGAGAGACACTGCTGGCCTGAGCAAGCTAGTGGATTGCTCCCTCAGCTTCATGGGGTCTGGAAGCTGGATCCTGATCTTTGCTACATCATCTTGGGTGAGTGTTTTTGCATGATTTAAATGGATACTGTGCTGCTTTTCTATGCAGATAGCTGTCAGCCATGCTGTGAATTGCAGAGATAATTTCTTAGGTGAAACCAGCTCTGTCAGCATGATTGAATTAACATAGTAGTTCTTCTAGGCATCTCAGCAGTAAGACACTTTGCAAATAAATAAATCATAAATCGGGTTTGTTAAGAAACATCCTTTCTAACCATATGGGGATTAGTGTTAATTTGACTGATTAAGCAGTGAATTAAATCCATTTGCTTGAAGATGGTGTGGGAAAGCATTATCGAATATTGCTATTAGCTCTGAGAGCTTTACTGCAGTTCTTGGCTGTTGCATTGTTTTAGCCTTGCAAATTACAAATATGCTTCTCCTATTAAACTGAACGAAAGAAACAAAAATCGTATTTAATTTCTTTATACTCCTTGGTTATTTTTGAAGGAGCAAATAAACCCAGGATGCTATTTGCTATGTACTGCATGAGTGTGTGAATCTTTATGCTTCTGAGATATGTAAGGTGAATACTGCAGATAAAATTACATTTAGTGACTGCTCTGCAGAATGCCAGAGCAGTACATGGGAGCTAGATTTATATTAGAGGATAGCTTTTATTCATGCATCATGTAGAATTCAGTTCATGTTTGGTATTTAAGCCCTGCTGAAAATGAGTCTGTAACAAAGAATAGAACAGGTTTGTCCTTAATTAAACATACTGGGTATTGTCAGGTGCTGGAATGTCTGATCATACTGGAATGCAGTAGAAGAGGCCCTGGAAAGTAACAGCATAACACTGATACTGCAGTATCATATAGGGAATTTCAGCAAGGCTAGCTTGCTTGCTAAGGACAACTACTGTCTAATAAATCTAATAAAATGACAACATTTTTAACATATTTGAGAGATTAATTGGAACACTTGTCTTTATGTCCAGTACCTTGGAAAGCAACTTTTGTGGTCTGTGGTATGGTGCGTCTCCTTCATGGGACTCAGCAATTTGCGAAAATAAATAAAAATTTAAGATACATTAATGAATTAAAAAATACCAGGGAATGTATAGTAAAAAACAAACAAACAAACAACAAAAACCCCACCAAAAAAACAAAACTCAGAGGAACTTTGGTCAGCATTGTATCACTGCATTGTATCTAACAGCTTACTGCCTAGATTTCTTATAGTATTGACTTTAAAATAGTGGTTTCTGTATTGAATTATGTTAACGAGTGTCAAAATAGTAAATTAAAATGCAAAATTGTTGGCAATTTACAGTATGACATTGACAAAATTTTCATGTCTAATAGGTAATTGCTCACTTTAAGAGTAAATGCCAAGGTCTCTTAAATCAAAACAAGATTGGATATTAATATAAGTTTATGTATTAATATCAGATTAAAAATAATTTTTAGGGTAAGAATGGAAGCCTGGAAGCCTTTTATATGTGTTTTTTCTCCCCACAAGAAACTAGTTGTTCTTCATATTGTTCAAGAAATAACTGATAGACTTTAATTTCAACACTTGTTCCGAAGTGAGATGAATTGTTTTCTTATTTTCTTATTGTCTTTGAAAGTTTTCTTTGTCTGGAAAAGAACTACCAAGCAGTCAATTGTCTTTTTATCATGGTCTTGCCAGTTACAATTTTGCTGGGGTTTTTTGGTTTTTTTTTTTTTTTTTGGTAATGACAGTCATGCAGATCTATGCTGTGACTTAGTAGATATACCAGGCTGGTGCCTTCATTAATTACATTGTGAAAGTTAGGTTCAAGAAAGTGTAGCTCATTTTTGGTGTCTTGATAACACCTCTGTTGCAATGCAGTATATTACATTGTATAATATTTTATAGATACCATTTCATACTTCAAAATGTAGAAGTATGTCTTTCAAACAAAATAATAGCATTGTATAGGAACTTAGAACAAAACTGCTAGGTACCATGAATTATTGTGATGATGTACTTCACATTCTTTGTCTCTTGCTGCATGAAGTGTTCTAAAATAGTTATGCTATTATATATGAGTACACTGTGTTCCATCCCATTTCAAGTGTGGGTGCTTGAGGTATTTTCTTACAGGCTTAAGGAGTATTAATAACCTATCTATTCAATTAGAAGAGGGGGGAAAAAAGCCTTACTGTCTTGAAATATACAGTGATTTTCTGGAAGTCTTATTTTTATTTTTTGCATCATGGTTCATAGCAGGGCATGGAGAGTAACTCTCAGCATAGCAAGCTGCAAATACAGTAGGATACAAAGTGTTAGGAAATGGTGTTTCCTATGTGTATTCACATATCCTATACTCTGGTATATCACTTTGGGTCTGAGGAATTGAATCTGAGCTGTTAAGTATGTTTAGAACCCCCTACAATGCAGGATATTGGCCATCAGTGGTCGGTGCCTCCTCCTGGTATTTTTTTGTGGTTTACTGGAATTGTCCAATCCATGGCTACATCAGTGGCTTGCTTTCAATTTTCTTCATATTTCCTCAAATCACGGTATGCAGCTGGATTTTCGATAAACTTTTCACTTTTACTAAGAGCACTAGAGTTTTGTGTACTGCAAAGGAGTTTCTTTGCTCTCTTCATAGGTATGGAAATTACACTAAAACTGAGCATGGAAACAATACCAAAGTGTGTCAGATAAATTATTCAGATCTCAGGTTTTAGCTGTCTTTTTAAATTGAGTAGCTGAGATATATATTGTGATGACAAACATATGCTTAATTAGTGCTAAATTGAAAGACTACAAATATTAGTGTTTTAGTTTATCTCATCTAACAGCTAAATATAAGACTGTAATAGTATAGTACACAAACTTTCCAGGTAAGTTAGGGCTCACAAATGCAGATCTTTCATTGTCTAGAACTGCCAAATTTTATTTGCATCTAGTACACAAAAATATTCCAAATGTGACAAAAATCTATTGCTGTAGAAATGTGCTTTACCTATTCTGAAGATAGCTGCTTTAAAGCTGGCAGATGTGCTTTGTTCCTCATGCAAAAATTCACTATGGTTTTTATTCAGCAGTTTTCCCTGCTCTTCCTTGAAACTGGTTGGATGTAATCTTCTGTTCTGTGTTGCTGCTGTTTGTCTCCTGATTTTTCAGGTCCTGGGTCTCCATTATGAACTTTCCTCATCCTTAACTGCTTGGATAGCACTTCTGTGACTGCAGTATAATTGGTTCACAAGTTCAGAAAGAGAAAATGTCCCTTGGATCATGATGTTCACCACTTTGTCCACAGAGGATCTTGGTTGGCTAATCCCTTATCTATTAGATGAATTACTCCATTAGCTGTTTTCCACACCCACTGTAATTCATGGAGTTCATTGCTAGAACACTAGAAAGAGACACTGTAAAGAATCAAGGGAGCTAGTTTTAAATGCTTTGATAAACAAAACGGACCTCAGAAACTTTAATTAAAAAGACATATAAAAATATATATTGCTCTTAACACTTTATTCATTGAACATACTATCCTGCATTGTTGTGTACGTGGTTTACTTGCCATGGCTGAACATCTCAGCTTCTAAGGTTAATTTTAAAGGTTTCTCTAGATTGTACACAACTATGTTTGCAACAAAAATGCTGAAACATAGCTGTTTGTTGCAGCAAAAATGCTGAAGGATAGTGACAAATAAACCCACATTCTCTTTTAAATTCAGTTGCAGTTCATTATTATTCTTTTCAGACAGGGGACAGTGCTGCAGAGGGTCACTAGAGAAGGACTTCCAGATGAGTCCTTTCATGTGCTGAAGAATGACAGAGTCTCCTAATGCCTAGTAATCACTAAGGCTCTTCAGCCAAAAACTTACGGGGCTGTTCTTCACCAGTGCTCTTAAATATTTACACAGTGCTCCTGAGGTAGGACTGGTCAAAATTTATACAGGACAAGTGAACCACAGAGCCCCATTAATGCAAAGTTACCAGGTCTGCAGAATCTGAAATCTGCAAGATTGCAAGCTCATGGCCGCATTGGAAGTTTGCCTGGCACTGTGTCCCTGCTGTCCATGGCATGGAGGGGTTCTCCTTGGTGCCTGTTGGATGGTACCTTCAGCCCATGCCCATTTTCTCCTTGGGCAGTCAGGAGGGGAGTTGTCACCACACCCACATGAAGAAGTGCTCAAAGATTTCCAAATTAAATGCAATGACTATCCTGGACTTGCTTGGTTTGGAAAATTATTAGACTAGCTAGTAGCAGTTTCCTAATTTTTTAGAGCCAGTAAAAAAGACAAATTAGATTTGGGGCAGGAGAGGGAAGGGAGACCATGTTTTATTTACTAACTTTCCATCTATCTTAGAATTGGAGCAGGTCTAAATGAGAAATATATACCTTTTTTGTTTTCTTCAGGTATGGTACAATGTGTAAGTATAAAACATTAAAAATACAAGAATCCATGGGATATAACTCTTCAGCAGTAGGAAAGAAGTTGCTGTAGTGTTAAGTCTTCTCTCTCAAACCTAATAGCAAATGACAGTCTGGTTCAAGAAGCCACCAAAGGAACTTGTTAAGATAACCAGAAACCCTATCAATTTGCCTGACAATATAAGCTGCTGGAGTAAATTTGAGCACCTGGTTATACTGTGACCAGTGAAATTGGAGCCATGAGAAATACTGCTTGATAAAAAACAGCTTTCAGTATTCTGTTTATTGTACTTGGAGATTTCTCAAATCAGTGGTCATATTAAGCATGCTATGCTGAACCTCTAGTGGTGTTTAAAGAAGGATGTCTTAGTTCATTCGTTCCTAGTTTAGTGTTTAATTTCATGTTATTTATTTAATTTCAAAGTGCAACATTTTAAAGGATCTATGCCTGTAACTTGTCAAACATGTCCACCGTGAAGCAAAGACTGGAGTGACTCATATTAAAACTTCAAACTGATGAGCAAGTATTTTATCTTTTATCCTAGTGATAAATCTGTGTTTATAAATTCCAGACAATTAATCATTTCCAGAAACATTCTCCATGAACAGAAATATTTCTGGGAATGATCGATTGGCATCAGCAATAATATCTGAACATAGGTTTAGCATTTAAAGTTTTTCAGATTCTGAGTCAGGTTACTAGTGCTACAAAGTCATTTGTCATCTCCAAATGCTCTTTGTGATCCCAAACAACTTTGCAAATATATGAAAAACACATAAATCTGCCTTTAGAATTGCACCTAAGAAAGAATCAAGCAGTTGAACCATGTGTTACCAACTGCTGATATTAAGATACTGGTTTAAATCTCCTTCTGCCTGAAGACCATAGACTTGAACTGGTTTTGGGTAAAGGGGACCTGTCTGAGCCACTTAGAAACCTACCAGTAGTGCCAGCTGAAAAGCTAAATTCAAAACTGGTGATCGTAATAGCAGTGAGAGATGAAAGCATGTGAGGTCTTTCTAAATCAGAGCTCAGCTGTATTCAAAGGAGAGAGATTGAATGGTTGTGTCCAGTTTGGTCTTGCCATTTCTATGTCAGCATTTTAATATTAGTATTTGAATCTATTACGGTGTGTTTTAACCAAATATTTTGTGTCATTAGCTTGCTTGCTCTGTCCTTTTAATCGCTGCAATATTTGAAGAAAATGTATTTTAAAAAATGTGCAATTAGATTTTATTGTTAGAGCAATTGTTCATAGCATTCTGCATTGATAAATGCTGAAAAATTAGGTATTACACTGAGAGATTCTGAGTGCTTCCTGTGAAGGGACAAGCATGTCAAGTCACCACTGGGACGTGGAGAAATTCTGATTCACATATTTTCGATTCAAGCAAAATTTAAGCTATCAAAACTTATGATGTAAAAATATTAGAAAAATCCCATATCAGAATACTGGAATTGACTCTAAGGCATCAAAGTTATTAAAGCTGCTCGGGGTCACTGAATCAGAGGTTAATTAAGTATCTGTTATATCATAGATATGCCTTATTGCATAGAGGTATTAATTTGATTTATACTCTTCTATCTTTACATGCAGAAATGGTGTTGAACAATGAAAGAAATGCAATGCTATTTTTAGCCCTTCGTCCATGCGCCTCTCACCTTCCCAGTCACTGCCCCCTTCCCCTTCCCCTTCCCCTTCCCCTTCCCCTCCCCTCTCCTTCCTTTCCCTTTCCACCACTCTGCACCCACCCCCCTCCATCCTGGCGGACACTGGGGCTTTCACAAGTGTTTGTTCATGGCCATCCCCACTTTTTTATTTAATTGGTCAATAAAGCAAAATGAGAAATATATAATGCTGCCTGATTTAGCTCCAGCTGAGGCTGATCCAATGCAGATGGGGTTCATTGTGTTAGCAGTTACCGTTGCTTCTACTTAGCAGTCTGAATTTTAAAAAGGAGCCCTTTTTTGTCTAGGTTCCAGATTTGGCTGCGCAGCTGCCATCTGAATCCAGGGGAATGTATAGAGCTGACGTGGCAGTCGTGTACCAGGCGGTGTGATTAGCAATGCAGTCTGTAATAGATGGACACGTCACGGGACTCGGGCATTGGAACCCTCTTTTTTTGGTGACTGAACCCATGACTGATGAGGTTGAATCTACCACCTCTCCTCAGTGGGCAGGCGTGAATGAGACAGAGGACAGGTAGCATTTAACTGTGGCATGCCAGGGCTGACCTGGAAAGGTTTCTTCTGCTTTCGTAAGGGCTGACTCTTACACAAACTATTTCCATCACACATTTCAGAGACAGGTAATTAACAGAAAAGAAATTAAAATTACTGAAAACTTCAGCTCATTTAACACTGGAGAAAGAAATCTACTTCTCAGCACTACCCCTGCCCTTTGTTCCTCCCTGAAGGAAAATGGGGTGGCAGATTTTCAGACTTGTTTAGGTCAGAAAAATCTCTGAAAATGCGATCTTTTACAGCCTGTTCTTTGCTTTTGCCGATAGATGGGGCTGTCCTTCAAGGTGATGGCTTAGTATCTTTTTCTTTTTTTTTCCCTTTTTTTCTATCTTCACCCTCCTCTCTGTCTCTCTTTACCCTCCTCCCTTCCCCCTCTTTTTTTTTTTCCCCTGCTATTTGCTGATTTGTATTAGGTACCATAGAGTGAGCCTCAGAACAGGAAGCCGAGAACGAAGCAGAGAGGATACTGCAGAGGTCTTTTTTTTTTTTTTCCCCTTCTCGGTGAGAATGCAGCAATTTATAAACACTTTGTAATCTTTTGGAACGGAGAATCTAAACAGCTTTATTAGCATTTCAAGCATTTCATCATCATTATCTCTTTGTGGGGGTTTTTTTCTTATTATTTTTGGGGTTTTTTAATAATGCATTTGAAATTCCAGTTTTATCAGGTAAGCCAGGAGGATATTAAGTCTTAGACCTTAATGCATTTATGTGAGCAGTTGGCATGGATTCCTCCCCACCTTGCGCTTTTTTTTTTTTTGTTTTGTTAATAATTTCTGAATGCTTGCTTTATAGTTATTGTTAAACATATAATTAGGGAGAAATTTTTTTTGTTTGTTTGTTTTAAATTTTTTTTTGCAAGCTGCAGTTAGTTCTTTTTGGCATCTCAGCATTTTGTTACAAGATGTGGTTCAATGGCCTTATTTTTTTGGGTGTTTGCCAGTTCGTTGTGGGGGTGATTTTGTTTAAATTATTATTAAATATTTTCCCCTGAACTTTTTAGAAAATAACAGAAGTCATGTTGTTCCTTCACATGGAAGACATATTAAGGTCTAAAGCAAACATTGCAAGATTGTAGTTTTCCTTTCCATAGAAAAGCCCTGTTTAAAGGTTAAATGCTTTGCACAAATGTTTTACCAAAGGAAGAAAGGCATTCCTCTCTTTTGTCTCTTTTTCCCTCTGCCCTTAGTCTTTCTGATCAGGTGCACTGCTAGCAGCTCTTACTTTCATTTACTGACCAGGACTGGTTTAATGCTGTAGATATAGCTCGGTTCATAATCTGAACCGTCTTGCTTTTTCAAACAGCACAAGAAATTTGCCAGGTGGACTTCAAGCTCTTTCAGCATCTTTTCTCAAATGGATTTCTTCTCTGCTGCTTGTCTGAGGTATGTGCTTGAAAGAATCCCACTATACTAATTTACCTGGGATTGGGCTGTTTGTTCAAGTCACCCATCCTGCAGCCCCATTTTAAGAAAGCAGTTGTTACTCACTCAGCAGTATTTGAAAATGGATTGGTGTTTTCTGTTGTTATTGAAAACCTCTTCAACTGTATTTTTTCCAAAAATGCTTATTTTGTGGTTATCGTGTCAAACACCTGAGCTATATTTGCTGATGTTAATGTTGCATTCTTGAAATGTGAACCTTTTTTATTGTGTTTTTCATGCCTGACCAATGTGTTAATATAAAGTACAAAAGGAAAAAGGCTGCGCTAAAAATTACTCTGAAATGTCATGTGAAACAATAACAGGATAATTGCTGTCAAGACTGACACCCTGATAGTTTATTCTGTGGAGCCTGGTTTGTGTGATCTTGAATACTTGCTGAAGTATTTAGACACAGGGAAGGAAGTTAGAGACAAGCAGTTTAAACTGGTTGTCCTCAGCTTGCCAGAAAGTTTTCATTATTTTGAAGGAAGCATCAAGGGGAGTGGGAGAGGGAATT
The DNA here is from genome assembly GCA_024500445.1 of Entomyzon cyanotis. NCBI lineage: Eukaryota > Metazoa > Chordata > Aves > Passeriformes > Meliphagidae > Entomyzon > Entomyzon cyanotis. The sequence continues at coordinate 7,793,295 of JAKEPQ010001027.1, read as the reverse complement.
AAAGGAATTAAGAGCTTGCATGAGGCATAATCTAATCAGGACAATTCTAGTGAAATTCTAGGAAAACAACAGCAATTTGCGTACCATCTGGTATCAGAATTAAAGAATTTTAAAAGTCTGACCATGATGACTTACAGAAAAATTATAGAGATAAATGTGTATCAAGAAAACATATATACTATCAGCTGTTTGAAACAATATTTTATATGGGGCAAGGGTAGTTTATTATCAATCACTGAAATATTTTTTGAAATAATCATACTAAAACCTAAACTTGCTTTGAAGTTTCAGAAGTTGTAAATGTCAGCAGCTGAGAAGCTAAAATCAATTACAGATTATTCTATTAAGATGGCCTTGAGCTAGAAAACCTTCACAATACTTATGAATATGACTTCTGAATGCAGTACCCCCATGCCAAGCAGTTTAAAGGACGGCTGGTTGTTGACTTTTAAATGCACAAAAAGTCACTTAAATTGCACTGCATCCTTCCAGCATGTGAATTCTACAGCTAGAGTTTTGTTCATTCATGACAAAACTCAATATATTTAAGGGACAAGCCCACAAAGTTTAGAATTGAATTTTGTCCCTTAAATTATATTTTACAAATCCTTCTCTACCGTTTTTGGCTGCCTGAAATTGAAGAACTGAGATTAACAAAGTGTGAGACTTCTCCTGCCCTTGGGTATGAGAAACAGTCTGTTAACAATTAGGAGAAGTGGGTACTTCTTTGCAATTTTTTCTGAAAAGAGGCAGAATTATTGATCTTATTTGTCTGTGTACATTTAGAACTGTGATACTCTTCTGGATTAATGTCTTTTCCTTCATTGTATTCATTTTCTGAACTCCAGTGCTAACTCAGCTGTGGGAAAACATATTGGGTCTTTTGGATAAAATATCATGACAAGAATTGTGGGTTCTTTTCCAGTATCAGGAGCATATTCTGTCTTCTTTTTCTCCACTGATAACAGCTTATGTAGGTGGGAGGCAGTGGGAGTCCAAAAGAGTCCTGTATTTGACCTGTAGACTTTCTGTTGATGCCAAAATGACTACACCAGAGGAAAAAAACAAATTAAAAATTGAACAATATTTATTCACACTTCTAAACTGAGACAACCAATGTTATGGAGACAGTATGACATACTGGAGAAGGAATACCATTAGGCTTTTTTTAGCATGATACTTTAGAGCACTTAGGAGATCACATTGCTACAAGAGAAAAAAAAAATCCTAAAGCTGAAGTATTCTAAAGTGTGGGGAGCAAAAGAACCTTTGAGTAAATTTGAACCATTAAAATCTACAGCTGATGTTTCTGACTGAACAGAATATTGTAGTGTAGGGAGATGGGGAATGTCATGCATGTTCTACAGATGTTTTTTTCCCAAAGCTCAATAGTTCTGATATGTTACTTCCATTTTTCTAGTTGTAGGTTTACTCTTTGTAGATTTCTATCTATAAAAACAATAGAAGTTGGATGGAAACGACAGAAAGTTTGGTGTGAGTGAAGTAATTAGTTAAGTGACAAATGTGGACATAGAAATCATCACCCTTTCCATACTGGGATTAATCCAAATTCTGTAAAATAAACTGATCTCTTTTTATTCAATATTAGTAATATTTATTGAAAGAATCACTGTGATGTCTTACTAAATACATGGGTGTTCAGTGTTTTTAGGCTTGCTGTCTTTTACTGATTATTGTGTCTTTACTTCTGTCTCTTCCATTCTCACCAGTATGTGGTGGTTCCAGGTCCCCTTTCATAGTCTTCTGAAATGCTGTTTAGCTCTGAAAAAAAAAAAATTAGTTTGCACTTGGAAAAAAAAAGTCTGGGTAGAAACCTTCCCTGCCGTATTAAATATCGCTTGAAAATTCACAATTCTGATTCAGCCACCCTGCTATTTATTGTTGTAATTTATCAGCCCCAGAAGCTCTCTCTCTCCTTCCTCTTTCTGCTATGAAATTCTCATTACGTTGCATTTTCAGAATGCAAGTTTCCATTGCTTTCTGTCTCAGCAGTATCTAGTGGATCTCTAACCATCCTTCCAGTGCTCTATTTTAAAGTGTTTCCACCCTTCTTTTTATTAATATCCATTTTTTTCCCACAAGTCTCTGAGAAAAGGACAAAACCCCTCTATTTTTAGTCTCAGAAACATCCAGCTCAGTTTGCGCATCCAAGCTCTATCCCATCTCGTTCCCCCTGTCTTAGTAATGTATATCAGCACCTTGTAAACAGGCAGACCAATCTTCTTCATCTTTCTTTTACCCCTCCAAGAAATTCTCTAATTTGCTTCTAGCATTGGCTTTCTTAAATTACTTCATAAAACAAATAAAAAAACTGATGGTGATTCTCCTGGTAAAATAAAACCAAACTGAACAAAATCTCAAATCCTGTCAAGGTCAGAAAGAAAAATTTAGAAGTAAATGCAGATGCCTGTGTGACTCAATTATTTAATAACTCTATTTAGTAGTGGCATTGATCAAAGTGGACAAATCTAAATAGCAACTACAGCATTGTTACTAAATGTTATTTCCTTTAGAGTGAGACCTTTCATTTTTTTTTAATTATTTGAAGTATTTAACCTCTTTGTTTAAAATTGTTGTTGAATTTATTTGCTAAGAGGAGATGGTGATGGAGATATTTCTGAATGCAGATGAAAGGGGCTTCTCCTAGGAATGTCTCAGCAGGGCTTTTTAAATGCTTTTGCAGGATTCCTGGAGTAGGTCCACACATGAAAACGGGAGTGAAGTGCTTGGTGGGTTATTAGAAGCTGAATACTGAAGATGATTTTCTTTCTCTATGTCCATAGTGGGTGGAACAGGAAGTGAAGTCTGAAGAAATGGGCTCACCCAGATGAGATATGAGAACAAACATTTTACTAGAGAGAATAGTGCAGAACTGCAATAGAATGTCAGGAGAATCCTGAAGGTCTGTGGGAAGAGGTTAGATGAAGCATCTGTTGGGAAATAGGTATAGCAATCTTGCCTTGGGCAGAGAGATGAACTAGGTGGCCTCTGATCTTTTTTTTCCAACCCAGTTTTCCTGTGAGTCTACAAAAATATGTAGATATCTGAGGTATAACAGACAATGTACAGTAAATTACATCAGGTCCAAAATAGACCTACTAAAAGTTATCTTCACTAGGATTGCCTAAGTATATAAACATCATCTGAATATATTTATCCTATGGTATATATGCTCTGCAACATTTCAAATATATCTAGAAAGAGCAGAAAATAGGTCCTATAAAGTTACTTAAATTCTTACTGTTTATTTTAGATTAAATAGTCTTTACTGGTGAACCATAGCAAGTGTATGAATATAAGGGGTAGAAAAAGAATATTTGGCAAATCCGATCAAATTTCCATACTGTCAGGAGAATAGTATACATTTAATTAAAAAGATTTTTAACGATAGTTTTTCTTTATAGAAAGAACTAGGACACTTCAGAATCTGATTAAATAAAGGGAGTGTACCAGAGCCATTTCAAAGTTCTATTTTTAATATTCATATTCAGTGTTTTTCACAGCTGAGAAACTCAGTCTGATGCATTTATTTTCTAAAATGAAACCTAAATAATACCACACATATATATGTGTGTGTGTGTGTGTGTATCATTTGAAACGTGCAGTGATGGAGGGAGACAGAGAACTGTTCAGGACTCCCTACTGGCTACATTGACAATGCTTAATTGAAAAAGAAGTTATACAACTATTTGGGGTTTTTTTCCTTAAATATTATAACTGTGTGATCCAAGTGTAATCTAGAAACCTTGCATCTGAGTATTTTTGCCTTCAGTTCAATTTATTTTCTCTTTACACATGCTGTGGGGGCTAAATCAGAAAGGATGACCCTTTATTACATTTTCATGACTTCGTATTTCTCAGAACAAAATATATTGCAAATCAACTACTCTGAATTAATGAAGCATTTTATCTGAAAAAAATTTTGCTCCAAGAAAAAATATCCATGTATTAAAAAAATTTTTTTTTCTTACTCATTTTAGCTCAGTCTAAGACGAGGACTGGCATTGTGATACCCTGTGTCTGCTAGAGTCTTGTCTTTACCAGTCCAGAGGCTGTTTGCACCCTGTCAACAGCAGGAGCCAACTCTTGAGGCATGTTCCCAAACTCCTTGGGAAACTACTAACCAAAATGAGAGCAAATTGCACCAGGACCAGCTCTTTTTAGCAAGACAGGGAGTTGTGTCCCCATATCCAGGAGTATTTCTTATCACTGATTAATCTATTGGCTTCTAAGCTACACAGCAAACAAAATAAATATTGTCCATATAAATACATATAATGAAAAATGTATATGGTTATCTAGGAAGAGATAATTAAATTTTATTGAGTGACTGTTTTTTAGAATAGGGTTTTAGAATAAGCTAAATAAGTCCACACACTAGTATAACATGTTAATTGAGTAGGTATAAATATTGCATCTTCTGAAATAACAATTGCAAAGGAAACGGCCAAGACTGTCTTGAGTGTCCTTTAGGAGCAGTTTATAGTTGGAAAAAAAAACTTGAGATGTATGCCTTCTTTTTCTTCCATGAAATTCAATGTTATGGATGGACACACCTTCATAGAGATTGTTTAACTTAATACTAATTTTAAAATGTTAATTGTAGTGTAGGAGATTTTTAATAAATACTTACAGGAAATGCAAAACCAATTTAGAGAGTATCTTGCTAAATGAGATGCCAAACTGGACTTAATTGAAACAAAAAATTCTTTTATTTCTTTTTAATAATTCTGAATATTTACATGGAAACCAGTGTAGATGAATCATTAAAAATTCACTAATATTTAAAGGCAGACTAAACTGATTTTGTTTAATGAATGACAGGTAAGATATATGGGGTCTGAGAAAAGAAACATATATGGAATATACTTAAAATATACTGAAAAAATAGTATACTCTATAGCACTGTTTCTGGAATCGTGGGGTTACGTAAAACTGTATTTACTAGGCACACTATCATGGTTTTTCGACAGGACATTGCCAGGAGGACGCACGAAAAGAGGGCAACCAGGCTCCAAGCTTAAAGTTGCAAAAAGTGTTTAATTACCTAACAGAGTTGGAGGATAAATGCAGGCAAAAATAAACTTTTCATACAGTTTTGGTTCACTCCCCCCTCCCTCTTACGAACCTGTAGTATTCACCCCCTTTCCTCCTTTACAGTCAACAAGCCGGGTGGGGGGGCAGGGTGGGGGGTCTCTTTTCAGTCCACAGAGCAGATTCTCAAATTTACTCATCACCACAATTCTTCTACTACAAATACTCTTTACCTCTACTTATTTCTCTCTCTCTCCAGACAGTTTTCTTTCTGCTCTCACCCCCACCCTCTCAAGAAGCAGTCTCTGCACTCACCCCCCTTCCCTCTTTCCAAACCAGCAACACACACAGGGGGCAGGTTGGGGGGTTCTCTGGTCAGTCCAATCAGGAAAAGAGGTTCTCTACTTAGCCAGGGGGTCCTTCCCACGAGAGACAGTCCTCTGGGGACTTCTTTGGCGTGGGTCCAATCTCATGAGCAACATCCCGCCCGAAATTCTGCTGCAACATGAGTCCTTTTGTCCATAGGGTGCTGTGCAGACTCTCCTGAGCTGAGGCCAGGCTGCTTCCATTCCAGGAGCAAGGCCTTTCTCTCCTTTGGAAGGCCTTTGCAGTTTTAACTCTTAGATGAGACTCCCACTGGTTCACAGTCTTTTCCAGGCATCCACCTGCTCTTCTGGCATGGGCTGTGGGTGGATTTCTGCACTCCTGTGGACTCCATGGGCTGCAGGGGACCTCCTGCCCCGCCATGGCCTTCACTGTGGCTAGCAGAGGGTTTTCAGCTCCAGCACTGGGAGCACCTCCTCCCCCACCTTCTTCACTGACCTTGGCGTCTCTATGCTGTTCTCCCTCACATATTTTCACCTCCACCTCTTCCTTCTCCAACTACAAAGAAGTGAAAGAAGTGCGTGCCTGCTTTGTTTTGAATTTTTCTTAAATATGTTTTCACAGAGGCGTAACTAGCACCTCCAATTGGCCCAAACTTGGCCAGCAGCATGTCCATCACCTTCAGAGCCATCAGAGATTGGCTCTGCTGGACTTGATGTAAAAACGTCCAGAACTTGCACTCAGGACACACAGGAGCCATCTTTGTGCCACACCCCACCCCTCAGACACCTCTCCAGGCCTACCACAACAGCTTCTGAGGGGTCCAAATTTCTCCTAGATGTTAAAAACACTTCACTGATGTTTTGGGCCAATCAAAACCACCACACACACCTAGATTAAGAAACTTGTCAGATGATATTTCAGGATATTGCTGTCTGCTTTTTGATGGTAAATATAAAATTGTCTGCAACATTTTATAGAAGCAGAATTTCCACCCACCTGAACTACATATCTGAGAAAATTTTGCAAAATGTCTTTTTTTCTAGCACAACAGCTGATCTCCAGAGGTGCCTTCATCCCTCAGCCTTTATGAGCCTGAAATACAAAACCATATCCTAAGAGTGCAGGGTGGAGGTTGTCACCTGCCTGTTCATTTCTAATAAGGAACTCAGGACAAAAAAAAAGAGAATATAAATGTAAATTATAAAATATATGAAGTATATATTAAATATGTAAAATTATAAACCTATTTATTTTAATAGAAATGTAAATTAGAGATTTGGAAATGCTAATGTAGGTGTAGTGCTGTATCACGAGGTATGGAGAGTGTACTGCTCTAAATTGTCATGTTTCATGGGTTGGGCACACAGTAGGCACAAGCTTTCAGCTCTAGTGATATACACGTTCAATGAGACTAGTGAAAAAGAAGTCTTAATTACTATAAGTACCTTTTAAGTAGAATTCCAATTGAAGATTACTTCTTTTCAAACAGTATTTTAAGTTTTTTATTTTGAAATAATTTTTTTAAACTTTTCTTACAACACTAGTAGCAGTGGTGCTACGACTTTGTTTCACACACAAACTTCAGTCCAACCTAGCAAGAACCATTGTCTCCTGTGCTCTGCTAACAACATCTGCTGAGGGTACCACTGCCATGAGCTGAAAATGAGCAGCAGCTTAGAAAGGCATACACATTCTCTGGTGAGTTTTAAAAAAAATTGATAAATGTTGCATGTAACACCAATCCCAAGGATTTTTACAGTTTATGGGAATTCTCGGCCTGCAGCCTGGTAAGAGCAATCCTCCTCCCTTTCAGTGCAGCTGGTAGTTTTGCTGGGGGTTATGTGCTGTCCAGCTGCTGCACAGGCTGGCAGGGAGTCTGTCACTTGTAGGCGTTGACCTCAGACTTGCCCTCTGCTTTCCCCTCAAGCAGGTTTCTGTACATCTGTGAGTCTAAGTTCAGACTACTACTGAACCAGCACTAAATAATATTTAGTGGCTTTGCTGGGAGAAACAAAAATGCTTACTGCCCAAGAGTAGAGAATGATAAATTATGAGACATGCTACCAAGAGAAAGCAAAGTAGCTGATACAGTACCCCCTCTCTTATGTCTGCATGCCTAATTCCTAGACAATATCTAACACTGAGTTTTGGGGGAAGAGTTAAAAAAAAAGGCTGAGGAAATATGAATTAATCAATTTTTAAAAATGCAGAGGAGTAGTAAACATCAAATTTTATTATAAAAGCTATTTCTTTGTTCCAAAACAATCTGTCTTCAGTACAGTAAGCTCTCTATAACTCTCTAATAGTGTTTTATTCAAAATTTTCTCTCCCATTTTCTTTGACTGTCTTGCACATAATATTTCTCTGCATGTCTCAGCAGTGACATTTATTTCTCAGGGTTGTATGCTTTGCAGAATTCTGAAAGGCAGGAAACTGGTCAGTTTTGGGAATAGTTTTTTTTCCTTCTGTGCTTAAAGTAAGATTGACTATGATATAAGGCTGAAATTTCATGCAGTATGTCTAAGCTTATATATTTAAGTCTCTATTTTAGTGCTGAGGTAAAAAATATAGTATCTCCATGCAGAGTGACAAGAATTTTATATAGACTTTTGTGTGAAATCTTGATTACTTAGCACTTTGGAAGAGGATAGCTTATGCCTTTAGCTGTCTGTTCAGATAAGTTTCAGACAGGAAATATGAGCCATTTTCTCTCTTTCATGTGAGAAGAGATTGTGAAGATGGCTAAATAATGGCTGAGGGTAGTGCAACTGTGATTAGCAGTATTCTGAAGTCCACAAAGTAAGCTGTTTCCCTTTCTCTTTAGAGGCCTGTAGATCTGTGTTTCTCTGTGTAATGCTTCTAATTCAAGTGGCTTTGCTGGAGCAGTAATTGTTAACTGCTTTGGGGGATTAAAACAAGACAGATTTCAGGTTTTTTGAGACTTTCATGTGACATCTCTTTTAAAATACCATATTGCAGTGTTGTAGAGTGTATTTTACTTCTGGAAGGTTCAGGAACTTTGTTATTAAAAACCTCCTGCTTTCTGGCTCTGCCAGGCTCAACTCTGAACACATTCCTTCATATTACTCATCTGAAGTATACACTCTTGATGTTTAATGCTTCTTAAAACCCACATTCTTACCTGCAAGTTATTAGATTTTGATCTGTGGCCATCATTATGGACTGCCTTGGAATGGTGTATGGATACTTTCGGATGTAGGCAGGAGTTCAGATGTGGAATGTAGGATCCCAATCTGTATGTGCTATTCAAACACAGATAGAGAGGGAATCGCTGCTCCAGCCTTGATAAAACTGAAGTATAAGGAAAAATGCTCAGATGTCACAGAGGGAAAGAAGACCTTTAGAGTGATGAAGTAATTTTGGTAGCTGAGCAGCCTAGCCACTGAAGAGTTTTGGAAGGTATCTTGAAAAAGAAGAGGTTAAAAGGAGCATAAGTGTAATGAGGGATCTTTGCAGATATTTGTATCTCCTAAATGTGACTGGAAATCTTCAAAATTACAGTGTTGATGTAAATTGAAATTTTAAACAGCAGAGTTAACATCTAAAAAATGAAATTCGAGATAATGAAGAAAGGCTGCAAAGAGTCTATGAGAGACAATCAGCCATTTGTTTTCTGAGAATTTATACAGCAGGATGATATAGCCCAAGCAACTACCTAGAAAATAATTCCGAATAAGGGCAGGGTTTTTTGGCAAGGGCAAAGAAACTTTCTTGTTTCTTTGTAAGAATGATGGAAAACGGACCTTGTAGATATGTATGGCGGCAGGGGGAGTACAGTATGATTTGAAGATAGTTTGGCTCCAAAACTTAGACAAGGGCATTTGACACATATGAGAGTCAGATTCATTATGACTGTGAGTAGCACAGACTCCACTAACCTCAGCAGCCCTTAGGCTTGGTTGCCTTTCATGTGCTGAGCTGCTGTGTTAAGCACTCATAGCCTGGGATGAATAATTCCATCTAGAAATTAAAGACATTTACACCAGCAATGGCAGCAGAAGGAAGTCTGAAATAATTAAAACTTGGGTCAGTTGAACTACGTATAGGATAAAAAGGATGGTTCTGAAAGGAGTTTGGAGACTAAAATAGCTACAGCCATCCATTCTACTTCTTTCAGTAGGGTTCATGTGACAGCTTTGATGCTATTTTGAAAAGGTAAACTTCACAGGTGTGTAAACCCATTTACCTGCAGCGTGAGCATGGCTGTCTGCTGTTCAGGGCACAAACCCAAAAGCAGTTCAAGAGGTACTTTCCTAGAAAAGCTCAGATATCTGCAGATTTTGAGATTTTAAAGCATACTGAAAGTATGAAAGTCCTGGAAAACTGCCTGTTAAAGGCAATACAGGCAGGTTCATGTTGCCTCAAGAGCAGCTTGTGACAGAATAGTTTTGGCTGCACAGTGTCAAGTATAGCACAGATGTAGCCTGAGAAAAATAGGTAGTGAAACAGAATCTTAGCATTTTGTATTGCTGCTGATAAATCTATGTGCTCATGTTTCAAAACAAGCAATTTAAGGTTTGATGGTGGTAATATATTGCACTTTTTCACTGAGGTCCTTTCTTCTTAGGGGACACAGTCACTAAGGGAATAGGCTTTTAAAGGTACCTAATCCCAGTCTAAGTTTTTGGCCACCTGTTATGCATCAGATCATGGTGTTTTCACTGAAAAAATGCCTTTTGCTCTGCTCTCCTACCTGGCCTTAACTGTCTTTTACAGTGGTAACAGTTTTTATCTTGACGTTATTGGGGTTTGGAATATTTTAGCTACATTCATTTCTTCCTGCTTGCCTGCTTGCTTCAAGCTTCTGTGGGCAACATGTAGTTCACCCAAGAATTCCCTCATCACTGCTACACAGTGAGCCTAATTTCACAACCACATACCTGAAAACCCGGCCTTGATGCCATCAAGCCCAAAACAGTCCCAAAGCACTCAGCTTCCAGCAAGCCTGGCTGCCTGGGACGTCTCAAGCAGGCATGGGGGTAGGGAGCTTGCATCTCACTCCCTAGGACCCACTCAAGGACAATGTTAAGCCCATGTCCCTCATGGGTTTGCCAAAAAGACAAAAAGATCTCATGGAGGAAAAATGTCTGAGCAAGAAAAGTAAGAGAGGAAGGGAGAACAAAAATTTTCATGACATTTTCATACCTCCTGATGCAATTTTAAATAGAGAGAAAACCAAGAATTTTAAGAGTAATAAATATGGTAAACTACATAAACAGGCGTAACAAACCAACTCCTACTCAAAATTGCTAAGTATTGAAAATGATTCTGTATTTGTTTCTTTTCACAGGCTTTTTTCTTAAAAACAAATTAAAATCTGTTTGATGTAATTTCCACCTATGATATTAGGTCCCCAATTTGTCCTTGACTGACAATGAATGTAACGTGAATATTTTTAATCTTCTTAACTGTGCATACTTCCCTCAGACTTAAATGTCTTTCGATTCCTTAGAGCCATGACCCTACAAATTGCATTGATCTTTTCTCTGACAGTGTTCACTGTTGACATACTAAAGACTCATTTTTCATAACTGGATATTCTTATCTTTATGTAGTGCTCTTACTTCCATTGTTGTGCTCTCGCTCAAGAGCATTGAGAAATGGTTTTTAAAAATGGAGTTTCCTACTTTGGCTTCTCCTCTGTAAGCTTGTTTATACAAATGCTTCTAGACTGTATATACAGTTCCTGCAGAAACATTATTCAGCTCACAGAGTCTGGTAGGAAATGGTGCCCTGTCTTCAGATGCATTGATCAGACAAGAGGCGTAACATGCCGAGGAATGCCTCTCCTCATTTTTCTCAGCTGGCTGTATTGTAAATCAATACCTGACTCTGGGAGGTTGAGTAGCTGAAGCTTTCTCTCATCTAGTAGGACTAGAACTAGCTTTCACACTGGTCTGCTATTAGTGGAGTAAAGAGTTATGGGACAACAATGATGAATCTTATAATTTATCTTTAAACTCTTTAAGATACTGCCCTGGACATCCAATACCAAAATACCAGAAGGCATTACAACTCAGTGTTATAAACTAAAAATGATTAATTGGAAAAAGCATTCCAAAGCACTTTAATTTCTAATACAACATTAAAAGCAACAATTTAGAGTGGCAATAAAGAGTTTCAATTACAAATGCAAGAGTATTTTCAATTAATGAAAAGACAAAAGTGTGAGTTTGAATCAGAGAAGCTGAAAGTACTTTAATCACCAAACAGAAATCCTAAAAAATGGGGAAACTGGTATTTTTCAATCAGAAAAATTGAGGATGAAAGAGATATTATTTGCTTTTCATCAGCTCTGACATTTTTTGCTGTGGTCATCAGTTTACCACGATGATTCTCCTGTTAGAGTTCTCATCTTACAGCTGGAGCCACATGAACAGATTCACATTATGCAGACCTTGTAATCTATCCATTTCAATGCAAGGTGGAATGCAAGACAGAAAACTTTATTAAATACTTTATTACTTCATTAGCCTTATTAATACAGTTTAAGTGTACATTTGATGTGCACCAGGTGATATTTATAAGATCTACAGATCTCAAACCCCTTTCCTTTTTTTTTTATTTCTGTACCTAGATTTGAGAATGACTTCTAAGTGTGCACTACAATTCCATGTTTAACCACATATCTTAGTATATATTTGATAAAGTAAGTGTTGCTTGCTTTTTAGCATATTATCTGATCTTCAGAAAACTACCAGTGGCTCAGAATTTGAATGACTGAAAGTTTTGCTTCAAACTTTGTTATCATTTATGCTCTTCATAAGTATATATCAATATTTCAGAAATCTCTAATTAATGGTTTTCCTTTTTTAAAAACACATGGTATCTGGTGATACTATCTTAGTTTTACATTTTGTCTGTTTTCTCAGTACACTTCATAGCATTGAATTCATTTGTTTTCAAATGCTCTAGGCTGCTAAAAATTTGAAGTCCCTGCTGATAATGTATTCTTATTTATTTTCAAGAAGCACACTTCTTTAATTGTTCCTCTTGTCCAATCACAGGATTAAAAAAATTCTCAAAGTCCCAATACCACTAGATTTCTTAGTCTATAATTTTATTGCTCTCGGCTTTTGACTGGATTATTTATCTCTTTACATTCCCATCAAAAATCAACATTTATTGTAGCATTAGAATATAAAATATTAAATGACTGAAAACTCACCAGCACCTCAAAAGAAAAAAACCCTTGAAATATTTGTTTTTAAGTGAAAGTCAGTGCAGCTAACAGTCTTCACTCAATGACTTTCAAACTACTGCTTTTGCAAAAATACTAATTCCCAGGCCCTGCCTTTCTTTGCAAATCTGAAGCTTTTTCCAATAAGGCATTGCTCAAAGGATGGGGCAGAGGCAGTAGATATTGTTGCTGGTGCTTGTAGTGAACCATTTCATAGCAAGAACCATTTTGTTTTTTCTAGGAATTTTCAAGATTGTTTCCCCCTTTATGCCACTGGAAATACTGAGTGCCATGTAGGAATTTTTTAGCTCTTAAAACAAGCTAAATATCTAATATTCAACAGAGTAAATGAACCCTGCAACTATACTACCTCTAGGGCGCAAGGTACCAGGGCTTGAGCACTGTCATGTCTCAAGACCACATCATGTATAGACATGCCTGGACACAAGTCTGAGGCATGGTGGCTTCATGAATGTACACTGACTGAAAGCTTTTTAAAATTACATTGGACTATCATTGCTGATTCAAAGTGTGTTGCAAATCAGTTCAAACCTTATTGGGATATAGGCGAGAGTTATTTACTTGTTGATTTTTTACGAGGTCCATGTTTTGGAAGAAGTTTCTTTACAGCAGTGATGTGACTTTTTCAGATTTTATTTTCATTTTAAGAAAAAAAAACATATATACATAATTAAAATAGTTTTTGAAGTTGAATAAAATTATATCTCCAAGAACAGATACTAATTATGCCACTGTAAAGTGAAATTGCTAATCTGGTAATAAGCCATTTCTCACATATTATTAGGTAATTATTAAGTTTGAAACAGCTTAGTAAGAAACAGCAGAATCCTCTTAAATCATGTTGGTTAAAATGGTTGTTCATTTGTGTGTTCAGAATCACAAAACTGCAGAGGGACATGAGGGGAGAACTGCAGCTGAGTTCCTTAGCGAACTAAGAGGTCGATGACCAAGGATGCAGTGCCTTGCCCACATAAAGAGAAATGCAAATGTCATGTGTTTACAGATATGTGTTACATGCTGCATGGCATTAGCATATAGCATACCAATTTATTTGGAAAACACTTGATTCTCATGTAGGCCGTGTGTTTGTTGCATCTCGTAAAACTGAAGATAAGCTGAGGGCTGCAGAAGGGATTGAAGGCCATAGAACTATCCCAAAGTCATGCAGTGGCAATAGTGCTTCCTGGGCTGCAGAGCTTGTTTGTGCTTTAAGCATCTCCCATTCCTTGAGCACTCTCTCCTTTCAAAGACAATCTGTGAGATGGATCCCTCCCTTTGGGTGCTGCACTGCAGTGACTTAGCAAAGGATACCCAGCTCCTCTCTGCACGGTACACAAGCATGTGCTCGGGCATGCCTTCAGTGCACAGTGTGTAAAACAAGGGGATATAGTTTCAGAAGTTCTACCTTTCATGTGGCATCTGGATTTCCTGTCCAGTATGAAAAACATTTACAAGATTCTACAGTTTGGGGCGTTTATAACTTCGTAGCAGCCCCGTCATTGTGCATGAAAACCAGAAATTCTTTTGGTTTCGTTAATTACAGTTGGGTTTTTTTCACTGTTATCTTGTGGGTTAAACATGTTCCTGTTCCTGCATCTGCTTCCTTGACCCAGGGGAACCTCAAGAATTAAATCAGTGCTTACTAAAATTGTTAGAAAGTAAATAATTTTATCATTATGTCTTTCAGGCTTCTGGCCTTTCCACTGGCCTTATGAGATAGGAAGTACCTGAATGCTGTTAATGGGGTCAAGCAACCCACTAATAATTTGAGTATGGCAATGTCTTTGGGTTTGTTAACTCTGTAAACTTGGCATAATTCCAGGGTATGGATGTAATCTGTTTTCCATCAACTTTTATTTCTTCTTTCCCAAGTGTGGCAATATGCCAAGACCAGAACTTAAATCTTGCCTTAAATTCAATTTTACCTTAATGTATGATGAATCAGTAGCATTATGTAATGTACCCTGCATAGCCTACATGGCTTTGTTTGTTTTTCTAAGTGAAGAAAGGTGCTATTATGTTTGCTAAGCTGTGTAGAAACAGATGCTTAAGAAACAGATGTTTAAGACAGTTAAACTTGAATTAGTAATGTATATTGCCAGTAGAAGGGGTCAGTGCTCTAATCAAATGAAAGAAAGCAGAAAGATTTCTTCTCTGTACTGCAGTCATTTGCTGCACAAGATGTGCTGCAGGAACAGAGTAAGCAGAGAATCCGTTCAGCTTGGTAGCAGTCCAGTAGTTCAAAGCTATTAAATGTATTTGCTCAGATGGAGTACTAATGCAGCTGCATTGTGACTTGTCCCATTAAAATATTTTCTTTCTTTCTTTCTACGAAGCTGCATAACTAATTTTGGTTTTTTTCAGCTTTCTAAAATAGAAAAGACTTGCTTGAAGTTAATGGCATTAAACTAGCAAAACAGTAAGCTGAATCAAGCTATTTCTTTTTAGTCTAAAGCAAAGCCTAGTACTTATATTTTGCATTAGAGATACATTAGTTGAATTAAAACATATACTGAGAATAGCAATTTCAACAATGCATACATATAGAGATGCAACAATGCAACTAATAGAGATGATAATATACTGTGTCCACATCATGTGATTTTCTGATTTCCTCTAAATAAGACACAAAGATGGGACTGAAAATCTAGGTGTTAGCAAGAGAAGAGGTTGGAGCAAACAGTTCCTAGTACAGATAGCTCACAGGGAGCCATCCTGGTTTTACTAGCATGAGGGGTTTGCTGGCTAGTTATCTTATTGGGGGAAGGCTGGCTTATTTTACTTTGTTTTTCAAAACTGATGCTTGCATTTTCTTTCTGAATTAAAGAAATTAGTTGTGAGTGAACACTAGACCTAAACCTTCTTTTCCCATAGGTAGTGCAACATTTTTTCTTCTCAGCTAAGAATATAGCTCTGATGATTTTCAAATTACTTTTCTCAAGTGAATTTACTAAGTATAATGGAGAAATAGCTCTGGGAGCAGGGATCAGAAGCCATGATGGCCTTCCCAAATGAAAGCTTAGCTTTAAGATGCGAAGTTCATGTTTTCTGACAAGGCTGTCTTTCTAGCCCCATTAATCTTGATTTCATTCCTGCACAGTGATGGTGGAGCACTGCAAAGAGAGATCAGATGATCTGTTGGGTGGGGTCGTGTAAGAGTTTTGCTGACTGATGGAAAATGTGGCTATGAAGCTCCCTGGAGCTGATGAGGGAACATAAATACTCATATAAAGAAATGTAAGCTAAGCAATTTTACTACAGTGTGGATATCATAGACATGAGCTGCATTTCTGGTCCCTGTCTGTTCTGCTTTCTGGCTGTTGGGCAGCCCAGACTGAACACTAAACTCTCTTCCTGAATCGCACAGCTACCCCATGGCTGTTTGCAACTCTGGCAAATTAAATAGTCATCCTCTCCCCTCATCACTCCTCTTCAGTGACTCTTTCTGTGTGTCAGGTTAAGTAATGGAAATATCCAGCTGCAAAGCAGAGACTTTGACTTAAACTGGTATGTACTGTTTGATTGCTTCCAATATTTCAGATAATTTATTTATAGCTCACTGCATATCTATGCACCCTATTCTGATATCTGCAGTATTAATGTACCTACCCTTTATTTAAAATTAATATGTACTAAATAAATGCAGTTACCCAAGTCCAAGTAATCTAATGCAAGTAAATCCTTGTGCCAGATCTGCATTATCCATGCTAAGAGGGAACATCAAGAAGATGGTAAAAAAGATATGAGAGAATCCTATTATCAGTCTGGTAATATGCATGTTTCCCTTATGAAGCTGTCCATGAGAATTAAATTTAATTTTATATGTGAGCTACAGGGAGTCATAAAAAATTGTATAGTTCCAATATTCTAATCCAATTTCTGCCCTTTTGCCAAGCGAATTTCTTTGGATATCCTACCTACCTTTGCAGCAGCCCTATAATTGAGACAAACAGGCCAGACACAGGCTTGGTTCTGAGGACACACATTCAAAACTTCAGTGGTTTCCCATGCCTTCCTTCCTCTCCTCCCACCAATTCACACTTTGGGGAAAGTAAATTATATTTATTTTGTATGCTGAAGACAAGAATCATAATGACTCATTGACAAATCAGCAGTAATGAGAAACTGTGCCAATAAATGTTGTGAATTATTATAACATATAGGTCTGGGCTCAATGAGTTTACATATAGATTCATTTGGTTATCTTTATTTTGCAGCACCTAAATTTTAATTCATGCCTGTTGTACCAGAAGGTCAAACATGAAAGCACATTTCAGTTTCAGATTTAAGTGTATGGATAATATAAAGAAATTAACTTCCTAAAGTTTAGGTATTTGCAGCACTGTAGTTCTACATGTATGCTAAGGTCCTCCTGAGCAATCTCTCCAGAAACTCTTGTAGTGAAGGTATGAAGGACATGAAGGCTAACAGCAGACTAGATGCCTATCAGATTAGGAATAATTTTATTCAAGCTTGTCTCTTTTTGAGAGAGTTATGTATTGTCTAATTGACTTTTTCAAGGAGCAGTGCGTAACTGATTTGAAATCATTGTTTGACAAGGCACCAGCTCTTCATCTATTTCCAGTATCTCCCTTTACTTTGCCTTGAAAAATTATTTTGAAATTTGAAGACTCTAAAAATATGTAGACAGTCTATGGATAGTTTAGTTATTCTCAAAGGATGTGAAGATCTAAAATTACTCAAGGTGTACACATCCATGAGGGAAGTGCTGAACCAATTGTACGTATATCACCCAGATGGTCTGTGTGTGCATGGCTAATCCCATGTAGGTCTGGCTGCTTCAGACTTGATACATGTGGGCAGATCAACTGTGCTTTGTGCAATTACACATGTGCAGCTGAACAACTTCTGATTAATTTAGCTTGTGGTCTGCACATGGTGCCAAACCTGTACACTGAATGTGCTAAGTGTGCTCTGCAGTTATCTGACTTCGCATATACTTTGTAGTATACATTGCTGTGAGATATTTTGCCTGGGAAATATCAGAAGAAACAATGATTCTATTCTTAAATGTTTTGAGTACCTTATTTTTCAAAATTTGAAATGTTTTGCACTGCTTATAAGAAGGTCACTCAAATAGACATGGAAATGTAGAAGGAAAAAATCTCATTCCTCCAGGAAAGTAGGAAAGAAATTACTAGGAAATTAATATTTTGTGTATTCTTAGATCCTTTCCTATGTTGAATTACTAATGATATGCTAAAGAAAAAAAAAAAGAAGCTCAATTGGATCATGTAAACAATCTGTAGCTGTTAAATTAATATTTAATAAATCACATGGTGGAAATCAGAAGGATATCAGTTGATTAATTGGCCTGGTTATCAATTTTTATCCATACCCATCACAGGTAAGTTAAAATAAATTCATTGACTGTAGTTAAGGAAATACAAACCTATTAGTTAAGCACTGCGATATGAGAGATGAAAGTGATTTGGGATTAAGACTGTAGTGAATTCTGTGTGTATTTAGTATTGACTTTTAAATTTATAGAAGATTTCTATTTGCAATTCTGAAGACTTATAATCATTGAAATGCATGAAGAAAGGGAAAATGTATCTGGAATATCATCCTCTAATCTGTTTAGTAGAGGATAAAAAGTAGGTAATCTTCATAAAGCCTCCTGAAAGATATTCTTAAGTCCAGCCGACTTAGATTTAGTTACATCTAAAGTGTAGCTAGCTAGCTCCACGTACATTTGACAGACCAGAGAACATTCTAGGATTAATTACAGAAGAGAACATTCTAGGATTAATTACAGAAAAATAACATGGAGTTCCTTTCTATATAAAGAAATACAGGTATTATTAGAAAAGCCCACAGCATTTGCTGGTTTTAAACTCGGTATATAAACACTGTAACTGAATCAAATGTTTTTGCAACGTACCTAATGGCTGTGAAGCATCGTGTTTCTATGCACCTGCAGGCAAATCCTGAGGTAATCCTTGTCCTGCATGCCAGGTGGGGACATTCACTGGCATAAAAGGTGATCCTGACACAGCACCCTATGGTTTCAGATCTCATCTTTGCTGACTGCTCACTAGCCATCCATTTCCTTCCAATCCATGAGATTGCCCTTGCTACTGTCCAGCACCTCCCTCCCACTGTGCCAGGAATCGTTTGGCTTGGCGTGCCCTCACTGGCTACTGTGGCAGGGAACACAGAGTGCTGTTTGCAGTGGTGGTTTTGGACAATGAATGAAGTTTTCCAAAGAAAAACAACAAAGGGGAAAGCCATCCTCCTGGGCTTCATGAGGAGGAGGAGGGAAAGGCAGTGAAGTCTGTAAAGACTCATTTGTCAATGCCCATGGAAAATAGAGAAGAGAGAAGTCTTAGTCCCTTTTTTTTCCAAATAAGTTGAGCACAGAAGAGGGTTTGACTGTCTCTCATGAATCTCTGTATCTACCTGAAGCCCACAGAGCAAGTAGTATCCACCTACAGCTGAGTCCCCCATAATATTTGGATAGCAGTTTAGTATGAGATCTGTCTTCCAAATTATTGTGTTACTCATGGGGATAAGTTTGAGATCAGAAAATTCAGTGATGTGACTGATAGTTTATTCTCCTCCTTTCCCAGTACCCACAAGGTGTGGTTGAACATTAAGAAACAATGTCAGAGTGTACAAACAGTGAGTTTGTAACTGTTCCATAGTTAAGTGACTGAAGTGTCAATTCACAGAAGTAAACAGAACCATGAAATAGGGAGCTGAGGACTATCTAGAGGATACTCTCTATGTGGAGAAAGGCAAGAATTTAAATCCCTTTTGGCTGAGGTACATTTTCTTATATCCTTCCCCCTCCCCCTGCCCCCTCCCGGTGGAGACAGAACAAGATGATTCCTTTTCCCTCGGAAAGAAAGAAAATTGCACAGAAGTGGTTTTGGCATGAGTCTATACTTTTTTTGGGTGAATATTTTGCGTTCAGTAAGGGATCTGCTCACTTTAATTTTTTTACAGTGAGAAACTTGCCACCTTGATTCTTTAGAAGTCACTCTTCCAATTGTGAGTAGTGATCTTATATATCTGAGGGAAATACGGGGGATTTAAACTTTTTTTAGAAATCAACACATTTGAGTTTGTGGAGCCCATAAGTACTTTGACCCCTCTTTCTTTTTTTTTATACACTGTATTCCAGTTCTCAGTACATATATGTGATTAAGATGTTTGTGCTCACCCTGGAAGTACTGATCTAGAGAATTTGGAGTTTATTACTTAATAAAACTTGGTGACCTTCTTCTTTATTTCCCAGCTTTATTTTTCTTTCTGCTCCCTTTATTTGTCATCTGATTTCTTATTCTCCTTATTGACTTTTCCTTAGTAGAAAGCCCTGTCTGTATTTGCTTCCCTTTCTGCTCCTTTCCCAGTAATCTGTTTTTTCACTTACATTTTATTTTTCTTTGTTTTTATCATGTCATTTTTGTACTGCTAATCTTCTATTTTTTATCTTTTTACACTCATAATTTTCTCCCTTAATTCTTCACTCATTTACAGTCTCCTCTTGAACTATTTTTTGTTCTATTTTCTTCATATTTTCCTTCATATTTTTGCAGTTCCTGGGTTTGTTTTTCACTTTTTCATTTGCTTTCATGTGTTTTCCCCCAACCATCTCTTGTATTCTTACTTCTCTTTCATTCCGTATCTCTTGCTTATTTCAGTGATTACTGACCTGCCTTGACCCTTGAGTCTCCTGAAAGGCTGACTAATCATTTCATAAGGATCTCTGCAGTGGGTGGAGACTGCATTTATCTCTTTACATTCAGGCATGAGGGATATATGCACCACTGTGAGCCCAAACATGCATTTCATCTGTGTGTCTGGGGCCATCAGAAATTTATTCAGCAGCATGGAAGATGCCAAATCTGTAGTCTTATCAAGACTTCTTTTTTATGCTTTTTTTTTCCCTCTCAACAGGTTTATTTTCATAGTTGCAATACAAAAATAAATATGTATACTAGAATACTTCCAGAATTTTCCAGTTACAGCTATTGAATAAAGAACCAGACACATTGTAACAGCTAAACGGAAATAAAACTAGGCAATTGCTCTTCTTATCTAGAATAACTTCCACTACAAAAACTCACTTGGAACCACTACTTTAATATTTCCTAATATACAGATTTGATTTTTTAAAATAGAAATTCTGATTCAGTGCTTGTTTTCTGATACTTTTGCTGGTCTCAGTGAAATTTTTTGTGTTAGCTTTGTTGAACTGTTCTATTTATAGTTAGCAATGTAATCGTGATTGATTCCAGAGGAGTGTGATCATAATATAACTAGAGTTATGAGGAAAGAATCTATTTGATTATTCTTAAATATTATATTTTTGCCTATTTGGAGTAAAAGAGTATCATAGTGCTGAAGTTGAGAAATTTTTGCAGTTTCAATAACTAGTGTAAGAACAACACAAGTGCTGCTTATAAAGGCCAAATCACAAACTAAACTGCTTTTTTTCTCTTTCTTTACCTAGGTTTCAAATTGTGTATTTTAACAGTTCAACATAGCATAAACAATTGCATTTAAAAATAATTGTTACATCTTCCTTACTTGGTGATTTCAACATGTTTATTTGAATTTTTTTCTGCTTTCTTTTAGTATTTTCCTATGCAGAAGAATAAATGGTAATTAAAATGTGCAGGATGAAAAGATGGAGCAGTCAGTGCTTGTACCACCAGGACCAGACAGCTTCCAATACTTCACTAGAGAGTCTCTTGCAGCTATTGAACAACGCATTGCTGCAGAAAAAGCTAAGAATCCTAAACAAGATCGCAAAGACGATGATGAAAATGGGCCAAAACCAAACAGTGACTTGGAGGCAGGAAAAACACTCCCCTTTATATATGGTGACATACCTCCAGGAATGGTGTCTGAGCCCTTGGAAGACATGGACCCATATTACATCAATAAAAAAGTGAGTCTAATATCAATCCTGCTCATATGGCAGTGTTTGGAGTGCATTAGCATGCTTGTTTCATTTTCTTGGAGTGGATTATATAGCTTGTTACTTCAGTATGTTAATTTGCAGCCAGAATCCATCCACTTTAATGGTTACTAACTTTTCACCCTTTTCTTTTAATTGACCTCAAAACATATTTCTTTGATATAACTGACTTTATGTCACGGGAATATTTGTATCAAAGCTGAAGCCTAGTATGTGGTCTTTGATTATAAGCAATATGTAATAACTATATAAATGTGTGGATACATAATATATATATATGCTTTGTGAACTTTTTTGAAGTGAGCATACATTCATACTGAGTACACCAAAATTCTCTAACGTTCTTCAGATTTAAAACTGACAGCATGAATTGATGCACAGAACATTTTGTTCATTGAAATCTGCTTTGATAGCAAATGCTTAGGAAATTTATGGAATCAATAGGGAAACAAATGGATAAACAGGAAATACAACAAAAAGACTGTAAAACTGATTTTAAAGTTTTTAGGGAACTAGCCTTGGGCAGGCCTGGAATCCTTTCAGAATGAAAGGTTGCACAGCCCATAAGCAGTGGAAAAAATCCATGCTTTATAGTGATGGCTAGATGGGGTGACATTTTAACTGCTGGATACTGTAATTGTAAAAACTGTCAATATCAAGATAGGAGTTATTCTGACTTTCACAAACTACTGTGCTCTAGGTGTCTAAGCTAGCTGAATTTCATGTGATTTATGAGTCCTATTTTGACAAGAGAGGAAATACAGTGTGAAAGAATAATATTTTTATCTCTATTATCTGGTGCCTCGGAAAGAGCCTTTATCTGCCATTCACAGCATATGAAGATTTATCCTTAAATCACAGTTCTACTTTTACAAAGATAAAAGATGTGCTTCTATAAAAGCAATCCTTGTAGAGTTCTGTACTAATTGTGTCTGTTTGTGATACAATATTCCATATAATTTTATCCCTGCCTGTCCACAGCTCATCCTGGACCTTTATATCCAAATCAGACTGTCTTAAATGTCTGGCAGTGAAAACAGATACATGATAGGTATGACCTATGATAGATATGCCTCTCCAGCCCTTAGGAATGGAAGACCCTTTCAGTCCCTTCACAAATGGAGCTGAAAACTTACATTATTAGCCAGGTCTGGTGATAGAGTTGCAAGAAATGGAGAGAAAACAGTAGAACATACTCAATCAAGTTTCTGTACTACTTGAAAGGCAGAATCTTTTTATTTGCACACTAAATATTTATGGTCCTATCACATACCCTCTGGGATTCTCTTCTTTCTGCTGAAGTCCACACATCCTCTCTATGCACGTGCTTTCATCTTCTACAGGACAGAAATAGAAACAGCCATGTCAGTCTAAGACAAGGCAAAAATTTCTCACATGCTTCAATTCTCTGTTTTTTCTTCCTTCAGTAAGGGGAAAATGGATGTTCCTAACAGAAATTCAACACCTATTTCACTTTTTCATGAGGAATTTGACTTTAAAATATCTAATCTCTAGATTTTATTATCTAGCTTTATGGGAATTCTGGAAATACAGACATCTTGTTTCACTTGTATTTTGAAAATGTTGACAGCAGTTGATGCTCCTGCAAGTCTCAGAAGGAGAAATAGTTTGAGAAAAGCTTGAAGCAGAAGTGAAGATCTCTAGGAAGACACACAGGAATCTTAATGCTCAGTGTATTTATCTCTGTAATGTTTAACATTTCAGCTTCTTCTTTACCTCTCTCTGAATTTCACCTTGCAAAGCCAACAGGTCCATCAGCACACTCTTTCCAATGTACTAGTCTGACAACTGCTGCACAATCATTAGAGATTTTGTGTTTCTCCCTCATGAGGCATCTATCTGAAATGTCACAGGTCTAATGAAAAACACCAGAATGATGGAAAATACTTAGTTGCAAGAAAGGGTTAGGACAAATTTATGGGATTACCAGATGCCACTGTTTCTTCAGACCTCTCTTAAGATCTCTGCACAGACTATAGCTGATTTTCTGACAGAAACTACCAGTTTGGCTTCCAAACTTTCAAACAGGGAATAGTTGCTCACAGCACTGGTCACGGCATTTATTTGGAAAAGTTGTGTAGAAATTTTAGGATTTTTTTTTTTATTACAAGTCTAGGTCATGAATGAAGTCACCCATCATTTGCCTTATATGCAAGTATTTCATGTCTCTTGCTGGTTTTCTTTTTTTCCTATTTTTTGTAGCAAGATTGAACAAACTCACTGTATTTTCATGCTGTAGATCCTTAAACATCATGTAGAGTGTTTCATGTTCCATCCTTGGGACTGCTTTTTCCTAAGCAAAAGTATAGTGCATGCCCTGATTTGATACAGTTTAATAGAGAATAAGACAGGAATAAATATACATGTTGAGCTGCTTTGAGAGCCCTAATTTGTGCCTAGGGTAGCCCTGAGATGAAAAGTTTAAATGAAAAACCTTTTAAGAGAAGCAGAACCAAATAGGTATAACAGTTTTATGGTTTTGTAATTGTGCCTCTATGCAAAACCTACCACGAAAGAGGACATATTCATACTCAATACGAATCTGAAGTTGAAAGGAAAAGGTAAAAATTGAAAACTGCTGTTTGACAATACTATCAACCTGCCCATTATAGCAGGTAGTGCACTTGATAGTATTTTTGATTTACTCTGAATCATGGATAGCCTGGATGCCAGCAACTGTACCCTTGAAACATAACTATTTTATTGTAAAAGAATAGAATACTGTTCTCATATACTTATGATTTCATTATACTGAAATGCTGCTGACTGTGGTGGCCAATAATGCTGGTCTTTATACCTGTGAAATTTAGCAATGCTCTTTTTCTTTTTTTTTTTCCAATCCAGAATTGAGTAAAACTGAGCTGGAACTTTACTCATTTTTTGTGTTCCACTTCTGTGTAAGTAAGTTCAAATCAGTGACTGCCTGTTCAAGCTGCCATCACAAAAGATCAACGATGTTCACATCATTGTCTGTAGAGAAAAGATCAGCTGGAACCCCCTAAGATCCTGACCTGCAGGCATGAATCAAAATCTGGTCCACTTGGCTTCATACTTTAAGGGCTGCCTCTTTTCCAATGAACCTAGGCTGCTACATTAAAGAGGAGGGAGAGAGTATGTAGAACTGAGTGGGTAAAACTTCACTTTCCTCCTGCTGTGATAGCGATACAGCATTGTTTATTGCCACTCCATGCCCTGCCTCTTGCCAGAAGGATCTGAATGATGTCTGTCAGAAAAGATAACTCCTTTTTTTCTGGGATTTGGTGATATCAGTCCCTAATCTGATCAAATCACTGACTCCTGGGTTTGCCAGACATATTCTGGGTTGCAAAAAACCCAAAAAGATTCTGTAAAATTGTTTCACTTTATTCCATCAGCAAAAGTGAACAAAATAGTGATTTTGGGTATTTTCATAGTTGTAAGTGAAAAATTTTAAGTGCAAAATTCTAGCAAACCAAAGGGTTAAGGACTTGCTAGAAAACATTGTTTCAAAAGATAAGCACAAAACCAAGAAATGACAACTTCTCATATGCCATGAATCTCCTGTTTTAGCTGCTGCTGGAGCTTTTCCAAAGAATCTGGGGGCTCAGCTCAATGTTATATCACCTCCTGTCTTTCAGAAGGTGGACATGCAGTTGGGTAGCAGTCAGCATACTAAATCTAGCCTTCCGGAAACTACATTTAAAGCCACCTAGGAGGAAGGAGAGGAGAAATAAGGTTTTGGGTACTCTTTATTCCAAAGTTCTCAGAGACCATGTCTTTGTTCAGTGTTGTGTCTTCTCTCTTAGCTACATCTTCTCAAAACACTCCTCCTCCTCCTTTGCCCTGCTAAGAAATCAGTTTCTGGCTTTATTTCAAATATGGCAGAAGATACAGAACTGGGTTTTAGGTTACAGATGCAAATCAGGGACTTCTCTTCAGGGAATTCTTTGAATTTATATTCATACTCAAATACTTTAGGTGTGAGTCGGTTTTTTGCCTTCATAAAAATGAATAAAACATAAGGCCTGAAATTTATACATACTCCTTCATATAGAAGCATTAATCTTACAATTGTTTAGAATTTATTTAGCTTTTCTCAGTGTATGTCTACTTTGTCCTAACAGCTTTGGGTACAATACTTCATGTTCATCCACACTACCTACACATTGGCTTGTATCTGGGTTGAGAGTAGAGTGAAATATAGCAGGCACAGGAGGGAGCTTACACAGGGCTTGCATATCAGCTCTTAACTGTATTTTTTAATGAAAATTCTTCTTCAGAGATAATGTACAATTTTAATTCATGTTTAAGGCTAAGTTAGAGGACCCACAAAGTCATTCTGAAAGCTCAAGTCACAAAGATGCTTTGACTGAAAAATTAAAACTGAGGTAGGGAATTTATGTCTTGTTGGTTCTGCTTATGCAGGGCAGCAGAAAGTAGAACAGCTAAAATAGCAGCAGCATCCAACTGAAACTGGAGCTGTGCCAGCATGCTGTTATTTTCCATAAGGCGTGTTAGAAAATTGATGTATGTTTGATATGCTTGTGTTCAAAGATTTTTTTAAAAATGTAGGTTGACTAAATGAAGGTGTTGTAGTCTTAGATACAGAGTTAGTAGGAAGTGTGATTTTTAATGCATTTTGTCAACTTCCACATAACTACAAAAAAGAGCATGAGTTGGAGGCGTCTGAGATGTGAGTCCTGGGGGCCGGGGACAGACCTGGGAGAGGAAATTCACCTTCCCCCTTGCTGCATGAGGCTTTCAAACATTGTCCCAAAAAATCCTTCATCTGGTTGGTTGCTTCAGTAGTTGAAATGAAAGCTTCACGTATAGTCAGGTCATCTGCAGGCCCTGTAAGCCCAACTGGAAGTGTCATTGGAAATATTAGCTCAGGCTGTCCTCAGCTTCACATGCAGGTTTCTCCATTTCTGTGCAGAAGTGGGAAATCATATACATATCTTATACATTCCTACACATCTTGAGACTGTACTTCAGACAGTGTAAAGTCTGCCTAGTAGTGTCCCTCACTCCTAAGGGGTTTGGTTTATATGAGACGGTATGTAGAGCTGTGATGGAGAGACAGCTCAAGGGAGAAGCCACTGGAACTGGAGCAGTTTTTCCTCACGGTTTGATCTTTCTCCTCTGCCTTCAGTAAACCCCCATCTCTGCACATCTCTCCACTTCTAGACATGTGCTCTAGACATTTGTATCTATACTTCAGGGTCCATACACACTAAACTTTCCAAATCTCAGCAGACTGAAACATTGTCCTTCTTGAACCTCCTTGGCATATTTTCCCTGTCTACCAGCTTTCCTGGAAATAGTAATGTAGCTCACAGCTTGCAGTCATGAAGAGTTGCTTGATGTCCTGAACACCAGATGAAACCAACATACCCCTTCCCACACTTCCACTGGCATTCTAGTTTACAGCTCATTTCAGCAGCAACTTAACAAAAATTAAGGAGTCTTTCTCACAGTGTTTGCAAAATATACAACTCTGACAATGGAAAGAAGAAGAAAGAAAAGTGAAATTTTAGATATTTCCCTTTAATTTCATTGGAATTTAGGTTATAATCCTTGCATCATCTTTTCCACTGGATGTAGATATCTTCTGAGTTACTGAACCTTCCTTCTGTACTGTTTTTCATTCTTTTCTGATTGCTCTTGCAGTTGAAGAGCACCTTAGTGAACAAAGAAACCTGACAGCCCACATTTTGTGTGCTGAAGTGTTAGTGCGGGTGCAGACATGATGGCCTGCGGTGGATGCAAAGCAATGTTTGCAGGGTTTGCTCTCTTGCTGTTTCTATTTGGCTCATGGATTAATTTGAAACATTCAACCTACAGTGTCTTCTACTATTCTCTGAAGTAAGGCTTGCTTGCCTTTAAGTTTCTCTAAATTTGGTTAGTCCCATAGGTATTAAAAGTTAAATTTTAAAAGTATGTATTTTCTGGGAAAGTTTCACACCTGGAAACCACAATTGTGCAGGGGGTTATTTGGGGTTTTCTCTTGTTCTCCTCTAAGATCTATTCAGATGTCCAGTCCTCAGAGGCCTGTCTAAATATGGCTGTATAAGTTACTGCTACTTCCCTCATCCCTTAGCATAAAGACCAAGAAACAGACTAGAATAAAAATTAAACAAGTGGATAATCTAGTAAATCAGTTTCCGGAAGGATTTCTAGTTATTAAGACTAATATATCATTTAAGTCCACAGGTGAGGTTTCCCTGCTTGTGCTATTTCAAGCAGGAAGGCAGAGTTTTCTGTGGGCAAAAAAAAAAGAAATTATAATTTCAGTTAATTTATGCATATTTATTTACAAGAAAAACATGAAAAGGAATATTATTTTACTGAGTTTGTTTAATGAAGTAGAATAAAAACATTGATTAATTGAATTAATTATCTTTTCATGTCAGATTCATCAGGTAAGTACTGGAAATTATTTTTATTTTAAAAATTAGTCATGGTTCTTATGTATTACCTGTTCAAAAAGTTAAAATTTTGGTGATTGCTTACTTGGAACAGTTTTTAAATGAGCATCTATAGTGAATAAAAACTGATAAAATGTCTTTTCTTTCTCTTTTTCAGACCTTTATAGTATTGAATAAAGGGAAGGCAATATTCCGATTCAGTGCCACCTCTGCCCTGTACATTTTAACTCCCTTCAACCCTCTTAGAAAAATAGCTATTAAAATTTTGGTACATTCATATCCTTTTTAATGGTTGTTCAAAATGTTACACATTGAAATTAAGAAAACATATAGCCATTTCATAATAAAAAAAGGTTCTAATGGGCTGTCACTTTTACGTTGCAAAGGAATTTTTCTGACAAAGTTTTATAAATATGAGAAAATATGTTAATATTATATACATGCATTGATATTTGAATCAATCAAAGTTTTCCTCAATTCCAAATCTTCTGCTGTAGAAATCTGCATATGAATTTAAGAATCCATCTTGATTCAGTTTTCAGACAAGCTTTTCAGATTTATTTTGACACTAATTTTTTTTTGTATCCCAGACTCCTTTTGGCTCTATGAAGCCTATTCATAAAATACTTAATTTTTTTTAATGCAGCTTGTGCTCACAAATTCCAGAAGAGCTCTGAGTTTTGCAAGCAGCCAGGCAGATATGCAGCTGCTCAGGATCAGCTGGCTCAGGGTATGTTCATACTGCCTTTTCAGGGTCGTTCTGGGGCCATGCTCAGGATGAGCTCTCTAGTCTGCTGCAGCAGTGTGCCTGGCTCCTGCGTGCTGATTCTCACATTCCCAAAGCCGCCCAGTGGCACCAGAAGCCTCTGCCAAATTTAATACATTGCCAGAAAGCATAGGCAGCATTCCTGCAGGCGGTTTGCAAAGCATCTGCACATGCAGATGGTGGACAGATTGGGGGACCATAACTGATGGGATGGTGCACAAGGTAAAGTTCTAGACTGACATGGGTGATTGCTGCCTGATGGTTGTAACAAGTTGATGGGAATTTCTAGTGGGTGAGGATTTGGTGCAGCTGGGGTTTTTTTGCCAAACCTCAGGACTGGGAAATGTAGTTATCAAAATCTCAGTGTGACAGTAAGACTTTTAATATTAAACAAGTAGTCAAAGGAAGAAGCCTTAGAAACTGCTGGCAGAATTTTCCAGGTCTTTGGAAAAAGTAAGAAACAAGGCTGATGTTTGCTGGCTCAGAACACCTTTTACTCTGAGCTCCTGGGAAGTTAAAGCAGTGAGAGAAGGGGAAGAAGGTGTCTGGAGAGGAGTCAGGGAGCATTTGGGGACAGTAGCTAAGGGACCTGACAGAGACCTACAGACACAGTGGTGGTGATGGTGCGAAAACACACCATCACACTGTCAGATTGCAGCCTCCAATGAATGCTCATCCATTCACATGACACTGGTTTACAATACCTTCCAACCCTGCATGAGTTACTTTGTGGGTAATGCTTTCCATTGGCATACTGGGTGCTGAGCCTGGTCTCAGTTTTAAGTTTCTCCTAACTGTGTTCAAAGAATATTCAGCTGGTCTTGATGACAGTAGGAACAAAAGAAATTCCAATAGACAATATGTAATTTCAGTATTTTCCCTTCTATCTATTAACCAATTGATTCTGTGATTTAACTGTATTATAGGAGGAGGTTTTCTTTCAGTATATGGGCGGATTTCTTTTTAGAACCAGCTAACTATTGGAAGAGTTATTTTTGTCTTAGATATAGACACAGGTCGGGTTTTTTTATTTGAAACGTAAGAATAGATGTGCAGGTTCTGTAATTTTCTTTTTTTTTTTTTAATATTATTCATTATAGTACAAACAGTGCAAATATGAAAGTGTAACTAAGAACCATTAAAATATGTTCCTTATTGCAGTTAGATTTAAGCTCTTTATACAAGGTTAGCTACCTATGCAAAAAAGATTGGGGTAAAATTAATTATTATTTTGAATAATCCTCTGGCTTTTACCAATAAACTCTACTTCCTCCACATTTTTGATGGGTGTTTGGCATTTCAGCCTTTGTAAGAGAAAGGTGCCTTTCACTTTCAGAGTGAAAGACAAGTGTTGAGCATAATGAAATTGGCACATTGGTTGGAAAACCTTCATCCGTCTGTCCTACAAATTCTCTGACCCTCTCTATAGGGCACTCTGATCATATCTGCCCAGATGTGAGCAGATGTTCTCCCCTGCAGAGAAACAGAGTGTGTGTCTTTCCGTGCTCACAGACTTTCCCTGCAATTTTTCTCTCTGCTTCTCTGCTGACTCATCCCCCTGTTAGTCTGCTTTTTTTTTTTTTTTTTTGCTTTTTTTTTTCCCCTTTTGCCTGCCTGACTCAAGGTAGAATGTGGAACTAAGGTGGCAACATGAGAGTGATGGGAAATGGCCAGACTTTGGCAATTAATAGATGAAAGAATGAAAAGGTGAGAATAAGTAGAGTGTTGAAGGGAGGTGGCAGTGGCTGAACCTGCAGTGTTGAGGAATGTTAGAAAGAACTGGGGAGATGCTCTAGAGAAAATGTGTAAGTACCCCTGTGCAAGTCTCTGGAAGCTGAAATTACAGTATTCCTCAGGATGGTCTGACTGCCAGCAGGTATCTGTGAAACCAACTGGAAATGTCTGGGTTTTTTTCCAATTGTTTCATCTTCCACCAATCCACACAGGTGATAAGAGACTTCAGCTGCTCCTGTAATTGATTAGCTTGAGGCTGTGTGGTGCTTCTGCTTGCCTATATGGGAAGAGCATGAAAAAGGCAGAACATTTCCATGAAGAAGTCATCATAGATCAGAACTGTTTGCCTAAATGTATAGTTGAATTATTATAGAACAAAAAATAGTAAATTAGGGATCATTTGGCTTGTAAATTAGTAAATAAAAATGTGGGAGAAGACAGAACAGATGCACAGACATTGAATATGTCAGTTATGCTCGAGATTCCCATAAGAGAAATGGTCAGAGTTTATATTTTAAAGTATGTCAGCCCTTAGTGAGCATCTGCTCTCTTTCAGAGTGAACAGCACTTTGGGACCACAGCTCCCAGATGGGGCAAGTTTTGTAGAGCGAGCAATGTGCAAGGACCTACCTGTGGCCCTTGTTATGAATGTCCCATGATACTGAGCTGGAAATGCACAACACACTGCAAAGGGGTAAAACATCAGCTCTCCTGAGAGCACATTGCACTTCTTCAACTCTTTCGTGGGATGACTGAAGCCGCATCTCCAAGTTGGGTTCCAAAATGGATTCTCTTTATTTAAAGGAATTTCTCAATTAGATTAAGACAGGATCTTTAGACCTGTCTGTGGATCATGATGTAAGGCATTCTAATAATTTGTTCTAAGGCACTGAATGACTTTTACTCTACAGAGCTTGTATGACAACATGAACTTGAAAACTGTTTAAGTCACTTACTGAAATATACCACAATATCCACTGCTGGATCAGGCATTTATGCAAAGGTCACACACCTGTCTATGGAAATCAGGCAGCTAAACCCTTCCCTGTGATTTGAGTGTTTATTATTATGCTCAAGTTTGAACTTTTCAGCTGCTGTAAGCATTGATCTTAATGATTGCACCAATTTTCTGAGAAGTTTAGACCATGGTGCTACTTCTCCTATTCCTCTTCCACCTAGAGTGAAGGGTTGCGGTTTTGGGTTGGGTTTCGGTGTTGTGGTTGTTTGGTTTGGTTTGGTTTGGTTTTTGTTTCATTTTGGTTTTGTTGATGGTATAAAAGTATACCCCAAACAACAAAATGCTATCTACCTGATTAAAAAAAACCAAAACCCCTAAATCCTGGGCTCTCAGGTACAAGTTTAGCTGTAAATAGCTTTCTTTAGTTTAAACTATTTTCTTTTTAAGTTAAGGTGATTCAACTACTATTAAGGAACACATATTTTAGAGAGATGGCTAGAGGAAAAAGAAGTTAACCATTTGTTAGAAATGTGTAGCAGAGCTTATTTTTTGCTGCCATCATGTGGCCATTTTGAGTCAGGTTTTCTTCTAGTTCGGTTACTTAAGTATTTCCAAATGTTTGAATTCCTTTTATTGCCACAAAAAAGGAAGAACTGCACTGTCCGTAGAGAAAGTGATCTGGTGGACCAAGAACATTGCATTGAGTGTCATGAAGCTCCAGTGGATTGTCCCACCTCCTAGAACCAGTCCCTCTGAGCTGTTAGTCTGGGTTTCATAGTTTAGGGGACCTAAATGTTCCTTGCTGGGACTTCAAATAAAAATTCATTTTCATTCCAAGCTTCACCAATTTTCCATTTTCCATGATTTTTCAAGCAATTGACCATAAGTATTGAAGCATTTTCAAATTATAACATTGGTAGAAACAGATATGCTGCTTTTGCTACTAATGTGTGTTTTGAGAGAGCCCAAAAGTAATACTGGAAAACTATTCACATTGATCTGTAAACTCTCTGTGGATTTCTGTCTCACTGATTGAAGCCTGTACTGCTAAACTAGTGTTAGAGAAACATGGAATGCAGTCACTTCAGCATTTATAAACAGTATTCTGTGTTTTATTCTGTGTTTTTGACAGACTGGCTCTGCTAGGTGCTGGAGCAGTACTGACTCAGTTCAGCTATGACTCTGGGTAAATAGCAGAAACTTTTTTACCTTGCACATGGCAGCTCTTGACTTTAGTACCAAGACTGTAGAAGTGAAAGACTGACACATATTCAGTCATGCCATGTATTAAGGCAAATTTTATACTCTTGCAAGTTGTTTTGGTTTTGGGTGTTGCTCAACTCGTGTTACCTGCCAGGGTGTGAGAGCCATCTTCTTTTAGTATCAGCTGAAAACAAAACATGAGGACACCAACAAATCAACGTCAGAGCCTCAACAAATCAAAACCAATGTTGAAGTCTAATGAACTAAAGTGAAAAATACAAGGCTAAGCAACGTGTATATCAGTGTTTACCGAAGTCTAAAAGTTTTGTGTAAGTAGCAATATTTTACTGTACTTAATTCATATGACTGATGTGATATTGTGTGAATAACTATTGTGTTTTCCTTAATTGTACCTACATTATTCAGCATGCTTATAATGTGCACCATTTTGACCAACTGCGTATTTATGACCATGAGTAACCCTCCAGACTGGACAAAGAATGTAGAGTAAGTTGCCTGTTATTTCAGTATGTCTTTGTCTGTCCCCCTCGGAGTCAGCATGCAGTGCAAGGTGTGCTAGTAGGAGCTATCATGGGGCACTATGACTCTATACATTTCTACTCCGTGTAGAAATGTTGAATAATTATTTGAATCTCATTCTAGTAGAACAACTGGGTAGAAAAACCATGAAAATTGTTTACACATAGTACTCTACCGAGATGCCACTAGTTTTCTCCATGGTTTAGCATCTACCCAATGTTTTTACCCTTCCTTTACACCACTGCATTGGTAGCAGACCCATGGGCACCTTTATGTACATGTCAGTTAAGAACAGCATACAAGCAAAAGTATTACTAAAGTGAGAATGAGAATTAAGTGCATGCTTGCATCCTTCCCTCTTTAGAGCCAATACGAGATGTTTTACATGTTAATGGTTCAGACAGTATCCAGTAACTTGTGCTCACAGCTTTCTTGGTTAACAGTAAAGGACCTAGTATTGTATACTTTTAAACTGAATGTCACAAATAAATTTTAATTTGTTATTTATTTGATGGATTTATTTATTTTTATTTATGTGCAAGATCAGGACTTCTGTACTGCAACAGCATGTCACAACTAATACATGTAATTATACAAGTATCTCTAATTATTATAATGCATTTTAGAAGAAATTGCTTATTTCCTGTATTTCTTTTCCAGTTGTGAGACAAAAAACCCTTTCATTTGATCACCGCATTTCTGTCAGAATACCAATGTGAAATGTTGCTAGTTTTGATTAAATTTTCCTATATTTTTTAGGTATACGTTCACTGGAATTTACACGTTTGAGTCACTAATAAAAATCATTGCAAGGGGCTTTTGCTTAGAAGATTTTACTTTTCTTCGAGATCCATGGAACTGGCTTGATTTCACTGTCATTACCTTTGCGTAAGTTCTTGTTTTTTGCTTTTTCTTGGAAAGAGAAGGGCAAAAAGGGCATGAAATTAGTATCGATACATATCCATTTTGTTAAATGGAAATTCTTTTATGGACTTACTTTTGTCTAAAACAATTTCCACATTCAAAAATGCATATTTTGATGTAAACATAAATACTGCAGAAGCCATTAGTACAGCTAGTATTAGAGAGGCTAATTTCATGTCCTGCTTTTTTTTTTTCTGAGCAGAAAAGGATCTTCCCTTTGACTTCATTCTCCAAACTTACCAATCTAGTCTAGATAAATTTTAGGCTTTCAAAGTAAAATCAGTGTGATTCACTTCAGAGACATTTAATTTAGCTGAAGGCTCTGAAAGTATATTAATGCAAGGCAAACTGCAGTGAAAGGTAAATCTCTGACTGTTGCTGTTTAAGTTTTTGCTAAAAACGCCAAAGCGGTCTTGATGAAAGACCCAAGTAAGTAGCATAAACTTTGCCTAAATTCTGAATAACTGTGATTTAATCCTACAGGTATGTAACAGAATTTGTAAACCTAGGCAATGTTTCAGCTCTTCGCACTTTCAGAGTATTGAGAGCTTTGAAAACTATTTCTGTAATTCCAGGTAAGAAGTAACTGGTGTAAGGTGTTAGGCCCCTTGTACCTCCCAACTGTTCCTTTTTATCCTGTCATTGTGTTTGTGTGTGAACTCCCCTATTACAGATATGTGACAGAGTTTGTGGACCTGGGCAATGTCTCAGCGTTGAGAACATTCAGAGTTCTCCGAGCTTTGAAAACAATATCAGTCATTCCAGGTGAGAGCGAGGTTAAACACCGAGGCTGACTTTAATCCACTGAAATGGAATTTATATTTTTTAAATAAAAGTTGTATTTCTTTCCACAAAAAAAGCAGGAATCAGAAGATATCAGAATTCACTGAAATCTCTGATTCATTGCTTTTGAACATGAGCACTTTCCTTTCAAAATCAGCCTTTGAGTTTAACAGATTCTTGCATGAGACATTGCAGTACACAGTGTGTGTGGTTTGCATCGTATGACGTCAAGCTTTCTTCTCCACATTCAATGAATATTAGTAACCCTGAGGTTTTCTTACCCATGTGTATCCTACCTACATGATGTTATGTGATATTTGTTGTGAATATTTGTGTCTAAAAAATAAACTGTTTGAAATGTTTACTTACTAAGAAGATGAAGGAATAAGATAATAAAGAATAGCATGGGTGTTGCATGGGGGATTTATTATCTTAAAAATATACAATTTTCCAAACCATTTCCAGTTTTATAGCATTAAATTTGAATCCTATTTGTTGTTGAACAGGCTTTTTACTACTGTCTTCTAAATCTAGTATGTTATAAAACTGATAGTAGTAAAGGTTTGGAGCAAGATCTATTGACAAGTGAAAAGAAAGAAGACATTTATGTGAGATTAATGTACAGCATGAATAAAAAATAGTTGCTTGTTTTATCATTAAAACAAGTGTTTTGAAATATATGCAACTCATTCCATTCACAGTTTCAAATGGACATAAATTTCAGCTATTTATTCATTTTCACAAGTGAAAAAGCTCTTCACAAAAATGTTGTTTCACAGACATTACGATCATGTATTTGGGCTTCTGCATGAAATCTGTAACTTTACTGGGAGACACTGTCGTTTTTGTGCTTTGAAAAAGTTTCCAACATCAGAATAAAATTTCCTTTCCATTTGCAGGCCTGAAGACTATTGTAGGAGCCCTGATTCAGTCTGTGAAGAAGCTCTCGGATGTGATGATCCTGACAGTGTTTTGTCTGAGTGTATTTGCACTAATAGGGCTGCAGCTGTTCATGGGCAACTTGAGGAATAAATGCCTGCAGTGGCCTCCAGAAAATTTTACTTTAGAAACAAATATTACTTCCCAGTTAAACATCACCATAGGTGAAAATGGTACATTGGTTAATTCAACAGTGACTCCATTTGACTGGAAGGGGTACATTGAAGATGAAAGTAAGTATTGTCTGCAGAATTATCACTGAAGTGGTTTGAGGCTGACCCAATTCTTAGAAGGAAGGAGGGGAAGGGATGATACGTTTAGTTAAGTCAGAAGAGGAGAAATGTATTCTTTGTCATAGGTCTGCTCTAACGACCTGCATGGAAGAATGAACAAGGGCCACAGTCTTGCTACTTGATATAGCTCTTTTT
The DNA here is from genome assembly GCA_024500445.1 of Entomyzon cyanotis. NCBI lineage: Eukaryota > Metazoa > Chordata > Aves > Passeriformes > Meliphagidae > Entomyzon > Entomyzon cyanotis. Next base: position 7,757,035 of record JAKEPQ010001027.1, on the reverse strand, counting down.
CTCAGCTCCATCTGCAGCATTATTATTATTACTACTACTACTACTACTGTTGGGGGGGCTGAGGTCTAACGATTTTTCTGCTAAAATTAATGGTTATTGTTCTTATAAACTGCAACAGAGGCATCAAAACCAAATTATTCTCTATCATTAATCACAGTTTCCAAAGTATTTAGAGATTCTTATGTTTTCATGCCGTGTCCTCTCCTCTGTCTGTCTTCTGGTATGCTAAACAACACAGGTCATTAACCATTTTCTCCTACAATGTACTTTCTAGACGTTGATCTATTATCTGGAGTCTTTCTTTTTCATAAGCATGCTTATGGAAGTACAGTACCCCCATTTAGGCATTTCTACTCCACATAAGGCGTACTAAGTGGGGGAAAAGGGGTAACACAAGGACTTACATTTCTGTTTTATATATCCTATACAGCTTGCTGTTGTTTGCAATGGTAGTATTGTTCAGCCTTTAGTCTACCTGCTCCTGAATCTTTTAGACTTCTAGCTCATTGAGTTTTCACTTTGCATTTGCACACTTTGTTGTTCCAGCCGGCACCCTATTTTTTCAAACTATCTCTCTAGCGGTCCTGGACCTTTGAAAATGTAATTGTTTCCTCAAACTCACCACCATCCTTATCAGATCGGTGTCATTTCCAAATTTGATAAGTGTTATTCCATCATCTAGATTTGTTAAAACGTTGAATAGCAGCAACCTCAGAAAAACTCTTCAGACATTGTTTTAATGTGTCTTTCCACTTCCACTTTTCCACATACCCAAAGTATGATTTTTCAACCAGTTTTGCTGATACAGAGCAGTCTGGCAAACCAAGAGTAGATAAAGAAATGCATTCCAGTACGGTTAAATGTGAGGGGACAAAGCTACGCTCCCTATCCTACAAATCAGTGCTCCCAGTTCATGTTGAGACAGGCGTGCATAGAGACTGCAGATGATGCCGTACATCACCTCTACCAGTGAAAGTTACTTTTGGAGTAAATTAAGATCTAAAGGGGAGAGAGTGAGAAAAAAGGAAAGGGGAAAGAGAGAACTGATCACAGTGACCAGCTGCAAAGACAATTTGTGGGGTCTCCAGGTGAGTCTCCTCACTTGGGTATCCTTTCCAGTGCAGCAGTGATAACAATATTTTTCCCATAGGAACTCTGTGATTTTCATTAGCATCTCCTCAAATTCCCTACAGCTTGCTCCTTCCTACAGTGCTATTAGCACTAATTGGAGTGTCCTTTGATCAGAGTGGGTGCTGCATGGCTGGTTGGTTCTTAAGCTCATACATGCATGTTATTAGGTCCCTTAATATAAACCAAAAGCTACAAGCAAGGAGCAGGAAACAGGGGGAGAAAGAGGGGTGAATCTTGCGCCAGAGATGATTGCTTCCTACGAGCACCTGCTGTGGCAATAGTGTGTTTGAAAGTATAATGTCATGAGAATTAATATGACATGAAGAACAACATGAGGACAAAGGAAAAATAGTGCCACGGAGGCTCTGGAAAACACTGCCACAGCAGTTTATGTGTAAGGCTGCAGAGAAAATGAAGGGCAGGATATAGAAGTGCAATTGGAAAGCCCTTAACAATAGAGAGGCTGAGGCACCTAAGGCACTGTGGGGCAGCCAGGACTGACTAATTAAGGCTAAAACTCTGCAGCCAAAAAGCTAAATAATATCCTGTTCACATAAAAAAATTATTGACTAGGAAGACAGAATTACCCCTGTATTTAGCACTACTGCAGTTGCTACTGGAATACTATATAAAGTTCAATTTAGATAGAAAGTTGAAAACATGGAGGAAGTTCAAAAAAGAGCAGAATGATTAAAGGGTTGGAAAACATGCTTTATACCAAGATAGACCAGGAGCTCAGCCTACTTAGCATATCAAAGAGAAGGTTTAAGGGGTGATTTGATCACAGTTAAAAAAAAAACCCATGGGGAACAGAAATTTCATCCTAGACATATCTTTGATCTAGCAGGCAGAGATATAACAGGTTCAATAGCTGCAAGTCAAAGCCAGACAAATTTTGAATAGAAGTAAGACAGCTTCTAACAGTGATCACACAGCTAATCAATGATTATGATGGATTTCCATCTGAATTTCTTAAACCAATTTTTTTGTGAAACTCAATATACTTGAACATGTGAATTCATGGAGAATCCCATGCCATGGTGTATATCAAAGTCTAAGCAGTCTCCTAATGAAGACCTAGACTTCAAGGCCAACCTTAATTTCCTGACTTTTAACAAAGAATTTATAAACTCAAGTTCTGATTTCATTTGATTTAAAGAAGACCTGAAGCCCCCTGAAAACAAAGCTCAATTGCATTAGTTACAGGAAGTACTTTATTGAATGGCTACATGAGCCTTTGGTATGTTTACAGGATTTCGTATATATCACGAAATTTATAATGAAATTACAAGTCTTACTATGAAGTTAATAAGGTTATCCTTGTTTACCAGCAGTTTCAAAGAGAAAAATTACAGTTTCACAGCTTCTTGTGCTCTTTTCACATGGGGGTGGGCAGACAGGATACAAAAAACAGCTGCATCACAGGGCAATAAGAAATGGTTTACCTGCAGCTCAGGGCAGTGCAATGGCACTGTTTTCTGTAGGAATTATGGAAGCTATTATGGCATTAGTTGTGTATACTATGCACAAAAAGGTATGTAAGCCCTGATTTTACCACTGAGTTCATTTTTGGAGACACCATTTAGAGGGTCTTTATGTAAGCATTCCTGGCATTAATGAGTCAAGCACTTTTTTTCCCCCCTCTTTTTCCAAAATAAGAATTCTGAAAAACTTAGTTCCAGATAAGCTGAGGTTTATCTTAACAAGCTTTTCGTAAGCAATTTTTTTCTGAGAAAATGCATCTCACAATCTATTTTGTGAAATAACAATTATTCTCTGTGCTTCTCATTTTATACCCTGTGCTGGCTGAAACAGCTTCAGTCTTGCTTCAAGTTAAGTGCTCATCTACCAGGGAGCTTCTCACATTTCCCAATGAATTAAAGAGCAGTTAAACATACACCACTGGTGTAGTGAGGGATTTTTCACATTACTTTTCTAAAACACCATTCAGATTTTTCTTCTAGATAGGGACACACACTTATACTGCTCAAGCTCATGTGTTATAAACCTTTTCCTATCATTATAACATTTAGTGCATTTGCTCTGGTTGTTTCAGTGCACTCAGAGAAAGCTTGTGTGGCCCTTGTTTCCCTGGAGCTGGCAAGTACAGCACCCTTGCAGAGCACATTTAGTCTGAAGCACAGAATCTGAATGCAGAGCTGTTGCAGCAGTTCAGCTCAGCTGGTGCAGTGCTGATCAGGACTGACTGCTCCATGCAAACTATATCAAGGCAGGTTTGCATTCTTCCCAACCAGCTGTTATGTTCCAGCATGTTTTAATCATGATTAGCTGACATAATGCACTATAAAATTTGCTTCCCAAGGGTCAGCTCTGGCCAGCATCCTGTCAGCTTTCTGTTTACAGCTGTGTATCAGCAGAGAGCAGCTCTGCAATGCACACCAAGCCAGAGCGACAGCAGCCACACTCAGAGCTGTGCACTTCACACAGCACAGGAGATTGTTCCCTAGGAGATGCAGATGTATCATTAGATATTGAAAGTGAGTCCTTCACAGAGTGCCAGGGCAAGGTCTACATACAGCTTAGAGACTAGTTTTTCCAAATGGTGAATTTTGCTCACAGGATGGAGTGATGCAGCTGGCTTGGGTACTGTGTCCCTTCTTGCAGCAAACCAATACGTGCTGAGCCAGCAGCTTGTGACACCTCCTCAGACTCAGAATTCATCAGTGTCTATAGTAGCCTGGCCTGGGCAGCACAGGCAGAGCCAAGTTTAAATTCACCTGCACTGGTAGATTTTTAAATGAGATTATTTTAAGGGAATCTAACAGGACAGTTCAATGAAAAAGAAATCCAACATGATGTTTAAACCTTCTCAGGAAACAAAAAAGGTACCATCTTAATTCTGAAGCTGCTGTGCTTCCAATGTATTGGAGCTAGGGAAGTGCTCAGAGTATCACCATGTCCCTCCCCTGTCCTTACAGACAGCCTGAGGCAATGCTTTTGGATTCCATCAGAAATGGGACTGATGGTGTGAAATGTATAAAAAACATCCTTATGTCTGTGACCAAATGGGAGGTTGTTGATACAGGAGCAGCTTCTCCTGTGATAATTCTTCCAAAAATCAAGAGTTTAGCAATCAAGACTGTAGGCCTTGAGGAAAATAGAAAAACATTTCTCAAGGATACTGTCAAAATGAGTCTTAATAAGCACAAAGTTTTGCTCCTCTCCTTGTTCTTGTAAGAAGAGATAGGTCAATGTGTTTGTTATTTAAAGCATACAAAATGTCCTTTAACAGTAATGTGGGATTACTGTACACACTACAGGATGGTTGGTTACAGGGTGATTTTGTGGAACTCATCCAATTAATTTTCCTAAGGAGTTCAATAATTTTGTCATGCACTTTTAAAGTGTTACTTATAGAAGTTGTGACTGCTGCAGTAATTATGTCTTAGTTAAGTTTAGATGTACACCAGGGCCTTCTTATAGTCAGTGGGCTATAACTACAGTGTGTGTACACCCATAACCACCAGAGCCATTGGCAGCTGGGTGGGTTTTTGCACAGTTTACATATTGGGTAATTGTCTCAAGTGCTTGTAAGCGACAAACTGGAACGCCTGGCAACAGTAATCACAAAGTTTTAAATATAAATTGACAACATTTTTTCAGCTAGATTGTAATTAATGTAATAAACAACTACACAATATTATTTCATAAACATGATTTAGTTCAGTGTTTAGACAGAAGGAAGAATCTACATCCAGAAGGATTTGACAGAATTTTTAGTATATTTTGGCATTTTAACAGTAAGTGATGTGACCAATAGTGCTTGATGAAATTCATAATGTTGTTTACTCTGAAGCTGTTGTCTGCTGAGATAACAGTGCTTGTTTAAAATTGGGTCAGAAATCACCTTAAAACTTTTTGAGTGAAAATATTAATTTCATAGAGCTTTAAAATAATGACTGTATTTGGAATTTTATAATTTTTTAAAATTCTTTTCTGAACAGGTCATTTTTATTTTCTGGAAGGGCAAAACGATGCTCTGCTTTGTGGAAATAGTTCTGATGCTGGGTAAGACAGAATTTCATCATATTATTGCACTGTGTAGAAATCTACTACTACAGTCCTGTGTTCTGTAGATGTACATTTGGAGTGGGGCTGTATTTTGAGTGACCACTTCCTTTCACACAAGAAAGGCTTTTACACTGGACTTAGGATCTATGTTCGTGATCAGAGAAACTTCGTCTTTGCATGACGAATGAGTAATTTAGCGTTAGTATAGCTCCTGCCTGGTTGATAAGTAATAGGAACAGCAATACCTGATGGGAAACCTGTCAAAACATGTTATTTTGCAGTTCTGGCTGCACATATGAGTACACCAACATCCAGTTGATAATATTAAAATGACTAAATAGGTAATGTCCAGTTTGTCTTTGTAGGCAGTGCCCAGAAGGATATACTTGCGTGAAAGCTGGTAGAAACCCCAATTATGGGTACACAAGTTTTGACACCTTCAGTTGGGCTTTCTTGTCACTGTTTCGGCTAATGACTCAGGACTTCTGGGAAAACCTTTATCAACTGGTGAGAATTTTTTAATGAAAATAAACTAAATATGTTTGTATCAGTGATGCAAGAGGACTAGAGTAAATTTCCTTACCTTAACTTTAACAGGATGAAAACAGAACTTCTGTTAACCTGTTCTTGCTTATAAATGTATTATTATTTCCAGACTCTTCGTGCTGCTGGGAAGACATACATGATATTTTTTGTTCTGGTGATTTTTCTGGGCTCTTTCTATCTGATCAACCTGATCCTGGCTGTGGTTGCCATGGCCTATGAAGAACAGAATCAAGCAACCCTGGAAGAAGCAGAGCAGAAAGAGGCAGAATTTCAACAGATGCTGGAACAACTGAAGAAGCAGCAAGAGGCAGCACAGGTATAATTTATGGTGTAGTAATGCGGGAGTGTAAGGAAGTGAGTTTACTAGAGATATTCACCTTCTGCTTTCTGAATTTGGAAATATAAAGCAGCCTGTTGGTCTTTCAATGACAGAGCTACTTCAGAGGTTTTCTATTCTGCACAGAAGACATGGCATTGTGAATGATTCAGCCATCAAGAAGTAATATTCAAAACTAGGTATAGATTATTCACTATGTTTTTCTAGTCTAGTGTCATTAATACAGTCTGTTAGACTTTTGCATTTAAAATTTACTCATGAAGGATAAGAACAGCCTATAACCAACACATATCTTGAGTCAACTGATTAATAATAATTAGAAAAAAAAACCTAGGGAGAAAATGTCCTATAGAAAGTGTTAAGATCTGGGGCATTTGGAGTAGAAATTATGTGTAAGTAGATTTTAAAAAGGAAAACATGATGTCATGGTTTGCTCAGTGACATAAATTCCTTCTGCATCATGGCAGGCAGCAGCTGAGACAGCAGCAGCAGTAACAGCATCTGCAGAGTCCAGGGAGCCCAGCGCTGTGGGAGAAGCAGGAGGGCTCTCAGAAAGTTCCTCGGACGCATCAAAATTGAGCTCAAAGAGTGCAAAAGAGAGGAGAAATAGAAGGAAAAAAAGGAAACAGAAAGAACAGTCTGGAGGAGAGGAAAAAGACGAAGATGAATTTCACAAGTCTGAATCAGAAGACAGCATCAGACGGAAAGGTTTCCGATTGTCAATTGAAGGCAATAGACTGACATACGAAAAGAAGTATTCTTCTCCACATCAGGTATTGCCTATAGTTATTTTTATTAAAAGCATACATTTAAAGCATCATAGGCTGTTGCAAAACTACTTTAGTCTTCGTGGTACAGTAATATGATGCTACTGCATAAAAAAGGAAATACTGATACTTTCATTAACCTTTATTAGTGTTGCTAGTGCTTGAGAGGAAGTGCTCTAGCTGCTAGATTGCCTTGTAAAAGAAAACCCCAGAATTAAATGTAACCTCATATCTCTGTTCTTCTAATAGAATTACTTTAAAATCATATTAAAATATTCTCTGATTGATTGTGTGGGGTTCTTTTCAATATGATTACATATTACCTAGACTTGTTAAAATGCTGCGGTATTTTTCCATTATGATAGCCTCACATTTTCCTCCTGTTTCAATGATGTTTCAACCAATGTTTGTTCACTATGGGGAAGATGCTTCATATATGAAAAAAAAGTGCATGTATAGACTTCCTTTTTTTCTTGGTGGGAACTATGCAACTAATCTATTCAGCAACTCCAGCTGAGATAGGAGTGTTCAGCACTAGTTTTGTCTTAAGAATCCAAGAACGGTGATACTTCTATCTGCAAAATATATGTCTAATGAAATACATGCAAAAATTTCACAGCAGCATGTAGCTTCTGGGTAAAATGGTTACTCTCATTTAAGAAAAAAATAAAAGCTGTGCTAATCCAATAACTGTTAAGTTTGAGGATTTCAGCTAATAATCACTTTTTTTTTTTTTTTTGCCTACAGTCTTTGCTGAGCATTCGGGGCTCCCTGTTTTCCCCAAGGCGCAACAGCAGAACAAGTCTTTTCAGCTTCAGAGGTCGAGCAAAGGATGTAGGATCAGAAAATGACTTTGCTGATGATGAGCACAGCACTTTTGAAGACAATGACAGCAGAAGAGATTCTCTCTTTGTGCCGCGCAGACACGGAGAACGGCGCAACAGTAACATTAGCCAGGCCAGTAGGTCATCCAGGATGCTGGCAGTGTTTCCAGTGAATGGGAAGATGCACAGCACTGTGGATTGCAATGGGGTGGTTTCCCTGGTTGGTGGACCATCTGTTCCTACATCGCCTGTTGGACAGCTTCTGCCAGAGGTGATAATAGATAAACCAGCTACTGATGACAATGTAAGAAAGTTTTAAATAGCTTAGGCATGGTGGCCTTTCCTTACTGCACCAGCCAGTGTTTTCTACAGAATGGAACCCTTGGCAATGCTTCCTGGTTGGTCAAGCTGTGAATGCTCCTGCATCTTGTAAAATCTTTAGTAAATAAAACAGCCAAGATAGGTTTGCAACCTAAGCATTTACTTACAAAGACTCTCATAACTAACACATGCAAGTTGCAGTTTCCAAGTAATAAAATAATAACATACACATTCATAAAAATGCTATGCTTTACTGTATTACTGTGCTATACTTTCCTTTAGCTGATCTAAAGGTCCATCTGACTATCGTAGTTGACATACAATGGAAAATATTATATAAAAATGTTATATAACTCCAATCAGTATGATGCTGTATTACCACTATCAAAATTAGCATTATTAGTTAATTTTGATATCATTCTTCCTTATCAGCCTGGTTAAAAATGTAAGGAAGTTTTAAATTCCTTATTATCATTTATTTCTCATTCCTATATATTTTCCATCCATTTCTGGTGGAGTATCGTAGTATAGACGACAAATAGTTCATTGGAAGATCACAGTTCAATACCTACTTCCAAAAATGCAAATGTTTGTGTAAAAGTATGTGCAGCACATATTGCTGCCATTCTCTTACCATACACAAGGTAAGAGAAAATGTCTGCAAAAATTACTTGCTTAGTCCAAATTTGTCTACTCAGTTTGCTGAAAAATACTAGCATGGGGAAGCATGAGGCAGTCAGACTTTTCTTACTTGCTACAGTTTGATTAGGGGAAAAGACTATTATGTCACAAACCCCAGAATATTCTGTCAGCAGGAGCAAGGACAAAATTTACTGTGTTCAAAATTTTATGCAATATTTTGCACTCAATCCTTTTCCATTTGTTTAAATGGCTTTTCATATCTTGAAGGAAAGAAATGCAAAAGTTGAGTAAATAAACACCCTCTCAGTCTTGAACTGTAGGTGCTTATGACCTAATGTCTTTCTAAAATTATTTAAAAGGTACTGAAAAGTAATAAAAGTCCGACATGATAAAATATGAAGTGCACGGAGCACGTGTCCAAGCTAAGACACTACTAACAGTCTTATGTAGTATTTGCTTATCTGATTGTTTCTTCAACGTGGTCTCATCTACTACTGTTCTCTGTATAGGGCACCACGACAGAAACAGAAATGAGGAAGAGAATATCGGGTTCTTTTCATGTTTCTATGGACTTCCTGGAAGATCCAGCTTTAAGGGAAAGAGCCATGAGTATTGCTAGCATCCTCACAAACACTGTGGAAGGTGTGTGCTATGCGTAGCTTTATATTTAATCCTGTTTTTCCTTTGGATTTCTGAAGATTTGAATTGAAACTTGAAAACAGATTTAAAATAGCTTAAGTAACAGATAACATCCCACAAACTGACACATATTTATCAGTAAACTCAAAGCTCTTTATTTATTAAGGTTATTACATAACTAAGCATTAAAATTATTACATAAATAAGCATTTCTATCTCATTGTTTTGTCACCATCAAACTCATGTGCATGGTCATAACTGAGTAGATGCTTATGCATAGTAATTAAAAATAGAAGAAAAAGCCACTGAACATTTTTCAAACATATGCAACTGTTGTTATAATAAATATGCATTTTTGCAGTTATATTTATTCAGTTACTCTTTAAAGCTATTCTGGGTCATCAAAATGTTCTTTTTCTTGACTTAGGAATGGAAGTTTTCACTTAAATGCGACAAATTTCAGAATAAAAATATTTACATACTAGAACAGTGGGTGAGAGAAACAAGTTTGAAGTGCAAAGAAAAATTAAATACATAATACAAATAGATGTATAAATCGATGCTGATTGGCATAGTGATTGGAATACAAAGAAGTTGTGCTTGGAAGATAAGTTTGAACATAGTCAATATATATGATAGCAATTTTTAAAGACTTGCCTTAAAAGCCCTGTAGAAAGGGGGCTTAAAGGAGGTTTGTCAGCACCCGTACCTCAGTACTGCAGACTGAAAACTTGACTGGTACAATTCATATTGGAATGAGGAATGTTAGAGCAATCCCACAGTTACATGCATAAACTTTCTTTTCCCCACAGAACTTGAAGAATCGAGACAGAAATGCCCACCGTGTTGGTATAAATTTGCAAATATTTTCTTGATCTGGGACTGCAGTCCACATTGGTTAAAAGTTAAACATATCGTCAACTTAGTGGTAATGGACCCGTTTGTTGACCTGGCTATTACAATTTGCATTGTTTTAAATACACTCTTTATGGCTATGGAACATTATCCAATGACTGAAGAATTCAATAATGTACTTTCAGTTGGAAATCTGGTAAGTCTATTGGGTTTTTATGTTCATGATTTGGAAGGAAATATGGCTGCAATAACTCAAAGAAGAAGTTTTAACAGCTTTTTGGATATTTTTTGGCCTCCAGATATGAGTACAGAACATTTTTGGAAATTTGAATGTGAACCCTGACTCATGTAGCTTAGCATACTGTAAAATGAATATATTGCTGTGTTCTGCCAAACCAAATTAAAAATTTAAAAATTGGCTCTAATGCTACGTTAATCTAAAACAGAGTTTGATTTGTGTAACTACTAAACCAAGAAATGCATTGCTTCCATAAAAAAGACACTATGCAAATAAATGCAGTGTTAATTTCTCAATCAATACAGTACAAATCTCTAAATTATGAATGTGTTTTAATTGCTGTTTCCTGAGTGGAAATTTACAATAGCTAAAAGATCCTTTTAAAAGCATTTCTAGAATTTTCTTCTGCAAAAGGCTTTTTATATGGATTCGTGGATTTTTTTCTTTATATACTTTATGTGAAAAAGATCCTGCAGTATTTTTGTCTCATTTTTTTTATTGTTTTTATCCTCTGATAATTAGTAAGATATATTTTCCTCATGTTGTCAACTGTATTTTCTCTCTCTCAGCTTCGAAAAGATAAATTATTAAAGATTTCATGAGTTAACTTTTTGTAGCTCCCATGCTTTTGAACTGACAGGTTTGATCACATAGAAGTATCTGCAGCTGCAGTCCTACTTTATCTCTTACTTCAAGAATTGATTTCTTATGTGATTTTTAACAATCCTTGTTTTGTAATGAGGAACAAATAGATCTTGCAAATAACTACAGGATTTATGAGGGAGAATGAATAGAAAATTGTACAGCTGATTTTCATATACTTAAAATAACAGAAATTCTGAACCCTTGTTTCCTAATAAAATGCAAAATTTTTTATTGTAGCATTTTATAGGTTTGTTTTCTCACCAAGAAAATTCCATATAAATTGTGGTGTACCTCTGACTACAAAGGGAGTGTGAGAGAACCTGTCTATAAGCACCATATTCTTCCAGTTTTAGGCTCCCTGACATAAACCCCTTCTGCAATAGAGAGGGTCTCAGAGGTTCTCTGTGGGAGTTCCAATTGAAAGTTCCTTGAAAACCTTCCTGTTCTGACTGTTAGGAACCTAAGCCAGCATTTCAAACTGTATCATTGCTATGTCTTTCTCAGGGGTTCCAAACATGTAGCTCAAAAATTGGTAACCTTTCCCTCTCTGGTGTTTGTATCTAGAGTGTATTTAAAGACTGTGACAATCTATCTTGAGTATTGGTGCTCCCAGGCAGAGCAAGTCAGACTCTTCTTTCCTGTCTCCTGATTATCCCTGTTAGATTATTCTCTTTAGCTGTCCTATTTTCTGTTCAGCTTGCTAGAAAATGGGTTATCAAGTAAAAAAAAAAAAAATTCAGAGCAGGGCTCAAGCAGTCTTTAACACTGGCTTTAGTACATTCCTATCCTACAAAAAATTCTCCCGAGACTTCTCTCAAAGCCACTCAGAGTCACTACCTTGGTGGGTCTTAAATATAGTTCCTACTTCACTCAGCATAGCAACTCATGATGAGAAACCATTACCAGCAATACTTTGTTTAAAATGCATTATTAAATACTCTTTCATTCCTGGCATCAAAGTGACTGAGCCAACCAACTTTGCTGAACTTACTGGGCACACCAAGGTAGAAGTTACTCAGCTTCAGGAAATTGTTGTATCTCAGTACATTATAATGTATCTCAGTTGCCCTATCAACTGAAATACATTATAATGTACCATTTATTCATCTGGTATAAAATAATCACAGCTCTGTTGAACTGAAAGCCAGGTCATAGCAGCCAAGAAGCTGCACCCCTCTGATCTTAGATTTGGCCTCATTTGAAATTTTTATACCAAGAAAGATGTTATGCCATGTAATTTCTTGGAAATAATTATGGTTTATATTCTGAAAATCAAATTTGAGATATTGTTTGTACAGTACATGAGAAAGTCCATATCCTTATAGAGTTGGAATTGGATTTTAAATGTTATAAAACAAGGATTTTATGCAATTTGTTTAGTATAAAATTTAAATAATAGAAAAATTACCTGGTTTGTATTACAGTTGTTAAGGAAAGGGGGGCATAATAAATCACTACAGTAAGCATAACTATTTTTAAATACCACTTTTGGATAAGACATAGCTTGAATTAAAAATCTAGACAACAACTAGATCTGGACTATTGTGTTTCACAATGAAATAACAAACTCGCACTTTGAACTCAGGTCTTCACTGGAATCTTCACAGCAGAAATGTTTCTCAAGGTAATTGCAATGGACCCTTACTATTACTTCCAAGAAGGCTGGAATATTTTTGATGGTTTTATTGTAACCCTTAGCTTGGTTGAGCTTGGTCTTGCAGATGTGGAAGGACTATCAGTTCTTCGATCATTCAGATTGGTAAGTATACTTCAATTGCACTGATTCTTCAATGGGGCTTCATTAAAACAATTTTATTTTTGCCTGAAAAATTTGCTTGATGTCTGCCATGATACTGATTTGATGACAGTTTCAGTAGCATAAAACCTTATTAATTGTGGTTTCTTACCATCTTCAATGGGAATAGAGATCCAGACAAACAGGCGTGGGTGCCCTGGACCTACTTCCAATGTATCCATTGTACATACACACTTTAAACATCCTGCTATGCAGGAATAAATTGACTCACTAGATGTATTATGCTCTGATTGACATCACAGGACTAGATCTCTACAAATACTAGTTGAAAAGGGGTCCAGATGATTTTAACAGATGAATCCTAGATTTTAAGTTCCAATCAGTAGCTTCTTTGGCTTTCAGTAAAAACTATGCTTTGACATTAGCAAAATACAATTTTACAAACCTTTCTTGAGGGAACTTTCCATCTTCATGCTTTTAGAAAAGATTATACCCTCTGAATGGTCCTACTCAAGGCATATTTTCCAGTAATAGCCTTCCACAAATTAACTTAAAAATATCTTTGTGTCTTTCTGGTTTTCCTAAGAATATTTGTTTTTCTTTCTTTCCAGCTTCGAGTTTTCAAATTGGCAAAATCTTGGCCAACTCTAAACATGCTGATTAAGATTATTGGCAACTCAGTTGGAGCTCTGGGCAATCTGACCCTGGTGCTGGCCATCATTGTGTTCATCTTTGCTGTGGTTGGGATGCAGCTGTTTGGGAAAAGCTACAAGGAATGTGTCTGCAAAATCTCCAGTGACTGTGAACTTCCTCGCTGGCACATGCAAGATTTTTTCCACTCTTTCCTGATTGTATTCCGAGTGCTGTGTGGAGAATGGATAGAAACGATGTGGGACTGCATGGAGGTTGCAGGGCAAGCCATGTGCCTTACAGTCTTCATGATGGTCATGGTGATTGGAAACCTAGTGGTATGTAATCAAAGTGTTAACAAAAAATGATTTGGCAATAGAGTGTTCAGAGTCCTGAAGTGAACTAAGTGCTCTGGCTCTGCTTCAACAAAGCACTTAAGCAGGTGGTTTCAAGCCATGCTTAAAGTTAAGCTTAAGAGCTTTTTTGGACAGAGAACAAAATGTTCTGTAATGTCAAAATCCTAAGAATGTCAGAGTGGGCACTTAAGAATGTGACTAATTTCTCTTTTGGCCCTTTGAAAATATTTTGTGCTTCAAATAATTTTAGTTTATGGGCTCTTTATAAACCATTTGCTGTGGATTTCTTTTATTATTATTTATACCATGTGATTAGTCACCTAAATAGTCTAAATTCTGTAGTGTGATGGGATAAATTAAACTCTTTAATGATGCTGAACAGCAAATCTGGTATGTCCATTTTTAGATTACAAGATTTGACACCAAAATATTTGTATAATGTGGGGAATTAAAGACACATTTACAGATATTAGTCAGTTGTACGAATATTTTTGAATAGTGCATAAGCTAAATAAAATTAGCTTAGTACCTAAAGTAAATGAAATAAGCTTGGTTTTTATGGAGAAGAGAAAAAGTTTTGAGGGTATGTTTTTGGTTGTGGTGAATTATTGGGATTTCAATCTTTGATGTCACTAATAGGACACTTTCAAATAAAACAAATGTTGGGTTTTTTAAAATAAAGTTGAGAACATCCTTTTTTAAATCTTTCTGCAGGTACTGAACCTATTTTTGGCCTTGCTCTTGAGCTCATTTAGTGCAGACAACCTTGCCGTGACAGATGATGATAATGAAATGAACAATCTCCAAATTGCTGTAGCAAGAATGCAGAAAGGCATAGATTATGTGAAAAGAAAAGCACGTGAATTCATCCAAAAAGCTTTTGTTAAAAAACAGAAAGCTTTAGATGAAATCAAGCCACTTGACGATTTAAACAACAAAAACAGCTGTATTTCCAACCATACAACTGTGGAACTAAGCAAGGACCATGACTATATTAAAGATGTGAATGGAACCACCAGTGGTATAGGCACAGGCAGCAGTGTGGAAAAATACATAATTGATGAGAGTGATTACATGTCATTCATAAACAACCCAAGCCTCACTGTGACAGTGCCCATTGCTGTGGGTGAATCCGACTTCGAAAATCTAAACACAGAAGAATTTAGTAGTGAATCAGACCTGGAAGAAAGCAAAGAGGTATTTAGGCATTTTTTGCACTTCTCTCTGAACTTTTGAGGATCTTTGTTATGTGGGATTTTGTTTGATTATTTGGGGTTGTTTTGTTTTACTTTTCATAAGCCAATGTATTCAATTATTGATCATTTATTCTGACACTTCTTTGTAGATGGGCATAAATGAGTGTATAAAGGAAGGTTTAATTCTTGATTAACAAAAGTGTGAGAAAGAGTTAAAAATTATAGCCTCCAAGAAGGGATAAGATGCCAGGTAATGGGAGACTAATCTAAGCCATAAAAACTATACATGGTCCATATGGTAGTTGCAACAACTTTTAGAGGACAGTGCCTTAGCTGGAGTATTACTCCACCAGAAACTTTGGTTTGCCTTCTATTACACAGGTCCCATGAGGAGTGTGATGCATCTTTTCCTTGCCTTTGAAAGAGCAGATATAAACCAGAAAACATAGAGATAGTTTATGTAATTCCTTTAGATATGCTTTTAGACATATGAATTATTTTAGATTTTAAAATTGTCAGCTCTTCTAGACCTAGATTCCCATAAAAAGAAGTCTTAACCATAGACTCCCATGTACTTCAAATTCCCTTGGTTGTTAAAACTGAAAAGTACCAACAGATGAAAATATCTACTGTTGCTAAAGGAATGTTAAAGTAGGCTATAGATATAAAGCCTTTTTGAGAACTGTAATTTAAAAAAGCATATTAAGGCTATATCTGTTTCATGAGTTTTTGTATGTGGCTCTTTTAGCAAAATAATTTAAGTTGATTCAATGACAGAATTTACAAAACAACTGCACCCTCAATGACTTACTTTGCTGCCATTTTAGTAAAATTAGAAAATTACTTTTCCAGACACTTAACAGTATTAATTTTCTCACTTGGGAAACCTCAGCCATAACCAGCTAGTTTCCCTTTTGGTAGCAATGCAGTTTCTTTATAGGACAGCTCATCATTCCCCTTCCATCCAACTGTTGTATTGGTAACATTGCTTCAGACACCCAGTTTTAGGGTAGCTGAATTCTTTACCACTGTCCCTTCATGTGTGTAACAGCCCTCTCGTGCTCTCAACAAAAACTCATTGTTAAGCTATGTGCAATATTCGGATCCTCCTTCAAGAAAGGAGACCTGTACAAAACAGCCTCTCCCCATAAAAACCTATTTCAGAGACAGTGATGTTCCCATTTCCCAATTAATATCTGAAGTCTTAATAATTATTTTCCTGTTGCATATTAGCCAAAATGTCTGTAATTAATTTGACTTACACTTCTGAACCACTGCTACAATAAAGGTTCTAAAAATTTATTTCAGCACATTATGAAACTCCCCCAGCACGAAGAATTTCAAAATAAAACATTTAAACAAAGACCCTTTGGAAGAAAACCCATCATCTACTCTCCACAACTACCTTCAAGCTGGCTGGAGCAGTGTTCCAACCCATCACAGAGCAGACAGTCAAACAGAGTGACACCACCTGGTTTATGACTGACCAATGGAGAACTGATCTCATTAAGACATAGATTCAGTTTAGGAAAGCTTAGGAAAGCATGTGCTGCTACCTGTAGGATCAGGGTTACCTTTTAGCCCATTGAAAAAGTGCTTTGACACTTCTGAGTTATTACTTCCACTGTTTTAATAAGAGGTTTGGTTTTCGTGTTTGGGGTTTTCTCATTCTCAATATCAAAAGGCCTGTTGCCACCTAGCATTGATGAGCCCAAGAGCAGGTTGTAGCGAGGTGGGGATGGTCTCCTTTCCCAAATAAGAAGTGACAGGATGATGGAATGGCCTCAAGTTGCACTAGGGGAGGTTTAGATTGGCTATTGGGGAACATTTTTCCACTGAAAGGATTGTCAAGCACTGGAACAGGCTGCCCAAGGAAGTGGCTGAGTTGTCATACCTGAAGGTATTTAAAAAATGTGTAGATGTGGCACCTGGAAACATGGTTTAGTGGTGGTCTTGGCAGTGCTGAGTTTGTAGTTAGACTCGGTGATCTATACTGCAGTTGTTTCGTTATTTTGTTTAACCTACATCTTTAAATGTATTTCCTTCGCAATTTTGCCTCAGTTTCAGCCACAATACCAAACAGCTAGATTGCAACCAGGTTCCAGCTGCACGTTAGAATGTGCTAGAGGAGTTTTTTTAGAATGAGGATTAGGTTACATGCATTCTTTGGGTTTTTTTAAATTTGGTTTCCACCTCATGCTTCTCTCTCTTTATCCTTATCATGTTACTGGAAATCTGTTGGTAAAACACAACCTGATTTTTTAATGGGCTTAAACAACCTCAGCTTTATTGTATGCAGATGCTGCTTAACTCTGAGCTGGATTTTCAGCAATCTTAATCTGGAATTACTAACCTCTGAAGTATGGCCTTTTCTCTGCTTTTTTCCCCCATTCCTCTGAGCTCCCACCTCATTTATGTACTTATTTTTAGACTCTTACCTGATTTTCAGTAGACACTACTAATTCCTTCTTATTTGTTTAAGCTTCATTATTTCTATGTAGGTCAAGAGATCATTACCACTTTTGGCTTGTTGTGGTCATAAATCTTCGCAGGTTTAGCATCATTACCCATATTTTTCAGTTTAAAGCATAATTTAAAATCTGATCTATTACTGATACACCTTCTATTTAATGGATTCATACAGTGCAGGAGGAAAACCAGACTGTATAAATTTCACACATGTTTATCAAAAATTTGCTTATGTGGAATTCTAGAACATTCCCAAACATTGTCCAATTTACTTATTCCAGAATCAAATAATATTTGCCTTAAAATTATATACTGTGCATTTGTGATGCTTCTTTCCTTTACAGAAGTTAAATTCCTCTAGTTCATCTGAAGGGAGCACAGTTGATATTGGACTTCCTGCAGAAGAACAACCAGAAGCTGAACCTGAAGAAGCCCAGGAGCCAGAGGCCTGCTTCACAGAAGGTATTTGGAACAAAAATGCTAGTAGTACTTTATTAATCAAATTACACACTAATTTTCTATGTATGCTAAGTATTAAGATTTATGAATCATATTACTTTATTATCTGGAAATTTTACATTGAAGTTGTAAAACTTATACTGTAACAGTCTTAGATTTGTCAAGGAAAATACCATTATTTATTACTAGTATTTCTCTATGTAAAAGTCAGCAGCTAAATCATAAAAGCATAAATAAATTAGGGGCACAAGTTAGAGAAATTAGCTGGTGCTGAAAAGCCCAGAACTCAGATAAGAGGCTTAGATCTTTTCATGCAATGAATGCAACATTGTCTGAATTGTGTATCCTGAACAAAAGAAGGTACAATTTAATATCATTTGCCCATATCTTACTGTATAAACCTACCTAACATTTTGATGAGTTTGTATATTTTAACTCTTACTTTATATTCTGTAATTTGGCTTCACATTCTATGGACTTTTATCTTTTTTGTGTGCTGTATTGAGCACTTATTTATTGATAAATGAGAAATACTTTCTTCTCAATCGTTCATTTAATTGTAAATTCCAATTGTATCAACATGTGGGTTTTTTTCTTTGAAAGAAAAAAAGGTCATCTAGGTGAAAATCTATTGGGTTTTTACTAAAAAGCTCAATAAAGATAGCATTGTATCATTACCAGAATGCATAACCAAAATTAATGCAACTCAACAAAATATCTTTTTTTCCTCCTCTTATTACACATGCTATTCTAAAGGCTGTGTAAGAAGGTTCAAGTGCTGTCAAGTAAGTATAGAGGAAGGGAGAGGAAAGCAGTGGTGGAACCTTAGAAAAACCTGCTTCAGGATTGTCGAACACAACTGGTTTGAGACTTTCATTGTCTTTATGATTCTCCTCAGTAGTGGAGCTCTGGTAAGTAAAACATGAACAGAATGTTGTCAAGTTGTCAGAAAACTCCTTAAAAGTTGTGTCTTCTAACATTGTTTTAACACAATTCCATGTCTTCAAATGACAGGACTAATTTTTATACAGGCCTTGGAAAAAATGGCAAAAATAGTCTCTTCTCGACAATATGCAAAAAAAAAAAAAAAGTGATTAGAGAGAGTCTAACTCCATTGCTGGAAGTGTCAGTGACATGCCTCAGGCAGAGAGGAACATGTGAAGAAGAGAACATATTAAACTTTGTTATTTGAGTTTGTTGTTTCATTTCACCGCTGTTAACTGATGTAGCTCAGTGAAAAGAACTGTCACTCTTGAAGTGTTTGGAACTATAATGGCATAAACAGTTCACAACACCTTGCAAGGGCCAGGGCTGGCTTATGCAGTCCTATAAATGCTGTGTGCTATAAAGGTGTGTTATATATATATATATATATATATATATATATATATATAAATGTGCTATAAATGCTGGTAGCAAAAAAAGCCAAGACTGTATGGGTTTTTTTGCTTCCTTTCTAAGAAAAAGAATTTATTATTTAGACCGATCACTCATGTAGACTGAAGGAACATGTGTAAAAACATTAATTGCTTTAACAAGCATTCAAGGGCAGAATAAACAGAAGCCAACCATAATACAAATCTATAACAAAAAATGGAATAAACCATAACAATAATATGTTTTTTAAAAAATACAAATGACAAAGCTCAAGTCTACACTATTGAATTTTGGTTCATGCAACCAAGTGGAGAAAAACTGCAGTGACAGGAATTTAAATGAGAAAAAAGTAGTAGAAAGAGATCTTAAAAAGGTGAATTTCTGTTACTGTATTTAGAGGAAGTTTGAGACAAGATCTCACGGCGTTACTACCTCATGCTGGTGAGCCTAAGGTGTGTCATTCACTGCTCCTTTGTTTTGTGAAAAGGTTTCAAAGACCATGGACTGGCTCAGGCCTCGGGAGATGTGGAACTCCACCCTCCCTTAAAAGTCTTTTGTGGTAGTGGAAAGGTCTCAGTATCTGCCAGCACTGTGTCCCCATAGTCACCGCGAGGCCACGCTCCAGACGAATCTCCCAGGCAGGAAATGCGGCAGGCACAGGCAGGATGCTGGCAAAGCCCTCCCCAGGGCACTCGGGTAGGGAGCAGTCACACTGCTGCTCAGCCTCGGGCATCCTCCACCTGTGCTAACCAAATGACATGTGCTGACTTCCCAGCTTTTAGTAAATATATGTGAGTGCCAGCTACCTTAGTGCCTGATCTAAGTAACCACAAGTACTGCTACACACATCTTAGCTTGGTGACTGACACACAAACACTGATCATTTCAACTGGCAGATGTCAAGTGATTCAAAAGCAGGCTGAGTAAAAGTAAATATTAGCATCAATAAATATCAAAGTCTTTGCACGCTAGCATATCATTCCAGTTCTTTCAGTCTGATGAAATCAGTCAGTCTCCATAATAAATAATAGCATAATTGAAATTTGAAAGCAATTAAGGGGAAAAATTTTAAAGAATTTATGAAAAGCAGGAGTTTTGTTTTTTCCAAGTGCCTAAAAATGAGAACATAAAAAGTGTAAATAACATAGTAAGGAGCTCAGAAATTTTCTGTATCTCATAAAATGTGAATAATGAAGCAGGTAATTGATTTTTATTTTTTAAGAAAGGAAGAACTTACAATTTATAACTTAAAATTTTCAGGAAGCTGGAGGACATTAAAACAGAAGGTAGATTTTATTATTGTCATTGTCCTGAAAATTTTACAGCTATGGCCCTGGGCTTTGAAATTGGGTTTATCGAATATACAAGCCAAATGATCTCATTAGAATTCAGTCCAAGCACAACACTTTGCAGAATCAATTCTATTTTTCAGTATGGAATATGATCTGAGAAGAATAATTCACTATCAGCAATAAATAAATTTTTAAAAATCTCTGACCAATGGAGTGGTTGCTATGTAATATCTGCTTCTTCCTCTTGTGAGCTGGAAAATATATTTCCATAGGGGAAAAAACAAGGTATATGCTGAGTTAGCAGAAAAAGAACCATTCGATAGAACTTACATACCCTTGCCTTTTCTTGAAGATTATTTCCTTTATTTGTTGCCATTTTTGGTTTGTTGCATTACAACGTGAAGTATGTGCAGTAACAAAAAATAACGTATCTTTGAACGTTTATACACACAGGCTTTTGAAGACATATATATTGAACAACGTAAAACTATCAAGACCATGCTGGAATATGCTGACAAGGTCTTCACTTACATCTTCATTCTGGAAATGCTGCTGAAGTGGGTGGCCTACGGCTACCAAACATATTTTACTAATGCCTGGTGCTGGCTGGACTTCCTGATTGTCGATGTATGTAGTGCATTTCCTAGGTGACACTTTCATATTTATCTGACTATTTTTTAAATTGCTTTCTCTGCAGTTATAACATCTGTTAATGCCAACTAATTTACTTTCCAATTTAAAAAGTAAGGTAGCTGGAAAAATCCATGTTTCTCTGTCTTTCACTTAATGCTTGCAGCACTGCCTTGCTGTAGCACAGAATGAAGAAAGACTGGAAGGTCTCCTGGCAAGAAAAGGCCCTGACATGGTAGCCCCACAAGCAGTTAGAGGGTTTATCCCAGCAGTGCTGTTCAGAGGTCGTGCTGCCCTGCATTCTGGTCTGTGCTTCTCGCTCCCACCTTCAGATCCAGCATCCCTCCTGCTGTGGGCTAGATTGAATCCAGTATTTAGATGGATGTCTGATCCACCAGACATCAGACACACATCTGAATGAAAACTCCTCTGGCAAGAAAACAGACACTATGTCCACAAATTTCAGCATATGGATAAATTAGAGTTCTACAAGGAAAGCAAGATATATCTCAAGCACTGGTAGCGTGGCTTACATAGTATTGAAGCCCAGTAAATATTACTGAACTTACAGTCTTCACAGCCATGTTTGAAATTTTTGCTGCAAGGGTTATCTTATAGTTCTGGCACTTCTGTACAGTGCTGTGATGTGGGAGAGAACATTTCTTGATGTTCCTTTTCTAAACTAATTTCCTCTAATATTTGACCTTATTTAAATCATAATATCCCAGACAGCCTTCTTGTGAATGCGAGAATTTTAATACATCATTATGTGAAGGTATAGTACATATTCAAATGCCTGAATTAGCTCATGATAAGTGCTGAATTTACATATGTGGATATTTTCTTTAATTTTGGTTTTGATTATGGCAGCTTGAAGGGTTTCAGTAATACGAAGAATGTGCTGGAAAAACAAATTCAGATTTCAAAAGAACCTAGTTTTGTGGGTTGCTAGAGCTGCTGAAAAGTTCAAAAATGCTATTAACTTTTAAAAGCTAAAAATTTCACATATAATGCTTGTTTTTAAATACAAGCACAGTCCTGGAGTTCTCTTCACCTAATACATTGTTCCTTACAATGAAAGAGTACATGAGAACATTATGCTATTTTTGGCCCAATAAATACTTAAGGAATTAGAACAGCATAATGAGGGAACATTTAGGGGAAATGGGAAACAAACAGAAGGTAATGTTTTGGACAGGAGCCATAGAAAATGTGGAGAATGTGGTATTTTACACTGAGGTATTGTAGGGACATGGAATATTTAAAGGCCTATCAAGTTCTTTCACCTATGGAACTGTTCTTATAAAGTCTTAGAAACAGCATAGTCCACGTTAATATCAGCTTGTAAGGCACATAATTTCAGCAGTCAGGCAAAAGTATTAGTCAATATAACTGGCTATAGCAAAAATAATCCTTTTTACTACTTTTCAGAGAAGCAATGCTGTTCTGTGACCCATGTATTAGTTCAACACAAACTTGAGCAATCAAATAGACATTATCAACCATAATTTTTGATCCCAACATCATTTTAAAACAAAGAAAAAATGAGAGCAATACCAAAA
The DNA here is from genome assembly GCA_024500445.1 of Entomyzon cyanotis. Taxonomy (NCBI): domain Eukaryota; kingdom Metazoa; phylum Chordata; class Aves; order Passeriformes; family Meliphagidae; genus Entomyzon; species Entomyzon cyanotis. Next base: position 7,734,331 of record JAKEPQ010001027.1, on the reverse strand, counting down.
TTTACCAAATCTTTACCAAAATTGGTAAAAAGGAGAGATTAATTTGGGTTTTGTGGTTTTAAATGTCCTCAAATCAGTAGCAAAGGATGACATTTAGAAGTATTAATGTTTTGAAATATCACTTATGTTATTTTTGTTTGTTTGTTTACTTATTCTTCTTTCATATTGCTTCTTTCTTCTTTTTGTTTTTACTTGAAAGACTCCCTATTCCTGAAGAAAGTGATCCAAAATTAGAATCTTCTAAAGAAGTGTATATCTCACATCTATGGTATGTAAAGCAGTATGTACAATATAATAATTTTTACTTTCCTGTTTTCATATAGGTCTCTTTGGTTAGCTTAACAGCAAATGCATTGGGTTACTCTGAACTTGGTGCCATTAAGTCCCTTAGGACACTAAGAGCTTTGAGACCTCTAAGAGCTTTGTCACGATTTGAAGGCATGAGGGTAAGACAACATGAAAGAATCTGAAACTATGCATGCATAGAAAGAATACATGCATGCAGAACAAGGAATGACAAGTCCATGCAGAAAGGCTGCACTATCTTTTTATCGCATATCTTTTACTAACAGATAAGCAAAAAGCTTCATCAATTCACCTAAATCCATATGCAGTATCACATAGAATTTACATTCATTAAGGTTACTTTACTTTCTAGCCAATCTCAGGAGTTTTCCATATGACTCTTAGAAATTTCCAACTATGAACTCTCTTAACAGAGTCTTAATAATAAATAAAAGTAACAAAATTGTATTAATTTTTTTTGCTGATAAACATATTACAATATTTATACAAGAATCTAATTTAACCTTAGTTAACAAAGATGTCCTGCTAGAAATTGAAATTCTTTATTTTTCATTATATTTTATAAACCCCCTTTAATCTAACCCCACTGAATATTATTAGGTGATACTACAGACATATTCATACCCACTAGTGGTTTAAATTTATTTCTGAGTTTGGCTGACCTAAAAGCAAATCAAGTTATTTGATTCCTCTATTAAGTTATTCTTTTTGTAATGTAAATGCTTTTTTAATTTCCACTAATCTCTATTCAATATTCAATACAATGTATATAAGGTTATTTCTTGCTACTCTGAGTAACTTAGAGGCCCTGCTTACTATTCATCTCACTCAAGAAGGCATTTTAACTTATTTTTTCATTTGTTTATACCTTCTGTTCCTTAAAGCCACTGAATACAAACTAACTCTATATGCATGTCAATGAAATATGTTTTAAGAGAATGCTTTTTCCTGCTTCATGGAAACATAAGAGGAAACAATGACTAATAAATTTCAAGTCAATTATAAACCAGTGGAATAGTCTGGAATCTACAGTCTGAAAAATCTATAGAAATAAATCTAAGATTAGTGAAGTCAAACAGAGGATTTGAATTCTTTTCCTGAAATTGTATTCAGCAGACTACCTATCTCTACTTCAGACTGCAGCAGAAAATACATCACTAACCAGTGATTACTAGATCAATAAATTTCAGTTTCATGCAGAAAATTGACTTTTAACAGTTTTCCCCTTATTTGAAACTCATGAACTGATATTCAGCAGGGTAAGAGCTGGTCCAGTACTACAGAATGTGCAACTATTTGATTTAGCCATTTTTCTCTTTGTCTTTCTTTGTACACACTGTTCATGAACTTTCAGATAAATGTGTGTGGTTTTGTGCAGAGAAATGTTGGGAAACTGCTGTCAGCTTTACTTTTTTAATCATGTTCTGATCAGCTGCAGGAGGACTGGGAGACCAGTATAGATATCACACAGGGAGAAAAAAAATGCAGCTCTTAAAATGATATTGTGAAAAAAGGTCATTTCTAGAAAGATAATGTCAAAATTGATTACCAAATGCTTTATTTAATTTTTCTACATCTTTACATGATTGCCTCAGTAAGTTTTCCACTTACAAGATTTAGGATATTCATGCTTAAAGAACCTGTTATTTGAAATCTATTGACTGCTTTCCCTTATTTCTTGCTGAATAACTATGAAACTATGCCAGAAGCCCAATCAGAAGATAGAATTTCCGCTACACAACATGAATAATTAATGAGCAATTTACTGTGTAGGAATCACAGACAAACTTGGAAAAGCAAAAAGGCTTTAGCTCTGTCCTCCAATATCAATGCAGCCAATGTAGTACCTGATTCCAGTCACTTGGCAGATTTGACTGGCCAAATATATATAGGCCTTATAGTTACTACTTGCACTTCTGAAATTGTTTTTTTTTCCCAAAGCACTTGGCAAGCATTCAAAACAGCTCACTGACAGTTGTTGAAATTACTTTATGAATGACTCACGAACAGTTAAAAAAATAAATAATTGACCAGCTCATAAGACTATAGTCAAATTGCAGTCTTCTCAGAATCTGAGTTCATTTCATAAGAGCTCCTAAAAACAGATTCTTTTCTCTGCCTACAGAAAGGAAAAATAAATCAGCCTTCTTTGCTTTCTTATATTGCCCATACCTACACTTAGCTGTGATAAAACAAGCTGAGTTTTTATTCCGCATGTATTTAAATTTTTTATGTTTACCCATGTTCAAAACTGTGCAAATTTTGCATTGAAAATGTAAAATATCATAAGTATTCCCCAATTCTGTGTATATAAAGAACTCTGCATCATTTTGTAAAACAATTTGCCAGGTACTCACTCAACTACTTTATTTCAATCCATGTTTTTCTTAAGTTTATCATTCTGGTGAATCAGAAGAATGCAGTATTTTACTGTCAGTAAATACTAATGACTATTCTGTTATACCTAAATATGAAACACATTTCACATATCAAGTTGCATTCTTAGAAGTCTTCAGCTATACTCTTTAGTTACAACTTACTTTTATAATTGTGCTGTTTCATAAATGGGATAAATTTTCTTTCCAAAGTGAATGTAAGATATATGAATCACTTGCAGCAAGAGAGGGTACAAGTGGTCCATAGCCTGTGCTTGCCTTAAGCACAGAAGTGAATTTTGCCATATTAAAGGCATTTAGAATATCTGCTATATCAGTATACTTAATTCTGAGAAATATTAATACTTTCTATATTGAATCTCAAAACCAACTCCACCCAGATGCTGGAAGGCAAAGTAAAGGATTGCTTTAATTTAATTTAAATTTCTGTCTTAGGGTTTATATTCTCATCTCAATTAGTGTATGTACTAAGCAGAAGTAGCTGCAAACTGAGATTTGAATATACCCATTGCTTTTTGTTTAGCTTTTTAGTACTTGCAATATAATGCTTTTGCGCTAGTTCTGAATTGGTATGCTACCTGTAAATGTAGAATACTGAGTACATTGCTTTGCTGAGTTAGAGAATTAAGTGACAATAAAGCATGCATTTGTGTCTAATTTCACAAAATAAAGCATGTCATGCCGTGCTTGATTTATTTATTAGAGAAATAGTAGAAGGCAGCAAACAATCTGAAATCCACTTGCACTTTCAGTTTTGCATGCCTTATGCATATTTCTGGCTTATGGCTTTAAACATTTACTGTATTTCAAATTTCCAGTCCAATTTCATAACTTTTAAAAATAAATTAGAGTATTTGATGTCTTCAATATCCTCTAAAATTCAATGGCTATTCCTTAGATTCCCTTATCAGTAAAGTGACAATGAGGCATTTTCAAGAGTACTCAAAACTCCATTAGTATGAAACATTTCTCATATAATTGAGTTATAAAACAGCATCAAGTGTCTGTCATTACAGATTCACAACTAATAACAGGCTATGTATTTCTGTTTCATATAGGATATGTTTCAGCTTGGGTGGGGTGGACCACAGGTTCCTTCTCTTATCTGTATTATGGGTACAGTATTTCCCCCTTTTCTACCCTTAAAGAATACAGTCTGACTAATCACTACATTGTATATTAAGGGTTAGGAGGAGAGACAAACTTATCTGCAGATCCCAGTACCAGCAAAACTAGATTCTGTATATTCATCCTACACTGCTTCTCAATTGCCTTAAATGTTTGGAAATATTTCTTTGAAATTTTTTATATTAAAGAAAAAACCATGAAAACTTATGAGCAAATCAGTAATTTCATTTAGAATTTCTGGAGTCCTTTTTGCAGGACAAAGGTACCTCAGCTATTTTAAGATTTTCAGTTGCTTTTTTAACTGAGATAAAAATTGGCTTTCTTTAAAAATTTGAATCTGGCTTTTACATTGTTTTGGAAAAATCTATGTTTTATCCTGTTACTCAATTTATAGCCATATATATTCAAAATAACCTGTAGAAAGTTTTGAACATTACTCTTAATACCTTAAACACACTCCAAAATACTGTGATCTGAATAATCACAACTACAGATATCTATATAATTGCACTTTAAATTTTTGCACAATTTTAAGCACCCTATATGTTAGATTAAGTAAATCACTCCAAGTGTATGCACACAACATATAGCATATAAAATCCCTTCTTGGAATCTAAATTCAGTCTTCTTTGTCTTGTGTTGGAAACTAGTTTTTGTAATTTTTTATAAAATGCCAGTAAGAGTATTATCTTTCTTGGGATTTAAAAATGTCCTGCAGGAGACCTGTCAATGATATAAAAATTTCAGATTCATTACAATCATTAGAAAAATCCACTTCTTAGAACTACAACCCTTGCGAGAACCAACTGCAGGAGGGTGTCATTAGTGCAGGGTTTTTATAGCTTCAGTGCAAATGATGTATCAGTATCAACCGTGTTCAACATAAATTTAGCATCTTATCTCACAGTTAAGAATAATGTATTCACTTTCAAGAAAGTGACTGAATATTTTCTGCAAATTTCTCTTAAAAATACAGAAATATATGTTGTTGATCTAAGGATTATGCACTTGGAAGGATTTTTTGAGGACTGTGATCCTATTCATTATGTTCGAGTTTTAAGGAAAGTCTGTTAGATGTTTTATGTCTCCTGAAAGGCAATTAAAATATTTATAAACTTTGAAGCCTCACTATACAGGTGTTCATAAATCATATAGGAAACATGTCAGTATTTTTTTTAGACTGTAATTCTGCAATTAGAAGAGAACTTTTGAAGAACTATCATATATAATTGAAATTGATACCCTTTTTTCCCAGATTTCTATTTATTGTATCTTACAGAAAATACTTATTTTCAGGATCAAAATTTAATGAAATTTCAATGGGATACGTAATATAGTTTTCATTTTAATTGAACATGTTACAGGGCATGTAAAAGTCAATAACATTTCATTAATGCAACAAGGAGGGCAAAAAGTTGGAGTTTTTCTCACAGCATCCAGTGAAATACAAAGACACTGTTGCCACATCAAGTAATTGCTCTGTTTTCATGCTTATGTTTCTTTACAATATTTACCAGCTATTCTCAAACAAATGAAGCCATGTGATTTATTGCTTGGCAGATAATTATTGTATTTTATCAAACAGTATGTTAAATTATGTCTTTTCTTCTATGTTGTCATCAAAAGTACTTTTTGCACACTTGAGTTCTGGTAAGAAACAGAATCAGGCTGCTCCAGAACCTCCAGTCATTGTTAAATCCAACAGTGTGGCTTGTTTTTAATGGACTGTTATGTGAATAACAAATACTTGGGTCGCTACTTTAAAAAAGTTACATTTTCTAATGAAAGCTAGAACAGAACTGCAGAATCATCTAGCTGAATCTCTCTGCTGACAATTTTGGCATTCCAAGATATAAACTCATCACCCAGTAGCATGAAATTTCTGCAGCACCAAGTGTTATAAAAGTTTGTGTGTCATTTGAGAAAGTATTTTGCTTTCTTTGAAGACAAAATTCACTATCAGAAGCATTATTCAGTCAGATGCACTTTTACAGTAACAGTTACAGAAAAGCAGAAAATACAGTAATTGGCTTGTTCTGGGAGTGATTTTCCTCTCTTCTGAGATCTTTTATCTCTTACTTCAGCTTTATTTGTTCATTACTGTTCAGATTAAGAATTACTTGTAACTCCTAGACAGGTCTCTTTGCTTCTTTCCACCTGCCTGTCTTTGCATAGTCTCATTAAAATTCAACTTTTAATTACAATCACTGCTTTAAATGGTATTCCTCTAATAATCTTCACTGTATATTTCCAACACAGTCTACATTTTATTCAAAAAAATGAAGGCATTGTCATAAATAACTTTTTTCAATTTGTTCACATGAGGTGCTTCTCATGCCTAGCACTGACAAAAGGCACTCATTATTTCTTTCAGGAGACAACCTTTTTTGCTTTTTTAAAAAAATTGATTTAAATAATAGTATAGTCCCACTATCATAATTTACTTCTACAAACTTTTGGTTTACTAATTTTTAGTGATCATGACTTAAATATTAGTTTGCTAGAATAAAGGGTTTTCTATTTTTCAATTTTCTTATAACTTTTCTAAACATTTTTCTAAATGTTATTTATTTCTGACGTCACATAATCCTAGATCGTGTCGTTAAGAATAAAATATATGTATGCACATAGAATTAAGGCAAACTGTGTAGCAAAGGTGGAAACTAGTTCTTTTACTACATACCTCTTTATGGCAAAATTCATAAATTGCCTGTAATATGGGTTGGGAGATAGATAAGAGACAAAGCCAGACTCTTTTCAGATGTACACAGTGATAACGAGACAAAAGATGTAAATTGGGTTACGGGAAATTCTTATTTGATAGAAGGGGTTTCAGGGAGGTTTGTGGTTTTATTTTTTTTATTTGGGGGATGAGGGTATTTGATTTTTATTTTGGTGGTATTTTTTGTGTTGGTTGGGATTTTTTTTTTTTTTTAGTGAGGTAAATACTGGAACAATGCGGTGTAGTTAGTGGATTATAGCTCATACATTTGTAGCAACATGGTGCATGGTGTACCACTCTGATTTCTATTTGTGGGACAAAGTTATGAAAGTTAGTTTCTTGCAAGAAATGCATTAGGATAAAATAGAGAGGAGTAATTAATTGAAAATGAGAAAGTTTTAATAACTTGGATTAATCTATATTTTTAGATTCCTAGAATCTAAAAATTCTATTAGTTCCTCCCTAATCATTATTTGGATCATATCAAGTAGGTTGCTCTTTCTCTCACAGATATACTTAATTTTCATCCACTGTTGTATCTCCAGCCAGTTCACAGCTGATCATCAAGTATATGCAGCATGCTTCTTCCCAGGGTACCATTCCAAGCTACTCAGTGAGAAAATATGTAGTTTTGAGGTAAAGGAATTATTGCAATCTCTCGCTCTCTCAATTCCTTCTCTCTCTTTCTTCCTATCCCATTCTGTCCTCATCTGCTAGACTGCAATATCACATATGTCTATTACCTGATATAAACATCGATAAAATGGAATAAATTTTCATTATTATCTGTGAGTAAAAATCCCATCTACATTACTGCAGTGGCAATGTACATGCACTTTATCCCTTCAACGTAAATAACTTTAATCCTTAGATAGCCTTTGTGTGAATCGACAGGTAACCAGGGTGACCACAAAACACAGCTGAAATGCAAAGAGTAGATTTATTTCATTACCTTGCTAACAGTGCTGGGAGGCAGACACACATGGGGACACAGGCTCCCTTCTCATGGGGACATCAGGGCCCGCAGCCTGCCCCAGTATATGCAAGGGTTTCGCACATGTTCAGCTTATCACAATGCTGTGCTTTTATGATCTCTGTCTCCCACCAGGAGGGTCAAGCATGTCTGTGAGAGTGTATTACCTCTACACAGGAATTCTACTTCTCAAACCAGGCAGAGGATAAACAATACTAGACATAATAAATGAAGTTTTCCCACTCTGACATGTTTAGCATTCCCAGCTACAAGTTCACTTTGAGAGAAACTATTTCCTCCTCACCAAATCTTCCAGTTTTCACCTTTCTATCCCTACAGCCATACATCCCTCAATTCAACTCCATGTATACACTTAGATGAGATAGGGTATCTCATGTGGGAATATTTTTCCTGTACTGCATCACCAGTTATCTTCCTTCATGGGCACCTCCAAACCTCACACTAAGCAACTGTGGCAGAGATCCCAGAGCCTCTGCTGAGGGTCAGTCTTAATTCTCTGCACTGGGCAGTGTTTTTATTCTGTCTGCTGGTCTACAGGTCCACTACTTCCATTGCTTTTGTGACAAACATTTTCAACTTACTTAGCTGCTCCTAAATTAAGTCCCATAACCATTTCCTCCAATCCCACTGACTTTCTGCTGTGTTATGACTTGTAGAAGTGGCTCCCCAAACTTCAGAGAAAGGCAGTTTCCATCATTGATTTTATAGTGCCAGGGAGAACAGAAAGCCATTATTACAGCATCAGGTAGTGCTAATCTTTTTGATTCAGGGATGGGCTTTGTTCATGGTCTGTCTCAGATGCTCTTTTGATCACCTGACTGGGAAAGTTACTGTATGTTTACATAGTTACTATGTCCTTTCCTCCCTTGCCTCAACTCTTCCACAGTTTAAGAGAGAATACACCTGTCCCTTACTTGATACCCACGTGGTCAAGTCAGTGTGGTTTCAGAATCTTCTAGATTCCCCTGTGTGTTGTCCTCCAGGTCCTTCACTATGAGAACACGCTAAATTCAGATCCCATCTGTCACCTTTGCCTCCATCCCTGTCCATTCATGGTGCATCTGCTGCACATTCCAGCAATCTTACCTGTGTGGTGCACCAAGAATCTAAACCAATGTCTACTTGCTCATTTCACCATCTCTTAGTGCGAATGTTCTCTCCAGCAGCTCTTTAGGAGCTTTTCTTTTTTAAGCATAAAATTATGAAGTTGACAGTTTCCAAGTGGAGGCAAATAAACTACTTTTTAATTTTAAGTAGAAAGAATGTTCCAGACACAGTCCTGTAATCTCCCTTTCCATCCCAAAGATGGTAACTTCCTCCTCATTTGCACCAGGAACAGAGCTTGGAACTTCACAGAATCTGCAAAAGTTATGGTAAAAGTGGATAAGAACTACTAAAGAATTTTCCTTGTTTATTTCAGGAGGCCCTGATGTATCCATTGCTCAGCTCCAGTGTAGGAATTCCTGAAAAGTCTGTGGTGGCTGAGGTGCCAGAATCTACAGAAAATACTTTCCTCTGGCAACTAAAATACATTTATATCTCACAATGTGTTCAGCTATGTCCCTCACAGCAGGGCTCAATCTAGTCTTTATTCATACAGCAGGGATAAGCTGGTGTTTTGTACAATCCTCATTCTACACATTTAAACAGTTCTGACAGCAAAACTGATTTTTTTGTCCAGTTTTTGCTGTTTTCTTTGGAGAGTTTTCCTGAAGAAGATACAAACAGTAACAATGAAAATAACTGACTACTAATTTGTCTTGACATGGAGTCATATTGGCCAGAAGATAGGACATACAATTAGTATTGCAGTAATTATTTTATCCTATATATAAATCTGATGTTGGAAGATAAATGTGTTGGAAATGTAAACACAAAAATTGTGTATATTTATATGAAATACTGCTTTCTTCTTGAAGAGACATGGTTTCCCACAGTGATTTTTTTTTTCCTGGATGAGTGTTGACTGAAATGTAAAATAGTCTAGAGCTCCTTTGTCTTTTTAGGCATCAGGTGTTGTTTCTCACTTGTCCCTATTGCTGTTACACCTACCTGAAGCTCTAGGAAGGTGAACAAGCAGAATCAACTTGGGCTTTTGCAGCTTTGCTCACTGGAGTCAGCCTGACCAGCAGCATCCCAGCCTTGAGGAAGTGCATAGGTAATTTATAAAAACAAACAATTTTGCAAACATATTTTTCCAATTAACTGGCATTATATTCTGTATCAAGAAATAACAGAAATTAGGCCCAAGAGAACAGTCCCTTTAAAAGAAAAAATGCATTTGGAATCATATATATGTGATCCAGATTTCAAGAACAAGCAAAAATAAGAGCTGTAGTTGCCAACGTTACTTCAACCCTCTACAGACTCTTTCCAACAAGATGAGAATGACAATTTTTATTTGCTAAATTAACTCACTATGGAATGCTAATTAACCTCTTTTATGGATTCAGTTCACTTTTCAATTGGTTCTCCCTTTCTTCTGTCCATTTGCTGTAACTTATGTGTGTAGGTGTTGTCTGTGTATGTATGGGTGCTATCTTGGATACATATTAAGTTAATGTCCTGGTTATCCTGAAGTACCTCAGCTAATTCCCAAAGCAAATACAAAAAAAAAAAAAAAAAAAAAGTAAAACAGAAAACTGCTGTTAAGGCTATTACCTCCAACTGTATGTTTACAAGAAATTAAAGACTTCTTCCTGAGGTGGACTTTACAGTCAGCTGAGCATCTGACCAACTTGTAAAAATGCAGTTTTACATTATATATATGATAGGGGAAAGGCTCGACACTTTTGGGGAAAAAAAATCAAACAGAAAAAACAATGCAAACAGAAATCAACTTCTAAAAGTTTTAATTTTCTTTTCTTCTTTTCTTAAAAAACCTTCCAGGGGGACTGGATAGCTCAAGGGGTTGGTAATAGGATACAGAGCCTTTCACCTCTAGGTCACCAGTTCGCATCCAGGCCAGGTCAGTAGTGACCAAAAATTGTTACCATTTGATGGGTTTTCAGTGACCTAAATGAAATAAGTTGTTGAAAGCATTGTTGGAACAGTTGCTGGAAGCTGTTCTCTTTTTATCCAAGAAGATGTGGCTGATCTTTTCATAGTCTCAGTGGTGAGACTGCATTACCTGCTCATCTAAAGAATCAAGACACACTGATGCATTTGGTAGAAATCTTTCTTTCTACAACTATTATCAATTCATAATTGTTGTAACAATTATTGTTGCTGTTAGTATTCTGCTGCCTGTTCTGGATCTGTGCTGTGGTTCAACGGATGTCAGGGTTGTTATAAAGGTAACTGCTACAGGCACTCAATTCATGCAAAACTATTCGTGTGAGCACAGGTAACCTTAATTTATTTAAGTTGCAGAACTAAATCCCCATCTTTCTTTCTTGACATCTTTATTTTCAGGTTTTTCATCAAGATTAAGCAGAGGAATTCAATCAGTGTAACACATCTGGAACATTTTTATGAGTGGGGAGAAAAAAGATAAGACAAACACTAGCTGGCATAGAATTTCAAAGCAGCAATAGTATAATGCAGTGTCACAGATCAGGTCAGACTTGGAACAAATTTCAGAATTTCTAATTCCATTTCTAATTTTTATGTTGTTCTCAGTTCCATTAAGCTAAGCAGGAACAGATTTATCACTGGCATCTTTTAATCACCAAAACTAGAAGCTATAAAATTTTACATAAAAATTAAATAAAGAGCTAAATTTAAAAAAAAAAAAAAAAATGGTTTTATGAAAGATAAGGATTATTCTGTTATAGAAAGGTCCCATTTCTACTATCTGGAAGTGGACGAGACCCTTCTAAATGAAAAGAAAATATGCCCTGAAAATAACATTTCTACCTAAGATCTCTAAACAGGTCCTAATGACATTTGGGAGGAGAAGGGGAGGAGGGTGCTGAGTGATGAATAACACAACCACGATATTCCTCTTCCAAAGGCCTTCCAGAGGCTGTGAAATATAGGTAGTAAGACTGAGCAGTTCTCAGCTTGCTCAAAACTATGTTGGTAGTGGGGAGGATGCAGGGAACAGAGATGGACTAAGAAAACTTAATATACTCCAAGTATCCATGCCACTTCTTTCCTGCCTCGCTGCAGGACTTAGATCACTGATCACTGAATCAGAGCCCAACTATATATTTATTTTACCTTCATACCAGCTTCCAAAAGTTTACAGAAGAAAAACATATAATTTAAAATAAAACTTATAAATGCGAATCAGGAATTGGATACTTAAGGAAAAGTAATTGCTCATCACAAAAGTTTTGATAACTTTGACAGACACATGTGATTAATTACTCTATATATCAGAACAGTACACCTTTTATCTACATAAGGTTTATTGACATCTTGCCTGCAAGTGTCTGAGAAGGCAACTGGCCAAAAGTAATTTAAAATGCAAAATCAAAAGTTCTAAACATATCATTTTATAGATAAATGAAGGGTATTGCTAACTTCATACATGAAACAAGAAGACTGGAGCTTGAAATAAATTATGTTGATTCAAGTAGATACATATTGCAAACCTGTCTTGCTTTCATATACAAAGAAATTAATCTTTGTTATAATCTTGCATGGAACAATAAGGCAATAAAGTTATGTATTTAATTCGCGCATAATTCTTTTATGTAGAGCTTAGTTTCTAGATTCATGGCATTTGTTTTCAGCTTAAATTTCATAACTATGTTGATCAAATCTACAGATTGCCATTTTGCTTTAAACATTTTTAAGCTATAATTTCATGCATTTTTAGAATTTTATTATGTCTATATTATTCATTTAGCACATTTTTCTTTTTTATCTAGAACACATCAGTGTCAGGCATCATCTTACTACTGTCAGGTCTTCTATTATGTTTTTCTAATAATTATTTTCATTTTCTCACTTATTTTCTTTTCATTACATGTACTAATGTCAATAATTTAAAAGAATGGTGCAATGCTACAGTTATTAATGTACTGCTTTAAAGTTTATAATAGTAGTTTCTGAATAAGAATTTATTAAGGAATGGTGAAACAGTATACAAAAATGTATTGCTGTAAATATGCTTATACTCTTTTCTCTTTCCCCCTGTATTTGTGTACTAGGTGGTTGTGAATGCCCTTTTAGGAGCAATTCCATCCATCATGAACGTGCTTCTCGTTTGTCTTATATTCTGGCTAATTTTCAGCATCATGGGAGTAAATCTGTTTGCTGGGAAGTTCTACTACTGTGTTAACACCACAACTGATGAAAGGTTTGAAGTCGACCAAATCAACAATTTTAGTCAGTGCGAGGAACTCATAAAAAACAATCAAAGTGCCCGATGGAAAAACGTGAAAGTAAACTTTGATAATGTAGGATTTGGGTATCTTTCTTTACTTCAAGTAGTAAGTGATCACTCTTTATATACCTTTTCCTGTTTATATGCAGTGGTGAAAAGCAATTCTAGCGACAAGGAGAGAAAACAATTACCTGAGGATTTTTATCTGTGACTTAGTTGTATTGCTACACTAGTAATTGATTACTCTTTTCAACATAAGCAACAAGTAGAGTCTGCTACAACGAATAAAGAATTTTTAGGACATCTAATGACACATCTTCCTATTTATGGCTCCCTTAGTCCTATGGCCCCTTCTAACTTGTAAAGTTTCTAGAAGTACCTAGGAATGGTATTCAGGTATCTAAATATTTTAAGTTTTCCAGTTGCTAAAAAAACCCTCTGCATTGGTGTGATTAAGTCACAAAGAACTCTAGGTAATAAATCTCATCTCAGGGATGTGGCTGCCACCAGTGCAGATGCACATGATCTAAAAAGCAATTTCTAATTCGGAAGAGAAATAAAAAAGAAAAATAGCACTTAATAATATAATCTATGGAATATTTTCCTGATATTTCTGTGCATAGGGGCCTCATGAAGTTTATGTAGCAAAAACTGAGGGAAGAAGAAAGAAAATATATGCAGAAAGATACTATAAGATTATGCCTTTACTATCAAAAATTGGGTCTTCACAATACTGTCTTAGTATTTTGAAGTAGCTAACAATCTGACCCAGCTTTAGTCAAAAAAATGCTGGAGTCTAACCTATGTTGGGTACCTTCAGCAACCTCTATGTATTTTTTTTTTTGGAGGTTACTATCTAATTCTGCAGTATTTTAGGTTTCATTTTTATTGCTTTTAAATAAGTTTCCAGGTTTTATGTTGTTTATTCAAAGTCTTAGTAAAACAAATCATTAACATGGTGCAGTGGTATGGACATGGTCCTCACAAAATCTAAAACAATAGTTCTGAGCAATGTGAACTGCCTCTCCCAGCTAATACAGCCTCTTACTGTGTGACTGATAAGTCTGTAATAAAAATTTCATTATGATTACTTACTTTACTGTCACATCAGGAAAGAGTGGATAGGGACCAATAGTATTAAAGAAATAAAATACTGAAAACAATTTGATTTTGATAACTAAAGGCTTTAAGTACTTCTTTTCTTTGCCATTTTTATGAAATCCACTCACCCAGGGAGGCAGAATGCTTCGTTGCAGGTGTTCAGGAGAAACATGACATCAACAAAACTCTTTCAAGTAGTTTGCAACTCTGTTTCTAGTAGGAACCTATTACACTCCGGGACACAGGTAATTATTCCAGGTGCATTTTCTTCCTGACTTTGTGGCCACAATCCGCAACACCTCAGCTACTTGCAGTCATATGTATTTCAGTGTCCTGGCTATGCGTAGATTATTTAATCTTCTATTCATTGAAAAGCAACAAATATTTCTTACATGAAGACTGAGATTCTTAAATTATTGGATTTTTTGGGAGGCAAGTTAGTAGAAAGTTGCCAATTGTTTCCACAATTCCAAAGGGAAAAATTAATCTAGACCTATCACAGAGGGACCTAGCTCTCATGGAGGACAAGCCAATTGTTTTTGCAGAATCTACAATATAGAGATTTTGCAAGAACATGAGACCCTTGCTTAATGATGGATGATTTTTCGTGTGAGGAGAATGTCCATGACAACAGCACTTAATTTTTCTGTATTGCTAAAATGCTTGTAAAAGCATGAAAGATTTTTTTTGTTTGACACACTAGAAAAAAAGGGGGCATTTCTATCATTGCACAAAACGGACACTTGGCTCTGTATCTTTTAGGGTTTGCTAAGTAAGCCAGTACTAGTGATTTTGCAGTTATGGAATTATAAGAGCCCTAGGACAAAGAAAGAATAATATCAGCTCGATTTTCAGTTAATGCATTAAAATGGGGAGAATCTATGTTTTCTCGCCTTCAAGAAAATAAGGCCACGATTCATAACTGTTTGAGATTTCTCAATCAAAAAAGACACTGATAAGTGATTTTCTATTTTATATATAAAGTACTTTGGATCAAACTCTAGAACAAGACTCCAAAGCCATCATGTCCAAAACAAACATGAGACTTGAATAGGTATGTCATAGCCCTTCCTAAAAAAGCCTGTAGCAACAGAAAGATGACTAAATGTAAAGGTATGGCTTACTTAGAGGTATACATTGCTGTGTAAGATACAAAGAGAAAGCTATTGAAAGTTTAGTATTTGGCCTAAAATAATATATTGAGCCTGAAAATCTGATTATAAAAATCACAGTTGCAGTGGATATGCTTTCTGTTTGTCTGATGTGAACATTAATGGCCTTTCTACTGAAGTAACTTGGCTCTCCACCTTAACAACCTCAGGCACAGGCTTTTATTAGTGCTGGACCTGATAAAATAACCTCAGGGTGGTCAATGTCATTTTTCTAAGAACAATCTCTGACATAAATATCTATCAATGCATGAATTACTGATACAAGGCCAGGAGGCTAGAAAATAAATACAGATAGCTTCCTCTTATTCCCCGTTATTTCCATTCTGCCCTTTGGCTCATATCCTTTGAGTCAGTCAAAGAATGTTGTAAATCCCTTCAGCCTTTCTGGGTTACAAGAACCATAATATAAGTCCTTACTATCTGCATCGCTAAATGGAGTGAATACTAATGGAAGTTAGTACCATTTTCATGACAAAAAATCAAAAAGAAAGCAAGCCAAAAGAACTTCAGACCAAGGCACTGAGGACCTTATTATTCTGGTAAAGACATCAATGAGTCCTGTGATCAACTTTTTCTTTTTTTAATGTCTCTGGCCGTATATGGGTCTCTTCATCACAGAAAACCCTTTTTTTTTAAGAGTGATATGGAAAAGAAACATATATATTTCACACAGAAACACTCAAAAGCAGAGCGATAATTTCAGAAAGAAGTATTCTGGGCTTAAAAAATATAAATGTGTGATAGTAACTTTTTAAGCAAAAGGAACTCTCTAACAAGCTCTTTCTTGAGTTTACTTGGCAGTGATGGTGAATGACTTTCCTGAATGAGGGGCCTGAGAAAAAAACATTACCTAATGATATGTCTTGGGTTTTTTTCTTTCGTGGGAGGGATTTGTGTGGAAAATCTTTAGTATTAAAGCAATGTTAAAATTCTTTCTGCCCAAAAATACAGCCTAACAATACAT
Source organism: Entomyzon cyanotis (assembly GCA_024500445.1). Lineage (NCBI taxonomy): Eukaryota > Metazoa > Chordata > Aves > Passeriformes > Meliphagidae > Entomyzon > Entomyzon cyanotis. The sequence continues at coordinate 7,718,270 of JAKEPQ010001027.1, read as the reverse complement.
GTCATTGATAAAACCAAGTTTTATAGACTTTGTTGATCAGATTGTTTTCCAGAATTCTTACATAGAGTATAATTATTCATGCTATCAGTCATATAATTACACATTCCTTCTATAAGAATTTTTTCCTTCTATAATACAGCATAGATCATATTGGTTTATGTGGATTTCAAGCTTCTTTTTTCATTTCTTGGTCTGAACTTGCTTGAGTATTTCTCTGTCCCTAAAGAGAAGCATCAAAGCAGAGAGAGATCTGGAGAAATTCCTTTCACAATTGTCATGCACCAATGAGTGAAGAGGATGAGGCTGGTGTACACAAAGAGATGTGGCATCTGCCCTGATAATTTTATGGCCTTATGCCTTTTAACTTGAACCTAGTATTTGGATTCTTTGGTAAGTAAATCTCCCAGAGGCCTGCTTTTATCCTTCTAGTAAGGGTATACCCTGCTTACCAGGATAAAATGCGGCAAACCAGTGGGTCTCGAGGCACAATATTATACTATACTGTTGTTACTAATATTAATAAGAAAACACATCTCTTGAAGTGTATGGTAGGAAAATCAGAAGCTGAATTCTAAGGCTAAAAGTTTAGGATTTTTTTTTAGTTTTAGGATACTTTCAAAGTTCCAGCAGGCTAGTATTTTAAAAGCAAGATGCTATTGTATCTCCAAAAGGGAATGTGAATCTTCGTGGTGATTATTTCTGGTACAAAAATTGAGTGGTGAAACTCCAGCATGACTTACAACTTCATTAGAAATTATTAATTGGGGAAAAAAATCTATGTATTTTTACCAATAGTAAAAGAGATGGGGGATTTTCGTTCTGTTTTTTCTAACTTCATTTGAATCTGCATGTAAATACATGTCATTGAAATTTCCTTGAGGGGGTAAAACATTTGGAACAGATGCTGACTTCAGTTATACTGCTGTAATCTTTGAAATCAATTAATTACTCCTGATTTAGTGTCATTGATAATATACAATGTATTTTATATGGTAATATGCAAAAAGGAAACTAATCATTTGATCTCTTGGTAATTTTCTGTGTTATTTTCTATTCGGCATACAAAATACACAAATGACACCTTATTTCCATTAAAGAGAACACATTGCAGATAAATATAAGCAGGTCTATGCATCCACAGTAGAAATAATGCTTTCACTGAATGTGATGCGCTTTGACTATCTTTCCTAATTTCTTCAAAAATTGTAATGTCTTAGAGTTTTATGGAACTCATTGTGGAAAACACAAGATAATATATTTCTATTTTTTCACCCCCACACTCTTTTCAAGTTCCCTTTTTAACAACAACAATAATAATGACAATAATGATAATGATGATGATAATAATAATAACCATAATAATAATACAGCTCAGTTCTTCAGCTCTATTTTCTGTCACCAGCTGAAAGGGTACTCTGTTTATAGTGCAATACTTTACTGAGGATGGTGAAGCTTAATATTTTAAAATTAGTCGGGTTTTTTTCATTCATTCTACTTAGTCTAGGCTACACCAATAAATTTGCAAAAGACCTAATAATTCCATTTCGCCTGTGGGATGATATTGAAAAATCATTACATATCTGAATCTGGGGCAACAGCACACACTTTGCACAAGTGCCACTCCATCATTTGCATCATCTTTCTGAAGCAAAAGTATCCCCATTATTTGCATTTAATGTTTCAGACTGAACTGCTGATTTCAAGTAATGACATTCCAAAAAATGCAAGTAGTTTTCCAAGACAGAAACAAAAGTAGCACTGTGAGACACGAAGCAATCGTCTTAACCTATTTAGACCTTGTCAGATAAAATACAGAGTCCTGGTTTGGTTGCCATTTCAAGAGATGAACTAGTGTAAAAGAGCTCAGAGAAAAGTACTGAGAATTATCAGATTTCTGGAAAACAAAGGTTGTGTGGGAAGCTTGAAGGAACAGTGATCACTACCTAATGAGGAAAGACAGCAACAATCAGTCTGCAAAAAGTAAAAGATGCTGCATGAAGATGATTACTGCAGTTCTCCAGATGTGTAATGGCTATGACAAGTGAGTCTTAAATGGCAATGGAAGGATATAAGTATTGAGAAACAATAAAAGCAAGTGCCGGAAAAAATATTTCAGTTGTGGAGTGTTCACCATTACAAGCTTTTGAGAACAAGTTAAACATATATTACTAATTACATAAATAAAACTTATCTACCTCTCCTAATCCCTTGAAGTCCAAGTATTCCATGAGGACTTTAAATTCTTCAGCTGAGATTTCTACTGGTTTCAGATTTATTCTTGATTTATTGCTCTTCTGATACTACAGTTTGATTTCACCATTGAACTGTTAGTTACCTGAGCTTCATATTTTCTGCGTTGACCCCAAGATGTGAAGTTGCTGCACATGGATTTGCATCTAAGGATAATTATGCTCTTTTCAGTATTCCACTGTTTCAAAAGTGTAAGGGACCTTTCCTTAAAGAAAATAATTTCTTCTCATTTTAAGTTCACTTCAGGATGATGCCAAACTGCAAAGAGAAAGGTTTTCTGAAACTTCCACTAGAAATGAAACCTCAGGATGATGATGATGCAGCAAAAAACATGGGTGAAGAGTGATTCTATTCTGCAACTGGTCTCTGTGGCAAGGAAAATGGAGGAACCAATGATCTGCAGCCTTGTTTTGCAAAATTGTAATGAGGACTAAATAAAAGAGAACTATTTCCTTTTTTTTTTTGCTGTATTTTTGGGCACAACTGGATTAAAAAACAAGTGCTTTCTACTTGGAGATATTGCCTAGTTAAAAGAGAACTAATTGCCGCAGTAGAGAAAAATACTTTCTGTTTTGAACATTCTGATGGAGCAATCTACACCTCACTGTCAAATATAAAAATTTACAGATTTTGGGCAGAGGAAATAGCTACAGAATTTAACTAAAGGCTGTCATTTATGAAGCATATTAAGTATTCAATGCACATAAAACACTTCCTACTACTTTATCTCAGTATGTATCTGAGAGATCTAGGCTCTGTAAAACACAATACAATCTATTTAAAGTGAACACAGAATTGATAAATCAGGTTAAATCTTTCAAAGTAGATTCTGATTGATAGGAAAATACCTTTTCTGAACTGATCAAAATTTTGGTTCCGTATTGTTGCCACCTTTCTGATTTGGGAGGGAGGAACTACACATCAGTGTTAATTGGCAGCAACTCAAGCCTTATTCTCCCAGCTGTACATAGCTTTTGCAGTTGACATGATTTGATGAACTGAAATGCCTTCTATAATTTTTGATAATTAATTAGAAATAGGTTGATCATGCCTACTGCTTAAAATGTTCATATAGAGACAACGTAATGGGATACACTGCAGTAGATCCGATGAGCAGCTGAATAGAAAGTCAAGAGGCAAAATTCTTTAGAAATCTAATGCTACTTATTATTCCTGGTGCTGTACTGAGTTGCTGGAAATTATTAAATGAATTGTCTTTAGACTCTATGCTTAAACAGGTGTGTCCTGTTTACAGGCTACATTTAAAGGCTGGATGGATATTATGTATGCAGCTATTGACTCAAGAGATGTAAGTACTGCAAATATTTTAAATTATCTTTTTTTTTCTTCCTGAGGTCTGTCTATCTATAAGTGTGTATTTATCTTACATAAGCAATTAATATCCATACAAAAGAATGAAAAAAATTAAATTAATTAGTATGAGATTCTGTGGTAACAAAATGTGGAAAACTGAATGCAAACTGCCAAATGCTATCAGCAAGAGGTGGAATAGACAAAATATATTGACATAAGTGATAGGAATATCATCAAAACAAAATATTGGTGACATTTTGCACAAGGTTGCCACTTGCTGGGTTGAAATTTTCATGTGAAGTCTTAGGAATGATATTTCACTTTTTTTTTGTTTCCTTAGGTATTACAGCAACCGAAGTATGAAGACAACTTGTACATGTACCTGTATTTTGTCATCTTTATCATTTTCGGGTCATTTTTCACCCTGAACTTGTTCATTGGTGTCATTATTGACAACTTCAATCAGCAAAAAAAGAAGATAAGTATTGTTTCATTTCCCTTCTCAAGATATTCTAAAATACTGCGGTTTTGCAGGTGCATGATATATACCTATACCTATAGGTATAGGTATGATATACCTATAGCTTGTTCAAAATTGAAAAAGCTGCAGTAGCACATTCCTGTACTAAAAATCTGATTTTGACACTTTGTCTCTTTCCTTTGTTTCACTACAATCACATTTCAGATGTGACAGTATTGAGTAGCCCAGACCATCTGAGTTTATCTCAAATACTATTTACTATATCTCTTCCTATGAAAGAAAAGAGATACTGAAAATGATTTTCTGGAGTTCCAGAAAAATAACTGTATAAAACTGTTACATTTTACTTTTTTTTGCTTATTTGTTTGGGTTTTTTCTGAGATAAAGAGATGCAGTACTGGATATCCAGACTTCTAAATGCTTAGATTGCAGACAGCTGCATTTGATAGCTGAGAGATTTTTCTCAATTCAGTCTTCTTGATTTTTGAATCATTCAATCCTATTTCTCTAAGAGTTTTTTCAGCACTGCATATAAATGTGATTATAACCAGTTTTGATTTCATGTTTTTACTTTGGAGGTCAAGACATATTTATGACAGAAGAGCAGAAGAAATACTACAATGCAATGAAAAAGCTGGGATCCAAAAAACCACAAAAACCTATACCAAGACCAGGGGTAAAATTATTTATACACATCAGACAAATAGCTATTTAGCTATTTAAAGAGTTTTTATTGATATAGAGAAAGCAGAAATATGCCCATGTGAAAATTATAAGTAACTAGTGTGCCAGTCAGCAGAAATGGAAAATAAAAACAAAACCAAAAAATAATTTTTCACTTACAACTATTTTATGTATGAATAAACAACACAGGAAGCTGAACTAAGTTGCATTTGAGTACTCTACTTAAGACCACTAGTTACAATGTTATTGAAAATTCATATGCCTTACTGCATGTGTTTTTCTACTTTCTTCTAACCGAAAAAGAAAATAAATTACAGATTGTATTGGATGTTTCTTTTTTTTACCTCCTCAGAATAAATTCCAAGGCATGGTCTTTGATTTTGTGACTCAGCAAGTATTTGACATCAGCATCATGATCCTTATTTGTCTTAACATGGTTACCATGATGGTAGAAACTGATGACCAGAGTAAAGAAATGGAAAATATTTTATACTGGATAAACCTGGTGTTCATTGTCCTTTTCACTGGAGAATGTGTCCTGAAATTAATTTCACTTCGCCATTACTACTTCACTATAGGCTGGAACATTTTTGATTTTGTGGTTGTCATTCTCTCCATAGTAGGTAAGTCTTGTTAATTAAACTAAAAAGAAGGTAAAATGAATACGAGCTGATTTTTTACTTGAATAGAGCTATATGGTGAGCTTTTGCCATTGCAAGAGTTACAGCCAAATCATCCAGCATCACATTTTGACTTATAACTTAGCTAAATCAACCATCAAAACTGTTATAATCATTCAACATATGTTGTACCTGAAAATAGTAAGTACAGCTGCTATAATAGAAATTATGCAAGTGGAATCTACAGAATATCTTTAATTGCCACATAAACCTGCCAATTTTAAAACTATGTTTCTAAATTTCTATTGTGATATGGAAATGAACTGGTAATGTACCTTAGTTTTCTTATTTTCTTTTTTTCTTTTCTTAGGTATGTTCTTAGCCGAGATGATAGAGAAGTACTTCGTATCCCCCACACTGTTCAGAGTCATCCGACTTGCCAGAATCGGTCGAATCCTGCGCCTCATTAAAGGCGCTAAGGGAATTCGCACTCTGCTCTTTGCTTTGATGATGTCTCTTCCTGCTTTGTTCAACATTGGGCTGCTGCTCTTCCTGGTCATGTTCATCTATGCGATATTTGGCATGTCCAACTTTGCTTATGTCAAGAGGGAAGCTGGGATTGATGACATGTTCAACTTTGAAACATTTGGCAACAGCATGATCTGCCTGTTTCAGATCACCACATCCGCTGGCTGGGATGGTTTGCTCGCCCCAATTCTTAACAGTGGGGAGCCAGACTGTGACCCTAACAAGGCTCATCCAGGGAGCTCTGTGAAAGGTGACTGTGGCAACCCTTCTGTGGGGATTTTCTTCTTTGTCAGCTACATAATCATATCCTTTCTGGTAGTGGTGAACATGTACATTGCTGTGATTTTGGAAAACTTTGGTGTTGCTACTGAAGAAAGTGCTGAACCCTTGAGTGAGGATGACTTTGAGATGTTCTATGAAGTCTGGGAGAAGTTTGATCCTGATGCAACACAATTCATGGAATTTGAGAAATTGTCTGATTTTGCAGCAGCACTTGAGCCTCCTCTTCATCTACCCAAACCAAACAAAGTCCAGCTTATTGCAATGGATCTGCCCATGGTGAGCGGTGACAGAATTCACTGCCTTGACATTCTGTTTGCCTTCACAAAGCGTGTTTTGGGGGAAAGTGGGGAGATGGATGCCCTCAGAATACAGATGGAAGATCGGTTTATGGCATCCAATCCTTCTAAAGCTTCCTATGAACCAATTACGACTACATTGAAACGAAAACAGGAGGAGGTGTCTGCTGTTATTATTCAGCGTGCTTACAGACGCCACCTTTTAAAACGAACAGTCAAGCAAGCCTCCTTTATCTATAACAAAAATAAAACTGAAGGTGGGGCTGGTCAGGGTATGAAAGATGAAATCCTTATTGACAAGTTAAATGAAAACTCATTTACAGAGAAAACAGATATAACTGCATCAACAGCAGTTTGTCCACCTTCTTATGATCGTGTAATGAGGCCAGTCAAAGAAAAGCATGAAAAGGAAGATAAAGATGGTCAGAAATAGGAGCAAATAGCAAGCAAAATCATATATGTGCAAAGTAGTTCATAGCCTGTAAGGATCATGTGTTTGTGTCAACAGGACTCCTGAAGGAGGTCTATGCCAAACTGACAATTTTTACAAATATACTGTACATTAAAGGTCAGTGCCTACTAAAAGACAGTGACCCCTTGTCAGTGACTGTGACTGTGATAAGAAGAAACAACCTTGACAGGAGGTTACTGTTCTCATTACCAGCTGACACTGCTGAAGAGGAGAGAAAAAAATGGCTACACAGACTGTAGGGACCAGTTAAAGGGGTGCAAAGCCAAGTATTTGCGTGTTTAGCATAAAACAATATGGTAACTGTATCCACTGTTTGCATTTCAACTGCCACATACTTCATATTTTTACAAAATCTGTGTTGGTGGATTCATCTTGTTTTTATTCATATGTTGTTTATTATATGTGACTATTTTTGTAAATGGGGCTTCTGTTGGGGAAGGGAATTAAGTACACCTTTACAGGTACAAGGGCCAGGTGTTCTATTATACGACTAATATACACACAGAAATTATTTGCATGAAGGCATGCTGCACTTATAGATCATGCATGAAAATAACATTAAGTCACAAAGAACAACAGATTTTTTTAGCACAGTGTTTCTGGAAAGGAATAACAGAATTTGAGGTGCTTAATTAATGTATCATGTTCTACCATGTTCAAACAAGTCTTGGTATGCCTGTAAAGTCCTCCAACTCACAAGAATAGTAAATACGGTTTACTTTTTTGCACAGACCATTAAGTTTCATAAGGTGCAAACTTCTTCCTAGGTCTGGAGTCACAGATTTTGTCTTTGTCAAATGTCTTTCTGCATACAAATACTAAATGAATCTGCCTCAGCCCTCCAAATTGATCAAAAAGATCCCTCTATAAAGTTGTTCTGCTTTATCCTGCAGTATTGTTTAGCCATCTTCAGCTCTCAGTAAGGTTGATGTTGTACACATTAATGAAAAGCCCTCTGCTATGTAAATAATAATTTTTAACCTGTGGTGCATGTTTGAGCAAACAGATAATGACTTTAGCACATTTATTGCATCAAATATGTACCACAATAAGTGTAGTGTGCAAGCATTCAACAGGTAAAATAATGTATTATCTACCATTATAGATAGTTTGGATGCAATCAATGCATGTTTATATTGCCTATGCTGCTATTCCTTTGACTGTCCAGGATTCTTAAACATGGGAAGCCATACGTCAGAGCTAAATGAAATAAACTACTCAACAAGACCTCGTTCCTCCATACCATTAAGCAATATTTTGCAGCTATTTAGGAGCTTATTTGTTTTACATTTCTGAATTTTCAGTGAAAAGCATATAGTGTATATCCAAACTGTACAGACATGTTGAAAACTACTAGACCTGTTGAAAATAATGTTAGGATTTTATAAGCAAATATAAATACTGTAAAAATCATTTTCTTTTATTTTTCAGCATTATGTACATAAAACAAGAACTGAATTTTATCTTCAAGTTGATGTCACACCATTTTTGTTATTTTCTGTCCATAGCACTTTTTCACAGAAGAACTCCAGAGGACAAGATGTAGCTAAGTGAATGGATAGCTGTAGGTTCTTATTTTTTACAGTATTTGCCAACATATCAATAATTTCTGCTAAATAAGTTCATAATTTGCTTCTAAAAAGCTAAGGGTTTTTTTGAAGTTGGGAAATGGTCTACAGTTCAAATTGAATGTTTAAGCAGTGCCTGCATTGTAAGTTTTCAAATACAACCTTCCTTTCACAGAATCCTGAATCTTTTCTCATATTTACTCACTTCTTTTTCATTCATGCTGCACTAGAACAGTTCTAAATGTTACCTAGGGTCTGCAATATTTTTTCACAGAGACAAAGTAGCAAAATTGTATAATCCAACACATCAGGACATTTTATGTTTCTTACACAGGAAAATTAAATATAGATTACTTTTATTAAAATTATTGACTAAATCTGTATTAGTGAACTGCATGCAGGAAAATGCTATTACCCTAACTGATGCTAAAGAACATTATTAATGCGTCAAAATAATAAAGATTACATTTTTTATTGTACATTCCTTTTGTCTTTATTATCTGACATTAATCAAAAAAAGGTATGCTTCTAAACCATAGTGGATACTGAAAACCTTTACAGGCAGCTATACCATTCTTGCATGTAAGAAAATCCTTGGGACTTGCTTGTTAGTCACTAATTAGGAATTTCCTCTGTAATGTATGTTAGGCAGTGAGCATGATGATTCTGCATGTGTCAGTGGTTCTGTCCTGAGTGATTTCATGCAGCAGCTCCGTGCAGTGGGTGCACAGCCATCGAATACCAGAGCTATCCTGAGTGTGTCCTAGGAGACTCTGAGCATTTGCAGGAATGAGAACTGAGCATTCAAGAGTTTACAATGACAAAATGAGGCCTGAAAATAGTACTAGATCCGTGGTGACGTTCCCCAACTTGGATTGAGAGCCAGCTTATTCTTCCTGGGTGCTGTTCACAAACAGGCTACAGAGCATCCCATATTCGAGCGCATTTCTGAAAGAGCTGAAATGGTGTTGGAATCAATAAATCATTGGTCTTTTCCTCAGGAAATTTAAGAATCTCTCCGGAAGCATCATGTTCCTAGAAGCAATTGTGTGTGGATGCTGATATGGAAAAATACAAATGCATCTGGAAAGTGGGCCTGTTCCTTATTCTTTATCAATTGCTTCAGTGAATTTCTGAAAATATTAATTTTTTGTGTTTACATACTTTTAAATTGCATTCCCCTACAACTTACAATTAAAACACTCAAAAGTGAATACTGAACTTAGTATTTTATCAGTTTATCAGTTTTATCAGTTTTATCAGTATATTATCAGTTTATGAGCAATTGTAGTCTGTGGGCTTGCTTAGTGGCCAATGCAGAAATAAAATTTCATAGCATTTTCCCTGAAATTCATCAATCTTTCAAGGGAGGGAAATTTTTCTCAACTTCTCTGTCAAGTTGTTCTGAAATACATTATGAAAAAAGGAGTCTAAAACTTTGATTAAAAATGCCTAAGTATCAAAATGAAATGTATTTTCATATTAATAGGTAGACAAAATATGTCTTAAAACGTTACCTTAAAAAGCATGTAAAAAAAAACCCCAAACAAACTTGTTTCTCCTGCCTCTTTTAGATTTTAAATGTTTTGGAAGCCTAAATGTTGCTTCAGAACAAGTGAAGCATAACAAACATAGCAGGAGATTCAGAGGATTGTGTTGGCCAGCCAGGAAACCCAAGCATGCTTATTGCATAGGGCTTCTTTGGCACCTTCCTGCTGCTGCGGATGAGAAATGTGTGACAAAGGAATGCCGTGTGTAATGAACCTGCTAGGAAAGGTCACTCGGCACTCTCCGCTGGAAGAGCCAAACGGTTCTCCTCCAAGCTCCGGGCAGGATGGGTTCAGCTCCTGTACTCGGTGCCATCACTGCCTGCTGGACCGACCGCGTACCCATTCTAAGGAATGCTCCTTAGCAACCTTTGGTCCTGGTGTCTAGAAATTATGGCTGAGGATGCTTTCACCTCCAGAGGAAAATCGGAATTTTACTAGTCTTTACAAGTCTAATTCTCCAGGGGGAAGGGGGGGGGGGGGGGGGAGATGAAGTTTCTCTATCTGATTTGACCTTATTGCTACTTTATTTCTAAGAGAAGCATGATGTAACTTGAAGTGCTCCGTTAAATTATGAATAGTATGGAATGTTGGCCACTCAGTCGTATGTTCAGCCAAGAAAAGCAAGGAAATAAGCAAATTCCCAAAGCTCCGTTCGGCATGGCGGCCGTGAGCGCTCCTGAGGCGCAGCCGCACAGCGGCCGGCAGGGGGCGCCACGGCGCTGGAGCCCGTCCCGCGCTCCCTCAGGATCCCGCCGTGTCTCCCCGCCCGCCCTGCTTCCAAGAGTTTTCCTTCCCGTGTCTCTCCCGCCTCCTTCCCGGCCAAGCCAATGGCAGGCCACTATCCTTGCCTTTCCGGAGCCGCCCCGCAGTGGCGTCGGGTAGCAACGATGGACGCTGAGGTGCAGCAGGTGGGCGCCGCCGCCGTCGGGGAGCGGGGGAGGATGGCGAGCCGCAGGAGGGGCCGGGGCAGCCGGGGCAGCAGTGCGGCCGGCCGGGCCGGGGCGGGCCGGGGCGGTGGGCGCGGTGTCCCGGGGCCGTCCCGGGGCGAAGCGTTGGCACCGGTGACCCGCGGCCGCTTTCCCGCAGGCGCTGCTCAACTTCTACTGCCAGGAGGGGCTTTTCCAGCACGTCCGGGCCGCGGCGGACGAGGCGCTGGCGCAGCTGGGCGGGGATCCCGTGCTGCTCTTCTACCGAGCCTACGGCGCGCTCAGGGCAGGTAATGCGGCTGCCCTCTGCTTCCCCAAACGCTGCGCTTCCTCCTGTCCCCTCCCCGAACTCAGCCCTCAGTCCGCTGCACGGGAAACAGCGATGTTAAGGAGTCTGAATATTTCCATGTTGAGTAAATTACCAGTGTGTTATGATCTGTCACCGCTCCTCCCCAGTTTCAATGAGAGTGATCGAGACAGCATAGTACCAAAAGGAAAAATAACAAGTATTTTTCTTTTTTATGGTCACATGAACATGGGCCAGGTAAATGGGTTCCTTGGAGGGAATTTGAGCCCTGCCCAAATGCATATGGCTTTTGATCGGAAGGTCATTAGTGTGTCCCAGTTAATAGCTCTTCCCTTTAGAGCAGCTGTGTGTAATTTTGTTGTTTCGTCTGTCTCAGGGAAAACGACAGCTAATACCTAGTGGGGGGGGATCTTTGTGTAAATGATACTGTTCTGAGTTTATTTAGCTCCGTGCATATTTCGAGGACCTCACAAAATATTAGCAAGTAACCCAGCATTGGTGGAGGGCTGTGGCAAGTCCAGTAAGGTGTGCTGGTTTTGAGGTAGTGTGTCTGATCCCAAACTTCCAGATGTTTTTGTTTGTGTAAGAATCATATAGTTTTTCAAGATGTTGTCTATTCTGTTGATGTTCAAAATGCACAAACGAGGCAAAAATCCTGGCTATATAAAGAAACAGGAGCAAAAAGAGCTGCTCAGTACCTTGTATAAAACAAGTAAGAAATATGATTTTTATCTTTATGACAGTTGCCAGAACTAGCACATAATTCCTTTCAAGTTCTTTGCATGAGATGCTGTTTTCTTTCCCGTGTCTGTTTGAAAGACTTGCACAGACAAGTGAAAGTGGATGTGTGAATAATGAACAAAAGCATGGAAGAAAAAATAGAGGGGAAAATTTAAGTCTGATGTTTGATGGTGATATTCTCTGTCTTGAAAAGTGTTACAGCTTATCCTGTGCTTGTTTTCACTAGGTGATGTCCAAGAGAGTGTTAGACAGTTGGAGTCAATTAAACACAAGCAGGAGGTGTCACTTTGTACACTGATGGCTCTGATGTATGCCCATAAAAGGAGCCCCAATCCAGGTATGCACTTTAAGACGTGCTGTTTCATGCTTAAAACAGCTCTGTGGGAAGGCCTAAGAGCTGTAGGCTAATTCTTCCTCAGTTACAAAGGTTTACTCTGGCTTTGCTTTTGACGTAGGGTCTGTCACTGAATTGAGTGATGCTTACCACAGTTGTAAACAAAAATACAAAACCACAAAACTCTGAAGCGTAAGAATGAATGTTAAAGTAAAACACACACACAATCTGACTTATCCACCATGATGAAAAATCTTCAAAGGAATATACTTGACTCAAGGTTCTTGTGGTTGTTGTTCGCTCATGTCTGATATTGGTACTTTTGAGCAGAGCTGCGACTTGACAAGTCTTTAAAGCCATGCCATTTCTATCTTTCAAGTTATCCTGACCATACAAATGGAGAAAAGAATTTTGTGAATTTTGGTATTCACTTCTCCAATCTAAAAGCTGGGGCGATTTTGTTAGGAATTATATTCTCAAAATGAGAGTTGGTTTATCAGGTAGATTGAGAGGTCATTAAACGCTTGCTGCAGTATCTTTCTCACTGTGGAGATTTATAGTTACTACTGACAGTTTTGTTAAGCAGTGTGATGTGAAACAGCTCTGACTAATGGCATCACTCTTATTCGAGTCCCCGAGGATTAATGCTGCAGGACAGCAAAATTGTCGTGGATCTCGAGACTCTCTGAGAGAGAGAGCCTTTCCCTCATTCATTAGGTGGGTCAGCATGTCATAGCAGGAGATCAGGTTGGCCAAGCAGGGCTTGCCTTTCCCAAAGCCTGGCTGGACCTGATTGCCCTGGCTGTCCTGCAGTGCTGTGTGATGGCACTCAGTAATCTGATCCATGACCTTCCTTGACACCAAGGTCAGGCTGACCCGTCTGTAGTTTCCCACATCTTCATTCCTGCCCTTCTTATAGATAGCCATCAAACTGGCTAACCACCAGTCATCTGGACTTCACCATTCCTGGGACCTCCCCATCAAACGTGTTGCTTTTTCCATCTGTACCTTATAAATATTACTAATTGGGTGGGATTGCCTGCATGTTTATTGATGTGCAATACAGAAAACAGTGTTTGCTTTGGAAGCCCTTGGCTTAAGTGCTGCTCTTTTGTAATATTTTGAGAGGCTGTCAACAAGAGCTCTGAACAAAACCTTTTCAGATCGAGATGCTATTCTAGAGTTGGATGCAAGACTGAAAGAACAACGTAAAACAGCAGGACAGCAGGCTCTGTACTATGCTGGCTTGTTTTTGTGGCATCTTGGTCGTGACGACAAAGCCCGTGAATATGTCGATAGAATGATCAAAGTTTCTGGTGGTGGTAAAGAGGTAACTGTTTTTTATCTATGTAAAAGATTAATATGACCACGCATACTGTGCAGCTAGACTTACGGCATTTATGCTATTTGGAGGTTATCCTGAGCTATTTTGTGTTCTAGTACTTTCTTTCTTAATGTCAAAAATTCGTTTCACACAGACGAATAAATTCCCATTATGAGTTTTTGTTGACTAATATTCATTTTCAGTTAGAAAATAATAAATAATGGCTTAATAAATGAAAATAAATCACTTAATAAATGGAAACAATATGCAGATAAGCTGATATTGCTACTTGATATCAAGCATCATAATTCCTAGCAAAAAAAATAAGCATGATAGTCTCACTAGAGGGAGACATCTGGTTTGGATCTGAAGGCTCAAAAATACCCAGAGGATTGGGGATTTAAGTTTTCAGCTGTTGTTAATGGCAAAATTCGCCTGGGATTTTACTGAAATAAGTGTTGTATATAGCACTGTCTTTGGTGTTTATATACAGGCATCACAATTCACTCTAATCTTGAATCTCTAAAGAGGTTTCTGAAAACTTACTATGTTATTTTTTTAAAGGAGGTGTCAGCTTCAGTTCAAGGACAGAAACAAAAAAATTTGGTTTATATTTGCATTAAAACATCTTTGAGGCAGAGCTGCTAACGCTGAGTGCATAATTTTACAGTAGGATTAAGCACAAATGTTCTGCTGTGTGGTTCAATACTTGCTCAATTTGTAGTTTATAATTTTATGGTTGATCTACTACATGAGTTAGAAAGCTGCAACTATTCTAAAGATTAGTTTCTGAAATGGTATTATGATTTAACTCATGGCTTAGTTTTCAAACTAGCAGTGATTATTAATTTAAATTGGTAGTAATTTTAAATAATAACTAATTTATTGGCTAATTTATAGCAACATAGAAATAACTTATATTCATGAAGAAATAATTAAAGACATCTCAAAGCAATAATACAGTAATTCCTAAGCAGACTAAGGATAGGTCATTTTGGTGAAATACTAGTATTTATGACTTTGCTTATTGAAACAATAGTAGTTTGGTTTTGTTTGCTTGTTTTTGTTCTTAGGAAATAGTATTTGGGTATGTTGCTTAGTATGAAGTATTTCTAGCTGAAGTATATAAAAATATGTGAGGTGATTATTTTTTTTACAGACACATGCATACAGATGAAAAAATACATTAGGATTTAAATATATAGAAAAGAAATTTTTTTAAGTTTACTTATGGCTTGCTCTTTCTAGTTTGACAATACAAAATTATATGTTTACTTCCGATTTTTTGAGAAGTGGTTCAGACTGTTTAAACTTGGTGAAATAGGGTTTGTGTAGTATATACTTGTCTTGATAAGATACTTTAGGTACTCCTTGTACAGAAGTACAACACCTGCCTTGCTTTAAAAAAATGCTCAAATGTATAAAGTTCAGCCAGTTTCCGTTGCATAACAAAATCATGACCCAGATTGTTAGCAATTACAAAATATGATTCTTTCACTAACCCTTGAATTTTAAATACAGAACTAATTCCTTTAATTTTATGTTCTGAAAGAGCTAGTGATAGTTTATATTTTAAATTTTTGTTTTGATGGCAATTATAATTTGATTAAACAATTTATCACTTCAAAATAGGTTTTATTTACTTAAGGTATAATTAATGTTTGGAACGCATAAGAGAAATAAATTTCAATCATTACAAGTAATAAGTTCTGCAGTGAGAAGACATATTTCACCTTTTAAAAGTTTGGGTATTTTTTTAGTAATACTTTTTAAGATTTAAGAAATGTCAAGAGTTTTACTTTTCACATACAGGTTTTTCTTTTTAATCAGAAAATAGAAGAAAAACCTCACGTTTCTCACTTCTTTCTTCACCAGTATATTTCTCAGTGTCCCATATAGATGGAGTCTTAAGAAAACATTGTGCTGAAATGTTTGCAGAAAATAGTCTGTCTAATGTGATCACTTCTTTGAGGTCTTGCTCTGACTACTGAGCATGTTACACTTGTTCAGTGCCATTGGTGTTTTTTTCTAATTCTGTAAGTAAATGTAATGTTTGATTAATTTTATTCTGAAATGAATTACTGAAGTTTTAGGTTGTGCTATAGACTGGTTATAATTATATCTGAAGTAGTTAAAATAGATAATCTGTCCTTTATTTAGGTTATTTCTGCATATTGTACCTAGTATAATTTTCTACTGCCTAGTTAGCAAAGAATTCCAATTTGTATTTTGTTAACAGGGGTTAATTTTGAAAGCGTGGCTTGATCTCACCTGTGGGAAAGAAACTCACATTAAAAAAGCTCTGAAATACTTTGATGAAGCGCTGCAGGAAGGCAATGATGTTTTTGCACTGCTTGGTAAAGTAAGTTTCTTCATTGTTTTAAATCTTCATAAAGTAAATCTTCCTAAATTAGTCTTGTGGAGTGAATAGAGAGATGCTGACAAGAGTAGTCTATAATGAGCTTGTCCAAGGAATAGAAATATAGGTCAGTCCCTGTAGTACTTTATGGTTCTTTGGACACCAATGGAAAAAGAAAAGTGTAGATTAAGTACTGTCAATCTAAATGTGTCTTGCAGTTATGATTTTGCTATGCACACAAGAAAATATTTCTATTAATATATTAATATATACAAAATGAGGTTTCAAATCACTTGAAAATGTAAAAATGTGTGGTCTCTTCCTTTTTGCGTAGGACACCTATGCACATTACAGAATTGCTGTGTGCCAAAAAGTAGTAGTTAAACACTGTAGAGTGATTTTTTTTAATATTGTTAACACTCTTTTTTAGTTGTCATTAGTCTGTTTCAAGTGTTCATTTTGATTGTATTTCATTAAAGGAGTGGCATGAATTGTTTTCTTTACGCTTTTTTCTGTTTCAGAGCATATTGCTTTGTTTCTTGTTAACATGATGTTTGTTTAGTATTCTAAAGCTAAATGTAGAAAAAATTGCTCAATGAATATTAGAAGACTGAAGTTCAGGAGAGTGTGCACAATGGTATTTGGTTAGGTGTGTGCATGGCTGCATGTGGACCATTGAATTAGATTAACAGTATATGTCAAATGTAGTTGCTGTAATTAGGTTCTAGACAGACAGCAATCTCACTAGGGCTTAAGAAATTAACTCTCAGAAACTACTGTGTTTGCACCATTTCTGTCTTAAAAAGATGAAATAAAACAGCACACATACAGTCACCTGGAATATGGTGAGTAAATTCAAAGCATCAAAGCAAGACAGGGTTTAAGTCCTAAATTTATTTCTACTTTAATTAATTTAAACCTGTGATATTTGACTTCTGAAGCAGTTTTGTATTTGGAATACCCTGTAAATCTCATTACAGTTAGAAAATTGTTAATTCTGGCAACAACAATAGTTACCTGCTGAGTGTGGGTTTTTACATGGTACATACCTCAGGGTTTGAATAAATGTTTCATCAGTGGGTTGTGTTAAATATCCTAAAATTGTGGGATACTTCATACAAAGTTATTTGAAACCTAATAAAACAATTTTACTCTTCAGCTATATCTGTCTTTTTCTTGCTTGCAACTGACTAGTAAGTTGTAAATACTGCAGTTACCTTTGTTACAGAGTGCTTACCGCACACACCAGGCTTTACACATCATCCTTTGCTATTTGGTTGTTGTAATATGTCTAGGTGTGCTTGATACTGAGGTAAAACTATTACTTCAGGAAAGAGTTTTCTCTCCCTAGCTCTTTTTCCTGGTTTCTATATGAAAGAACTGAGTCTTCTCACCTGTGTGAGTGTACAGGCTCTTGATATGGCTTCTCTTCCTTCCATTAGGCACAGTATTTTGAGGTCCGACAAAATTATTCAGGAGCTCTGGAAATTGTGAACCAGATAATTGCGAACTTCCCGCACTTCATTCCTGCTTTCATAAAGAAAATGAAGCTACAACTAGCCTTGCAGGACTGGGAGCAGACAATTGAAATGGCACATAGGTTGAGTATGAAGTAGCACAGCATTGAATTATTTTCTTGCCATGTTTATACTCTAAGGACACTTTGAAACAAAAGTAGATGGGTTTCCGTTCATTGTTGATGAATCTGAATTAGTTGCATGAGTTTTTTAAAAATAAATTTTAAGTTAATTAAGTAGAACCCAGCCTTGCAATTCAATGAGGATGCTACATCCATACATGAATCCATTGTGGATGGAGACAAGTATGAAATAAGAGCTGTGCTTTCAGTTGAGATCCATGACGTAAAATGACTGTGAAATACAAGTTATTCTATTCCCATTTTAGGATAAAATAGGTGATTGACCAAAGGTTTGTTTTGGTTTCTTTACATTCACCTTTTGTTTGGCTTTAGACTATTGCAGAAAGATCCCTTCAATTTAGAAGCCATAAGAATGGAGGCCCTGCATCACCTGTGCAGGGAAGGAAATATATCTGAGGTGAGTCTTTTTATTAGCAGAATGCTGGGCACAACATAGTGCATGTGGCATCTAGTCCCTACAGTGGCTATCTTCGTCATGTATTCTCCTCATGTACTTTGGCTGGTCCTGTGCTGCATTGATCTGCAGGATGTATAGTTACCTGTTCTGATTTCAGTGGCTACTCTAGCTTATTGTTGGTGTCTTTTCTGGATGCCAAGGAAAAGATAATTTTAAACTTCCGTCTTTCCAGACAACAGGTGTTAAGGCAAACAGAAATCTGATCTGGACAGTTAACTGAGTCATGTGGATTTGAATCATCAAAGTGATCTTTTTTGTTTAAATGGTCTTTTGATAAATCTATAAGTTATTGTAAGCCTTGCATTATTTTTAAGGATTTTATTAATTGAAATAAGAGAAGTAATGAGGTCTTGTAGTGATAGATTTGTGGAAGCAGGTCATAGTTATTTATCTGCTGTCTGTGATGTTAGGTTGTATAACCTGTGTTTTGTACACAATTTTTTGACAATTACTGTGGGGTTTTTTCAGCTCTAAGGATTCTATGCTACTTTTCCTTCAATTCCCAATTTACTTTTATATACATTATTGTATGCCCACGAAATCACCTTAGGTGTTTTGATAAAACCTATGTTAAACATCTGAGCACTTGGAAGTACTTTGCTTTTGAGCATGTGTGTCTGAAGCCTTAACAGGATTCACAGATCAGATTCCTTGGACTATCTTGCTTTATGGGACTGTTACATCACACTTAGCTCAAGCCTTTCACCTTTTTAGAGCATGAATAAAGGACACATGATCTGCTTTATTGCCAACTTTACTATTCCAAAGTGTTTTCTCAGGAATTCCCAAGTCTAACTCCTAGCCCTGAAAACTTCTGAAATTACATTTCAAGATATTAGTGCATAGTAAAAATGTGACTAGTTTTTAGTGAAAACTGTTCAATTGTTCTAATCTATTAATTCTTTCTATTACTTGCTATTTCATTCCTTTTTCTCCAAGGCTTCAGGAAGACTGGGAGACCTAATTAAAGCGCTGGACAGATCAGAACCACGTAATTCTGAGTTATTCTGTAAAATGGCTTTAGCTTTCAGTAGAACAGTGAGTATGCTTTTTTTTCCCTTAAGCAGCATACAGGTATCTATATATGCTGATTTTGTTCTATTTTCCGGTAGGCAGATGTTAAATATCTACTAAAAAGTAGAAAGTTGCACACAATTGAAATAGATTAACTTGTGTAGCCTTTGTAACCACATTTTTCAAGTCTTGCATTCAGTATGAATTACAATGCCTAAACCATCTCATTCCAAAAATGGTTTTACTGCTTGCTTTTAAGTGAGAAGCAGTGAAAATACACTCAAATGTTCACGTACCATGTTCTTACTGTAAGAAAGTGATGAGGTTAATCACACAACTTTAATAGTGAAGTTTTCTTTTATCTCTGTGTTTATCAAAAATGTCTGTAAGGAAGCATCCAAAGCAACTATCAACTGTTCCTTATTGTATGGTATTATATGTTTATATCTGAATCTATCCCACTTTAATGTCACAGTTTTTATAGAATTACTACAGACTAATTTATTCTTACATGAGATGTTGTTGTCTCAACTGCTACAGCTGTATTCAGTGTGTTTGTCTAATTGAATCAGAAAACTAAGAAAAACTTAAGCCTTAAAGTTTGTTCTTACCATTAGTGTGGCCGGAACCAGCTCATCCTTCAGCATACACAAACCCTAGTTGAAAGAGCATTTGATTTGGCATCTGACAATGCAGAATTTGCTACTGAACTTGGCTACCAAATGATTTTACAAGGGAAAGTGAAAGAAGCTCTGAAATGGTACAAGACTGCTATGACACTTGATGAAACAAGTGTTTCTGCATTAACTGGTAAGATCTTACACTTCCTTTTGATTTTTGCTGGACACTGCTTTTTTGATCAAATTTTCCTCCTGCTGCTACTAGGAAAATCTAGAACTATTAGAACAGGAGCATTGTGTTGTGCTTTCAGATTCATGGTGTGCTTTCTTGGAGTAACAGTGTCTCCTTACTGGATATGTCTTTTGGTCTTCCCTTTTGAAAAAGTTAATTCTGGAAAAGAAAGCATGCTCTTGACTGGGAAGATGGATTGGCAATAAAGTCTTTACATGTGTTACAGGAATTATCCGTTGTCAGCTAATACAAGGTCAATTAGAAGATGCAGAGCAGCAGTTGGAGTTTCTTAATGAAATTCAACAATCCATTGGGAAATCCGGGGTAGGAGACATCTGTCTTCATTAAGATACTTTGATTACAATCTGAACTGTGGCTTCCTAACTATTACACGTTCTATATTTCTGTCACTTGAGTAGAGGATTGTTAATGGAGTACTGTTTAGTCTAAGTTTTTCTTCCTGTGTAAGTTAATGTATTGTTTAACTTTGCAACACAAGGCTGTTTGCTTGAGAGCAGAAACATCATCACTTTCTAGCTGCATTTTTTCTCTGAAGATAAGTTTGAAGTGTCAAGGAGGGACAAATATTGATTATTTTCAGGATTTTGTGATCAGACAAATGTACAGGTTCTTGCACAAATTAAAGGAGTGAATTATTAGAATAATCACTAAGTGTCCTTTACAACATACTAAATGTCTTACAGTATCCCTAAGTATAAAGAAGTGGCTAACATTAATAATTATGTAGTATTGTATAAGTAACAGATTAATATATCTGAATGTTTGGGGTTTTGTGGTTTTGTTCTTTTTTTGGTAGGAATTATCATTCTTACATGCAGTCCTAGCTATGAAAAAACATAAGAGACAAGAAGAAGTTATTACCTTACTGAATGATGTTCTGGATACTCACTTTTCATCTTTACATGGATTTCCTCTTGGTGTGGAATATTTTGAAAAACTAAACCCTGATTTCTTGCTAGAAATTATTAGAGAATATCTTCATTTTTGCCCAGCAGAGGTAAGCAGCTGTAGATCACGTTTGTCTGAAAATGTGAATGATTTCATTTTCAGAACAGTTAACCATGAAGCAAAAAAATGGAAAATTTTCCCTCTTAAAATGTCAATTTATTTGAAGTAAGGGTACGTTTTAAGATATTACACCACTATTTAGTCAAAGTAACAATAAAAATACATCTTTTGTGATGTGAGCAAGTAGCAGCAATGACACCTGAGGAAACTTGGGATATTTATTCAATGCACTCTGTGTGTTTAGTTTTTTTTTCTTAGTATCTCTTAGGAAACTGTAACAACACAGTGAATAGAACTCTTACTATGAAACTAGGATGTTTGCACGGACACCCTATTCATGAAATATTTTTGTCAGCTTGGGATATCTTTTCAACATACATACATTTTTTCTTTTGTGTGTTGGTAAAAATCAGTGGAATACTGCCTTTTTATATTATTGTTACTGCTAATTTCAATGAAAAATCTCACCTGCTTAGGTGGCTTAATTTTCTGTGGCTGAATTTGTGTGCTCTAGTTTTGGCAACAAAGGAATATAGAACTTAATAGGTTGAGTGGGGACCTGACATCTTTAAAGCAGAAGAAATACATTTAAAGTTTCTTTAAATAGTGTCTTCCTTAAATAGATTATTCTTTTGAAGTAGCTGGGAGCGGACTTCTGCTATCCTGTCATTATTTCTAGCCTAATTATAGAACCTTTCCATAAATATGTTTATATAGAGTTTTAAAATCTTAACAGGAAAACAAGTAGCTTTCCATTGTTATGAATTGTCTCACCATCTGTAAGAAAATGGTAATGTTTGAAAGTAAAACATCAGTAGCAGTGACATTTTCATGTCACAGATGGAGATAGTAAGAAGTATCATTCTATGAGGTGGTGTCTTATCTGAAGACTTCCCTGGGATACATTCCAGAAGTACTGAATGGCAGTGATGGTTTTCCATTTGGAATTAAAACTGCTTTTCTGAATTGTTGTCCATAGAAAGAGTTTTAGAGGAAAAGATAGGCTTTTGCTGAAGTTTCCTTATCTCTTTATTGCAAAAAGGACCATGTGGTGTTTGAAAGTGAGGAGTTAGCTAGGTGGTGAAGGTTTCCATTTTGGTATTGGAGATTGCTGCTTCTCCAGGACATGGATCCTGTGGAAATACTACTTGTGAACAGAATGATGTTTAGGTTGTCTTTTCCTTTTTTAGTGTATAAACCAGTCAGCAACTAACTAAAGTAATAGAATGAAATTAATAATGTTTCTGATAAAGAGTAACTAAAACGTGGTATACTGTACTAGCGGTTTGCATGAAAGTAGCTATTTTTCAGCTGCTATTTTCAGTTTGTTGTCAGCAGTATGAATATGTTCTGTGGTATGGGATCAGGATAGGAATGACAGGACCAGAACCTTTTCTTCCCAACCTTCTCATCATTCATTCCAACTTCAGCTTTCTTCAAATTTAATTCATGGTACTGGTGTGTTGGATGAGTTGCCCTGGTAATTCAAAATGTGTCACCAAATGTTTATGGACTGACCCTTCTGCTTACATCAGGTCTAAAGTGTTTTATCATCTTCGAAGTCTCTGAGACTGTCTTGTGCTCCTGCTAATATCAAGAAGTTGCCCCCTTCCATTTAAAACATTTTTTTATGTTTCTTCACGACAGTTGATTGGACTGAAGGAAATAACAAATGCTGATGCTCATTTGAGTTTAAAGTGAAGCTCAGACTTCAAATGAAATCTAAATCTAAAACCTGTTGACTCAAATGCAGGTTTTTATTAGTTTGTTGGGGTTCTTTTTGTATTACTTATTTGTTTTTTTGCTCCTAGCCTGCAAGTCCTGGGCAGTGTCCTTCACCACTTCTTAAGCACTGTGCTTCAGTTCTTGAAACTGTTGTAAAAACTGTGCCTGGTCTTCAACAAGCTCTCTTTTTAATTGCAAAAGTGAAGTATTTGTCAGGTAATAGTTTTATGAATGGTTAGTTAACCGCCTCATTTATTTAATATAAAAAATAAATTTCACACTTGTAAATCCTAATGAATATTTTTCTTCCACTGGAGAGCATGATGTTACAGCTAACTGATGCACATTTGCTCTTCACTTTTTTGTCATTTATGTGAGAGTATCTTAATTGTACAGACATAAAAATATAGTATTTTTTTATTTATTGCATCCCAGAAAGTTAATTTATTTAATGATTAATGGATGGAACAATGGGAAAACATCATACTTTTGACCTGCTTTTGATTTCATGTCATAACCTTATAATACTTTCTATATGATTTTATTCACTAGATTCTGACATTTATTAAAAATAAATTGGTGAATAAAATATTATGTATTTAAAATCTGTATTTCATATCAACTGCTTTTTCACTTTCCCTTTTTTAACTTCCTAGGGGATATTGAAGCAGCCCATAGTAATCTACATTACTGTCTGGAAAGGAATCCCTCTTATGCAGATGCACACTTACTGATGGCTCAGGTTTATTTGGCTCAGAACAATACCAAACTATGTTCTCAGTCCTTGGAACTTTGTCTAAGCTACAATTTTGAGGTGAGTTGAACAAAAGAATGAAATAATTTTATTCAGGCAGTCACTTGTATGGTTTTCCATATAATTATGTTCAATTGAACTTTTTATAACTCTTACCCTACAAATTTAATATCTAAATGTTTAGATGAATGTGGTATCTAAATATTTATCAAAGAAATGACCATGCAGACAAAACTAACACCTCACAAGTTTTACTTCATTGGTCTTACACATTGCAGTATGGGACTTTCGATTTGTTGACATCAGCGGAGCTTTATGTAGGATTAGCAGAGAGTTGGGAACACTGTACACACCACTCATTAGGTCCAAGTTGTGCCCAAGTGTCTTGAGACCACTTAGCTGAAAGCTACCATTTCTTTGCTAGCATGTTCCCATCTTGGTTTCTTCCTCCAAGTGATACAAGAAAGCTGAAGATCAGTATCTAATTCGGTATCTAATTGAGGTCCTTGCTGTTTCATAGTTTTATTTCCCTTACAGACTTACTTTTTTCATTTGTAGTATGGTTTATGAAGGTGGAGAACAGTGATGTGTGCATGCAGCAGTGTGGGAGACACCCAGAATACCTTAAAATTCAGTCTAGTTTACAATAAAGCAGCAATGAATGTTTGTCTATCCCAAAATCTCATCCTGTGTAATAGTTTTTCTTTTGTAATTAAAAACGTACTAAATTACTAGTTTGCATACTTGGAAAATTCTTATATTTTCATAAGTTAATTTCTGAAATTGAAATTGCGTAAATTTGGAGGAAAAAAGAAACCAAAGTCAATATTAAAACAAGTCTTGCAAGGGGTTTGAATATTCTACATCAAGTAAAATCTGGAAACTCTTTATCTTATATTTTTTTAGGTGAGAGAACATCCTGTGTATCACTTAATTAAGGCCCAAACCCAAAAGAAGATGGGAGAAATATCAGAAGCTATTAAAACCTTACAGATGGCAAAGAATTTGCCTGGAATGAGAAAACCTACAACTTCCTCAAAAACAAAGGGAAAAAGTATTGAAATTGATGCAAGTGATCGTGTGTCTGTGTTCCTAGAGTTGGTAGAAGCTCATCGTTTGAATGGAGAACCGGTAAGGTGGCAAACCTGTTAAAATGCAAAACACACCTGAAAACAATATCCTCTTCCCATTCCCATTTCTATTAGTTCAGAACAGAAAACCATCACTTCTTTTACCAAGAGGATTTGCTTAGTAAAATTTCCAGCATGTGAATATATGACTTGAGAACTTAAGTACCTTAAATTGTACACAGGAAAAAAAAACCTGCTTGCAGGTGCTCAATTTTGAGACTACAGAAACCATTTCATGCTGTTGATGTTCATTTGCTGGGATGTAGATCCCTGTTTTGTTGTCAAAATGGTATTAACAATAGTTTAAGATCATGTCCTTACCTTTGTGTAGCAGTGTCTCCACTGCCAGCTGTGTCTGGATAAACATATGTAGGGACACTACTTTTGGATAGGAGTTAAGAGTAGCCATATAGTCCTGTGGTTTGGAGGCCAGCCTGCTCAAAGCAGCACCTCTTAGAGCAAGGTGCTAAGGACATTCTCTAGATTGATTCTCTGGTTTGAGCATGTACTTGTATATATGCAACGCAAATTTAATTTTCTCTGCTAAAGCTCTTTATACTAGTCCATATCACATGAGTTTTATTTACAAAATCAAGAGGATAAAACACTGTAGCAAAACAAGAGGTTTGGCTTTTTGGGGTTTTTTTTTGGTTGGTTTGCATAATGCCCATAAATGCTTATGATGTCTTTAGTTTTGGCTGTTCAACAACAGGAACTAAAT
Source organism: Entomyzon cyanotis (assembly GCA_024500445.1). Classification (NCBI taxonomy): domain Eukaryota; kingdom Metazoa; phylum Chordata; class Aves; order Passeriformes; family Meliphagidae; genus Entomyzon; species Entomyzon cyanotis. The sequence continues at coordinate 7,692,892 of JAKEPQ010001027.1, read as the reverse complement.
TAATTCTATTGCTTTTATTATTTTAGCATGAAGCTGCTATAGTCATCCAAGAAGCCATTAATGAATTTTCAGGAACTCCCGAGGAACTAAGAGTTGTGATTGCAAATGCAGATCTGGCAATTGCTCAAGGAGATGTGGAACATGCCTTGACCATGCTCCGAAATATTACACCTGAACAACCTTATTTTATACAAGCTAAAGAAAAAATGGCAGATATTTATCTTCAGTATAGGAAAGATAAGAAGTTATATGCTGCCTGCTATAGGTAAAAGTTTGTCGTGTGCATAAGTAGTTTCCTAGACATTTAAAGATAGTGTGAAGAACTCATTTTTTCTTTTTATTGCAGTAAATGAGAAATATTTAGTGGCATGAATTCATTTGAGTAAATGTGGTAACTTTTAAAATGATAAGTGGAAGTCCTATTTTGAAAAGATAATTCAGGGATTTTTTTGTTTTTCAGAAATAAAAACTGAAATCTGCCGAGGGTAAAATTGTTGTGCCCTTCTCTTGTTTAGATACCAGTATTGACATGTTAAATACTGAGCAAGCTTTTGTCTTCTGTTTCCAGTGACCTAGTAGAAAAACTGCCAAGCGCTCATACTTTGCTTCTCCTTGGTGATGCATATATGAATATTCAAGAGGTAGGTGCTTGCTGGAGATGAATGGAATGTTTGAGTCTTTTGTTGACTTTGTCTAGTTGAAACATTGTGGCATGCTGACTCTTATTGGTGTTTGTCAAACAGAAACTGCTTTAGGATTAAAAGCAATTAAAAATATTGACTACAATGAAACTGTTTAAATTAAAGAAACTGTTGAAAATACATTTCTACTAAAAGCTTATTTGGTGAAAGTCAAGGAGGCAATGTTTTCTAGAAGAACACTGCCTCATAAGTAACAGATATCTAGAGTGAGAACTAAATTAAAATCATGAAGAAGCTGGAGATGTGGAAGTGTTCTGAAACTTAGAATATTTCTGGGTGACAGTTCTCATGCTGATAGCTTTACTTAAAAATTTTAAATTATATAATTCCTAAACCTTTTTTTGCATCCTTTGCCTTCTTGATGAGCTGGAAATGCTATTTAGTATTAATAGAAGACAATGTAGTCAAGTGGCGATAGGAATTTTAAGGCTACACATTTAAATTCATATGTTAAAAGAATAGATTGAGTTAGGACATGCAACTGGTAATTTAGATTACTAGTTTGGAGATCTGTAGATGATTAATGCTTGTTTTCATACTAATGTTTGTGTGTAGTTTTCTCCTTAATGAAGAACTGTCACACAAAGTGGAATTTGTTTGATCTGTTACCAGATTCTGTTTTCTTCACACACTTTTTATCTTAATCCTTGACTTAGATGTGTTTATATTTTATTTTTGAAGCCTGATGAAGCCATAGAAGTTTATGAGCAGGCCTTGAAGAAAAGTCCAAGAGATGCATCTTTAGCAAGTAAAATTGGAAAAGCCCTAATCAAAACACATAACTACTCAAAGGTATTCTATAAGTACTGTATTAGGTTAATTGAGTACTGTGTCAGCATTTGGGCTTTGCTTGACAGGTTGGGTAAAGTATTATATTTCAGAGTGCTAAAGCAGACATTTTATCCTGAAAGTAAGTTTGTGGATTCCCTTCAGATCATCTGGCCAAAGGGACAGTTGGTGGATCCACACACTGGTGGATTCAAATCTGTTGAACTGTAGTTCTGGTGACTTGATGTGGGTTTGGGCCTGCACTCAAAACCCTGTTTTATTACTTCTCCATTGAAAAAAGTAAAGAAACTTCTAAGCAACATGTCATTTAATACCTAAGTAACCAGATTGTTGTCTTTAAGATCTGTCTTCAAATTATACACAAATTTTTGCTTCTTCCTTTAAGGCAATCAGTTACTATGAGGCTGCAGTGAGAAATGGTCAGCAGAACTTCCTTTGCTATGATTTGGCTGAGCTTTTAATGAAACTGAAGCAGTATGAACAGGCAGAAAAAGAACTTCAGCAAGCTTTAGATCATGAGCCTGGTAGGACTGTTATTAATTCACAGGAGAACATACAATTTCTACAGTTCCTTGCGTTTTCTGCATGATTCTAAGTAGTAAAACAAGTTCATATGCTTTTTTTTTTCAGTAGTTTAATTATATTTGTTAACTTTTGTGGCTATCTGAATAGAGATACAGTATTAGTAGTAGTTCATTCTGTAAGTTTTTCTTATGTCACTATATCACTTTCATGCTTTTCAGGGGCATGTTGGTTTTCTGCCTTGTTTACTTCTTACTGAAAATAATCCTCTGATTTAACATTGTATTCCTGTCTTAGTTAAGCCTTTAAGAATCTGGGTAATTTAATAGTCATGCTCAAGACAGCTTGATTTTTCTAGTGGGAAAAAATAATTAGCAGTAAATACAGTTTGCCCCATGCACTTTAAAATCTCCTGTTGTAAAATGAAGCATTAAGTCTTTTTTTTAATGGTTTTTTTATGTCTTTTGGTACACATACATTCTCTACATGAAAAATGTTTCTTTTGGCTGATTAGGAAAATTATTGAACAGTTTAATAAATTTTTTTTGGAAATTCTAGAATATCCTTTGTGGAAAAAAAATAAATTCTAGGAAATATACTGGAGGGAACGATCTTACATGGTTAGCTACACAATCTAATCTCTGATTTAGAATAGCATGTCACAATTACCGCACCTTGAAGAACACTTTGCTGATAGAATGTAGCCCTAGATACTCAACTCCTTAATTTTAATAAAGATTAAAATATGGAAGCCACCAAAAATTATGTTTTATGAGGAACTATGCTCAGGAGACCACTTTATCAATGGATTAAAATACATTTAAGCCAGGGAAGACTTGTATTCTTCAAATATTAATTTATGCATATTTATTTTAACCATTATTCAAAAGCAGCCTGCTGCTTTTTAAGTAGATGCTGAAATATTTAGTTAAAATAACTTTGTATTCATGTCTGTTCCAGACTCTGGCAAAAGAAATGTAGTTTGAGGTCTGGCTAGAAATTTCATCAAACAGTCTCATACTTTTAGCATGAGAGTAGCACACTGAATCAATTTGGACATTTTTCATTGACTTTGAGGAGGATTTAGACAAGAAATACAAGGAATGGCTTTATTTCCTGTCTGCTCACATCACAATATTTTCTCTTATGTTTCTGAAAATGCAAATAGACTAGACAGTAATTTTTTTTTTATTCCTTTTGCATCTTTCAATATCTTTGGCCCTAAGTCTCACTTTGTAGTCTGTAATGTTTACTCTGCTCACTTCCAACATACTCTGTCTACCAGCAACACTCTAAGTCAAATAACAATTCTAAATAAGTAACATGGAGCTGGGAATTTTTCATGTAAACTCTTGCCTGGAGTATGTGATGAGCTTCATTTTTCTTTGACTTTACTGGGATCAGTTCCTTCAAGAATAATGTTTGCTTAATGTCATTCTTGCAGCTAATGAATTGTCTTCTCTGATGGAAGATGTACGTTACCAGGTACTTCTGGCAAAAATTTACAGCAAAATGGAGAAGACTGACAAAGCTATTGTCTCATTACAACAGGTAAAGAGGAAAACCAAAAATACCTGCAACAACTTGCAATGTCCTCATGTTTACCTCTGGTTTCAGTTTCATCCCATATTCTAACCATAATATTAATGTGTAGGTGGAAAATGAGTATATGCTGGGAATAAAGCACCAGTGACTGCTACGACATGTAAAGTATGTAAGGTGTTACAATGCCTAAGCTTTTAGCAAGCAGTGTTATTTTAGTGAATTTTAGATCAGAATACAGGCTTTTAGTGCAAGCCTGCAGTCATACCATGCCTTCATTTGTGTGTGGAGCACGGTTTTCGCATATCAGGTGAAACTGAAATTGGCCACAAGGGCAGCTAGGTTGCATATCTTTAACTCAGCATTGAAAACCATTCATAGAGCAAAATGGATCAGCTTTCAATGGCTACCCATTGCTTCATTGTACTGCTGTACAGCAGTATTGCTATTAAATAGCAATAATATGACCTGTTCATTCTGCAGTTGATTATTATCCCTCAGACTGAGGCTTGAAAGAACAGAGTTGGAAGCTAGAGGTTTAATTCCTTAGAAAAAGCTTTCTCAACGAAAAGGTTGAACAAGAGTTTGGGTCAGTACATTCTGTTCCATTATACCTCCACTCTGTGGAACTGAAGGTAGCAGAAATGATTGGCCTTGGTAGCATCTTTGTATCAGCAAGAAAAGTAAAGTCGGTAGATTGGGTAGAAAGGTAATTGCATGTAAGAGTTTAAATACCAATATTGGTAGTATTTATCTTTGTTAAATTCTTGCTTATTTTATCCCTATAATGTACGCTTTTCTTTGTCAAAATTGACTTTTTTTCCCCCAGTTCTCCTTTAGTAAAATTCCCCCTAAGCAGTCTCCTTCTCATACTCTTTTCTTTACTTCTTTAGTTCTTCCAGGTTTCTCACTGTATCACATTTCAAAAAACTTTCTCTCTCCTTTTGTTTTTTTTTGTTGTTATTTTTACTACTGCCCTCAAAACTGTCCTTCCTTGTACCCATTTTCTTTGAAATATTTTCCTGTTCCTTTTCCTTTTGATGCCACATTCATTTTTACAAAAACACCTGCATTTTGATTTTAGAAGGACTAACTGCTCATTCATGTTATTGCCTCTTAAACAAGTTTCTTCTCATCAGAGAGATGTTAGAAGTTCTCCCCAGATGTTATTTTGTATTTTAGTTCTAATTCCTTGCTGGGCAAAATGGTGGGGGTGTAAGAAGCAGAATAGTATTAGTTCTTCCTTCTCTTTAAAAAAAAAAAAAATACACTGTTTTATATAAATTTTATAAATAAAATTAATGCCGTTGAAAATTTTGACTGCTCACTGCTTTCCCCAAACTAGGCTCGGGAGTTACAAGGCCGAGTGCTTAAACGGGCTCAAGTAGAACAGCTGGATGCAGTTCCTGCACAGAAACAGTTAGCGGCTGAGATTTGTGCTGAGATTGCAAAACATTCGACAGCCCAGCGAAACTATGAAAAAGCAATTAAATTTTACAAAGAAGCCCTTGTTCACTGTGAAACCAATAACAAGGTCAGTTCTCCCTCTGACTGTTTTGCATTGTTTTTCCATTCAGTTTTTAGATCTAGCAAAATATATTCCCAGTTTTCCACAGGATAGAAAAATGTGCAATTATTTCTGCTTCATGATATACATAGAACCTTGAACTTTCTCCCCTTCATTGCTTATCATGATAGATCAGTTGCATATACTGCTAACTTCTGTCTCTTACACAAACTCCTGACTCAAGTGGTGTCTGCATGCACTCACAGTAAGCCTGTCTTCAGGTACCAGTAGTGATGGAGATTGTTTCAGTCTTGCTTGGTGCCTCTTCTCTGGAATGAGCTCCCAGTGATTTTGGTCAGTTCAGCCAATTTCTATCATTCCTGTGTTGACTTTAGCAGTTTTAGACTTTTACCTGGTCTGGTAGGATTCTGATTTTAGTAACAAAATGTTGCTGTTCTTGAGCAGGATTATTGCACTGCTTCTCTTTTCTCTCACAGTCTCTTTTCAACAGGTTGATAAATACTTGAGTGAATTTGAGTTTATTTTTATCCTACTCTTCCTTCTTATCATTTCACAACCATGGGCTTTGGAGATAAGAGAGGGAGAAGCAAATGTCTAAGAAATTTATAATTATAATGAGCACCAAAATTAAATGTCAACTTTAGTGAGGTTTTTTTAAGATTAAAAATAAATAAGTACAATTTTTGTTAATTTTCCATGATTTTCTATCATAATTATGTTAACTTAGGCGTATGTGAAGACTTCTTATTTAGATGCTTGTTATTGAAGAGCTGCTGTATTGAGCAGTCACATGCACCAGCTGCTAAATTATCAGCATCTCACTTAGTTTTAATATTTGAACTTCTGTGTTCTGATTCCAAGAATCTAGGTCCTTCCTAAAGCTACAGCTTCAGTGTACTTGAGACAGGCTTTTCTCAAGGCATCTTGTAAGAATGATGTGGAGAAGAAAAATAAATTGGGAAGGGAATAAAAACATCCTTAAAATGGCAACTTCCCTATTCTACCATTAAGAGCAAGGAGACTGCCTGTCGTGGTACAGGGACAGCTATGGCTTTTGTATCAGTACCAAAGCCTTACTTTGTCTTTCATACCAGTACTGAAATACCAGCATGGCATTTCCCTTCAATATTTGCTAAAACGCTGCTTTTGAGAGATTCCCGTAGTTACAAGATATTCTGTGCCACTGACATTTGTACTAAATATCTGTTAGATATTACTGGAGATTTTTGCTTTAATCCTACTTTGCTAGCAACATAGAGTGCAGTGACATCTTACAAAATGAAAGTCTGAATTTCTGATTAATAACTTGTTGCCTACTTGTTGAGTAATGAAAGCAAAATACTTTGTTAGCCACAACTAGTATAAAGGAGTTATCTCAATCTATTTTTATCGTTTCAGTAGATTTGAATGGGTTTTCCTCCGTCAATTTCCAAAAACATTGCTAGTACAAGATTAGAATTGAATTATTTTAGATTACAAAATATAGTTTTGAGCTGTTAAAAATCCACCTGTTTCTTGGTGTCTTCAGAGTTTACTTTCATTAAAATTATATATGGAAATAATGGAAATTCATTTGAAGCTATCTGTGCCTTGTTCATCAGAAGAAAATCTCCTGTGTTTTAGACAAAGTAACCCAAAACGAGTTGAAGTATTGCATTAAACAATTCATTCAGGTAAATGTGAAGAGATTGCAGTCAATGTCATAGGGGATGTTGTGTTGTTTTGTTTTACATGGTTAAATCTGGTAGTTAGTACCCTCCCTTTGTTTTTCCCTGATGAGGTAAGACACAATGCAGTTTCCAGATGGAGACTTGAAGTGGATCAGGGATTGCATCATGCACATCATTGAGAGTATTGTTGTTTGTCTGGGAGTTGAAAATTTAGAGACCATTTCCAGTCACTAGAATCTAGTCTAGAACTCCCGTTTTTTCACTTCCTGCAGGAAGTATTTCTTGACTTCAAAACTGCTTTTTGGTATTCCTTTGTGTTGTGCACATAAGAACAGCAGCTTATAGAGAGCTTTCATAGTTGAAGTTCTTACATGCATGCATTCTCTGCATCGTTTCAGTGCTAACCCACCTGCCTTTCGTTTTCAGAACTACATGGTGTATGTTTGAGTATAAGCATAACGGGAAGTAGGAAGAAAACAATTGTTAAAAATTCTGCTAGTAGCCTGCATGTCCTGAACAGGATGTTCAAAACACGATTCTGATTCATAAGTGCCTTTCACAAGTATAACTAGCAAAAGAATTATGATGCAATTATAAATGCCTCCCTTTTGGAAACAAAATCAAAACACCATTTAAAATTAAGTAGAAGTGACATTGCTTACTATTTATCTACTGCTAGTTTTGCAGTAGATAAATAGTAAGCAATGTTTACTTTCACTTTCTCTTTACTTCTCTTTGCTTTCTCTTTGCTTCAATAGAAACTTGATTAAATTTGTGGTAACGTCTGTTTATAAACTTTCCTGTGGCATTTCATTCAGTATAGTCTATGATGGGTCTTCACCTTTAAGAATGTATGCTGGTGTACCTTTCAGTTTGTCAATATTTACTATGTGGTTGCTTCTCAGAAATGGATTCACAGAGTCTTAATGTGGTAGGTTGGAAATGCAAATAAGAAAATTGTTTCTTCTGAAACTTGCTTGTACTCCAGAATTAATTGGTGAATGTTAATGAGGTATTTGGGGTTTTTTAATAAATTTAAAACTACTTTCACTTACATTTTTCCAAAAACAGTATTCATATCAAAATACTGGTGTCTTCAGAGCAATACTGTCTGAGCAGCCCTGTTTTCAATGTACCTTCAGAACATCCCTCAGAAGAAGAAAAGTTTTGTCTGTTTTAAAAGCTGAGGGAATGAAAATGAATTACATTAATTGACCAAGAGTCCACAGGAAACAAGAGAAGGCTCTCTCTTTAGTAGAGATACAATTTTTCTCTGAAGCGCTATGACACCAGGTTGATACTCATAACTGAACCAACTTTCTTCTTCTTTGAATGACATATAGTTAAATATTTTAATATACAGGCAATGTTGGAACTTGCACGTTTGTATCTTGCACAAGACGATACTGATGCCTGTCAACATCAGTGTTCCTTACTGCTGAAGAATGACCAAGATAATGAAGCAGCAACGATGGTATGTGCTATTATACTAATCCTGCATCAGATGGTTTTTGAAGTTTGTGTGCCTGCAATATGATATATTCATAAAACACTACTTTTAAGAAAGCCTACAGCTTGTGATTTCAAAAAAATGTAAAAAATCCATGGCAACAAAATGTTTTTCTGTTTATGCCAGCTGATGTTTCAATATGAAGTTTTTTAGCAATCATAGCCATCATTCTATCACAATATAAATTGCATTCTTAGAAGTAAAGGAGAAAGTAATACTAGTAAGATTGGCTAAAGTATGGCTCAATGCCTGTTTTGTCAGTAATTGACTGATGCTCAAGGAAGAAGCTGTTTTTCCAGTGCGGTAATCTTAAAGCAGATACTGTTTTTTAAGTTGAAGAAAAGGACTATGCACTTAAGATTAGTGTACAGCCTCATTCAATCTTAGTTAATCATATTCTTACTTAACAAATTTTAATTGCAGCTGCAGATTATCTGTCCAGAACTTGGATCCTTCTTGGCTTTGAATACAGCTCGACAGACGGAGCAACTTTTGATGTAACACACTAGGAGCAAAATCATTTAAAGATCAGAATAATTTATTTTGTCACAGCAGTCTAATATCTGAAATTTCTTCTAGTATGGTGCATGAACAGAAGTAATAGCACTCTTGAAATATGTTACTAAATCTACTGTATATTAGCTACCTGTCAGTGGAGAGAAACTGAAATTAAATAACTCACTTTACCTTCCCTGCTGAAGGGGGCTGTCATCTTTCTTTTTCCCTAAATTTAAACTAACTTTGCGTTTCCATATGCTTAATATGCTGGTATGAGAAATAAAATTAAGAGTAAAACTATGCAGCAGTAAAAAAAAAGTATTTGAAAGATATGGCAGACTGCTTAATTACGTTTTAATTTTCACCTTATGTGAAAAATTTATATGAGCCTGTACCTGTTCATTATTACCCTGTGTGTGTTGTATATGATGTTTGTTTTCCAGAGAATAATTAGAAGTGCAACTGATTTTACTTCTTGTGCAATTCCTGCAGCACTTAAAAGCTGTAGTTTCAGCTCTTCACTTCACATAACCAGAGTTCATTATTTATATATTTTTTTAATATTTTCACAATTTATGGTATCTTGTTTTGTTTTCTCTGTTTAATATTGTAGATGATGGCTGATCTCATGTTCAGGAAGCAGGATTATGAACAAGCTGTTTTCCATTTCCAGCAGCTCCTAGAACGCAAACCAGGTGAATATTTAGCAGTGATACTTTAAATTTGTTCTGATATATAGTTCTAGCAAGATAGAAGAATAAATAGCTCCAAAATTCTCTGCTTCATTAAAAGGAAATGTGTTATTTATAATGTAATGGATACTAAAAGCCAAAGATCATTACTGTATATAAAAACATAAAGATATTTAGGGGACCATGAGAAAATTATTTCCCATAGATAAAGTAATTTACTGTAATGCAATGTAATGTGTGTAGTTTATCTTAAGCCAAATACAAATAGGGTGTTATTTACTTGTTCACTATAAATCACCTTCTTTTGTATGAAAAGTATCAAGTGCATGTACACAAAGGTAATATTTTATTTCAAAATTAATAAAGGAAACTTGTATTGGACAGCAATAAGGTTTTTTCAGCAATTTTCAAGTTGTGACCAGAGAGAAAGCTACTAAAATCTATTAAAATTGCACTATAATAAATATAAAGCTGTCTAATGGACTTTGAAAGAAGTCACAAGAGTGCAACAAATGGTTTTATTTGAGTGCTTTTGAAAGTGAAGTACAATTATACTTTTATGAAAACCTGTATAAAGATATTGCAGGTATCACTTGACATCTTCATTCTTGTATCTGAGGTTACTATGTAATATGCCTTATGTACTAAATCATCTCATTTTTATATGAGAAAAAAATTAGGCAGGCTCTTTGTTTCTTAAGTTATTCATATAGCAAATAAATAGAATTACAGTGGTTTAATTATTTGTATATTTAGATAATTATGCAACCCTCTCTCGGTTAATTGATCTGTTAAGAAGAGCTGGGAAACTAGAAGAAGTGCCAAGATTTCTTTCAATGGCTGAAAAACATTCTTCCCGAACAAAGCTTGAACCAGGATTTCACTACTGCAAAGGACTGTATCTTTGGTACTTGAATTTATAATTAGGATAAGGTTTATTTGACTATTTAGTGTGTATTCAAATTCACTTTCTTGTCATCCATTATCATTTAAAGGTGCTATGTTGATTAATCAAGGTGTCAGGATTTAAGGAAAAGTCACAGTTTCTCTGAATATCTCTGGATGTTCTTCCAGGTTCAATAATGTAATACTTTTTATCTTGAAATTTTTTAACTTCTCAGACTGTTTTTGGTTAGCAAAACCAAATTTCTTGCAATAGCATGCGTACTGTTCAAGCCTTGCATTATCACTGTGTGCAAGGGGGTTGTCTGTTTTTAAATACTTGGGTTTCTTGGGATTTGGGTGGAATTTGGAACAGAGAATTTTACTTGCCTGGCTTTAAATATTTTAATGATCCATGTAGGTACACAGGTGAACCAAATGATGCACTGCGGCATTTTAATAAAGCTCGAAAGGACAGTGACTGGGGACAGAACGCAGTCTACAACATGATTGAAATTTGTTTGAACCCAGATAATGAAATTGTGGGTGGAGAAGTCTTTGAAAATCTCGATGCTGATATAGGGTAGGTGAATTAAATAAATATTGCTTGGGTTCTTCTGTCATCCCCTTCTGCTGCCCCTTGACAGTGTGCCTTAATTTAAATTGCTAGAACTTTGAGATCATCTAATGATTTGGGTATTCTGTGTTATTGTGAGAGACCATTCTATACTGTAATAAGTGAGTCTCAAGCAGAAAATGTAGACTTTCTCTGGAACGCTGGTCACTTGCAGTGTTACAGACAGCTTGTTGGGTTGGAATTGCTGTTGTTGAAGACAATCAATGTAGAGTGCCTATATACTAGAGCCATTGTTTTTACAAAATTGCATGCCTTTAGTTCAAAAGTGTTTCTAACTTGTAATTAATTTGGTGTATATTAGAAAAATAAATTTTTCTGAACATTTTTCTTCTGATAATAGTAATTCAACAGAGAAGGAGGAGTCTGTGCAGTTGGCTGTAAGAACAGCAGGAAACCTGCTGAAGGAGCTCAAGCCTCAAACCATTCAGGGTCACATTCAGCTGCGAATCATGGAAAATTATTGTCTCATGGCAACCAAAGTAAAGTCAAGTGTTGAACTAGCACTGAACACTTTCACTGAAATAGTTGTGGCTGAGGTTAGTAACCTGTCTCATTTCCTCACTCTTTCCTTTCATACTTACTACATTTTTTTAAATTGTCTTTCAGTTTACATTCAGCAAAAGTGGAATGTGTTAGTGCTATTTGCTCTAAGGATTATTTTCCTATCAAAGAATATTTTATATAAAATTTGAAAAAGAAAATTTCAGAAATAACAATATGTTACTAACAATGTTTTCAGTTGAATTTCAAATTACAACACAACTAAAAGCTAATATTGCTAGTTACTGAAATGTGAGTAGGCTATTTCATTGCTGGGCTTGTCTTTTAATTCCCAGGCTTGCCAGCAGCATGTCTTATGACGTAAGTCTATACAGCACTTCATGGCAATTTGACAGAATTCAGACTGCAGGACAGGATTATCCATCTACCTTAAAATTCACCCTTAAAATAGAAATCTTCAATATTTTATAGCTATTTGTAGTTATTAGTTTTAGGATTAATAATGGATGTTCCTGTTACCAGCAGCTTTCAACGGATTTTCTTTAAGCAGTTGTAGACAGATTTAGTCCATCAGAATGCCACAAAATACTTAAGTTACGACTACTGTTCAATTGTGTGCTAAACTCCACCTTGTCTGAGGTGAGTATACTGATGCTGATCTTCTGTGTAAGGCAGTTCTGGGAATCACAAACAAGGCGTCCCTCTGCCTCCAGTACTGGCTTCCCAGACCTGCTCAGAATTGATCTGAGATCCTTTGAATGTGGCATCTTTTTCACATGGTGACAGTTCCACCAGGAAGAATGCTGCAGTTTATTCAGTCTTCCCTCTAGGGTTGCATAAAGTATACAACTTTAATCTCTTCAGACTTCTGAGGTTATTGATCCATGATAGGTGTGGCTGTTGAGGGAGAAGGGGGATGAGCATATTTAGTGGGAATGTTTTTTAATTTTTTTTCAAAAAAAAAAAAGAGGGATCTTTTTTAATTCTTTTCAACCCACTATGACAAATGTATTTACAGCACAACCCTAGAAAGAGATGTAGAGGCAGAATACTAGTAGTGAGTCAGGGGCACTGAGAGGGAGAAAGAAGCATTTCAGTTAGCTGCTGGTAGAACTATCTCTACATTTAGGAGACAGTTGCAAGATGTGAGCCCCATTCTCATCCTTTTCTAAGGAAGGCAGGATGTGAAAAATCACACTTTTGCCTGCAGATCTTACTGCTTGCTTGTGAGGCTCTTGCATAGAATGGTGGCTTTTAAAAATCCTGTTTGTTTATATATAGTTTGGATAAATACAGTTTAGACTTAAATTTTTAGGAGCTGTATACCTAATATGAGAAATCAGAATCCCTGTTACTGATATTTTACAGGCACTTCTACAAGTGGAAAATACCACTTTTATTGTAACTTCAAGTGACTCCAGTTTTTATCTGAAGTATTTATTTGTATATAAAAAGAATAGCTCTTAGTAGTATCATATTTTTTTTTCTTGTGAGACAAAAGACCTGTGGAATTTTTTAGCATTTCTTGTGCCTGCTGGTTATCATGATTACAGAAAAAATTGTAGCACTAGGTGGAAAACATGTCTGTACCGTTAGATACTCTATCTTTATTTCCTGAGATTTAGCTTTTAGTTTAGTTTTCAGATAACTGGTGAAAGTCTTAATTAAAAAAAAATAAAATAGGCACCAAACAATCACTGGCCTTTTTACTGCAGAAGGATCATATACCAGCACTTTTGGGAATGGCCACGGCCTACATGATCTTGAAACAGACTCCACGAGCCAGAAATCAGTTGAAACGGATTTCAAAAATGAGCTGGAATCCCATTGATGCAGAGGAGTTTGAAAAGAGTTGGCTTCTGCTTGCAGATATATATATTCAATCTGCAAAATATGATATGGCAGGTGAACTTTTAAAACGATGCCTTCGTCATAACAGGGTAAGTCAATGCACGCTGAGAGTAACCTTAGTAACTTTCTGTTTGAATTCATCTAAATGTTTAGTTTTCCTCTGAAACAGAATTTTGAAATGTATTTATTTGTTCAATTGCCTGGTATTTTACTTCTTAAGGAGAAGTAAGCCAAAACAAGACAGAAAAGCAGCAACTTCACATTGGAGGGTAGTAAACAAGCCTGTGAATGCTGCTTAGTCATTTTTGTTCATGTTCTTTGTTATGCAAGTTTTAGCTGTGGGGACTCTAAAAGCTTAGGGTGTTCATGAAATGTCAGAGATGCATTTTACTGAGTCTCACAAAATGATGATGAAAGATGCGGCTGTATAAATTTTGACTTTCCTCCAACTTGCATGCAAAGCTGCTGAGCAGGATTTGTACTAGACAAATAGACGTTGAATAGTTTAGATCTTAATATATCTGGTCAATTCACAATACCACAACACTTTATGGGGTATTCTCCAATTTGGAAGACTTGATTCGATTGAAGTCTACTCCCAATGAGTAGACTATTCCTATGAAAGGGGGGCTTCTTTCTCATTACTCCTGTTGATTTTGAACTTTTTATTTTGCTTATCACAAATGAGAGGGGGAGTATATTTTTATCCTCAACTTTCAGGCATTCCCATACTGATCCCAGTATCCTGTAATTTGAAAGCTTTTCATCAGTAGATTTTGAAAGCTTAATTGGAAATAGTAAATTTAAAGATGGAAGGTAATTCATATATCAATATTTCTTTGCGCTGTCTATGTAAAAAAGGTGCATATGTTTTTCTCTTGCAAATATTTGATCTACTGGCAGCATGATGATACAAACTGTTCATGGTAAGGCCATACAGTAGTTAGTTTTTTTGTAATTTTCCTGCTTTAGGTACTAAATGTAAGATTTCTGTATGAATTTCTGTGTCTTTCATATGAAGTTTTATTATGGAATAATATGGATTTATATGTATGTGTAATGTAAGCAAGGCTAGTATTTCCAACTAGTGCTTGATAGTTTTTTGGAACCTGTTTTTCAGATGCTTCTGACTTGTCACTTGAATTTATAAGAAATTAAATAATTAATGGTTTATTTTTCTCTTTAGGTTATTTGTGACTGCCTTTAAGCTTTAACTGGAAAATTATAATGTTAAACCATTTCCAAAGACAAAGCTATGAACATACTTTCTTAAGAGAAAAAAATAAAAGAAAACAATATATGTGGAAGGTACAACACTTTTCAAATAGACTTGAAATGCAGCTGCATAGCAGGGTTATTATTAATTAAGAGAGGTATTTATTTTTGTAGGAGTAGTTGCAGTGGCCTCTGTGATGAACTCTGTACTTGACCTGGAGTAGTACAGAAATCCATATGACTCATTTATAATACAGATACTTTAATTCAAGACTATTTTGTCTTCAAAGTTAGGACAAATATCACTTGTGCTTTCCAGTTGTATGGATTTGTAGTATTTTAGCAATTAAGCTGTCATTATTATTAGTATATGCAAGCTTTTGGATGAATATTTATATTTTGCAGTCATGCTGCAAGGCTTATGAATACATGGGATACATAATGGAAAAGGAACAAGCATATAAGGATGCAGCAATAAATTACGAGATGGCCTGGAAATATGGAAACCAGATGAATCCAACAGTAGGCATGTATATATAACCTATAAGTATGATTTTTGTTCACTATTGTAGGAATGAAACAACTACCTTTTACTGGAAAGACTGCTTTAATTTTCCACAGAAATAAAGTATCACTGGTTTTCCTCACATAAAAACCACAAATATTTAAAGGTGTACTGAACAGTCACTTGAAAGCCCCCTTAGCAAGACGTAGCACCTTTATGATACTTGAGAAGTTAATAGCATTTTAATTCCCTAGTTTGTTATCCTTTTTTTTTTTTTTTTTTTTTGTCCTTTAATAATGGAATTACCTTTACAGAGGGACAGTCTATTGCAGGCCACAGTTAGAAACTCTGTGTGATACCACAGTAATTGAAAGAAGGCAACCATTATGTATTCTCTGTAGTAGCACATGCTCTCCAGAATAATGTCTCCTTTTGATTCAGACATAGCTATCAGTGTGTAAAGGACTTTTATTTACTGCTTAAAGTGACCTTCTGTAGAAATTTTGATCACTACCACACTTATATGAGAGAACAGCAGGAAAAAAACATACTAACTTTAGAAACACATGGTGACCTAAAATAAACTCAAATGTGATATTTTTGTTACTCAATACAGAAACTGAAATTGTTGCCTTTCCTCTCCCCCCTCTCCTCTTACCCCTTTAATTACAGGATATAAGCTGGCTTTCAATTACCTGAAAGGGAAGAGATACGTTGATGCAATCGATGTTTGCCATAAGGTAGAATTTGTATATGTGTTTTATAGTCTGTCTCCTGTAGCAACATTCTTTTACATAATGACCTTCTTTTTGGTTGATTTTAAATTTGTAAAATACATAGCTTAATGTCAGAAAGGTGCCCTATCTTATAAGTTTGATTAAATTAAATATCTTCATAATCTGTTCTGTCTTGAGCCATGGAACTATAGTGACTGACTATTATATGTGAAGGGATATTCGAATGGCACCAGCTGCTTTTGGCCATGTGGTTGCAATTTGGTGAATCCATACAGAAGTGTAGCTGAAAAAGTTTATCAAATCAAATATTAGTATCAGAAGACACTCTTAGAAAGTAACTTGAAGTATTATCTTTGTATGCTCCAAACATAAGTAGAGCAGATGCAGAGTAGGAGGAAGGGCTACTATTAAAGAAGCAGAGGGAACATTATGAAATAATAATTATTCCTATTAATAATAAAATTAATTAAATTTCCTCTTTTGGGGAGAAATAAAGACAGGAAGGACAAAATGAATGGAAGGATAAGAGATAAGAGGGAATTGAAGGGAAGAAGATAAAGTAGGTAGAATACATTAAGAAAGAGCCTAAGGGAGTGAAAACATAAAGGCAGTTCATCATTGCAGAGAAAGTATACTTAAAACCCCAGAAACATCTCCAGAGGTCACTTCTGATTTATGCATTTCAAGCCACCCAGAGGCTTTAGCCCTTGAGCCCCATGTCTTTCGCAGCAAGGTGAAAGGACAGTGGAAATGAAGATTTCCACTGATAATGGAAATAGAGAAATTTGATAGAGAAATTTGAAATTTGGAAATTTGATAGAGCTGGTTTTGACTTGCATATGTGGTAGTCTCTATCCACAATTAAAGACTTGTGCATTCTTAAAACAAACTTGTCACGTTTAGTTTTAAATGTGTAAGCTTGGTGATGAGGGGGATTGCCAGAGTTCTTTCTTTTCAAACTCAGAATTTTTGGGTTGTATTGTCTTTTGACAGGTCCTTAAAGCACATCCAGACTATCCAAAGATCAGGAAGGAGATACTGGACAAGGCCCGCGCATCTCTAAGAAACTGAATTTGTTTTTCATATGACTCATGGGCTTCTGTTAATGGACATCAAAAAGTATGAATGAAATACTGCAGTGACAGAGACCATGTCAGCAAAAAAGTTCTGTGAATATGATGAATTTAACTATACTAGAGATCTGGATTATTTTTAAGGAAAATCTGCAACCCTGAAAGAAATTGTATTTGTTCTCAGGAAAGAATACCACTCCCATGTGTGTTATGTAAAGCGTCATCATAACAAAGTGTTGTTGGCACTATAAAAATGTTTTAAACGTAACTCAATGTTTTGTTGTGTTTATTTGAAAAACACTAAAACAACCTGTCTTATCTAGTGGAGGTGCATTGTTAAGATGCTGGATTTCAGTTTGTGTTAGCCATCACTTCATATTTACAGTGTAATCTTTATTAGTACAGGTGTATTTCTAAATTTTGAGGGGGTTTTTATTTATACATATATTAAAGACATGCTTTATTTTTTTAAAATGTTGAAAACAAACAGCTATGTGTATTGTTCTCAAATTAACATTTTTAAATGGAAGTGTAGTGGTTAGAATTTAGATCCTATGTAAAAATTCAATAAAGACTTTCCTAGGTCGTGCAGGTCTTACACAGAATTTACTTTCTGCTCATGCTATTATCAGCTATAAATGCTGTCAGATTTCCATGAAGAGAAATGTTAATTTGTAGTGTTTAGTCTTTCAACGTTGTATGCATAGACAATATAGTCATATATACAGAAATCTGCACTCATTTTGTTTAATGTATATAAAACACCTTTTTAGAGAAATAATTTTTATTGCAGATTACGATCTTGTCTCACATACAGAATATACCTGTGAATCTTTAGGAGGGCAGTCACATGTTATGAATGAGTGAAAGAAAGGAGAAAGATCAGGTTTCTTTTCACTGATGCAGAATTTTTGACAAAACACTTTCACTGCTGTATTTGGTTTTCAAACAGCACTTGATGTTGCATGTGTCGTACTAGAAATGTTTTGGCATGAAAAAAGAATTCTTAATGATAGTGATTAAGTTTCTGTATTCTATAAGCAATTTGAGTTTTTAGCTTTTCCTGTTGACGTTGTGTGAAGTCATTTTCAGTTTGATTTTTGGGTTTCTTTTTAGGAGAACTCAGTGTTAAGGCTACAAAAGGGAGCCTGTTTACAGTTATATCTAATTTTGCTTGTCAGTAAGTGGGTGCTGTATCTTGGGTAACTTTTTAGCCTGGTTTCCTGAATGCATTGAGATGCATCAATTAGACAATGATGCTGCCTGCTGGTGGTTGTTAGTCCTGCATTCCAGTAACTTTGGAGCTGTTGGTTAGCTAAACTAAAATGAATAGATGCATCTCAGGACTATAATATTTCTACAAGATTTGTGTGAATATCAGAATTGAGAAAAGACTCAACTAAGTGGCCTCTTCTTCCCTAAGGATCCTTGAAACTTAGAGTGTCGCTTTGTCCCTTCCGTTTAAGCACTGTCAGTGTGTACATGACTGTACCAGGCACAATACCTCTGGTTTTTGCGTGTAAGTTTTGCAGCATCATAGAGCTCAGAGGAAGAAGATTTAGTATACTAGGGAAAATCTGATGATACGGGAATGGAATGAGGAACATGGAAAGATCTGGAAAATGCTGATGCTGGGGGCAACTCTGACAGGTGGGCTGTGGAGATCAGTAGGCTATAAATTCTTAAACTATGCTCTTTCATGGGCTTTTTTTTTGATCTTCAAAGAATAAGTACTTACTGAGGCAGTTTCTAGTAAAAAAGTATTTTTTTGTACACAGCCTTATTCATGCAGGATCAATGTGTTGTTGCTTCCTGGATAGCATAGGAATAACATTTGGCTAAAGGTTAGAATAAAAACAGGTGCAAGATGTTTTCAAAAAAGGCAAATCATCTGCATCTGGGTTTTTTTTTCTTGTAAGATGGACATTAGCCTTTCATGAGATGGGTGTGACAGGTTAAGTCATGATAATGTGAGAGAGATGAATCTGATTTTTATTTATGCCTCAACATATGTTATACATGAGGTGAACAATTACTTTACGAGCTATATACATTTTGGGAGCTCTGTCCCCCGGGAGGCTTGGCCTGGCAGCTGATCAGGGGACAGAAAGCTTCCACTACTGCTCTGCAAGCAATACCCCCTTGCCTGTGGGACAGATGCCCGGGAAAAAATGCGTGGGAAATCACGCCTAGGAGGGCCAAGCACATAAAAGCAGCTAACTGCGACACAACCTGGGGACCATTTTGTTTTGGGTTTCTTGGAGGGAGTGGCGGGGCTCGCCCGGAGGGTCAGCTCTGCCCCCCTCTCCCCCTCGCATTTTCCTCCCTGCGGTGCTGCTCCTTCCCTGGCTGGCTGTCCTGTCCGCACCTGTCCTGCCCTGCTTCGCCGCTTTCCCGAGGGAGCTCCGTCGCCGCGACAACCTCGTCTTACGCAGTTTGGCCGACGGAGCCGCCGCCGCCTGCGCCCTGCCTGCACTCAGCCGCCGCCTGCGCCCTGCCTGCGCCCTGCCTGCACTCAGCCTGCACTCAGCCGCCGCCTGCGCCCTGCCTGCGCCCTGCCTGCACTCAGCCTGCACTCAGCCGCCGCCTGCACTCAGCCTGCACTCAGCCCTAGCCGTTGCCGCCGCCTCACGCAGCCCCGAGCCATCGTTCGCCGACGGGAGGGACCGGCATTCGGCACCCGCAGCCACCGCGCTCCGACCCTGCCCGCCCGCAGCTACTCCTCGAGTGCGCCCGTAGCCACGGCAGCCTGTCCCAGCTCCTGTTCTTCGCCCACGGAAGGCACTCGCAGCTGCCGCTGTTTGGAAATCGCGCCCAGCCCGCCGCGCAGACTCCTGGCAGCTCGGGGCGACAGCTCCATCTGCCAAACCCTCGCCGACAGGGCGCCCGGGGTAAAAGCGGTAACGATCTGTCCGCTATTTTCTTTCTTTCTCCGGTCTCTCTTTTTCCTTCCTTGTTCCTTTTTCTATCCCTCTTTGGTAGGAACACTTAACCTTCTTCATCCAGAAACAGTTCTCTGATATAATATTGCTGCGTTTGCGCTTTTTTTTTTGGTCCCTTTTTGCAGCGGGACGGGACACATTTCCTTTTATGAACTGAAATTCTTCATTTCATGAAAGGAAATGAAATCTTGCGATTTCAGTGAGGATCAATTTGGCAAGCTCTGGTTCATTTCCCGGCACTTCAGGTTATGCCATGCCATTTTCTTGTTTTCCCTAGTCTGTTCTTTCCTTGCTTTCTTCTCGTGTCTCTCCTTTTCACTTTCTTTTCTGATTTTAAAAATTCAGTCCATAGGATTTGGGCAAGTTTCGGTCCTTTTTCACTGCACCTCATTTCATCCTGTTCATTGTGTTGCATTTGCTCCATTTCCAAATTTTCTCTTTTTTTTTTTTTCTTTTTTTTTTTTACTCGCCTTTTATTTTATCATATCTCCTGTCCCGAGTTTTTGTTACCCTCTTCTCTGAATTCAGGATTTCATTTCCTTTCATGAACTGAAATCTTGCGATTTCAGTGAGGATCAATTCAGCAAGCTTTGGTTCATGCACATAATTTTAACAGTAGTTTGGTGGGGGGTTTAGCCTCTTTCTTAATAAATAGGTTTGAATGGAAGAGAGTTTTGGGATGGAGGGGAGTCAGTAATGCTAATTTCAAAGCCCTGCACTCTTCAGTGTGATGTTGCTTAGCAACCCATCTTCCAGTTTTGCCTTTGATGAATAAAAGAGGAGAGTGAAGCTGTGGTTTCTATTGATTCATTCACTGAAACTGAAAATCTGAGCATCTTGTAGCTATAGCAACATAAGCCATAGGTGTCTCTTCCTTTTCTCTTATGCCCCCCTTTCATCTGCAGGTACAGAATGCCTAAAATATCTTCTAGAGGAAATGAAGTGATTTTTGGTAACGCTGTACTAAATAATATTTTCTGGTTTAATTTGATACTGCTTTTTTCAGATTTTTACCAATGCTAGAAGGATGGTCTAGGGAGTATAATTAGGCAGAAATAATTAGTACAAATAGCTAAAAATAACTAAACTAGTAAGACTCTTAGCAAAAATAGAGTAGAAGGAATTGGAAGGGTTCTTTCTTCTGTTTCTGGACTGGGTTTGACTCCTGCAAATAATTTCTCAAATATGGCTACAGCAATTTTTAGTGTAAAATTAGGCAGCTCTGGTTTAGTAACCTAAACTTTAATCTTCTTTTCATTAGATGAGTGAGTAGTTTTATAAACATGTTTTAAACAGGGCTTATAATGTTAGACAATTTCCTGAAGATTTTCTGAACAACTATCTTTGAAAGGTGACATTTCAGGGAAATCTCAATAGTGGTAGTAGATTCTGGCTCTTCAAAAGTTGATGATAAAGAACTCATTAATGCGTTCCATATACAATGCTGAACAGGAAAAATAGGAAAAGAAATTAGGGAAATATTTCACTAGCAAGTACTTCTCCATCAGTTTATGACTATGCTGCTTTTCAAAGATATCAACAGTGATTTTGCTATCTAGCTTCATTTGCTCTCTGGTTTTACCTCTTGCTTCATCTTGCAATGAAATTAGAACTCTGCTTTTTTGGCGGCATTGACCTGCCACAAAATGTTGAGAATTGGACCATTACTGCAAAAATGTCATGCATTTGTCTCTGTTAAACGTTTGTTGTTAATTATGTGACATGGTACTTGCTAAAAGAGAAGCTAAGTGAACGGTCTAAGTCTTGTTCAGAAGTGAGGGGTTTTTTGATGCTGTTCTTGATGTTTGGTTGGGGTTGGGTGTTTGGGTTTTTTTGGTCCTTTTAAGGAGTCAGCATGCCTGTTCATGCAGGCTTTATTCTGGAAAATATCAAACTTTAAAAGTTCACACTAGAAATTTGCCTTACTTGAATTCTGTGCTACAAAAGTTGAACATTGGCTATTCCTGTCTCAGGTGATTTAGTGCTTAGCACAGTGTAGGCATCAACTGTCAAAGTCACAAGGAAGGATTTTAACATGCTAGTAATAACAGAACAAATGAATTGTGAGACATTCTGGTCTGAATCTTTATTAAGTGTTCCTGGGCAATATTAATTCCTAAAAGAGCTGGTATCACCATTTTTAGCACTGCTGTGACCCAGACCGGTGTAACTACTGCCTGCTGCCTTGGAGATGCTGAGTGCATTTAGCTACCTGTGCAGCAGCTCAAAGAAGGAAGTTTGAAGTGCTGGGGTGAGACGGTGATTGTGCTACTTTTATTTGGGAGTAGGAAAAAGGGGAGACTTTACACTGTGTTATGGGAGTGCAAATATTACTTTGGGGTTTTTCTCCCACTCGTTAAACTATGCTTCTGATTTAAAGTGATTTTGTGTCCATCTCTCTGGGAAACTGCGTGGTGAAGAGAAGGGAGCTCAACGCGATAGTCCTTCTCCCAGTCTGTGATTCACTTCAGAGGGATTTTGTGTTCTGTTCCGTTTCTCAGCAATCTGAGCTCGGAGTGCTTGGTCAACCCCGTGTTGCACAACGTGGCACTGATGGCTGAAGGAAGCCGCGCAGCCCCGGGGTGCGCTGTGTCCCGTGCGCAGTCCGTGCGCGCCGCGGCTCCGGGCCAGGGCGGCTGGGCTGGGCTGGGCTGGGCTGGGCTGAGCGGCTCCCCGCGCGCTGCCGCCCGCCCGCCTCGCGCACCTGGCCGCCAGGTGAGGGCGGGGCGGGGCGCGGCGCGCGGGCGCAGGCGCGGGGCTGGCCGCGCGCACCTGGCGGGCGCGGGGCGGAAGCCGCAGAGCCCGCCCGGCTCCGGCCTGCCGGCGCTCCGGTGCCGCTCGCGCCGCAGCGCCTTCGCCCTCCTGCCGCCGGACGAGGTGAGTGGGGGAGCCTCGGGAGGCACCGCGCGGCTCCGCTCCTCCTCGGCCTCCCCAGGGGCTGTGGCCGGCGGCGGGGCAGCGTCCGGTGCCGCGTCTCCTCCGCTCGCCGCAGCCCGTATGGGCGCGCCCGGCGGGGCTCGGCGGGCGGGAGCCGTGAGGTGAGGGAGCGCTGCCGGGGCGGGCGCGGGGGTTCCCCTCAGCCGCCCCTTGGCGCGCACAGCCACGCGCGGTCCCCTCAGATCGCAGCGAGGCCGCCGGCCCCCAGGGCCTTCCCGCGGCCGGGACAGCGCAGCCCTGCGAGCTCCGCTCCGGGCGAACGTGGAGCGGGCGAGGAGCCCAGGCTGCCTGCGGAACGCGGGGCTCCGGGAAGTGCGGCCGGATGCACTGTCCAAACCGAAGGTATTGACCTAGGGAGGTGTCTCTGCCACGTACGGATCCCGCCCGGGCTTTGCCCACAGTACCGCATTGATTCGGGGCGGCAGGGTGACACAGCTGTGTGCATTGCCAGCTAGCTCTGGTGTGTTTCATCCTATACGGAGAGCTTTTAAAGAGTTCCTGCATTGGCTCCCCGGCCGTTTGTTAGTCTCGTGCACAGCAGGTGACAGTACTTAGACAATGTTTGCTTGGGTCTGGAGAAGTGACAGAAATGTATTTTAAATTTAATTACCTTAGTGTCATGGATTTTTTTTTTTTAACTCTTTGTAAAATATTCTTTTACAAAGAAGAATTTATTAATATTTTTTTTTGTTGGTTCAATAAAAAAATCTTCCTGGAAGTACAGATGTTATGTATGCATCTCAGTAGTCTTTTTACATGTTTGTCTTCTGAAACAAAACGACCTCTTTTGTTTAAAAAATTATGAGTTATATAGATCAATTCAGTCTTGACTAAAGCTAGTGGTACGCTGCTGAGCTGTTAGAGTTAGAGCCTGAGACAAAACAGCCAACGTACAGGATTTGGTTTCCTTTTTTAGCCAGGTTTGCTCAATGGCCTGGTCAGTTTGGCATCTGCTACTGTCATCTCAAGACTTCTCAGTAACAGAGCAAAGTAAAAATTAAGTTAGTTACAGAAAGCCTGAATTGCTATTTTTGTTGCACTGTGGGAAGGAGCAGAAGACCAGTTTTCCTCCTCCTGGTAACTGCTATTGCCACTTAACTTGTCCCTTTTTTGGGGTTGGGTAATACCAGAAGCAGCCCGGATATCTTGATCTCTGTCAAAATAGGAACAAGATATAATTGCCTTCTCTGTGACATTCCCCCAGTGTCTGTGTTGCTTTGAGACGATTTTTTTTTTTTGCTTTGCCCAAGTTTGCTGCCTGGTTCTCCTGTTCCTGGAGCTGTTACCTAGTCCAGGGCTCTCCCTTTCTTTGGAATCAATGTCGAGAATCATGTTCATGAATCATGTTCAATTGCCTGCCAACACTTAAGAGTTTCTCATCCTAATTTGCTCATTGTTGTGCCTGTCTTCTAGAAGAAGTGCCTCAAGTTTCTAAACCATAAAGTGCTAGATTTTTTTTTCAGTCATGTAAAGCATGGATTTATTCACTTGCTGTCTGTCTGACTATTGTCTGATTTTCCCTAAGACTCACTGAGGTCATGTGCTACAGGAAATAGTTCTGCTTACAAACAGAAAAAACATATCACAGAACTACTGACAGTGATTTATCAATTAAATTCTAGAGTCAAATGACTAACTACAGTTGATTAACATTATTCAACAGTGAAAGGTAGCTGGAAAAGAGACACTGAAGTGGGGAGAGGAGGAAAGTGAAGATGCCTCTGGGAGCTTCTGACAAAGATTAGTTTAGCAGTCACTAACTCAGTTAATCTCCCATGAGGTGTCTATCTTTGCTTTACACTTATCACTTTAACAAAAGTTTAAGGCCAGTTAGAAAACTGTGATTTCAAGACCTGCACTTGATACTGAGATGTTTGTGTTATCTTAGAAACATTCCTACAATCACAAAAACAAACAAAAGTCCTCTGGTTATGGTCCAGACATTATCTTCTGGTGCTTAACTGAAAACGAGACACTAATCCTTCTAAGTTAAAACAGCACTTTACAGCTGCTATCATACTCACATTTCGTCATGGCATTTTTAGGAACACCCTAAAATTATTTTAATGGAGGCCCAAAACAATCTGACCAAGGAGAAATAAGGAAAATACAGACTTGAGTGAAATTTAAATTTAATTGTGCGTCATTTACATGTCCCAGGTCCATGAAAATAAGCCATAAATATTTTTATAATATATGGTTACTGTATATTTTTACTATGCTATCAATTGTCAAAGACAACTGTCTGTCTCTGCCTGTTACATGCAGTGCTTGGCTGCAGAAAAATAGTAGTAGTGCTAATTTTGAAAGAGCGTGTGAAAGTTTGAGTTTGAAGCACTTCCATCAGAATCCACAGAAAAAGGTTTGGTGAAGGGTTTTTTGTTTTGTTTTGATTTGGTTTTTTTGTTTTGGGTTTTTTTTTTTTCAAATCTAAATTAAACTGCTGAAGGAGATACTTGACCAAGTTGTATTTCACAAGCTGTTCTGTGCTGCTGCTGCTGAGTTTCTTCAGCCTTCCTCAGTATGCTCATCCTGAGGGTACAGCTGCTCATTTTTCTGTAGTAATCAGTGATGCAGGTTACATCCAGTATTTGCTAGAATAATCTGTGCCCTTAATGTTTCCAAAATGAAGGCTCAGGAACTGAACATATTCAGTATTCCTCTTAAACTTTTTTTCAGGAGTAGAACCACATTTCTACTGGCTGAGCTTCAAAGAATGTACCTGGAGGAATAGCACCTGGGGGTTTGAATCTATTTATTTTAGGTATGTGTATCCTATGTAGGAATGCATTCAGTAGGAATTCTTAGAGGAACAGATAAGCAAGTGTGGAGATAGAAGCTAGCCAGCTGATTCTGTTTCACCTCTTCATGTCTTTTGTCTTTGACTTCTGTACATTCATCATTTGTTCCTTTATTTAAGTCAAGAGCTAATGTTCTTCTAAACAGCAGCATAGTTTGCTAAACTTAAGAAACTTCTTTTTTTTGTTCTATGAATAATAATATTCATATTCTATGAATATTCTTCCATATAAAGCTAAACCTCTATGAAAGGTTCACTCTGAATTGGATGTTTCTTAGTCTGTCATCAAAGGTGCTTATGTGAATGGATGTTCCTCTGGGATGTACTTCTAGAAAGTGCAAACAGTTTTGTTCAGTGATTTATTTATTTATTTATTTGCATCAATTTCCATGGTGGTAGAAGATTAAAATATCATTTACCGAACTGATTATTTCAGTAACTAATGTTTTAGTAGCATCTGTATTGATATTCACATAAAGGAAACAAAAAGCCCTGTCTAGAATTTTAGATTCAGAAATACTAGTGGTGGAAGTAGCACTTCTTACGGTTAAAGTATCCTGTAAGTGTCTTTGTCATCCTTTTGCTAATTTGGTGAGAACAACTGATCATCAGTGTCAGGTTTGTTTGTTTTTTTCTCTGAAGTATTTGCTCAGTGTTTTTATTCTCACACCCACCTTCTCATTAAGGGGACTATAAGGCTTGAGGAAGGAATTGTATGCTTTGATAGCAAGGAAAAATAGACAAGCTTTTTATGAGACTGTGTTTCTAGAACTATAGAAGAGTTAGATTAAGTTGAAATCAAGTTATGTAATTAAATAGTTTTGATTAGAATAATTCTGAAGCATTTTGCCCGTATTTTTCCTTTTTTTTTTAAAAAATGGTTTTAGTATTTTTACTTAGTACTTTATATTTTTTAGATTTTTATGTTTTATAGGCAACATTGTCAGGAAACATTTGAAACCTGTTTAACATTCAGATTAAAAAAATAAAAGTAGATTTTAAAATAGTTGGGGTTTTTTTTTTAATTATGTCAATTATATTGTTGATACTAACCCCAGTGAATTTTGTCTCACTTCCATGATTTGAAAGAATTTCTGCTGATTTGGGTTATATTGATACTTCCACTTTTTAATAAAAATTACTGTCTACAATGTTGTTCAGATCAAGCCAACAAAAAAATCAGAGTTTTCTACTTGTTGGCTACATTAGTGAGGCTTTCTTGTAAGAGTTTTTGCAGACATGCTGACATCAGAGCCAGTGGGTGGCATAATGTAACATAGACTGCATTGAATTCTCACACTGCCCATGTGATGTGATTTGAAGTAGTGTGGCAGCTGCTTTTTGGCATTTTCAGAAGACTTTTGTAGTACATTTTAGTTTTCTGGTTATTTTCTTCCAAAAAAAAAAAAAATCCAACTTTCAGATGTTTAGGGCTAGTTATTTCAAAGTGCTGTAGAAATCCAGACTACTATTAGAGAAAATAACACTAATGAATAGAAGATTAAATGCATTGCTAAACAGTCACCCCAGGGAGTTTAATCATGCCACATATTTCTTCAG
Source organism: Entomyzon cyanotis (assembly GCA_024500445.1). Taxonomy (NCBI): domain Eukaryota; kingdom Metazoa; phylum Chordata; class Aves; order Passeriformes; family Meliphagidae; genus Entomyzon; species Entomyzon cyanotis. Next base: position 7,665,800 of record JAKEPQ010001027.1, on the reverse strand, counting down.
CATGTCCTGGAGGATTGAATAGTAGCTTGGTCTGTGTTTTCACTGACACATCGCTATGCCATGAAAATGTGAGAGGCATTTGTGGCGAATAAAGATTGTATTTCTGACTAAAAAATTATCCTGGTAAAAACCCTAAGTAAGATACAGCTTTCATGGCAAAAGTTCTTTGGACAATGCAGCTTCTGTTCTGGAAACTGCTACTCTTTTGTGCGACAAAGAACTCTTCTCTTATTGTAAGCAATATCCCTATCAGATATTGTGTCAACAAAGCTACACTCAGCATTTGTCTGTATCAAAAGGTTTTGCTGCATGTTTGTGGCAGTCGAGCCTCTGTCCACTTCGTGTTTGCTGCACATACTATTCCAAGGCTGTCACTTGATCCTTTCTTAAAGAAACATTACTTGCATTTGTTTCTGTGTGTGGCCTGCTGCCATGTAGGCTAGTAGAGTGTACTAATCCACACTGAAAGGGTTAAGTTGTATTGCTGTCTTCCACAATCCACTTAACTCAGTTGAGTTGTCTTTTCTAGGTTCAGACACGTTTCACCTGTGTGTTGTGGCAGCATGCTCCATGTCTCTTGTTTCTAAAGCCTCTTATGACATTATATATTTAAAATATTTCTCTCTATATAGATAGATATAGGTATGTATATATAAAGATGTTTCCTTTTTTTTTCCATTTGAAGAAGATATATTTGTATTGCTTATTGCTTTCTAAGCTTCAAGAATTACTAGTATTTTATGTACTTGTGCATGATGCACTGGGAAACAGTAATGTGATTTTCTTTTTGATGGTGTGATGAAAGTATTCCTGATTAGCAACCTGCAGAGGCTGTAGCCCCTGCAATGCTGGGTGCTAATCTGTACATATGGTTGGTGTTTTACATTGTGTATTGCATTTTCATGGCAAGGTTAGGAGGTGAGGATGACTGCACAGGTGGCCTCTGTGATAAGAGATATGGGGCTTCCCCCCCACCACACTCTCATCTGGGACTGGACACAGCTGGCTCCAGCCAGATGTAAAATAGACCCACTGTTGGCCAAAGCTGAGCCCCCCAGTGTAGCAGTTGGTGACTCTGTGGTGAGGTATTTAAGAAAGGGTAAAAAATACTGCACAGCAGCTGTGAGAAAGAGGAGTGAGAAAAATGTGAAACCAAGGTCAGTGAAGAAGGAGTGGAGTAGGTGTTGCAGGCGCTGGAGCAGATATTGCCCCTGCAGCTCGTGGAGGAGACTATGGTGAAGAACAATTTCTCTGTAGCCTATGAAGAACCCCCCCAGAGGAGGTATGCACACTGCAGCCTGTGCAGGATCCCAGGCCAGAGCAGGTGAATATACCCTGAAGGAAGCTGCAGCCTGTGGAGAGCCCATGCAGGAGCAAGATCCTGGCAGGAACTGCCACCCATGGAAGGCCTATTCTGGAGCAGTTTATGCTGAAGTACTGTACTGCACGGAGAGAACCTGTGCTGGAGCAGGGCAAAAGTGTGCAGAGGAAGAAGTGCTAGAGATAAAGTCCTGAAAGCTAGCCACCGTCCTTATTATTCATTTCTTCTGCACCACTAGACAAAAAGGAGATAGAAGAATTGATAATGAAGGAGTGAAGCTGAGCGGGGGGAGTAGTTTAAGCCTTTGATACTCACCATCCTACTCTATCTGTAATTGGCAGTAAATTCAAATTCATCATTACAAGTCTTTTTCCCTGTGACAGTAACTGGTAAGTGATCATGCTGTCCTTAGCTCAACCCGTGTGATTTTCTTATCTTATTTTGTCCCCACTGTCATGTTGAGGATAGAAGGTGAGAGATTGGCTGGGTTGGTGACTGGCAGCCAGTCAAGATCAACCCACCAGACATTGTGAGAAAACAAGACATTTTTCAATCTGGCAGTTTGGTAATTTGGTTGCCATCCTTTCATTGGGAAAGAAAGTTTTTATTCATAGTCTACTAGGTAGGTGTTGTAGTTCAAATGTTTCAGCAGTAAGGAAAAATAGGAAAATAATATACAACACAGACAGAAGTGGACTGGTTTGTTTGGTTTCATTCAGTTTTTTTAAAATTTTTTAAGTTGTGAGGCATGTTTTTGGTACCTTTTAGTATGATGTAATATGCTTCCCCTCTGCATTCTTTTAACAATAACCCTATGGTAAAAACACTGTCGTTTGAATGTATGGATTTATTAAGCTGACATAAGCTTTGAAATACGGTATAATGTGAAGAAATCCAGATGCTTAGTTTCTTCTGCAAATTGTTGAAGTAAAACAGCTGAGGGCTGGGTGAGGTGGTTTTTTTTGTGTTCTCTGACTTATATCTCTTCCGGAGAATATATGACTCCAATTAAGAAATTCAGAATCCACTTGTGTTTCAGAGGAGTAAATAGAAAAGTAGTTTTTTGCAATTTTGTGGTCGGTAGTTAGCAAGTGGGAACTAACTGTGGCTTTTAGCTAGATGCTGTTTATTTCTCTTCTTGCTTCACATACATGCAGTTTATACAAAAATGAAGCTATCCTTGAATTCAGGCTGGTTGCTGAGTGTATCCCTTTCTTGTAAACTGCCAGTTTGGCAGAGAGAATTTAATTCAAATCACTTAGATTTTAGTAGTCCTCTAATGTTTTTCATAGTTGCATTTTTGAAAGCAACTGAATAATTGCTTGTCTGTGAAAAAAATAGTGGCGGAAACTTTCAAATTGTTGAAATAACTTGATTGAGAAGTCTTTTCTGTCTTTATTGTTCACTTTTCATGTGGCTCTTTCTGACAGGCAACTTGAACTACTGTATTGATTCCACCTGTTTTCCTTCTGTCCCATCATTGAACTAAAATTCCCTGCTTCTACAAGACTTTATACAACACTTACTTGTAATTTGAAACGAGCTAATTGGATGAAAATTAATTTGAAGTAGTGGCACTGTGTAGAAACAGTGTTTTATTCTTGATGATATGCCTGATTTCTGGTTCAAATACATTGGAAGTGTATTTAAAAAATAAAACCCAAAACAAAAATCAAGGAAAGGGCATTTTGGGTATGTATTTTTAAGTGACGTAGCATGCATAGCGTTTGATTTCTGGGAGTTGTGAATTATTTCCTCCCCATTAATGTCTTATGGCTTTACACAGTTAAATATACTAGATATCTAAATGAATACTATTTGTTGTAATTTACAGGTGTTATTATTTCAAGAAATGCTGTGATATATTTGAAGAACAACACTCAGAGAAACTTATGTTGTGAAAAGAATTTTTAATACTAGAATGGCCTTGAAAAAGACACCTAAGCTATTTAAGACATTTTTTCACTGGAAGCTTTGGAAGTTCAGCATTATTGTGTTTGTCTTTCTGGTATTTTTATTTTTGCTACAAAGAGAAGTGGGTGTTCAAGATTTTAAGGATGAAGCAGGGATTGAGCCAGTTGTTGGAAAGAAAAGTCATGTATTAGGTCTTGTGTTAAATGCTATGAACAATATCAAAGGTGCAAAGCCAAAAATGCAGATAAAAGCGCCTGTTAGGCAAACTAAGATTCCTGGAGAGAGACACTGTTTGCCAGGGCACTATACTCCAGTGGAACTAAAACCCTTTCTAGATCGGCCCCTTCAAGATCCTAATGCTCCTGGAGCTTCTGGTAAAGCATTCCAAACTATCAACTTAAATTCAGAAGAAGAGAAAGAAAAACGGGTTGGAGAAGAGAAACACTGTTTTAATGCATTTGCAAGTGATAGGATTTCGTTACACCGAGATCTTGGACCAGACACTCGACCTCCTGAGTAAGTTGAAATGTGTATATCCTGATAGTTCAAAAACTTCTCAGAAATTCAGACTGCAAAGCAATTCAAGTTCAGCAGTAGGTGATAGTTTAGAAAAGTCTCCTAGCTATACATGATGATTGGCTGTACATAATGATCCACAGTTCTGAAGCCAAGAATGTTTAGAAAAGCTCACTTCTTTCATGATTTTGAATTCAAAGTAACCATATTTAAATCAGGTGTTCTGCTTTTGCCTTTAAGCTAAAATTTCTGAGTAACTTTCAGGAAGGCTGCTAAGTTTTACTTAAAAGAAAACTAAAAATGTGGTTTCAACATTTTTCCAATTTAAATACCACACCCCGTTTTTTTAATATTCAGTGTTAATAAAACCCCTAGCATAATTTAATAAATTAGGAATTGTAAACTGTTGGACAAGGTAATGGAAGATCTCAGCAGCAATCTTGTAAATTGAAAAAATTTATTAACGTAGACTATAGGACTTGGGGAGAGTGGGTTTTAGTTATGAGCAGTCTCTGTCAGTGTCCAATTAAATGTCAGCCATCTGTGCCAGAAGGGGCTAAACTCACTGAGCCCCTGCTGATACACATGGTGCAGCTCACCATAACTGGGGAGATTTTGCTTGTGTATTTTGTGAGGCAGTGACTGGGGTTATTAGCTGGGGTCCTCCAGTCCTTAAACCTGACAGGCAATAAACAGTAAGTGTGCAATTTAAGAATACAAGAATACAGCATTGTCATCTTGATTTGCCATTGGATCTAATGTTTAGGATATATTAATCCTGAGAACTGTGGGTTTAAAATTTTATCCCTTGAATGGGATATGCTGCCCTAAGGATTATGTAGTATTTCTACAAAACTTGGAAGTTTTTAATTAGATAGGTTATATTTGTCCCTTCAAACTCTTCTTTGTATTTTTAGGTTTCAGCAGTAATGGTGACTTTGAGTCAGCTCAGTCAATACCTGCTGCTCTCAATAGAATAGCATTTTTTTCCTGAAGAAGGCCTGGGTATTATATGAAATGTACTCAAGTATGTGTGAGACAGAAGCAGAACTAAGTTGTTTGAGTGAAATTCTCAGTCATTATGTTTTTAAAAATATTTTGAATAGCTGCTCCAGTTGAAGTACCTATCTTTGCACTCCAAAACTGGGATAGAAAGTAGAGAAGCAGAACCATTTATTGTCCATAATTATAAAGCTTTGTACTAGAAAGAAAAGTTTCTTTTAAGAGTTGGAGTAAAAAATTGTTATCTATTTTGTAACCTCTGACACTTTCTGATCTGTAGATGTATTGAGCAAAAGTTTAAGCGTTGCCCACCATTGCCAACCACAAGCATTATCATAGTTTTCCATAATGAAGCATGGTCAACTCTGCTCAGAACCGTTCACAGTGTGATGTACACATCTCCTGCCATATTGCTAAAGGAGATTATTTTGGTGGATGATGCCAGTGTAGATGGTAAGAAGTCTTTCTGTTTTCACTTCTTTTTTTTTGTTTTTTGGGGTTTTTTTTATTGAAGACATGTTAGGATTGCAGATAAATCAGCTAAGAGGATATCTCTTTACACCATTGACACGTATAATAGTATTTTAAGTAGTCTTGTTTCTTTTTTTTTTAAATATAAAATAGCCCTCCCCCAGCATTTCTTTCCCTAAGGTAGTCTGATACAAAATTCTTGTGCTCTAAAAGGTTTTTAAACCCCATTTCTATTTTTGTTAATTCTGGTACTGATTTAAATGCAGCTTTGTAGTTTATATTTCTAACCAAGTGCAATTTGTAGAACAAAGTATCCACGTATAAATTGCGCCAGATTTGTAGAAGTTCGCATTTTATTGTAGTGATTGTCTTTATGCAAATTAGTTTCATTCACATGAAGGGCAGTGTCTTTATTAGAAAGTGAAATTGTTCGATGGAAAAATAATCTTCAACACTCAAGCTGAATCTCAAAAATAATTAAATATATACTTAGTGTGTACACAAATGCAAGTTCAAAAGAACTTTGTATGCTTAGCTTTAGATGAACATATCTATACATACAGGCTTCTAGCTTTAGATGAACATGTTTATACATACATGCTTCTATTAATGTATTTACACTTTTTGCAAGTCTGTATTGAGTACATTAACACTCAATAATGGACGTGAAGTATGTTCAGTAGCACAGTTTAATACTAAGGCTGGGCAGAATAAAGAAGATTATGTGGGATGTTTAATGAGAGATGTGGGATTCTTTGTCAAAATTTGAACATCTGAATAGCTTTTTATATGGCTTCTGTTGCTGTTGTAAATATTGTAGCCTTTGAAAACTGTAAATGTACCATCATTAAGGAAGGAATTTGCATGTTCTGCAGACAATGTAGGTATGAGTTCCATTTGCTGTGAAAATGGAATTGGTATTCAAATGGTTAACACTGCAAAAGAGATGTACTAGCACATCCTTTCTTGTCCAGAATAATTTTAATGTTCCATCTCCTGTTCTCTGCCAGTCACTTCTTCCTACACCCCTACCCCAACAAAATTCAGCCCCTAAAAATAACCTTCAGCCATTAGGAATTTTTATGGATTTGATGTTGAGGTAATTTCTGGGGTTAATGTGAGTTGTTTATCTTGTTAGCTTAATAATGGAACATTTTGGGCAGTGGCATGCATATACACTGAATATCCTGACACTGATTCCTCTTTCTAGAATATCTGCATGATAAACTAGATGAGTATGTGAAGCAGTTTCAAATAGTTAAAGTAGTCCGTCAAAATGAAAGAAAAGGTCTGATCACTGCACGGCTGTTGGGAGCTTCAGTAGCAACAGGAGAGACCCTTACCTTTCTGGATGCTCATTGTAAGTATAACCTGTTAACTATGCCAGGCCTGGTTTATAATGCTGTTGTCTTTGATTTAATGTTGCAGATTTTTTATGAATTATGTTAGCAATATATTACCTTTCCTATTGCTATTTGATATTATTGAAAGTACTATTAGCAATGCTATTTAAAAGTAGTCCATATTGGCTTGTTGGACATGTTAAACATTCCCTCTGTACTACTTTATAGCCAAGCAAAAATTCAGTGTTCCCATTTTCTTCACAGGTGAATGCTTTTATGGCTGGTTAGAGCCATTGTTGGCAAGAATAGCTGAGAACCCTGTTGCTGTTGTAAGCCCCGACATTGCTTCTATAGATCTCAATACTTTTGAATTCAGTAAACCATCTCCTTATGGGCATAGCCACAACAGAGGAAATTTTGATTGGAGTTTGTCATTTGGATGGGAGTCTCTTCCTAAACATGAGAATAAAAGAAGAAAGGATGAAACCTATCCAATTAGGTAAACATAATTTGAATACTTTTTAAATCCTTCTGTTTTCATGAGGTTTTTGTTGACCAACAGTTTGTAAATAAATTAGTTCTTCAGATGAGTATGATCAGACATCTTAGCATCTTAGATGTTTTTTGCAATACTTTCTTCAAGAACCACATTTTAAAGCATTCCTAAAAATATAGTCTCCTTATGATAGTAATTGCTCTGCATTACTTTTTCTACATACAATCAAAATTGCTTATTATATTCCTAAGGGGAAGGGGCAGAGGAGGATCATACACAGTTATTTTCAGAGACCATACAGTGATTCTGTCTCCTTATTCACTTTAATTGAAAGAATGACAAAAAGGGTCAGAGCACCCAAATACTAGGCTGATACAGTAGTGCATTGGGTGATAATTGTACCTGCTTTGTCCACAGACAGGTTACTGGTCTGTAGGAGTAATAACTGTGCTCGACATCCTCCATACAGAGAAAATATGTTGGTTTTCCTGATGCTTTCTTTCATACTAGCAGTCATTAGTCTGAACGAGTTCTTAAAAATGACAGTAAACAGTCAAGTGAGACTCCATGTGATATTTAATTGCTAGAAGTATTAACTATGCCAGGAATGTACATCACTGTAGTGAAATACTAAAAAGTGCATGGAAAATTCCTAGAACAGTTACACCATGATTTTACATCTATCTTTAAAAATCCTTACTGTCTTTCTCAGTAAAATTTTGTTTTTGCAGAACACCTACTTTTGCTGGAGGTCTCTTTTCAATATCAAAAAACTACTTTGAACACATCGGAAGCTATGATGAAGAAATGGAAATATGGGGAGGTGAAAATATAGAAATGTCTTTCAGGGTAAGTTTAGCTCCCTAATTGGCAATAGTTTCTATGCTGACAGTATACAGGGGATTTGAGAATAAGTTAGTATTAGATCTTGACTCCTCCGCTCAATCAGCCAACTAGGACATAGAAAATTGAATTACTAATTACCTATGAAATAAAATAAAAACATGCTCACTTAACTGATTTTAATTTTTTTAAAATGTCTTTAGGGTTGGTATCTGAAATGTGTATTTCCAAGCTTTATCTGATTGGTAAATTCACTTATGATATGCCTGATACATGTACTCTTGCTAGTGGTTTGATGTTTTCTGGTGAACAATAATATTACTGAATTTTTTTCCACCCCCTGAATTCTAATAGCAGTGCACTTACACGCTAAATGTTATTATTAGGTATGGCAATGTGGTGGACAGTTGGAGATCATGCCTTGCTCTGTTGTTGGCCATGTCTTTCGCAGCAAGAGTCCCCATACTTTCCCAAAAGGTACTCAGGTGATCACACGTAATCAAGTTCGCCTTGCAGAAGTGTGGATGGATGAATATAAAGAAATATTTTACCGAAGAAACACAGAGGCAGCAAAAATTGTGAAACAAGTAGGTGGTGGTGGTGGTATTAGAAATCACACTTGCTGCAGTGAAAGTTTTGGTGAGCAAAAGTTATTTATTGACAAAGTATGTAAGGATTTTAGATACTTTAATGAAAAGACAGTTCAGTTTGCTTAATGCTGTAGCCCCAACAAACGTGAAAAAAACCTAAAGTGTTTGGGTGGTGAATGTTGATTTTGTCTGGTGAGGTTTTTTTATTGGTGGCTTTTTTATGCATTCTTTAAAATCCTGGGTTGTTTGCATTGTGCAGGTACAGGAACTACCAGAAGAGCATGTGAAAAACTACTGATTGTAGCCAATGTAAACGAACTAATTTTTTGGAGTGAGAAAAATGTCTTGTTGGTCTTAAGTTTCCTAGTATTTTTACTGAAAAAGCAGATTTTGTTGTTCTTTAGCAGCAGAATAAAACTTGATGATGGATAACCATCCCATCTCTGTCTGCTTAAAAACATCAGTTATTTTCAAGGGCGGTTGGATGTTGGCTTATTTATTTTGTAAGTTTTCTGCCCAGTTAGAATCTAGAGTTTTCTTTTAGAAGCTATTTTGCCCCCATTATGTGATGAATTTTTTGACTGTTGTATCACTGAAAGCATTAGATTTCCTAGACATGTTCAGCAGCTAAACTGAATTTTGTTTGGGAAATTCTACACTGTACTGGATATTATGCTAATTATTTCATTAATCCTGTTTGTTATGTCAGCTTACACTTCTAGTGAGATCAGTTAGCTTTATAGCTGTTACCAGTATGGTCTGGCACTGTGTTAAAATTTTCTTGGGACTAAAGATACTTCTATTTTTTCCATCTTGCAACTATTTTTCTTGCAAGTGCTTTGAAATGCTGCAGGCAGGATGTCAGTGGTGTTTTGACAGTGAAAGACAGCAGTAACTGTAGTAGTACAGCATTAACAAGAAACAAAACCAATAAAGGAAGCTTAAAACTTGTCTAGTACTACACAGAATATCATAGCTTTACATGTGGAAAATGAATGTTAAATATACTCCATCCTTCCTTACTTCCCTTCCTCTAACAGAAAACATTTGGAGACATATCAAAAAGACTTGATTTAAGGCAGCGTCTGCAGTGTAAAAATTTTACCTGGTATCTCAATAATGTTTATCCAGAAGCATATGTGCCAGACCTGAATCCTTTGTTTTCTGGATATGTAAGTTTAATTTTAATTATTTTCTATATTCTTCCTAGTCCAGAAATTTTGCTAATCTCTTGTACTACCTTAGCCATAGCTTTTAGACTTTAGCTATCTTAAACTGGTCGAGGGTTTTCTGTCACTACTCTGGACAAAGAATCACTTCTGCATACCTTTTATAGCTTTGTCAATAGCTATGTTGTTTTCATTTTTCATTTATGTCAAAAGTCATTTCTCCTGCCGTATAACTTCAGACATTGCATTGCTAAAGCAAAAAAAACTTAAAGAAGTAATAGTGCTTAGTTTGAGGTGAATGTGAATTTTTAGTGTGTATTAACTTTCCTTGCCTCCTATTTTAAATACTTTGTGTATCTGTTCAAATTGTAATTTGAATAACAGTAACCTTGTGCAGAGCAGGCTAATAAACCCATGTGGAACTATGTAGTTATTAGGCTTTTAGTTAGAAAAGATTAACTGAGAAAACAGGATTTTTAGATTCGAGCATAGCAGAAAGTAAAAATGAACTAACAGCTGTAATTGTTGTTAAAGGTTACTTTTGTATATGACTGAGACAGTTTAATTTTTTTGTCATTCCACTGAGCTTTTTTTATCCTGATATTTTCTTTAGTTAAAAAATACAGGTAACCGCATGTGTCTGGATGTTGGTGAAAATAACCATGGTGGCAAACCATTGATTATGTATTCTTGTCATGGACTTGGAGGAAATCAGGTAAAATATTTGATGTCTGATTTTTTATTATCTCTCCTGCTGTAGCTTTACCATATAAAAGCTTTTAATTAATTTTAGAGAAATTGACTGGTTTTTAATTTGCAGTTTCTCTCCTTATCTCTTTTTCCTCTTTTTTCCTTTAATAGTTAATTCCTATGTATATTGCTAAAGGAAAATTCCATACCCCTCTTCATGTCGTGTCCCATTTCTAATGTTTTAACTTCAGCATACAAATTCAAAACAGAGCTGCACTGCTTCACTTGCCGCCTTCTTTCTGTGTAGAACCTTTTCATGCCACCCTTACTCCTGTCTTGTAAGTGTTGTCTTAATTCTTCCTTTCCTTATGCTTCCTCCTATTGCTTCTTTCTCTGTCACCAGGACTCGCACTGTCAAGGAAGATGTTGGTTGGAATCCGGGCAATGGGAGACCAAGTGTCCAGGCCTGAGCCACCTTCCCTATCATGCTTGCAGCCTCATAGTGGAGGTCAAAGTGGCCTATCCTGTACTGGCTAATGCAAGTGAATAATACGATTCCATTTGTTCAAGAGGAGCTCTCTTTGGTCCATAGCTCTTGGACGCAGCAATGGTGCTCTGTTCCTTCTACAATATGACTTCCAATAGATGTCAGATACTGAATCGTTCAGTCATTACTGTAATACTAATAAGAGGAACATCTCCTTCTCTGCCCAGAAATGCACACTTCTCTGTTGCCTTTAAAAGTGAATAAAATGTATCAACTGTTGATCCTGATTAATTAAAGGTCAGCAAAGGTCTAAAACTTTTTATTAGAATATAATTTTTGTCTTGAGGGGTAGGGTGTTGATACATTTCTTTTTTTTGATCTTAAAAGACATCTATTGATGGCAGTGTGAAAATTCAGACACATAATCCTAGTCAGATGATAGTTTCCTGATCATTTTTTGTGAGAGATGGCATGCTGTCTAGATTAAGAACTACCCTATTATGCTCGCTCCTTACAGGATTGAATTTGGGGGTTTATTCCATTGTGGATTAATACTGTCAGCCTTTTTACATTGTCACAATGTGAAATTAATTTGGGAACACTGTACTAAGACATTGTATTAAGAGATCTGCTGTATTCTGCTGTATGCTTCTATTGTTCTCTTTCCAAGTTATCATGGGCTATACTAAAACTCTATTCTTTCAAATATTATGTTGTTTTCCCTCCTGCTACAAAATAACAGTTTGAATCCCTTTAAATGTGAGCCTTCAGAGAATAGATTTTGCTGATAATGCTTGAGAGATCCATATTTGCGTACTTAACCCTTCTCATTACAATGCTCTGTTTTTTGGTTTTCTCTGTTGTTTACCAGACTTTTAGCAGTGTAGGTTGGTATTTCCCATGCTACCTGTCATCTTTGTCAATATATTTGAAATGGGAGTAGAAAACAGAACCTAGTTTTGAGAGTTGTACATCAGTTGCATATTATTCTTCCTTTTTAGAATATTGGAGGCTGGAAACATGCCCATCTCAATATCCAAAATTAATAAAGTTGTAAACCTAGCTTTCAAGTCATTATTTTCAGGGTTTGTAGAGATTTTGAAGTTCTAAAAATAAATCAGGATAGATTAAGTCAGATTACTAGATTAAGAGTAAATTACTATGTCTGAGAGCTAAATGGCAAAGCAGGTCACTCCTATTAGTCCCCATTTTGAGGACTAATCTTGGTCATAGAGTCAAAAGAGCGAGAAGCCTGTTGGTTCCTCAGTGCCATTCCTGTTGTTTCCAAGGTAGTGAGGAGGTGCTTGCTGACCAGTGGAAAATGGAAAGCCACAGGGGGGTAACTGAGTCTGGCCTTAATATTCAAAGGAAAGATGTGGTGAATGTGGCTGACATACAGAGACAAGAAACAGTAGCAGTGTTACGGAATATTAGGGACTGTGCTGGTTCATGTGGGAGAAAAGGAAGAGACCAGGATGTTAGGTTAGGGCTGGAGGGGTAAAAGGACAGCTGTATCTGTAACTGTTAGAAGTAAATCCCTGTTAAGGCCAGAATTACAATTGAGCCTTAAGAGTACTCTCCTGCCAGGAAATCATGGTAAAATTAGTTCACAAAATACCTGATTTTATTACTTTTCTAATGGTAACCTCACAAGAGGATATAACAGCATCCTGTTGTTCACATTTATTGTTTAGATCAAGCAGCAAAAGTTGGCATACAGCAATCAGTATTGTTTTGTGTGACAACTTTGTTTTTGGTTGGTCTAAGAAAAAACAAAATACAGCAACAGAATTGAATACAGATTTTTTAAGTTAAGAAATGCCAAAATTTAAGTTACCCATGCAACTATCTCTGCTCTTCAGTTTGTCTCCGTGAATTATATATAGTCTGTGAGGGAATATGATTTTGCATCATAATACACATGCAGCAAGTGTCATTTGCAATTTATGCATACAAGTATAAATTAATACTGCATTATTACTAAAAACTGCTTTTAGTTTTGTAAACACTTTTGAAGTGTCTATGCTAAAAATCAGAGGAATTATTCTGTAGTCTCAAATTTATGAGTAAGGAATGTATTACTTTGTGTATTGGGAATTTGACGGGCTTCATTTAGTTTAATACTTTCTTTTGTGTTTATTTACCAAATTTTAAAAAAATTATTTAAATAGTACTTTGAATATTCTGCACACCACGAAATTCGGCATAACATTCAGAAGGAGCTTTGTCTGCATGCTTCCAAAGGACCTGTGCAGCTTCGCGAGTGCACCTACAAAGGCCAGAAAACCTTTGCTGTTGGAGAGGAGCAGTGGCTGCACCAAAAGGTATGTATTCTGCGCAGTGAAATGGCATTTTTATCAGTGATCTTTGATATTAGTTAATTTTGGATTTCCAATAAAAGCAAAAACACCAACAAAACAAAAACTCTGAAGCCAAAAAAGCGTAAGTTCGGTTTTGGCAGGAAAACATAGATAATTTCAGCTTTTTAATTACCAGATCAAAACTTGATGTCACTAGTAGGAATGTCAGTTGATATCCTTTGGTGTGTTTGTTTAGACATCCACCTGGAAGTCAATTCAGATGCTTTGTATCTTCTAAAATATTTTATAAAATTTTCCTAACAAAGCAAATTGTCACTCACATATGTATTTTCTAGCCCCCTCTACACCACCTCCATGACCTTACTCTTTAGCAGTCAGCTTGGGGGTAGAACAGTGAGGGGAAATAGCATGGTCATTGTTTGTTCACTACTTTTTTTTTTTCCTTTTACTCACTTTAGGATCAAACTCTTTACAATGAAGCACTACATATGTGCCTTACAGGAAATGGAGAGCATCCAAGTTTGGCATCCTGTAATCCATCAGACCCTTTCCAGAAATGGATCTTTGGCCAGAACGATTAAGATTTGACATTATAGCCCAGAAGCATTTTATTAAAAGAACCATTCTGAACTGTGATCATATACATATACTGCATTTTTAAGTGATACTTTAAATGCAAAATGTTTAAACATTCTCTTTCCCCTCTTAAGTTGGACAAAAAATGTGTCATCAGAGATTCCCTGCGTCTCTTATACCAAAGATAATTGGGATCCTGGTTACATTTTGTTTACAATATTTCTATGATAAGACTTTATGTGTTGACCACTGATTTATGGATCCTGTTAGTTCTCTTTGACCTTGGGGGCCATATGTAGGGGTTTTTTTCACATATTGTAAGTACTTCTTAAGAAGACTAATTTTCTCTGTAGAGTTGTGAGAAATTATTGTTTATTGTCTACAACCCAATACACTTTATATGTATTTTTTTACGCTCAAATGGCTGACTTATTTTTTTTAATAATTTTCTTTATTCAGTGAAACTTTCTTAATATTTTTTAAATTCCTTCACTTGAACAATTAAATATTTGACTGTCAGGTCAAAGCCAAATAGGCTACCACATTGTGCTCAGCTTCTAGCCAAGTAAATTCTTTTGTAGAAGAAAAAAGTAATTCTTACTAAAATATGTATTTATGATTATTTTAATGGAAAATCTGCTTATTTTGATACTAATCTCTTGTTTTGACAAAACTTATTGTATAGGTTTTTTTATATTTCATGAACTTAAAAATTTATTATAGTTGTATTGTAATAGGCTTCCAAGCTGCTTAACATTTACACATTTTTTTCAGTGTGTTGTTACTGCATGTTATCTACTAAACTTTTCCCCCTACCTTTTAGTGACTTATCCAATATTTACTTCACAGGTTTCTAATGTTGACCATATGCAATTTCTTCTGCAAACACACACAATTGATTTTTTTATCCTGTTTCAGTTTTCCCTTTTACGAAGGACTGATCTCAGTTTTATCAGTCTGAGTGAGACCTTTCCCTTTTTAACTGTTCTGCTAATTATAGAAAATAATACAGCGCAATCAAATATATAACCAATTTTCTAAAATTTATAAAGTGGCAAGAAAAATATTTGGCTGCATGATCAAATACAAAGCAGAGAATAAATTTGAAGGGGTGGGTATTAAAGATTGAATAGGACAAAATAATAATAAATCTGTTCCTTTGTCCTAGTAAATAAGTAATGTCATTACAGATAAATGTTAACTTAGGTCTGGTGGGTGGATGGATGATGATTTGGGTTGGTTTTTTTTTTTTTATTCTATGGTAGGGAGGCAGCCTGTCTGTATGTCATTTAATGGTATCTGACTAATGAGTTCTGTTTCTGAGTAAAAGCAAGAAGAAATACTTTCAGTAGTTACAAGTCATCTAAAAGACAAAAAGAGTACATAAGGCAAGGACCCTTGATACTTGCCAGAAGCATTAAATCTTATTTTCCTGGCTCGATAATGCCTTTGAGTTGTATCTCAGCATTTGTAAGGCTATTGGAGACAGCTGTGAGAGTATCCCATGAAGTTAAAGCTGAACGACTTAAAATAACTTGAAACAGTGTGAACAGAAATTGTTGAAAATACTGTACCAGGAAGGGTTATTTATAATGAAACTGGAAGGTTGGGTAGAACACTGCACAAAGATCTGCCTATGTCTTCTGATAGATGTTTTAATTTGGTAATGGAGTACAGAGTATTTCTACTTTTGCAGACCAAACCAATATTTGAAGGGCAACAAATGCATTTGATAAAATGGGGGCGTTGAGGAAAAACAGAATGCAGGCCAATGAGAAAATTGTTGAACAATACGAATAGAGGGTGGGAGATTACACAGAGAGCACTTGTGTTGTGTTGAACCTCGGGTATGGAATAGAAACTCAGTGTCCAAGGAACCTGTCCTAAAAGACAGAGTATTTAGCATACCAGTTTAAAAGGAATTGTTCTTGTAGTTCTCAGTTCATGTTATACAGACAATGCATTATTTTTAATATCACTGAAGGATAATTTCTTCATGCAACCTGTTTCTCTTACAAGCTTGTCCGACTGGGATGTGTATATATGAAACATCATTTATCTACTCATTATCAGCGGGGTTTTTGTCTTTTGGGGTTTTTTTAAGAGCTAACATTTCAAACCAGGGTAGAATTTAAATTGCAAGGAAATGAGAGTTCTGTTGCACTTGGAGGTAAGAACATCTTCCTAAGCAATGCTAGAAAAGCTCCACTTTGTATTTTTCTCATTTTTAACTGGTAATCTAAGATCATTGTCATAGCAGATATAGCAATATATGTTGTTACTACTGTTTTTTGCAGAAATTAGGTATAGCAATTACTTAGTTACTATATTTTGTCTTCAAAATATAGATATAGAAGGGGAAATTAATTCTGTGATTTAAAGAATGTTTAAAATTCTCCTTGAGACTTTTCTGGTCTACCATAGGTCAATACTACAAAATATGTATTATATATACCTTTTTTTTAAAGATTTGTTTACTATCTGTTCCTTTCACTGTGACATTTTAGTCTGTATTTTGCTGTACTTAGTGCAGCAGTTCAGTCTTACTTGGACTCCCTACTATGTGCCAGAAAAGAGGGAAGCAGATCTATAAACAGAGGGAAACTTTAAGTGACTTTTTTTCTTCTATTCTGTTTGAAGATCTGAAATTAACTTCTGTGTCACACTGACTATTGCACTTCCAAATATTCATATACTCGTGTGTGTGTGTGCGCACACACACACATATATATGGGCATCATATAATACTAGAAGAGCAATAGGAGATCTGTAAATATAACTAGAGGTTTAGAAGTTGGATTTTCTAATAAGTTCATAAAAAAACAGCAGCATCTTCTGGATCTTGTTAATGTTCTCCTGAAAGTGGCTTGCTGAAAATCAATTTGTATAAGGCTTCTCTGGCTATTTTATGATGTCTTTTTTTCTTTTTTTTTTAAATTTAAATGACTTTCAGTGATGTTATTAGGATACTCTCTGTCCTCATGAAGGGGATAAAGGTAAATACTATTACATACACAACATGTAAAAATTGGTACATCAATCAGATGGCTATATAAACTGCTGAAGGTTACTAGAACAGCTAGCATCATTGCTAATCTCCATCTCACTGTGCTCTCTCATACATCCAGGGAGTAACCACGAGTGCTGAAGAAGGCTTGACTTTAGGCCAGGACAGTTCAGCCACACTCCCAGCAGGACAAAGCAGGTCCTAAACATTGTGGGACTTCAGGGCCTCTGGCTCTGGGTAGTACTGCCTGTGAACAAGAGGTCCTTACTGGTTATTTGTGGCTCTACCTGGTTATAACACCATTCAATGCAGAGGGAATTTGCCAGCCCACCATACCTGAGGATTTTGTTTTATCATCACACTTCGAAGTAATTGCTGGTTTACTGTAGGGTGAGTATAGAATAATGTGAGTACTGTTAATAGATCAACTTACAAGTGAAACTGAAGAGTTAAATCTTCCCACTTCTGAATGGGCATCCTGGGACCTTGAATTAGAACCAGTGGTGAAAGCTGTTTTACAACATTTTTTGTGTCAGTATGGCTTAGCAAGTCCTGGAGCAGCCCTTTTAGCCAACAGTTCATGGCAATGCCAAGAGTCTGGTAACACATGTGGGACTCCCAACAAACTAAAACCAAGTGATACCATAATTCCTGTGAGAACTGTTTTATAATCTAGAGAACACTATCTGATTTTACCAGTTTTGGTAGATACAAATAATTTAGCTATATGTTATTTATCATATAAGCAAAGTTATTTATCATATAAGCAAAGGACAACTTTTTATAAATGTACAGCTCAATTTGAATAAATACCAGAATAAAAATACACCAGAGATTGTGCTGTGATTGTTAATTATTTTCTTAATGCAGCAATGCTGATCATCAGTTTTCAAAATAAGCAGTTGTCCTGAAATTTAGCATTCTTTTAGTATTCTTTTGAATGTCGCCATTGAAATTAGAGGTATGAAATTACTGCAAATTGTCCACCAGGGAGAGCTGTTGCAAAATTTTACTCCAACAGCTGTTGAAAACAATTGTTTCATTACCTTATTATGAAAATTATAGGCACAGATGAATCATGTACAATATTTCACTGGCCAAAGAAAATTGTAGGCAGAAGTATCATTAAAGGGCAAATAGATATACCTAAGAAGGCATTTCTGTTTATTTCTTTAATTGGCATACAAATATTTAAAAACAAAAACACACACACACAAATTCCACACAAACTGCTTCTCCTTATGCTATCAGGAATGTGAGAAATGCGTGAAATTTCACGGAGTCTCTTTGGAGGCTCTGCAGGTCTTGGGGAGGAGGTGCAGTACTAATTCTGGCTCTCTTAGCTGAGAGAGGCTCTCTACTGACTGCATGGCAGAAATAAGACGCACAATGCACTGGCAGCCAGGATGTAACGTAGAAACCTGGTTTACTTCATTGCAAACAAATGGACAATATATATTGTACAATATATAATAAAAATACAGCTGATACAAGTGCCACTAATTAACAGAAAAACTAATGTTAAGACTTAAAAATGCTCATTTTTGTAATATATACACTGCAGTAATAAGCCACAATAAATACATCAAATTTCATATCATTCTGAATAAATACCGAAAATATAAATACAGAAGAATACAGTTAATTTGAATAAATTATTACAACGTAAGATCTAGGTTAAGTTCTGTTGAATATTATTGTAGCTTATATTACCCTTTGGCATCTTTGATGTTGCAACTTGTTCAAAAAAAGGAAATTAGGAAGATGTGTAGTTCATGAAGCTTAAAATTATTTCCATATACAGATTTTGAGATGAACTTTCCCTTTGCTTCTTCAAACAGTTTAAAAGCAGCAGTCCAATTAAATTTCTTGCTTAACTGTTGAGACCTCCATAATTTTAGTATGCAAGATCATCTGTAATGGAAAATGTTACGTATGTAACATAATTACTTTTCTCAGAAATTAGCAAAAGTTAGAAGTAATGTACAAATTTTAAACTAATGGCTGCAATTACACCACAGTTTTACTAGTCCCATTTCAATGGATTACCTGTCTGAAAGACAATCAACTTAAGTGCTTTTGAGTTTATGCCATGGTGTATTATTTACCACTTGCCAACACAAATTTCAAAAGCGATTTCATATTCTTTTGGGAATATATGTATATGTATGTATGTATGTATACAGAGAGAGATGAACCTCCTAAAAGACAGGGTTGGACTAGACAGTGTGAATGTTAATGTAGTCTGTTAAAACAAAACACTTTAAACATACAAAAGGTGACGTGTTTCTGTTTGTGTTTTCCTCACAAAATTTCTATTAGTTGTAGATTGAAACAAATCAAAATAACCAGTTGCCATGTTTTATGTTAACAGGTATTAACCAGTACATTTGTATTAATAATTTTATTTGTAAAAGCTTATTACACCAGAATGCCATTTAACTTAAAAGATCAACTTTACTAAGACAATATTACAGGCTGAGGATCTTAGGAACAGTTTTGTAATCTACAGATTTTGACTATTTTTGCACTGTTAAATGTCTAGCGCTTATTTTACATCAAACACTTTTTTAACATATTTCACAAACTACACTTCAGACGTATTTCCATAGAAGTGCCTACAATCAGTCAATTAAAAGAAGTGCCCTGTTAATAAGTCTTGTTTACATGGGCATTTGAGACCAGAAGTTGTGGTAATTCGTGTGAAATGGTTTGAAAAACCCAGCATGCTTGCTTCTGGGTTTAAGAGAACCAGCTGCCAGTGCATATGATGATCTTTTCAAGAAGCTGAAAACTGGTGCCAAATCTGTATCTGAGACTCACAAATGGTTCTTTACAGTGATTCCTCCATTACCCCAGCAAGGTTAACCTGCATCCACAATCCAACCAAAAATTTCATTAAGAACATATTTTAAAAGGTTAAAGTGGAAAAATCTAAAATAATTACCTGCCATAATGTATTAAGCCTCATTTGAAAAGCCCAAGATAAAATGCTGGTAAAAGGATGTTTTGTCTTTGCTTTTAGCATCTCTTGTTAGCTGAGAAACTGGTATATGAGAATATGTGCCTGGGAGCAGAGTTAACTAAAATGATACTGAACTTGTCTTTGAAATTGCCCTCAGCAAAGAGTGACATGGTAGCAATGCTTCCAGGGTGTTGCTCTTTAGTTTTTTACCCCATGCATTTGGATAAGTCTTTTATTTAATGGCCACCTGTATAACTCTGGTCTGGAAAAAATGTCATTTCCTGTTTCCACTGAGTTCATATTTGGTTACAATACATTAAATATCAGAAAAAATATTATGATCTAACATGGGCAAGCTTGTAGTGAATGTCCATGTACTTTTCCATCCTTGCTTTGAGGATATCTTAATTTCCCTTTTTCCTTCTGTTTTTTGGGGTTTTTTAATATGCTTTAGATTTTCCCTTTAGAAGAAAAATAATCGTCATCCATCTGCCTCTTGCCTTCATCTGTCTTTTCCTCTGTCTTTTCTGTCTAACTGTCCTTTCTGTCCTCCCTGCACTCACTCAAGTGCTTGAAGATAAAGAATTTTCTTGATCCTGTTACTAGAACAATGATGTGTATTTTTATCTTCCACCATTATCCCTATCAAGAAAAGCTAATTCCATCTTCATGGTTTGTTGGAAAAATGAACAGTTAGAGAAAAATGTACATGAGAGACAAACTTCTTTTACCTTGGTTCTACTGGACATTAATTCATGAAACAGAAGTGTCATTGCGAAGGTCCAAATTAAAACAGTTGCATAAATAACAGACAAAATCTGCCTTTTGACTTTTATTTTTTTGTTTCACCCCCAGCCTTGGATGAAGGACTATGATCTCAGCTGCGAATGTGCAACACAGAGCACCATGAATACGGTTCTCCAGTCAGTGGGACCTCCTGAGTGGTGGGTGTCTGCCTAACCTTGAAGACAGGAGTAGAGCAATACATATTTTAATGCTTAAAATCACAGGATGGCCTGGTTTGGAAGGGACCCTAAAGATAATCTAGTTCCAAGCCCCCCTGCCACCCACTGGATCACATTGTTCAAACCCCCTTCAACCTGGCTTTTCAAGATCTCATTCACAGCACAAAGGACACTTAGAGTTGCCTTTGTGCTTGATTTTAATGAAAAGTCTTACTGTAAAACAGACCTCACCAAACACCAATAGGAAGGAAGGGAGGAATTAAGAAGAGAACTCTAAGGCTGCAAAACGGGTATTTCATAAATTGGGATGTTCATATAAAAAGTAAAATTCTTGGTATCAGCCATTATGGTAGCAGAAAAGTCCTCAAGGATGTTATGACTTTCCTCCTTAAGTAGAAACAATACTCTGGTACATTTATTAGCAACAACATTAAAAGCTGCCTTGGATTTAGGAGAGGGAGAGACAGTGAAGAGGAAGAACTTGGGAAGAACTCAAGCATGTGTTCACTCAGACATCTTTAAAACTATATTGCACTTTATCACTTCACAGTATTCGTGCTTTGGATTTGACACTTCTTGGAGAAAATGGACAGTAATTTGCACATGGAAAATGATTACAGAGAATAGCAAAATTAGGAATATTTTAAAAACCTCAAAACACTGAAAAGGCAAATGCTGAGATTTCTCATACCAAGGAACACGTAAGTGAACTAGACTCTGTTTTGAAAATAACAGCTTTCTACCATTTTAAAAAAATAGTAATCAGATTTAATATTTTAGAAATAAATTATATAGAATATATTCTCTGAGTTAATTCTAGATTTTCAAAGTATTTTACATCAAATGTCCTGCAACCATAATAAAGCAGATGACAGAATTACTCTTTAGTCTCAGCGGGAAAGCATAACACCCCCAAATCCTTATCATCCTCTTCTGTTCCTGACTGTTTCAGGAAATAATTGGCGCAATGAACATCAGTTTACACAACTCACAAGCTGTAGCAGTGGAGATCCTTATTTAGCAAATGCCTTTTAAAGGATATGGGTCTCTCTTGCTTCATGTTTGGGTAAGGACACCACCTCTGCTACAGGAGCAGCCTACAAAGGACTTTCAACTGAGAGAATTCAGCTGGCAAAAGAAGGCAACATGAGGAGGAGTAAGACTGCCTGTTGCTGCCAAGTATGGTGTTGCAGGTGAACTACAATCTTGCTGCTCAAATGTTAAGCACTAGACACGTAAATGTTGTCTATTCAACACAGCTTTTATTCTAATTTTCACTGTGAAATTTACTGTTTAACTTTGCTCACTAATCCAGTCCAAGGAAAGGAGAGTTCATTTTAGCTGTGTTTCACGTTAGTGAAAAATTTCTGGTCACTTCTGAGCTGGACTGGGCTTTATTTGGAAATGGGCATAGTCTGCTGTACAAAAATTTAGTTAGGATGCCAAAACAAGACAAATAAAAAGGTATTTTGCCTGTTCTATAGAATTATGTTTTATCACAGTATCTCCAAGTATATTACAAACCAGAGCACAGAGAACACAATGACACAACAGGACAAAGGCAAAGCCAACAGAACCAGTTTCCTCTGTCTTAGACCAGTACTCTCTATCCATCAAACATTTCTATCTGTCAGGAACACCTGAACTAGTAAAAACCATTACACATCTTCTGTTTTGCATACAAATATATGTATACGATCTTCAACAAAGCAGCTGTGTTTGTGAGGTACTCCCTGGGAGGCAGCGAAAGCAACATGATGAGTTTGTTAGCACATTTACTGAAATAAAACCCCCAGATCAGGTTAGAAGCTGGATCTGGACTGGGATCAGTGAGCAATCTAGTGAGTAACAGGACCATCAATACTACATGGGATTCCTGCAGCACTTGGACCACAGGAAGGATCCCACTGTTAACAGAGCAGGGGAGCAGCTGAACCTTATCTGTATCAAGTGATAGTTACTATGGAGTGGAACCAATGGCTTAAAATAAAAAAATACCAACTACAATTATAATTTACTGGCAGGAATTTGTATAAATAAAAAATAGTAAAGCTTTAAAAATCTAGAATTTTCTGAGTCAAGTGGCATACAGCTCAACAAAGAATATTAGAAACTATTAGAAACTTCTAGCTTTTAATTTTAAGGACATTTCAATGGAGATGAGTTATACCTCTTAAGCAACAACTGCAATTGCTGTAAGTGCGCAAAAAAAGTTCTAATTTCATGTCTAACATTAATTAAAGCTTTATCTATATTTAACAATGCACTTCTTCCCAAGAGAGGTGAAGTTCACCTCACAGGCAAAAAGGCATCTGCTTTTAGGGGCTGTTCCAGTGATGGTCTGTGTGAAAATTCTGGTTTATTTCGAGAGAGGGGAATGCTTTTGTTATGACTCATTTTTCTGAACCATGCTCTGTAATCACAAATATATACCTGCCTTCTTAGGAGTGTTTATCAGTAGCCAGATATCTTGGAAATAAAGCTGATAGAGATTATCAGTAAAGTAGATATTTTCACAAATAATACACTCTGTTGACACAGAAGCAAATACTGCTGGTTATCATTTAGTAACGTAATACTTTTATTACACAGAAACAGCCTGCCCAAAATGAAAGGACTGGTTATCAACATGAATATTAACCAGCTAGGAAATGGGACACAGCATGTATTATACCAGCCCAGAAAATAACACTAAAATATTTTTGATCTGTGATTTAAGGGATTCCATCCCATGATCTTGTTTTTCCTTAAAAGAAGAGTTATGTTTTTTGTTCTAAACAAAACATCAAAGTGATCAAGTGATGGGATACCTGACTCTCACCTGATTCCTACATCCTACTCTAGATTTCAGGTAAATTAATCCACCTGTTTTGGTCAGAGTTTCAACTTTTTTTTTTTTTTTTCCTTCACTCTAGTCAACTTACACATGCTAGAAAAGGCTTTAGCTTTGTTATTTGCTGGCATGGATTTGGCTGGGCAACAGGTTTAGCCTGTATTGAAGAAAAGAGGAGTTGCTGGGTTTTTTCCTCAGTATGAGTTTATCTCTGTTAGAAGGCTTGTTGGTATTGTTAGTCATAGCTACCGGGAACTCTCCATGAATCATAAACACAGTTGACTTTACAACTTGCTGCAAGAGCTTAAGATTTGTTTACTGTGTATCCTGAGATCAACTCTTGATAACAAACATCACATTGCATCAAAAGAAAGGCATTACTAGCTACATTATCACCACCTAGTCAACTAGGAATATTTTTTCAACTTAAATCTTTATTCTGCACATTTTAATTTTTGACTCCCAGGAATAAGCTACTTCAAACATGGGAAAATACTGTATCACAAATGCTTTATATAGTCCCTGCTCCCTCTACCTCTCTCTTACAAGATACTGCTTATTATCCCATACTGCAGGCCTTAGAGAATTTGGCTGTGGTCACTCCTGATGCCCCGATGGCATGGAACATACACATCCAAATACTCAGAAGTGTTTACAGATCCTAAAAGGAGAACTGGAATCAGAAATCTGTGCCAGTGGAAATGGTAAATAAACATCACCTCAGTACTTAAAGCTAGCTGAGATGTATTTTATAAAGTTAATCACTTACTGTGCTTGCTCTTATTATTAAAGGTATTTTTTATGTGAAAACACAGGGGCCAAGAAAATAATTTCTTATTGCTCAGTAAGGGCATGAATAACAAAGCGAAAGATTTCATTAACTCCCCTGAGAGAAATACCCCAGTAAAGTGTGTGTGGTTCTCCAACACACTCTGAGGTGAAAGAGCTGCTACTGATCCTCATCTACCGTCCCAGCTCAAGCAGAAGAGATTTGTGCTTTTGGTGCTGGTGTTGAGGAAGAGTGCCTAATTTAAGCCTGTGTTAAAGCAAAACCCCTGTATACACAGTCTTGTTACATTTGCCCTTAAAATATCTTGAACAGAATAATTTACTTTTAAGTGCAGAACTTTAAAGACTAGCATGTTTCTCTTCAAAAATCAAGGGTATTTGCTGTATGGCATTGGAGAATACAGGCACTTACCTGGCTACTCAGCCTTAGAGAAAGAGACTAGAGTGGTCTGTGACTACGAGGAACAGAGGCTGCGGAATTGCTGAGCCAGATAACCAACATGAGTGCGCTTTCCCAGGAGATGGAATACGTTGGAAGTTTGGAATCCAGTCCCTAGAGAACTAGACTTTTCAATGGAGTTTATATAAAACATGTAGGACTTCTTGTGGAAACAAGTAAATAAAAAACCTTTCCAGCTACTACATGGAGTAAAAATATTTTGCTAATTTAGCATAAATATGAGAAATCACTTTGCCCAGATTTCATATAAAAACAATTAAGTTAGCTCTTTTTTTTTTTCTTTTAAAGCACATTTTACATTGGCAGTTTTTCTACTGGAGTACTGTACATGACGTTTTAAAGAGCTTCTAACCAGGAGAGTCACTGTTACAGAGCTAAAATTTACACTGTGTTTACATGCACACTGTTAACCATCTAGTTTTGACACAGATAAAAACAAAGATGCTGATCCTTATTTTGACAAACAAGACAGGCCTACATTTCAACTACTTGATGTATAATAAATGAAATTACAGTATTAGAAGAATAAAAATGCTGAAATAGATTTTGAAATCAAAATAAGGCAGTGCAGAATTACCAGTGCAGAGAAAAGCTGGTTCCTGTGTCTCCTTTTCTAGACAAAAGCAAGGTTGTTTAATAACTTAAAGGTACTTTAATTCCCATTTCATTTAAAAACAAGTGGATCACAAGGTAATGGATATCCATATGACGCACAAGTTCTTATGCTTGCAGACTTTCGCAGATAAAAAATTTCTGAAGATAATTTTCCTCACTGAATGTACTGTTCCTTAATAAGACCAAATGATACTAAATTTGAGATACAATCAGAAGTCCACAAAAGCCAGTCTCATACTTTGTAAAAATTTAGGCAGTCTAGACACTTGCACTTTTTTTCTCCATGCTTTATTTAAACTTTGATCAGTAAGGCTCTGCTTTTATAAATTGCATACTGACATATTCATAAACTGGCTTGGGAAAAATGTACAGGTTTTGTTACAATGAATTTTAAGATCTTACATTGCCTCAGAGTCTGGAGCTATGGCATTTCTCCAAAGAGGTTCACAGTTCCCGCAGTTCACACAGTACTGCAAAATGGCACTAAAGTGCGTAAGTATCTGAACGGTGGTTGGGCTGAAGGTGCTGTGCGAGCTTAAGCTACTACTTTGCCATTATATACAAGATCGTTTTTCTTTGGGGAGGGATAGTAGTTCTGGAATGCCACTGATTTTAGTTTTAAATGGAAGATTGTCTACCTTTCTCTATTCTAGAAGATGTAAATGCCCCCTTTCTGACTCTTCTGTTTGTCAAGAACAGTAAAAGAGAAAATAGTACACTCTAAAAATGTGTTTCAAGATGATTTATCAGAAACAGTATTAAGAAAAAATAAGGAAGAATACAAGGTACTCCAGATGAAAAGTGGACATGCTCTTTGTAACTAGCTATGGATCTTCTGTTCAAATGAACATGCTGTTCATTTTTATCAAAACATGAATCTTAAACTACCATAAATAAAATACATACAGTACAGAACAATTAAAACTTTTTTGTACAGTAGTTACTTTTACATTAAACTTACCATCTTTTCAGATATGTTGAAAATTAGGACTCTAAACATTATTATTTCAAAGTATCATTTTTAACAATCTTGCACAGGCCCGACAGTCAAAAACATGAAGCTTTGATTCAGTTAGCTTGGCAGGTTTCACACACGTTCATAGGCAAGCTACTTTGAAATATGTTGGGTGTGGTTTTTACTTATGTTTTATTTTTATCAAAAAAGGGTTTGATTATTTTTATTTAAATCTTTACATGAACTGGTTTTGTGCAATACCACTGCCAGTGTAGCTTGAGAAAACAAAATGTGTCTGGAACATTGACTATAGTCCAAGTGTTGTCTACCTCTTAAAAAGTAAGTTTCTAGGAAAATCCAATGGGAGTGAATTTTAACACAGGAAGTCAGTCCTAGAATAATTTTAGTATTAAACAGGTACCGTCTCTACCACTGGTGATTTGATGCACTCTTCGTGCAGTCTGCTCTTTTCTGGAAGGTTTAGTGAATTCTCAGCAGGGTGCTCTTGCACACAACTGTCGCCATTCAAAGCTGAAACAAAGCCATCTTGAGAAGGACCTTTCAAGTATGAGTGAAATTCCACTGGTGGGTGACTCGGCCTATGCTCAGTGTATAAACTGTTACAGGGAGCACTGCCATCCCCTTCAGAAGATGAGCAGCAAACAATCACTGAGGGGTTTGCAGAAGGGTAATGAGGGCTGCTAAAAGTTTCCTCTGATTGCCGTGTGTAGTCAACAAACTGTTCTGAAGTCATGTTGTAAGGCACCAGAGAAAGACTACCATTCTTGACAGCATCCCTTTCTGAGTAAGTCTCACCCATCTGGTTAGCAGTGCCAGCAACGTGGTTCTCTATTTGGTAATACAGAGTTGAAGAGTTAGTATAGTATGAGGCATTTTTAGAGTGGTTTTCATGCATAGCAGTTCCATCAGAGTAGCAAAGGACAGAAGGAAGAGGCACCATATCAGCATGGGAGTTCATGCTTTCTACAAAATCATCTGCTTTTTCTTCCTCCTCATCTTCCTCCTCATCTTCCTCTTCCTCTTCATCATCATCTGATTCACTAGGGGCTAAACTTTGTGTACTAGAATCTGTAACTCCACTACAAAAGCTACTCCCATCTTCCTCTTCCTCCTCTTCCCCTGGGCAGTCCAAGTCCTCAGCTGACTGAGAATGCATAACTGCAGCCGGGGGTTCGGTTTCAATCTCAAAATTTTCTGCAATTGAATATTCAACTGGATGGGGTCCTGGACTCATGGAACTACTGTGTGCACTTATCTCAGTGTGGCAGCCATTGAGTGCTGGAACTTGCTGCTCTCTATTTTTCTCCAATTCAAGTTTCATTATTGTGTGCAAAAAGTGAGTTCGTACACGTATAGGGTTAAATTCGATTCTACCTGCTGTATTGCTACACCCTTCTTTAGTGCAACCACATGGGAAAGACATACGATCCACCTTTTAAAAAAGAGAATACAGATTAACAACAGGAAGCACAAGCCTGGTGACATGACAGAACCTAGACAGCCCAGAGAAATGCAGCGGTGAAGTGGGATTCACCTTGAGAAATGCTTGTAAGACTAGTCAAAGCTAACAATCATTGAGGGAGTCAGCCCTGGGATTTAGCAATCCTGAGAGAAAAATAAGGGGCCTGGATATGCTCCGCTATTGCAGAGTAGGGAAAAAATTACTCTGTTCCATAAGTGAAAGTATTACACAGTGGAACGAAAAATAGGTAGCTTTTCAGTTTCTTAATCTGCTACAGCTTTACTTCATTTTATGCTCAAATCCAGGCAAAAGCATTACCAGAAAGCATCTTCAAATTTGGTAAAAACCACGGAAACTAGATACCTGTTGAAACAAAATGAATGATACATAGAAACCTTTGTAAAGCTACCCATGCGGACACCTAATCACAGAAAAGAGGAACAAAAACTCCAGTACATTTTAAAAGGTAATCCAGTCAATTCTAGATGTAAACTCAACAGACTGGGCATAGAACTTCTAATAATACTCATCTTAAATTTTTGAAAATGTGACTGAATCAATCTGTTGGCAAGTTTGATTGTAGTCTAAGGTCTGTGACTTTCATCTACATTGTAACACCTGAACATCAAATATGCAGAGGAGGACACAACACAAACCAGTACCTCTCCCCCACATGTGGAGATGAAAA
This sequence comes from Entomyzon cyanotis, assembly GCA_024500445.1. Classification (NCBI taxonomy): domain Eukaryota; kingdom Metazoa; phylum Chordata; class Aves; order Passeriformes; family Meliphagidae; genus Entomyzon; species Entomyzon cyanotis. The sequence continues at coordinate 7,637,301 of JAKEPQ010001027.1, read as the reverse complement.
CAGGAACAGCAAAGAGAATATATTCATTAAAATAGCAGAGGAAGTTTAGCTTGGATTTACGAGATGATGAAAAATGCATTCAGCAAGAAAACTCAGCTGCACAACAGCAACTCAGCAGAACTAGCAGAAACATCTTTTAGGGAACATTCTGGGACACGCACAGCTGACACTATGTAAATGTACAATATGAAATACCTCCTTGGTCTGAAAAGGAGACACTTACCTGCTATATTAGTAGATACCTTTTTATTGCCTACATGCAAGTTTATCATGCACGGATTTTAAGTATCATGCATGTTATATAAAGGACAGTAGTGCAGAATGTAATTCATTGTTTCTCATGGAGTTCGGACTATAATTCACAATTGGAGTGTCTGTTAATTTTCTATAAAATAAAAGATAATATCCTTTCTGAAATCTGCAGGCTACTCATTCTTCTGTTGTCTGCATCTGCCTATTTAGATAAAGGCCAAAAAGGAGTATCAGGAGCAGAATACTTGCGTAGAACAAAAAAACCACCCTAAACCATGTATGTGCCTAAAATCATAAAATGAATAAAGATACTTTAAGAGATTGTTTGTATTGATTGCTCACTATATACTCATAAAACAGGGCCTTAAAAAACTGGTTGAAGATCCACAAGTGTTACTGCCTAATACTTAATTTCCAATAGTTATAACTTGAACAGAAAGTACACACGTGTGCATGGACACACTGCCTTCTGCCTCCCCCAGATAATTAAATAACGATAATAATGCAGACATTTACCTGACATTTTATGCCTGCAAGACTGCAGGTGCAAGTTTCTGGGTCACAGAACACACGGCAGTCACAGCCACAATCCTCCCTGGACAGGCGGATGGCTCGCAGCTCGTGCTTTTCTTCCACGTCAATCTTCTTCACTCCAGAAGCTCGCAGCAATGCCCTCCGCTTTTTGTAGGCAGCGGTTGGAGAAAGAAGTACTCATCTACTTCAGTGTTGTCTAGATCAATATCGTCATCAGAAATGTCATCCAGAGTCAATGTATTGGCTTCTTCAGATTCCACTGTTCCATTCTTTGTCATCTGTTGCATAGAACAATTAACAAAGTCCTTAAACTATGCTCACACGTCTGTCATATTATAGATGTCAATGTGTGGAATGCATTATCAAGGTGCAAAGCTGTATGTAAAAACGATGCATGACTGCCAGGAAGTTCCAGAAAATGATCACAGATAGGGTGACCATGCATTTCTTTCACATTTAGCATATGAATTAAATACAGATTTTTAATACCAAGTTTGTAATGAAGGTAAGAAATTATCTGTTCTTTATTTACCTAAATTTACTGTTTGCTATTAGCGGCTAGATCTCATGCCATTCCAAAATTCTAGTCTTTTCTGTCTTGTTTCACAAGATAATTTTTGAGGCCTTAATCGATTCCTGTCTCTGAGCTCTCTGAAATTCTTAAATATCCCTTTTGAGATAGCAATTATGCTACTGACACGGGTTCAGATTATGATGCATCACAAGTTTGTAAAAGGGTATATTTTATGTACTATTCACTACCCTATTCTACTTTAGCCTGACAAGTTGTTTGATGTTTGTACAGCTGAGGTCAAAAAGCAGTATTTCCACTTAATCATCTGGGCAGACACCTATATCTGCTTCCTGAGTTAACAATTTTAAGCCTGGAAGTCACTTAATTTTGCTTCTTTCTACCTACATTGCTTCATTCTGACCTAAGTGATTCTATGATTGCCTGTTTCTTTCCACTGTGTTTCACACTGCTGATGTATTTAGCTCTTCTGAACTTCTTTCTAGCTCTCTTTGGTCCTGAAAAGAACCCACTTAACTTTGTATTTTCATAGATTTTAGTACTTCACTAATCAGTCCAGAGTATTCTTAGGCAGCTAACAAATGAACCCATTTGGAAAAAAAGGAAGTAAGTTTTTAACCTCTTGTGGAGAATCTTGAGAAAAGTTTGAAGGGGATTTGTCTTCTTTTCCTAGGAATATGAAATAATTTATCTGACACATTTCTTTATCAGACATTCTTCGGTGAAATATAATCTTTTATGATTGTGAAATACACAATCATAAAAATTGGTATACTGCAAACAAAAACATGTTAGTATCACTGTTTCTTACTTTTTGCCAAATTCACTCGAGTTGGCCAAGAAAAGCAGCTCTTTCACCTTCTGTACTTAAAATGTTACCATTCCCTTGTCTAACAGGACACGTGCACTGGCTCAGAAGACTCATTCGCTTTTGGCACTTCCAGACTTCTGCTGGACCCCTTGTTCAAGGCTAACTCCCCCACTCTCTGCTTTTATTTTCCTCTCTGTAGAAAACAGGGAGTAAACAACAACCTCCCTGTAAAACACCTGGAGGTACACAGCAGTTACAGGTACAAGAGCACTTTGTATTATCAAACAAAAACGCATCTTCAGTAAAATTTTAAAACCCTAGGAAAACACCCATTTCAACTGAAAATGGAGCTCATAGAAAAGAGATGGTTTTGTTTAACACACACATACCTTGGACCCATATAGCTCTGACAATGCTCATTTATATTAAGGAGGGGATCAAAGCCTTAGACAATTTTTACCTTTAACTTCAGAGAATTGAGCTTTTCCTCCCTTAGATGCTCTCTCAACATCTCTCGGTGAAGCCTCTCCTGTTCCATGGCAAATTCTCCCAGTGTGTATTGGCGCACACTGTTGTGGCGAGTTGACATTCCCAGCGTGCTTCCTCCTTGGCTGGGAACACTGGTGAAGCCTTGCCTTCTTGTGAAGTAATAAACAGTAACACAGTTAAAATGGACATTTTTTGTTCTCTTCCGCTTCTCTCTCTTCAGGATTGAAGATGCTAGAAGAGAGGCAGATTTCAGTGTGAATCACAACTTGCAGTCAGGCAGCAGACATGTTAAGGCAAAGGGAACTACACAAGTGACAAAACCTGACTACACAGACGCTGCATTCCAAATAAGAAGGTAATGCCGTAAATATTTACCACGTATGCAAACCCAGAAGCCACTAAAAACTGTTACCACCATGAACACCATTGTCTACTTCAGAGCAGAAATACTTGGCCAGGAAAGCTTTTCTTTCCCATCACATCATAAAATGTTTTCTCCTTTTATGAAGGAAGCAACCAAATCCTAGCAAAAGGAACCTCTTTCATTCACAGTGTCACCACACAGATGATGATCCACTGACTTGCACTTCTTCCAACCCTGCCAACAAAACAAGATTGCACAAGGCAGCAGAGATCCACATCTCTACAGCCCTTGGTTACACTGACAGGAAAGATTAGTATCTCATATAATCTAATTTGGGATAAATTAATGTTGGAAAAACTGTAAAAGCAGTATGTTTAGGGTTTCATACTGTCTCAGAAATTCGTACCATCATCACCACTGAATGATACAGGAATAATGTTGATTAGCAGTCAGAACCACTTTGTTTTTCTTTACCTTCATCCTTCTTTCTGCTGCCATCCACTGAATGCATGTGTGTGTGTATAGAGTCTAATGTGTACACTTTTGACAAAAAATTAAAGCTAGTATTTTCTCTTTTTTTTCTAATTCCACTCATACCTGTTTTTTTCTGAAACCTGCTCAGGTTTTTTAATACACATATGCAGTAATATATGAAACTTGTTTAAAAACAAATGCCAAATTTTAACTGTTAAATATTCTTCTTTTGGTTCTACAGACATTTAGCTTCTCCTTCCCAGGAAACTGATCTATTGTTTCTCACTGATAATAGCTCTGAGTCTTTAGTGGAAATAAAAAAAGACATATAAACATTAGAGAAAGATAAGAGACACTCCTTGATTTTTAAGATGAGCAGTCCAATTTATTTAATTTGTTCCAAAATAGCAACAGGTTATTGAGAATGCAGCTAGTAAGTCATTGCTTTGCAGTTTACAGACAACAACTGCAGGAGTGTGTAGGTACAAATGAGAGACCTCACTGCCAGAATTCAGGCAGTAAAATGATTTAAAGGGTGCCTGGCCACTCTTGAATGGCTTGGAACCATTCTAAAAGAGCAGTAAGAGCAACATGATGCACACTGATAATCCAGAATTCCACCATTTCCAGAGATGGGATGCACTTGGCCTTCAGGTCTGGTTTCATAACAATGTGGTTTATTGTCACAATTAAAACATAGGTCAGCCTCTAAACTATCATTATGTTGTGAAACATTTATCACCACAAATGTAAATCCACAAACTTCTACATGAAGTAATACTGTCAAAAACCCAGCATCATCTACCAAACTGTGTGAAAACCAAGTGTATTGGAAAATAAAGCCCTGTATCCAAATTACAGACAGTGTATCCTACTGACAATACCACAGAACTCTTTGTGGCTCACTGAAACACTGAAATAGGATTACTTTTCCTAAATACTAATGAGCAGCTAAAAGTACGGTTTGCTATATAAATAACATGCATTTCAGACAGACCTGCTGCAGGTAGGTTGGATTATAAATATAAAACAGATAAATAAGATCAGGTCCTGTTACTTACATGCTCCCAGTAAAGTGTCTTACAAAAATGGTGTAGGATGTACACAGGGGAATCAAAAGACAAAATCTGTTACATTAGGTGTGTTTATCTTACACTCAAGTTGAAGCAAACCTCGAATCAACAGAGCTTGTCAAAAATGTTTACAGGAAGGCTTTAGTGAGGGAAGAGAATTATTTCATTAGCAGAGACTAGTTGATAGGGATGTGTCAGCTGTGCATGAAACTAAACATATTTTTAATGTGTTCTCTTTCATATACACAACAGTTTCAAAACAAAACTTTAAACCTTTAATAAAACCAATTTTTTAGTATTTGGAAAATGGGGCAATTTTCATACTGAGACATCTTCTTTCAATGTGACATAAAAGCAAACACTCCAAAGCAGAGCCTGCACCGCCGATACGCTCTAATACGTAAGAAAGTGCATATTTAAAAAACCCTTTTTCTGATGAAGGAGGCATCTAAACCATTCTGGGGTGTATCCAATCTCTGATATAACAATCGATGTTATTTGGATCTCAACTGGATGATGCCTCTATTTCAGGATAAATACTGGCAGCTACTGACGGGCAGGCAGCTTTTTCACCAAATAAATGAACCAGACACAAATGAAATGAGAAATAGAACTGTTGTAAAATACTCAAAGAAAGAAAAGGAAGGTTGCTCTTGAATATATATACATATATATGTTCCATGAAGAAATACAAGGTAATTGCACCTGTAAATCTCACAAGCTAGAGAATCACATAAAGCTTTGAATCTTCATCTGTTAAGCTAAGTATCTGTGACACAAGGTCTGTGTTGACAGTAACTGGGTTTGGATCTTAGCTGTGAAGCTCCTGACAGGACTGCTTTACTGGCAGGAATGACAAATGCTGCAATAAAAGCACTTCTGTTTTTTCAACTGTCAATCTCTTTATGGTAGAGATACTCCTTTCATACTAATGGCTAAACATAAATAAATGACCCTTAAGTTTTATTCACACTACACACTAATATTAGTAGCTAAATTAAGCTAGGCAGAAGAGTCTGCAATCTAGCTACTCCCAGCCGAAAACAAAACAATGTCATCTATGATAAAAACTAAATACCAGGAATGAGCTTTTACTCTATGTGGATTTTTGCCCATGTGTGTGCCATCAAAATTTACAATATTAATTTCATGCACTGCCATACATTTATGCCTAAATATTTGGTCAGCAATCTCTCAGTAAGACTACAGATATCTTAAAGAACCTACTGATGCATGTCTTCAACTTTTTTATAGTGTTTATCAGTTTCAGTAATTGAATTGTCAATGCCATAGCATTAAAATTATTTGTAGAGTTTTTCTGATATATCACTGATTAAAACTGTGTCAAAATACAATTAAGCTGAACTTCATGAAAATGTTAACATATTGTAACTGCACCATCACCATCACTAAATTCAGCACTAGACTAAAGACGTGTATTGAAGGCAATGTGAGAGCTGACATGCATTTGTTGCAAATGCCATTAAAGGTTCTGATGTTATTTATTAATGTTATAGTTCTGAGTCAGACAAATGATATGACAATCTGTATAATTACACATTCATGTAAACATTCAGAGCCCTCAGCAGACATGGGATTACTTTTTCTGGAAAGCATCCTATCTTTTTGATAGAGCTTTTTAAAGAGCAAAGACCCTGTGAAGAACTCCACAGTCATCTCCTGTACACTACTGTCACAAAGGAGTTAAAATATATTCATATTTATGTGAATGTTGTTTACAAGAACAGATTTGGCAGGAACTGCAAAAGTTTACAGGATTGTATCTGATTACTCAAAAGCACAGATTAGAAGGTCAGTGAGGAGACACGAGAATTGTGACCACCTCAGTTACCAAGGACACGGAAAGCAGCACAGTCAGCACTGCAAAGGCACTGTGTTCTTGCTCTATTACACTTCCTAAAAGAGAGCTGCCTTGATGTGAGCTCAGAAATATTAGATATTGAATAGAAATGTTGAACATCTTCCAACATTAGGGAAGAAGTGCCCTGTAACTGATTTAAACCATTTGCTTTGGACTTTCTTCCATACCTGCCCCTGGAGCTCCAACAAAGATCCACTTTTATATTACCTCCTAAACTAAAATTATCCCAAGTTTCATTTCTAGGTTTAAAAAGGCATCACTGTAGTTACATGAAGAAAGCAGATGGTTGCCATCACCTTATTCCTACCAACAGTCTTGTAACAATAAGATTTTTGCACTTCTGTACTGCAAACGAAAAATGGCACTGCTATATATTATTGGGAGACTGAAGAATTATGACTCTTTTCCACAGCTTATTCAAAGCTATGAATCAGCAGCCCTCTAACTTCTGAAATCATGTTCATCTTTTTCCTCTCCCTACCTCATACCAGGATATTTTCCAAGGAATGAAGAGATAGAAGAAGAGATTCCTACTGACCTCAGCGCATGGGGTGGGACTGTTTACCTGCTTGCCTGTCCCACCCACAGCCCCCAGCCAGGCTGGAAAACCCCCAGCCCTTAGAGGTGTAGGGGAAGACACTGGTGGGCACCACCTGCAGCCAACACCCCCAGCCACTGCCTCCTGCCACCACTGGGATGAAACTCTGCGGCTGTTTCTGGTGCCCTGCCCTTCTTCACCTCAAGCTGTAGTTTCTTCACATATCCCTGAAAATAAACGTTATTCATCTATTAATGAATCTGTGAAAAATCCGAAGAAACAAACCCCCAACTCTTTCCACATTTGAAAAATTCAGGTTCTATCATACTTAGTCATCATTTATTTCTTGCATTGTGGTAAAGATGTTATCACTGACCCATCCAACTTTGGAAATTTTCCAAAGGGGAAAATCAGTATTTCCACTACCAGTCCAATGTACGCTTAAAAGCATCACTGAGGTTTCATCTGTATATGAATAAATTATAACTGATGAAACAGTAAGCAACAGCAATAATACACTGGCAGACTGACACAAAGCTTCCGTGACTTGCTCTCTCATACATATAAGGCACTATGCAGCAGCACTGTTCATCTGCCTTTCAACATTCTCAATTTCCAAGCTGGGAAGTGGAGCTACAGCAATGTGAAACCTGTGGAAGACACAGCACTTCCTTCCTCGTGTTTAGTGGCTGAAACAGAATCTGAATCTCCACCTAAGAAGAGCATCTGCTGAAGCTGTATTCATCCATCAAATGCAAAACCTGCTTCCTAATTTTCTACAGTCCTGATAGGAATGACATTTTAAGCCCATCATGTTTTTCTAACATGTTTTACCCAGAAAACTGGTAGTTCTTTGATTACGAAACTTAAATGATCTCAGTTCTGGCTGAACTCCAAGACATAAGCACTTTCTTCTGCTGTCTCAGCTATTCTCCTGATGTCAAAGACACATTAAAATAAATGCTAACCATATGGCTCCCCGGCAGATTACTCACACTCCTGCATCAATGAGGGCAAAGCAATTCATTGTCACCAGCACAGAAATATCTTAGGCACGTGAAAATTTCAAAAGGTTGGAAAAAACATGTGTGAAGCAGCCTTTTGGATTAAAGCTCTATCTTAGACCAGAGGAAATGCTGCATTTCTTACACTCTACTACCTGTTTGTCTGCTTTTTACATACTCAGTGTCAAATAAACCACTATGGCAAGAAGGATTAGCACCATTCTCCACCTGCTCTGTGACTTTCCCATGCAGTGTTTCATCAAGGCTAACACCACAGAACAGCAAAGCCTAATCCATCCTGGTAATCCAGGTCAGGACACTGCTTATAAAAACCATCTTGCTTCCCAATACTCAGAAAACAAAAACTAGGAAAATATTGTATCCAGAAATTTATTCTACCTCTTTCTCCTACTTCTCCTTCTTTCCCATTATCCTCCAAAAGATATTTTTCTAAAAATCTCCATACACTCAATTTACAAGTTTCCAACCCTGAATGATAAAACACTTTTCCTAGATGCTGGAAATCCATATTAAGAGGACATGCTGTGACATAAAATATGCCCTCCAAAAGAAACGTGGGCTTGAGGACAAGGGAGGTATTTTCTAGAATAAATTTGAAGCTGGAAGTGTTGAAGGGAACTGCATACTCAGAAAAGTGTGAGTTAGTGGAAATTTGAGAGGAGACGGACAATGCTGTGGAACAGCAACACCTACCTAGAGCACTTCACTGCTCTATCCTTCTAGTACCGTCTTCCTTTAGGGTAAAGCCAAAACTAGATTCACCTCGCAGGAGGAGCTGGATGGGAATGCTTGCCTAATGCTAGATATATTTAAGTCACATTTGAAAAGGTTTTTGAAAATTACTAGCTCACTGACAAGCCTGACATGAATAGAGAGGTTTTTAATTTGTATTTTAAGCACTTTACCTCGCTGTCAAGAGTTTCGTCTAAAATCCCCCAGAAATGTTTAACTGTTGGGATGCAAGGTAAAAGCTTGAAGGTTACCAGTAAAATTTCAGTGAAAGCTTTAAGTTTACTTCCTCAGCAGCCTCTACCTCCAGAACGCTTTCCTGTGACATTCATCATGCTAGTCCAGTTTCTCCATTCTGCAAATACAATCAGCCTGTGGGGAGGAGTGGAGATGGCTAAGTGCTCTCTGCCTCACCATTTTCTCTAAATGCCAGCTGCTGTTTCATAGATGATTATCCCTGACCTTGGCCCCAGCTCTGGAGGGAGGAAAGTCCTACCAGGGATCCTTGCAGTAACACCCATGCATAACAATTGCATTCGCTGAGCTCTCCTATGTCACCACAGGCAATCCTTTGTCCCATCCTCTGTGTGACTTCTGTGAATGGCCATTTCATACAAATACAGCTACCCATTCAGCTGCCTGTGACTTTGCATTTGCAAACATATTTTGCGTATCTATCATGAACATCTTCCAACAAAAAAAAATTGTTTGATATTTTCTATGCCAACGAAAACATCATGTAAGGCAAAACCTGTCTCTCTGGTTGTACTGTGTACAAAATGCACTAATTTATAAAAGAGAACTTATTTCAAAATCCAGAAACGGAATTAGTTGCATAAATAATTCTAAAAACTAGTGGGAACCTGCCTTATAACCCCTCTTTTCAATTTTTAACAATTTTCCCTACAGTAGTCCTTATTCCAGATGAAAATACGCTGTCATGGTATACCCTGTCCTGTAGTTCTGCGTGAGTTGGGCAACATAAATAACTGCAAAATGCCATGAAAAAAAGGAATGCATGTATTTAGCTACATCTAAGTGTTTCTCCATAGTAAACCAGCACCACCACTTCTAACTCAATTAGAGCTCTATCATTAACCAGCAATTAAACACACAGCATAAGTTCAAAGCTCAGGTAGTCTTGTGCTATTGACCTTACACCAAATAAAACTTCATCCTTCTATAAAAGTAATTCAGTAGAAGCTACACCTTCCTAAGGTTTTCATACCTTCTTTCAAGTTTTGCACAGCCACATAGACAAGGCAATCTCACTATGTTAGCAACTCTAGAAAATTCAAATAGTGCTTTACAGGGCATATTGAAGGAACTGCAACAGGGATGCATTTGTGTTTTCAAAGTCCTCACTATCTTTAACAACAAAATCAAAAGATGGCAAGAGCACTTAGAGACCAAAGGGTTTACTCAGAGCCCTCAGTGACCTGCCACATTCCTAATGAAGCTAAGGCATACAACACTCCGAAGACAGGACACTAATTAGAGGAATGACGGGACCTATAATTATGACCTCGGGATAACCTTGCTCATGACAGTGATAATGTTAATGGCAATAGAGAGATAACTGATGAAGGACATCAACCTGTGTGATGGCACCACCTCCAGCTGGTGATGATCACCTTATCAAATAAGCTGCTGCTGGCGATTTCAAGTGACTGCAGGCAAGCAAGACAACTCGAAAAGTTTCAGCTACACAACACTGAAGCTGAAATGGCAGAGGAAAGCAGCAGCTCCTTATGTTTCTTAAGAGATGCATCTGTGATTAATGTGGTGCAGGGAGTTATTACCAGCACCAAAGTGCAAAAGACAGGACTTAACAAGGTCTCCACAGATCTTTCAACTGCATGCAATTCTCTAACTTAAATTTGGGTATTTTTCTGTATCAGAAAAAAAAAGACCAAGAATTTAGGGGCAGGTACCTCACCAAAGGAGGGAGAATCACAAAATTATTGAATTATAATGTTGTAAAAGACCTCCAAGATCATCAAATACAAATTTTGACCAAATACCACCATGCCCTTTAAACTGTATCATGAAGTGCCATCTCTGCTTGTTTTCTGAATACTTCCAGGGATGGTGACTCTTCTACTTCTCTGGGGAGCCTGTTCCAATGCTTAGCTATGCTTTCAGAGAAGCAATTTTTTCTAATATCCAACCTAAACCTCTCCTGGCACACTTTGAGGTCACTTCCCCTTGTCTGTGAGAAAAGACTGACCCCCACCTTGCCACAACCTTTCATGGCGTTGTAGAGAGCAATAACGTCTTTCCTGAGCCTCCTTTTCTCCACACTAAACGTCCCCAACTGCCTCAGCAGCTCCTCCTAGGATTTATGTTCCAGACCCTTCACCAGCTTCATTACCCTTCCCTGGAAGGGCACGTACTCCCCACACCTGAGCTGAAATGTGGAACCCAGTGTTCCTCAGTGCACACAATATGGGAATGGCTGGGGTGTTGTACTGACATCCTGAACAGCAATTCCAGGTTTTTCAGCTTGCTGTGGAGTTGATGAAACACAGCAGTGGGGTGCCAGAACTAAACAGGGCAATTGAAAGGAGCTGAAATGGCGCTGTGAGTGCTGTGACCCTGTATTCCATGTATCCCTAAGTCCTAATACTGGATATGCACACTTGGACCCCTACTTGAAGATGAACATCCCTCTTTCTGATAAGAAGACAGGGCTGGAAAAAGGGACAGGTACGTGGACTAGCTAGTAATATGCTTTGGCATCCATGAAGGTAAATCTGCAGTGACTAATGATTTGCTCAATCAAACTGAAATTACTTCAATAGACTGATAAAGGTAAGTAAAAAACACAACAGGGAGTATATCTGCCAGTGGTAATGAAGGCACTCCATCACCATTAGCTAAGAGATTTAAATATGTGCACATCTGTAAAAATACATCTAATCAAGAAAATGCTAATAGGGTTGGTTTTTTTTTTTTTGGTTTTTTGGTTAGTTTTTTTGCCTGTTTGGTATTTTGTGGGTTTTGTTTTGTGTTTTTGTATTGTTTTATTTTTTGGGGTTTTTTTTGTTTGGTCGGTTTGGTTTTGGGTTTTTTTTTTGGGTTTTTTTTTTGTTATGAACCTGGTAGAAGTTGTCTATTTTTTATGGACTGTAATTTTTATTTACTGACTCAGAAAAACTGCCTGCATCTTAGGCTGGGAATTTACTAATTTTTTTGTTGTTGCTGTCTTTATTTGTTTAAATGAATATATTGTTAAAGAAACTCTGCACTTCTCGCTGTGTAACAGTCGCAAGCAATAGCACTTAGCGCTATCTCATTCATGTATTCTGTGCCATCACACTACAGGGTCAATTGCTGAGAACAGAGCTATCTTCTGGTAGTTCTGCCCTACCTGAATGACCCACAGCAGCTGGATGCCTCATTTAGCTGGCAGGGTAAAATGACCTTAAGACTAATGGAGCAGGATCACTGACAGGCTCCTGTTTATCTGACCCAATACATATTGTTTCAAGGGTTGTGTAAATACAGGGATGCATCAGCTGTTCTAGATGGATTTAGATGCAAAGTGCCTGCTTGCAAAAGTGCTGAAGGGGTTGTAGTTACGAGCAATTTAAAATTATGTCTTTGTCAGGTCAATTAGAAAGGAATAATAAGACTTAAAGGACCAAGTTAGGATTTTTTTTTTTAAATTCTCTGTTTAAGAATTAATATACAGATCTTGATGTTGACTACAGGTCACACAAACCTCTTCCCCTTTTCCATTCAGTAAAAGAGAGTTTATACTGAACTTTGTATTTGCCTATGTGAAAACAGACCGGAAAAAAGACAGTACACAGGATCTGACAGTGTCTCTCTAAATAGAAAAGAAAATGGTATAACATGTCAGGAAATAGCTTAGGAAGATAACCTCCGTCAAGGAGGTACTCAGGCACGTAACAGAGGCAAGGAATCTGGCCAGCCTTTTTTCTGCACCAGCTCTTATCAGTCTGCTCACTGAAAAAGTCTCACGGAACTCATCATTAGAAATATAGATTCAAATATTAAACTTAAAAAAGCTCTTGTCTTTTATTATGGAAGATGAATGAGGTTTAAGCATGAACAAAATATCTTCCGATGTACACTGTTAACAGTTTTGCTAGTATACATTAAATGTACATGTAATTTTCAGGTGAGTATCACTTAGTAGCTCTTATGTAATATGGGGGTTCTGTATTTGATTCTTTGGAATTTAGGCTGGTGCATCTATATTAAAGACAGTATTTTAAAAAAAGCAGTATCAATGCACATGCAAACTATTTGCTCTATTTCTGTATCACCAAATGGTACGTACAGATGTATTTTTTAAAAATGTAATATGTACAATTTCTGTATGTATGTGAGTGTAGCATAGATAAACATTTCTTACTCTGGCCACAAATATCTCAGTCAGACAAATCATTAATCATAACCCTATTATAGTTTCTCTTACAGAAAGGAAAGTTCCTTTAAACTAAATTATTTTTTATGTCAACTACTATTAAAGCTTATTGTTACGTGTATGTACTACAACTTCCAAGTTTGTCCCCTGAATCATTCTCTTTCATTATATCATCTGTGTATTCACAATAAAATTGTGGTCTTCTGTGTTGGTGGGAATGATTTTTTGATGTAAAAAGCCTGTTTTCAGTCTATGATGAATAATCAACTAACTTCTTCAACAGATGCAAATGTTAAAATATCAGCATGCAGGTAATATTGTCATGAAGATATTTCTAGATACTAACAGAAAGGTTTACTGGGTCACTTACTCATTTGTGGCATTTCAGTGAAACAGGTACCCTACCAGCACTGCATCTTAAATATCAAATAGCACCTTGAGAGTGTTCCATGTGACCCCATTTGAAAAGCTGTGCCTGTCCCTCCTGTGCACAGGAACATTCCATACTAGAGCAAAGAGGATTCAGACCCTTGCATCCAAATGCCCACCCAGACTGAACAGCAGCATTTAGTAGACAAGTCAGGTACAAGAACATTTTATGTTTCACATGCTACAAACATGATTTCTAGGCACAATCCAAACCACTCAGTTACATGGACTTTCTGTACAGGCAGTGATGAGGAGCCTCTAGTCCTTGGCTCACAGTTTTAGGAAATAACTCCATGGGGGAGATCTCAATACAAAAGAGTTGAAGGAAGCAAACCCCTGCTTTTTAGAACGTGCAGTTCACTACTAATAACCGATGTAACCACCTAAAACAAATATCATGAACTGCAAACATAAACTGTGGATTTATTGTTCCCAGAAATATATGCTATAAATGTAGCTTGGTTAACTTAAGACCAAATCCTTATTTGTACACAAAACCATTGCAAAATATAGAGATATCCTCTGTTACCTGAAAAACAGAAACTCCTGAAATTATGTATACCATACATAACATACACCAATTCCAAATAAAAGAAATCTTATATTGTCTTTAGAGAAGAAGTCTCACCAATACTGCATTACAGAGAGCTGACAGCTGCAATATATTTAGCTAAGGAAAATAAACAAACTGAGCTAAAGCACTTTCCCTACAGTACCTGTTTGAAATATTTTGAACACAACTCCCAACATTAACTGCAAACAGCTATGTAATTCAAATAGCAAATAGGTAGGAGCTTCCAAGAGATTTCAAACTTTTACAATAACAAACAGTTAAACAGAGAAGAAGTCGAAAGGATGTTAAGTTTATTTTACTAAGTCATTTTGAGCAAGGCACAAACTGGACATCATGGAGAGTCCATGTTATGATCTTGTCAATTAAAAATCATCATGCTTATCTAACCACAAAATTTATTTTTTTTGAGAAACAGGAATAATTCTTTAGGTACATAAAGTTAATACTTACGGGTAAAATGATTAGAAGTGGATGGATTGACACTATCGCCACTGTCAGCACTTTCACTGCTAGAAATGTCATCATCTGATTCCCGCACAGAGGAACAAGGTGAGGAGCCATCAACTTCTTCAAACTTCCTCTTTAAAATTCCACTCATTGCTGCAATGCTGTCACATGTACCTGTAACAGGAACAGAGGCAACCAGGCACTGAACACTGTAATGAGGCTGCAGAATATGCAATCATAACATCCAAAGTAACTTTTAGTTCAAAATAGCAGTAAGTTGCCACTTCTAGTCTTGAATAATCATTTAATACGAAATTATGTATGACTAATTAGGAGAGAGTGAAGCTACAAAAAAGAAAAAAAAAAAAACTTAAATCTTACTCTAATTTGACATGTATGGCGATGGTTGTTTCACTAGAATAATCTGTAACATTGCTTTTAGGGAGTATTCTTCCCACAATATCAACAGCATCCCTGTCTTCTTCTTGTCTATGTTATGCAATTTCAAACACAGAAAAAAATTAGTTTCTTTTTGAAGAGCCTGACTTGGTCCCTCCCTTTGGCTGCCACAGGAGGAAGGAATGTTCATAATCAGGGATGAAATTAAGTAACACGAAATCATCCTGAATACTAGTTCCCATTGCTAAATACATGTGATGTAACCAGTGTTCACATCACCCTTTAAGAATTCAATCTGATAATTCCAGTATTACAGACAGATAAAAGACAATGAAGACACAAAGCCCATACACTAATTTGTGCTCCACAAATACCAGGATTTCAGAAGCACTCACACCAGTTAAGAGACACCAACTGCCTCCCAAACTTTCTCCTCTCTCAGTCACAATGGGTTTATGAAAGGCAGGTCCCCCTTGACTAACCTGTTCTCCTCCTATTGTCACTATCACTTCCAACACTGACAAAGTTACCTGCCTAGTGGCTGAGGCAAAGGCTGTGGATGTTGTCTACCTGGACTCTACTAAAGCCTTTGATGTTTCCCACAGCATCCTCATGGAGAAACTGGCTGCTTACATCCTTGGATGGGTGTAAAAACTGGCTGGCTGGACAGTCCAGAGAGTGATGGGGAATAGAATTAAATCCAGTGGTCACCAGTGGTGTTTCCCTGGGCTCAGCTGAGGTCAGTCCTGTTTAAATATCTTTATCAGTGATCTGGACAAGGGGATCAAGTGTCTACTCAGTCAGTCTGCAGATGACACTAAGTTGGACATGAGTCCAAAGAAGGGCAATGAAGCTGGTGAAGGTCTAGAGAGTGACTTGTATGAGGAACAGCTGAGGGAGCTGGGGGTGTTCAATCTGGAGACTGAGGGACTCACCACTCTCTAAAACTCCCTTAAACGAAGTTTTATCCAGGTGGGGGCTGGCTTCTTCTTCCAGGCAACAAGTGACAGGACAAGAGGAAATGGCCTCAAGCTATACCAGGCAAAGTTTAGTTTGGATATTGGGAAAGGTTTCCTCACTGAAAGGGCAGTCAAGCATGGGAATGGGCTGCCCATGGAAGTCACTCCAGAGTCACCATTCCTAGAGGCATTTAAATAACATGTACCTGTAGGACATGGGGACATACTTTAGTGGTGGACTTGTCAGGCTAATGGTCGGACTCAATGATCTTTGAGGTCTTTTCCAACCTAAATTATTCTGTGATACCAAAATTAAGAAATGAAATGCCTAAATATTCCTGAGGTTGAGTAGAATATTATAAAGCTAACTATTCAAGCATAGATTTAGCAGCATGTCCCAGTTCTGGCCAGGACAGGGTTAATTTTTGCAGTAGCCCAGAGGGGGCATGGCCAGGACACCAATGTTATTCTATACCACCTCACATCATTACTGGGGGCAGGAGGGAGGGAATCTTTTCTGGGGAGTTGAGGTTCCTTATGGCTCCAATTCCAAGTGGAGGGAGCAGTTGGGTGTTGGCTATTGTGGGTTTTCAGTAAGCAGTAACATTTCTTTTCTTGTACCCTCTGCCATTAATATTGTTGCCCTTACTGCTCCTTATCTCACTGCCATTTCCCGGGAATTGTTCTTATCTCAACCCATGATCTTCACCTTTTGTGCCTCCAACACTCCTCTCTAGCCCACTGCAGAGGGGAGGGAGGGTGTGGGTGTGAGTGAGTGGCAGCATGGTTGGGAGAGTTCTGTGGGAGCACTGAACTGGGGGTACCACTCCTAAACCGTGACACAGCAGAAGGACTGCATGGAATTAACTAAACTGAGGAGAGATCAAGAGCAGCTGGAGCCTGCCCAGAGGGGACACAGCTGCCACCATGCTGCCTACAGCACTGCAAAGAGGAACACTCCTAGCATTCATCCAGGCAAAGGGTTTGTCTGGGATTGATGACATACTATACTTGCCAGGGACACACAGCCTAGCGCTATGGACTTGACACAGGGCTCTGCCAAATCCCACTGAAAGCAAGAAAAATAAAAAATTAATTTACATTGCTCATGAAAGAGAACTCTTAAAATCTCTACAGCTACCTTTAGGACTCATTAATTTTGAACCAGCCACATTCTGCTCCTTCCAGGAAGCTGAACGAGGTAACCTCCAGAACTCCCTTCCAACCAACTTTTCTGTGGCTCTGTTAAAACCCCAGAATATGTCTGAGGAAGCTTGCATAAGCTTGAGTAAATGGCTACTAGAGAAGACAGGGTTAAGACACAGATTCCAGTACTGGTCAAAATGTTTAACAATTAGCACATTTCAGGTTTTTGGCTCAGGCCACTTTATGCTCTCCTGGATAACACAGGATGAAGCAGGTGCCAGAACCATTCCCAGCAGGCAGGCTGGATGAGGGCACCTGGGTTTTGGCAGAGGACTGACAGCTTAGCCATTGTGGACAAGAGCTATGTCCTGCCACTTGGCAGGAAGAAGCCAGAGAATGCTGTCCCTAGCCCGCATTTTTCTTTTATTTTCAACTACTGCAGAGGTAGTCTCAAGTATGTAACTGCTATGTTCTGGTCCTGTAAGCACAGTACTTCAGCAGGTTCTCTGCTATCTTTGCTCACATTTGGTCTCATATTCTATAGCTCCTTTCAAGCCCCAACACAAGTTTCTTTCCTGGAAAAAAAAAGTGACAGTGTGAAGAGATGTGCAACCTTTTGGCCTGGTATGAAGTTATAACAGCATAAAGGTGGGTATATGAGGATGCGAACTGAAAAAAAAAAAGAGAACAGAAAAGAAGAGGAAAGAGAAGAAAAAGTAGGACTCACCAGGTTACAGCGTCTCTAAGACTAATTTAAAATCAGAATTCAGCAAACACTGGTCTGTCTACATGAAATCCAGGAGTTGACGTGGCAAGAAGATGGTGGTTTCTTCCCAATCCAACTGAAATTTAGCTCTAATTACATGTTTTGTTTTGCTGACAAAGCATTTTGCCTTGCATGCCAGCTCCTAAGCAGAGCAGGAGGGAGTTATGAGCAGGTTTAAACTTGCTTTTGTAAGTCAAAACTAGAAACTGCATATACATTATACAACATTTTTATGATATTATTTAATGACAAGGACTAGAACAAAAGTTTTGTAATAAGGGAGTTCATTCACTTCTTAAAAGCTCTAAGAAGCACATATGTGATAGTACCAAGTTTAATATCCTGTCTCCAGGAGTAGTCACTATGTAATGCTTCAGTGGAAAGCAATGGGATGCAAAATCCAGCCAAAACCACTGCAGATATACAGCTCTGCTTCCTCATCCTTGCAGTCAATTTCCCCTAAGCATAAGGTTGAAATGTTGCTATACGACAGTGCCCAGCCTCTTAGAAATTCATTTAACTTGGTCTCCTGAGGCAACAAGTTTCTTATCAGTTTAAAAAAAAGCATCTTCTGCAACTATAGCCACACGCCCTTCAAAATCACAGCAGTTTCAATCTTTACCATATTTTGGACAGTAAACAGCAGCAGAAAGGCCCCAGTGTCTAGCAGCATGCTGTACTAGATAGAACTCCACATACACAGGTACTCCCCACAAAGCAGAAACAGCTGAAGTCACTGACATCTTGTTGCTGTATTACAGTGATATTTTCATTTCAACTCCCAGTATTGATTATATTACATGAGAGGCAGAGTGCATCTGCTGATCCCGTACAAAATTAGGAAATGCCTTTATATTTGGGGGGTGTTCAGGGTGGGAACAGCAATGGAGACACAAATGGAACTGCAGCATTAAGTTCCTCATCCCAAAGCTGGGGGGTCTGTCCAATGGCTGCAGTTGCTGGAAAGCACCTGGCATGTTCCTGCCTCTACACTCTCGATCTCACAGCTGTGCAACCCTTAACAGCCTGCCTCTGGGGAGCTCCCCAAAGCCACACAGCCTCTTGCTGACACTACTCCACGTTTAATGTGGGAACTAAACTGTTCATCAGCACGAGCCACGAAGAGAAAATGAGCAAGAAACTGCAGGTCTGAAAACACTCGTGCACTTGTTTACCATTCAGATTCTTCCTAATTCTGAGTTAATAATCCCCAGAACAAGATGCAGATTCCCATCAGAAAGTATAGCTTGAGAGAGTAACATAGATGGAGAACTGGTCCCCAGTACAGCAAATTTGTGTCTGCTCTGGGACCTAGTGCCACATTTCCTAGGGCTAGAGAATAAGAACAGAGGGACTGATGTGCCATCTCAACAGGTACAGACTGGCACCTCACAGTTTCACCTGCTAAATCTCCCCCATGCAAGGGCACAGGGACATACAAATGGCTGATTACTGTCTGTTGACTGAGAAACCAGTAACTTTGAAATCACTCAAACATTCTTGTCTTTGGCTGGCCCTCAGACCAAAACCCCTTTCCCTAGAAGGCTCTGCCAATCTGTCACCAAACTCTCTTCTTCAAAGCCACGTGAGCTTTTCCAAGGTCTCACTTTCAATTTCCCATAGCATCAAGGCGCTTCTGCCTAAAGTTAGGTATGCACACATACCTGAAGTTACAGAGATTTGAGATGTCTGAGTGAGTTCATGTTGAGGTCTCCCTGAGAGCCTGAAACTTCACGTTATTCCAAGTAGGGTGTCCATGAACAAAAGGAAAATCTATTATGAGTGCAAAGCATGTTGAGAAGGAAGGGGGACAGAAAGGTTAGGCCAGGCCCAAACCCATAAGCAATTGTTTATGTACCCAAAGGCTGGTAAATACAGCACAGCACTTGGCTGCTACCTGTGCCCACACTCTTTGGACTATGAATCTTGGCATTATTTTCTATACAGTGAAATGGTCTCTGCCTGAATGGACTAGGATGCTCTCCACTAAACTATAGCTTAGAGGCAGCAGTCACTGAACAACAGATTCAGCTCTCCAGCATCTGGGTGAGTTTCTTAGCTGTTCTACTGCGTAAATTAACAAGAGACCCATTCAGCAGCAGATTTTTACAAGAAAGATGTTTTGAGAGGAAGAGTGTCCTATGCTCTGCTCTTGAAAGGGAAGGTCTGTGTAGCTGCCTTGAGGAGTGGGCACTGGACTGTGAGTGTGGAGCACTGGGAGCTCCGACAGCATGAGCTATGGTTCCATGCTGAAGGCTAACCACACGGGCACTGGGGATTAAAACATTTACCTCTCAAGCATCTAGCCTCCAACTGCCTTGCTTCTTATTTCATTAAGGGGACATGACTTAGAGACTAATCCTGAAACCTCTCTCAGAAGCAGAAGGCCTGCCATCTTCAATGGCCACAGCCAATCCTCAGTACAAGAGAAAAATCATGCCTGCTCAAAGAGCCATGGGAAGGACAGGGAATTTTACAGCCATTTTGACACTGCTAGGAAGCACACACTCCTCCCTACACTATGCTACTGCACCTTTGTAGCAATAAACTAGCTCTGCTGGCCCGGTAATTTTGCCTTGTCTTCAAATACAATGGGATTCTGATCAATTCTAAAACACTATAACGAAATGCTTGATACACAAAGCAGATGCATTAAATAATAGAGTATTAGGAGGAATGGTAGTTTGGCCTATAAATTTTCAAAATTCTTTTTCTGAACATAAATTGCCCCTCTCTCCCCTTCAATAAAAGGCAACTGAATTCCTTTAGTTTATCTTCCAGAGACCTTAAAACCAACTTTTCTCTCTACACAGACTCAATTACATCTTTAAAGCATTAAGTTTGCTTATCAAAGCTAATGCAATATCGAGATTACAATTTCAATATTTAGTCAGAATTTTCCTGTGAGGAAATATACCTTATACTACACAATGCTTGCTTTAATTGAGAAAGTATTAACTCTTAGGATTAGAGTTACACAGTATTCAGTTGTAGCCCACATGCTTGCTTTCAAAAATATTTCCAGGCATTATGATTTCGAATGCAGAGGAAGTGTAGTGAAAGTGTCAACAATGAGACTGCCAAGGGCATGATCGAAAGAAATGGCTACAACAATTTAAATGGCTAAACAAATATAGGCTAAAAGTCAAGTCAAGGGTAAAGATATAAATTCATATTGCCTCTGGCAGGAATCAATTATGCTGGCTATTCTGACCTCTAAATGGGTTCTTCTGGAGAGGGAACATGAAAAGCTTGCTCTCGCTCTCTCACTTGTTACCCATTTTCTCTCATCTTCATTGCAAGTTTCATATATATGTTCCACATGCTTAAACTTGGCCAAAATATTTAAAAAGGAAAAAGACATTAACTGTTTTATCTGTGTTAAAAACCAATGATAGCTAAAAATTTTGCAGCGAGAGTAGCTGAGAAGCATTCTCACTCCAAAGAACGTTACTGGAAAGACTTGAAATCTAAGTAGAGACATTTTGAGAAATGTCAAAGATGTGTCTAAACACATGAAAAATTGCCCAGTCAGTTTTTGAAAATGACAACACAGACTTGTACAATACAGCAAAAACTGAAGAAAAAAAACATGAGAAGGGATTGAAGCAAAAGGTTACAAAAGGATTCCTTTCCCACTGAAGCAGGACTCTGACACAAAAATACTGAGTTTTAAATTTCCTTCACTATTTAAGAGAAATATAAGTGAAATAGCAAAGCCGTGTGTGGCTAGCACAGGTCTTTCTCGTGAGAACATTTTGCTATATTTCATAAACAAGATAAAGTTTGGATGTTTTGCAAACAACTTCTCCGGATTGGGTCAGTTCGGGCTTGGCCAATTGGGCCTAGGGGGAGGTCTCGGGCTGACCAATCTGGGGCACCTCTGTAAACTCTATATATATGGAATTCAAAACAATAAAGCTCTCTTCTCCTCTCTTTCCTTGTCTGAGAACTTGGGTCATTCCTCAGCTAGCCGCTCAACAGCGACAGCCGTGTACTGTCATGATCACCGAAAGCCAGTCATTAAGGAGAAGGTATACAATCCAGGTGTCCTCAAAGTTGAGTGTTACCATACAGTGATGTTCATCTATGCTATGTATCTGAACATATGGCTAAGGTTTTGCATTAGCTCAGCTCACTTTGAATAAGCAGCACAATCAGCAAAAGCAGATCAGCTGTACTAATACACACAGCTTCTCAGCAGAACTGCTCTGTGGAGCAGAACACTGCCTTAACACAGACCATTTGAAGTATCCCTATGAAATACATTCTTAGCTTCAACAGGCATCTCAGAACTGTAAATGCACGTTGTTCTGGGTATCAAAATAAATACACAATAGAGGATCACACAATGGAAAAATTATACTAATTAGTAATTAGTTGTTACTTAATTGCAAATTTTGTTGCTCTTCTAACACAGGTTTTCTTTTGTCATACACTGGTAAAATTTAATTATGTATACACATTTAACGTACATGTTTACTATGCTTTAACAAATATTGGTAATAAGAATTCATCACAGAGGTGGCATGAAAAAGGGTCTTAGCTAATTATTCACCAAATCCTGAGATATTAAAGACCTGCCTGTGCACAGCCAGCAGCCATTTGCGTTTCAGTATTGCTGCAGCGTTATACAACAGACATGCTCAGCACGTTTCCTAATGGAGACTGTTTCAACTTTCCTCAATTCAGCGTTCAAATCCCTGCTTGGCAGATGATTTTGTCCAACCTGATGCCTTTGTCTTGTCACATCCATCCAAAAGGCACAGCTGCAGGAATACCTTCTCCTATTCCTATGCAAGCACTGACAGATCTGGGTGCTCCAGGAGTCTCCAGGTTCAGTGAAGAACACATGAAAAACAGTGTGGAGCCCCTGGTATTTCAACAGTCAGATTATATCCTTCCAACTTCAATAACAAGACATTTAAAATTTATGGTATGAGCTTGGTTCTTTGCATCCAATAATTTATAAGCAACCAATCAAAAGATTTCGGGCTGATGGGCTTTTATTTTTTCCTTTTTTTTTTTTCTCTTTTTTTTTTTTTTCAACACCAAAAGCATAAAAATCTCCCATAACAGCTTGTTTTTATCTTTTTAATAAATGCTGACATTATAAAGAACATAGTTAACCCGGTTCTCTAATACAATCATAGTGCTGTGCACGTTTTTAAGACACCAAGTAAATATTTGGCACAGCTATTAGTAATCATGTAAAGTTACAGACAGGCTTCTCTGGTAGCCCAAAACTCTGTTGCTACTTTGTACTATAAAGCTGAAAAAAGAAGGTAGAAACTGAAGAGCAGCTAAAATAATACCAGAAAACCTATTATTTTCATCAGCAGAAATATCTGATGAAGAATCAAACAGGCCTCTAAAAACAAAAACAATTTGGATCAGCAGGAGTCAACATTCAATTGCCACCAATGAAATGAAATGTAGCTCCATTGCATGACAGTGAAATCATGATTTCATTCAAGGCTTGGCCTCAAGTACAGCCAAAATTAGTAAAAATATGTTTAAGTGCATCTTTCTCCCTCGAGAATAAAGTCAATAAAACTATTCGTACTGGAAAATATAAATTATTAATACCTACTGGAAGGCTGTGATGTTTTGAAATTACTATCTTCAAAAATAGCTTCCTGGCTATAATAATTCCAGCTTTCTATCTAGATCAAGGACAATGCACAACAAAAATACAATGTTACAATCTGCATTTTCATGCACACCCAAGACAGTCTTAAGTAGGCATTCCAGCCCACAAAAAATGACACAAAAATAAAAGATGTAAAATTGCTATTTGTTTCTAGGATTTGCTTTCTGACTTTGCACCACATATGGTGTATCAATTCAACTATGAAAAACAATGCATTTATTAAAAAAAAAAAACCACTGGCGATTTTTAGCAATCATATTGTTTCTTTTTAGCAATAATATTATTTCAAAATTAAATACATGAGGGAAATTCACCATAAAAAAACCCCGTAACATACACAACAAACTACTGAATGCAGGAAACAGTGAATTTATTCAACACAACTGTGAAGTTTTCTTTTGCCACTGACATATATGTAGAGCATTAACAATTCATCTTCTAAGAACAGCACAAGGTAAAAATCAGCTACTCAATTATCAGCTAAAAATGAGCATAATTTAATTTCACGTTTACAAAAAAAAAAAAACCTAGAAACCAACAAAACTTGATTATTTATGGGTTTGCCTCTTCTAGATGGATTACTCAAGGCACAGTATGAGGGCTGCTTTGCTGATGCTTTTCCCCAGGGTCATGGTGTTTAAGCTCTCCTCTATGTGGTTACTTTGATAATCAGGGTCTTAGTCACAGTGCAAATTGTTTTCCACTGGTGTGAACTAGCAAATTGTTTTCCCATCTCACCACCCATTTGCACAATACTTGAAGAAGACTGACTGCTTCTGCTTCAAGCTCAGCTGATATGAGCTAACAGGTTAAAAAACTAATTAGGAAAATATGACAGACATTGAGCGATAGGCACAGAGAAAGCCTAACTGTACAAACCTGATTTCCTTAAGAAATTAGTCAAAAAGATCAGCTACAGTAGGGTTATGAAGTCCCAGATTCAGTAGGCACGGTATCATAGATTGAGATGTTTTTTATGAAGATGGACAAAATATGCATAATCAATAAACTAAAGCATTTCCCTGTAAGGCAGTAGTCTTCTCTGTAATTTCCATAACTGAAAACCTCAAAAAGGATTTTTAAAGTACATATTCAATTGCAGGCAAAATTTCCAACAGTAACTCCATCTTTGTGGCCAGCAAAAATTACCCAGTTGGTCCTTACTCACCTGTACATGTGTACCTGTGTAAAATCAACACAAAGACACACAAAGGAAGGGTCTGTTGTGGTAACACAACATGACAGACCACAGTAAGACTGACCTAAAATTACATTCCTGGCTGTTTTAGAATTGAATGTTGACTCTCTTCACTTCTTTTATAATACTAAAGAAAATCAGAAGTTTATGCCTGTAGCGATTTGTATACTAACAAACATGTCCAAGAATTCTTTTCAGTCACTTTATAATTCAAAACTGAAAACTTCCCTAGAAAGCTAATAGAAGAACTGCAGGTCTAATAAGTATGTACCCAACCAATTCCCAAGGCACTCTTGTCATCGAGACAGTGATGAATAGAAGCTGAGCGGCGAGCCCACTCCCATCTCATTTGTCTGACTTGTAAGCACCTTATGACCATTCACTGACACTTCAGCCAGGGGAGTCTGCTGGGACAAAATTAATTATCTGCCCTGCACTCTCCTGAAAAGCACTGCTGTGAAGGTATGTGGCTTACACCTTCAACCTGAGGTGGTTTTTTAAATTTATTTTATGTATTTTGCTTTATCAAATCTCTGATCATTCTGTCTTTTCCAAAGGAGCTGAGAAGGCTAATACTGTGCAAATTTTCACTTGTCCATTTTATTGTTGAAAGATGTTTGTGTAGAAATAAGAGTGGGAGTGAATGGCATAATGGTAAACAACTGAGCAACTTAACTGAAATCTACGAAGTTAAATCCCAGGGTACTCTGAAAGTGAATCCTCAATAAAGACTCTGGTATGACAAGAGAGCAAAATAATGCTAACTCTGCGAGGACTTCAATTCCCCCCTGAGTCGTAGGGTTCCCCTCCCCACCCCCAAAATAAAATATTTTATAGACAAAAATGTTTGCTTGAGAATAGCCTTCTCAGCTGTCACAGTCCATGATGGAAGTAAGCAGTGTTATCATTTGTTGTCCACACTAAAAACAATTAAAAAATACATTTTGTGGGTTTCAACATTTTTTTGTTTACCGTATCACCCCCACACAAATAGCATTTACTAGAGATGGCTATCGCTTAGGAAGTGCAACCAAAACCATTTGCAATCCAGCTTCCTTTCTAACATATCCATGACACATTAAAAGCAGACTTCTTTCAGTAACAACAAAGAACAGATCTTACATCACTGAGCAGTTCATCATCAAATTCATATCCCTATCCAAAAAACCCAAGCTCCTCCTGAAGCCACCCCAATGTCAGGCTATGTCACCCTCCCAGAAGGATGAGCCGGCTGCTCCTCAGGTGGGACATGCCCACCGACACGCAGGAGCCCTGGCTCGCGGGCAGCCCAGGAGATGATTTAGAAGGGAAGCCTTCCTGCCCAGCCGGGATCCCCAGCAGGGAGGCGCAGGGCCCGGGGCGGTGTGTCACCCTGCCATTGCCCAGCCGCCGAGCGGTGCGGCAGCAGCAGCAGCAGCAGCGACACCGCGGCAGCCCCTCGGCCAGCCGGCCAGCCCCGGGCACCGCAGCGGCCGCAGCTCGGGCTGCACGCACACATATATCCCCACTAGCAGCATACAGGGAAAACAGCACTTATTTATAGGCATGCACAGAAATGATTTGCCAGAATTAAATAAATAAGTGCAATGAAGGGGCAGCATGCTAATGAGAGCTGCAAATACCAGAGAGGCTTATTTACTCCGCAGCCTTCTCCTACATAATGGTATCATTGCCTGCATTTCCTCATCAAAATCCAAGAGCTACGTGAGACGGTGAAGCTACAATCGGTAAATGGTGGTGCAGCTCCTGCCCGTATCCCTCCGAACGACTGATGAGGTCAGGCTCCAAACTGTGCAGCCCACATTTCCTACTTCACATTAGACAATGGAAAAAATATGCAAATCCCTACTGCTTACGCAAGAGCAGGATACAAACCAGCCCCAAAATCAATCAGGACTTCAAGTTATGTATTCCATGAAATTATTTATGAAGTACTATTCAAAAGCCATGCATCTTTTAAAGTGAAAGCCTAAATGCAAATTGTCCAATGCATTTTGATGCTAGTTTTTACAAAGAATCCTTGCTTATATTTTTGCATTTAAGCAAAATCTTAAACATCTCAAGCAGCTCCTCTTCCATTTATCCTTAACTTCATAATATGTAAGTTGTCTACTTACATATATTAAGCAAATTGTCCATCAAATTGTTATAGTGATACGTGCTTTTGTTCCTTTTCCCATTTTTCCTATTTCATTGTGGAAAAATTATATGAAGTGATGGAAAACTGAAGCAGAGGTGCTAAAAATGCAAGTCTCTTTTGTAGGGTGGGGGATTAGACCAGAGAAAGGAGAGCGGTAGGAGAGAATTATATGCAAATGTGAAGGAAGAAAAAGGCCATCATTTCCCAGTTTGGTTTTTGGGGGGCTTTTTTGGTAGCAATTACTCACATCTCCAATTTATCACAAGTTTCATTAGAATACTGTATCCATATCTGTGGAGAGATGGTGAAATTAAAAACATGCTATTTATCTCAGAGTTGTTTTAACCTAGTAAATATTTTTTGCTTTTGTACATTTGTAGATGAGTTGTCTTTTATCTACGTTCAATCCCTTTTCCAGGGTCAAAAAGCCTACAAAAGAGCAATGAAGCAACAGCTATCAAACCTCACTGGCAGAACTTCAAATGGTATCAACATTTTAAAGATGTGATGGTGTTTGGGGATATTTTATTGAGGAAATGGCACATCTATAATCCAGTTTTTTTCAGCATCACAACTGGTTCAGAGCAAGGACAAGAAGAGATACCGACAGACTACATGTGAATTTATCTTCAAGACATCTTTACCAATCTTGCAATAGATTATAGCTACCTCACTTCAGCCTGACCTTCCACCTGCTTTTTCAAAGGGAAAACAGCTCTCAACTCCAAGGCTGTTACTAGAAGTACACTTCAAGAGCAAGTACTAGTTTTAGACGACACAATCATCTGTTGCTATCTCAGGCAAAATATTTAAGCTTTGGAATTAATTTCCAAACATTTGCCATTGTGTACTCTAAACCATGGCTTACATATCTTAAATTAATATTGAACTTGAACTTAATTTAGTCAATGACTGCATCTGTACAGAGCAAAGATGTTTTACAATAAATGCAAATTCCCCTTTCTGATGAACAAGTAAGACCAAAAAATTAGGATACACTGTCAACACTGTACACCCTCAAACCAAAACACTGCACACCAGACCTGGGCTCCTCAGATCCAGAAATAAGACTAGGATAACGAACACAAAACTTCAGTAACATGGGAGATCAAAATCATGCCTCTGTCTCCAAAATGTTGGATATATACATAAAGATTTGGTTCTATTTACAATTCTTAAAGAGACTCAACATCCGGCATTCAAATTGCAGCATAAAATGTTTGCATAAACCACAGTTTCAATGTAGTTTAGATGGGGTAAAGAAAAGTGTGTCTTAATATTACCGTAACTTGATAGCAACGCAGAACACCTTTTTGCTTCAGTTTTTTTTTCTTTAAGCTTTCTTAAATAACTTGAATACTGGGAGTGTTTTAGAACGTGAAGTGCCTGATCCACAGGAAAAATGTTTGGTTTTCCGTTTCCTACCCATATAAATGGACAAGAAAGGTGTATTTCAACGTTGTGATTCCACTGTAACAGTGGGCATACTGTTCTGTAGGGATGCTCCTATGGTTATTTTACTGCACACTGTTAATTTTATCTCTGTATGCACTTTCTGTAAGTACCTAACTGCCTCATAAATTTAAATTTTAAATCCACGGTACTCATTTTACACAAATATAGTAATTACACGATAATTGCGTGACTGTATACCGCTGTATTTCTCCATTTAAATTAGCATATAGTGACACGTTCAGAGTTATTTCATCCAATCTGATGGCAATACTGCAAGCGTTACTGCGATATTACCACGGTTCTCTGTTAAAGAAATTAATAGCTGCACATAAGGACGATGAAAAAGTACTTTTACGTATCTTTTCTAATCTATTGTCTAAAGCATGAACAGGCCTGCGTTCCGAGATGCCAAGCTGTATGAGGATTTTAATATAAAATTACCTTTCACAGGAGAACCGTTTTAAAGCAGGGACTGCCAAGCACCTTCGCTTAGGTTTCAGCAATATTTGCGACTGGAAAACGATGCCCTCAAAGCCGAGCCCCATTTCCGACTCCGAGCGGCGGGCTGCCGGCCCGGCCGCAGCGGAGGCAGCGCGGTGCCGCCCGGGCCCGAGCCGAGCCGAGCCGATCCGAGCCGAGCCGAGCCGAGCCCGCCGCGGCGGAAGGGCAGCGCCCCGGCCCGGCTCTCCGGGAACGCCCGGCACACCGGGAGCCGCCCGGCCCGCGCCCCGCGCCCGCCCTACCTGCCCGCGGCCCCTCCGCGCCGGCACGCCGCACCGCCCCCTCATTTGCATGGCCCGGCCCCGCCCCCGCCGCGGGGCATGCCGGGCGCGCCCCCGCCCCTGGCCGCGGTCCCGCCGAGCCGGGCTGCAGCTCCGCGCCCGCGCCAACCGGGCGAGAGCCGCCGCGGCGGTTGCCAGGGAGACCCGCTCCCCCGCCCCGGCGCTGCGGCCGGAGCACGGGCTGCCCGTTCCCGTCTGCCTGTCTTTAATCGCGCAGGGCAGGCAGCCCCGCACACGCACAAAAGCCAAGCTGTACGCGCAGCCCGAGCGCATCGCTCCAGCCCCGGCAGCGCCGGCCCTGCGCGGCCACCGAACAGACCTGCTTGCCAGAAAGCACATTTCTCCATTGAAATCATAACTACACAGCGAACAAGATCCCGTTCTCTACGTTTCGAGTTTTGTTTCTTTATTTCTCCAATCGCTTTTCAAGGGCTCCATCTCCTTCTACTGAAATACTCCCCAAAAATCAGCATATCTAATTCACGATCTCCAGCACTCAGAAAAGAAAGAAAAAAAAATCCCAAACCCAGTACTGTAATCCTTAAATGTCTTTAAAACTTTTACATGGTTAATTTCTACATGATGTGATACCACAGAGAAATTAAATTGCATGTTTATCCTCTGTAAGACAAACACAGGCCATAGAAATCTTTGGGAGCAGTTTTCAAAAAAATAAAATAATTATGTATAATTAACTAAGAACTACTATGAGTAGTTAGTTGCTCGAAAAATAGTAACATATTTTGCATTAATATTAGAGTGAAATGCATGCAGAGGGTTATAATGTATCACTCCCATGGGTATACAACTGCATTAAAAAATAACACAAAACACGCCTTCCAAAAATTTCCAAGAAAAATGTGGAGAAAAAAAGCCATGTATGTGCACTGTTAGATATACTCTAATGTTACATTATTTTTAACCAAACCCAAACACTACAGATCTCCTACTGAGAAAGAATTAGTCTCAAATACATAGCAGAATAATAGATTGTTGTTACTAAATATTTTATGATATTGGTAAATGATCCATCTAGCATAAATTTAATTTTACTTGCTATCCCATTTTTCATGCACAATTGAAGTTTGAATTGCATAGGAATAATGATAAAAACATTTTACAATGAATTTGATCACAGAACTTAGACAATTTATTTAGCTTGGTATCACACTACTGTGCATCCTTCCAATCCCACCTTACAAAATGAAAAAAACCCCTGGCTTTATTAACAATAAGGAAATAGCAAAAACCCCAGTTAAATTTAAAACACTGAAGTGTGTGAAGAATCTATAAATAACTGACCTGTTCAAATTGTTGTTTTTCCAATCCATGCACTGTTTTTATTAATTAGGAACCAAACCAGATTGATCATCATTTTATAACGTTTGACATATTCACTGTCTTCCCACTTCCAGCAGAATCTTCTTAAATTTCCCAGCACTGCGTTTTATTGCTGGTACCATATGCTTTATTGTTCAGCCACAAGAGCTTCACTCTGCACAAAGACTCATTACCTACTGCTTGCTGAGCAGCTTTGGGCTCACTGAGGCTGCCTGTGTGATCACATGGGAGTTTTGTCTGAGAAAGCCAGGCATGCCACTGATTTCACCAGCTACGGATATTTTTATCAGCTGAGGTCTACTATGAGGAAGAAATAACAAATTCTAAGGCTTCTTTAGCTCATTAAGACAGCAGTTGTTATGGAAATCCCCTAAACTTTTTTTTTTTTTTTTAAATTATTATTATGACTCCCACTGTAACACTGGTCCAAGAAAAAATTCAAGAGATTTGTCAGAAGTAATTTTTTCTTGCGGGGAGTGGCACAAACCATGCATTGTCTGCATCGCTCTGCACACAGCGCACACTGAAATTAATATTCTGAAGAGGTAATATTTTGCCAACACTTAATCTGCCAGTGTTTATCCTTTATGTGGAGGATGAGCTTCCAAACCAAAAACTGTACCTAAAAAGCAGCCCCTTGATTTAAATTTGTATCATCAGTCAAGGGCATTATCCTGTAATTTTTGATCGTAAAATGAGTTTTGCTGGCTTCAGTCAGACTACTCAGGTAAATAAGAATTGGCCATTTGAGCAGGGATTGCTCTCAAATCGAAATGACAAATTATGTAATACAATGAAGTCTAATCTCTTCTCGGTAATAGTTGGTGATACTCTGGGGTTTGTTTTTGTGTGTGTGTGCACGTGTTTGGTTGGTTGGGTTTTGTTGTTTATTTTAAACAAAATTATAAATCTAAATAACATATATAATGGTTAAAAACTTAATATCTACCTGAGTATTTCATAACAGAATAAGTGAATATTTACATTCAAGTTACAAAAGCCCTTAAAGAAAAAGGTAAATATTAATTTTTTTTTCACTGATGCCTTATCAGTATCAGGGTCCCATGCTAGAATATTTGGAGATAGCTTAATTCCTACTGCAGAGTGAATTCCCTGAATATTCTAATTTAAAGCTTTCCACAAACAGCTAGTGATGATAAATGAATATATCTCTTCCACCCTGAAAACTTGTGCTGAACACGCAATTATCCATAATATTAACATTGCAAAGATGCAGCTATTTTACAAAACAGTCAATTATCATCTAGAATAATTCAGAGCATTTTGATAACATAAGATAGCAAAAGAAACTGTTTTCTCATTAACATTCCACAAATGAAATACCTCCTTATTCTATTTACGATCTCTCTCATTAGAATAAATGACAGCTTGTAGCTCATGGTTGGCATTATTGTGGTCCTATCAAAGTCAGTGGAAGTTTTGCTGCTGATTTGCATGGAAGAAGGGACAAGCATGACGAACAGATTCATTCGCCTTACCGTGTCGTCATGCAAATCAATGACAAAACTCATTTCTTTATTGTTCTTGGCATCTTGCTCAGTTTGTATTATTAGGGTTTTGTAACAGTTGATATGCAGTCTCTATGATTACACTGAATTACACAAGATGGTTAGTAAAGGATTCAAAATTACCCACAACTAAATCCAGTAATGCATATCTTCAAGGCTCTCACATTCCTTTCAGTTTAAAGAAAATTCCATGCTCAAGAATGAGTGTATTTTGAAGTGCCACCATTTTCATCTACCCAAAGACATGGACCAAGCAGATGTTTTGTGGCTGAGAACCTTCCGCATCTCTTAGGCAGGAAGCACTACTGTGTGTACATTAATGAGAAGAAACGAAAGCAGACTAGATGGGTTGCTAACGAACAGCTGGTTTAGCTACAGCTATGCATATTTTTTTCCCCTGGCGATATCACTGATGATGTCACGATGCTAGTGTAGGAAGACATAAACAAAAGGCAGGCATTTTTGCTGCAGTGGCACTAGGGGAAAAAAGAAAACCCAAATGTTTGACAGACGTTTGAGTACTATTGTCACATTTTTCTGTGTGTTGTTATATATACTATGGAACAGTTCTCAAATCCTGAAAGGTGGTTAGAGGAAAACATGGTCAAGGACGTGATACAGTTAAACCAGTTAGCAGCGAAATGTTGTTTCTGCAGGAGACAATAGCAGCAAGCAGTCTCCATGCTGAGAGGCACTCTCGGTTAATCACTTCTTCAAGGTTGGTGGGGGCAGGGAGGGAAGCTTCAATCCTCCATAGTGAAATTTTGAATTTCCTAATTATAACTTGTCATTTTAGGTAACTAAATTATATCCCATCCTATCCTCTCTTCTGACAGGGTTACTAAATGGAAGGAAGTCTTTGTTGAGCCACATTGCTGAATTTCTGCCCAAACATACCATTGAGGAAGTGCATTTTTTCTACCACAAAAGGCATTATAGATCACCCATGAGATTCACAGGAGCCAGAACCTAGGCCTCCCTTGTCACTCCACAGTAGGAAGACGTTCAAATGAGACAGTACTTCCTGATACTCCTCCTGTAACAACCAGGATTTCTTCAAGAGAATCCAAATTTACCTCTCCTTGAAACAACAGTGGCAGAATGCAAATGCTTAGCCATCTCTTCCACCCAGGGTCTCCCATGGGAGTTGAGGTAAGCAAGGTCTCCCTTTTCTCTAATAAAAGGTTCTGTGTGAATCCAAATGGAAACAGAATCAAGACTCTGCTGACCACGTGTAAATAAGGGTAAAGTGTCAGATCCCACATCTCCTTTGTAAGAAAAGTGATGAATAGGAACATTCTTATGCTTTCCCATTTCACAGAAGCTACAGCAAAAGTGAACTTGCTAAAGAAATTTGGACTCTGAATAATTGTCATCATTAATACAGAATAATTTCATAAATCCTGGTTTATTTTCCTCTATATATGTGGCTAGCACAGGTCCTTCCCGTGGGAACATTTTGCTATATTTCATAAACAAGATAAAGTTTGGATGTTTTGCAAACAGTTTCTCCGGATTGGGTCAGTTCGGGCTTGGCCAACTGGGCCTAGGGGGAGGTCTCGGGCTGACCAATCTGGGGCACTTCTGTAAACTCTATATATATGGAATTCAAAACAATAAAGCTCTCTTCTCCTCTCTTTCCTTGTCTGAGAACTTGGGTCATTCCTCAGCTAGCCGCTCAACAGCGACATATATACATTTAGACTTGAGTACTTTTTTAAGGGTTTTATGCATTGAAATATGTATCTTGGACAGAATTTGAAAACAGAAAAGAAACCCCAAACAAAAACCCAAAAGACCCACAGCAACCCAAAACCAGCCATATATCACAAATCAGACTAAGCCCATGGTTTGAACTTCAAATCATTTCCACCTTACACCACTACATTATTTTGTTGGGTATTGAAGTTAATCTATTCAGTATCCTGTATCACAGTTGGATGAATCACATATGAATCAAAACAATTATGGGAAGAGCACTGTTCAGTTTCATGAAACAAAAAAGGAGCAACTCGTACTCAATGCCTTGTCATTCTGAAGGTGGGAATCAAGTACCATGCAATAAAATGCAAGAGGACTGGTTTCTCCAAGTCCATCAGAAAAGCAGTAACTTCCACACCAGTTGAGTAAACAGAGGGTTTTGCTGAAACTCTTTTTCAGTCTTCTAGTGACAAAAAAGATTTGAAGTCCAGGATTTATAAAATGTGTTCAGTGGACCATGCATGCTCTACTCCAGCTCTTACAATCAGCTTGGTTTTTATGCCATGGTTTGCAATTTATGAGCTACAGCAGCAGCAGCAGCAGCTCAAATGCCTCAGCACTGGCTTTCACGTTTGGAAATAGATGATTTGTCATCACTTCTTCGGTAAGATCTATAAACCTTGCCCATGCAAACTCCTCTAAATGGAATTCAGGATGAGGCATAGCTACGAACTTCCCATGGAACTCTGCCATTACAGAAGTTCTACAGAGTTAAAAATGCACACCTAAGAGAAAATTGTGTAATATTAATTAATCTAAAGTTACCATCAGTAACACTGGGGTAGGATAATCTTAAGTATAAATTCTACGTATTTCTTTCCAGAACAAATATAATTTAATCAAATATATTTCCTCACCCTGGCTTCAAATGTCTTTCTTCCTCTAGACACATCACAGCCACAGCTGAACTATCTTAAAGCAGTGTCACATTAACTATTCAGTTCCAAATCCTGGGGCTTGATACATTTCTGTAGCCTCTCATGACAGGAAAAATGACATACTTTGGGTTCCTGAACTGCACAAATACGAAAATATTACTCATTCATAAATGGCATTTTCAATGAAGAAACACAACCACATTTTGAAGCAAGTGTCTAGTCAGTGAAATGAATGGAAACAGAAAAAAATCAATTTGAAAGTGATATCTGCAGATCAACAGACAGATGGAGAAAGCAGCTTATAACTGAGGGCCAGGCCTGTGAGAAGCTGTTCTGATTTCTGGCACTCTAGGAATCCCATCACCAAACTTCATACAGTGACTCCTGGCACGTCAGTATAAGGCTGCCAGTGCCTTCACTCCTGCTCCTGGCACCCTTACCCTACCATGTCAATTTGAAGGACACCATCTTTAGTTTGCTTTTTTCCTGACTCTTAATATCTGCTTGAACAGAGGCAACTTCTTAAATCATGGGATAAAAAGCTGGTGCAGAGTAAGAGTGAATTCTCTTTACACATACCATGGGGTATAGCACAGCATACCTCTTCCCAATTATTTTTAATACAACAGGTTGTGAAAATAACCTAATTTTTAATGATACATTCTTGCTACATCTTACATATATAACGTTTTTCCAAGATAAAATTAACCTCTTTCAGGCTGATATGCCAGAGGAGAGCACACTTCCTTTCACAAAAGAGTGCTGAAAAATATTATGCATTAGAAGAGCTACTGTATGCAAACAAAAATATTCTTCTGCAGTAAACATACAAAGTTTCTTTCTCCTTTCACAACATTTCTCAAAACTGTTAGTTAACTACCAAAATCAAAGAATTATTAACTTTGGCAGGCAAACTAATGTACTGAGAGGTGTATAGCAAGTAGCAAAAGAATCTCTTGAATGCTATTGCATTAGATGATGTGAATAATCAAAGCAAATAATAACATAATGCTTGATACAGCCATCTTTCAAAATGCCAGAACAGCATGGATTCTTTCAAATAAAACAAAGTAAGTTCTGTTTGAAAGAGCAAAATGGTCATTCTCTTGACAAAAACAAACAAACAAACAAGATGTAGAAGAAGGCAGATGCTTGAAGAGAGCTTCCCTGTGCTGTCTTGTATGGCTTCATAAGCCAGCTTTTCTCCATCCAGTTTCCATGACACCTTAGATATTGCAACTTGATCCATGCTAAGGAGTAATTCAGAACTACACAGAGCTATGCCTGGTGTGGTTAGAAATTGTAAGACACAAACAGAAGAAACAAAGGTGCCTTTTGGTTTATAATTAACTGACGTACTCCTTACTCCATCCCTTTTCCTTGCTTGGTCACTAAGCACGCCTTTTTTCATACTATTATTTTCCAACTTACAAATTTAACTTGGCTGTTGACCAGAAGTTTAAAATTAAATAAAATTAGGAGATATTTGAAGTAAGCATGGTAACTAGTATTTTCTCTCTCAAACTGTTTGGTTCTTCTAGTCCCCCCTTATGTACCATAGTAAACCAAAAAGAAGTTTACTGAGTAAATGCAGTTGAAACAGGAAAAAAATCCAGACAAAAGGAAGCAGACCATTTTTCCTTACTGGACATGTCATCAGCAGAACTTCCTAAAGCACCACTATTGATAAACCAGCAACATTACCTCATTCCTTGTTTTCTGAACTTCCCCAGTGGAGCAGACAAGCTCTTTAGTTTTCATCTTCCATGGAAAAATGAATTTTTTATTGTTACAAACTTCAAATTTGCTCCCATCTACCGTAAACACAAGTATTTTAATTTGAGCAGAGATAGATGTAAAAATATACCAGACACACAGACATATCTAAGCAGCAATGTAAATAGGTTTTTAGATTTTATAGCAGTTAGTTTATGAAGCATTCCGACTTAAAGCAAAAAACATTTTCAACATACTACTTAGAATAAAATACTTAATGATACATAGTGGATTTTCAGTCTAATAGACAAGAAGATATCTAAATTCTAAAATAAGGGGCCTGCCTTGAATTGCTAAACATCAGTTTGGGATCTCATTCTACAGGAAGTGAATCTGCTACAACACTTCTTCCCACCTTTGTACATCCTACACACAACACAAGCTTCATTTAAAGCTTGAAAGAACACTGAAATCTAGATTGTAAGGTAGCTTTTCACTGTTTCAAATAACCTTTGAAGCAGAGAAACTGATCCTTCTTTAATAATTCTGTCCATTTCCATTTGGCCAGCATTGATTTCTTGCCCTTATGTGTATCCAGCAGAGCTTGAAAATTATTTTTATTTACTTCTTTGTTTGTCTACCAGCATCAGTTGTAACATCAGCACAGCAATGGGAATTTTATTGCTTATGCTGAGTCTTCTCTACCAGCAGAACACAACACAATTCCTCCCTGCCCTCACCAGTGTTCCATGACAATAGCCTACATTAATAAAGTAAAAGTTTTTTGCAGGTGAGTCCCCTTCTCCTAACCAAAAAAAACCCCCACAGTAATGATTAATTTTGCCCTAAAATCAGTGTTAAAGAAATCAAATTAAAATCTTTTCATATATTTTAGCATCCAAAATAATTTTCCTAGCATATATATGCAGTTTCCATCCAGTTAAAGGCTGAACTGCTGTACTTCCACAGCAAACTTTTTACTATGTCATTGTAACATTTGAAAGCTTCAGAAAGTACATGATCCAGCAGTGTGCACTCACAGCCCAGGAAGTCAAGTGCACCAGAAGAAGTGGCCAGCAGGTCAAAGCAGGTGATTCTGCCACTCTACTGTCAGGAGAGCCCACCTGTGGAACTGAGTCCAGCTTTGGGGTCCTTGGCACAAGAGAGACACAGATATGTTAGAGCAGGGCCTGAGGAGAGCCAGAGAGATCATCAGAGGGCTGGAGAACATCTGTGAGAACAGGCTGAGAGAGTTGGGGCCGTTCAGCCTGGAGAAGAGATGACTTCCAGAAGATCTCATTGTGGCTTTCCAGTACTTAAAAGGGGCTTGTAAAAAAGATGGAGGGTCCCTTTTTACATGGACAGATAGTGATAGGGCATGGGGGAACTGTTTTAAACTAGAACAGGGGAGCTATAGCCATTAAGAAGAAATTCTCTAGTCAGAGGTAGTTAGGCACTGGAACAGGCTGCCCCCAGAAGCTGTGGATGTCCCCTCCCTGGAAGTTTTCAAGGTCAGGTTGGATGGGGCTTTGAGCAATCTGTTCTAAGTGGGTGGCATCTCTGTGCATGGCAGGAGTTTGAATCAGCTGATCTTTAAGGTCCCTTCCAACCCAAGTCTATGATTCTATTCTATGAAAGTAAGCCAATGCAATTCAGAAATATACTTTCTAAGGAACACTGTCATTTCTCTCATATAGTAAGAAGATGGATAGCAGTATTTAAATAATCACATTCATATTAGAAAATCAGTGGGCAGTTCCAGGATGCTCTGGTATAACTTCAGAGATCAAAATGGACTTATTTATAATTTGATTGCACTGTTTTCAGCTGGTGTTCAAAGACAAAGTTCAAAACACTGTGGGTTTGATCTAACTTTCCAAGAGCCTAAAGGGTTAAGTGTAGTAGCCACATGCCCTGAGTGGCTACTACACTGTGGGCAAGGAAGTTCTTTTGTAGAAATAGTTATCGAGTGACTGTTTTATCCAAGAGTTCTACCTAAAAGGGATCAGAACTAAATAAAGACTTTAACTAGAGCATTTTTATAGCTCAAATATCTTTCAAGATTTCAGCATTTCAGAAGCCACCATGATTTTTTTTTTTTTTAATTAAACTGCTTGAAACCTACCAGCTGCAGAACTTAACATTTCAGTTAGATTTTTTGCTCGCAATGTTAAGCAGACACACTTATCACCCTGACAGCAGTACAATAGCCAAGGGTTGAGGATGTCAGGCTACAGTCCCTAAAGACTGCAGCCTCTTGTGTTGGTGCTTTTGCGGGGGAGGAATTTTCTTTTTTCTTTTAAAATCATTATTCAACATATTTTCCAGTGAACATCTTAAAAAATAAATTAGAATTTCACCCAGGATTACATTCAAATACTTTGAATAATGATCACCAATTTGTGGCACAGACAAAACTGTAGGTACCGCTGATATCACCTGATACAAAGTTGCATCATCTGACAGTTTCCTGTGTTGCAGAAAAGAAGCAATTACCAACTCAGTGTGGTTTTTGGCATCCATGCAATGATTGTGATTTCTCAAAGGGATTTATTCTTTTGGCCTGAGATCTTTAAGCACTGAGGGTAATATTGTTTCCATCACAATATTTTTCCTTTTAGGAACATGAAGACTATGTTTATTTCTGC
Source organism: Entomyzon cyanotis (assembly GCA_024500445.1). Classification (NCBI taxonomy): domain Eukaryota; kingdom Metazoa; phylum Chordata; class Aves; order Passeriformes; family Meliphagidae; genus Entomyzon; species Entomyzon cyanotis. The sequence goes on along the minus strand of JAKEPQ010001027.1, from coordinate 7,598,378 downwards.
TATATTAAGTTGGGATAATACTAGGCTTGTCAGATATTTAGAAATAGTGTAGTCAGTGTGTCTGTTCTAACCTTCCAGGTCACAGCAAAGGTGCAAGCTGACAGCACCAGCTGTCATTTGCTGTTAACAGACTTTTACCACATCAACAGCTCCAAGCTCATAGGGGAACAAACCAGTTTTGTGCCTGAAGAGCAGGAAGTCAAGAGAAAGAGTTGGCTCTCTCTTTCCATCTTTTGAGTGGGCAGATTTCAGTGACACTAGCACTGTTCTAGCTGCCTGCCTGGAATTGCTCTCCTGCCCTGTGTCTACTTACATAGGCTCTGGGATACAGGATTGCAAATGCAGACTTCAGCCATTTAAGATTTCAAGAGTATAAACATTTGCCAGTGCCAACTGTTCTACTTCTTCAGAGCAAAAGACATTCTCACTGCCCTGGATGTCTTGGATTGAGAGACAGGAATGGCCCATTTACATTCAGCAAACATATTCTGTGTCATTTACAATGGCAATGAGTTCATAACTGTGCAGCGTGTATCCTGCCGTTTTCTTATTATCTCCAGCACTGTGAGAATTCCTGAAAAGCTGTCACATTTAGCTTGCTACATACTTACAACAGCAAATTGGTACATGCTCTGTGCTGATCTTCTTATTCTTTTCTGTAGTTGCAAAATTGCAAACAACTGAAAAATTGCTTTATGATCATAATCACAGACAGACCCAGATCAACAACTGCCAGCCTTGTCATGACATTCAGCGTGTCAAGCAATGACATAGGCAGTTTGCAGAGAACAGCAGTATCTTGAAGTAGACAAACTGAGCTGAGGAAGAAAACCAAACCCTTTGAGGACATGAGAAAGGGGTCAGAGACACAAAAGCCTGCCTACTTTTCTAGCTGTTGAAGTTAATCTAATTAAAAAATGCTAATTTCCCCACAAATCTAGCCTGATGCCTAAAATTATTATACCACAATAATGACAGCATTTACAGCCTTAAAAGCTATATATAACCTGATATAAAATCTTAGAAGCTAAGTATATTAAATGTCGAGCAGGAAGCAAAGATGGATTCAAAGACCTAGCGCTGCAGAGAAAACAAAGAGCTACCACTTTTCTTGCAACAGTTATTTTTACACAGAAACTGAAAATTTTAAACACATAATGACAAAGGCAAGTTTTAAAAAACATTCTAAAAACCAATTAAATACATTTGCAGGAACTGCTGCAAAACGTTTGAAACAGTATGTAAATTGAAAACTTTAAGTTACCAATATTAGTGAACCCTGACTGGTGAATGGAGAGGAAAAGACCAAAAACTTGACTCTATTTCAAGAGGCAAAGAATGCACATTTATGACAGTAAAAAGTGATGCTAATGGGGATACAAATAGATGCATCAGCTGGTCAAAGTAACATCACTTTTAAAGCAATATTGAAATATACAAGAGAACACAGCAAGAATGCATTTTTTAAGGCCAGGATTTTGTGATCCTGAGATGGAAATTGCTAAAAAGCTTGCATAGGATTTTTTTTTCCTTCACAGCTGAGTTCAGTCAACTGACTTGGAGGAGAGACAAACTGCTTACTGGAAAACAATCTTACAGTAAAAATCTGAGAGGGATACATATGTTGTTAGCATAGACATTATACATGAGTTTTTCTTTTTTTATTTTTTAGATTAACCAGAAAAAGTACAGATGGGAATGAAAAGGCCACTAAAAATATAACTGTATAGAAAGTTGTAAGATATGGAAGGAACAAAGTGACTTTTCAAAAATAAACTGAGTAGCAATTAGAAGGAGAAAAAGAACCAAGAATGGAAAAAAGCACAGGCAAGCCAACATTTCAGAAGATGAAATATAGTAAACTCTTAAAGATGGACTGTGGAAGATGAGGCCAAAATGTTTATTTTGAGATCTAGGAAATATATTTTTATCTAATGTATATGTGCTGAAAATAAGGCACGTGGGTCCTAAAGTGAATGAATGACAGAGAAAAATTAATTGTATGAGAATACCAGAAATACCATCCTGTGGCACTGATGGCCAATTTATGCTAGGAACATAACTCTATCCATTAAAAAAGCAATAAAAAAGAATTCCCTTGCATCCTAACCCCCAGCAAATGCAGAGGCAAAAGTCACAAAGTCCACTGTGCAAAAAGTGGAAGATTTGAAAGGTTTCACTCTGCTATAGAAAACCAGAGAATTTGGTGAAAATATACCAGTGACCTCAGACTACTATCAGTGGGGGTGGGGAATGCCAAAACCTTAAATATGAAATAAGCTGACAACTGAGACAAATACAGCCTGAACCAGAACTGAAAATTTCTGCCTGTCTGCACATCCAGTGTTTTGTTCCAAGCCATGGAAACAAGGTGATTCTTCCAGTGATATCCAACACTATGGTCTCTGTCCAACACCCAGTCAACAGCCAATGTCCAATCTTCAGAAAACAAACCCAAAAGTTGAGAGGCCCACATATTAAATGTCAAATAAAATTTAGAGGAATTTTTTACTAGACAGTGGGTAACCAAAGAGGACTCTCAAGCCATGGCCATACTGCATACCATTCAGCAGTAGGAACAAAAACTGGTAACAAATAGGATGCCAAGCATTTATTAATTGCTACACTACTGTTATTTTCACTATACAGGTGTTATTAACACTTTAACTAATGATTGTATTTCAAAACCTTTCTCTGGATTGTAAAAAGAAGAACCTACTGAACTGCTAGCATTGGACTAGCAGTAGAGATATGAAATCAGTTTGCATAATGAGTTGGATTCCTGAAATCCATTTGTATTGAGCACTTTTGCAAAACTTCAAGCAGTTTAACTACTCCATACCCAGCATCTCCATTTGAAATAAAACAAAATTTAAAAAAAAAACCCAAACTAATCAAACATAAAATTGTTACTTATCCCACAATTGTGCCTTAAAAGTGGTTAAAAGTAAAAGGTTTGCTTCAAGACCACTAATTAGAGAAAACCTGATTCACTGAACAAGTCAAAACAATTGGAGGAAGAAAATATTTTGCACTTTCATCAATAAGAGAGTAGGGGTGGGGAAAGGAAAATTATAGTGACAAGTCTGGAAATTTAAGCCTGATATGAACTTTAGGATTCTAAATTAGATCAGCTCGTGGATGGGAAAGTACTGTTTCTTCTGATACAGGGTAATATCCTGTCACTTGAATTTAAAAGACAAATTCTCCAGATGGGAAAAATTTAAAGCATCCAGCAGTATTTTAGTACACATGAAGCAGTTAAAAGTCATTTATTTCTCCTCTTAAAGATAATCCCTACTAATTGCTCTAGTTGTGGAAATACATTTTGTGGGAAAGGATAATGAAGCCTACTTGTCAAATTGCTCATGTCATTATTTCGCTGCAGAATGCAAATACTACAGCCAGACCCATTCCCAGCCTGCTGAATATCAGCCTACAGAAAAGGATCCTTGCATAAGCCACTCTGACCCTTCTTGCTAGTTTCTTCTGACCTTTCTGACCTCATTAGACTGGTATAAAGAAAATAAAGGAACTGTTGGGTACTCTTGATGGATTAGAAATAATAAGAATGTGTCTAGGACTTACTTAAGTACTAAACCAGACCACTGAATTATAATGCTTTTCAAACAATCAAAGGGATAATAGGGATAGTGATGAAGAAACAGAGGTAGAAAGAAATAGATTCTTAAAATATTTTGAATAGTATGCTTTTTGGAAATTGTTCATCAGCATCCTTAACTAATTATTCTTGCTGCCATTTTAGATGGTTGATTTTTTAAGGTTCCATTTCAGTGAGAATAAATATTAAAAAACAATGGCCCCAGCACAATTATTCTGATTAAGCGTGAATCCAACTTAAGCACCTTGCTGAAAGAGGGCTTTAATCTCCTCTGGTCAGATTTTATTTAATGAATTCTTCAAATTCCCAAAGGAAGGAAACTCTAGAGGATAGAATGCAAGTCTCTAAATTCCCTGTGTCACATTTCAAACACTACATCATACTATCAAGAAAATCTGTGTCTTAACAGACAAAAGGGTATAGATACTATCAAAGTGCTTATTCTTTACATAAAATACATACCTTCTCCAGTGGAATTACTTTGGATTTTTAAACTGTCTTCCAGCCCTGAAATGGACAAGCCACGCATTTTTATAGCTTACCCCATAAGAAGTAAAAAACCTACAAATTAATTTTGCTCTCTAGATAGTGGATTTTGCCATCCCCAGTAAATATTTATTTATTTTTAGCTAATACTGGCATCTGAGCAAAACTGCCAGAAAGGAAACCACAGGCCACAACTTATAACACAAATCCCAAGTACTACAACATAAATTTTACAGCAATTGCAACATGGGACACATCCCTTTTTATCTTTTTATCCTGTATTTCTAATTTGTAGGGGAAAAAAGTGCTATGAGGGAATGTATGGTTACAGAAATCTTTCAAGTTCCCACATATTGTGATTTCTGATTAAAAGCTCTTGATTTTAACCACTGGAAAGTATTTATGGGAAGAGAAGAATTTTTCCTTTAGATGCTTAACTACTCCTAAAAGAAGACGCTAGTAGATAGGCTGACCTCAGCCAAAGGGTTCAGGCTTTATTATGCTATGCATTAAAATGCAGGCACCATCACATAAAATTAAACTACGTCCTTTTTAAAAATAAGACTATGCCATCATTTGTTCCTGAAATATCCTCTGTTCAGCTGTCCTGCAGTTTTATAGATCCTGACATGGGAAAACTGTTGCATTTGTGATAGTGGTAATTGTCCCCTTCAGAAATTTATAGCCTTTGGTAAATCTCTGTATGTCTCACATCTCTCCTGTGCCAAGTGCACAAGCCAGCCCCAAGCCAGCACCACTGGAGAGGCTGCAAACGCTGCATTTGTGCAGGAACTCTCATCAGGCTTCATCACCACGAGCTAAAATCTAAAGCAGCCACTGAATCCAGATACTGTCATACTGCACATAGAGCTAAGTTAGATGACACAGTGGTTAAAAAACAACTTAATCAGGTTGCTAGCACAGATTTCACAGTTGCTGTATCTGGGCAGCTGTTGTAGCACAATTGGATTAGTGATTTATGCTATCTTTTCACTCTCTCCATTTTAAGACAATGGATTGAGATTTGAACATGTAAATTTTTCATCCTCATCACTCTTCAGACCTTGTGAATGTAGAGTCATAACCTGTAGAAGGGTTATGTTTTTTATTGTTTTGGGGGGGACTGTTTTCTTGTGGTGGTAGTCTTTTTCACCCTTTGTTGTTAGCCAGAGATTGTGGTGTGATGATAAATGGTGGACAAGGACCTTGTGCTTGGATATTTAAAATAAACAGAAAAGCCCAACAAAAAACCAACCAACCAACCAAAATCAAAGCAGAATTGTAATCAGCTGGCGATTCCTTTCTCTTATGTATGATATGGGTAAAACCTGTTCCTTTAAAATTGTGTTTGTCATCTTACATATCTATCATTTGTCTGCCCTGTCACGGAAAGAGAAATTCAAAGATCCCACCTATCTGAGGTTAAATTATTTATGTCCTTGTTTTGGAAGTTGCTAATTCCTGGGAATTAGCTACAGCAGTTAACTTGCCATTTAAAGAGCACACAGAACAAAATTGCTCTTCACAAAACAAAGGGCAAGGTGAGCAAACAATAAAACCCCTGTGGCTGTTCTTTTATCATTTTATTTACCCTATTATCTCATGTATTAGATAGGTTACTTATGTTCTTTACTAAATAAAGCCCAGAAAAAGAAATGCCTTTCGACTCATCTCCTACATAGACCAGAAACCTAACTCCAAGTACCAGAGGGAGAAGCAGGGAGAGGGTGGGAACTCTACCCTTCCTCCACATCTCTAATCAGAACAATATGACAAATTGTTGCACTTAGATTCACAAAAAACAGACAGGTTTAATGTCTGCATTCGTATCATGGCTAACCCTTAAATCAAACAGACCCCTCAGAAGAAGGGTTACCTACAGTCATGCTTTCTGATTTTTCCTTCATTAGTACATATAACATTTAAAAAGAACATTCTAATAATAAACAACTAAAAGATAAATACCCATTTTCCAGTATCCGAGTAAAGCTTACATGAAATTATGAATTGATTATCCAAGAGAAGACACTATCATTGTTTTCTTGCTATTTATCAAGCATTTTAAGTTCCTTTGTGACATTATTAAAATATTATATTGATTACACACAGTTCTCTCAACACATTTGCTATTTGAGATGTGTTGGCCTGCTCTTTGTGGCTGAATAAATCATATCCCTTACTTCCAGTCTTTGGAAAAAATAAATCACATCATGATGTGACAATTAAAATAAAAGCCTTGAAAGTATCTCTCCAGATAACTTGGTGTTTCCTTTTCCAAAATATTAAACAGCTGATACTTTTCAAACAAGTGACAAAGGATGCAAATATATAAAAATTAATTTATTTACAAACACGGACAATAACTTAGGAACATTTTACCTGCATAAATCTAATTACATTGGAAGTTGCTAATGTATACTAATGCAATAGGTTTCAGCATGAATTTTAAGCATTTTTAAACACAAAGGTGCAGCTGGAAAACTGATTTTTTCTTTTACTTATGTTCTTCCAAATTTGCTAATCGATATCTCTGCAGAGATATACAATATAGCATCATGTTTTGTGCCATCGAAAGGTACAAAAATGAAATTGGGCCTGCATAATTGTAGAGATAGATGCATGGGAATAACTGCTACTGTACTTCTGACCTTGTGACCTCAAAGAACACCAGTTTCTCTCAAGAGATTTTTAGACCTCTGAAATAATGTTTTCAGTCTGTAGACATTTCCTTAATCTGTCCTTAAAAAAATGAAGTTCATGTCTCATTACTGTTAAAATTATACCAACAAACTCTTAGAATATCAAAAATTATGTGATGCCATATGCAAACTCCCAGAATAAACAGAAAATTCCATTTATTTGCAATGAAACCAAGTTATCATATTAGGCTGAAAAAATTCAGAAGAGCATATTGATATATAAAAAATTAATGATCATACAACCTTTGAGCACACAGCCAGTATGCACATTTGATTTCTGGTACACATGAGGTACTTCTGCTCTGACACAACAGGGAATCTGAAAACCTTCCTGTATTTCACTGTGCAGGACAAAATTCAGTAATTGCAAGGACAATTAAACATTAATCCTGCTTACCATGGCAGGTGACAGACTTGCCATCTGTTGAAGTCCTTAAAGCAAGGTTGGATGTCTTTCTAAAAGACATTTTTGCATATAGTTTTTGGAAAATCAAAGCCAAAAACAAACCAACATTTGATCCATACTTCAAAATCGTGGTCATCACACAGAGAGAAGGGACTGGTGGCACAAGCCGGTGACAATACCAGCTTTGCCATTAGAGACACATGTTTGTGCCTGTCATGGTTTAACCCCAGCCAGCAGCCAAGCCGCTCTCTCACTCCCCCCACCAGCAGGAATGGGAAGAAAATTGCAAAGTAAAAGCTGGAAAACTCATGGGTTTAATAGGGAAAGCAAAGGCCATGCATGCAAGCAGAGCAAAACAAGGAATTAATTCACTGCTTCCCATGGGTAGGCAGGTTCAGCCATCTCCAGGAGAGCAAGGCCCCATCAAGGGTAAGGTTACTTGGGAAGACAAACACTGGCACTCCAGATGTCCCCCCTTCTTTCTTCTCGCCCCCACTTCATATGCTGAACATGATGTGATATGATCTGGAATGTCCCTTTAAAATGTCCCTGGAATGTCCCTGGAAGGTCCCTGGGGTCACCTGTCCTGGCTGTGTCTCCTCCCAGCCTCCCAGGCACCCCCATCTCCCTCTCCAGCTTGGCCCTGCAAGGAGCAGAGGAGGCCTTGGCTCAGTGTGAGCTCTGCTCAGCAATAACAAAACATCTCTGTGTTATCAACCCTGTGTTCAGCACAAATCCAAACACAGCCCCCTGCCAGCCACTGTGAAGAAAATTAACTACCCCAGCCAAAACCAGCACAGTGTCCCTTTCCATTCTGCCTGTAACCCTTGTGATCCTGCTTTAAAATAATGTTGGAATCCTAGCTTAATCAGTCGTAGCTTTGGTACAGACTCCAGTTAGACCTCTGGTGATTTTCATATCCTCCTTTAGCACAGGCCCTAATTCTCTGGGCATTATCTTAGCTATGATCTTGAGAATCAGGGATGCAATGCTTGCTATTGTGACATTCTGTTTAAGGGATACATAAGAATTTTTAGGATCAAAATTATTTGAGGAAGAAAAGTTTTTGATCATGGTACAAGAAGTGCAGGTGATAATTAAATTCTGCATCATAAAGGCAAACTAGATTAACTCCCAAAAGGATTTAGTACTGCCTGTTTCACACAAGTAATTAATATTTCTTATCAATACTAGTGCTGCTATTTGCATGTATCAGAGTGTACACAGATGGACATAGAGCATACAACTCAAGCTTTCTGAAGCAAGAAAGAAGGTAGCAAACAAAAAATGTTTTCTTTTTTGAGGTATGCAAACAAGTGAGTCTATAGGTTATCTACTAACACATGACTGAAATGATGGAGCATAGCATGCCATGCAGTATGGATGAAACTGAGTGGGCTTTATAAAAGTTCAAAGCAATAAACATGCTACAAAAGATGTGTGGGCAGAGAAGAGAAAGTGGAAAATATAGGAGAAATCAGGAGGTGGTTCCATTATCAGCTGTATCCTGCATATGATGTTGTACATGGGAACAGTGAGAAAGGACTGCAAAATATGGATCTGAATACTTTCACCTCAGCCGTTAGAAGCGCTGCAAATGCTGTGACAGACTCTCACAGCTATAAGAGGGTTTTAGAATTAACAGGTGGTCCATTAAGTTATGAAAAAAAAATTGGTCACAAAAGCCTCTATTGCAGATTTCTCTTGTCCTTCATTTATGTGAAACTAAAAATTCCTTCATACTACAAAGCACAGTAAACAATTCAAAGTAGAGCAGTGTATTTATCTGAAGACCACCAAAGTCACCCAAAAAACTCCCCAAAAACATCCCAACCCCCCCCAAGTGGACAAAAAAACAACAAACAAAAAAAACCACACAACAAAAAAACTCAACAAAAACCACAAGAAAACCCACCAAAACACCTGTTTTAATAATATATTCTGAAAATCCAGGCCTGGCTCATCTCCAAGCCAAAATTCTAGTCAAATCACAAAATTTAATGACTTCCTCGGGCACATGTTCTGACCCAGCACCTGCCCTTCTGTGTTAATCTCATTGTGAGAAACGTACATTTAAAATCCCAACTCAATTTTTATCTGAAATGTCACATTTTGTCATCTCTTCTAGCTGTTCTTCTCTGTCTGTCTCAGAATATTCTCATTTTCTGAAAAAATTCTCACTTCCTTAAAGGCAGTGAGAACATGAATTTACTAAAGCCAAAAGCACTTTTTATGCTTATTCAAAGTCCAAAGTTTGGGTAGCTTTATTCATACTGTAGCCTACTGACTTGCAACGTTAGTGAAATAGATAAATTCACAAGAATAAGCCATTCCACTTCCACTGCAAGCCATTATAAACCACACACTGGTAGCTATACAAATAGTACCTTATTATAATGCACCTGTAATTAATTAAATTTGTTACATTCTTCCTAAGAACACACAATTGGGCAAGACAGCAAAGGTAAAAACTGCTACTAATTTTAAAGAGTAGTGTAACAATGAAATGGTATCTCTGCTCCAAAACTTTTTATGTCCATTCCACACTAATCACTCAAAACTAAGAGTACTGTTTACGTAAAACAATATGTAAAAGATCAAAAATGGTCGTAGAAATCAATGGGTGTGCTCCATTAAAAAAAAAAAAAAAAAGACACATGATTACTTTTTGGTAAAATGTAGGTCACCTATGGTTGCCATAGTAACCACTGCTGAACTATTGCTCTGCAGATGACCACTGCCTATGGCTGCTTTCTTTCCCAGCAATCATACCTCTATTAAAATAAGAAAGACGTTGGAATTTACATTAGTTTAATTGTAAACAAAACTCCTGCTTAAATATTTTCAAAAATATCCCATATCTTTGTCTAAATAAAATACTCAGATAACCAGTTGAAAACACACAAAAGCTAATTTTCAGTCCTAAAAAATCTGCTCTTTGTCTGTATCTCAAGCCTGGAGTTTCCAAAATGGAGAGAAACAACTTTACAAGGAGTTGCAAATACAAAAAATATATATACGGAGAAATTCACTAAACATCAGTAACTCAGAAATTCAACAAGCACTGCCATTAGGTTAAGCTCTCTGATAATCTCACAGCAAGTCCTGTGACAGTGTATTAAGTACTTTCACTGCAAGTGGGGGCTAATGGCTTGGTGCATTATTATTATTTTGCACACAAGCACCCAGTGAAAACGAGTAATGTAACAAGGCTGGAGCCACAGATAATAACAGTTGAAGCCTGACTTGGAATGAAGTCATTGAGTCTTCAATCAGTTTGATGGCGAAACTCCCTTTCTCACCACTATTACTCTGGGGCATACATAGTTGATTATGAATTCATTAAAATACAAAAGACTCCACATTACAAAAAGAGTCTTAATTGGCTTTGATACTGAACTGGGAAATAACAGGATGACAAGCCAATGTCCTTGATAGCTGCTAACGTGTTTTCCTCTTCAGAACAATCATCTCACTATTATGTAATTTCAAACTAAATGAGTTGCTTATCTTCTCTCTTCTATTTTTTCCCCTTTTTTCTTCTTTTTGTTTGATTGTTTGTTGGGGGGTTGTTGTTTTTTGGTTTTGGTTGGTTGGGGTTTTTTTGGTTTGGTTTTCTTGTTTTGTTTTTTTTTTTTGCTACAGGTATTATAAAACTCTGAAATATAAACTTTGAGGTCTGGATGCTACCCACATGCCTTAATGCTTTTAGTACTAAAAATACATTGTGGTGGGGTAACATCAGTATTCACATACACAATCAGAACACCAAAAATGATTCATTTAGTGAACAAAAGAATGATGATCAATATTGTTGAATACCATCAATGATGAATCACATACCCTCACTTGCACTAAATTCTTGACAGTTCAAAACAGACACATGACCAGGTAGATGAACACAAGACACCACAGCAAGACTGCTGGGAAGCCAAAAACACAAACCCTCATGGAACAGACAGCTTGTAAAAGTTGTCTGGTTTCCATCACAGCTTTAGAATCAAACAATGAATGTAACTGTTTTTAATTCACTAAATTGGCAAATTCCAAAGAAATGATAGCTTGTTTATAGTCTCCTAACTGTACCTGCTGAAAACATCACTACAGTATTTTGTGGTGGGGAGGGGATTGATACTCAATTTCTTTATAATCCTGTAAGGATCAGGACCTTCAATACACCTTCACACTCTGTGCACACCAGGGGACTGCCATAAGCACCAGGACATTGCAGCAAGACTACAATACACGTGGCAGGGGAGGCGGGACTACAGGGGAAGAAAAAAGCAAGAAGTCAATACAGCCTCCAGCACGCAGAACACTTTTCTTTTTCCCTATGTTTCCATCAAAATTCTTGAACTCTTTGCCTGTGGGTCAGTAATTTCCATGGATCCGTTCCTTCCTGCAGTCCTACAACCACTGTATGTGGTTGCTGTCTTATAAGACTGTAAACTATTGGAGAATGTCAGTCTGTATTTTCTGTATGCAGATACAAGCTTTCATCTTAAGCAGGTCCAGGTCCCCAGTAAGCCCGAACAGTCCTAGTACAATACAAATGATGTCAGAAAAATCACAATATAAAACCTGACCACTGAAGGCTGATTAGGCTGAAAACAGAGATAAAATACAATTGCATCTTCCTTGTAAGCATTAGAATAGTTTCATTATGAAGCACTGAGATAAAACTACTAGGTTGATCTGCTTGTTAATTCTGCTTTGCAAGCAGAACTGCTAGTCTATTAAAACAAACCACAAAAAGAACAACCAAGCCAAACCCCACAGAAGGCTGTTCCCAGCTCACTGCTAGAGGCTTAAGATCTCTTACAGCATGTTCATACAAACAACAGCTGAATCAACTGATAGAGCAAAAAACCTTTGAGCAGGGACAAGCCCCTGGTAGCGACTTCTAAAAGAAGATCCACTACCAGTAGAATCTGTGCCTTTGTGTTGCTGTCTTTCTGGAGTTAACTCCACTCAGCGACCCCTATTACTAAACCAGTGCTTGCTAAATCAGAGCAATGAACAGCAGAGCAACATTCAGTAAGAGAAAACACTTCTCAATGGCTCCCGTATTGAGGGTGCTACAAACTGAAATTAGTCACAAAGCCTACTGTAATGAACAATCACAAAACGGTTTGGTTTGGAAGGGGCCTTAAAGATCATCTTGTTCCAACCTCCCACCCCTAGGCAGGAATGCCACCCAGGAGGATGAGGTTGCTCAGGGTCCCATCCAACCTGGCCAATAAGACAGCATATTTTGTTAAAAGCACTGAAACTAACGTGGCTTTAAATTTCAAAACGTCTTTAAAGCCATCTTTACATACACTGGTAGGAAAAATTGTAAACCAGTATAAAATGCAGAATATGTACTAATCATGGCACTAGACAAGGAGAGAGGATATTGCAATAATCTTTCTGAATCTTCATTTGCTTTGTAAGAGCACATAAAGCAATTCAAAGAAAGCTGCTGAAGGCCATTGGGACTTTCACTAGGAATAAAAGTGAGCATTATGATACAGCAGTCTGGAGAAAGCAAGCATGAAACTTTTTTTCAGACAAAAAATAATGTATTCATAGTTATGAACTGGTAACAGAAAAATCCATTTTTTCCCTGCTTTGTGATTTGATTCACCAATTATTTCCCTACAGAAGCTAGTGTAATGGTATCAGGCCACCCACAGCTTTTCCTGGTATCCAAATGTTGTCATAATGCTTCTTTGTCTCTGAAAAATGGGACAGCTACTTTTAGTACCCAAGACATCGTAAGTTTTTTTACCCTTAGAAACACATTTTAAAATTCTGATCTTATTTGACAAAGACCATGAAGCAAGTCTTCACTAAAATAAAACACATCTACTTCCCAATCTCCTCACTTCTCTAGAGAAGGATGTTATTTGAGATTAGTTCAAATCCAAGCTAAAAGTTAGCTGAAAAGAAAAACTTCTGAAAGAATGTTGAAGTCTGTGAGCTTTGGTACATTCATTCCTCTCTGTCAAAAAAAGCCATGGTCATCATGATTTTGCATTTCTAAAATGGCATGCATCACTGGTGAGAGAACAAAGGAACTTCATATTCTTTGACTTTATAAATTAGACTGTAAAGTTATTAAAAATATTTTGTATATTGTAATAGCATCTAGAGACAGCAACTGCTATAAAAAATCTAAAACCAGGCGCAAAGGGATGATCTGGTATAATTTTAATTCTGTAGAACAAATCAAGGACAATATCTAACCACCACGTTTAATTTTTATCAAATTTCAGAGACAACAGCTGATCAGCAAACAAAACCCCATACATTGTGTTAGCAGCAAACAGAACTGAGGATCCCAGAATTGCCTGCAAAAGATGGTTCCAGACCTGCTGACAGTGCACATTCCTGAATACAGACCAGGCCTTATACATATGTTCTTAGTGTCAGGCACTTTTCTCTAACTAATAAATGCAGCACAGATCCGGATGTGCTGTAGCATCAAAATCAACATTTCCCAGTAATTTTCTAATTTGTTTTTGAAATATGTTCCTTATACATCAATGTAGTGAAAGAGGATGAGTCATTTTCAATGACTAAGAATTTGCAAACTCCTGGAGCATTAAATTCCTTTGATCTTGATAAGCTGGCTCGTTCTCATTCTGTTCATTAGCTCCCCCCCGCCTTTTCCCAGTTTTGAGCCAGCCAATCTGTAGCCCTTTCTGCAAGCTGACATATTTACCAAGTAAAATCTGTTACCACTGCTTTCCTGCACTTACTGAAAAACACCCTGTTGCTTGTCAAAGCTCCTTATCCCATCCTTCTCTCTTCCTTCATACATGACATAGTCAACAAGCTGTCTTCCCACCCTGATGAGTTCTTTATTAGCTCCTCTCTGTATTTCCCCAGTAACCACAAATTGTTCACCTGTGCATTCTGTTCATCTCTTCTTTTGTTACTCCCATCTAATGAAATTTCATCATTAGTTCCCAAGTACCATTTTGCTGATGACTTGCAAAAATTGCCTGAGAATCTCAGAAAACAATCCAGTTGTGTTGCTTGAACCACACCTTGATAAGTACTTTTCTTTAAGGGTTAACCTGGGAATGTCAATACCTACATGATTTGAAAAATATAAATGTCTTAAATGGTAAGCATAAATTATCATTAATTTGCCAGAAAGTTATTTGGCAACTGTAATAGGGCTATTTTCTCGTCTGTTCTATCTGAAAAATTAGTGTATGCAGCATCTGCCACAAACAGGTATCCACATTTAGACAGCAATTCAATTTCAATACTGATTAGCAAAAAGCATCTTGATATTTTCACTCTACTCCTCTGATGGAAAAATACTTTGCAGCTCCAAAAAATCCTTTAGCACTTGGTTCTTTACCAATCAAAAAAATCACAGTTGTCATAGAAACTGTAAAAACTGAAGTCAGTCACGACAGAACAACGGGGCAATGGAAAATGTCTGCAGGCTCAGGTTTTGTGCTGGAGATGTTTCTATGAACTTAATCAGGGAGCCAACAAGCTTCCCAAATTTAACAAAGAATATTATAACAACAGGTGTTATTATTAATTTTAATAATCTGTTCAAAGTCTGGAAAGTTACAGCATTTATCACTCCTGCTCTACACACTGGCTACATTAACAGCAAACAGACTCTTCTCAAAACATTCAGTGCAAGCTTATGCTGTAAGGGGACTGAATTTCTTTGATCACACATCTTAGGCTACAGGGAGGGACTTTTGGTCTATTTATTCCAGCATTCCTGAGATCCCACTTTCGGTATTTTTTAACCAACACAAACCACTTTAAAAATCTGTATTGGCATTAGTTTCTGTGTCATACAAATGATGTTCAGAAAAAGACTTCTATCTGCAGGCCTCTGTCCCACACAAGAGAGATCAGCTCCATTCCAAACATTATCTCAGGCTTTTTCCCTATGACATGAAACTGTGTAAAATATAAATCTACTCCTGGCTAACAAAGGCTACAAGAGTCTTTCCCTCTCCATCTCCCAGAGCTAAATCGTAGACCAACTCCAACACCAGAGTTCTTCCTGCCTTTTACTGGAACCACTTGACACTTCATAATTACTAACTGACAGGGCTGCCTTACTGCAAACACTTGCCCTTTATACAGAGATCATCCTGTTAAAAAGAAAATAGTCATAATTCACAGGAATATTACTGGACTGGCTTCACTGCAGGTGAGCAAACTGATTAGTTTAACTACAAGTAACATGAAAAGCAGAAATGTTAATGTGGAAGTATTCAGATCTTAAAATAACTATCTCAGAAGCTTTGAATTAAGTTTTATAGAGAAATTTCAGGGACTTCTTTTTGTTTCTGCTGGTTTCCTCTGACATACTGTATATTGTTTCAAAATAACTAGCTACAAATATTTTTGATAGAGAGCAAACAGGTACTTGCATTCCCTATGCTTTTCTAGAATTGTCTTAAATAAACTCTGTTTTATCATGATTGCATCTTAGCACTTTCCAGACCTGCTAAACAACTTCAGATGCTCGCACCACACCCCCATTCCCACCCTGCTTTAGGATTACATCTAATAGAAGCATGAGCACAGTTGGTGTGTAACATTCTTCAGCAGCCCACAGAAGTTTAAGTGACATACACAGACAAACTTTCCAGCTGCACCTAAGAAAGTCTGAGACAGCAAAATTTGCCCATTAACTTCCTAACCGTGAGTTTAGGAAAAAGTTTTGATCTAAAACGGAAGTGAAATCCTGATTCCAGTAAAATAATCAGCAGGCAACCCATAAGTGAAATAATAAACCTTTTTCAAGGAACAAAGAGAAAAAAACCCCACAAATCAGATCTCTTTAAAGAGAACAGCATGATTTATTTGTTTACTGTATTATATGCAGGATTCTTACGAGAAGAGTACCTGATTCATACAAATCCCTAAACCTCAGGGGGACAGAGACAAATGTATTTCTTCAGTATCCATGGTTAGGACCCTAGTCAAAAATATGTATAAATCCTTGTAGCTTCTGACTCTTCAGTTTCATGGTATTCTGTCACAGATTTTACATTTAAAATAACCCTCAAGGCTTCTGTATACCATCACATCATTTGCTGCACATGTGCATACATATGTACACAAACATGTACGTGCATGTCATTTGAAAAAGCATATATACATATATAGTTATGCTTTTCTCACACATGCACACATATATATACATGCGTGCAGACTTAAATCTTTAATTCTGAAAAAGGCACATTCATTTCCATAGATGCCATCAAGGGAAAAAAAAAAAAAAAAAAAAATCAAGATAAGGCTACTGTAATTATTTAACTGATTTGGATATGCACAACATTTATATTTGTCTAGGACAGGCTATCACAGGAAAATAAATAAAAATATTAATATATAATATTGAGAATTATTAACAACAGCCTTAATCTACATGTGGCTTATAATATACTGTTCTAACATACTACTATCACAAAAAATTACTGTGTACTGACATGGTTTACTGAAGCTCATGACATAATAGAGGATTTTTTAGATTGCTGTTGTGTGTCTCAGAAGTCCCTTGGAGATGAAATGAATCTGCACATGTATTGATAAATAAGAGTGGCAAGAATTTATATTAATATTTTTGGATTTTCCTAAACAGCAGAATGTCTTTGGGCACACAGTATGAGGCTGGACTTCAAGGAATATGTGTACAGAATAAACACTTTACTTCATAAAGTGGGCTGAGTGGTTAAGACTTTTATACTGAACTCAGATGAGGCTAGAGCAAACATCTCGCATATTCTAAAAGCCTGCTTTTTTGTGTATAGCATATACACAAGTGAGGATAGAGTTGTCTGCAACAGCAAGGCGTGTTTTCATGCTTTGCTCCATAATCAAACATTATGCAACCCAATCCTGCAACTTTCTTACACAAGAAACCTTCATTTGCAAATATTCTTACTGGTTTCCATTTTATATCTAGAGATTTTTGACTGTTAATAAATTTGGTATTTGGGTTTTACAGAAGCTGATGACTAATAGAAAGTAACCACAACAGAGGACTGGAATCCGAAAATCACTGCTATCAGAATCTGGTTGTAAAGAAATGTGTTCTAATGCAAAATGAGCAATTCCAAAGCCTCCGAAAAAATCTTAAGTGAGCGGTAATCTGTTGCAGCAATCACTCCAATAAACCCATTCTTCCTATATAAAACTATACCGTAACTATATCATAAATACCTTCTTGGGAAGGATTACGACTTTGTTCCTCTGTTTACTACTGTAATGAAAGAAGGAAAATGACTGAAAGCTGTATGGCTGCATTGGCTCAGGTGGCAAGATGACTGATCAGATTCTGTCACAGATTGTGTACACTACTCTCAACTCTGAATACACACTGCCAAGCAGAGACATTGCCCTTCAAATTCATTATTGTCAATATTCCCCCTGGCCCCAAATCATCACCCAAAATGGAAGACATTCTCCTATATACTTAAAACATGTCATACTAACTAGATGTGAATGACAGAGCATGAACATGGAATTTCCTCTGAAAAAAATTTTCACAGAAACAACTACCAGAGGAAATAGGTTTTTCAAAAGTAAGTACTTCCTCCCAGTGCCATCATTTAAATGTAATAAAACAGACAAAATACTTCAAAATAAAAGCAGATCTCTTTCACTGTATTTCTAACAAGTAAAAGGAACCTTTCTTAGCTTGTATAAAAAGTAGTATCATGCCTTAGACACCCCTTTATTACTTACGAGTAAAATGATTGGAAGCAGATGGAAGGACATTATTTTCACTGTCAGCACTTTCACTGCTAGACATGTCATCATCTGATTCCCACACACATGAACAAGGTGAGGTTCCACCAACTTCTTCAAACTTCCTCTTTAAAATTCCACTCATTGCTGCAATGCTGTCAACATGCACCTGTAACAGGAACAGAGGCAATGAGGCACTGAAACACCTGCCTACTGTGCAGGTCTCCCAGTTCTTTAATCATGAAAGAGTTCACATATCAATCAGATACTACTACCTGCAACTAAATGGCTCCTTAACTAAGAGTTTCAAACAACTTTTCCAAGAAGGAATAAAAAAACCCCACTACTTATCATCAGTACATTTATCATCTCTCTGACTTTAAGACAGATGTAAAGTAAATGCTACCTGTATTTTACCAGTACAAACAAAATTCTATAACCAATCTCATATGCAAATACATATATTTATATTATAATATATATATATATATATATATATATATATATATATATATATTCAGTTGTGCAGCAAATTCAGGCCAAACATAATACTCCAATGTAATTCAACAAAAATGGGCCTTTACGCAACACTTAGAAACCTACTTGGCACCAAGAAACATTACATGACAAAAGTTTTTCTGTAATAAATATGGCTCAAGAAAAATCTCATTCTCTCCTTTGATTTTAGAGGTCTGATTTATGTAATTCTCAGTACTAACAAATGCCCACAATCACAATTAGATTTGACAGCTGTATGAGACACTTCGCATCTTTTCAGGCCCAGGCCTTGCATACACAGTTCTGGCTCACTTTGTCATTTTAATTTACTCAGAAGTTTCTTGCCTAGCATTTTTGAAATTCAGATATGAGTACTGGCACACAAGTAGACTATTTCCATTCACACAAGCATCAAAGGACTGAATCTATCCTTAAGAACTTGACTTCCTAAAAACATCACCCAACAAAGCCAGAATCATGTGAAACATTCCTTATGGTTACCTTTCATATATAACAGCTGATCTTCATATCTCCATTTATGGAATACCAAGCAGAAAAAGATCAAAATACTTTTAAAGCAATTTTTAGATAATTTTAATACATCTGATAGGTTGAAACAATTTTTCTCTAATTAAAAAATAGTTTACTATCACCCTCATTACTGATCACATCCTACTGAAGACTGAAAATTAATTCTAAGATCTTAAGTTAAAAGTTACAGATAATATCTGCTCTCTGACTATGCTAATCAGTGAAATGCTGCTGTAAATAGCTGGAGAAAAAAGGCTGCTGTTTGATGCTTTTAAGCTCATAGTATCAAATATTCTCATCTGATGCCATTTGCCTTCAGCCTGTTAAGCTGCCAATTCAATTCATTTTATAACATAGTTATTTCTTCCAGTAAGCTTCACTCTACCTTTATGGATGTGTCTAATTTAGAGAAAATATAACAGTATAGACGTGGAATCCTGACATAATGCTAAGAACAGATGCTGCATAAGATGATCTTCAGCACAAAACTTGTTTGCATGCAGAGCATACTAAAAATTAAATAACAAATATATTAGGGTTTAATACTGTCAGTCACACAGACAGCTTTAAATACATATGCTCACCATGATGTTCTCAGCTTGTTTTAGTATTTGTGAAAAAAATGCTTTCCTGAAAGAGATTTCTTCAGGCTAAATATATGACTCAAACAGAACTTGCTTAGATCTCAACCTTTGCCCTTTTGTCCAAAAAAGAATTACTAAAAACTGCAAAGAAAGCACTGTATTTTTATTCTGAGGACATGGAAAAGAGAATTTAGCATCACTTGGTAATAAACTTTGCAAAAATTTAAGAATGTTTTTATGAACCAAGCTCTAATAAAAACATATTTACAAAAAAAAAGAAAAAAAAAAGAAAGAGATAAAATAACTAAACACACACACACACACACAGAGAGAGAGAAATCCCACAATTAAAAAGAACCACCTCCCAAGTACAGGTTCAGAAACAATTCCTCTGAATTGTCCCCCATATCCTCACTATATCTCTTGCCAACCACCTTTTCCATTGTCTCCTGCAGTGCTTACAGCACTGAAATTGTGAAATCACCATTATTTCCATGGCAACTGCCTGCAATATCAAATCCACAGGATTATAGCTTGACTGTAGAAGAGGGTAAAGAAGCAGCTGGAGAGTGAGAAAGAAAATGCTTACACTCAAACATCTCAGTGAAGAGAGTGAGAAATGAGCTGACAAAGAGTTTATTGTACAAGTGAGACCTAAGTCAAATACGTGTGTGTGCCCATTGAAATTGTGGCTACAGGAGTCGTGAAGTTCCAGGTCCAAAGAACGTAAATCATAACTGCACTGCAAGGCAAACCTAATACCTGTGATCATCATTAGTGCGGAGCCAGTCAGAGCAAGAACTCATTTCATACCCTGAGATGACTTCCAGACAAAAGCCCCTTTGTCAGACACTGTCTCCAACCAGTAAAAGCACACAACGAGTGGATGACTAAATGGTGTCTTGCAAATCAGTAAAGTTGCTGCACGTAGTGAGT
Source organism: Entomyzon cyanotis (assembly GCA_024500445.1). NCBI lineage: Eukaryota > Metazoa > Chordata > Aves > Passeriformes > Meliphagidae > Entomyzon > Entomyzon cyanotis. The sequence continues at coordinate 7,577,885 of JAKEPQ010001027.1, read as the reverse complement.
GTCAACAGCCAGAACTGTTCACAGCAAGTAGCAGAAACAAATATTTTTTACACCAAAGGGTTTTAAATTTGCTTAGTTTTAGCATAAACCTACATTTGCAACAAGTGCCACAACCTGGTAGCAGCAAAGCCATTTCATTAAAATGATTTGTATTATGAACCACAACAAATGGGACTCAGGATCCTTGGAAATGACACAGGTTAGCTCTACACCCAGCTAGCTGATCAAGAGAAACCAGGAGGTATGGGGATACTGCAGAACCTGAGTATCACCACAACACAAAGAAAGCATAGCTATCCATTACATATATTTAGTGTGACTGTTGCCTGGTTTTTGTTCTGGATCTCTTCCAGGAAGATTATTGAGAAGGCTCTTTGACAAAGTAGTTGTGATCAAATTTAGGTGTTGCCACTTTTCAGAGATCTGTTGATTCTAATCTCTCTGTTATCAAGTCTCCCCAGGAATATGTTACATGGGGGAAAGAGACACTTCCATTATTCAAGAGCTTGGCTATCACAGAGATAGATTAAAGAATATCTAAAGCTGTTTGTACACACTCTGTACCAGCAGGAGATCCCTTTAGAATAACATCTGTATAAACAGATGCTGCTCCATAAGCCAATATTCTTCAGAAAGAGGCACATCTGCACAGTAGTGCACAAGGCATGTTCTGTCTGATAGCTTTGTTTACACAGGCATCCTGCAGTACCTGAGCGAAATCCGCATCTCCAGGAAATAGGACGCACAACCTAATACTGCTTATGAAAGCATTCTTTTGCTCATTGTGTGATATATCCCAGTGGAAGACACAGATATATGCCAGGGACCAACAGGAATAAGCAACAGTTAAACTTCTAACAGCAGTGAGGCCACAAAGTTACTGATATCACCAAAGGTTCCCTAAGTGCACAATCAGGGAACTCAACTGAATTGTTCTTTGTCCTGCACCATAACTACAACTGAATAGGTAAACTCAGATTCTGGGGAATCAAACTGAAGCAACTGCAGTCACAAAGTAATCCAAATTCAACCTGGTTGGAACAGAAGACACTAGAGGTAGGTCTAATGGGACAAGGCACCAAAGACTTACACAAGTCAGATTTTCAATACGTGAATGGAAAACAAAACTATAAATAAACCCGTTATCTGATAGGAGGAATCATAAGGATAATGTGACTACAGAGTGATACAATTTTGCCAACACAAGTCACTTAGGGTATGTGAGATGGTACCATTATATAGGATGGGAATACTCTTAAATGCACAGAAGTACTTCAGCAGTATGCATATTCTGAAAAAAATTTGCAAATGTATATAGGTATGGAATCCAGTACACATAAGTCCATGTCTGACTGTAGGAACCAAAACCAGCACATGACTAAGAACAACAAATGCAGGGTGATCAATCAATATTCTTGGACTTTCGCTAAGACACCAGTGTGTCAGAGGCTTCAGAGGCTAAAAAACAACCATCAGCTACAGGTAAAGAGATAAACTATATCAAACTTATACATTTGTATACATCTATATTGCAACCCAGGACAATTTGGTTTAAAAGGGTGAAATATGGCTTGAAAGATTGAATTAGAAACAGAGCTTTCTGTTTCTTCCATTAGAAACAGATGATCACTAAATAGCTGTCTAGTAGCTACAACTGATTTGGAGCAGCCTCCTTCCAATTCACACAACTGAGTAACAAGCAGACACTGGAACCTTTCCTTTCTGTAGATATATCCTTCACAACAAAAAAATCTTTGCACAGTGACATGATACATCATCCTTTGCCATCCTTCTCACCATGCTTGTGTGGCATTTGTCTACAGCAAGGCAAAACAAAGTCGAAACAGAGGGAACAGTATTAAAGCAAGGAAAATAAGCTAACACATTGCTATGAGCTCTAGGTCAAACACCAATTGCCTGACACAGTTAAGGATTCTTCAAAAAAATGACAACTTGACACAGCAGAAGCATAGGATGGATATGGGCTGTGAGAAGGATATATCCTTCACTCGCTGTACTGTTTTTCCCTCCTTCATTTCCTAGTTTTCCTCCCTGATGAAACTACTCCTACAATGAGATCATTTAGCCAGTTCTCTAGCGGCAGGTATGCTGACTGGAGAAGCAAGTCCTCAAAGCTCCATGGCAACAGGCTTTTCCTTCCTACGATGGCAGATAACTGGCAGGCACCAGATATTTAAAAATTTCAGAGGCAATATGTTATTACTAGAAGACAAAAATCCCATATAAATGTGGAAGATAGTACTGTGACAGTTTGAAGTATATCTGGAACCTACAAAGAAAATAATGTAAAAACCTGTCTGGTTTGACTTTCTCTGGTACCTAAAAAGGCTGGAAATTTTAGAAAATCTTGGTAACAACCTCACTGCAGCAGACCTTTAGATAGCAGGTATCTCCAAATCCCATTGAAAGGCCTAGAAAGAGTGATGTTAGAATTACTGAGTGAGTGGACAGGTGACAGTGTATTCATTACCTGTGTTCCCAGGAGAAAATTCTTCTTATGATACTAGGAGATAACATACACTGCCAAACTTGTTCTACAAAACCTAATTCGAGTTGCCATACCCTGGGTGTCTCATTGACACCCATGGACAGTTTACGTACTGGGCATGACATTCTATGCTATAGAATATTCCTTTGGCCAGTCTGGGTCAGCTGCTCTGGCCATGCTCCCCCCAGCTCCTTGTGCAGCTCACAGAGGACAAGACACTGAAAAGTCCTTGACTTAGAGTAAACACCACTTAGCAACAACCAAATCATCTGAGTGTTGTCAATATCATTTTTGTACTGAATCTGAAAAACACAGCACTGACCCAGCTACTAAGAAGAAAATAGACTCTGTCCCAGACAAAACCAGGACAAGTCACAAAGACAAATCCAAGTATATTTTCATCCTAGCCAAAATCGTCAAATAAATGTTTTGTAAAATTCAGTGCTGTAGTATACATCTCCTACAACATCATCTGGGAAACTGAGCAAGTATGGAGAATACCTGTGAAGACATAAACATCAAGCATGTACGTTAGGCAGTAAAAAAAAAAAAAAAAAAAAAAAAAAAAATAAAATAGAACCCAATTCAAATTATATAGCCTCATGATTTAGAGAAAAGCCTCACTATAGAAGTCAGTTACTGACTAAAGCTCAGGAAAAATCAAGAGGAAAAAAGCTCAAGAACACACTGGCATTTGGAGTGGAGGGGGTCAAAGGACAGGATGAAAGAAATCCAACTACTTATTTCTTTGGTTCATTCACAAAACCTTATTTTGTACTAATTTCTTTTTGAGACCTGATCACATTTCATGATAAAATCTACCTGAATAAAAATTCTTATCTGAAAATAAAAACGAAAACAAACATAAAAGGCAGGCATTAAAAAACTAACTATCCTATGCGTCACAGCGCATTTTCCTTGTCTCAAATATATCAACAGAAAATACGGAAAAATTAAAAGTCTATAGCAGCAATACAGATTCACTTCTGAACATAAAACACTTCTATGCAAATGACTGCAAACTGAACTGGAGGATGCAGAAAACAGATGTTACACATAAAACATTACTGCAAAGTACTCATCACAAACAACTCCCACCCACTGGCCAGTCAGCATGTACTATAACATGCTAGGGAGACTTGGCAAATAATTTCACAGTCAAATCATGAATATTGATGCTCACAAGCAGAGATGTTTGGGTTATTTGTTGTGATTAATGCTCTTTTTGAATTTAAGTATTTTTCTTAGCTTGCAAACAAAACTTCACTTTTTTAAAGGCATTTTTCTTACCTGCTAAATAAACGTCAACAGCAGAGATGGTTGTGAACTAATTAAGGTACTCGCTTGGCTCCATATAATGCACTGAATTTATTCTGCTCTTTGTGTAACTGACGGTTTTAAATTTGGGAGGGGAGGGGTAGTCAAACCCAAAAGCACCTACAGTGACATCATCACATTCACAAAGAATATTACTTGCTTGTGAAAATGACTATTCACATAAAGAACTGCATTAATGCAGACAAAAAAACATTTGCATGAATGCTTGCAAACAGTGAACAACAGAGGTACACGAACATGAATCAAACAGCTGTTCAGAATTCAAATTAATGTTTGCAATACATGTTTTGCTGGTTTTGGCAGCTCTAATCACAAGCACCAGTTGCCATAGGTAGGCTCTGGTAGTTTCAGTACTACAATCTATAATATTTAAAAACACATAGCAAGCGAATTCCATTTAAGAGACTACACTGTATAGGCACAGGGAATACCCTTAGTATAATCTTACTCATGTATTTTTGCTTACAGCAGTGGTCAATTTACACAAACATAAAATAGGAAAAGTCTTTCTCTCCCTGTTTGCTTCAGTCTAGCTAAATCCACAGGACCAAGTAAAACCTGCAGGATAAGACTGCGCAATTCAACCTGGGGAATCTGTTCTGGCATTGCAAGCCAAATCCTGCCAAGTCGGCTCTTTGCAGGGTTTCTATACCATCACTTTACAGTACTCCTGATTTCACACTTCAGTACTAATGCACTAATCTTCTAGACTGCCTACACATTGTTGTACACTCTAACACATGCCACCTAGCTCCACTGGTAATGAATTTAAAATGCAGAAACAATGCTGGCATACGCTCACCTCTCGCATCTACAAGCAGTACAGATGCTGATAGATCTGGCTCCCTAAGTCTTCCAAAAGCATCTCACATGGTCCTACATGAACCAAGCATGCAAATATCCCCCTCTCCATCACCCAATGCAAGACTCCTGCTTACAACAGCAGTGAAATGGCCTTCTAATTCTTAGCTATATCAGCTGATGTCAACAGTTAAATGAAACATTTGTATCATTCAGCCAACAGAAGAAAATTCTGTGCTAGTTTTTTTAAGTTTTATCTCAGCATGCTCCCCAGAGAACAAAATAAAAAGAGTAAGAGACAGTATTTATCCAACCAGGAACCCAGGACCTTAGCAGTCAGGTCTCCAGTGATGAAGGTGCAACCTGTTAGAAAGGGATTCAGAGGCATTCAGCAAGAGGGCCTTCCTGTCAAGATCAGATTTGTCCACAAAAGCTGTTTAGTTTGAGCTTGTGTTTCATTTGTTACAATTTTTTAAGCTTGCTAAAGCACGTCCTAGGGGGGAACAGGAGATTCAGGAGAAAAACCTCCTGAAGCTGGGTCACAAACTCAGGTTTGTAATGCATATCCTCCATACAAGTCATCTAGGACACTTTTAGCAGCACCTCTCAAAGTCCATTCCAAAGTCTTCAGGTAACGCTACTGAAGACCTGGTATTGGGCACATCTCTTCTAGGTTTTGAAGTTTCATGACAAAATTTCATCATTTAAAATGCCTTCCCACAAAACCCCTGCGGAAGATTTTTTTTTCCCCTTTTAAAGAAAAAAGAAATTACTATCTGTATCCCAGAAGAAATTTTGAAGTTTGTATGTATGCTCCCAGGAAAAGCTCACTAGTAGATTGTATTGCTGGACTGCTTGCAGCAAAAGTCTGGCCAGGAGATGTCACAACTCCTTCTAAAATTGAAATGAGAAAACAGAAAAACACTGCTACTGACAGTAGTTAGTCCTATTGGCTTCTATAGATACACAGACTTTTAGAATAGAGTGAGCATGGGAAGATGATGGGAAGAACTGGTCTGTCTGTTACCTGGAAGGCAGCATACTAACAACACATCTTTATTGCACCTCTTTGCAAAAGGACATACAACATTTGGCTTGCTTAGCACCTTCCCAGCAACTGAAATGAGGTTCTGAGACTGGCAACAGTGTATTTGGCACAGAAGCTTTACATTATGCTGCTTCCAGCTGCAAGAATAGCAGTAGGGTCCAGCTCCGTAATGAAGATTGGAATGCTATCAACTTCCTGAGTGCTGGAAATAAGTGGCCTTTAATATAAATTTTGCCCAGATTAGCCCACGTAGTAATACTAATTGGCTCATTGCAACACCTCTTCATACTATTTCAGTGCTGATTTTCCACACTGCTCTTTCAGGAACATCAATCTTGTGCCCTGCCTGCAGAGGAATTGCACATCATGTCAGAATATCTGGTGCTGATCTCCTGCCAAATTGGCCATGATTGGTATATGCCAAAGGGGCTTTCCCATCTCTCCAGCCCTAATACGTGCCACTCAGCTCCCTGTTACATGCTGTCTTTACACACAGACTGACTGCTCCTTCACCATTGCCATCAAAGCCACTAGAGAGAGAGCATGAATTCAACAGCTCTCCTCTTCTGCCCCATGTTCTCTGCATCTTGACACATTAAGTAGCCATTCTCTACTCTGAAATATGTAGTGTTTAATAGATTTTAAAAACACCAACCAAACCAAACCAAAACAAACTCACAAAAAACACCCTACATGCCCAAATCAGAACATCTGAACTCCAAGAGCAGCAGTATGAACTTGCAACACAAAACCATATGAAGCATATTTGCAAAACTCGCTCTGAACTAGGTTTTCCTCTTTTTTTTGTCTTCTAAAGAGACAGGAACAAACTCTTCCATTGAGGGATGTGTGCACATGTCCTAGTGGTGACAGGGGAGTGTAGCGGGAAATTTTAGGTAAAAAATGACCAAATATTTCATACCTTGTTCTGGCCACAATTATTAGCAATAATAGTGTTACTTCAATGTGACAAGATAAAAAAGGTTTAATTTTTGGAGATTACAGTTTAGAAACAAGATGATTGGATAGTTTGGAAGTTTGTTGGAGAGTGGCAAGCATGGTAAGATTGTCTTCACCTACGTGGTCTGATATGAACTGTACAGCACAGAATTCTCTTCACACATGAACAAGCAATACTGAAAATTGCTGGAAAAACCTAGCCTGACAGAAACATCAGCTCTTCTGTTTGCAACTTGCTATAAAAAAAGCCAAACCAAACCAGAAAAAAAAATGAAAAGCCACAGTACTTCCTCCATGTATCATCACTATCTTCTACAACCATTAGACATCGCAAACTTTCTCATTAATATTTTCACCAGATGAGAACTTCTGCTTCTACATCCAAAAACCAAAGGATTCATGCCAAATTGTCACAACTTGGCTACTACTATAAAATGCAAAGATACACTTTCAGCAATGTATGCCACCTTCCCTTCCTCAAATAATGTTTAGATTTACTTGTTACCTCCACAGAATCTGAAATTACATACATAAGAAAAGGAGGTTTAAAATTAAAGCAACTCAGGTTTGTTCACCTCAGTTGAAAACAAATTATTCTGAAGAAGGCTCACAGAAAAGCTTCTATAATCCATTTAATTATCTGCTTTCTGGATATGTTAGCAGTCTCACACAGAATGAAAGATAAAAGATCCTTTCCTCTCACTCATTTTGCTGTGTTAAGAACTGTATGGATAAACAGGCCCAGAGAGTGATGGTAAATGGTGCTGCACCCAGTTGGTGTCCAGTCATGAGTGGTGTCCCCCAGGGATCAGTGTTGAGCCCAGTCTTGTTTAATATCTTTATTGCTGATCTAGATGAGGGGATGGAGCCTACAATTCACAAATTTCTGAAGTTAGTTGAGATTGTTGATCTGCTGGAGGGTAGGAGGCCCTGCAGAGGGATCAGGACAGGCTGGATCAATGGGCCAGACCAACGAGATGAGGTTCAACATGACCAAGTGCCAGGTCCTACACTTGGGATACAATGACCCCAGGCAGCGCCACAGGCTGGGGGCAGAGTGGCTGGAAAGTGGCCCAGTGGGAAAAGAGCTGGGGTGCTGGATGACAGTGGCTGAGGGAGCTGGAGGTGTTAAGCATGGAGAAGAGGAGGCTCGGGGCGGACCTTATTGCTCTCTACAACTCCCTGGAAGGAGGGTGTAGCCAGGTGAGAGTTGGTCTCTTCTCCCAGGTAACCAGCGTCAGAATCAGGTCACAGTCTTAACCTGTGCCACGGGAGGTTTAAGTTGGACATAAGGCAGAACTCCTTCATGGAAAAGATGATTAGACGTTAGAAAGGACTGCCCAGGGAGGTGTCTAAGGAAAGACGGGACTTCACACTTAGTGCCATGGTCTAGTTAACACAGTGGGGTTTGGTCACAGGTTGGACTCAATGATCTCTGAGGTATTTTCCAACCTAATTTATTCATGATTTCAAGTAATCAAAAACAAGTATTCAACTTTTACTTTAATTGGTCTTTGGTATTTGTGTTGTCAGTTAAAAATGGATTTTAGTATTAATTTGCAGAGAATGAATTATTTGTATGCGTAACAATACCTTGTAATATTTTAATGCTATCTTTAAGACACTTTGTATCAGGAAAAATGCCCTGGGGTCAATGACAAAAAATTAATCAGCATGCTGATGAACATATTCTACCACAGATCATATATATACCAACAAAATAAAAGAGTAAGAGGGGTACATTTAGCCCACTGAGAAAATGCTTGTCATTTTTTCTGTTTTCTAGGTACAAGCAGGAACTCATCTAATGGGAAAGATGGTGAAACAGAAAAAACCCAGCAGTAGTATTTTTCATTTATATTGAATACCAGCTAACAACAAAACAAGTTATGATATGTGGAAGGAATAAATAATAAAGAACTGTATTTAAAAGAAATAGTATGATAGAGTATCTCAGGTTAGAAGGGAACCACAAGAATCACTAAGTCCGGATGTTGCAAATAGTGGTTACACATTCTTAAATGAAAATAATTAATTCTTTAAAAGATGAAATTTCTTAATAATGCTAAGTAATTGAATGCTATTTCTTGCTTACAACTTTTTTTAGTAATGCAGGTTTCGGCTTTTGTTTATGGTAATTTAATATTTTACTTAAAATGGTTTGTGTGATATGTTGGTCACCTGCAAGTACAACTGATAAGGAAGCACTCACTAAAGCAATAAATAAAAGAAAAAAATTCTTTCTTTACAGATTGTTAACTTACTAAGGCAGGGCTTAAGCACACTTTTGCCATCACAGACTTCCCTGGGATGTCTATGTATCTTCAAATATTATACAACACAAACCTGCATCACCACCATGAATTTTTTTTAACCAACTTTCTACCTGCTTCATCTAGTCTACCTCCCACTCACATGCTCCCTTCTCTGCAGGGTCTCCAACCAAGGCTAATGAGCTTATCTCATTTCCACCAAGCTGGTGAATGCTGGCAGCAGCTGACAGTGAATGCTGGACAGAAAATGCAAATCTGTAGCTCATGTAGAATACCTGAATCATTAGTGAACTTTAAAACTAGTGACAGCACAGTAGTTTTATTCAGTATCTTTCATGCTGTCATTATCAAGCAGTAGATATTTTTAGCCACCAAAAGCCAAATCCATCTGCAGCAGCAGCGTTTCCAAGGAGACAGAATAATTTAAACACATGTGGAACTACATCTCTGTTTTCATCGACTCCTCTCTGTTACTGGAGCACTTCTGAGTCAGATTTCTCATTTGATGAGGGGAAAGTGACTTGAATACATAGATCTGAGACTATAATTTAACACTTGAGCTTATGCTTTCAGATACATATCCATTATCTACAAATAACAAATGTTAGGATGCAACTCAACTATGTTTCAGTGAGTGTTTACATTCCAGTATAACAAAAAAAAGAACAAAAAAAGGTACAGCTCATCAGTCTTTCACAATAATTTTGTGAATCGCTGGCATTTGCTGTGAACTACCCATTTTTTGTTGGTTTGTTTGGTTTTTTATGTTTTTTTAGCAAACATACCAGGCTCCATTTTCTGAAGAAACAGCTAGGAGGAAAAGACACCACTCCAGATGGTAATATACATAAATGAGTGGACAGAGGACAAAGCTTTTTTCAGTCCTTTTTGACACTCATAAGAGTTCTATTGACTTGCTCCAGTTTTTCTTAAATGAGTTAACTTTTTAATAATTTTAGGTCTGCTCTAAGGGAATTCACTCAGTGAATACAACAAAAATAGATTCATGCATTTACTGATTTTAATATTTGAAATCTATTAAAACTAAATTCCACCATTTTAGCTTTATAAATATATTGTATTAATGTATATACATTTAAATCAATGATAATCACAATTTATTTATGTCAATTAATATTTTTGCTTCACACCACCAAAACAGAGTCCTGTGTAACAATTATTTCCTACATGTAAAATGTAGATGTAAGTCAATAGAGAGCTGACTCATTGAAATCCTTGCCCCAGTGAGGCCCAGTATCAAAATATTCTATTGTTCCAGTGGGGCCAGGACTTCTGCCTGTAGTCCTATATTCTCATCTAATGTGACTAGACAAACAAATCTGCTTTCTGTACCAAGCAATTTATTTGCTGCTTGCCATCTCCAGACTCTGTGAACTAACAGCTGCTGTTAACACAAATTCTGCAGAAGCAAGCTATTTCAACCATTTAGTAAAACTCGGACATAAATGCTGTAGGTACTACAAGATTTATCTGTCTCATACACATAATTATATGCATCTTTTTTTCCTTTATGACAAAGATAATTTTATAACTGAGTTATCAACCACATTCATTCCAAACCTAAAAATAATGCAAAAAAATCTACAAAATCCCTTTCAGTTGTTCTGAGGAGCCATTCTTACTGTTCACTCAACACTAAATAAGACAGTTTTAGAAGCAGTTCATTTTCCTATTCAAACTCAAAGAAAGCATTTTTAGATCTTACAGCACGCTTTTCCTGCTGGAAGCATACACTGTATTTTCAACAGTGAGTATTTCTATCACACAAAATGACCTCTCTTCCTACAGCTTACTGAGCAACTTCGGCATCAATGAGATGCAATGCGTATCCTGTCACATGAGAAAGCTGCCAGCATCAGGCATGCCTATGATTTCACTGTTTATGGATCTCACATCCGTTGAAACCTCCTAGGCAGGAGAAATAATTACGTGAAAATCTGCTTCAGAGTCATTTGTGAGGAACAAGCAGGATGCTTGCATATGCATTTTTATGTCCAAGAAATGTTGTGGCAAGGATCAAGAATAGCTATTCATAACAGGAATTTTTCCACCCTTACCTGTAAATCGGGTTTCTGTGTTTCAGCTCTGTCAGTGCAGAATGAAAGGTTTACTCCTCCTTTTTCCATCCATCAGACAGCAGCCATCCAATAACTGAAGTCATCCTGGCATCCTCTGGAACATGCTCTCTCCCTTATTTCCCACTCCCCACCCCCATCTGCATGCCAGCAAAAGGGGAAAACAGCAAGAAGAAAACAGAACAAAAAAGCACATCTAAGAACCAGCTTTAATAAGCTACTTAGTAGTCAGTGAGGACACTCTGTACTAAAAGGTAATGACAAAATTTAAAGACACGAAAAGAAAAGTCTATTAATTAACCTTCAGCTCCACTACTGAATAGTAATTCTCCCTTTCAGCTTCTTTTTGTAAGGAAAAAACAAGCAAACAGCTGTAGGAACACAGTTGCTGCCTGTATACATTCTTTGAGACTGACTCAGCTATCCAGATCTTCAGTGAAGAGTGCTGCTGTGTATTTAGGAAAGCTTGTGATTATCAAAATAATAGTGGTGCTTTTATACAAACAAGGATCTGAAATCTCAATGCAAATTAGAATAATTCAAAGATAGATGCCAGGAATTTACTATGAAATACATTTTCTTTCCATTGGAGGCAGTATTTATAAAATACTTCAAAAAGAATAATTAGAAGATACTTTTTCTTGAATGCTAGCTGTATAAAGCTCTACCTGTATAACTGGTGTACATGCACTTATTTTACTATATTTATAATATAGTAGCCAATGTTCAGTGTGTTGCATTGTGGCTAGCACAGGTTCTTCCCGTGGGAACATTTTGCTATATTTCATAAACAAGATAAAGTTTGGATGTTTTGCAAACAGTTTCTCCAGATTGAGTCAGTTCGGGCTTGGCCAATTGTGCCTAGGGGGAGGTCTCGGGCTGACCAATCTGGGGCACCTCTGTAAACTCTATATATATGGAATTCAAAACAATAAAGTTCCTTTTCTCCTCTCTTTCCTTGTCTGAGAACTTGGGTCATTCCTCAGCTAGCCGCTCAACAGCGACATCGCATGAACCTCACACAAAACTTTCAGCTTAAATAATTCAAATGCAGAGAATGACTAGGTGAACAATTTTCAATTCACGTGCCTCAAATACAGTCTTTGTAGCATTTTAAATCTAGATGAAAAAAATTATTTCCAGGATCAGAGAATTTTTTTTTCCTACATACCTATATAAATAAGGTATCAACTCCACTGAAGGCAACAGCATCACATTAGTTTATGACAGTTTAATTACATTTAAAATCAAAATCAAACAGGAGTCTTCTTAGCTATCATTTACTGCCATATCAAAGCATTTGTTCTCCAGGATTTCCCCTTTAAAGAAAAACTTTAAGCAGCAGAAGCTCACAAATACCTTTGTGTTTACAAATTTTAATCTTCAGCTATAGCTTTCCCATAAAATTAACTGTGAATTCCTTTAAATAAGAGCATCTGTTCTCTTCAATGAATTATTGATCTTTAACCACAGCAAGACTATACCAATTAGCATACTTTCACTACAAAGTAATAGCTGATTTAGCTTCTAAAAAAATTAGCTGTCAGTCTTATCACAATGAACTGCCAGCAGATCCTGTGCATAACATTCAGATTCTGTCTTTACAAGTAAAGTAGGTGTCTTTTTAACCAAATTACCTCAGTTTAACATAAAACCTCTTCCTAGATGCCTAGAAAAATGGAAATCCCTTTCTGCAAACATTAAAACAACTATTAGGTTTCAAATCCAAAAAATCAATACAATTTTTTTTAGTGGGAAAGAACTGGAGGGAATACTGAGGAAAACCTAAACAGCCATTTTGCCCTGATAAGCAATTGGCTGGAAGACTTCAAATTTATTTTCTTTTTGATCTGCAGAAAGAAATTTGGAGTTGAGCACCAACTTCACCTTTCAACCAGCCTGAGAGAAATGAACAAACATACAGAACTGTAGTGTCACAATTAGACTTAATAAACATCTTTTAAATACAGATACAAGGTGCAGCACTGTTCCATCCCCAAAACACCATCAGAATAGCTAGTCAGAGAAATGGGCAGTATAAACAAGTAAATCAGAATGCCTTGCAAAACCTACCATGAAAATAGGAGATTATTACCAATCAAAACCCCAACAGCTCTACAACAGTCACAGAATGAAGCAACTCCAATACAGACAGACAGTGTTTCTAAAGTGAAACACAAATAGCATTGCTACAAAAAGTGATTATCATTAAGTAGGCTGGTGCTTCCCCCACACTCCACAAGAGCTGCACACACAAGCCTCCCCAGCAGTGGGGTCTGTGCAATCTCCAGAGCCTTGTCAGTTTCCTTGGATTTCTGTGTAACATCAGACAGTCCTTGCAAAACTTGCCCCGATCTGCACATCAAGAATTACGTAATTTACGTGATAAATGCATTTTAAATATAGGAAATCCACTTCTGCTCGTACCGCAGGGTGCTGAGGACATTCTCCTGTGCAGGTGGGGAGGTTTGGCTGCCTGGGCACGAGGCCAGCCTACAGACAGTGCAGCTCATGGCCTTGAGAGAGGAAGGCAGCAGCAGCCCCTGCCCACTCTTTGCCAGGACCCTCCCTTCAAGTTCAGCCTCTTGCCCTTGGCCCTTGCTAGAGCTGTGCTCCCCCTGCTGCAGCCCTGCTGGGACCCAGCCAGGCACCGTCTGACCCAGGCCCGCAGCACTGACCACCCACCTGGGTGACCACTGACCACTTGCCTCTGAGGGACCACGGCCTGCCTCTCCAGCTGGCAGCCAGCCCCAGGCGCGACCTGCCCATGCTGCTGAGCTGCCCTCAGCTGCTGTCTTACCTGCTCTTTCCAAGCCACCTGCTGCACTGGCTGCTCCCCGGCAGAGCACCTGGACCTGACTGGCCCTTTCCAGAGCCAGCACCTGCTAAATCTTAGCAATGCTTTCCAGCTCCAAAGTGCCATTATTGGACTAATTAACCACGTACACACAGAGATGGAAAATGGGAAACTGAATCCAGGTTTGTACCCAGTCCCTGCTGTGACTCAAGGAATTACTCTTTGTACTTGCATTTGTTTGGCTAGTTCTCCTTTTTTTTTTTTAACTTAGCTATACTTGATAATCCATACAACATACACTTATCTTTTTTCTCCAGAGCTATTACATTGGAAAAAAAGGCAAATTTTGCCAGAAAGCAGATTCCTGCAACAACTTCCTTCACTTTTCCTTTACCTGATTATGTCTGTTGCTACCAAAATATTTACCTCTGTTTTCTCTGACTCTACAAAGAATGAAGTTTCTTTTGATAATCCCTGTATGGAATAGTTCAACAGGATCACCTCCTTCCTGAATAAACCTTCAGGTTAGGGTACTGGACAGCACTTTCTGCACCACCTTAATTTCTCTTGAAATGCAAATCTTTGCAAGTAGGAGAGAAGGTAAACAACGGCTGGGGGCAAAATGGTCTTGTAGACATACATATCTCAAAGAACTCTGATTACTGGTAAGTAATATCTCTTGATCTCCACTTGTTACACTGAACAGGCACTCACACAGCCCTTGGATCCCAGCAGCTATCCTCAGGTTATGTAACTTTATGATAGCTTATCACACAGTCCTTCACTAAAAACCAATTAGTGTAGATCTCTTCTGTCAAATGCGAGACCAGCTCCAACATACTTCATAAAGATATGAGTGGAGCTTGATGTATAGAGAACGCTACAGGCAGACTTTCAAGAGAGTCGCCAGTTTGTTCACCAGGCTACTGACTGCAGGCTCCTCGGAGGCACCAGGTCGAGCTGTTCCTGTGTTACAGCGCCAGGAAAAGATGGCTTTATGGATACGAGAGGCTCTGCTGAGGGAAACCGCAGGTGGAACTGGTGAGGAGACCTGGTCTGGCTGTGAGGGGCTGTGCCGGGGGTCCAGCGGGACCTGCCGGGGCACTGGAGCCACCCGCCAGGAAGGGGCTGCGGTGCCAGCTGTGCAAGTGTGGCCTTGGGACTGCACTGCCAGAGCCTCGGGAATGGACAGCCCGTGAGGTTTCATCAACGGGGAGAGTGCGGAAGGACTAACTGCTTATTGCGCTGCTAAAGGCCGAAAACAGCCTTCAGACAAACAGTACTGCAGCATCCGTTGTAAAGAAGTTTTCCTTTACTCCTTGATAAACAAAACCAAGGAAAACCAAACCAACCAAATGTTCCTTTCCTCTTAAAATATATGCAATAGATGTCGCTTTTGCGAAATCAAGTAAAACCAACACCAAACAAAAATCAAAACCCCACACCACAGAAACCTCCATGAAAATAGTGCCAGGTGAGAACAAATCTCAGGGCAAAATTGAAAAACATATTTAAGTCAGACTAATTTTAACCTCTTAGAAATGCAAGTTACATAAATTCCAAGTTTCTCAGACTCCCACCCACTTACCAACATCCAATTTATATTCCTTCAATCAACTCAAAAGTACAGTCATCTGCCTTCAGTCAAAGCAAAAGTCATATAATAAACGACACAAAAAGAGATAAAAGGTAAGCAAAGAATTTTTGCACAAGAGTATACATGGATTTCCATTAACTCATCTGTGACTATCTTAAAAAGCAGCTTTCTACCATGGAAATTATTTCCAATTTTGCTTATTTGCATACCAAGTAAGTCAGGTAAGCTCTTCCCAAAATTGACTTCTCATAACTACGTAAAGTTACAAAAGCCTAAAACATCAGACTTCAAAAACAAGCTTCTCTTGAACCATAATCTATGCTTCATGTCTGAAAGGCAAAATTAAACAAACCTGAAAAAGTTGACTAACCCAGTTTTTATTAGCTATAAATAAAAATTCTTAGTTTTCAGCCGTATCTGCTTCAGCGATGGTGGCACAGCACAGTAAGAGAAAAGAAGAGGTACTACCCCTTTTGAAAGGAACAGACACAGACTGAAAGCTTGGTCAGGGAGGAACACCACTTTCCACTCCTACGACACAGGCAACCTATGAGATTTTACTTAGTCACCACAGCTGAGTATCTGAAATATTACTAAGGGTTATTTTTCTGCAACAGTTTCTTCTTTTATTTATATTCCTCTTCCTCTACTAATGCACTGACTTTATGAAGCCTTTAAGCTCAATAAAATGTGCAAAACCATAAATGCATGAAGCCAAATATTATGAGCTTAAGTAGCTATACTGCACTTGGTTATAAACAACTAATTCAAATGGGAAAGGTGGAAAAACATGAAGGGATAATATCTAAATACATTTCCTCCAAACATTTGATGCTTACCCCAGCTGTGGGCATCTCTCATTTTTTCAAGAGTAAAATTAAAAATCAACTAAATTTAGATAAATTTTGCCCTTAGTGTTATCATCCTGGTTTCAACCATATGCACAGTGTCCTAAACCTCCTAATTTGGTTTCTTCTGACAAGTTTCTGCTCTCTCTACCCAGCCCAGCATCATTCATGACTCTACAGCTACCCTGTCTTCAGCCTCACCTATTGGTCACATTCATATTCATTCACATTGGTCACTAAAAGTAGCCTTTAGCCTTTTACTTTTATCAAGGGACTGCCCACAATCAGTTCACATAGATTACCAGAGAGGTCACAAGGCTACACTGATATCTAAAGTCACCCTTCTTCTGTATTAGACTTGGGATTTTGTGCCATATGTCGCATGTATCCATATGCCAGCCAGTGATCAGAATCATCAAACAGTGAATGAGGTCCTCAAGTACATTATACAGACATAAATTTTTTTTCATAATAATTTCTGGTGTAAAAAATTAACATTATTTTAAATTTCTACCAATAAATATACTATGTTTTCAAATACACTTGTGCAAAATTTAATTCCAGAAGTCACTGAAGGAGCTCCTCCTTTACCCCAAGCATGCTATTAAGAACGGTCATACACTGTTGCCATTGATAGTACTCATTGTTTTTCCCCAGTGCTGCTGATGCACAGCTCACCAAAACAGACAAGGTGAGAGCACCCAAGCAAACCATGTCCAGTTCATAAGGACATGTGACTAACCCACATAACCAGCCTTTCAGTACAACCACTTCCTTGGGGCCATTCGCATACCTGTTCCATGCATGGCTTTTTCCTTGTGTGTTTGTTTTTGTTTTAATAACATAATTGACTCTTTAAAGAAAAATCACCATTGTACCTGGAACAAACACACGAAGTTATGCATCACATAAAGGTTAAAGATCTTTAATCACAAAAGATTATGAGTATGGCATTAAGTTACACTATTGAATGAATAGTAAGCAAGTATAAAGCTTTTAAGTGGCAGAGCTGTTAAAAAAAAGGATGGAAAAAAATTATGAAAGACTAGTTGCTTTTTCAGGAATTCAGAGTGCCTAATTTGTCTTGTTGCACCTTGTAGCATGGAAGGTCATTATTTACCTTTCCGGTCCATCATAGCTAAGGTAGAATTCAAAATGCACATAGTTTTGCTGATAAATTAAAAGGTCTTCATTCCCCAAGTGACATGAGCTTCAGCTGCACCAAAGAAAGCAGTGTTCTGCAAAAATCAACCTGTGTTTTCACATACAGATTTGCAATGGTGTTCTAGAAGAGAACGCTCACTTGGGAGGCAGCAGGAGTCTAGCCTATTTCCAAATCAATCTTGTGAACAAGAAAGCCCAGCTATCCCTCCACACAACTGAGTGGACCAATATTAGAGTGCTGTGCCCCATTTCATCCAATATCAACCAAGAGAAAAGGCAAGCCCTTGCTTACCGCTGTCTTCTTAACATTATTTTATAGCTTGTCCATTATGTTTTATTTCTGAAAGATGCAGGTGTCAATTTCAACACTTTCAGGCCACGAAAAAAACAGTAACCAAGTCTCTCATTTTCTTAGGAACTGCTTTCAACTACAAAAAACAAGTACATGTCTATCACTGATAGAAGAGAAAATCCTATTACATTAAGAGCTCACCCACAGAAAAGAAATCAGTGCTTTGGATTCCCAGTGCACAGAGCTGACTGTACTCTAAAGCTCATAAATTCAGACATCCTACAGTGTACATTTCAGCAAGGTGGAAACTGCAACAAAGTTCAGGATAACTGAATTTCTCTTTGCATATTTTGCAGACACAAGCTCTACTGTCTATGGTAAAAACACAGCAAGCATTACTTTAAAAGTTGTAGCTGCAGAGACACATCAAATGGATTTCCTGACTTGCAAATGCCTTTTTAATCACCTTCAGTGCAGCAGCAGGCCTGCAAGAAAATGCTTAGCAGAATCATGAACTTTGAAAGAGCCATACCAACAGAATGTCAGGGTTGACAATGAAAAGCAGGATAGTCAAAGCAAAAACCAGGCATTAATTTAAACAGCTTTCTCAAGAGATGTCAAACAAGGAAAGACAAAAAAAATTGTCACTGGGCAGAGAGTCTCTTTTCAGACAGATCATCTTCTGAAGAGAGGTTCTGGAAGAATCCCAAAGTTGTCATTTAAACTAAAAATCCTCACTTCTTACACAAACTGTTCAGCCTTAGGCTAGAAACAATTTTCAAAGCAGTGACAGTCTGCTTTATTTTGCATCATTGTGAATAGATAATAATTTTTGGTGAAGTTAACAAGCAATAGAAGCTGGAGAACAGGCTTTCCTTCAGTGTTCAGACACACAAAATCAGAAAGTCATATGCAATGAGAAGTCATTCAAGCTCTCCTTTATTTAGAACAAGTGTTTATATTCAGTATGTCTGAAAGGGAGAGGTGCAGACAATGGTCTCCACAGTCTTCCTATTGTATCACTCACACATCTTCTTATCAAACTCAATCAAAAATTGTCTGAAAAATCTGTCCAGTCAGGTAGCTGCATCCCATGATGAGAGATGCAGTGCTTAAATGTAACTGGAGGGACTCCGGGGTGGAAGAAATCTGCCTTTGATGATCGGATGGTTCCTATCTGACAGGTAGGTGGTATGATGAAGCAAAGATGACACCAAAGATGGGACCCTTATACAGCTACAACAAATAGGGGAAACAGGTTGTCCATCAGGTAATCTCTTTGGTATTTCTGCTACATCTTGAATATGTAGAAATACAGTGTACAGCACAAATAAAAAACTTGTCTTTATAACCAAGCTAACTTATCATCACAACTATTAGCACTTCCCTTAGGGTTAATGGGACAGTTCTAAGGAGGCTTCATTTGTAAACAGATTCAGTATACAAGGGTAAAGGGTGTCATTCTCTAAATGTTATGTTTTAAAATACAATAGGAGAAGTTCAACATAAACTGGAAGATACAGGAAAGCCATTTCAAATTACTTTCATTTACCACATGAATGACTCCTTTTGCTATTTTTACCTACTAATGTACAGTTCTCACCAAACATTTTCACAAGCAACACAAAAAATATCCATTTTGGAACAATTTAAACTTCTAGCTGATCTCTCTGTACAGATTGAAAAGATGAGTTCCCTAATCACTTATCACTAAAATGAGACTAAATATGAATTTAAATATGTTCTTAAAATATTTTTTAAAATCTAATAGTTAAATGCGAGCAATTCAAAATATTCTAATAAACATTATATTTTATTCTAAGGACACAGTATGGTAAGAGAACAGAAAACCAGGCAATTTTAGCTATATTCATGGGGCTTTCCTTCTCTTTGACTGACATTTAGAGACTTGATCTTTAACATCCCTTAAGGAAAACAATAGTTTTGCAAATAATTAAGTGAATGCATTCATTTTACAGATAATGTATCACTGTAAAAACTACAATTTTTTCCACATCTTAATAGGAATTTTAGTCACACCCAGGATCAGCAGCAGTGTGGGTACTGCATCATCAGTCATATTTCAGATACTGACAAGAAAGCCCAACACTGATCAATTCAGGAGCTATACAAAGTCTTTAAATTATCCCCATTAAGCACAAAACATGTAAGTAATTTTTTTTTTTAATATCAGCATTTTTATCAGACTGCTCCTAAAAAAAAAAGACTGAAATAATTGCTTTTAATCATTAGTTATTCTTAAATTTAATCCACACTGCATTCTGGAAACAGAAGTGGGAATTTTCTTTAAAGCCCGTGTTCATAAGGGAGGTACCACAATCAAAGAACTCAGCAGGAGCATCGGTTCGGTGCAATCACGCACTGACACCTAGTGAATACATGCAGTTAAGAAATCCTGTTGATTATCTCCTCATCGCCCCTGCACATGTCTTACCAATACACTCAGACTGACAAGATGCCTCAAATATAATGTATCCCTTCTTCCAATTAGGGAGACATAAGTATGTGCGATATTTCTTGTACACAAGCATGAGAAGACACATACAGTATTTCACCTGCTCAAAAACGTGTATTTCCCTGTAAATGAGTCACTACTTTATTGTTCATGCTTAATAGTAGCCTAGTGACTGGTGCACATTATGGCAGTGAGAACAAGCAGACAGACAAGTTCTTTGAAATGAGATGGATTTTGCAAACCCCCAACTCCACTCAGGGAGTCAGCTGGCTCCACACACAGCACAATTGTTTTCTTTCCATTATGCAGCAGATGGTGCTGGAGATGATCTGAAAAGCCCTTAAACGTGAACGGCACATGCAGAGAAACAGTAGAGACTGCAACCAGAGGATTTATAGCCGAGAACAATCTGGGGTCAGTGATTATGTCATCACATTGTCACTGCTAATGCATCTCAAAGCTAGCTGTTCGACCATTCATTGAGCTTCATGCAGGAGCCTTACATCCTCACCAGAAACAACAGAAAGTACCTGACATTGTTACTCAACTCCTCTTATTCTTTAATTGCATTTAAGGCATCCCTTTTCCTGAACTTCTTGCATTTCATCAGCTGAAAACCCAAGGTAGCAACTATCTGTTCTCTTGAATTCTCAGGGAGCAGTGGAAAAATTATTCAGTGAAAAACTGCACTGCCTAGTATTACAAGCAAAGCCAGAAAAGCAAATGCCAAAATAAGCCTTCAAGCTCTTACAACTGGGTTGAGGTTCTGTTGGGAGGCAGGGGTGGAGGGGTAATGCAATACACTGCCAGATGCCGTCCATCACCATAAATCTTTTCAGACCCATGTTCAAAATTCCAGTTTTCATAGCTTAATTTTCTTGAATTTCCAAACAGAATGTTCCAGGACCACATACATTATTATTAATTATATACTACTGCAGCCTGTATGCATTTTTCCAATATTAGCACTGAGCTGACTTTGGTGGAAGTCAGTTGGAAGAAAAAGTTAAAATTAGTCATTCCAGAACTTCTAGCTTCACTTGAAAAAAAATTACATGCATCCAGGGTATTCATGCTAGGCTCTGGGTGCTAAGCTCAATTTCTCTCTCGTTTATATGCAAGTTATTTTGTTACAGCTATAACATACACAGGTGGCAGCAGTAGTGAAAAGTCTTTTACAAACGGGTATTTGGATGAAGTTACTACCTAAATACTAGGTTGCCCCACTTCTGTATGATCCTTTCCAGCAGAACTGCTTGTCTTTGGATGAATAGCTTCAGTTGTAGAAATCAAACTGGTGTTTTTTCCTTTTCATGATTCCATAATAATCCCACATCTGTGTGTGGTAACTGTGGCAGAGGGAAACAGAGGTCTCCCAGCCCAAACCACTAAGACCAGCATGCCACAGGCAGCTGCCTTTACTTTCCAAATTTGTTTTTAATACATCTCTAAATTACCTTTCACATGCCACGAGGATAAATTTCTTAGATGTACTATTCACAGGGTTTTACAACATAAAATCATCTAGTTTACCTATGCTGTTTGTCTCAGCAACTGTAATTCCCATTTTCTTTTTTACCAGTTACAAAACAACCCAAACTAAACTGTGGGGTTATGGAGGAAACTTGACAAATCTGAATATCTTTCTTATTTTGTAATGAGTGCTCAGAAAGAAAAACAACAACACAGAAAACGTTATCTACCTAAGAAAAAATTACCCAAGCAGAGTTACTCTATCAAGGGTTATCCTACAGTGACTTGGTTCAGGATACATCCCAAACATCCCATACCACTTGTGCTCATCTGAGATGGTGAAGGATAGACACTAAAAACCACACATTATTGCCACTGTTAATAACTTTTAGCTTGTGAAGCAGGTGTAGTATTTTGAGATTCTTCACTTAAAAAGTCTAATGTAAGTCTGTTTAAGAAGTAAATACTTTACGAATGCATCTTGGAAACAAGCTCAAGCCAAAGTAAACATTAGCAGAAGCAAATGCAAATCCTGAGCAACTTTAACTCTCATTATTTTTTATAAGCATATACAATGTTCACAAATACATAAATGTACACATTTCTACATATATACAGTGGTCTCCTCTTTGTTGAGACTGTATCTGGAACAAGTTTTTCTATGCTATCACAACAGTAAGGCTTGACAATTTTTCCATCATCTCTTATACTCTGTTAAAAATTGGAACAGGTAACTGAATTCTTGACAAATAGAAATTCACATTTAGGTGTACATGTATGGGCAAAACACAGATGATAAAGGGGAGGGACATGAGGAGGAACAACAGAATGCCTGATCAGCTTTCAAGGATCAACATTTCTTCTGTAATAAAGAATATTTATACCCCCTCAAACCAGTATCCTGCTTTGCAGCTCAAAAATCCTTGTTGCCATGGGAACTGCAAAAGAAGCCAGTTGTGACATAGCAAGGCTATAACAGAAACAAGTCTGCTGTGAAATGACCAACAGTCCAGGCTTTTGTGTAAAAAATGCTTGAGTATTTTCAACCTGAAAACAAAATGCCACCTCAAATCTTACTTCCAAATCCTCCTTCCACAGATATTTTGCCAATGTTCACTAAAACCTGATTACATATAGAGATTGTATATACAAAATGAGGGAAATTTGTGTTTCAGATCTACTACATCCAGTGCGAAAATACCAACTTCCATATATGTCTCTTCTAGATATATTTGGTACAATGTGTACATTAGTGATTGACATTGCTGTACTTTGTGCAGAGGGACTTAGCAGAGCTTAAAAAAACTAGACAAAGGACTAAAGCATACACACACAAAAAATATTGTGTAAGAAATTATTTAAACAAGACTTCTAATGCAATTGTTTGAAACAATATTTCAAGGTTATATGTGCAAGTTGCCCTTTGTATCTGTGGTCTCACCAGGTAACAAAAAATAGTGCTTGACTACTAAAATAGAACATCATGCCTTTTGAAAAGGCTGTTGGCACTTCAAAGAAAAGTGAAAAAGCAGTGTCAAAACCCAGAGTCATACAATTCCCACTTGAATGCAAACAGTTCGCAGAAGTGTGAATAAAAAAACCCAACAGGCTGATCAAAGGATCCATGTAATAACATGGAATTCATACTTGCAAACATAACCCTTTCAGCACCCCATTATAATCTTACTGAGACACTAGATTTATTTTCCTGTCAAATATGTGTATGATACAAAATGTCTTGAGAACACCACACAACAAGCACTGCACTGAAATTATGTGACCTCTAGGTCACATATGCTGATTTGTGACACAAAAATGAAGCTGGGGAGAACCCTGAAGAAAACAGTTTTGTAAAACTGTTACCTGCAAAAACTGCTTTTATAGTCAAAGCAGCATAATATATGTTTAAAATACCTTTTAACATTATAACTACTTAAGTATCAGATTATGGCAAACTAATTTAAAAGAATCCTAGGAAACGAGGTACAAGTCTTATCTGCAGACTGGCCCACGGTTTCAGATTGCTTTGAGGAACCATTAATTAGGAAATACACTCTTTTTTATCTGTTCTAATGACACTTGCTTATCAGACAGCACATTATACAGAATGTATTATCACTGAAACCAATTAGTTTGGATTACCTTCACTTCATCCCCCTCCCTGGAGTGCAGATAAGAGCAGCTATCTCCAGTTTGGCCATGCCCACTCTCCTTTTTGACCTAGCCTGCACAGTCTGGCACACAACTGCACAGGTCTTGCAAAATACTTGGACAAATCATCAAGTAACTGAGAATATTCAGAGTAATGGCAGGCATTCCCAATAGATACGGAACTTAGCTGGGAAATGGGAAATGCAACAGGCTTTTCTTTTTCACCTGTCAAAGCCATATAGCAAACAGGATGATGGGGAGGGGGAGCAGCCTTTATTAACCTTTATTAAGGCTTGCAGAAGTATTTAAATTGGCCTCAAGAAGTCAAACAATTTACAAAGTGGAACAGTTAAATGTGAAAAACTTTTAAAGGTAAAATTTTACTTTCAGAATAATGTGTCATTATACATTTGACAGGTTTTTAGAATTAGCAAAAATGTAAGCTTCCTTAAATGGGTTGTGGGGTAAGAAAGTAACTAATACAATACAATGGTGCATACTAGAAACAGCAAAAACAAAGGAAAATATTTAATCTTCTATATAATTTCACATGCTTGTATCAATCCTTCACTTAACACTGCATCTATTTGATGAATCCTTTTTCCAGTAACAAAAGCTGAGAAAAATAATTTTCTCAGATTCATACACACATTAGGAAGATGTCTTCACTTCCAGAGACATCTGTGAGATACTGAAAAGACTGATGTCTAGAGATATTTTGGGGTGCACGTGTGTGGAGGCAGGGGCAGGTCAGGCCTTGCCCTGGTGAAGCAGTGCCCTGCTCTGCACCTCCCACCCTAGAGCCAGTATCCCAGCCCGGCAGTGGCTGCCAGTCCCTGGCACAGAGGAGGCAATGCTCCACACCCCACCTCTGGAGCCCCTAGCCCAACTCCTAAGTGGGCAAATGACTGGAAGTCTCACCTGGGGGAAGGGCTCATGGAGGCCAAGGGATATTTAAGGCCAAACACAAGGCAATCAGATGTCTTGAGGCTACCTCCTCTTGGAATTTTTATCTGAATACCACTGGAATCCAGGCAGGTGTACCTATATGTGTCCTTTTCTTTATCTTTTCTGTCTTTATTTCTTCTAATTCCCTCTTCTTGGAGTTTTTGAGTAACTTAAAATTGAACTCGCTTAGAGTTTGCTAAGTTGAATGGGCCGAGTCAATGCTTTGAGAAGGGTTTTATGTTGATTGAATGCTGCATTAAACCCTTTTTCAAAGTTTCTTTGATTTTCTAAAGTTGCCAATAAAGTTCTTTTTGCTGTTTTGACCTCTTGAGAATACCTTGTCAGTATTTCTCCTGTACATCTAACTGAGAGTACATGAACAACTGTAAACCCTTTTAAGTGTCTCATCAAGCAAGTTGCTTGGGGCCTTTATAGCATCCAAACCTTATCTGCTGGCTCACTGTTTCTCTAAATTAGCGTGCTGGGTTTGGCTGGGAGAGAGTTAATTTTCCTCACAGTGACTGGTATGATGCTGTGTTTTGGATTTGTGCTGGAAACAGCGTTGGCAATTCCAGGATGTTTTTGTTATTGCTGAGCAGTGCTCACACACAGTCAAGGCTTTTTCTGCTCTTCAGGTGGCCAAACCAGCAAGGAGAATGGGGGTGCACAGGGAGCTGGGAGGGGACACAGCTGGGACAGATGTCCCCAGCTGACCACAGGGGAATCCCACACCATGTAGTGCTGTGCTCAGCATCTAAACCTGGGGGAAGAAGGGTAAAAGGGGGGATGTCTCAAGTGCTGACATTTGTCTTCCCAAGTCACCATTATGTGTGGTGGAGCCCTGGCTGTCCTGGAGATGGCTGAATCCCTGCCTGCCCATGGGAAGTGGTGGATGAATGCCTTGTTGGGCTTAGCTTGTGTGCACAGCTTTTCCTTTACCTACTGAACTGCCTTACCTCAGCCTACAAGTTTTCTCACTTTCACCCTTCTGATTGTCTCCCCCATCCTGCTGCTGGGGGAGTGAGTGAGCAGCTGTGCAGCATTTAGTTGCAGGCTGGGGTTAACAACAATCAGTCACTGTCAACCACCTGTAAAAAGTAAACCAAACTACACTTCAGCCCCATTCACCCCCTCTTTACTTTGAACTCACTGATGTAGTACATCCGTGCAGTTACATCTGTCTGTGGTTAAAGCAAGCTGTGCTATCAGTGTGACAAGTGCCAAACTAGGCTGTATGCTGATCTATAGCGTCTCTACAAGGCCATTTGTTTCCAAAATACAACAATTTACAATAGTGAATGTGTGTTGTAACACACATTACAAGCTCCTGCAGTTGGTTATTGCTTACTCCCTCCACAGCCGTTGCTATGCAATCACAAAAGCGGTAAATAACTTTAAATTGTCATTAGAACAACCTGACAGAATCAAAAATATAAACAGTAAGACACAAGACCTATCACAAAGATAAATTTGCAGTAAGGTAGCACTGCATGCTGCAAACACTTCTCAGACTATTTCACAAGTAATTGTGAGTAAAGAAGCCAGTCTACACTCAAGTGCTTTATCTTCCATATATACTATCTAACTCAATATACAAACAGATTTCCCAAGGTTCAACCAAACTTATACCACATATTGCAGAAAGTTCGATTTATTTCATGGTAAAAGCAAAATAGATCTAAAAAGCTTTAGGATATCTGAGAACACCTTAAAATAAAGCACGCTTAGTCACAAACTATCTGTCCACATTTTCTTGTTTATCTGCACTTAACTGCATTCTCTAAAACAAATTATGATGAGATTTTTAGTGACTAGTGTGGGATGTTGCTGAGCTAACCTGAACTATTGTTCAAACAATAAAAACAGAAATAACATATTTATACAATAGCCACAGATAAGAAAAGGGATACAAAAAGGGCAGACCTTTCCTTATAGCAAATTTTAAAAGCTATATTTTAGACATTACTTTAACCTACTTTTCTCTGACAAGACTTAACAGCACAGAAGTTGTTCTGGAATCACCCCAGGTATATGCTCTCCAGCATCTTAACCCTTGAGTCTTTATTTATTTAGCCACTTCTCAGGGTAAATATACAGAAATTTACAAACCTCTAAGAGCTTTATTTTTTCCCACACACACTATGCAAAAATCCATTCTCCAATTTTTGCACTGATAAAGCAAGGGTGACAGATGTGTATGTGGAATCTTTTGTGGCACACTTTTGTTAACAGATCTTTCCCCAGTAAAACACATCCTCATTCAGAAAACTGCAATATACAATTAACCATTAAGTGAGAAAGAACATGGGAAACTGAGCATGTTTTTCAGCCTGAAGCAATCCGTTCATTATTTAGCTCTACTAGCCTGGGTCAGCCATTGCCTCTCACAACTGTTTGTCTTTCCTTCCTGCTTACACCAAAAGCTGTTTTAGACAAAGAATGACCTGGCGGTATCTTGTCGCTACTGAGTTTGCTGTGCTGAGTGGCTACTGAGCATAGTTTCTCACACAGGACTAGCACAGTCTTGCGGCACCACAGGATTTATCCAGACCCACAGCAATGTCCTGAGACGTTTCCCATGTACTCCGCTATGCCGGGGCAGGTCGGGCTGCTCCTCGGTGCGGCAATCGGCCAGGCCCGGGCGCTGGGTGCGCTGCCAGCCCGGCACAGCCCCGCACCGAGGGGCTCCGAGCCCATGGGGCAGCTGCAGCACTGAGAGACAGCGAAAACCCAGAAAGCCCCAAAGCGGTGCCGCAGCCACCTCACCTCGCATCCTTTTGCGTCTCAGGCCTCCCCTGTCCGCCAAGAGCGACAGGCGGCTCTGCAGGCGAGGATCCAGCACGGCTCCGATTCGGGGCAGCCGCTCTGCTCTCTCTGGGTGACTCACAGACCCAGGCGGCTGCGACGTTTGTTCTCCTCACCCAGATCTCGCAGCTCCTGGGCTGGCAGCGGCTGCGCCGGGCTGCACCGCCGCCTCTGCGCTTCCTGACACACACCCACTGCGCTTGCGGGTCCTCACCTGAGCCGCCGGCATCGCAGCGCTCCCCATCGCTTCCCCGGCTCGCCCGCCGGCCCCGCGCCGGCAGCCGCCACCGACAGGCACGCCAGGCCGCCGCCCTCCATCGCCGCCAGAGAGCGCGGCGAGCGCCGCTTTCCCAGCTCCGGGGCGGGGTGACCCAGCGGCTCCCGAGGGCCGCTCCGCCCTTCCCGTGCCACCCCGGGGAGCTGCTCGGCCCTCGCCTGCCGCCGCGGCTCGCGGTGGCCCGGGAAGCGGCAGTGCCCCGGGAAGCGGGCGCGCCCGGCCGCCGTTCCGCTCCGCTGCGCTCACCTGCCGGCGGGCTGGTCCCGCTCCGTGAGGGAGCCTTGGCGGCACGAGCGAGCCAGGGCCGCTCGCCTGGCATGGCTGCGGTGCCGCGACTCACGGTGCTCCCAGCACAGCCACAGACTTGTTTACAAAACTAACCATAAGGGGAGGGAGGGGTACCCCAGCAAAACCACAGCTGCTTGTTGTTTCGGGCATTTAATTTTTTGATTTGTGCTAGTCTTCTGTTAAGCACAAACCCCTCTCAGACGCATGCTGATTATTTTCAGTGTAAGACAGACAAATATATTGTTCATTTGTACCTGCATTTTTTTCAAGACCTTTCCCTCCACAAAACCAACCAAACCAACGTGAAACTTGTCCTTTAATGACACAATTTCGGATTCTGTCTTCTCTCCCTGACACCCTGCCCTGACAATTGGTTTTGCACAGCTGAGGTGACAAATCCAACTGAAACACTGCAGCCGAAGAGCTCACTACAGCAGTGTGGCGATACTCATTTCTAGAGTAAACAACCTCAACAGACCATCAGCGGTTGAAAACTGTGCACAGAAGTGACGAAGGGCACACCAAGGGCACACACCAGCCTACTGTTCCCTTTCCAAGTGTTTCTCCTGGGGTGCACACCCAGAGTTCGGGCTTCCACAGCACATAGATCACTGGGTACAGCTGGTTTTCCTGATCCTCTACAGAAGATCTGATGTAGAGTGCAAATCTGCACATCTATGATGATTATTAGAGTTTGTGCTTTTAATCTGTTCAGTGTATCCCACCTTCACGTCATTACTTCAAATTTACAACAGGGGAAAGTTCTTTTAGAAATAGCACTCAAATATGACTTCTACCTAAAAATTTGGCTCTGTGTCTTAGTACAAAATAATAAATTATACTTTGAAAATTATGTGATAATTTTTTCTTTGTAAGACAATGACGATTCATCACTTCAAATGTCAAATATAATTGAAATTATACATACTGATTTGCAGCCTTGGTAGCTAGAGACTTTCTTTAACATCTTTTTTTCTAGTTGTCTCAGAATACCTGATATGAAAAAGGCATTGAAGCATCATGCATGAGCTCTTAGACATTATACTACTAGGATCCTGAATAGGAATAAAAACCTGAAGAGTGTAAGTGCAAATGATATTTAAGATCTTTTGGAAAGCATACGGGTTCAATTTTTCTTTTTTTTTACTTTTCACAAATCTATTTCTAACACTTTATATATTCATATTTTATTTTCATAGCACCTCTTGGTATCCAATAGTTTTTAGTGGTAAAAAACCAGAGACAAAACCATTAAATACAATAAAAAATGAAGTCTTTATTCTTTTGGCTCAACTGTAATGTGGTTTACTGGTCTTTATGGTAATAGCATTTTCCTGCATGCAGTTCACCGACACACAAGTCAATATTTTTGTAAAAGGAGGAGTCAACATCGAATTTTTGCTTGTGTAAGAAACACAAAATGTCCTGATGTGATCAATTATACAAGTTTGCTATTTAATTCCTGTGGAAAAAAAACATTGTGGATCCCATATTATATTTAGAACAGTTCTAGTGCAGCATGAATCAACAAGAATAAGAATAGTCTATGTAAACAAATACTGGTAAAGATTTCATGAATAAAAAGACTACCTTGAAACTTCTGATGCAGGCAGTGCTAGAATTTTAAACAAATCCTCCCCACCACATTTCAATTACAAGTTATATCTATTTGGAAGCAAGTGCATTTTGGACTCAGTTTGAAACTTATTTCACATTAAAATGTGTGCAAAAATACAGTACTAATAAAAAAGCAGAAACCTAAAGCTACCCCATTCTTTCCTTTGTTTCTTATTTTGTGAAGTTCTTGAATTAAAAAGTGCTATGGATAGAAAGTAACAAAAGTGACAATAACATCAACCTGAAGATAATTCTCATTTCTTATTTTATGTACAAACCGCTGAAAAATAAAATAAAATGGTATTTTTTACAGTATTTATATTTTCTTAGAAAATTCTATCCATGTAGTTTTCAACAGATTAAGCAGTTTGCAACATATCCTGTACAGTCTGACTATGTACTGTACAGTAATCACTTAAAATTTTAGAATGCAAAGCAAGAAGCTCTTAAGTAGCTGCAAACTATTGCTTGATGTCGTGAAAGAATGATGACTGATTGAACAATTTATTTCACTTAACCACTGAAATATGGCTTCCCATATTAGACTCTTAACAGTGGAAGGAGTAAAATTACAGCAGCAAAGGCAAGATAAACATGCATCAGTGATAGCTTCCAAACTATCTATAATGGTACAGAATACTTCATATTAGCTGTTGAGATCTTGCAAATTACACTTACTGTGGTACATATTTGATGCAATAAATATTGTGCACATGTCATTATTTGTTTGCTCAAACATGCACCACGGGATAAAATAACTATTTACATAGAGGGTACTTTTTTAATCAACACATACAATGTCAACCTTGCTGAGAGCAGAAGATGGCTAAATGATACTGCAGGGTGAAGCAGAACAACTTCATAATCCTTACATTTTGCAGGTTTTTGGTAAACTCAATTTCCCAAGGTCAGGTAAACTGTTTTCCGCAGAAGAATACTTAAAAGTGGACTCTATGTCCCTTGGTGAAATTTTTATGCAGAGTTTGTTCAACTATTGTTGAATGACTTATGAAAAAATAAAACATCTGTTCTATTATTGTAGACTCTGTGGGACTTTACAGGCACATTAAGATTTGTCTGGATGAGATACTGGACAGATACTGTTATTAAGCACCTCAACTTACAGAGCCACCCTGAAACATGGAAGTAGTCAGACTGCTGCTTTGTGCGACGTCATGTTTTCCCATGCATGAACTACAAGTGCAGCATGCCTTCATGCAAATCACTTCTGTCTGTACATTATAGAGAATCCGAGAGTAGAACACCTGGTCCTCATACCCCCTTCCCCAACATAAAACCCATTTACAAAAATAGTCACATATAATAGTAAACAACCTGTGAATTAAAAAATGATAAGTTCACCAACACTGATTTTTGTAAAAATATGGCAAATGTGAAATGCTAACAGTGGATACAATTTTTGTACTGTGTGTTTCATGTTGAACACAGAGACTCATAGGTTTGCACCTTTTTTTTATAACTGGTCCCTACAGTCTGGTTGGCCATTTAATCATCTCTTCAGCAGTGTCAGCTGGTACTGAAAACAACAACCTCCTGTCAAGATGTTACCCTGTTTTACAGAGTTGCAGTTTGATGACGAGGGGTCACTGTCTTGCTATAGGCACTGACCTTATATATATAATTATATATATATATCTATATATGTAAAAACTGACAGTTTGGCATGTACCTCCTACAGGAGTCCCATTGACACAAATACATACTTTTTCAGGCTGTAAACAGTTTATCACAAACAGCGTTCTGTGTTACTTTTTACTTTCCCTGCTGTCTTTACCTTTATCTTCTTTTTCTGATTTGTCTTTTTCATATTTATCCTTGTCTGGCTTTGTTACACTGTCATAAGAGGGTGGGGAGGTTGTGGATGGGGTCATATCTGTTTTTTCTGGAGTAGAGTTCTCATTTAGTTTATCCATAATCATATCTTCTTTCATGGGCAGATCATCTTCCTCTTTACCTTTATCCTGACTAAATATACATGATACTTTTTTGACTTTTTGCCTTAGAAGGTGGCGTCTGTAAGCACGCTGAATGATGACAGCAGACACCTCCTCCTGTTTCCTTTTCAATGTGGTTGTGATTGGTTCATAGGAGACTTTAGAAGGATTGGCTGCCATAAATCGATCTTCCATCTGTATTCTGAGGGCATCCATCTCCCCACTTTCCCCCAAAACACGCTTTGTGAAGGCAAACAGGATGTCAAGGCAGTGAATTCTGTCACCGCTCACCATGGGCAGATCCATTGCAATAAGCTGGACTTTGTTTGGTTTTGCTATGAGAAGAGGGGGATCTAATGAAGCTGCAAAATCTGATAATTTACTGAACTCTATGAATTGTGTTGCATCAGGATCAAACTTCTCCCAGACTTCATAGAACATCTCAAAATCATCCTCACTCAAGGGTTCAGCGCTTTCTTCAGTAGCAACACTGAAGTTCTCCAAAATCACAGCAATGTACATGTTCACCACTACCAGAAAGGATATGATTATGTAGCTGACAAAGAAGAAAATTCCCACAGACGGGTTGCCACAGTCACCTTTCACAGAGCTCCCCGGATGATCTTTATGGGGGTCACAGTCTGGCTCCCCACTGTTAAGAATTGGGGCAAGCAAACCATCCCAGCCAGCAGATGTGGTGATCTGAAACAGGCAGATCATGCTGTTGCCAAACGTTTCAAAGTTGAACATGTCATCGATCCCAACTTCCCTCTTGACATAGGCAAAGTTGGACATGCCAAATATCGCATAGATGAACATGACCAGGAAGAGCAGCAGCCCAATGTTGAACAAAGCAGGAAGAGACATCATCAAAGCAAAGAGCAGAGTGCGAATTCCCTTAGCGCCTTTAATGAGGCGCAGGATTCGACCGATTCTGGCAAGTCGGATGACTCTGAACAGTGTGGGGGATACGAAGTACTTCTCTATCATCTCGGCTAAGAACATACCTAGAGGAAAGCAAGTTAAATCAGTAAAGAATATTACTGCATTTACAAACCACTGGTAAATATTTCTTCTACAAGCATTGTAGAACTTAAAGAAGAGTAGGATATTTAAACAGATTTTTACAAATTAGCCATTCAGTTGTTTTTACAAAACCTTTCTATTTAGCGTACTTTTTACGACAAACTGACAACTAGTGTATGTATATTAGCAAATGCTGAGAACAGAGGAATACATTTTCGTTTAATTGTAACAAAAATAATCTCAGTTAACCTGAAGAAAGATCATATGCACAGTAGTATTAAAATGCCATGTAATCAAGTCAGGGTATTCAAAGAAAATAGGTGTATTTGAAGAGAACAACAACTTCTTAATCGTACATAAAATAACATGAACACAGGTTTATTATTAATGACACACAAATTCCAAAAATAAACTGATTAAAAGGTTTTTTGTAACTGACAGAGGAGTTGAGTATTATATTATGGGCCTCAAAGCAGAAAAAGAACTTTCTCAATACAAAAAAATAGCAAAACTGATTCGCATGTTAATAAGTATTTAAAAGTTAAAGTAACACAATTGTTACTCAAGTTCTTTCAAGTTTGCTACTCTAGATAAAGATTACTGGAGTCATTATTTGTATACTGGAGTCACATCTGCTTCAGCTCTGCTTCTCCAGGGCATAAAGCGTCTCAGGATCAAACAAAACTGAAGTAAGAAATGGGTTTTACCCTGCTGTCTGGAGTGCATGCATGCCACCCTCATAGTAGTCTCACAGAAATTTTGCTCTTGGATTTTGGATTGCTGGACTCTTTCACCTGCAACTGTCACTGTAAGTTTCTATCAAAATTGCCTTTCATGTATGGGTAGGAATCTCTATTGAATTCAGAATAAAGATCTAATTTTAACTAATAAAAAAGTACGAGTGTGTGGAACCTCTTTCTAAAAGATTTGTTACCTATCTTACGGATAAGACTTTCTAGTGACAAAGTTGAACCAAAATATAATTAGATTTTACATGCCAAAAATATTTCAGTTTTCACAGGATTAGACATTTCATAAAAATGAGTTGCTCTTACCTACTATGGAGAGAATGACAACCACAAAATCAAAAATATTCCAACCTACAGTAAAGTAGTAATGACGAAGTGAAATCAATTTCAGGACAAATTCTCCAGTGAAAAGTACAATAAACACCAGGTTAATCCAATATAAAATGTTTTCCATGTCTTCACTCTGATCATCTGTTTCTACCATCATTGTGACCATGTTAAGGCAGATAAGTATCATGATACTGATATCAAATGCTTGTTTTGTTACAAAATCAAAGACCATGCCTTGGAATTTGTTCTGTTTTGGCAGAAGAAAGAGAAAAAAAGAAGTAATTCAGATTAACAAGGCTTTTCTTATATAATGTAGTTTTTAGCTTACAATTTATTTCAGCCTAAGGCATAATTGAAAACACCCAATTTTTAAATACATGTAAAAATAAGAGAAAATATTTTTATTCTTACTGCTGGTCGAGGTATAGGCTTTTGTGGTTTCTTTGAACCCAGTTTTTTCATTGCATTGTAGTATTTCTTCTGTTCTTCTGTCATAAAAATGTCTTGACCTCCAAAGTAAACCAAAGAGACAAAAACTGGTTACAATCATGGATATTTATTGATTACTTATAAATAATACTAATTATCACTCTTGTTCACATTCTCATCTGTGGGAAAATTTAGGACAGACATAAAAATCCACTTTTATAATTTTTATATTAAGTATTAAGCTACACAAACTGTTAGGCTTGGCAGCTGGAACACTGATACCTTTTGAGGCAGTGTTGACAAAACACTACGACTAAAGTGAGTATGAATAAAGATAACACAATGTTTATTATCAGAGTTCAGAAGACTAAAGCGAGTATGAATAAAGATAACACAATGTTTATTATCAGAGTTCAGAAGACTAAAGCGAGTATGAATAAAGATAACACAATGTTTATTATCAGAGTTCAGAAATCTACACTGCTGAGCTCTGTGACATGAAGGTAGTATAGCAGAGTTTTTATAGCTACATTTTGCTATTTCAATAGTTACCCTTTTTATGAGTCAATTAAGGCTGCAGTCTCAAATTCAGATCTTTAAAAAGATGACCCCAAGTATTTCACTGATCATGGAGAGACATATATTGTCACTCGTCCATCAAATCCTCATTAAGCCAAACTGTAAGCTTTATTATTTAATGTATTTACTATGCAGAGCTCTTAACTAATTTATCATAAAAATATGTTATTAATAAAGTTGTCACCAGTGGACCAAAAATAAGAAATTTTTTTTGCTTTCTTTCTAGAATAACAGTGAAGTACTTATCTTCTTTTTCTGCTGGTTGAAATTGTCTATGATGACACCAATAAAAAGGTTCAAGGTAAAAAATGATCCAAAGATGATAAAGATGACGAAGTAAAGATACATGTACAGATTATCTTCATACTTAGGCTGATCCAAAACCTGCAAAAAAGGCATAGAAACTATGCATGAGTTTAGCAGTGAACACAAAATAATCTGCTAGATAGAATTTAGGACTCTATCACTGTGATCCTTGCTTCTTATGGTCAAATTCTGACATATCTATTCCACTGATCCTCCATCTACTAAGTTACATCCTTGAAGAAGAACTTTGCTATCAAACTTGATAATTCAATTTTAAAAACATAACTGGCCTATATCAATGCAGAAAAAATACTAAAGACATAATTGGTTCAAACAAGTAAAGCTCCACCTGTCTGAGTGTACAGACAACCAGAAACACCAAGTTTTACATCTGCAGAATTTTTTGTAAAGCTTGTGGGAGGCCCTGGTTGTGGGCTTGTGGCAATTCCACTGCTATGGTCACTTAGGAAACTGCACAGGATTGTGGAAGAAGCCATGTTTAGATTAAGCATATTTTCTTGGTACAACTATGCACTTTTACTGTACTCCAGTAGGCTTCCTGCTGCAAGTGCAGCTTACCAAAAAAAGGTGGAGCTTTACCAGTAGTGTTTATTCAGTTGTCTACTTAGAACTAGAGGAAAACTTGCACCAAGGGAACAAGGGGGAGGCCAAGGGGTAAGAAAATGCACAGGTTGAATTAAAAATAAGCCCTGTGCCCTAAAGAAAGGAGTCAGGCAGCTTGCAGAGCACAATGAAAGTCTTAACTATAAATAAGATCAGTATCACAAAAAAACACCTTTCTGTATCAGTGTCTGTATCCTAATATAAATAATGTCTCAATGCATAATGAAAGGAGGAAAAGGTATTTCATGGCAATAGTAAGTCTGTTGTGGGATTGAGGAATTTTGGTTCAACTGTACCACAGAGAACATGGAATCCTTTAGGATGGCTCCCCTGCTTTCCTCATTTCTTGTATTTTTCCTTAGGTTCCTATTTTCTTTAACTACAAAATTATAGTCACTCTTTGTTCTTTCATTTTTACTGCCATTTCTGAAAGATGTTAAAATTGCATTCTCAAATCTTGGAACTTATACAATCAAAACAAACGGAGTCAAGGGACTATACTTACATTACGAGAATCCACAGCTGCATACATGATATCCATCCATCCTTTAAATGTAGCCTATAAAAAGAACACAGGTGTTTAGATCACACTTTTCCTGGAAAATGGCTTGTCAGAAGCATTATTTGGGAGCTGAAAACTAAAAGTCTTTAGTCCTCATCATAAAAACCAGCACAGTGGAATGCTAATGACTCTAGCCTTCTATTATATGTTTTATTCATGTCCAAAAGTTGGAAGCCAATTCTAATATCTGACTATAGAGGACACAGAATCTATTAAGAACTTTTGTACATTATGAATAATATCTGATGTAGAAGCTATTTTTTTGTACATGAACATTACAGGTGTACTTGATAGAGATTCAATGCAGCTAAGGAGTATTACGTTTGAGTTACATATTCTTTCTCATTGTCAGTATAGCCTCTAGGCTTTGTGCTATTTCTGAAGAGATTTATCCCACACTTCATAATTCAAACCAAGAAGTGAGAGACAAAATTTCTAAATTAAAAAAACCAAACAAACAAATAACCTTTTTACTTTTACAAGTAAACAATAGAGATATAGAAAGAGAAATAGAAATTAAGGACTGGTGACTTACTACTTGGAGCAGAGAAAGGTAACCAAGGCCTACGTTGTCAAAGTTAACCTTCACATTTTTCCACCGGGCAGTTTCATTGTTTTGTATGAGCTCCTCACATTGACTAAAGTTGTTGATTTGGCTGATCTCAAATCTCTCATCAGTTGTAGTGTTAACACAGTAGTAAAACTTTCCAGCAAACAGATTTACTCCCATGATACTAAAGATCAGCCAAAATATAAGGCAAACAAGAAGCACATTCATAATTGATGGAATTGCTCCTAATAAGGCATTCACCACCACCTGGAGTACAAATGAAACCGAAGAGAGACACTGTAAGAACACAGGCACCAGAATCTTACAAATGCTTCATCAGCTTCTCTTAAATGTAACACTCTATTATAATTCTAATCTCTGTGTTACATTTCTTTAATCGTGGAGAGTAACAAGTCAGAAAAGCAGTATAGAGAAGCAATGAAATGTCAACCTAAGTAGAGGGAAAATATAAACAGTAGCAAATCATGGCTTTAAAGAATGAGAAAAATAAGAACAAACCAGTAAAGCAAGCAAACAAACAAACAAACAAAAAGTATTTATCAGTACTTTTCAGAATATTTACTTAATGTATGTCTGCTAAACCATAATAATTATAATCACCGGTTGGATCAAAGAAACCAAAATTTTTATATTACATGTTTACTGGATGAACAAAGCCAAGTAAGTTCAAATCGATTATTGAACAAATTTTGAATTGAAAGTAACTGAGTATTTTTAAAAATAAAACTCAGGGATGTATGCATGTTCATTTGGATGTTTACATAGAGAATCAGAAAAGTAGAAATGTTTAAACCAGGAAAGCTAATGAGTATCTGAACACACAAAAGCTGTTAGTGGTTCAGGCATGCGGCAGATAAAACTTGAAAATGAGACTTGATTTAATTCCCAGCTGAATTTTGGTGAAAATCAGGCTTCAGGAAAGAAAAAAGTGAAAATGAGTTCATGTGGGATTATGAGCAATGATTAAAAACATACCAGAATGAAAATAAAACATTAAGGAAAATAAAATCTGGGAGAAAGTAGGTCCATTATGAATGAGAATTATTAATTTAACGATGGAGTCAATGATGCTAAAATTGTTAATTCCCATTTTAAATCTCTCCGTAAATAACTCTTGGGAATATAAAATTTGTTAAGCATAGAGCACTGCTACCAACTTTGCCAAAACAACTGAATAAGATCCTTAAAACCTAGGGAAGTTTGGGTTTTGTTTTTTGGTTTTTTTAATGCAGAACAGTGGCTATTACTTTGATGGGCTTGTTTATAATTCATTTAGTTTATATGATGTAGGTACTAGGGCAGATCTCTAGCATAATAAACTGTTTCTGTTTGAAATACAAATATGTAGTTTAAGCCTATTAAGTATTTTGGCATTACAGTTATATCTGCAACTAATAGCATCCATAGAACCAATAAATTATAAAATTAGTTACCCAGGCAGATTGGCTTTCATTCCTTGCCCTTTTATAGAACAGAAAATAAACCCTTTGAATGTCAGATAGGTGATGAACACCTGCCATGTGTACTATAAAATATAACAGGGCTGAAGGAAAGAAAAAATTCCTGTTTTACTTTCAGGGCTCCACTCCTGCCAAAACACTACCTCTTTTGGATGATACATACTTTGGTCAACATTTGAGACCCTACAGGGCGTCAGTGAAATTGTTGTTATATTAAATTTAGGAGCTGGACCGAATGAGATTCCTTTAAATGTAAGCAACTCCATGACTCTATGATAGCTCAGAATGGTGTGTGAAATCCAAACCTTCCATGCTTTTTTGTTTGTTTGTTTGTACATTTTTTCCACATATTTTAAATCCAATGTTTTAATTAGTTGCTATTTCTAGTGGGGAAATTTTTTAAAAATCAGAGTAATTTCTTAATCATACTAAAAATTTCCTTAGCAATACCTATTATAAGTTAATAAGCAAAAGTAATACGTAATTTTATAAGTCAGTAGCTGGGTAGGGACGATTCCCTGACTGATGGAGAAATCTCTTCCAACTATTTCAACACTGCTGTCTTATGTTGACAAGCTTGTACTCAGCATTGTGAACCACATGATTGTGGAGGGCCAAAAGGCGTTGTTTGACCTAAGTAAGTGAACGGTCTAATAACAATGCTGAATTAGTTTAAATTGGAAATTCATGAACTCATTTTAATGACAAGTTTGACTGGAATAATAAATGGCAAGATAATTTTTTTCCCAATTTGGGAATATTTTCCAAATATATTAGTTATTATTTTTTATTGAAAGTTATTCTACTTAAAAAATATAAGTAGATTTCTTAAATGTAATAATATCATCCATCAGGAATGATTATTGAGCTATACAGGGATAGTTAATGCAGTGAAAATACTTGTCCTCAAGCTTTCAGTCTCAGTATACCCA
This sequence comes from Entomyzon cyanotis, assembly GCA_024500445.1. NCBI lineage: Eukaryota > Metazoa > Chordata > Aves > Passeriformes > Meliphagidae > Entomyzon > Entomyzon cyanotis. The sequence continues at coordinate 7,538,604 of JAKEPQ010001027.1, read as the reverse complement.
AGAATTCTGTTCCTGTTTCTGCTGCAGCTGCACGTCCAGTCATGTTCTGCTAATCTTTAATTGCTGGATTTCTACAGCTGACCTACTTTCTCTGGTATTAGTCTGAGTCCTGAAGCTATAGAGAACCAGCTTGTGATACGAATCGTTTGAAGACACTCAAAACACATGGTTGAGCATCACTGAAAACACTGATCCAGACACCTCCCAGCTTCCACTGGTAGTAAGGGTGTGAGAAAAAGGGGCAAGGCCTGACAGCAAGTGAAGGAAGCATAAGAAATACACCAAAAACCTTCTTTTCTGGTTGAAAAAAAAGGTATTATGTGCCTAGCACCATAGAGCAGTGAGTGATACTGCTTGGGATAGAGCATAGACAGATAAATTATATTCCCACAGGCTATTTTAATGAAGTAGCAAGTACAAATTAAAGTATGTCTTTCTTAGCAGTAACAGTGGTGGTAAAACCCCATGTTTTTCATGGAAGCAGTTTTTTTCTTCAAATCACTAGTTTTGGTGGGCACAAGTCCTAATCCTAGAAAACAGTACAGTGAGTTAAAATTTTTATATGTATTGAACGGAATTTCCTGCTTGTATAAGGCTCATTGGAAGTAAATTTAAGTGTCTATGCAAATATATGCATCACAATGTATTGTCATATTTTCAGTTCATACATGATAAACAACAATGGAATGATTATGTTGTGAACAGACATCTTGAATTTCCATGTATCAGACCTTAAAATATTCTCATACTAATCTCTTCATCAACTTGAGATACTGTATCTTTAAAGACTCTAAGCCTCGAATTAATTACTTTAAGTAAGGCCAAAATCATTATATACATAGGAAAATTTCAATGGTTAATTGCCTAATTAATGAAATTATGTGTCACATTTCCACTCTTAAGTAATCTAACTTCATCCACTACCTTTCATTGTATTTTTTGCTGAACTCATATATCTCCTCCTCATCTGAGTATTGTACAAAGAGATACAGTTGGCAGATCAGGATCAAATACTTAGGTAAAGTTCACACCAACATGGCAGTCATGGGATTGGCAATTACCCATAAACCTTTATGACAAGGTTATTAGATTTTTCCTTGCAATAGTAAATTGCCACTTAAGCAATTTATTGTGCATATAAAATTTGTAACATTTTTATTTGGGGTTTTTTGTTTTGCTAATTGTTGTCATAAAAAAACCCAAACCAACAGTTAATGTGGTTTTCAGTGCGATAATGCTGAGGCTTTAGACAGGCCTTACCTCTGATATAAACATCCCAAATTTTCAAATCTGCTTTAGTCCAGAGATTTGTTGGAGGCAAGGAAATATTATCTCCTGTTTGAATTTATAACTTATGATAATTTTTTTTTTCACCAAAGTCCATTTCATTTTTGTTGAAGTCTCTTACTTTCCACACACAGAGAGCATGACATTTTCTTCAGAAGAGCCACAATTTATAGTTGACTCACAAATTAGCTAATCAGTTTATCACCTGGGGTGTCAAAGAACAGTGATCACAGGAGGGAGCTCACACAAGGATCCCTTTTAATTACAGCAGTAGGGTTCCAGGTCAAGTGCATCTGCTGATGCCTACTATAGCAGTATGTCCAAGAGAGACAGACGGACCCTGAAGGTATAAGCCAGACATCTTCTGTGGCTGGTGCTAGAAATATCTACCATCTCTGGTTGTTCACTACCACCTCTAAGAGAAGCATTTCCAGAGCTCTCGAGTCATAGCAGAGTACATCAGGTCTTTGTCCATTTCAGTGCACTAAAGAAGTGATCTAAACTAATCACTCTGACTTTGCACTGAGAGACTGAATGTGCCCAGTTGGGCAGCTGAGGGTCTCAGCTGTGGAAACTGATATGGTGATAATGAACAGCTGGGGACAGTAACTTCTCAAATATACCAAAAAAAGTCTAATATGTTTTCAGGCTGCTTAGTGCTCTATTGATTATAATCAACATTTTACAATCAATATGGAAAGCAGTAAGCAACCAGAAATCACAAAACCAGCTCAATCTTTGATATGCTTGGAAAGTTTTCTTAAATAGAATGCAATAGTTCTAATATGAAAGAGAGAAGGTATTTTAATAGTGCCAATTTACTTATTAACATACATATTCATTACAAAACTTTTAGTTCTAAAAGACATTCCCAATTAATATATACAGAACACTGTGTTAAAAGATATAGACTATGTATGATAGTTTAAACTGGTACAAAATACACATGTGCATGTCTACATGGGTGTATGTGCACACACTTTCAAGAAGTATTAGGGTTTCTTTTAGCGGTTCTGGCTATAGCAGGATATATTTGTACAGGATAAATTCAGTAATATTGCATAAATCCATGCAGTTGATAAATCCTTGGGCCCTCCATGAAAATATGAAATATGGTGAAAGGCCAAAGAGCCTCATTAAGTGTAACAATGTGTGCAGTAACACATGAATTCATATAAGCAGATGAAACCTTTTGCTTATATGTTAGTGATAAATGTGAAATATATAGGATGGTAGTGTAGCATTTCTGCATGGATTGTTCATTGATTATTCTGCATGCATTGTTTCCGTGGATGCATGCATTATTTCAGATTCTTTCACATTGTCTTACCCTCATCCCTTCAAATCGCGACAAGGCTCTTAGAGGTCTCAAAGCTCTTAGTGTCCTAAGGGATTTAATCGCACCAAGTTCTGAGTAGCCCAAGGCATTAGCTGTTAAGCTAACCAAAGATACCTACACAAAAACAGAAAGGCAATATTGCTCATTCATCTTTATATCCTTCTGATACATATGGTGGGAATGATGTGTGCCCTGAACTTCTCAAGAAGATTCAAGGCTGGACCTCTTTCTCCAGGAAACCCTCTATAATGCAGAAAGATCTTTCATGTCAGACAAAGTAGAATAAAAGTATATTCTAGGTACCTGTTGATGAAATCATGTTGGTAGAATGGTATAAAAGTGCCTTCTAAATTCACATAAACCAGTCAACATTTGGTGGGATTTAAAGAAAAATGAAGTCACATGCAAAAAGAAAACACCCAAAAGCTGGGTGAATTGGAATGGCCAATTTAGGTCAGGACTTCCCATGACATCTTCAGAACTTGATGAGAATGTGAACGCTCTCAAAAACCACATCCAGACCTTGGTCAAATGTAACTTTCTAGTGTCCAGAAAATCTTATTCAACAGCCATAGCTACCAGTGCTGATTTAACCAGACTAATCAAGACTGAGACCCAACTGTTTGTTAGACAATGGCAGAAGCTTCATTGTTAGGCATATCCACACTTCATTACATTCCCTGTGACTCCTTTAACCACTTCATCATTTCTGGCTTGCATAACGCTGGTCTGGTCTGCAGGCAGATGAGTAAATATACTAGAATAGCTGTAAAATAAATAATACAATTATCTTTCATCAATAATCCTTGGAAATGTATTTATAATAGCCATTGGGAAGGAGTAGCCCTAATAAAGAAAAAATAAAACAAATCACCTCCTTTTTCCCTCCATTTAATGACCTTCCTTTCCATCCTTCCTGTTCTCTCAATTCCTTCATCTCCAAATAATTTTTTGGTTTTTTTATCTCAATACCCTGACTGTAGATTAAAAATAATGCTTCAGATATTAATTTTTTTATTTAAAAATTGCACCAGGGTAAGGTTGACATGGGAAACTAATAAAGCTATTTTTAAGGGTCACAGAAGTAAGTGAACCACAGATTATCAGATAAGAATTAAATATTTGTTGATAAATACAAGCTCTACTGGTCGTGGCAATTTACACATCTGATGATTGAGCCAACAGATGTTTTACAAAGGTACAGACTCTATCATAAAATACTATATGTGCATATAGTCATCACTTATCATAGGAATTGCAATACTGGTCTAGATTTACAAGTCATAGCATTTTCCAAGCCCTGTGTAGTAAAGACCTCATGATCTATCACTGTAGTTTTAGGGAGTTATTTAGCATTTCTACAGAATTCTGCTGGTTTTTGTAATGTGCGAACAGGTGGTTCAAGACATATTCTTAGCTTGCACTCCACGGTAATTACATCTGTGGAACTGAGAGATGCCTTTTAGCATAGACACAGGTAAGTCAGGCTATTGGGGATGGAAGGGAAATGAACATCTGCTATGTGGTTAAAGATCTGTAGTCTTCCATTTATACTACCCTGTCGTGTACATGCGTTGTGGAGCAGGTAGGCTTGAAATTACAATGCACTTCTCACTAGGTCTCCTTCAGGCAATGAGTATCTGCTCCTTGGTAGTGCAGTCTTTGGAAAGTCATGTGGGAACCCATTCCAGGGAGACTCATCTATGGTTCTCTGAAGTGTCTCTTTGAGGTCACCCCCGTGATACAGTTAAAAGTGCAAGCGTACTGAACAGTATAATGGAACTGACAATTCCTAGCAGTATTTTCCTTTCTTATTGCACAGAGTAAGTGACAGGACACTTACAGTAATTGATTAGAATATTAGAAACAGTTTAAGAAATTGCTTCCATATGCAACAAACACTGAAGAGGATGAACACCAAAAAAAAGATAGTAAAAAGCATCTTTTCAAGAAAGCATTACAACTTCATAAAACTAGAGAATTTCAACAAAACATCTCCAGAGAAATAAGTATATCCAAATATTTTTCCTCTCTGAACAGAATTAGAAATCATACTACAACAACAGTTAAAACTGTTCAACAGTTTTTGTTGAACAGAAGAGAAATCTTATCCTGAAAATATGCTATTCTGATTTTTAGAGCCTGTCATACAGGACAGGAAAAAGAATACATACATCAACAATCAGGAAGTCCAGCCAGCACCACGCATTAGTGAAATAGGTCTGAAAGCCATAAGCCACCCATTTTAAAAGCATTTCCAGAATGAAGATATAGGTGAAAACTTTGTCAGCATATTCCAGCATGGTCTTGATAGTTTTACGTTGCTCTATGTAGATATCTTCAAATGCCTGTGAAGAAGATTTTTGAAGATATAATTAAAAGTCTTCACAATTTGCAGTGTGGTATAAAATGGCCAGGAAGAAATTTGAATTGAAAAAATATACATGTTGATAATACATGTATGTTTCCCTCAAGCATAACTTTGGCTCTCACTTCATACTTTTCATAAAGCTGGGTCCAAACAATATTCAGCTTTCAGCTAAACTGAACAGCGATACACAAAACTTACTGTAACACCACTCTTCAAACTTCATTTTGTTTCCATGCATAGTGTTTATGTGGCCAGGTTTCGGTAGTAGGAAGAGCTAGAGGCGTGGCCTCTTTGGGAAGCTTCTAGAAGCTTTCTCCATGTCCAGCAGAGCCCCTGCCAGCTGGCTCTAGGACAGACCCACTGCTGGCCATGGCCAAGCCGGTTAGGAACAATAGTAACGCCTCTGTGACAACACATTTAAGAAGGGAAAAAAAAGTTATTGCACTGATGGAATTGCAGATAGAGTGGACTGAGAATATGTGAGAGACACAACTCTGCAGATACCAAGGTCAGTGGAGAAGGAGTGGGGGGAGGTGCTCCAGACACTGGAGCTGAGATTGCCCTGCAGCCTGTGGGGAAGACCATGGTGAAGCAGCTGTGTCCCTGCAGCCCATGGAGGTCCATAGGGATGCAGAGGTCCACCTGCAGGAGCCCCACACTGGAGCAGGGGCATGCCCAAGAACAGACTCTGAATTCATGGGAAACCCATGCTGGAGCAGGCTTCTTACAGGGACCTGCAGACCCATGGAGAGAGGAGCCCATGCTGGAGCTGGTGTCCCAGTAGGACTTGTAGGACCAGTAAGACCCCCATGTTGGGGGGGTCCACACTGGATCAGGCTGTTCTTGAAGGACTGCACCCCATGGACCAACACTGCAGCAGTTAGGGGAGTCTAAGGCTGAGTCTGTTTTGCCAGTCACAGTATTTGGTGGGTGATCTCTCCCAGGCCTTAAAACCCATGAACCCTTCATTGTAGTTTCTCTCCCCTGTCCACATGTGGAGTGGAGTCACAGAGCAGCTTTGGTGGGTACCTGGCATCCAGCTGGGGTCAACTCACTACAGACAGCAAGGGCTCATTGACGTAAGAATTTCCTTTGTGGGAGTTACAAATTTCTATTAAAATTATATGAGGGATTTAAAAATTACTGTGATACGGTATGTTTGAGGAGTAATTGAAACCGAACCATGCACACTAACCCACAAAGCAATCCTAAATAGAGAGAACTGACTTGTCAAAGGAAAATGCATACATTGACAGTGAATCACTGTGCATTGAGCCACGTTTAGTGAGACTACTACATTTTGCCCCTGCTGTGAGGAGCTAATTACTTCAATACCTACACGGTGCACCTGATTTAACAGCAATCTGTAAAATATCTCATGGAATTGTGTTGGCACCTTACATCTCAGTTTGACAATTCAAGTTGCTGCTGATTAAGTTCCTAACTCAGCCATGTTCTTATTTAAATGTGTATTTAAAAAAAGCCTATTATTGTCAATATGAAAACATGTGAACACCAGCCTGATAAAACTAGTTTATTTCTGTTAACACATTTTGAACTTTTCGAACAATTTGTTTCACAGTGTGCAAGCAAACTCTTACATATCCTATGATATATGCCAAATACTTGCTGCTACATGTTTATATTAGAACATTTATGAATTGGATGCAAAATTCTAATTTGTTACCTGTAGTTATGGGATTAACTGTAATTCTAAATGCTTGCTGCTTAAAATCACAATAGTCACAACAGTTCCACACTTAATTTACCAGAGCACCGCTGCTGAGAAGAATCATGAAGACTATGAAGGTCTCAAACCAGTTGTGTTCAACAATCTTATAGCAGGTTTTCCTAAGATTCCACCAGATTTTCCCTTTTCCTTCTTCTACACTGACTTGACAGCATTTGAATCTCCGTACACACCCTAAATGTGATAATAAGTTTTGAGATATCAGAATAAAGTAAATATTTATTAGGAATCACAATGAATGGTAATCACTTGACTTGTTTCAGTGCTACTGCAATAGATCCTCATAACTCCTCTTTGAGCATTTTTGTTTCAGTATTTGAAGTTAAAGCTTTTTATCTTTCATAGTATCTTCCAAAGAGAGAGAGAGAACACAAGAGAACAGTAAATCTATGGCAGTAACTCTGAAGGAGTTACTAATACAAATCACAACTATAACCACAAAAATCCTTTTGATTTTGAATAAAAATACAATCCAGCCCAAGTCATCACAACTGTTTTGTTTATCTCGCATATATTTTGCTTTGCCTACCTTCTGTAAAACAAGCTTCTGGCTCCAGAACTTCTTCAGGTTCTGCTTCTGGCTGTTCACCTTCTGGAGGTAGTCCAATATCAACTGTGCTGCCTTCTGATGAGCTGGATGCATTCAGTTTCTGTGAATGAAACCCCACATAATTATTTTCCTCCAGTTTTATTATTTTGAATAGAAGTTAATGCCGGAAATGTACATCAAATTATTTTGAATGTATTCAGCGCTCTGATATGAAAATAACTTCTTATCTACAATCTCTAATGCCAAATTGCTCTACTAAAGGTGAGGTCACAAGATTAGAAACTACATAATGTGCATTTTCCCTATTGAAAATATTTTGATATTTTCATACACGGAATTGCCGAAATTACTTGACTACTATTCTGAGCCACACATAAAAAAAGTGAAATTTCAGTAAGCTAAGAATGTGTGATTTCCACATTTTCTACTGTTTAATTATTCCAATCATGTGGCTGCATTTTAGATTACACTTCAGATAGCATGTGTTAATACAAATAAATTTCCAACATCATGACCAAACCAACAGCAAGCTGCACAGATGTATTTTCATGTCTCAAGTAAATATTATTCTAGCAAGTCTGTAAAAATCTAAATCTAAAGTGTCTGAATATAATTTTTTCATTATTATTGACATGAAAACACATGTATAGGATGTATAGTATAATTTAATTGTATCTTTATTCCTGAAAGAGCAGCACATTACTTTAGGAGCAGTAGCTGATATTTTGCATACTCACTTGCCAATGCATTTTCTGAATTTATTGTGCATTTTGAAACTACTTATTACTTTGGTACAGTACACATAGATGTCCAATTACTGTAAAAGGCCAAAAAAAATGTTGAAAGACTAGAGTGAAAACAAATGCTTTCAAAACAATATTGTAAAAAACCAATATTGCACCAATAAATCATACTGATAATATAATCCAGACCTTAAAAATTATTCTTTTCCACCACCACATGATGCTGGCAACAGACAAATATGAGTACTATAATAAGTAAAAGTAGTTTGACCACAGCATTCTATGACTCTTCTAATGTTATCACTATATGGAGTATAACATCAGTAAAATGGCTGCATTGATAAGTAGCTAATCTTATAATGGGAATGATGTAAGCAAATTTAGAATAGAGTCTACAGGGAATTAATATTAGACAGAGACGGTCCATGGTAACATTAAAGATATATATTTTTGCTGACAAATCTGAAGTTAGAGGCATTATTCCTTTAAAACATTGCTGAGTAGCTTCAAATTCTATACAGTTTTTTGTAAAGGAAATGTAAGCAGTATTAGTTTGTGGATACAGAAAGTAACTTGAGACTTTAATAGAATTTTACATAGCAACAGATATTCAGTATGTTGTTCAAACAAAACGAAGATTCCTTTCTCCGCCACTCTGATTCTGTTGAATCACACTGACAATATATTGAGTTGTGATTTTGACATAAGCTTAACTTTGATTTTTGTGTACCATGGTTCAGTATAGAGCACATCTTAAAGGAAGGCCAGACAAATGGAAACATGTATTGGAGGGTGTATTATGCACCTCATTTCAGTGACATCTGCACACCCATTTCATCTATCTTTTTTTTTTTTTTAATCCCAGTTTAGACATTCATGTCTCGTATTTCTGCATGAGTTTTAGCATCTGTTGAGGTCAGGTCCAATGTACAAAGAGATGGATGCACACTTTTTCTGCAGATTTTTTTTTTAAATTTCCCATTCCAGTATGTCCAAATTATAGATAATATATGGCAGTTTGGTCATTGTGGAATACTGCCTCTAAAATGGAAAAAACTGGGAAGTATGGGATAAATAATGTAGTCCTCAAGTAAGGACCACAGCACTTAAACATCAGTGGAAGTGAATCATCAGTTCGAGGAAAGGCCAGAAATACCATAAACGCAAGGTACATTAAAAAAAAAAAAATCATACATAATGTTAAAAATTACCATTTATCAATACTACACAGTAAATAATTTTTAAACTGAGAAGTGACTGGTTTTATTACATAGTGTTCTCTTAAAATGTTGCTTGCATCATTCCAATCTGGAAAGCATTTCTAGCAGAATGCTGTAGTAGCAGCAGAGCAAACAAAAATTATGAACTGGCTGAACCGTAAGTTTGAAAGACCTACTGCCCATTCTTTTACAGGAAAGTGAAGAGTTCAGTGACTCAGATCTTATGCAGTTAGTTTAATAAGCACAAGGTGTAATGAGTTCCGATTACTGAAATTGCTTAAGATTAACAGTTAACTCAACATGGAAGATTAGAGATAGCTACCATAAGGAGAGATCAAAAAGGTCAGCTAGAAAAGTAGAAAATTAGCAATAGAACTGTCCATTTTCAGGAACATCAAAAAGACAACTTTATTTATGTGGGGCACTATGTATAGTGAGATGTATCTTTCAAGTCTCTTCTCACTAAAAATCTGGTATGCTTCATTTACAGAGCTGTAGCAATAATCACAGGAGTTAAACTGAACTGAAAACTCCTAAATTGAATCAACAGCAGCTGATACTTGAAATGCAACAATTATAAATGCCTTATCCCCGTAAGAACTCAGTTACTCTTCTGTTGATGTAACAGAGTATTTCCTTAGCATGCTGCTCTATTATACCCGAATTTAGCCCCAAGCTGATCAGTATCTAAAGAAGGATATTATAAAAATTATTCAATAAATTCAGTCTGTAATTATTCAGCATCATTTGGGAAAAACCAAAAAATAGGAATTTTCAACAGCATAATATATTTTTTAATTTTTCTGTGTTATTTTTAACATTGATTTTACTGTATGGCATTATGCACAATATTTATAAAATTTAGTACACATTAGAAAGGATAGGAATATATAGGAAGGTTTTATGAAGCAACATCTTAAGGTTTTATAGAATCAATTAAGTTCAGTATGCTATGAAAACTTTTCAGTAACATTCACATATTTCCACGGCAAACTTATGCTCTGGTATAAAGCAACTGACCCAGGGATGTTGTACTGATTTCTATATATTCAACACAACATCACCTGGGAATGGACCATGTTATTGCTATTATGTTTTGTCCCTGCCTTAATACATAGGAAGACTTTTTCTAGCACTTACTGTGACTTGCCAGTGTTCACACATATGGAATCCAGCTGGATAGCTAGACTGCCCCTAACTGCAGAACCTGATCTGTTGGGTGTGTAGCATATATCCCAGTTCTTTACCAAAACATATCTGAAAGTTACCTTTGTACCTGGTAAATTGCTCTCTGCTTACCAGCATTAGAAAAACTGGATTTAGGCAATGGCTATTTACTTAACATATATATAGCTTTAAATAAACCAAAGCTATAGAAACAAGATAATCATCAAACGCAAGCATTAGTTTTGATCTAACAGTAAGTCCATTTTAAGATTTTTCTTATACCATGATTCTAGGTTTCAAAAGTATTTAGTCATGCATTTCATAAGAGATTTATCAGGATCAAGCATTGAACACTCTTTGAGAGTTATGAAGATAAAAACTTTCTCAATAGTATGCCAAGGAAATTATTCTCAGAGAAATGTTTTTCAAAACCTTAGAATGCACATACTCCACCTCCTTTTCACAGAAAACAGTAAGGGGACAAAAGTACTTACATGTTTCTAAAGCAGCAGTATACTGATTCATAGAGATTTAAGTATCTTTTACATCACATGTACCAACAGCATTGCCAGTCATGCTTTAGTCAGCAATACAGTACAGTATGAGATACAGATTTTAGTTTAGCTTTCAAGATAGGAAAGCAACTTGCCTATCAGAGAAGCATTGCAAAAAGCAGCAGCCAAGATTAGGTCAGGAAGTTTTGACATAATTACTTTCTGAACCTCGACAACATCTCATAGATTCATATAATTCTGCTTCACTTACAGCCAGGCCACTTTTAACTTCTAACATTTCTTTCTTTCTTTGTTCCAAAGATGTTTATCTGAGCGTAGCTGGACAGCTCTTAGCTTAACATTTTTAACAAAGCCTGAAATTTCATGATTGGCCAGGATGCCAGGAATAGCTGTTGAAATCATAATTTAAGGGACTGAAGAACCAAAGAGCAGTACAGATGGAAGCAGGAAGATGGTGCCAAGAGAAACCACCATTTTGATTTTGATTTCAATTTCTTTTCCTCCCAAATACCTGTGAAAATGCTAAATAATGGAAATTATATTGTTTTTGTTTTTTCAGTGCTGTGTGGATGTCAGTATGAAAATGAAATGTTCTGTGATAGAAATGGCAATATTATATCCAAACTATCCAGTCATTTTCAGTAGAGCTATATCACCTATAAAATCTTTGAAGTGGTAGATATCATTGTAATTCCACTGGTGTAATTAAGTGGAATCTGGGTGTCACTCTTTCAAATGCTTATACAATTAGGCACAATAACTCTATCAGTACAAAAAACCAGAACACTGTAAATCAAAGCAAAACCATTTTGTGATGATTATTGGTTGCAAATACCAGTATCCCTAAATTATAGTTCACTCTTTATTGATATTCATAATTCCTTTGATCTACTTATTCATGAGAATTTAATAAATGAAAATATTTGCAAAAAAGTTGTATGAAAGCAAAAGCATTGTAAGTAGCAGTGGAAATATGCTCCAGTGGGAAAAAGCTCTCCCACCAGAAGCTACTTAAAAAGGCTCTTTAATTCATACAAGCAATAGTGAAAGGATATTTCTGAAACAGAGTAAAGCATGGCTGCTTGCAAATATTAATGAAGCAAACTTCAGTTAACTCTAATATTAACAACTTAATATCATCCATGATGAAACACAATATGCCAATACAATGTGACCAATTCACAATACAAAGCTTAAATTCTTCAGAGTATCAAAGGATTTTAAATCATGAGTATTTTTTAATCAAAATACATCTTATCAGATAAATTATTCTTTACAAAATATAAGAGGAAAAGCTCTAGAGCAAGTTTATTTTAATTCCACTGACTTACCAAACTGAAAGCAGCGACTGTGGTGTTGTAAATATTATGGCAATGTTTAATAGGTGAGATGTAATCACACTGAAGCTGTGGAACTTCTGCGCCTTTTGTTCAAAACTCAGTAGATTATTTACTAGAATGTTGAACTTTATTTATTACTGATGAGATGAGAATAAGTTTCTCAAGGCAGACAATTTTAGATGTTTGGGGAGGTAATCAATTTTTGAGCGTAAATTAAAGAGCTATAGTAAGATTGAATTGGGCCACATCTTGCTATCAGTTTTCTCTTTGCACCTCTACACCTGTAAGTGTGAGCGTAAGTAAGAGCAGAACTGATCTCTGAATGTTTGACCAGCCAAATAACAGTTTTGTGTGAATTCTTTTAACCAAATTATGGTCACATGCTTTGACTGCAGAAATTAAATTAATTTCATGCTTCAAGTACTGCATATTAATCTCCAAAATAACAAAATGCTTGTACAAGTACTAAAGAAAAGCACTTCTAAAAAAAAAGAATGTGAAAAATAAAAACATGACTATGATGAGTTTGTAGGTTATCTCCATTGTAAGTTAAAATATGATAGTATGTAAGCTTTCCAAAACAGCTAGCAGCTTTTCATTATCAACACAATTTACAGATGGACTTACATATACATACATACATACATACATATATACATATATATATATATGTATATATGTAAGCTTCTGATGAGAAACATGGCATACGTGTTACATATTCTGTCCTCCCTCAAAACAAATGAAAACCCTTCAAAAATAGAATCCTGAAAACTATGTCATCAAGATTGGGCAAGGTACATAGCATGCACTGCAAAATACTATTAAAATATCATGTAAAGTATTGGAACCACAGAGATATTGGGGCTGCCACTCTTGCCTGACCATGCTGTGATGTGAGTCCCGTGGCTCAGCAGGGAGCAGCTGTGCATGTTGGTACTTATTGCGATGAATGGGACAGGATCATGGCTGAAGAGCATGCAGGCCAGTCAATATCTGCTAAAAGGTGATTAAATAGGATATAGATAGAGATGTATAACTTGCTTAGGTAACCTGTGTAAAACTGGTGACACGATGCTCTGCCTCGCTAAAAGGCACCAGAGCTGCCCGCTTGACTGATCCAGCTTGGTTCTACTCCTGTGAGAAGTAAGAATGGTAGGAAATGAAGTTCAGGACACAGCACCTCTGGGTTTTTGAGCTGAATATTGCTTAAAGTAAAATATACATTATTAATGTGTCTGCAACAGTATTAGGAGACCTCATTTTTTTCAAAGCATTGAAAAATATTTTTATCATTGGTATATCTTGGCGTAATTACTGGCCTATACGTTGCATTTAGCATAAATTAATTATTACCAGCTATCATGATTATTTTAACTAATTATTATACAGTCATACATGTACTACAAAATTTTCCATATAAACCATCCCCATAGTACTTAAGAACCTAAAATGGAAAAAATATCTCTATTGTTTCTACACTAAATAGCAGTAATAGAGCTCAGATCCAGACCTTTATTTATAGGACAATGGACTCAGCACAGTGGTCCCACAATTATTAATGGCCTACTTCCACAATAAACTTTTATTTAGTATTTGTTCTCTAATTCCCTTATTATACTGTATTCACCCACTGCCATTCTTACGGACACAATGTTTTTATAATTAAATTTATTTTAGGTTTCAGGCAATTTTCTACAAAATTCCTTGTTAATTCAGACCTACTCAGCATGTACAACATTATATTGTTTCTATATTGTTTCTACAAAGGCATAATCTAGTTAACATTTCTGTCAAACTACTGGAAGATGCATGTGTTATAATAAAGAATTCACCAAACATTTATATGCTTAATTAAAACTTGCTAATGGTAATTATTTTGTTGGAATTCAGCTTATGGCCCTATACAACAGTGAATACATGTACTCGGGTGTAGACACAGAAGCAAGCAGAAGCACACAGACACACACTCATTAGCATCTGGCTGTCTTGTGTAGTGTCCTCACAGCACCTGGATGCCTCAGCTGCCTTTCATCTGCAAATCTGCTATTTGAACACAGTTTGATGGCAGTTTCTAACTTCAATTCTTTTCATTTGTGGTGTAAGCAATGAAGCGACTTGCAGATCAACTCAGCAACAGCAGTGTCATATAAATAGGAAAACATGAGAGGCCAGAAATGCAAGGCACATTACGGCATGGCAAAAAAGAGGAAGCCTTGTACAAAAAGACATTAGTAGTCAATTTTTAAATTTAAAAAATGCCTTCTTTTCCTATGGATTATTTTCATTACAACAGTGTTGGTCATCTGACTAATAAGCCAACACTTCTCTATAGCAAAAACCATGGTGGTTAAGAGTATCTAGTTAAGAGTAGGAACTAGGATTGAGGTTTTAATGCTTTTGTGTCATGCTTTTGTGACTCAAATGTACTTGAAATTTAGGCAATTTAACAATATGCTCACAGTCTTTGCTTACTGCTGTGTCTCTCTTGAAAATCCCTGAAACTGATAAACATTCCCTTCAATTTATCACCTTCAGCTTTTGCATGAGTAAGAAATTTTGGGCCTGAATATACTCAGCAGAATTTCAGACTTGGCTAGTCAAAACTGCTTGGCACTATCTTATCCCTGACTTACTATGCATTTCTTTGTCTTATCACCTGATGAGTTTGCAGTTCCTGAAGCACAACAGCATTAAGTGCCTCCAAGAATGCAATGAAGACATCATTTTATATATGGTGTGCGGAGTAGAAAGCCTTTCTTTTATGGTGGAAGCTTAATGACTGGAGTTCATGTCTCAAATGTGGGACAATCTGCTTTAACATTTTTCCTATAGGAAGTCAGTAATTTTGTCACCTTGCAGAATAAGCCAATTAGGGTTCTTCCACGGGAAGAAAAAGAAAGATTTGGGTAATGAAAGCAGTCAGCAGTCACACCTTCCCGTTTTACAGTGAAGATGGAGACGCACCATTGTCATACTCAGCCCTGCTAACCACCAGCACAGAGTTTTTTATAAAGCTTATCCTCCACTTCTCCTACTGACACAGTGCTCTTGTGCAGTGAAGAAAAGAACAACTGAAGGTTAAACTACAACAACTGATTTGTTCTACACACAAGTACTGGTTTTGAAGAGTAAGATAAATATTAATACAATCAATCTGAAAAAAGAAACAATTTTATAAGAATAAAAAAGACATTTGTGATAAGAAACAAGAAAATATGACTAAATGTGTGATGCAGTTTGTACAAAAAAGGATCTCAGGCTGAAAATTACTAGAATCTTACCCAAATTTATACCCTCAGATTGAAGTAAGAGAAAATAACTAATGAAAGCCTTTATGTTAGTTTATATTTACCCCACAGCATGCAATACTGTTCAAAAATACCCATGCTAATGCTGAATGAACTAGCATTAGTACTAAGCATTGCACTGACTTACTCCACTTGAGTCGATGTGCCTCCACCACTTTCAGTTGTGCAGGACAAAGCAGTGGGTTAATAATACACACACAATAAAAATGCTTTGGCATGCACTGTAACTCTCAGTGCTAGCTTGGATTTATCCACTTGGCACCACATTGTGCCAGAAAGAGGTACATTTTATTAGTCACAGTAGGCAGTAGATTCAAATATGTCAACTCTTTGAAAACAACGAGCAGTCAAATGAAAGGATCGTATACTGGGATATTAAGCTTTGTAACTTTTTTACCATAACGCCATTACTTCAGTCCTTCAGTGGTCTGCTACTATCAGATGGATCATTACTGATTTATATGAAATTGTTTAGTGATGCTAGTCCAGTATTCAAATGTACTTATCTATGATGAATATAGATGCATTTTCACTACATAAAAACATCTAAAACATCCAAATAAACTGTTACCAAAAAGCAGATAAAAGAATAAACTGCATTAATGAAATAAGCATGGAGAAATTTGCGCCAGCCACACACACTTTGTATGACTTCTGGTATCCAGGACTATTAAACTGGATCCTTGGCTTGTTAAAGATTTAACTAAACAAAATAGAAAAAAATTTAGTTTTCTAAAAAATTTTCTTATGCATCTTGATTATTACTGTAAATGCAGTATTGTATCACCATCTTTCAAAACTCACAACCTTACATCAATTTACCTTAAATAACATTATGAGTTTGTATGTGCTGTTGTAAAGGAATTAAAGAAAGATTTGAATTCAACACTCGTAACCGCAGCAAAAAAACCCCAACAAACTATCAGAATATTTTAAAAATAGAAATAGGCTTACCTCTTTGCTTTCTTCCAGGTCTGATTCACTGCTGAACTCCTCTGTGTTTAAATTTTCAAAATCTGATTCTCCAACAGCAATGGGCACTGTCACGGTGAGACTTGGGTTGTTTATGAATGACATGTAATCACTTTCATCAACAACATATTTTTCCACACTGCTGCCTATGCCACTGGTAGTTCCATTCCCGTCTTTGAGATAGGCAAGGTTTTTACCTATGTCTACTATTGTATGGTTGGAAATACAGCTGTCTTTTTTATTGTTTAGGTCTTCAAGAGGTTTGATTTCATCTAAAACTTTCTGTTTTCTAACAAATGCTTTTTGGATGAATTCACGCACTTTTCTCTTCACATAATCTATGCCTTTCTGAATCCTTGCCACAGCAATCTGGAGATTGT
This sequence comes from Entomyzon cyanotis, assembly GCA_024500445.1. Taxonomy (NCBI): domain Eukaryota; kingdom Metazoa; phylum Chordata; class Aves; order Passeriformes; family Meliphagidae; genus Entomyzon; species Entomyzon cyanotis. Next base: position 7,521,662 of record JAKEPQ010001027.1, on the reverse strand, counting down.
TCATTTCATTATCATCATCGGTAGCAGCAAGGTTGTCTGAACTAAATGAGCTCAGCAGCAAGGCCAGAAAGAGGTTGAGTACCTAAAAGGCAGTAAGGAAAAAATTACCCTTATTTTCAAGTCATAAAAGCAATATCATTATGAGTTTTTCAATATGAGATGATTTTTACTTCACAGCTAACACTTGATTTCAACGCACCTTCCGGCTACCCTTTTCAGTCCATAATCCCCGTTCCCCACATTTTATTACCTTGCCAAAACCACTTTTAGCTGGTTTAACTTCACTAATATAGGTAAAAATCTGAGCTGCACCTTGACTGTCTTCTCCACAATGAAAGTAATATAGATCTGCTCCTCAAAATGGAGAATGACATAATGAGGCAGGATACAACATGATGTAATAATTTATGCAAGCTACATCCACTGTCGTGTTCATAGACCAGGGGAATGTAGGTAAATGCCAGTCTTTTACAGTTCAACAGACCATAGTTCTAGTATCTGTAATTCAGAAGAGAATAAAATTTTGTATTTGGGAAGTATATATGGGTATATCTTGGTTTTGGGCAGGAAAACTAGCTAAGAGGTAAAGAGTCCACAGATGTGACACACCTCAAGTTCAATAAACTATTTCACCACAGTTTCAAGAAACTATTTCAGACTTTCTTGCATGACATTTTACCAACATACAAGAGAAATGTGGATTGCATGCGCTGAAGAGAGACTATGTCCAAAATGGACTAAAAATCATTTAAATTATATTTGTTAGTTCTTCATGTTCAAACTTGCAGAATATTTTAGAAGATATGCCACAGGATTCACATAAGTCTGATGAGACTTGGTAGTGATGCCTGAGGATAAGCATATTGGTAAAATATGTGGATTATACCAAAAAGAGAAGGGATGCCAGCACTCACCAAGAAAGAACTACAATTAAACATAACCATGGTTTATGGCAAATTGGCAAAATGATTCAAAATCAATATGGTATTTAATTCTGAAGTACTATTGTGAAAAGGATAATTAAGAAAAATTAAAAGTATATATACAGAAGCTGTGAAAACTGGCAAGGTAGAAGCACTGCAGAAAAGGGCATAGAAGCTGCATCAGGAATGCTGGTACAGAAATTTCATGGGTCATTCGGGGATGTTCTACAAGGAATGCTCAGTGTAAGAAATGAAAGTGTCATCATTCCACATTATTTAGTATTTGTGTCTTTATCCAAATGTTGCCTGGGAGGAATTAAGAGGCCAATAGCAAAAGGGAAAAGCTTTTTACAAATCATCACCTATAAAAATTGAAGACCTAGGCTTGTTTTGTTTCCCAAAGAAATGACTGAAAGTGGAAACAGTAAGCTTTTAAGTATTATAAATGTTGTCACAAAGACCAACAGTTTTCCATCAATATTGAGACAATTTAATTTACTTGGCTGTAAAAGGTGATTTAAATTAGACTTTTTTTTTTAAAGGTACTCTTAACTGTAAGCATAATTCAGGACTGATCTTACTAAAGAGGTTGTAAACTTGTTGAGATTTAAAACAAAAAGTAGACAAACATTTTTCATAAACGATCAATGTGTATTTGAACCTGGTTTACAGAAAGGGCAAGTGAACTACATGATCTCCTGAAGTTCTTCACCAGTCTTCATCTCGGATTTCTAAATCATGAAAAATAGGAAATATGTCCTAAGTGTTTTAAAAAATCTCCTCTGATTACATACCACTAGGTTTCCAATCACCATGACCATCATGAAGACTGTAAGGCACATGGTTTGGCCTGCAACCTCCATGCAGTCCCACATCGTTTCTATCCATTCTCCACACAGCACTCGGAATACAATCAGGAAAGAGTGGAAAAAGTCATGCATGTGCCAGCGAGGAAGTTCACAGTCACTGGAGATTTTGCAGACACATTCCTTGTAGCTTTTCCCAAACAGCTGCATCCCAACCACAGCAAAGATGAACACAATGATGGCCAGCACCAGGGTCAGATTGCCCAGAGCTCCCACTGAGTTGCCAATAATCTTAATCAGCATGTTTAGAGTTGGCCAAGATTTTGCCAATTTGAAAACTCGAAGCTGCAAAACAGAAGAATGGTATACAGTTCTTCCTCATGCTAATTGTAATGAAATTACTGCTATACATGTTGTATTTCAGTTACCCTGTGTCTAAATCATGTCTCTTGTAACCTTCAGAAGTTTTAGTTACAAAATTTCTGTTTCCAGTTCTTGGTACAATAATACACATCAGCAGCGTTAAGTCCTGATTCAAGTGATAAGAAATCAAAAATACTGTCTCTATGCTCACTCCAATTACATTGCAATTATCACAAAGACTCCAATTCAGACTTTGAGTCTTTTGGTGACTTCAGGTATTTATAAAGAAGTTGTACTTGTTAAACAAGTTGGACAAAATAGTCTTTCTCCTGTAGTTAACTCTAAGAGCATATTACTGAAAATAAATGAGCTCATATGAAATGTGATCAGTTTAACAGGACCATAAGTGTACAGTCACTTCCAGATCTCTTTCATCTTAAGTGGCAGTGAGATGGAGGAAAAGGTTTTCCTAAAAAGAGAAACAATCTAGAGTTGTTAATGACAGACATAAAAGTGACTTGCAACTATCTTTAACTATATATTTTCTGTCATTTAAAATAAACATAATATGTCTTACAAAGTATCATACAACGTTGAGAAAAACAAAGGAAAGTATTATATTAATAACTTGAAACAGACAAAAATTAAATCATTGGAAAGATACAAGTGTTCAGACAATTGAAAGACTAAAATGAATATAAAACTAAATATTATTTATTGTGATGATTTTATGTTTTATAAATAAAACATAGAAATGCCAATTTAAAACCAGAATCTGTGGCTAGCACAGGTTCTTCCCATGGGAACATTTTGCTATATTTCATAAACAAGATAAAGTTTGGATGTTTTGCAAACAACTTCTCCGGATTGGGTCAGTTCGGGCTTGGCCAATTGGGCCTAGGGGGAGGTCTCGGGCTGACCAATCTGGGGCACCTCTGTAAACTCTATATATATGGAATTCAAAACAATAAAGCTCTCTTCTCCTCTTCTCTCTTTCCCTGTCTGAGACCTTGGGTCATTCCTCAGCTAGCTGCTCAACAGCGACAAGAATCTACTACTGATAGAGAAGTCAATACAGATTTTTGACTTTAGGCAAAGTACAGTACAATGCCATGCAGAGAACCAGAAAACAGGCTTATTTCAAACTCCTTATTTCTTAAAGGGGATTTATTCAACTCTAAATGAAAACTTTGGGTTTTTTTTTATTTGAAGCAAAAATTGAGCTTGATGATTAGGAATTTTAGCTTCATGGCTCTCATTGTGTAGGTCTTTTCAGAAAAGTATTTGGGCATTGAGTTGCATACTAGCCTAGTCTGCAGCAAGACCCAAGGTTTTTCAAGTTCCTCTTCATGATAGAGATACCTAATAACAGAGAGAGACACTGTAGTGACTTCTGAACAGAAAAGCTGTTAGACAGCAGATAGGCCCTTGCAGAAGATGGTATGGAGAAGGCTGGTAGGGATGAAAAGCCCCTGGACAATGAAAAATCTAGACCCTACTCTCCTTTAAAACTAAACATGAAAGCCGATTGGTAAAGGAAGTCTATAAGCTAAACCTGTCAATAAAGTTCTATTAACTAACCCATTATTTACCAAGCAATTCACTAATCTTCAGTCACAAGTAGTGAGGGCCCTGTGGCTCTTGCTTTTTTTTACTACCTCATCTAGGGAGAAGACTCTAAGAGATACTTCTATTATAAAACTTAATCCTTAAAGCACACTTTTGGCAAGAATAGAATTGATGTTGACAATATCTTAAAGGACAAAGAGACATTACTAAGACAATATGCAAAACAAACTTGACATAATAGATACATGCCATCTAGTGAGTATTCAATTTAGCATTTTGTAAATTCTGAAAAGATCTTCTGCCTTAGCCAAATATATAATTTGCAAATTAAAAATGCACAAAATATATATGTACAAATACAAACATGTAATATAGAAACATAATTTAAATAGAATATTTACCAATCTGAATGATCGAAGGACAGATAATCCTTCTACATTTGCAAGACCAAGTTCCATTAAACTAAGACTCACAATAAAACCATCAAAAATATTCCAGCCCTCTTGGAAATAATAATAAGGATCCATGGCAATTATCTTGAGAAACATTTCTGCAGTGAAAATTCCAGTAAACACCTGCAAGGAAAATACAGTTTTTTACTCCAGTTTAAGAGGAAAATACATAAAAAGTAAAACTAATGGTATCAACATTTGCTAAGTTATAATTTCAGCAAGAAATTAACGATAAATCTGAATAGCTTCTCTGTATTTCCATACATTTGGGTTAGGAATTAAATTAATATTTGAAGCTTATATATGCATCACAATGTTTGGGTTCCAAAGAAAAAGGTAAATGGGAAAATGCGTTTTTCATATAGCCTGCTAAATATGTAGGTATGCCAATACACAGAATACAATCTGATTTTTATGCTAGTTTTTCCTCCTTAGAGCTCATCTTTGCCCTTAGACCATTTTTTTACTAATAGGGATAAAGATAATTGTTCCTATCATAAACTTATTTTATTAAAAAAAAAATTATACAGAAAGTTGGGCAGAACGATTCTTCTTCAGGATGGCCTGTGGACACTGTCATTCCATTTCATCTTTTCCTTACACCTGCCATGCTTACTGGGTCTTTCCCTTCTAAAATTCCCTGAACACCCAGATCCTTAGGAGATGCTAGTGAGGAGCAGAATGGGTGTGGGAACAGAACTGAAAATTCTTATGATTTGTGACTATCCGTCCAAGAAAAAAAATTTCCTTTAATGAGCTTCAATGACAGAAGATGGTTTTAAAAAACCAAATGCATATTGACTCAGAAGTTCTTTACTCTGTAAAGCAAGAGTGGTAAAATACACAAATGTCAACAGCTTAAATTTAAGTTTAACAATCCCAAACCTATAAATAGTCCACTTTTTCTTTTACATGAATGTGCATATGTCACAGAAGAATTGAAGAAAAATGCGTTTCACATCATGAAAGACTTACAAGGTTTCCTACTGAAAGCACACCACTAAACTGTTCTGTCATTGGGTAGTGCTCCATGGCCATGAACAAGGTGTTTAGGACGATGCAGATGGTAATGGCCAGATCAACAAATGGGTCCATCACAATCAAATTTACAATATGTTTGACTTTCAGCCAGGGAGTACAGCAGTCCCAAATCAAGCAAGTGTTAGCAAATTTGTACCAGCATGGTGGACATTTCTGTCTGGATTCTTCCAATTCTAGAGAGAAAAATGAAAACAACATTTTAAATATACTCCTCTATTCCAGCATCTCCTGGTTATTTCCTTGAAGCGTAAGTGTTGTCTTCCAAGGTATTGTTGATAAACTGTGTTGATACTTTTAAACTAAGACTGCTGTCAGTCAAAAGAAATTACAAATTAAAATAATCTATTAAAAAAACCCCTATACTGAAGATGCAATAGATAAAATAACCATTCATAAGCTAATGCTATACAGAATGCAAAAGAGAAATTTGTCTTAGAACAATCTGTCATAAGGCTGGGTGATGAGGGGGTTGAAAGCAGCCCAGCAGACAAGACTTGGGGTTATTGGTGGCTGTGAGCCAGCAATGTTGGTCACAGCCCAGAAAGCCAATATCCTCCTGGGCCGCATCAAAGCAGCATGGCCAGCAGGCTGAGGGATGAAGTTCTCCCCCTCTACTCCAACTGGAGTGCTGTATTCAGCTCTAGGATTCCCAACATAAGAACAGGTTCACAGCAGGCCACAAAGATGATTGGGGCCAGAGCACATGGCCTATTAGAACAGGCTGAGAGAGGTGGGGTTGTTTATCCTTCTCCTTGGAGAAGGCTCCAAGGAGGTCTTATAGCAGCCTTCCAGTATTATAAGGGGCCTGCAGGAAAGATGGAAAGGGAGTCTTAACCAGGGAGTGGAGCGATAGGATGAGGGTTTACAGTTTTAAACAGAAAGAGGGCAGATTTAGATTAGGTAGTAGGCAAAAACTCTTTACTGGGAGAGTGTGAGGCACTGGCACAGGTTGCTCAGAGAAGCTGTACATGCCCCATACTTGGATGTGTTCAAGGCCAGGTTGGATGGGGCTTTGAGCAGTCTGGTCCAGTGAAAGGTGTTCCTGTCCATGGCAGGGCAGTTGGAACTAGATGACCTTTAAGGTCCCTTCTAATAAAATATTTTAAAGCTTCCTCATGAAAGATAAACATTTAAAAGCTTGAAGTCAGACAAGTATTTAGATAGCATTATGGTCCACATGTGCACAACTGCTAATTATTACCTTCCAGTTTGCTATTTTGGGCATAGTCATTTAACCCTCAACATAATGTTTCACCCTTTCTTCCAAATAGTTGTTTAATTCCATTCAAATTAATTGTAATTAGCCTTACAGAAAGAAGAACATAATTCCTCCTTTGTGAAACAGCAAGCCTGTTGAATTGATAGAAGGGGATTGTTCTACTGCTAGAAGCATAGCCATTTCAATAACCTAAAAAGAGCTTACCCCAAAATTTCATGAGAGAAAGACTACATTGAATAATTTGTTTTGCCTGCATTTAGATTGGAAGTTTGCTACTTCCACCTCAAACCTATCAGTATATTGCAAGCTTGACTCTTTTTCCAAATTTATCAGTCCCATATTGAAAAAAAAAACCCAAACCACCAAAAACCCCCACCCCTAACTCCACAAAAAAAAAGAAAAAGTCTGTGTTACATACCTTCCATTGTGTTTGTAAGCATGCTGGCTATACTCATTGCTCTTTGCCGTGCACTAGGGTCTGTTAGGTAGTCCATAGGAACATGATAAGAACTAGAATGTCTCTTTCTTAAGTCAGTTTCTGTAGTAGTGCCCTGAAAATAAAACACTGATGAAATAGCTAATTGATTGTACATTTAATAACACTAAAAGTTACTGTAGAACTTGACTGGTTTAAAACACTGCTGTCCCACACCATACTCCAGTTCCATTGAGGCTTTGCAATAGACTAAGCTATGCTTAACTCTGTATAGAACAAATAGTCAAACACTGCAGTAGGGTTGCTCTTGTGCCCAAAGAATATGTTTCTAAGTATTTTGCTGAAACATGGCTGAGATATTAAAGCAGATTTCAGACTGAAAAATGTTCAACAATGCTTGTCAGTGCTCTCTGCTGTAGATATCTTTTTCTAAACATGAAAATGCACAGCCCACATAGCTAGCAGTAAAGGAACTAAGAATAAGTGCATTTTCTTAGGATCACTCTTAATTTAGAATAAACTATAAATTTCCTAGCACATTTTTCAAACAAAAGAAAAAAAATTTAGTAATGTTGACATAAAAAAAAAACCATAGAAAAATTAGCTATATTACAGAAACACTATCACAACCCTTGTAAGTTGTACTTTGATGTTACTCCAAAAGTTTCATGTATGGACAGAAGGTAGCTAAACACTCATTTAATATATTCCATTAAGTAAATGTAATTTTTTTTCCATTTTGATATCCATTCTGATATACAAGTACAGAACCATCCAATTAAGTCTAAGCATAATGAATCCATGGGTGTAAGACTACACAAACTAAATTTATTCAATGGTTTACTGTGCTATTCTCTTAATTCTCAGTCAAATAGCATGCATTTTCACACATTTAGTTAATGAGAACTGGAAAATTTCAGTTTCTCCTTTAGCTTTTAGCTGGAATATATGAAAGGAGCATTCACAGCTTAGCCGGAAAGGTCATCATTGCCATGTAACTAAATTTTGTGGAAACAGTGACTGATCATACAGGGAGAGAACACCATGCCTGAGCTATTGCAGACTTCCTTACATTGCTAGCAGTGGCTGCTTTATCAATCATCACCTCTGGCAGAAGCTGTCCTGTAGGTGATGTCAGAGCTGGCGGCCCACCAACTAAAGAGACTACTCCGTTGCAATCCACAGTGCTGTGCATCTTCCCATTTGCTGGAAGTGCAGGTACTGTTCTTGATGACCTACTGGCCTGGCTAATGTTACTGTTGCGCCGTTCTCCATGTCTATGAGGAACAAAGAGAGAATCTCTTCTGCTCTCATTGTCTTCAAAAGTGCTGTGCTCATCGTCAGCAAAGTCATTTTCTGATCCTACATCCTTTGCTCGACCTCTGAAGCTGAAAAGACTTGTTCTGCTGTTGCGCCTTGGGGAAAACAGGGAGCCCCGAATGCTCAGCAAAGACTGCAGGCAAATAAAAACAATTATTATCAGACGAAAATCCTTTAAAATATAACATTTTCATACAGAGGAAAAATCCACAATGTCTTAGAGGGTAAGGTCATCTACAAAGAAATGAACTGGTACAGTCCCCCCCTAATACACTCCCTTTTGGGTAGTAAACAAAGAGCACATAATTGACAGACAAAGACTAGTTATTTTACTGCTTTGAATATATGAAATCAATCTGTTTAATTAGAGTAAAAGAAACTGCTTGACAGAATTGTTTCCTCTGCTATTCTGCCTATCTTATTACCAACTGTTCAGAAACTGAGTATCTAGACGCTATTTACCCCAGGCTGGCATTAGTATGACAGGCTGAGTAAATAAAATTTTAGGCAAATTTTCTGTGACTCAGTCTGCACACAGAAGTATCTCCCAAATACTGCCGAGTTTAAAAAATATATATATCTTTTCAGATACTAGTCAAGTGGGCCATAATAGGTTCCTTATTTCTTTTCAAAAGTCTTGGCTATCCTGAATATGCAATGATTTGCCTGTAATTTTGTATGAACAGGTTTGCTAATCTTCATCAGTTTACTCATATGAGTAAATGTTCTGCTATGGGAGGATCTCTTCAGTATTAGTCAAAATAATGCTCTAATCTTACAAATAATTATACATGTTCTTAATTTTAACTCATATCAGTATTTGCCTTGACTTGATTGATAAGCATTAGCACCTGATTTCACCCAAGACCTCTATGAACAGCAGAGATGATACATAACAAAGCAGTGTCTTTGTTTCTCTTCTGCAACTTATCTTTGTGGACTTGAGCCCCATTGTTCTAGGGACTGAAAATGCAGAACAAAAAGGCACTCTGCAAAGAACTTATTTAAATGTAACACAACAGATGGATACAAAAAGAGGGAATACACAGAGGCAAAATTGATGAGTATGATAAACAGCCATCTTAGCTCACCTGAAGTCACTTCCCTGTCAAGCTTTCTGTAGGCAGCATGGTAAAAGAGAGTTTTAAAGAGGGATTTGAGGAAAGCAATGAAGTGTTTTGTGAAAACTCATGGGAGCTTCTTCCAAGCATGAAGGGCAGCATACCAGAAAGAGCTCAAAGAAACTAGTTTCAAAATTTAACAGGAGGTAATGAGTGCTGGTATGGGTCAGTCAAAGCTGGGACTTGTTTACTGTAAGTACACAAGGTGGGTTGGGAGAAACTTTAGGTACAGTATGTTTTATGGTATTAAAAAAAAATTCATTAGGTAAATATGTTTACTAGCAGATTAGAGGAAAGCAATGGGATAGGTTAGTGCTCTTTGCAACAACATTCTTGATGAATACAGCAGTAAAGAGGTCCAAGTTAAAAATGATTCACAGTTGTGGGTCCAGAATAGAGTTTTAAAAAAAAGGAAAAAGAGAGAAAAGGGATCTAGCAAAAGGCCTTGTGGAAATCCCTTAGAAAACTGTCAAAGGAGTAAAAGGATCTTCTAAAGCACAACTAAACCAGGAGAATTGAGAGGAGACAAAGTTATGAATGTTAGGAAGAATAAGATTTCAAGAGGAATAAAATGGTCATTTACAATGAAAGAAAATGAAATGCCAAGGAAAAAGTCGAAGATGATATATAAGCCTGCTTTTTCTCTAGGAAAATGTTACTAAAAATTGGTGAGTGGAACTTCTGTTTAGTGGTTAGAATCCAGAGTGAAAAGGAACTAGGGTTGGAAAACCAGAGGGGCAGTGGTTTCTAGACTGTCATAGTCAAACAACTGTAAATGAACTTGGAGATGAAAACGTTAGAAGAACAAGTTGTATGAGGAATGCTTCATTTCTTACAAGATGGATGAATTGAGCTGCAGTTGAATAAGGCTGCAGTTTGAATGAAGAATATGCACAGGCAAGAATATGCACTTAAGGGATCAGATGGATCTTCAACATGAAGTTGAAGTCAATTGATATGTGTGAAAATTTGTATAAGGAACAGAATGAATCATGAACTAAATTCAGCAATGAAGTCTCACAGAGATTAGTTAGACAGTTAACAACATAAAACAGTGGCAGACCAAGGCGGTGGGGTTGGGGGAAGGATGCATTACTACTGAAAAAGGAAATACATTAGGAAGTGAGTGGAAGGAGTGGCAGAAATAGAAAGTCGGAAACATTATATTCCCACTACAGTCTGATCTAAGGAGGACAGTCCTTAGTAAGAAAATATTTGATGAAGAGGTCTGAGCTTCTTTGAGAATGGGAGCTGGAGAAAACCATACATGAAGAGAATATGAACAGTCATGATCTATTAAGGGATGAAACAGGCTTTCCAGAGACAGAAATAGAAGAGGATTGAAAAGGCAGGAATGAGTTTAGTAATACTGACTAAAAAGAGGGAGAAAGCAAGTCATAAAGACCAGGGAGGATTGAGAAGGTGGGGATAAAAGGAAGAAGCATACTGAAGCACAAAAAGGGGCAGAAAAAGGAGAGAATTTATGCAAGATCTGGACTTGCAGTTCTAAGGGGAGAGTGAGAGGTGGGCAAATGACGAGGAGCTTTGAAAACTGTAGAAGAGATAACATTACAAAACTATCAAATGAAATAAATGTCTGGATGGGAGATGCAGATGGCATTCTGAGTCACTGGTGTTTCAATGTAAGAGAACACATGCAAACACACATATTTCCACCTTCTTTAAGACAACACAATTAATGGTCTCACATCAATTAATTCTGCAAATTTCACATGAGCATTAATGTTATTTATACTGAGCTTTTTGCATCCCAAACTTTAATACTTTTCTGATTTGAAACATTATATTTTGTATGTATGCACCATGTTTTGAAGTTACTCATCATGCTGAATACATCCAACTTGATGGGGAGATAGGTCCCTTTTCATAAAGCTTGAAATACAGCTCAATTAATATATGTAAATTTGATTTTTCACACATGAATTCAGAATAAACCAAACTGTCTAATTCTTACAGTTTCATTTTTGGCTGCAAGTTTTCACTTGGTTAGTCTTTGATTTAGGGTATTAATGAATCTGTGGTATATTGCAAGAATTAACCGAATTACTTTACAGGGCTTTGTTTATATGATGAGTAGACAAAAAAAGTGTTTAAGAGCTAATAATACTATGGTACCTGGTGCGGGGAAGAGAATCTCTTTTCATATGTCAGTCTATTGCCCTCAATGGAAAATCGGAAACCTTTCTTTTTGATGCTGTCCTCTGATTCAGACTTGTGAAATTCTTCCCCGTCCTTCTCCTCGCCTTCAGATTGTTCCTTTTGCTTTTTTTTTCTTTCTTCTATTCCTTCTCTCTTTAGCACTCTTTGAGCTCAGTTTTGATGCCTCAGAAGAACTTTCGGAGAATCCACCTATTCCACCTACTCCACTATAATCTCTTGAATCAGCTGCTGCAGCTGCTGCTGCCGCCTATACATACAAGCACATGTGCAATTTACAGCATTTATACAAATACACACACCACTCACTATTTCAAATTTATTGCCACTCTTAAAAAAGTTACTATTTTGAAATAAAAGCAATTATTCCACCTCATTGAACCCAGCATAAGAAGTGTAATTTGTGAAATAGCACAGGAACCATAATTTGCCACTGCTCCATAAACCAGGAGCAAGAGTAACCCAAGGGAAAACTGTGCTGTCAAAAAAACAAGTTAACAAGCATCTGTTTTAGATTGAAGCAACATGTTGCAATGAATTTTTCATCTGAAGTACTATGTAAAAATAAAGAATCAAGGCTCAAACAAGTGGTAAAATCCCTGTTAACAGGAAGCAACACTTTCTTACAACATTTTGATGGATTCTGAATACTCCCTAGTCTAGTAAAGATCTCGTGTAATGTTGATATCTCAGTTTTGCAAATAATAATCAGGGATTTAAGTTAAACTACACACTATTACATACTTGTTGCTGTTTGATTTTCAAAATGTGTGGAGCATTTTATTAACATTTATTTACAAGCTGTGGTAGAAAAACCAAAAAACCCCCATGATTCCCCTCCAACACATAGCAATTGACCAATGAAACAAAAACCCCTGGTTGCTAACTTTAGTCATGTGCTTATATGGAAGACGTAGTTCAACTTCTGCTCTATGTGGCCACATGCCAAGCAGACATTTTCAGTTATTCTATCAAAGATTTGAGAGTCTTCAAAAAATTAAAAGGAATTTCAAAGCAGTACGTAATCATTATATTTGTACCACAAGGGTTTACTTTAGTTTCTCCACCTTTTCCAGTTCTCTTTAATACTGGAAAGCTATGGCTTTCTGCTGTGAGAGATGGGTAGGGAGTAGAAAAAGCCAAATTTTGCTGAAGCACCATCACCTACAATAGTTTTGCTTCTGTTACTTATATAAGCAGAATTACTAGTTGGATTTTTTCCTTATCTCCACCTCCATTTCAGACAATCAAAGAATGGTTGAGGTTGGAAGGGAACCTCTGGAGGTCATCGTGTCCAATTCCCCAGCACAGACAAGGTCACCTAAAGCAGGCTGCCCAAGGACCACACCCAGACAGCTTTTGATTATCTCCACAAGCACTCTGGGCAGCTTGTTCAAGTGCTCAGTTGGAAAGTTAATTTCCACCTCCAATTTGAAAATCCAATGCTTTAGCTTGTTGGTTATTATTATTGTCACAAATTAACAGGTTCACTCAAACCAGCAAAAACAGTGCAATGGAAAACCTTAAAGATTGTTTACAATATGAAGGAATTAATGAGACAAAGCAATGTATTGTTAGGAGCAGGGGAGTAAAAGTATTCTCATATGTGGACAGAAAGCATCTGTTTACAGTCATGAATGGAAGAAGAAATTTTACTTTACGGGGATACCTGAGCTTCTTCCTGTTGCTTTTTCAGTTGTTCCAGCATTTGCTGAAATTCTGCCTCTTTCTGCTCTGCTTCTTCCATTGTTGCTTGATTCTGTTCTTCATAGGCCATGGCAACCACAGCCAGAATCAAGTTGATCAGATAGAAGGAACCCAGGAAAATGACCAAAACAAAAAATATCATGTATGTTTTCCCAGCAGCACGCAGAGTCTGGAGGAAAAGAGATAATATACTTTTTTAGCAGACTTTAAATACTGTTGCATAACAAGTTAGCCTCTGTGTTATAATTTAGAAATACACTGATTGATTTATGTTAGCACAAGATATTTAATTACTTTTTCCTTATAGAAATAATATTATATCCTGGATACACATGAAAAAGCCTAAGTTTTGTGTCTGTTATTGTCAAGGTAAATCTGATTCTGAATACTTTAGAACTTGTACCAAGAAGAGTCTATACATCTGTATCATAGCCTTTAAATTTAACAGTAGGTGGGGCCACTGATCAGTATCTTACCTTCTTGTCTCATCAGTCCCAAACTACACTGCCACAAAAAAAGTGCATTATACAAAATGTTACAGTGGACAAAATTACTGTCCTTCAGGTAAGGATATGTGTAGTTCAGGGACAAGATGCAACCTTTTCAAACAAAACATATTTGTACTAGACTGCAAATCAATTTAACGTAGTATCTATTTACATCATGTTTGGGTAAGAGACTTTAACAACTTAAGTTCATTGATTCACTTGGGTAAACGAACAATAATGATTAACCATCTTCATAAAATAGCAGCTATTCCTTATGAATTTAAGAAGCACATGGGAACCTAAATAATGAATAAGGGCCTTACTGTTTTAGACAAGAGTGCACATATATGAAATTAAAGATGATTTCTGTTCCAAAGACCTTACGGAATAAGTGAATGAAAATAACTATGCAAGTACTATGTAGTAATGGTATTGGTGATGGTGCTGTTTATTTTAGTAAGTCCTCACCAGCTGGTAAAGATTCTCCCAAAAGTCCTGAGTCATCAATCGAAACAGTGACAAGAATGCCCAACTGAATGTATCAAAACTTGTGTAGCCATAGTTGGGGTTTCTACCAGCTTTCACACATATATATCCTTCTGGGCATTGACTACAAAAGAAGAGGAAATGCTATTTTTAACAACTACTCTACATTACAATATGCTGCAGTAAAACAAAATTTTTCAGGAGTACCAGTTGCTAACAAAATTATGAACAAGTAAAATGTTATTCTACATACCTAAGATAAAATATATAGCTTATTGTTTTTCCCTTTTAAACTCCACTTCCTAATAATATTTCAATACTTTAATAATATAACTAATAACATTCTACCCTTCCCCGCAATTTGTCATAACACATCTCCACCAGGACAAGAGAAGAACATCAAGTAGCATGGCTGATAAACAGCTGTCATCAAGCTGGCAGCAACATTTATGCACAGATCATTCATGTGGTTACCTTTACAAAAGTGGCCTAAGAGGCTGATGGAAGTGCCTGTGTAAATTCAAATCACAGAGATGGCTGTATTTAGGTATAGCTTCAAATGCAAAACATCAGTAATTTGGAACTCTACAGTACACTTGATATTAAAGTTGACTACCTGAGCTATTCTAAGCAGCTAATTATTTTTTTCTTGATGCATAATGAAAAATGATGATAATTTTCTTACCCTGCATCTGAGCTATTGCCACACAGCAATGCATCATTTTGTCCTTCCAAGAAGTAGAAATGACCTATTAAAAAAAACCACAAAAAACCAAACAAAGAGGTGATGAGAAAGGTAATATTTATGCCTAATGGAAATTGAATGATTATATAGACTTTTACACTTGAAAGAAATTAGCAGAGCTAACTGTTCAACTGCAATATGTAGTGGTTAGGAATGAAAAAAACATGGACGAGATTGTTTTGACAGGAAAATTACTTTCTACAGAGTCTTCAAGTTAGCCTTTCTTTACAAAATAAAAATGGAGTTAACACAATTAATTCTCACCAACCTAACCAAATTAATAAGATACAACAGGTGGAATACCAAATTGTCTATGTCAGCAAATCAGAAAAATACCAGGAAAATGAGGCAAAGGATGGGGGCAATTCTCTGCCTTCATTTATGCATTTTGATATGTAACATTTAGTATTATTGATTTACAATTATTCATTACATATTATTTTATCCAAGTATTCCTTGAAAAAACCCTGAAATACTCAGGAAGAGATTTTTCCCCTGTACTCGGCACTGGTGAGGCCACATCTTGAGTGCTGAGTCCAGTTCTGGACTCCTCAGTTTAGGAAGGATATTGAGATGTTGGAATGTGTCCAGAGAAGGGCAATAAGGCTGGTGAAGGATGTGGAACACAAGTCCTGTGAGGAGCAGCTGAGGGAGCTGGGGGTGCTTAGCCTGGAGAACAGAAGGATCAGGGAGACCTTGTCACTCTCTGCAGCTGCCTGGAAGAAGGGTGTAGCAAGGTGGGAGTCAGCCTCTTCTAACAGGCAGCCTGAGACAGGACAAGAGGTCATAGTTTTAAGCTGTGCCAGCAAAAGCTTGGGTTGGACATTAGGAATGATTTCTTCACAGAAAGGGTTATTGGACATCGGCATGGACTGCCCACAGAGGTGGTGGACTCACCGTCCCTGGAGGTGTTTAAGGAAAGACTGAACAGGGCACTCAGTACCATGGTGTAGCTAACAAGGTTAGGTTAGGTCATAGGTTGGACTCAATGATCTCAAAGGTCTTTTCCAACCTCATTGATTCTGTGATAACACAACATGCTCAAGAAATTTCTAATTGGATCTTGATTTGAGTAGCTGGGGGAAAAACCAAGTTTTTATTGTACGTTACAAAAACTACTACAGATGAGGCAAAATATAATTTAAAGAGATAGAAGTCCTAAAAGCCCCCAGTACATTCTTCTATTTTATTTTTCTTTCTTTGCAGCAGAAAAGGAAAAACATTTTGCCATCAGTTCCTAGTTTGGGATTCTTAGGGTAAAATGGGAATCTCTAATGGAGATTGTTGGGTCAGGTGGTACATTAAGCTAAAGTTGCCAGAATTAGGTATGCTCTGGCTGTTCTCAGGAAGCAGATGGTTTCGTGAGATTCACTGCCAGCTGGCATGGACTAGCTTAGCTGGCGTGAACTAACTGATGGCTAATGCTAAACAGACAAGCAGGGAATTGCAACCAGCTCCTACTGACTGCTTCTACTCTGTCACCACCAGTACATGATAGAGGCAGCATAAAATCTTCTTATTTTAAAGAGAGAGAGAAATTATGTCCAAAATTTTTATATCAGCAAATCTAGTCTCAGATATCAGATAATAAACCAGTGGATTTTCAGACATTCTGAAACATTTTCAGACATTCACCATGTCTGTGTGACATGGTGGTCACACAGTCTGACCCTGTGAGAGATCTGACCCCTACTTAAAAAGCTTAAGTTTAAAGATGCAAACAGGCTCCAAGCAGGACTTGCAAAATTGTTTGTGGGCCTAATTCACATTCTTATGCAGCACAGCTCCTCCTCTGGAAAGGAGAAGATCCAGCTGAACCATCCAGTCAGCTCAACTTTCAGTCCGCTACTTTGGAAAATAAATAAGATTTTTTTTTTAATACAAAACCAATAAAGTAATAAAAACAGTAAATATGAGTTTGTAGAAAATATGCCACATACAAAACTACTCCTGTCTCCTGATAGCTTAATAACAGGACAACAGTCATGGTTACAAGGGTACTTGGGTACATGACACTTCCAGATCCAAATAAAGGAGATATGTTATGGCTGAAATATCACAAAATACTTGAAAATGGTTCTTAGAGACCAGTTGCCAGTGACCTAATGTCAATATGTCAATTCATAAGGGCATCTCTCTGAAGATCTCCCAGGTATCTGTGTTAGATGTGGTTTTCTAGCAGGTTTCATTACCAACTCAAGACATGAAACAATAGATAAAAAATGCATCAAGTATTCTGAAGACATTAAGCTAGGAGAAAAGGTATTTGAAATTTAGAATGACCTTTACAAATTGACAAGTAGTTCCAAAAGCAATTGGATTTATTCCAATAGAGCCAAGTGGAAAAGGCTACACTTGACAAGGCAAAATCAAATACGTAAATACGAAATAGATGGGATGTGACCACAGCCACCACTGTACAAAAAGCTGCAACGCCTGTCACAGAATACAAATTGACTCTGAATAAACAATATGGTGCTGACATAAAAATGAGGTAGTTTTGAAATGTATTAATAGGAATATTTCATATATGGCACGTGGTAAAGATACAAATTAGAAGTAATTGTTAGATTAGTTAATACCTGATTTGAGGTTCTCATAAGAAAACTCAAGCAAACAAAAACTGAAAAAAAATGGCAACAGAAAACCAACAAGAAAAAAAACCACTGACTAACTGGAAAGATTCAAAAAAAGAAAATAAATTTTAAAAAGTGAAAAGAGGTATAGAAAATGCAAAACAGAAAATAGGATTGCTTGGCTTAGGAAAGACCAGAAATACAGAGGATAAGAGTTTTTAAACTGCATAAAGACTAATATAAAGTAGTCTATAATTATATTATTTCTAAGTCCACAGCAGATGTAGTAATATATTCAATCTGAAATTATGAAAATGTAGCTCATATATTTAGAAAAAAACTTACTATTTGTGTGACATAGTACCAGAAACAACTAAAGGGGAACGGAATGGAATCTGTTCTTCAGCTAGCTTTAAGAATAGGTTATCATCCAAAATTTCTGCATGACATTTGTATATTTCAAGCATGCTGAGATAAGTATATTAAAAGATTACAAGGCAATGAAACTTGGATCCAAAGGTATTTAGTTCTTAACTGAGGTTTCCTAACTTTCAGTCATATAGTCACCCGTTAAAACATTTATCCAGATTTTACAAAAAACCTATTAAGCCTAATTATGAATATATTAGATATACTAAATATGCTACATACACTAAAATAAATAGAAGGAGATGAACAGATAAATGGGAAAGATTAACAATATCATTAGCAAAGACAGAATAGCAGTCTACTATAGATATGTTCAGAATTATTCTATCTGAATTTTTAAACAAGTTTTGTTAACACAATACTAACATTACCTTCCTAAAATGGTGGAAATAGTGTATTATGAGGTAAAAAAGAGGAAAAAACCTTGCTCATTTCTTGATTTTCCAAAGATAAGAAACTAATTACGACAGAAATATGGAATCTAGTGCTTATTTTGCAAGAAATAATCATGACATAAATAACCAGTGTTCTCTTAAAGGCATGTCTATGCAGTGCAAGGGAGTGGTGCAGAGACACTCACCCAACTCCAGAAGGAACAAGGTAGCTGTGTCTGTGTGCTCTGGCAGGATTCTTGGGCTAGCTGACATTCAGATGTGGGCTTATGATATTGGGAACTACCTTGCACTAATCTAGCTATTACATTCCGTATCCCACGTTGGGGCTGTCACACTATTTCAGAAGACTTGAAGCTAGCATGGAAATTTCTGGTTAATGCTGAAAAGTGATTTTACTCTAAAAGTCATATTCAGTCAAAGGTAAAAGGATATTTTGTTACCAGTATAATATTACAAGTATGTTAAATTATGTTATGACTGTGCTTTTATTTACTAGAGAAAAATGAGTGCTTTTATGTTTCTTGGCCAGATTACACACTTTTAAAGGCAAGGGAAAGATACTGATGTTCTCAAATCTGTTCAAAGCAATACCAGAAAATCAATGCAGTAGATGATATAATTAACTCTTACTTTTGTCTTCGATGTACTCATCCCAGTTAAATGTTGTCATTGTTGCATTAATAAATGTACCATTTTCACCTATAGAGCTATTAAAGATGGAAATAACAGTTGTTTCAAAAGTAGAATTGTCTGGAGGCCACTGCAGGCATTTATTCCTCAAGTTGCCCATGAACAGCTGCAGCCCTATTAGTGCAAATACACTCAGACAAAACACTGTCAGGATCATCACATCCGAGAGCTTCTTCACAGACTGAATTAGAGCTCCCACAATAGTCTTCAGGCCTGCAAAGAGATAAGATTTTTATTATGATGTTAAATAGATACTAAACACACACAAAAAATCATGTGACTTTTTTCCTGATAAAGATTTCATGCAAAAAGACTAGTAATTTGTGACACAATAATTTTAATGAAAAGCCTTATTATTTGGAAAGATGAATAAAAGTATGTAAGTTTATACTTATTTTATAGTGTATGGAAATAAAAAATAGATAATACCAAACACACTGTTTAAGCCAAAACAAGTGACTTTATTATTCATGCTATATCTTAACCCTACACAGAATAGCATTGTTTGCTTTTGCTGATGCTTCTTGCCCAAACCTTTCTTTTATGAACCTTTTGCAATGTATTCTATATTAGTAACCCCATTGTAGAGACATTATAAGTGTATATTCAAATGATAATAGAATAATCTTCTCACAGTATATGAGGGGTGATGGTTTGGAGAAGAAAAACATCTTTAAAATGATACCCCATGCATGGCCCATGCTATCCTTTAGAGTTTAATTTTTTATACATAACTTAAAACTGAATTAAGTTGCTACATCAAGTGCCTTCAATAAATGAGAAAATTTGCATCAATATGAAAGCTTAAAATTAACTTATATTTAAAACATGTAAAGGAAAGCTTGATGTCATAAGATGCAAATCACATTGGCTGTTTACTGCAAATATCTCATGCAAGAATTTGTTAAACTCAAAGGCTGATTTTTTAAAAATCAAATACAACTAATATAAGCACGAATCAATTTAAATAAAATTACATATCTTGATTCCTGCTTTTTTGGTTTGTTGACAATGTGTAGCAAACAAGGCTTATGCTTTAAAAATGTGAGTACAGCCTTTGCAGAACAAAAGTCAGCCTCGGTGTTTAACCTCGCTCTCACCTGGAATGACTGATATTGTTTTCAAAGCTCGGAGAACTCTGAATGTTCTCAACGCTGAGACATTGCCCAGGTCCACAAACTCTGTCACATATCTGTAATAGGGGAGTTCACACACAAACACAATGACAGCACACAAATAACAGTTGGAGATACGAGGGGCCTAACACCTTACACCAACTACTTCTTACCTGGAATTACAGAAATAGTTTTCAAAGCTCTCAATACTCTGAAAGTTCGAAGAGCTGAAACATTGCCTAGGTTTACAAATTCTGTTACATACCTGTAGGATTAAATCACAATTACTCAGAATTGAGGCAGATTTTATTCTATTTGCTTGGGTCTTTGAGCAAGACCTTTTCACCGTTCACTGTATTTTGCCTGTGTTATAAATATGCTTCTGATCATAAAATTAAATTAAGTTTTATCATAATAAACCACATTGACGATGTTTGAAACCTAATCTGGTCAGCTATTATCAGGAAGTCAAAAGGATTCCTTTAATTCTGGTATGCCGAAAGGAGACAGGATATGAACAGTTCAGGCTGATGGCATTCACAATCCTAACGGGCTGGCACACCATGCTGGCCTCTGCAGCATATGCTTGGCTAGAAATACTAAAATGTGTAAAAGAGGTAGAAGAAACATATTGAAACCACAGGAAGTCCAGGCTCCAAATATTCTGGCTGACAAGATATGAGGCAATTTTTAGTCACTAATCTCATGCTACCAGAAAGAATTTTTATTAAAAAAAATAAGTAGAAGACTTACGCAAATGTAATGACAGTGAAATCTAGCCAATTCCATGGGTCTCGGAGAAATGTAAAATCTTCTAAACAGAAGCCCCTTGCAAGAATTTTAATAAGTGACTCAAAGGTATAAATTCCAGTGAATGTGTATCTGAGGAAAATATGCAAGACAGAGTTTATAGATCACATTATCTTTGTCGTTTTTGCTCTCTATTTGTTTTATTCTCTTTTTCTTCTCTTTAAGTGGCTTAAGAAATAATGGCAGTTACAATCAACTTTAACATCTGCCTAATCTATACCAAAAAGAAAGAAAAATGAAAATAGGATTAAAAACTGGTAACTCACAGATCAACTTCTATAATCTACACAATGAGACAGATGCAAAATTCCCAGTTAATTCATTGGTGCATGTTTATGTCCAGCCTGAATCCATGTTTTAACAAAACACACATATGACTATGTTAGGATTTTAGAAGTTACTTTCATGCTAAAAATTCCTTTCTTCAATGTTATTTTTATGCTGAAACATTGCTTAGTACCAAGAGCTGCAAGCGCCAACCCTCATCAGTCCTCATTAGTCTGTAACTGTGTTACAGAGGAGGTATATCCTGTACCTCACCTTCAGCACAACAGATGTAGTACTGGAATGAAACAAGTGCAAGAACAATCAAAAATATTTACGAATGTCAATAAAATTCAGGTACTCATTTTGACCAAAAAATGTAGTTGAAATGTAAATTGAAAAATTGTTTAATTCTGGCATTTTGAGTAATTTCAATCTTTTGTGTCCAAGTGATGTCATCTTGAAATTTAGTTTAATTTATATCTTTAATGAAAAGGAATTCAAACTAAACTGCTTTAAAAGCTTACTCTAACTGAGCCAGCCTGTAAACAGTTTTCCAATATCAAAGTTTTAAGTTCAACTACTAAAAAATTTATTTCTTGCAAAACTTTACAGATGAGGACATGCATGGTAAATCTAAATGGCACAATACAGAAACATGAAGAACTATTCAAGCAACCAATCATCAAAATATTTACTACATGCTAGATATTGTGAATACATATATGTGCACACTGAACTCAAAATAAGAATGTCTTAGGTTGACCTTAATAGCCCTATGATTTCACTTTTGATTACTGAAGATTAAACAGGTATGTATCAGCCCAAGCAGTAGGGAATGAAGAAGCAGCAGAAAGGAAGCACCAAGAACTGTGTTTCACACTGTGGTCTGCAGCCTTGGAACTGTCATTGAGTATCAGCACCACACAGCTGACATCATACTGGACCAATTAGCCAAGCTAACATCATATTGCACCAATGATTAGCTAACCACTTCAATACTTCGTTAAATAGCTTATTTTGCATATGTTTCCCATTGTTTGGTTTTGGTAAGAGAGAGCTGCACTATGATGAATACAGCCACCCATAAGATGGTCCCTTCATCTGTAATTGTTATTGCAAAAGAAATGAAAAGAGTGCATTTCCCTGCACTCTTGCATATGCAACATGGAATGCAGTCAAAAATATTTATAACCCACTTTTTCTGTATAATCATAAGAATAGCTTTTCTTACATTTCCCATCTAGTACTGCAAACAGAGGAAGGACATTAAAGAACTTGTCATGAGACAATTATGTGTACTTAATGTAACAGCAAAGGAATTAGCATAAGAATAACTGTTGAAAGTATATCCCAACAAGGTAGCTGCTGCTAATATAAAGTAATTTACAGCAGTTTATTTTTAATTACTGGATATTATTCAGAGAAAATCCATTTAACTTACTCTACATTCTTTGTCCAGTCTGGAGGGTTACTCATGGTCATAAATACACAGTTGGTCAAAATGGTGCACATGATAAGCATGCTGAATAATGTAGGCTAAGAGTTAAGGAATGTAAACCAGCAAATCCAATAAAAAGAGTATCAAATAACACACTGCTTTGGTAGATTTTTACTATCAGGTGTTATCTATTCCTCCACTGCTCTTTTAATAGCCAGGGAAAAGCCCTGGATATGTTAAAGCTTTCATTCACTGCTTTGTAGCTAAAAGAGAACAATCATATACTAAAAATTAGAAAGTCTGAAAGATATTTTAAAAAGTACCCCAACTCTAAATTTTAAAAAGGTCTTGTTTTTTTCACTGAACAAAAATGTCAACATTTGAAGTATTAGCTTCTAATTTCATGTAATACCACAAAAAATATTTCTTGTAGATGATCCAGACAAATCTGATCTGTTTCATGCATGCAAAACAATGAAAAATACATTTTCTTCACTTTTATGTTTTACTACAAAATCAGGCATGTATCAACATTTTCGCTTATAATTATGATACATTGAAAGCTAGCTGCCACATAGTAGGAGAAGACATAGGGAAATCTTAGCGAGAAAAACATTTTCTTGCTGTTTGTGTTATATATTACTTTTGTAATATAAATGCTGCTGGGAGGGGAAGGCACATGAGATTCTCAAAAAAAGAAATCCAAATAGAGCTCCAGAACAGGTCCAAGTCATAAATAATTCCATTTATTTGAACAGAACCACTCTAAATCTACAACCTTTTACTCTCAGAACTGCTGACATTCTTCTAAGATAGAAAAATACAACCACCAAAATGAAAACCATGCCGATGAATCACACAACGTCCACATGATGGCACCAACAGCTAAAGCTACAGAGAGGACAAAGCTCGAGTTTGAGAACAGCTGCAGGTTCATGTGGTGCTCGTAAATAGAAATCCAAATATAATGGGGTGAGAAGTACTGTGAGGTTTCCCTCACGAACTTTTCTTTGCATTTCTACATTCATATAAAAAACCTTTAAGTGACAATAAATACCTCTGCCTTCTGAACTGTCAAAAAACTGTGGCATTACATCCAATAATTCTTTGGGTTTTCTGTGCAATTAATATATTTTAAATCCTTTACTGAGAACCTAGCTTCTCTTTATGTAATTCATATATGAACAGAGCAGAAGAGAAGGGAATATATTTTTAAAAACACAAACCTCCCATGTTACAAGTGTTTCACCAGTCTGTACTTTACATAGGCTTTCAAAATCCTTTTTGATGAAATGTCCTCTTAGAGTTGCAAATCCTCACTACACTTTCATTAGTGAAAAAATAACTATTATATACCTTACCATAAATTTAAACATGTTTATGCACTCTGACTTTGGTGACTAGCTCTTCACCACCAACTCAGTCCCACAATGTTCTATTATTCTACATAACTAACTAATGCTCCAGAATATAGTAAAGAGTGGCATAGAATTGAAAAAGAATTATTTGTAGTGGCACCTGTAGCAAGAAAACTCAAACCAGGCTATGTAGTACCACGATCGTTTTGGAAGTCATTTGTAGGCGAGCCATTGATAACAACACCCATATCAACCGTTGCAATTATCAGTCTGCCAGTATACCAAGGCTGAAAAAGATCCTTTCAAGATTTAGTCTATATGCAATGCTAACACAAAACTACTTTCAGTGTGCTTATGTTAGACTTGTGTAAAATACAAGAGTGCAAATATTTGTATTTGCTCCTTAAATAAGCTGACTTTCTGAAGTCAATGCCCTCACTGCTCATATTGGTATTTGGGATCAGTGGGGTGCCTACTGTAGTCAGCTATTAAAACACTGTAGAAGACAAATAGTAGTTAAGTAATTATATTAATTTAGCTTCTCAAATCTCTACCTGCACTGTGGAAATCTCATGACTTCCTTGAAGACTGAAATTAAAACATCAATAGGCTTACCAGTCTATAATGCAAAAATGATCAAGAAATAAAACAGGTGAGATACATATAGGACTGAGAATGTATGATAAAACAAGAAACCTAAGCTGTTTTATTGATCTATCTTTCTGCAAGCATTATCTGAATCAGAAAATGAAAAGGAATAAGGAAACCATATTTTCACTAAATATTCATGCAAGCACAGACCTGGGATCAAAGATTTGATTTTAATACACAGTGTCAGTGAAGAACTGAAAGTATTCTGAGCAATATATCTGAAGTTTATGAAAAATGTGGAGGAGGGGAGAAGATGAAAAAAAGATGTGATTACAGAAAAAATAAGAGGGAAGGAAAAATTATGTGGGGGAAGAAAGAAGACACAGAAATTTTAAAGGACGATGACTGGTTGTCTGGCTTCTGGTATTACTATATTAGGATCCAGCAATGAACAGAAATGTAAAAACAGAATGAGAAAAAGAACAGAAGACAGAAATAGTAGAGAAGAGGGACAAAGCACTACAGATCATATTGATCCTGGGACATGTGCCAGAGAATGATTTAAATACTAAGTAACATCTCATTCATTACAGCTTTAGACTAACCACTTTAAAAGGATATGAATGTACCAAAATCTTAATAGCTATTTTTCTAAGAGGATTGAAAGGAGTTAACATGTACAGGGCAGAGGTGGCACTGAATCGGAATATTGCCTTTCCTTTATTCAATACTATAAAGGTCTGGAAAAAGAAAAAGAGAATGAAAAATAGCATTTAGAAGATATCAAGTTACAAACCCAGAATAATTTTCATTTCATCATTAATCATATTTAGTCAATATACTCTTCTTTCATTGGCACAATCCCCTTGTCCAGTTCACACATGTAGAGTCCAAATTACTGCAAATACAATTAAATGAACACTTAAATACATCTATTTAGAAATAATAAGTAATCCTGATATTGCCAGCTAGTAAACGGACAAAAGTATAAAAGTAATGTAGGTAATATTTGAAGAATTAGTATACTTTTTGTATATATTATACGCTGAGGTGTGTAATTAGAAACAAAATGAGAGCCATTAAAACTTCAATCCCTAAATCAAATAACCAGCATAAATTATCACATCAAAGTACTAAGAAAACAGTATCTCAAAGTGATCTAAATTTCAAGTGATCATGAAAATATGGAAATCAAGAGTATTCAATAACCAATTTTTGAATATAACTCTAATGTACTTAATTTTTGCTGTACTCTGAGAGTAATGTATTACTGCCCTTTCAACTATTGCTTGTGATAGTTCTGTACCTGCGATAGTTCTGTACCTGCAACTCTATTTTCCTTGTCATGCTTTACTTTCACCTAATACAGAATTCACTCCATTCACTGTATCCATGTATTTTCACTGTCTCTCCACAGTTTCATCAATAACTCAAGTGTATTACCAACATTTAAAAAGGCATTTCTAAATGTAACAGTGTTCTTAAAATCTAGGAAATAAAGTCTTCAGGGTGTTTTTTAAAATTATTTTGATTCCCACACATCTGGGGAAAGTTCTATTTCCATCATCTCTTCTTTCTACGCATGGATGAAAGCTCATGCTTTCTGAAAGAAGTGGATCTAGGTAGCATTGTGGCAGTTCCAGGAAGCCCAAAGGGCACGTAAGCCATGCAGACCTGCAACACTGCCAGTAGCCATGATCTGCCTCATCTGGAATCAGACGGCAGCAGCATTTGACAAGACTATGCTCTACTTTCTGCACAGGTGTGGCACATAGAGCAGCTGAAAACCCAATGCCTCTCCCTGCCCGAACTAATAAATGATAAAAATTATATAAATTATAAAAATCAGTGCTTCCAAACCAAACATATTTGCATTCTCCCTAATCATACCTAATGATTCTCAAGCTGCACTTTGATCCTTTATTGTACAGGAGTCTGTAACATGCTACCATTACCACCATCATTTTTCAACTCTCTTACTACTATTCCTGGAGTCCATGAAAATATGAACTCTAATGATCAGAATTCTTAGGTTTTCTGTTCCCTTTACACTGACAAAACCTCTGATGAAGTGTCATTTGTGTTATGCTGACTTATCACCAAGATATAGTAAAAAATGATAATGGGGCCTGACCCAAACAATGATCTTCAAAAATACACAAAGAGCACTAAGAAAAATAATAGGAGAAGCTATGGTTGCAACATACAGCTTGAAGTCTTGCTTCTCCCACTGGAAACCACTATGCTTTTGGAAAAGAGTATGACAACTGCTATGCATTTCTCAATTAGTAACAAGCAATTCAGCAGGATTTTGCTTTGAGTCCACACTTAATTGCAGAATTGCTTTTCTAGTTTCCAAAGCATGATAATACATGCTCTAACTTTAAAATTTCTGGCATTGAATTTAGATTTTTACTACTACAGAATGAGGAAAGAATTAAGGAAAAGATTCAGTACTTTGACCCAAATTCTATTTGCCTTCCAGACTTCAACAGAGTATATCACTTGAGCAAAGGGAGCAGAACACGATATTTAATTGAAAACCTTGCTTTCAAATTTAACTCATGATTCCCCATACATGAACTGAGTTTTAGAAATTCTGCAATGAACACTTAAGACACAACAGTTTGTTTTCTAGCTGTTCTGCTTAGCTCCTCATGGTATGCCTAAATTGCTACTGTTTCAATGTATCACTGATGAGGCATACCCCTAATTCCTGCAGGAAATATCTTCATTTGCATTTTTTCTCTTAGTTTGAGTTTGACTCATAACAATTCTTGGGGGTTTTCTTCATTTTTCTTTGCAGTAGTTTCTTCACTTTCATGGTTTTTGTTTTTTAATTCACTTGTTTTTGTTAGCTAGCTAGTTTCCACAGGAAAGAAAAGAAAGCAGGAGAAAAAAATTATGAAAACAGAAAAAAAAATTTCTTCTTTACTAGTAGAATAATGGAATGCAATACATATGATGCCAAAATCAAAGGGACTGAAAATCTGGAGGAAACGCAAGGCCATCTGGACACTAGTCTAAAGTTCAACACTTCTGTGCTGGCCACAGCAGTTATTGTTACGTTAAATCAAAGAAAATATGTGGATTTATGGTTTTTTTAATTAACATATCTGTAAAAATATTTTTAATTATGTAACATTCTGTCAACACTCCAAGTGCAATTGTTACCTCCTCTTTATTTATGTCCCTCTTTTAAACATCACCTCTTTGAAAATGATCATAGAACAAAATAGAACTGGATAGGAAAATTTTTTCACCCAGACTATCTAAGTTGGATATATGATGCCTCTATAAAGTAAATATGGAAGAGGATGATCTTCATCATATCCTGAGAAATTACCTTTGCATACCTCCCTATCCTTCCCCATGACAAGAGAATGCAACCTAAACTTTCCACGACAATGAAATCTAGTAAGATGTCTAGCTACATTTTAAGATGAGTTTCATATTGAAGACCTGCTCCTTTCACAACTATAATACAGCAATTCTTTTTTTTTCTAAAGATACCCCCATGCTGCTACTTCAATTCTCCTGTGTGTAAACCACTGAAAGTTACAAGTTTTTGTAAAATGCCAGGTTTATTTAAAAAAAAAATCTAAGTGTGTCTTTAAAGATGCATGAGGTCCCACAAACTTGCATTACTAATTTCTGTTCTTACAATGGAGATTTCTGCCAATTATATCAGCTGTTGGGGGAATTATTATATGGAAGAACTGGGTCAAAAATAATAGAAATACTATGCCTTTGAAGGGTTCTTTGTTATTTATTCTTCTTAAAGTCTGATAGAAATATACAACACACTCACTTTTTTATTGATATAATAAGGGTCCAGGTCTTCCAAGGGCTCAGACACCATTCCTGGAGGTATGTCGCCGTAAATAAATGGCAGTGTCTTCCCTGCCTCCAAGTCACTGTTTGGCTTCGGGCCATCTTCATCATCATCATCTTTGCGTTCTTGCTTGGATTTTTGAGCTTTCTCTTCATTGATACGCTGTTCAATGGCTGCAAGTGATTCTCTTGTGAAATAGCGGAAGCTGTCGGGTCCTGGTGGTACCAGCACTGATTGTGCCATCTTTTCATCCTGCACCTCTTAATTACTGTTTAGCCTCTCTCATAAAAAAGTGCTAAAAACATAAAAAACACAGAAAAAATTTAGAGCAACACAGCTACAAACAATGTAAAGGAATACACCATCACAGAATTTTGTGTGGTACATCTTGTTAAATTCAGTAATTACCATCCAAGAGGAGGCTGCTGTGAAACGAACTTAAAGATTTGTTTTTATTTCAACCATTTCAACCATTTTTATTTCAAACCATTTTCCTTTGCCGCTTGCCCCTGAGAATTGTCTTGGAGATATCAATTCTTGAAACATTTAGTTTAAAATTCACTTAGTTCTTGCACCGATAGATTGTCAGGCTGATTAAAAGAGTCACATACAATACAATAACATCTTTTGTCTTTAAAAAGGCACCCATTCCGGTGAATAAAGTAGGAGATATTTGCCACTACATTCAGCGTGAGGAATCAACAGTTCTGAAGTGTTTGGTTCAGTGTTGAGGAATGAGTCTCCAGACGATTCAGCTCCTTATTATCCTGAAAGCTGATTATTATCACTCTAGCTATATGGACCAGAAATGACTTTTAGAGTCCACTATTGCCACGTAAGGCCATAAGGATCAGTTGAAAGCAATACAAGATGCTCCTTCTTTTCGAGTACAAATATGCTGCCTTTGCAGAGCTGCCAGCTCAGGAAACAAGATTCAGGCATATGCACCTGTATTCAGATCCCCTGCCTGGCAACACACTGTGCACTGGAAGAATTGCTGAATTAAACAAAAATGATTTTTAATCATTGTGCACCGCACTTAGATCTTTTATGTCTGATATCATATTAATTGTATATATTTTTCACAAATTTCACTAGCAAGAACAGGACCATCTCTTCTTAATGTCTCCAGGCAGTTCAGCTAAAAAGAACAAGTGGAAAATATTCCCAATGCAAATACTTTGATCTGAAATTGCAAACAGGATCTCTGCTGTAGCCCACAAAAATTTTTCTTAAGAATCATTCTGGGTAAGCACGTTAAAAATATAGTAAATGCAATAAAGTAACAAATTCTGAGTAAGACAATATACCCAGAAACAATTATCACATTAAAATGATACAACAGTTTGAATACAATCAGCCTGATCCTATTTTACTGTCTCGCTTAGCACACATACTCCAGCAGAGCCGCAACAAATTCATATTTTTGAAGGCTGTTAAATAAGCTGCAACATGATGCTTTCTCCTCCTTTTCAACCATATGCACACAGCCATTTACACCTACACAAACATCCACACACATCCCAACTCCTGCAGGTCTCCCTGTGAGCATGCTCTTCCACTGCAGGCAAATGCACCTGGTGCATTCTGTCATGGACGGTCTGTACCAAACTGCTGCTCGAAGCGGCACTGACTAGTAGCAGCAGAACAGTTCATTAGGAAAATGAAAGTGGTCCTGCAGCAGAATCCTGTTAGATTTTATTTTTAATAACAGAAGGGGGGAAAAAAGCATAATTCTGTTTTAATACTGCAGGAAACAATTAAAAATTCATTACCAGTGAAGAATCTTGCACTTAAGTGGGTTTAGAATGGCACCAGGGAAGACTGCAGCTAAAATTCCATCACGTCTTTTCCTTTTTTTTCCCCTTTTTTTTTTTTTTTTAAATTCTCCTTTTACAGACCACACCTAACTTCCTGCTGAAGGATCCTGGTTATTGCAGTAAAATCTGGCATTTCCTGTGCAAGCCTACTAAGTGCTGTAACTCTTATTGCCAGTAGATGGTACTGATATATACCCATAAATTCTTCTCAGAAATGATAAAGAATTTTTGCATGCTTGAACACTTGCTTAAACTGAGACTCTTGGACTAAAATACATGATTTTATATAACCAGTCAAATCTCAAGATTCTCAAAAATTCTTTTGAATACATAGCAGCTACTGCTGATGTGACCATAGCTGTTAAAACTGTGAAGGTGAGATAGAAAAAAAGTAGGAGGGATAGCAAAGTAAGAGAAATTAAAAAATGGAGATTACACAGGCGGAGTACAACCAAAGCAATTGCTGAAACTGTATTATCAACAGTCTGGATTATTTTAAGGTACAGATTGTGTAAATATTCTAAAATAAATTTATACAATATATTTGATGTGCATTCTTTCTAAATGCAGAAAAGCCAGCAATGGGAGGAAAGAAGGACACTTTTGCTTGCTCACTGCAGTGGCAAGTGCCCATACAGAAGTCAGCTACTCTTGGGGGTTGACAGCACTTCATGCCCCTCTCCATGGCAAATTGCTAAGACACCCCCTTTGGGCACCACTCCACCAAAATGCCATTCTATTTCTTTCCACTCTTCTGCTTGCTCTGTATTTTCCATGCTTACTGATTTTCACACTTTTTCTCCCACTGCACCAGTAAAACTTTTTTATCCTCTCTCCTATCTCACCATTGACCTTCTGCCCTTCCCTCCTTCTTTCACATGTACACAATCTCTTCCAAACTTTTCAAACAAGACACATTGTTGTAGCTATACAATCAGATCTTCTGGCAGTCATTTAGTCTCTGCTGTCTCCTTCAGCCATGAAGAGCCAAAAAAAAGGTGTGGAAAGTAATAAGCAAAAGGTTAAGTCTAAAGTGAGAGACGTTGGAGAAGGAATGAATACAGTAGCTGAAGAGATGTCACTGTGGCTTTGAAAAACAAACAATGAAGAGAGGGGAAAATATTAATTTGTTCCTTTTGTAATGGCGGTGAGAGAATGAAGAGTTTGACTTGATCAAAAAAAGGTTTTTGAAATTTTCAGCAACTAAGAAAAAATGTGCCAAATGAGAACGATAATTGAACCACATCAAAAGAACTGACTTGGTTTTGATTCATTTAAACATTACACAATAATTTAAAATAATGTTAAAATACTTTTTAGGAAAGTGTTGCGTTCAATAGGGTTTTCTAATTTCACAAATGAAAAAAAGAAATCAACAAAAAATTTACAAATAATTCCATGTAACCAATTTTTTGGTTAAGGAAGCTTTCAATGAAAACTTCTGGCTGGCTCTAATTAGGACTATGGTTTACTCGGGGCTGTTCTGAAGTCTCAAGAGGATTGTGAGACAGCACAGATCCACAGGAGTAGAGGAGCTTCTTGCAACAAAAGCATTTTGATTAGTTATTTGTATGGATAGGAAACTGTTCAAGTATGAAAATTACAGTAAATCAAGTACCTGAAAAGCTGGGCTAATTCACACAATATGGATAAGGAGCTTCATTCTTCCATTAGTAGTATATTAAGTTAAAGCATCTGATTATTTGTTTCTTACTGTAAGAGTCTCCAACTACCAGAGATCTCAATTTTATTTCCATCAGTGCTAAACAATCTACATGCATAGTGTTAGGAAGGACAGTGAAAAGAGAAGACAAAAAGGAAATAGCCAGGGGACATTGTATCCCATTGCCTTAAAGGCTTGGGTCTACACTCTTACTAAGCTGTAAGGAAAAATGAACAAGTATTTTAGAAAGACAGACTAGACAGGAAATGCAGTATCATCTTCGCAGTCTAAAAGAGAAATATATATACTTCTAAAGAGAAGACAACAGTAATACATCTAGAGAAGCTTGTAAGAATCCTCACAATATAATAAAATAATTAGATATTACATACAGCTATAGAAAATTTAACAGGTAAAATTATTAGGAAGGGAAAAATATTAAATCAAATAGCAAATATCAATCAAAATCCAATCCAACATAGCCTGTATTTAAGGACTATTGGGTGAACATGGTCAAAATTTACCTAAAACATAAATATGAAGTAAGAAGAGTAATTGTGGTTATGAAGTAAGAAGAGTAATTCTGGTAATCAGTCACTTCCAACTGCTGTCTAGCTTCTCACCTACAGCCGTGGGTACATTTTATGGACAATTTTATCCCTAATGGTATCCTTTTTCTTCTGCTGTGGCATGTGTGAAAGTTTGAAGTGGACCTTGTCCTTTAATCATGTGGTGAAAGAAATGGCCCATAGAAAGAGTAGAGATGAAGAAGTGTTCAGTGTATGTGTAAAGAAACTCTACATGAGGGTGAATAATTTTTGACAGGACAGAGCCAAGAGACACCTCCAAATCTTTTCCTTCCATCCTAGGAGCCATAATCTAAAATCAATCCTGATTAATAAAATCAGAAGGAAAAGAGACTTCCAGTTTCTCCTCAGAAATCTGTAAAAATTAACAGTCTTTGTTCAATGGCAAAGCAAAGCATTAAAATGCACAACTGGCCACTTGCCATTGTTCTGTGGTTCTGTGATTGTTTTAGTCTCCAGCTGTGTCCCTGTACTATATTAGATTGTCCCAAAGTGTACAACTTTTCATTTATAATTCTGAATTTCATCTCATTCCAGTAACACCAGTCATCAAGCTCATCTAGTCCTTTCTGTCTAATAGCTTGCTCAGTCTTTGACAATGCCTTCCAACTTTGTGATAGGAGCAAATTACGTTGGCATATTGCCACTTCTTTGCTGAAACAATAAATTAAACTTTAAATAAAATCTGTCCCAAAATTATAACAGTGGCAAGCAACTTTGACCAAAGTGTAGGTTACTGTGATACTTGCTGTAGTTTGCAAAATATGTTATTATTACTCTAAGAACCTTACTCTTTTTAAAAGTGCCCTGAAGTTTATGTTCAAAAATGAAACAGTATTTTAATTGAAAGAGCAAAAGACATCTAAGTGGAGCTTTTTCTTCTTGTAAATAGTATCCACTTAATCAAATACACTGAATCTAAAGAGTTCCTGTCACCTCTTCCCCCCATGCTACTTAAAATACTTACTATACTACTAAATTATTCATGGTGATCTCGGTAACTGAAAAACATGCTTGCTAGCTTTGAGATGACATGAACTGGGAGGGCTACAAGTAAACA
The DNA here is from genome assembly GCA_024500445.1 of Entomyzon cyanotis. Lineage (NCBI taxonomy): Eukaryota > Metazoa > Chordata > Aves > Passeriformes > Meliphagidae > Entomyzon > Entomyzon cyanotis. The sequence continues at coordinate 7,488,174 of JAKEPQ010001027.1, read as the reverse complement.
GGAGGATAGTACTAGAATTTTAAATGTCCTGACAAACAACAAAATGGACTCAAAAAGTGATGCAATTCAAGATATATAAGTTCTACATTTTATATTTAGACAAGAATAAGTAACCAAAAAATCATAGGATCAGGAAAAAAACCCCACCAATAGATCTGCAGGAAAAGATCTAGAGTACTTACTATATCACGAACCAAAAGTGGGTGAAAACTATCAGTCTTACAAGAAAAAAAAGCAAGTACTTGGATTTATAAACTTGTGAACTGATCTACTCTTCTAGTTGGTGCAGTATGTTCAACCTGGATATTACATTTTAAAAAATAGGGAAATAATTCAGACCACAGAAATAAAACATCCAAGGAAAACTAGGATCCAAGAGATCCTATATTTGAAAGCATCCAAGGACATGCAGGATTTGAGCTCTTTCTCTCTTAATTTTACATTGAAAAGATTGACTGAAGACAGAGTGACTGTCTTTATATGTCCCAAAAGCTCTTCTGAGGAAGTGAGGGAATTAGTTTTCTTTTTATCTAGCTTACAAATAAACAGGTTAAACTGCAGCAAGAGGGTTTGTGAGAAAAATCTTTTACCAGTGAAAAAAGAGAATTAACAGAGTAGACACATGACAATCTTTCAAGGACTTCAGGAAAGGCTAGACCTTGGAAGAAAAAGATCTGTGGTGAGTGTGAGTTTTGTAGCAAAACTGATCAGGATGAGAATCAAGAAACTTGTAACAGGCCTTTACCGTTTTAGGGTCTTAATAAGTGTAGGTTTCTCATTGTTTTGTGCTGCTTGTTATGTTTCTCCCCCGGCCTCAAGGGAGCAAGAGCTTATTGTTTATATACCAGAGAAGCAGAAAAGAAAGAGGGTTTGATTTCAATCACTGTGGGTTGAGAAAGTTCTTGAAGAGTCAGTGGGGGTGCAGGATGAAAAAAATTACATCACATGCAAGAAATCCTAAGGATTTCTTTACAGAGAAAGAGACAAGAGTGCCAAAGGAAGCACTGGCATGGAAAAGAGAGAGCTGCTCCCAGTTTCTCTTTACTCACATCTCTATCCTTCCAGTACCTTCCTTTCCCTCTAGCCTGACAAAAACCAAAAACAATTGTTTAGAAAAGCTATATTAGTCCATACTCTTACTTGCACCTCCCATTACTGTCATTCTTATACAAGGGTAAAATTAATGCTGGAAATACCCTGTTCTGTCTCACAGGGCTGTAGCCCTTCCAGATCTGTCAGCACTCCATGGAACTGCATAAAAGATTGTGTAACGTGGGATTGCACTGTTGGAAGGTGGAAGGTTTAGAGCTGGTGTAGTACCTGTGCTAAGATTTATGTTTTCACTACTCCACTGCTAAAATTAGACAGCAAATAAACATCAGTTTTCCTGTGCGTGAGGTTTGTGTGTCTCATACAATGCTACAGTGTCTGCTTAGTAGCCAGAGCTGAGACTGAGGTCCCTTCATACAGTATCGATGTACTGAACTGTGCACTTTGAACAGCAGGTGTTCCTGCAAAACAAATCTTTCCAAATGGCTCTTAGAAGAGCTATATAAAAAACAGCTTCCTACACATTTCCCAACATTTTAAATGGATGTATAACTAGCAAGTCACCTTTGAAAATGTGCTACTTGAAATCTTCAGCCAATCTGAGACAGTGTTGTCAGAAAGGACAGCCGCATTTTCCACCCACTCTTACCCTGCTCATTTCCCACTGTGTTGGCCTCAGCATTTCTGCACCTCTGCAGTTTAGCCAGATCAGCTCATTGGTCTGGCTGAAAACTGTAAATAATTGGCCAGATTTCACACAGATCAAAGGGCTGATCCATCACACTTCAGAAAAGAAATTGAGTCTAAAGATGTCCTCTCACTTTTAGAGTGCAAAGGACCAGCTGACTACCTTTGGTGTCTTTCAAATTTTAGTGCTTCACCTAAGCACATGCTCAAAAGGCTTAAGGCACCAGAGTACGAATGAATGGATCTCCAGAGCTTGAACAATGGAGCAGAACACAGCCCTAACAACTGTATTCAACAAATATTGGCACAGAGAAATGGCCTTTGAACAATTGCTGGTTTTCAACCAAGTATCAGTGCACGAACAAAAAAGATACTTGTCTTTCCAGATAAGAGGCCTTTAAATCCTTCCTTCTAGTATTAGACAATTTGGATTTTTCCCTTGATGAAAATACCATTAACTTTTTTATTTAATAAGTGAAATAAACTTTTTGCCAGACTCTAATGAGCTCCTCCAGTGCTCCTTGACCACAGAAAAAAACAAAGGCTGATTTACACCCAAGAAAGATTCAGAACAACAGTTCAAGTTGCCCTTGACAAAAGGGAAATACTGTCTCTAAAGCAAACAGCAACGTGGGAAGACAGTGCAAGACTATTCACCAAATCTCTAATGAAGCTGATTAAGTGATTACAGCCTTTCAGCTATCTAGCTGCAGCGGGCCCTTCTTTAAATCAATTTTAGCCCTGATATCCATTGTGAGAAACTATCCCCACTAGTAGAGTCTGGTGTGTCAGGCTAGAGATATATCCATTTTTAGAGTGTTTGTGTGGGGAGAGTGAATACACAATTCAAAGATGCAATGATAACAGAAGTGCCATATGTATGGGATGAGCTAGATATTTCCAGATGCCTGAATAGGAGAATGTGCTGACTACTTATGCTGTTAATGAAATATGCTGTGATTTCTTTTCTGACAAACCAGAACTCAGAGTTTAGCATTCCCAGTATGGGCATTATGTAAAGATGTTTAGAGTGAAATCTCCAATTAATCTTAACTACAGCATGGCTACAAAAAATTCATATATAATTTATGTCCTTCTGGATACAAGACACCAGGTAGATGGGAGATTCTAACATCGCCCTAACATCTGTCTATAAGTTTTGGATGAAAAACATAAAACGTGATTCTGAACCTACTGACAAGTGATTATGGAAAATACTCCGTGATTCCACTTTTATAACCTCTTACTGTCCTCTGCTGCAAACACAACCTGTGAACAAGACTGTGTCTCTTCAGTTCTCGCTTACGTAAGCCCAGGTCAGGCTCCCACAGCGAAGCCGGGCGAAGCTCCCCTCGAGCCACGGACAAAGGGCCGGGGACCAAGCCCTCCCCCTCCATGAACCGCTGCGAGCAGCTTCCACTTCCACACACAGCACTTCCACCCGCTCCTTGCAACCTGGTAGCGCCAACAGGCCGGCACCGCGGGCGCTGCGGCGAGCCGGGGAAAAGCAGCAAGGAGAAGGCAGGGGGAGTTCGGCACGGGAAGCAGGGCGGAGCCCGCCGGCCGCCACCGCCCAGCCTGCCCCGCCGGCGGGAGCCGCAGGTGCGGCACCAAACCGCCGCCCCGAGCCGCGGCACCCCGCGTCGGCACAGCGAGGGAAGACGGGCAGCCCGGTGTCGCTGGAAGCGACAGCCCCGAGTGAAAAGGCGGCTGGGGAGGCGGACGGGGAGCTGCCGGGCTCCGCAATGGCGCGGCGCCCAGGGGAGGTTGCCAAGCAACCGGTCCGGCGGCTGCGGCACCGCGCTGCGCAGGGGGAGCGCCGCCGCCCGCGGGCTGCGGAGACTCCCCGCCAGCCCTCCTCCGACACACGGCCTGCTCCGCAGGGAAAGCTGCCTCTGGCAGCTCCAGCCGGGCCAGCTCACACAGGACAGGCAGGAGGGAAGGAGCAGGTGTTTAGGGCAGCTTACGGTAGGAGAGGCAGACGTGCAGAGGGGTTGCTGTGGAGAACCCGCCCTTCAGTCACCAGCGAGGCACAGCGGAGCCCCGCCGGGCGAGGTCCCTCCTTGCTGTCCCAAGAGCTGAGCTGAGCAGCGATGCGGCCAAATTCAGGCTTTACCACCAGAGCGGGAAGAAACCGGGGGATCACCGTCCCTCCTTCAGTTAAATTTGTGTACCGTCTGTATTGGATTCAGAGTCAGCCATGCTGCCAGCTGCCTACTGCCTGCAGCCAGCCAATTCCCCTGCTCCGGGTGGGCGGGTGTGTTGTGGGGCGTTTTTAAATAGGAAACGATGACTGTAAAACCATAGAAACGGACCTGGGGAGTGGGGTGCTGGGACAGTACTTACATCATCTCCACTCATTTCAAGCTGTTGGTAAATTTTTGCTAAAAAATTAACCTTATCCACTACATTCCAAAACCCCTGAGTTTTGACTTGGTATATGTGAGAGGACATGAGGGGGTCCATGTCCAATTTCTAACTTTGAAAATAAAGAGAATCTGCATCTAAACGGAGCATTTTCTAAACAGACTTGCAAAGATAGCTGACTAGTAACAAACGCAACTGCCTCTTGGGAAACTTCCATACCCAAAACACAATAGGCATGGAAAGCGTGAGGACCATCCCACATGGGGGAAACAAATATCTCCATGGATAACAGATGAGAATTTCCCCCCGGGAACTGTACTGACGCTGACAGGCTCCCTGCAGCTGCACAGCACCAGCTGCCAAGGGGATCCTGCAGGAGTTAATGCAGCTTGAAAGAAGCATTAACTCCCTGGATATCTATCAGCCTTCAAGGGCAGGATGCCACAAAATGTTTCCTCATAAGCACTACTCATGTCCCTACTGTGTAGCTGCACCTGGAAACATACCAAGGTCTCTAAAGGAGATAGAAACACATACACTCAAAAGCACAACTACAAAAAAAGCACAACTACATAGCACAACTTCCTTCCTCGTGCATGGTCCCTACTACATTTCCCTTTGCCACTGGAATAGAAGATTTGGCTTTGTTTCAGTAATGTGCCACTTCAGAAAAAACAGACGCAAAGTGGTTTCAGTGATTCTGGAAATTAAGTTGCAGATGAGGTCCCCTATTTACTTTTAAGTATTCTTTTATCCTAATGATGGTTTATGGCAGTACTTACTATATCCTTAGGGACAGCATGCAGATGGGTACAAGCCAGCTACGAGTTACAGGTTGTCATGTCTCATGCTAATTGCAGATGGGGTTGATGGTGCTGTTTATTACTGAGATACTTGACCTTGACCTGTCCCATTTTCCTTCTTTTTTTTTTTTTTTTTTTTGTTTCCCCCCTTCTTCGGTTATGGCAAATTTGAAGTGCTAAAAATTTTCTATTTTTGTCTCAGACCAATTTTTGGAGGAAGCTTCAACTTGAATGATGCAACCATGTCCAAGTAAAAAGCTACATATATTATTTTCCCTTAAAATTTTATAGCTGCCAATTTTCAAAGCATGAATAAGTCACATTCTGAATTTTTGGAATTTTTTTTCTAGAGTTGAAAAATTTTGAAAAATTAGTTTGCGTGTATACAAACACCCCAGAGACTTAAAGATGTGAATTACAGAGATAATGCATTTTTCTGTTAGTATCTCATTGTCCATTTGAGGGGATTTTCCTGCAGCTGAAGTTTGTCTTTGTGGACTGTGCTGACCCAGGAGTGGGAATGCTTTCACCTTTGTGTTCTAAGTCGTCCTGTATGTTGGTTATTAAAGAAACCAAACCAAACAAACAAGAAAAAAACCATGAAACCAGAAGGAAATACAGAAGGAAAAGGGGGCATTTAGGAAGAAAGGGAGACATATCTCAGACTGAAGACCAGCAGCATAAGAAACCTCCAGGGAAATGATACGTGTAAGAACTGTCTGCCTGGATAAAGCAACTGTCTCAAAATTGGCTGCAGTACTCCTGCAGGCTGATTGGAGAGACATGAAAATCTCAAAGACTTGTAGGTTATTATGATCAAGAATTTTATCTAGGTTGATCAATTTGACCTCAAAGGAGACCAGGCTGGGGAATGGTCAAGGAAAAGGGAGGCAGGGGAGCCAGTATAATGGGCAGGCAGAGATAGGAGAAAGCAAAAAACCTTGGGATGAATGGGCAAAAGAGGGAGTAAAGACCTGAGATAACTGGACTGGGATTAACTGGAAAGGTGGATAAAAGATGTGAAAATGAGTTGATAAAGGACTATAAAGATGACAAGTTAAGGGCTCTGTGAAGTATGTGTAAACATATTCAATAACTCATTCATATGCATATCAATATGGTCTCTCTAAAATTGTGTACAAACACTCCAAAAAAACCCCACCTATTACTGTAGGAAGGAGGACTCAAATACAGCATAGCATTGAGATCTACTTAGTTTTGGTCGATTTGTCGGTAGATCCTGTATGCAATGTTCACTGTCTGATGTACTATACAATATGGATGAGCTCTTAAAAGCAGTGAGATTTGTTTTAGAGGAGACTTCCTTGTCCATTGGTACTGCACAGGGATCGGGAGAAGTGACTAGTGGGAAAGGGAAAAAAGGATGATAACTATGTGTGCAAAAAGCACTGTCCTTTGTGCAAGGTCTGTATGCTGCCTTCAAGACCTTGGCAAGTCACAAGTAGGATTTGCCTTCTCTGGCATCAGATGTGTGTATCTATAGGTATCTGCATCTAAGCCAATCTGAACGCCTTTCATATTACTAGAGAAAAATAGGTCCTTTAAAAGGCAATTCTTCTGACCTGTTTCAGATACCTACCTTAAGATGAGACAAATTGTGCCCTAGAAGTGCCTGTCTCTCTGGACTGACTAGAAAGGGTGAGAGATGAGTACTCTGTATTGCCTCATGTGAAGCAATTCACTTAAACTGCTGTTTTCACAGGTGTTTTTGTGTTTTGAGAAGCAGAACCACGTGTGGTTTGGGAACCAAAATGGCATGAAAATATATGGGATCTGTGTTTGATACACATTGACAGAGGCAGGGGGAGAATTGAATGTTCTTGTTGTGGTACTTAACAATATATATTAATTACTGTAACTTTAATAGTTATTATGTCTTATAGTTCTGCCAGCTTTCCAAAGCTTCACACTACAGGCATCTCTACAGCTGAGTGACTATATGTTTTAAATGAAGATGTCACCAGTGGGAGATACATAAGGCTAGATGTATATTCAAAATTTGGCAACTGAAAGGGAAAAAATAAACCAAACAGCATGAAATTAGGTCCCATGATGAGTAATATGGTTAGTGACTTGTGCAGAACACAATCAAGTGGTTATATAGGATTTCCCAGACCATCACACAGGAACCATTAGAAAACTTCAGAGCTGCATCTTCCTCCCCTCCATCTCCCATGCAAAGGAAAAGAGCAAATATCATCACTACTCCCTGGTGACCTGACCATCACGTTTGTTTCCCTGGGTAATGAAAAGCTCGGTCAGATAAATAACATTAGAAAGCATTAAACAAGTCTCTATTAAATTTAGAAGATTTTTTTTTTTATCTGAAAGGAAACAGAGAAGTTAATTGGCCCACAATTAAATAGAAACGCCATTAAAAAAATCCTGAAACACTTTGCCAGGCCCAGTTTCTGTTTGCCATTTATAGTGTCCTGAAAACCTAACTGTCATATTAAGACATAAACAGAGAATATTCTGAACACTATAAAAACATCTTTATGGATCAATTTATCCTGAGGGACAAAGTGCATAGGGCAGAGACATGCAGTTAAATAAGAGTAGGAAGGTAGTACCACTATTCCATCAAGAAACTTGAAAGGCCTGAGAGAACAACACTGATTCATAAGTGTAGGATCAGAGGAGAAGGTTATGAGTGTTTCTTCTGACATTGTAGATTATACCAGTGCCCTGATTTAAAATGAGCCTTAGCTGGAACACATCAAATTCATGAGAAACCCTTAGTAAGTTACCTGGTGGTAACACAGTATTGCAATAACATGGGTGCCTTGTTTTATACATGGGCATCACTTTCCTGGGTAGTGATGTTAAGAAATAAAGGAGAAGTGCCACAGACATATGGAAATGTGCCAGAAATGGAAAGCTGAATACTTACATCATATATCTGCCCAAAAATAATTTTTTATAGCTCCTGATTTTTTTCTTAAGAGGGAGAAAACAAGTAACAGCTCTAAAATTCAGTCACTTTCTTTAAAAACGCAGATTCAGTTTCAAGGTTACTTAAAAAAAATGAAAAAAGTAGAGGAGGTTTGTTTGTTTTCATATTTTATAATTATGGGGAGAAGAAGGATTGCTGATGACAGTCTACAAAATTTGAGGCTAAAATACAACTGCCAGTTGTAACTGGACTATTTGGAACTGATTTTTTTTCAGTGGAGTTTGATAATTTTTTTCCAGTTCAGAATAATTTTGTAGGTGTGCATTTTTATAAATATATTCCTTTTGCATTTGTTGGTATGTGTGAATAAAACAACAGAGCAGATGTTGAAAACCTCCTCAGGAGAGTTTTTCCTTTCCCACTATGAGCCAGCAAAACAGGTTCTGATTAGAGGGAATACAGGAGCTCCCCAAAGAGTTCTTACAGGCATTCCTTGCTCACAGCATCACCTGCAACTTGGAGCTGTACCACTGCAAGGAGGTTTTCCCACTGGAGCTGTGCATGGCACACTGCTTACTTCCATACAGAAACATGAATACACATCAATAATTCCTTCACAGTGTATTCTATTTTTTTCATATAAACTCAATTCGTATACCCTTCTAAAATTTTTCTTTCCCCCTCCCTACATTTGACTGCTTTTGCCCATCAGTCACTCTTTTCTAGATTCCCAGGTGATATTTTCTCTCCTTATCACAATTCCAGAGCCATTTGTCCATCCTCAAAATATTTATACCACCTTACCAGCACACCATTTTGCATCATATCCATCATCTTTCTCACTGAGGACAGATTATTTTGAGAATGTGTGAATCCATGAACTAATTTGGAAGTGAGGTCAATTCTGAGAAAAGCTATATAATTCCTTTCCCAGCAATGGAGAGCACTTCTTCAGAGTTCCCAGCCTCTGCCATTCCACAGAGCAAGATATTAGCATGAGTAATAACACCCAAGTGTCCTATATAACATTAAAGGTCATCATCATCATACCCTGAGGCTTATGGTTTTTTTTTTTCCCCTGAAGGATACTAGTGGAGTAAAGTACCAGATTTCTCTCTGTGAGAGTAGCCTGCCTTTGGCTTGGCTTAGAGGGCCGAAGATTTGCTTGAATCAAAGATGTTGTTATTCATAAAAAATTTCAGCTAGCAAAAGACCAAATACCTTTTTACAGTCACAAATGTGAATGTTATGAAGAGCTTTAAATACTAACTCCAACTGAAAATACCATAAAAAATAATTTGAAACAATAAGTCTTGAAAATGTCCTGACTGTTGCATATGTTTAGCCAACATAACAAGAAAAGCAAACTGATTGCAAGATGTAAAATGTTATTCTATTGAAAAGTGATTATTGTATGTGTGGCCCAGTAACGTTTACAGTCTATTGCTTTCTAATCAAATTGAATTCCTTAATAACTTTAAACATTTCTATCTTCCCATTGCTTCTGAGAGTAAAATTCAGTGCTTTTCATTTAATCTTTTATTATTTTCCAGATGCCAAATGAAAATAAAGCTCAACTTTCACCCCAGTATTTTCAAAGCATATTCTCATTGCTTCACTAGGAGAACTTTTCAGCAGTATTATCATGGTACTTGGGAAGCTGTTTACTGTCAGCACTTCTGTGGTGAGTCCCATTTTACAAAATGGAAATCAGCCTCTGCACTGAAAAATCTAACCTGTGTGAATGCATTTGCACAGGGTGTTTGTGCAGCCATCACTGAAGTCTCAATCTGCAAACAATCGTGCAGTGTTTGCCCCATGTCTGCTTTCAGGTTAACACAACCACAGATGGAAGATTTTTTCATCCTGCCTGGTGACAGTACTTATCTTTTAGTTTCCATGGTTGCATTATTGACTTTTAGCAAAGAGAAAACACATGGAGCTCACACACTGTACAAATACACCTGTTAAACTCTTGGGATACGACCTTGCCACAGTGCCAGTTAAAATAACTTTGCAAGAGACTTCCAGGAGGGAAAACTTACCTAACAAAGCTTGCCATGTGGCCCAAGAAGTTGGATTTTCCACTAGTTTGCCTTTGGTACAAATAATTGCTAATATACAAAATACAATGAGCATACTTAGAGATAGGCTGTCAAATTTCAACTATCCCAGGCAGAGTTCTTGTTTTCATTATAGCGTTTGCGTAGGAGTTTGCCATATACTTGCCTATAAGCACACGGTTTGTTTAGATACTCGGGTGCTGACACCTGTTTATGGACACATTTTTAAACAGCAAATTCAGATCCCAGTGCCTAGACAAAAGACATTTGTTTCTAACCTTACTCCGTGCAGTTTATGATGCATTAAACTCCAGCCACTTTTTTTCTTGAGATCACAGACTGTCAAATTTTTTTGCATGTACCTGTCTCCATTTTGCATACACGTATGGAATCTGGCTCCTAATATATCTGTTATCCAACTGAGACAAATGGGTGAGTCTAGAACACAGTGTATTGCTTTAGAGAACTTGAGTCAGACTCCTAATTTCAGAGTGAGTCATTTGCATTTATCATCAAACAAAACTACATTGGGGTCAAAGTCTGTGGAGGATTTTGCAGTTACACTGAGGGATGGTGAGACATGGTGAAGATGGTATATATAAAAAAAAAAATATAACTAACACGCATTCAGATAGGAAGAGTGTTTATGCCCAACTCTGAAAGCCTGCTGGTAATAATTCAACTAAAGCAACACTCACCCTGCTGTGAGAGGAATGACAGCAGTAGATGGGGAAGCACTGTAGCTTTAATTAAGCTAGCTCAGTATCAGTGACCAGAAAGCCATGGAGTCAGAAGTTAGCAGGCCAAAATAATCAGGTAGGCTTATACAGTTCCATACAGCACAAATGCTGCCTTTGAAACCAAAGTGTTAAGCTAAAAGCTGGCTGGACCCATTGCTGTCCTGCTATTCACTCCAGTGTTGAACAGCACCCAATGTTTTGGCTAGAGCGGATCATTTGACATCTTCTGAGTTACTCAAAAGCTGTATGTTAGAACTCCATTTCAGACCAGAGGATCAGCAGCCTATGGCATAAAACCCAGGCACCCCCTGTGATATGAGACAAGACCACATCAGAAGACCACTTGCTGCATGTTCAAAACCTGGACACCCATCATCTTAAAATGCATGCCTGTTCATGCTATATGTTATCCGTTTGTTCAGGTAAGGAACCTATATCCTGCATGGAGCAATCATTATCCTATTGAACGTGAGCCTCTTTCTTGGTGGAGGAAATTTGCATTTTTAATGCATCATGGCAACTACCTGTGAGGATCTCCAGAAAGATGGTGAGAACCAACTAGCATTAGCTAGAACAATTCATCTGGGCAAAATCAGCACATTTAAGAGAAACCAGGCAAAGAATCAAGCAGCAGGTAGGATCACAATTATACAAAACCAAAGAAAACTTCACATAGAAATAATCACCGAACTTCAGCTCAAGAGACATAAAAATAAGTTATTTCTGATTTTCTGATATTTTAATTTTTTTCCATATAGTATGAACAAGCTGACAGACTTTTGTTTGCTTAATAGTGTCCATCACATTAAGCTCTTAATAATGCTTTCAGCTTTGCCAACTATTAATTGTTGAGACCATATTTATTTCTTTAATGGCACAATAAATGGTAAGATATTTCTTTCAATGAAATTAGAAAGAAAAGCTTAACTTCGCAATGCAGATTCACATGTCCTCTTTCAGTTTGAATGCTTATAACAATAAAAACTTCACCATTTAATAGAAAAAGTACATTTCTAGTCTACTTATTGGAAAAGGTTTGAAAGTATTATTTCCCTAATCTACAAGTTTAAAAAACAATAGGCAAGAATGATGAATCTGTGTTGTTGGGTTTTTTAACAGGAAGATTAAAAACTGGGTTTGTGTTTATTTAATAAGCATTATGGTAATACTGCAGCATTAAAATATATTTCTAGCCATTTTTTGGAGAACTTTTGCTACAATCTATTTACTTTGGATTGTGTCGAGTAGGCTGCTCAGAGTTTGAATCTTGTTGCTCCTGTTTAAATTTATTGAAATCTGGCCATTCAACGCTTCTCTAAAATAATTTCTAGATATGCTCAGAAAAAGCTTCTTAGCAGCTTGTAATAAATTCTTAGAGAGCTAGCATGTGTTGTCTGTGTTTCTACATTAGCAGCCCCTTCAGTGCGGTTAATACTGAGAGCTGCTGAAGCACCCAGCACTGAAAGCAGGAGTGGAAGCAAAGCCCTTCTGCTGGTCCCAAATCAGTCAGAGGCAGCAAGAGGAAGCAGCCTAACTTCAGTTGGAGGTAAGCATTGGAAAGGGAACAATAGTAGGTTTGGAAGCAAAAATAAGAGAGGTAAAGTTGCAAACTTAGACTTCAAACTGGATAGCATGAATAGAGTTATTCCATGTTTCTTTAAATTGTCTAGTATTTTGGTCCCAAACCTTCTTTACAGCATATATTTCCAAGCATATATTGAATACATAATTATTAATTTCCTCCTTAGCTTTTTTTTTTTTTTTAATTCCTTAAGGCACTTAGAGATTCGCAACATCATTTGCCTCTCCACATTAACACCTCTGGGAAAAATGAGGTACATTATTTGTCTTTCAAAGACTATAACAGAGGAACAGGAGATTCAGGCGACCATTGGCAGAAATGTCTTCTAACTCAGCATTTCTAAGACTGGTGGGTGTCCGTGAGGTGAGAGAAGGCACAAGAAATGGATTAATTCGAGTGACTTCAGGAAGCCTCTAGAAAGCAGGCCCTGGGATTCCTGACGCCTACTTGGCAGGCTGGGACCGAGGGCAAAGAGAGAGGAACAGGAAGGCTCTGATGTGGGAGAGGCTGCTTCCACTCAGGGGGAGTGCAGGACCACAGTCTGCAGCTGCAAAGGATCCACACTTGGTTTGGAGAAGCTGGTGTGAGCATGTCTGTGGCCTTCAAACACTGGAAGCAATACAGTAAAAATCTTGTTTGAGATTTTCGTGCTCCAGCCGAGAGCTGAGTGTGTGACAGGGAATTACGGTTGCATTTCTTGCTGCCAGGTATGAGTCAAGCAGATAGAATATACACTATTTCAGTGTCTTTCTCATCCCTTTGGTGAGAGAGTTTTAGGGCTACGCAGGGGTGGAGCAGGGCTGCAGGTAGTGACCACACAAACCCATTCATCAAGGTCTGTGATGAAGAAATCAAGGAAGCAGCACTGCCAGCGTCACTGATGCTGGGCTCTTGCTGCAGGGTGGGTACACTAGTCTCTGCTCTTGAGAGCTGATGCATATATGAGTACAGAGTACACTTCAATTAGAGTAATTCAGATTAACAACAATAACAAGAAGGCTTTATTAGCCCCTATACTTAAGTTTCACACAAGGGAGGGAGGGTCAACTTTCTCTAAGGGTCAAGTTTGCTTGAACTCCTGGAGAAATACCCAACTTCATTCTTAGTGAAGGGTAACTGGATCATGCTTTGATATGATATGGCCATTTATGTGCCTCTATTTTGCAAGACCTAATGTTCACAATAAATATACTCAAAATCTGTAAGAATTCAGCTTCAACATTTTCCTTTAAGATCTGTAATAACTCAATTGATCTTTTTTATTTTTTAAGCATAAAAGTTAATCTATAGGTTGTCTATGAAGCTACATGCTTGTTTGACCTACTAACTGCATTTTATGAACACTGCAAAATTTCTGTGAATACAAATATTATTCTTTGAAAATTGGTGCAGTCTGAAAATCAAGAGAACAGAGCCAGGTATTTATCCACTTGCTTAATATTGAGAATATGAGTCATCCCATTGACATGCCTGTTTGTTGTTGAAGTGGGGCCTATAGACATATGAGAGCATCATTTATTTAATGCATTTGTCACCAGAGGAAATTGCAAATCATGTGGACATGATTATTCATCATTTCTCCACATCCTTCAAGAATGAAGGAATCTTTACCATCTAGTGAAGAGATCTTCAGACACCACAATGGCTGAGCCATACCCAGATATACATATTGTAAACATTGATCAGAAAAATACAGCTAAGCAGGCAACCTGCAGAGATGGCGACAATGCGTGTGAACCTTCTTAACATTTCACGTGTATCTGTGGAATCATCTAAAGCCGACACAGCATCTAGCATTCAAATCCCAACAGGCAATTTTCTGTTGCCTCACTAATCACCACGAAAAGAAAAAAGTTTACCTTTACACATGTGCATGAAATTTTTGATGAAATGCTACTTACCAGCTTATAATAGAAAGCAACAGGGGAAACACTAATTGTACATTCCCTATTTTTTCACAGACTGGTTGCTTAGACCCTTCTCTGAGCTATGACTGTGTCAGTCTGTGCATTTCTATGTTGTTTTTCCCAACTAAAACCATTATTGGTGTAATTTAGCGATGGTAAGGAAAAAGACCAGAAGGTTTGAAAGAAGAGTCAGGGGGTGCTGCATGAGCTTCCCACCTCCTGAGTCATTCTGCTGTCTCTCCCAGTGGGTATCATGCTTCTAAAAAAAATAATGAAAGGAATATTTTTTCTCTCTCATGCAATATGGAATGAAGTTTTAAAATAAAAATTTCATTCTTATAGATATAAAACAAGTCACAAAACATATGTGTTTCATATGGTATATGCAGCAGTGCAAGACCATGTTTAGTCACAGACAAGTCCTCCATTCTGTCTTCCATCAGGGAGAGGCTGTTTTGGGAGATGAGGGAGGGGAGAATCCTATAAATCTCCTATGTCTCACGGAAAAAAAATGACGAATTTAGGAAGTAAAGAGAGCCTCACACTGAAAATGGTATAAAGAAGCAACAGTGTATCTCTGCATCGAAATTGTGCAATCCCAGGGATGCATTTGTGTGCTTTAAAACACAGTCCAATTTGTATTCTGAATACAGCATCAATATAGCCTCCAGTGCAAAAAGAAAACACTTGTGGATGACCACCTTAAAACAACAGCAACAAATTACCACAATTAAGATGAAAAACACAAACTCAAAAGTAATTCTTATTTACAAACATGCAAGCTTAAAAAACACAGGACCAGAAAGCTCCAGAGAGCAACATCATTTTTCATTATTGTGCTAAGACCTAATTAAATTATATGAAAAATCCATGCAGTGGCAAAGATGGCTATTATTTCTTCTCCTCTTGCTCTATTAATATTAATTGAAAACTAGGTGTGGCACCACAAGAGAAGAATCTTGGTACAAACCAACTAGAATGTGTTGTCTGAAGCATTCTAATTAAATATAATGTTGTCTTACCTGATTAAAGGAGAATTAAAAATCATAGCATAAGAAATATCCATACACTTGTAGATAGATGATGAGAAGCTCCTTCTACTGCAGGTACAGGTTCCTGGGCAAACAAGCTTGTAAACTCTTGATTTCACTGAAATGAAAAAGGAAAGAAATAAAGAACCTCCCCATAAAAGCAACAAAGGAACCTCTGCAGTATTCTGTAGTCTCTTCGCCTGCTTCCTGTTCTGAGATTCACTCCTTGAATCCCAGCATCGATCAGAAAATTGGTTGTGGGGGGAAAAAAGGGAGGGGGGAGAGCGGAGAGGGAGGAAACGAAGCGGCAGCGGATTCCGTGCTGGCTCCACCTCCTGGCAGGATGGAGCGCGCTGGAGCCCGAGCACCCTGCCCGCCCAGCCTGTGCACCGCGCTAGCCTCGAGTACACAGCTTTAGACACGGAAACACGGAGGAGTGCTCACCAGTGCTTGAAAATTGGTTTGAGATTTAAACTACACATCTAGGGGTTTTTCGTTTGGGTTTTTTTTTTTTTTAATAAGGAGTTAAGTATTTGAACACATCAGTATACACATAATTGCAGAAAACTCAAGGCTCTGCCTTTATTTTACTATGTACTCCTGCATGTTCTGTCCAGAAATAAAGAAATCATTCTTTTTTCAGAACTTTCCATTACAGAATAGTGGCAAATAAGAGTGCTAGGTTTTTACACTTCGATTATGGATCCTGCAAAACATAAATGACATTTATATATTTATGGAAAGCCAGAGGGGAAAAAAAGTTGTTAAGTAAGACAGAAGGAATGGATGCTTGGATGTAGCCAGGAGTATTACAGTATTGCTCAATAAAGAATTTTTAGGGTGATATGTTTTACTTATTTTAATCCAAGGCTCTATTGCATTTTGCAGCATCTTATAACTGATCTTTGTTATTCTAGATACTATTAGTTGTGAAAGACTAATATACAAGTTGACTGCCTCACCCCAGTTGTCTCTAGCCACAATTCCCGTAATAGCAGTGTTGGATTTAGTGTTACTAAAGGATACCTTATACTGGAATGCTGTGTAGCTGACTGTTTCTACTTTTATCTTCTATTTCTATCACGTACACCTGCTCTGTCACATCACACAGCTAGCAGCCACCTGCATGTGGAGTTGGCTCAGCAATTCTCAGCTGTGGAGGAAAATTTAATCACACCAAAACATGGGGCCTGGGGGAGGAAAAAGTGCAAAGTTAACTAGGAGTGGATCTAGATAAAAACAATGGAATTTATATTTAGGATCCACAATAAAACTCATCACAAGAATCAGTGTTGTCAACACAAGGAAGTAGTTAAGAGACAGTCCGTTTGGGTAACAACTCACATTTGTGTCAGCTTAAACCATTCATCACGGTTATCATAAAGCCTTGGAGTATCCCAGGAAAATGATCCTCTTTTATGCTTGTTCAAGCCCTGCAATAGGATCTTGGACCCTGAAAGGACTGCAAAATACTAAAATAGTGCAAGCAGTGATAATCGTTGGTCAAAACACCTATTGTGTGGGCATGGACTGAATATCTTAGAATTCCTATTGTCACCAAAAAATGCACTCTAGTTTGACTTTAAGGAATTTTTCCTTAAAATACTCCTTTACACAGAACAAGTGACACTTGTTGGGGGTTTCCCTGCGAGGTGCCGCCAGTGCTCCCCGCAGTGGGCGCTGTCCGCGGTGCTGCAGAACGGCCGTGCTTCCCAGTGCCCGCACTCCCCAGGAAGGCTCGAGATACCTCGGAATATGCTTTGACAACTTTGTATAAATGCGGAAATGCACCATGAATGCATATAGGCCTCCTTGAGACCTAAAATGCTGAAGCTGATATTCTAAAGCCTAATTCTTCTTGAATGTATTTTTCACAATGTATCATTTCACTGAAATATATAATATTAAAGTTTTGAATATTAATTCAACTTTATAAACTAAACAAGAACTTCTATGCTATCTAAAAAAAAATCTGAATTATTAAAATCTGTAATATTAAAAGTGAGATAAAACTGTTAAATCTGGAGGTTATATGAAACTTTATTACTTATAATACTAATATGTAATTCTTAGTAGAGTAGGAATTTAGTTAAAGGTGTACTGGTAAACATGGATTTCAGCTGAATTATAAAAAATATACAGAAGGGCAGATGATATTTCATTCTGTAATCTTAATCCGTCTACAGTTTCTCATTCTCTCACTCCTTTAATCTGTATGTATATGGCAATTCTATCTTCATGGTAAAGCTTATTGTCAACGTGAGATTTGATATTCTGTATCTTCTCTGAAGAGTGCAATTAAAATGAGATACAATAATATCTCACATATACCACAATATAGTGCCACAAAGTCAAAGACAATAGACTTTTAACTGCTGAAATTTACAGGAGTTTTTTAAGTTTTTATTTTCCCATAAAAGATGGATTTTGCAGTGGCAAAAAATTTCAGTAACATGTCTGTGAGAAAGTAAAGAATTTCTCTATGAAAAATTCAGAAGACATTCAGAGAGATGCCAGCAAATTGCTCAGAGCTGATTCTAAATCTCCTAAAGCAACACCTACAAACATGGTTTATTCATGGTTTTATTAATAATTTTATTAGTTATTATAGGAATTCCATAGGAATGAAAACAAATATCTATTGAAAAAATCTCATTTTATGAATTTTTTAAAGTGTCCTAAAACTAGGATAGCTGGAAGAATCTTTCTGCTTATTCAACCATGTTGATAGAGCTTGTTTCTACCAGAAATTTCTCTTTGCCTCTTAGAGCATGGCTAACAGTCATCTGCATAAAAAATAACCATTCTATTAAATCATGCAAAAACATTTGCCCAGAAGAGATGGAGCAAAAGGTCAAACTGCAGTTTCCACAGCGTATGGGATGTTAAGCTTAAGGAGCAATGCTTGCAGCTATTCTGGCCAACAGACACTTATCTACGCCCGTCGTTTACATGCCTCAAAGAAATAGCTGTTTCACATATTTAGAACCCTTTCTTTTCCTTTTTGTCTTTTTTTAATCCACAAACCTCTTAACTCTCAAAATCTAGACCTAAATCTGTAAATTGCTAAGGCAGAAGACAGGTCTGCAGATTGAACAGTGGTTCCTTGATGTGTCATCTTTCTGAAAGACGTAAATTAATCTCAATCAAAAGTTATTACCCTTTGTTATTTAGTTCTGATGTAATCATAAAGCCTATTATTCTTGCCTTTAATGTCTGAGAGTCACCTTTGCAAATTACTCATTGAAATGAAACTCAACTTTAAGGTGATTCTAAATATGAAGTTTTATCTTTTCCCCGTTCCAGTTACTTTAAGAGAAGCTGCTGTGGTGACTACTAATCATCATAAATCTTTTAATTTTTTTACATTTCTTTCACATCTAAAATCTTTGCATCTGAGATATATTAGTGCAGGCTGCCAGATTTCAACCCTGCCAAAGAAAGATAGTTTAGGAATTTAAAAGATCTCTGAACATTTTTCTACATAATGGAACTCTTTGGTCTTGGTTGTTACTTTTGAAGAAGGGACTATTTTGTATCACATTTATAATGTTTTCAAAGTTTAAGGCAATTTCCTTGCTGCCTGTGACTAACACTGAAGTCCCTTTTAATGACCAATGGTGGATACAGATTTGAAAAGGAATGAATACAATGGTTTTTGAAAGAACATATCACTTCCCTCTTTGCTCTCTGTGACATTGTATGCCTATAGCAGAACCATTAAGGCATTAACCTGTGCTTACTTCATAATTCAGTGCAGCAAACAGTTTACATGTTTTGTATCCTTATCATTCTTGGCCAAAAGCAGATCATGGTACAGTTCTTTTTCTTTAAGATATTAGAGTCAATTGTTTGAAATGTTTTGTCAAGTCTCTCAGTGTAATATATTTTCATTGTTTACTTATAACGGTACTATTTTTAGTGCAGATAACTGCTAGGTGTACTATAAGGTGCAGAGAAACTTTCTAATGCAAAATCAACTTGGCAAGCATATGTTATTAAACAGAACAATTATTCTAGGCATTCCAGCTTTTAAAGACTAGCAAATAAATAAATCATAACTTGAGGTTTGCTTAATAAAACCTCCCTTCTCTCCAAGTGATGATTACCCTTCATCTGACCAATTAAACCACATGACTCAGTAGCAATAAATGGAATGAAAACATATGAATGCAATCTCTCTGTTTATAGGTGTCCTGGGAGAACATTATTAGATTTTGTTACTAGCTCTGAGAGCACACTAGTGCACTTGTTGCTGAGGTATCATTTAATTCATTTCTCCACCCCTTAAAATCTGCCTACCTTAAATAGCATTTGTTCATTCTGAAATCGATTGCTTGCATTTCATCTTTGTTTATTGGTCTTGTCATATATATATATAGTAGATTCTTCTGAACATGGTCCATGTCCTGTGAACATATGATGCTTGAAATCATAGCTTCCTAGGCCTGGCTGGCCTCTTTGGATGTTACAAGAAATAATAAAATATTTCTTCACTCTTGATCTCTACAGCTTTGTTGACTAACAAAATTAATTTCTCCTATAGCCCCTTCTGAAGTCAGGAATTATTTCCATTTCATAGGAGAGGAACTGAGACACATACATAAATTAAGTTCTGCAAGTTACACAAGAAGATTGCAAGCCTTAGATACAGAACCCTGATCATCTGAATCAGTGCCTGTTCCCTGTTCTAACTCTTATTACTCACATAAATATCTAGTATTTTTCAAAATCCTCCTAAGCTGTTTGCCTGTATCTCTGTAAGTTCTTGACGTATATGCCATGCAAAAAACATATTTCCTAATAAATTAATTGCCTTCTATGATTCTTCTGTGTCGTGCTGAAATAGACATACAATGAAAAATCGTATCAAGCACAATTAACAAGATTAGAAGGAGTATTGCTTCTAGCACACAGAAATTTGTAAACTACTTCTGCAATGGCAGCAGATGCAGTGCCTGCTACATGCTAGAGGATAGAAACATCTAGAACATACATGGTGGGAAAGCTACATCTTTCCAATTAACCTATGGAATTTTTCACCAAATCTCTCACTAAGTAGTTAACAATGCCAAGTGAAGTTGGCTGTGAGGCTCCTGAGGACCAGCAGTGTGCCAGTTAGACCCACTTCTAGCATGAGGATCACTGGCATAAAAATTTGGTTTTGTTGTTGATCAGTTATTTCATTATTGTCTGCTGCTAATTTTCTTGAATTTAGACATCAATCTCATACAATGATCTTATTTCTTCAAAGCATAGATACACGAGAGTCCTACTCTTTCTAAATACATGAACAGAGTATGTGCATTTACAATGTGAGTATTTTAAGATATCTCTAAGCTGTGACTGTTGTGTACATTTTGTTCAGCTGACAATAATTTGATGATTGTGATTGTAGTTCTTCTAAATGACAGGAAAGTTGTAATCTGAGGTCAATATTTTGGAAGCACTTAGGCACATATGGAAGGTGGTTGGGGTGGTTTGTGCTTTGTGACTTAATTTTAGTTCATTTTTATTGAACAAATGGAATTATCACAACCGAGTCCATTTGTGTATGGCCTTCTTATTGGTTCGTCTACAAGACTTGGAGGGGTCTAACTATTATTTAATAACATAATGTTAAAATAATTTTCTTATTATTAAAATCTATAACCATTAAAGTACAGATTGCTGATCATATATCTTTATTATGATATTAAGAATAATTTAAAGCAGCTAATTTGTCAGATAATGTGCTCTGTGGCCTGTTAAAATAAATTCTCAAGTAAAAGTGCAGATTATTAGTCGGAAAGCCACTACGTCAGGTCCATGGCTTGTAAATATGCATTATTAGCTGGTACAAAATTTATTAAAAGCAGGGTTTTTTTTTTTTTTTTGATTTGGCACACTAGGGACAAAAGGAGAAAAAAAAAAGAGAGAGAAAACGAAAGGTAGATTTATATACTTACATCAGCCAGTGTTGAATTGAAGTCACATTCATTACACTTAGCTAAATACTGCAGTTTCGATCACTTTCAAAAGGTAATATTGGTAAGTAGTTGAAGGAATAGTTACAACATCATGTCTTATATTTTGATGCCCTTAAGTAAATATTAGTGTTCACAAAAGTGCCTGAGAACTACTAGAGAGGATTATTGTCAAAAAATAATTGTATTAATCAAATAAAATATTTGATGTTAAAACAAGCTGATGACTGCATTGCTGAAAACCTACATGTGAGCTACAGGGCTTGCCCTTATGAAACCCTGTACAGGGGCTGTATTCATTCATGTTCAACACTTAAACATTATTTTTCTGTTTGGAACTGAGATATTTCAACA
This sequence comes from Entomyzon cyanotis, assembly GCA_024500445.1. Lineage (NCBI taxonomy): Eukaryota > Metazoa > Chordata > Aves > Passeriformes > Meliphagidae > Entomyzon > Entomyzon cyanotis. The sequence continues at coordinate 7,466,707 of JAKEPQ010001027.1, read as the reverse complement.
TTTGTATTTCAGCTGTTTAGTTAAAAGTGACTGAATAGCTTTGCATTTTTTCAGTCTTTACTGAGAGCAGAACTGCACCTGGGGCAGGATTTCCAGACAGATTATTTAGAAATGTCAGAGCTTTTCAAGTTACATTTTTAAATGTAATTTCTGAGTTGAACTTTCGGTGACGATTCATTAAAAGTTGCACTCATAATTTAAATTGAAACACGTGTCAGGGTAGAAATCTCTATAAAAAGTACTTTTGTCAAAGCAGCTTATTTGTTATTGTCTTCTGAATGACCACTTCCGAATTTCAGATCTGGCAGTGGGATCTAGTGAAGCAGAAATTTTGTATATATACTGTGTATCACATATATACATTTTATATAGAGGGTTTTTTAAAATGAAGTTTTCATGTTTAAAAATTCAGGGGTTTTATGGGGAGTTGTTCCATATAGAAGGTTTGATGCATTTATATAATAAATGTATTTAGCTATTTGTTTGTGCCCTGTTGTTCCACGAATAGATTTTAAAGTTCTTAAGAATGTGATTCAAACTCTGCACATGATTGAAGAAGAATGTAGGCCTTATATGAGCTATATATGATCTGGGCCTGTTTAGCCTGGAGAAGAGATGACCAAGAGGAGACCTTATCAATGCAAACAATATCTGAAGGACAAAGGTCAAGAAGAGGAGACCAGACTCCTTCCAGTGGTGCCCAGTCACAGAACAAGGGACAGTGGACACAAACTGAAAGACAGGAAGTTCCATCTGAACATGAAGAGGAACTTCTTTACTTTAAGTGTGACAGAGCACTGGAACAGACTGCCCAGAGAGGCTGTGGAATCTCCTTGCCTGGAGATATTCAAACCCCAGCTGTACATAGATCCTGCAACTTGCTCTAGGTGAGCCTGCTTTCGCAGAGAGGTTGGACTAGATGGTCTCCAGAGGTCCCTTCTAGCCCAATCTTTGTTTGATTCTGTAAATGAATAACGAGTCTGTGTGGCATGAGCATTTCTACAAACAAAGCTTAGATTTTCTGGATTTCTCTTTTAGTGTGAAGATTGATAATTGAACTGTTTATATCAGTGACGCAACATTTCTCTAATAGCAGACCTACACCTAAGAGAAGACTGTCTTGGTATAGACAAATACATTAAGTACAGTCATTGTGCCAACTGGTATATCACAGAAGTTTGGAATAAATATAAGGACACTACTAAAAAAACCAGGACTGGGGGTTTTCCAGTAATATGACGTTAATCTAAACATCTTGTGAAACATAAGTCCACGAAAATTAGCTATTCTAAGACTACAGTGCTACAAAACTATCAGAGAACCAAATCTCTGAACCAGCTCAGGTTCAAAACTGTTTTTCATATACCTGTTTCTGTTGGAATTACACAGCTAGTATTAAGGATTATGTTCATTTATTTTTGACAAAGTTGAAAGAGTTTGGTATTTAGATTAAAATTTCTTTATTTTTCTAGGCGAAACAGGTTCAACATGTGTAATTCTCCTTTAACTGTGATGTTACTAGATGATGAATACATTTGGGCAATTACATAAAGACTTTCTGAAGACAACTTCCAAAGACCCCTAAGATTTTTTTTAAGATTAAAAAATGATAAATAAAAGAAATGCAGCATGGACGCAAATTAAAGTCCTATCCAAGGACTGATTTGACTTTCGAAACATGATGTGTTTGCAAAAAAATATTCTTAAGCAATTTAAAATGTAGACATCAGCTTCTCATCATTCATGGGTCTGCTAAATTAACATAATCCCATGAAAGCAAAATCTATGCTGTAGAGACAATGAACATTTTTAAATTAAAAATATATTCCTTCTTAACTTCTGGAAGTTTATACAATTAAAATAAAAGGGAGAATTTTTAAACTTTTTTTTTATTATTAAGCCTGTGCTATATGTTCACACTCACAAAAATCTCTTTGAAGCAAACGGGGGTTTGCGTGAACAATAGGATCAGGAGTGTCCCTGTGTGCCCCAGTTTTACAAAACCCAAACATTTTGAAGTTGAGGGTACATCCCTTTCACTTAGTATACAGAGATTATTCTGTACATACAGAATATATACATCCTCTGAAAATGTATTTTGTTTCCTGCTCACAGACTGAGGAATTTGGTGTTAATATCTGTCAAGCACACAGCAAGCATAACTACAATCAAAAGGACTACTCACAAATTGACTCAAATGTTTTAGGATAAATGCTAACTGAAATGGGGCTATCTATTGATATGAGGGGTATGGGACATGAGTTGCTGGCAGTTACCACCACTCCTGCTGCTCTGTGCGGTTGTGGTGTGGGTTCATCACGGGGGATACGTGCTGGCTGCCCTTGAAAGTGTGTGGCCAAGGGACAGATGATGGGGCCGTTTCTAAGCTCTATAGAAGAGGCATTTAAAGGAACTACAGGAGCTACAAGACAGCAAAATATTAATTGCTTCTTGTGCTCATTCTTCGTGTTTTGTGGAATCACGTTTGTTTGTTAAATCTCACCTGACTGAACAAAGCTGGTAGCCTGATTTTCAATTAGGTGGGATCCGTAGTAGCCTCTGCCCCAAGGCTGTGAGTCAAGATATTGCACACATTTGCTGACATTGCTCAGCGTTTCTACACTTCCCTTTCCACAGACATAATGCTCCTCCAACTGTCAGGCAGGACAAAATAATGTGCTGCCTGAAGGACATTATTCACTCAATACTGCTGCCCATGGACCAGGCGGTGCTGGAGCCACTACTCGAAAAATTCTTCTCAGGATGGCCAGAGGAATCCTAGGTAAGCAGATGTAAATCTGCATGTGCCCAGGAATCCTGTCTAAGGGAAAGACTTTGAGCTTTGCTTTTTACATAAGCATAGTACATTTTACACTCTTGAAAGAAATTAACATGGTGCCAAAAATACATGGTAATATTTAATGAATAAGAGAGTATCAAGATAATCAACAAGTTCTGCATACACCAGTTAGGGAAGCAGTGAATGTCTGTGCTCTGTTATTTACGCATTCCTCCCTTCCCTCGCATTTTAAAGGAAACAGCACATTTAAAACTAAACGCTCTGTTCAATGTATACAGATAACTGGTTTTAAATTTAATTATTTTAAGCAAAAAGCATTTCAAGAGGGTTATTCAATAACCAGAGCGGTTCCGTTGGTATGTTCGCTCCTCGCCTGGAGAAAGTTAGTCCCCAGGCTGCTGGAGTGCAGGTCAGACCGAGCGGGAGGAGCAGGCGGGGAGCTGCGCTCGCTGCGCGCTCGGGATCGCCACCAGTAGGTGGAGCTGCCACGTCAGGTGCTGCGGCTCGTCACTGCGCCCCTGCATCCCCCTCCCCGGCCCCCCTCCGCACCACGGGCTGTTTGCTCCTATGTGTTGGGGACCATAGAGCCACTGGGAACAGGAAGCGGAGGCAGAGAGGATTCTGGAAAGGTCTCTGTGTTTTCCACCGAGAATACAGAAATTACGATCAATTAGTAAGGCTTTGTGGATGGAAATCTGGACTGTTTCAGGAGGAGACATATATTGTATTATTTTTGGATGCTGGGCTTTGCAGTGATTTTTCATTCTCTTTCTATCAGGTAAGATGGCAAAACATTTAATTCTACCCATAATAAATCATGGCAACATGATCTTTTCCACGTTTTGGAATTGGGTTGTTCCCTCTGGTTTGCTGATAAGGTAGAGCCAAAGATGGAACGGAGAATTCAAAGCCATTTTGTACTGACTGATTGTGATGATGGTGTGATTTTTTTTTTCTTTTAACCTCGTTAAATCTGGTATCTGGTCTCTTAATGTGATATTGTAATGCAGTAGTCTTCCTCACAAAATCGGATCATTTTATAATCAAGGTATACAACATTAATTCCAAGCATTTTATAGACGTGACCTTGTTTCCTAGGAAGAAAAATCTGGTGATATTCAGACTCAGGAAGAGCAGGTCTCTTAAGATTCTGAGCATCTCAGATTCTGATGATTCAGGAGTAAAATCTGCGTTGTTTGTTACTGCTGTTTTCAATATATATATGTGGTATTTGAAGAAATTCCCTTATTAGCTAAACTTTGTAAAATATATATATAGGGAAATATTTTATTTCTGTGCCATTTTTGGTATGGTTGTGTGTAGGAGAGAATAGACTCACCAATTGTTAATTAACCAGAGGTCCACACCAAATATATAGTCCACTTTTTGTCTGGAACTTTACTGTCAAGCTTAATATATGCTTCTTAATAGGACTCTCTGAAGAAATCAACAAAGAATTATCATATTTATTCATTTTATTGTCCATTCATCTATTGTCTCATTCATTGTTATCAGTAATAATTAAAGCTGTCAGTTATTAAAAGTAAAAGGAAAATATCTACTGAAGATCACTTTGATATGTGAATTCTTTTTTTCACTAGTGGTTCTACAGACACACGTAGACATTAAAGATACATGTGTTATGTTTGTATTGATTTGGAAATTATTCCAAAAGAAAACAGTCAAAATAAAAAAAATACCAAAAAAAGCACATACAGCAGAATAAGGAACCCACAGTTTACAAATCACCATCTCAATCCACATACAAAAAAAGCAGGATTGGGTCTCAGGTGATATTCAGAGTAGAAAGCAAGGCCTGTACCTGAAGTAGTGATGGGAAGGAAAGTAGTTTTTAATTTGTATTCTTTATGGTGCCTGTGGTATCCTTGTTTAACTCCATGATAAATAATCAGTGATAATGATGCTTGTTTTAGAAACATATCTCGTTTGAGCTTTTTTAATTGACTTGTCAAGAAAACAGTTTCAGAAGGGACTTTTTAACTCTAACAGTTTAATATTTAATATTTGCTCTCTTGCACATCTCCATTTTGGGATGAAAGGTTGTTAAAGACACGAATGTGAGCTGCTGCAGTAATTTGAAGCTTCATAGCACCTGTTAAACAGATACATTGTTTATTAGGCCTTAATATTTACAGAAATTATGCTTGTGTCGTCAGTTTACAATCTTTCCCTCTAATGAGCAGATGTTAGGACCCTATACCAATTTTCTGAGCTGTGCCAATTAATCTCAGTATTGCAAAATTCTGTATAGATAATCCTAGATGCTAGCAAAGAAAGCCAATTTCATGTTTTCAATGGAGAACGTGAAACAATTCCCCTGTGCCCTCCAAGACTGTCAGAGTGGTAATTTGGTCATTTCCCTTTATTGTCAGGTAATCTGAAGAGGGAAGGATCCAGGGAACGAAGAGAGCATAAAAAGTAGGTTGGGTTTAATCAATATGCTGGTGTCACCTTTTGTGCTTTCACCTCTTTTTCTTCACAGATGGCATTAGATTAGTTAACTTGTACCTTACGAAGATGAGGCATGGAGAGAAATCTATTTGTCCTCAAAAGAATAAGGATTTTAGAAGGAAAAAAGGATAGTGGGATGTAAGATGGAACTTTCTGACTGATGATATCCATTTCCTCCTGCTGCTCCCATCTCAGCCCAGTATAATTTGTTGTGTGTATGCTATGTACTAATAACATTACTGGAGTCCTGCAACTTTTGATTAATCAGTGAATAGCAGGTACTAAAAGAGTTCTTTGTACAAGGCAAGCAAGTTGTGACCTTACTCTCTAAAGTACAAATCTTGGCCCCTTTTACCTATATGCTGTTCTTGCTATAAGGTGACAAAGGAAAAAAAAAATGCTTCAACTCTGCTTCAGTTAAACCTATGGAGAATAAATCCATGTTTCTGATATTTGGTACTTTATTTGTATATTTGCTGATTTCTGATAATGGTTATTGAAAATAAGTTTCAGGAAGTTACATTTACTCTGTTCTTTGTCACAAAATTCTATTTAAAAGTTAGGAATTTAACTTTCAAAATTCTAAACAGTGTATTTTCCCCTCAGTGTAACTCTTCCATTTTGTCTTTTTACCTGATAGCTGTTAATCAGTAATATATAATGTTGCCAATTGCAGGATATATTGTTTTTTTTCATCCTCCCTAGAAATAAAAGGTTTAAAATATAGTAAAATTGATGCTCCCTAGTTCAGGCTGCTTACAGAACACCTGTGCATGCTCTCAGCTGTGGTGTCAATCAGTCCATCAAAGCAAGTGTCAACCACCATAGAAACCACCTGTCGGAAAAAGGCATCCTCTTATTGGGAAACCTGATATTACTCATTACATTTACTACTCCTGCTTAAAAGCTGTGAAGCACCTTGCAGTGGCATCTCTGAGTCTGATATTGACCAACAGGACTCCTACAGGACCTTGATACTAGAGCTGGTATCTTACACCCTGTTCATCTGCTTTTATCAGTATTTTCTTTACGAACAGCTGGAATCTCTAATATATTACTGTGATAGTGTTATTGCTTGACTTTCCTTGCCTTGTGATGAGGCAAAGCAGAGGGAATAGGGATAAGAGCAGCTCAGCCAGGGACTGTGATACTTGAAATTATAAATATAGAGTAGGAACAGCATATGTTCTCGAGTAACCATAATGTGTGTATACTATCACTGTAATCCTAAACAGAAGTAAGCAAGTTAAATTCTAGGTCAAAAAAGTATCTAGTTTCTCTTTGTTCATTACCCAACCCTGAATTATTTCTTCCCAAACAAACAAACACAACTTCTTCTACAAACAAGCAAACAAACACAACAAACCAACAAACAACAGCAAAAAAACCCCCGCTACTAAATCCAAATCTCAAACAAAAATGTCCAGCTAATCCAACCCAACACTGTGATTTCAAATTGTTACTAAACTTCAATGTGGTCACCAGTCTTGGTAATGACTTCTTACGAAAAATTACTGTATCAACTGAGACAGATCACAGAACGTGTTTTACTGACAAAAATGTAACTAAAAAAAATTAGTTAAAGAGGCTGAGCACTTAAGAGGCTCTTTCACATGTAAAACCTTAAGGGAAAGGTTATTTACGATTAGATTAATTATTTGTCTAGTTATTAATTCTTTATTGCTATTGATCTTTTTTTGACTGAGTAGCTTTACTTAGGGAAGTGTAATCTTAGAGCTACCATGTGATAAAAAAAGCTTCCCTTTTTCAACCTGGAATTGTTCTTCCTGCTACTTCTTTGGGTCAACCTGCTGGATGTCATATATCCTTATCAAATGGTCACATTTTGAATATGCATACATTGATGTATAGTCCATATACATGGGTCTGGCACATCCCAGGTATATGGATTGCATACGTGCTGCATCTGCTCAGCAAAACTGGTGTTTCCCAGGTGTTGAAGTTACTATGTATTTGTAGATGAGCTGAAGAGCAGATAGAGCTGACTCCCTGTCCATGAGATGCAGCAGGCACATCCTTGTGTTTCTTCACAGGATTTCCGGAATGAAAGTAATGAGGCACACTGGTAAATCTGAGAGGATATCACAGATTCCAGTAAGGAAAGTGGCTGGGATGAGCATCAGCACTTCTGGCTCTGTGATCCCCTTTACCATACCCATTATAACCACTTAACAGGAAGATCTTGGGATAAGTATACACTGCAGGCAATTACCATTTATAGATTATTTGTGCTTAAACTAGATGTTGCTTATTTAATTTTAAGGCCCCCCTTTTCAATATGAGAGGCCATCAGTCTTTTAGCATAATTTATTTTAAGAAAAATGTGAAGCAAGAAACTTCCTTTATCTGCTTAACCATAAAATATTATTATGTATGATTACATAGGATTCTAGAAAGTTACAAGTTTGGGTTCAAAATCGCTACAGAAATGCAGATGAAGAATTAAATGAGGGAATTAATTATTCACAGGAAAAAGAGTTCCTTTTGCGTAGGGCAACACAGAACTATGTGGCCTGGCTACTGTATTAATTGCAAAAAAGTCTGTCACAGTTTCTAATAAATTATGTCTTTTCACTGCCTGGTAGTCCTGGAATAGAAGCAGAAATTTCCTGAGCCAGTGTAGCCTGAATCTGGGCCCTCATGTCCCAATTTCTTGCCTGCCTAGGTTTGCATATTCTGAAAACTCTGCCCTTTCTTAACCATTATTGTACTATCTTTTAATGTTTGGACACACTGAGTAATTCCAAATTTATGCTGGTTAAAAATATACTCATGATTCAATTTTAAATATATCCAAATACAAAATTTTCAGATGCTAAATGAATGTGCTTTCTTAAGATACAGCCCTCATTGCCTTCTCAAAAGCCAGTCACAGAAGACAACTGTGTAACTGTATCAAGACTCTTATACAAGAATATTTTTATCCCTTTTTATGAATATTTGAAAGATATGTGTGGCAGTCTTGGTAATCTGAGGGTGGATTTGTCTGTGTCCCACCTAAAAAGAAGGAAATTTTTTTTCTCAGATGCAATTAACATGATACCAACTCGATTTCCTTGAGCACAGAAATTTCTCCACAGTTATTACTATTAAGAACATTTACTTTTGGACATATATGTGATTGTGCTGTGGTTAAATAGTTCAGCTCAAATTGGTAGACTACAAAATTAGGATATCAAGTCATAGGAATGAAGAATCCCTGTACATTTTAGCAAAGTTAACCTAACTCCACAGTGACACTCAGGGATAGACATATAGAAAATTTGTATTTTCAGCAGATATTTGAGTGTGTTTTCCACTGAAAAACACACTTTATAGAAAAATAATTCTCTAAGCTGTGTAATAATTTTTATGTTACATAGAGGGCACTTTTAAATGATGGGTGAAGGTATGCACCTAACTTGCACTCTTGCACCTTATCAAGGAGCAAAATAAATTCCACTCATCACAAACAGCTTTGAATCTTTATTAAAATTTTTGTTTAAGTTCTAACTTTAAGTTCTAACTTAGTAGCCCAATAATCTTCAAAACTTGTTTATGACAGATTGAAGCAAAAGTACTAAGCTTTACAGTAAGCAAGGCAAACAGTAATGTTATTTTTATGTCTGAGTGGTGTAAACTTGATGACAGAAGTAGGCAATTTCAAAAGGGCCCAAGAGTCCAAGGTCAGATTGAACTGAAGGAGGGCAATCCTAATGTTTACTGTCATTTAGATGAAATGTCTAAAGAAAAGCCTGTCAGTAATATTTAAAGCCAAAATGCTTGCTTGAAGAAATCTGACCTGAGACAGAAGTTCTGACCAAAATCAAGATAAATAAAATCTAACCTGTATTGGTTAGATTTTATTATGAAGGAACTTCTTACCTACTGAGTAAAGCTGTAACTGAGCATTGAAGGAGTCTTCCTGAAAGGATTTTTCCTAACACCATTTTAAGTTACTTGTCATGTATTTCCTACATGTCAATTTGTTCTAGTTATATAGGTATATAGTTATATAGGTTATATATTATCTAGTTATAATAGGTAGAATACTAGAATTCTAGTAGCTGCTATAGCACTAGCTATCATTCCATACCATATATCACTTAAAGCTATAGGCCGCTAATTAGTACAATATTTTGTTAATATACTGAAATGTCAGCACTATAAGAGAACTTTTAAAGAGGTGGTAGAAGTTGTAACTCATAGGCTTAGCACCTTTGGATATATTACATGCAGGTAGAGAATAGATCTAAATCATACTTCCATACTCCATTTGGAAAACATTCCAAACTTGGGCTTTGTTACATTTTATTAGACAGTTCCATGATGCCGGAATAAATGCATTGGAGAAATCCATGGGCATTTTTTGTATGCTATGTTATACCCTGGGTATAAAGCATTCTATTTTCATGTTGACTTTCTGTGCATTTTCTTCCTTGTGTAGTAACGATCACATTCAGCCGAGGACTGTGTGTAAGCCTCTCAAACAGAAGTTCCAATTTTTTCCCTTTTGGTTTCCTAGACAACTGTCACATTCTAAATACAGTCCATTAATCTTGTGCTATACAAACTTTATTCTTTCATATTTTGTATTGGCTAGTTTGTGGGGCATAGTAAGACTAGGAAGGTAAGTTTTCCAGCTGCATGGTTCTTGATGATTCAATTAATTCTCCAAATTTAGTTTGTTGGTTTTTCCTAAGTTCATAGCAATGTTTTCTCTTTCAAATGCATTTTTATAAGTTTCCTTTGAAAAATTTAGAAAAGAACATTGCTTTACAAACAGAGCTTTCTGTTTCTTTTACACAGCAAAATCAATACTGTGATGTATTTAGATATTGTTAACTGATGTTTTATTCTAACATGTGTAACACCTTTCCCGTTTATACTGTGTATGTACCAGTGTTTCACTGGACAGAACAATTAAATTTTGAATACACAAAATATTTGGAATTAGTTGAATTTGGGCAAATAATCTTGTGGATAACTCTATTTCTTGTTAATCTAAAAATGGGTTAACACATTTACAGTAGCTCAACACCAAATATCCATACAGCGGTCCATGATTTCTGTTCATTGCATTTGCCTCTAACATGAGATTTCACTTAGTTGACGCCATCACTGGCGTATTGTCCAATAATGGTGCTTATAAGAATATCTCATTTTTAATTACCCCATTTCTCTCATTTCCAGTTTGTCATTACATTGAAAGAGATTTCAAGAGCATGAGGATATAGTTTGAAACATTCTTTGAAGCAATATCATGTCTCAGAATTTGAAATATATTCTAATCAGTTTTAGAATAAATGCTCATGCCATATATGCAGAAGACTTCAGGAAAGAGCCCTACATGAAAGAATATATGTAATCTGCTCATCAGAATCACCTCTGACTAGGCCTGAGATTTTACCTATAATTCATTCTTGGGTGATGAATTAAAATAATCTACCTAAATAAAAAATACTTTGGTCAGCATAACATCAGCCAAAATAATTTTCTGTCATCACTTTCTGCTACAGTAAAACTGTATAAGCTGGACCTACCTATGAAAATTTCTGGTATTGGAGTGAGAACCAAAGATATTAGATCAAGAAAAAAACCCTAGAGGTTTGGTTTTGGGTTTTTTTGGTTTAGTTTTGGTTTTTGTTGTTGTTTCTTTTTTGTTTGGGTTTGGTTTTTTGGGTTTTTTTAAGTATATTGCAAGTACCTTCATTATACAGAAAATGCTAAAAACTATGTGAGATGAGATATTAATTGAAATCCTGTAATGAAATTACACTGACATGGCCTAGCCTACTATGGATTCAGGACCAAGGGCACACAATTCAGCCAACCAGCTTTCTTCAAGTTTTGTTGTGACTACCACTGATACTATTGTACTACCATGATGAGTAGAGGTGGAGACAAGGTTGGGGTTACACATGAAAAAAGGTTCTCTGCCTTGTGCATTAATTCAAAATACAGATTCGTTGAAATTACCTGTACTGCTAGTGTTATTAGTAGTTTTCACATTAAAAATTAATTCCTCAGCATTTTGCAAACTGGCAAAAATTTTTCAACTGGATAGAAGTTACACTCCCTCTTTTGAAATTAAATGTCATATGAACATTTACTATTAGTGATTGCTCTTTTATTAGGAACCTCTAGAATTCCTTTCATGTTATTTTGAAACTTGTGAGCAACAGCACTTAAACGTTTTGCTGTATCTGACCATGAGATCAGTTTTCAGCCACAGTGCTGCTTGAGGCAGAATCCAGATGCACCCAATAGTCAAAGGGATGGGGAAGTCCCCTAGGTACCCCGAGGGAAAGCTCATTCAGTATAAAGTGTGCATTCGTGGATAAGTATCATTGGTGGCAGAGTCATGATTCCCTGAGGTCAGTACTGGAGACGCAGCTTTCAGATGTCTTCAGTGGAACCTCTCCAGTAGTGACTCACCACACCAACGTGCTGAATCAGTGCCTTACTCAAACTGACCAGTTTTGCTTGCAGCAATCATTAGGATTTGAAAGAATTTTGAAATTCTTTGAAAGAATTTGCTCGCAGCAATCATTAGGATGCATTTACATTGCATTATTAAACAATGGGGGCTCTAATTGTGGTACCACTTACTGTATATTGGGGGAAAGGCAATTCTAGATTGATAGGAAATAGTACTAGGCAAATTCTAGGTACGTTTCTGAAAGGTATTTTCTATTTGTGAAGTATTGGGAGATCCTCTGTCTTTAAGAGCAAGAGAAGCAGTGGTCTAAGAGAAAGCTTTCACTTCTTGTTTTCCCACCTTCTGTGTTCTCTCTGACCTGATCTGTGTCTACTCAGATTTTCTTTATTTTATCTACAGAGTTTCTACAGTGGCTCTTCATTCTCACTGTATTTGGAGACAAGTATTATTAAGGACTGCTTGGGCAGGAGCAGAGACCTAAAAGAGAGGGATGTCTTCTTTTCTTCTCTAGGACTAAAAGCAAAATAACAACACAAAAAAGTACAAAAAAGCCAGAAATATATCTAGATGAGATATCCAAATGAGAATAAATGTCTCAAAGACAGCTCATCTCAATCTCAATGGCTGAAGACTAATATGTGTAAGATGTAAGTAGACTGTTTAAATTTAATGATCTGGATACTCAAATTATTAAAGACTGAGGAAGACATGGCCAACCTTTGGTCAGCTCCTGTAATGATGCAAGTAATTTATATTGAAGAACCTGAAGATATTGTGGTTTTCTTCTGTTACATTACTTGGCAGGAAAGAAAAAAATTTTTACACAAAGAGAAACACTTGTACCAACACTCTCTTTAGAGAAATAACTGAAAACATACCCATAATTTCAGGCAAATATAGTGTTAATTAACTTCTATTTGTGCTTAAAGACAGTAAATCCATTGGGGAGTAAAGACACTCTGTTCAGTCCCCCAAATGACAGCTGAGAACACTCCTGTTAGCCTGGGCACAGTTGCCCCATGTCTACCAAAGACTTCACTAGTGATGCAAGAATCTCAAAAAGACCCCTTTTTCCCTTTTAGTCAAAGCATGCAGGTAAAAGATGAAGTGGAATCTTTGAAATGCATATCACTTCAAGAATATTCTTAAATGTTCTTTTGGTCTGTATCAGGTTTTGTGAAATAACTCATTTTCAATGCTGTTTTTCTTACTTCTCAGTGCTCTTAGGTTGGAAAAACATGTCTATGTGAATATGTAGACTTATCTTTGTCTACAGCAATTGATTTTTGAGAAGCTTTGGACACAGGAACAAAGAATGAGAGTGTCTTGAAGGAGCTGCAGTCTTGAAGAGAAGCTTCAGGTCCCAAGGAGAAACCTTTCTTATCAATTCTGTTTTCTGCTAGAATTGCAGCCTTTTTCTTTTCACGTTAGCAAAAGATGCAGAGGTTAAATTCTGAGATTTGGCATTTCTTAGAAAAATAAAGGTAAGACTATCTTTTCTTCTCAGCCAGAAATAATGTTTCACCTTTATGAAAAATTAACACCTTTATGAGATCTAGCTGTAGAAATTTGTGTTACATATATTGTAGCTATTTTTCATTAGAATGTCAGGATCTCTGATGTTGGAAGGTACTTGCAAAAGGTTGATTAGAGTACAGTATTCCAATTAGGCTGATGGGCTAACAAAGAGACCCTTCCTCTTCTTCTTAAATTGCATATTGTTTTCATTTGTCCTTCTTCAGGTTTCTTCAAGTATTGATGTTTGATCTCTTTTCACACGTTCTCAGAGGTAACTCATGGTGTAAAAGAAAATACAAGGCAGGCTTGCATTAAAGAATTCCTAGAGGTTTTAGTCAATTTTTATAGATAAATGGGTCAGATGATTTATTTTGGGAGTTCTACAACTTGCAGGTAGATATCTGAGGAATTCAGGTTCATTCCTTTACATAACCTATCAATTTTTGATTACTAAAAACTAAGATAAGAAATAGGAACAAATTAATTCAAAAGCAAATGTTGGAGAGAGGTAGAAGGAAGGAAAGAGATGACTGGAATGGCGATGGGCACAAACAGACAAATAAGTGGGGGGAAAGATTATCCATAGCAATGTCTGGTGAAAGGGAGCAGTGTCCAACAATATTTTCCCAAGAAGAAGCTTCTGGATCTTTCAGACAGGTCTGAAATTTCTTTCCAGTCTGTAATCTAATCTGTTTTGAGTCAGACTGAACCTCATGTGATATGTTCTACACAAATTTCCAGTCTTACAGTGTTTTTCTTTGTTGGGGTTGGGGTTCTTAAGATTTAGTTAATGTACTTTCACACCTAATTTCAAGTCATTTCTGAGGACATCAAATAAAATTGCATGTAACATCCCTGAAGCACCTGAAGCATTTACTGCATTTACTATTCTTTGGCCAGATTTCAGCCAATGTAAACTACCAGTTCACATCCAGCCACTTATCCCTATCCCATTCTAAATAATTTTAAAGGAAGTTTTTATTAAGAAATATTATTTCTGTGGCATACCTTTATTAGTTGATTTCACATTCTCATAACAAGTATTTTTGTCTTCTGGGATTTATTAATTTTATTAATAAACACCTGCTGGTGATTTCATTATTTTTATTTTGTATAGTTATGTAACACTAATGCCTATAGGCTACTGAGGCTGACTATAAAAATACTGACAAAAATTGTACTCATTGCTACAGATAAATTATAATCTAAGAAAATTGACACAATGGGTCAATGGCAAATGTTGAACTTAATGGAAAAAAAGGAAAATAAATCCTATGTATTAGTCAGAGAGGACCTATAAACACAAATATTCATAGTTTAAATTAGTAGATTACAGTTTAAAGAAGAGGTAGGTTCTGACCAGGTGCTAAGTTCTGGAGGCTGTTTTCACCTTTTAGGAAATCAATCCTTTCCTTGAAATACCTATTTTTATGAAACCAACTTCCCTGTATTCCTTGCCTTAGGACCCATGGATAATTTTAACTGAATGTCTCTTTAGATATCTCAAAGAAATCTGCATTGCATTGCATTTACCACTGTGAACTACAGCAATGATATTTTGGATCTCTTTTTTTCTTTTTGGAATTCTGTTTCTCACTCAAATATTTTTAAAGTGGTGAAAAATAGAGTAAATATGCCAGGATAAATGGTAAATTATGGTAAATGTTAATTATTAGAAGATAATGATCTTTAACTTAAAAAAAAATTTCAAAGCCACATTTTTCTCCATGAAATTCTTCTCTGTGCACAAAGGCCTGAAAAATGTCAATAAAAATATTTAATTTTTGTTCTACTTCACAATAAACTAATACCTACGTAGTATTTTCTTTTTGAACAAACTGAAGGCAGCATTTCCTGATTTGGAATTTGATCAGAGTACAGTAACTTAAATGTAGTTTATCTTACTTCCAGAAAACCAGTACTTGAATTTTGCAAGGCAACTTCCCCAATACTAAGAGAGGGAGCTAAGATGATTAATTTCTTTAGACTGTCCCAGCATATGCTTCTTGTATCTCTTTCCCCCTCAGGACAGTGAGAATTTGAGTTGAGGTATTTTTCTGATGACATCAGCAGACACAAGCTACACTTTTTATTTCTAAATTTCAGAAAATAATCTCTAGTTGATGCTGAGGTGGTACCACTAGCCCTGCTGTTTCTGGTTGTCCTACCAGGGGAGACTGACGTTTTTGATTTGGACAAATAGTTTTACTTCCATTTAGACAGCTGGTCTCATTAACACTAATGATTTAGAGGAAAGTTTTTAATCCAGGCTTTAGCATTTGAGAGGCTGTTGCAGGGCTTGGCACAGGCGAAGATATTAGCTCCAAATTACAGCTTCTCAAATAAAAGATTAGCATAAGAAAATTACTATAGCTGGTCATTTTAGAGATTCCATTTGCTAGCCTTGCACTCACTCCAACCCTAACCAACTCTTTCCATTTTAATGGAATGAAAATCTCCGCAGTTAGCTTTTTCAAGGTTTTAGCAGGCAGTATTTTAAAGGGAAAAAAACCCAGCAAGGTTTGCTATTTCTTCACCTTGAAAATTTTGAAGGGGGTGTGTGCAGTTTCATGCAAAATGCAGATAACATATCAGATAACCTGAAGATTTTAATAAACAATCATAATATCTACCTGGTACTTACACTGGTACTTTCACTTTTACCATTTGCCCTATTTAAGATATCATAAAAATAGATACCTTCTGGCAACTTCTTCTGGCTTTTTCAGAGACACAGAAAAATTAATTTGCCATTGTTAGCACAGATATTTTACTTACTTTCTGACTCATCTTCTGTGACTGGTGAGAAGATTATTATATTAAAAAATAAAATTTAACAAATTATTCATGGACATAATATAACTAGCTGAAATATGTATAAAATTAAAAACATGGATACTGTTTATTGCTCAATCTTACTATTTAAAGGCAGGGACTTTAGAGAAGGAGAGGGAGAAGGACTTATGGAATGCAATGCTTAACTAAAACTAAATGGCAAAAGCATGTCTTTAATAAATTGGAACCTCATTTTTCTAACAAAATGTATTGCAATATAGAGCATTATATATATGGTATATAGACTAAAACTGTATTTCAAATATTTGAAACTGTCTTTGCTGAGCAGCAGCAGGTATTGAGCAGCCTGGACCACATGTAGTTTTGAGACTATTTCTTTAAAGATTGTTTTTTAATTATAGTTATTCTTAATTATTAGATATACTGAGTGTCTAAATTCTACTTATTATCATTCATATCCTGGCAGTTTAGTTACCAGATAACAAGTAATTTTAAAACCAGTGAAGGAAGGAGAGGGAAGCTATCACTAACAATGAGCAGGTCATCATTCAAAGGTTTGCTGAGAGCTTGTTCAGGGCTCAGTACAGGCAACAGCACAATTTTTGTTTCATTGTTCTATTAAATTAATGCATGTATAGCAGCAGTAATCAGATACATATTTGTGTTGTTCTGTTAAGCTTTGTAATCTGAATGAAAATGCTTGGGGCATATTTAGTATAGTAAAAACCTTATTGTGTAATCACAGCAGCAAAGAAAAGATATAACTGCACTAGACAGTAGTGGAGGAAGGTCTCAAGTAATGTTTCCAATTCCTCAGGAAAACTTTTTTAAGGCATGTTTTTTCCCATCTGAGAAATACAGTGAATCCCTAAGTCTGCTAATACTTTCCCCAGACAGTGCTTGGCCTCTTTGTGGATTTCTAGCAATACAAATACTTACCCTTCAAGAGAGGACAATGCATTTTGTTATAGCATTCATACCTGTAACTCTTAATGGATGAAAAGTAGCCTAACAAATGTGCTGAACTATAAAGACAAGACACACTGATGACTCCATTTGGATGCATCTTTTGAAACTAGTTTCATAGAAAAGGCACCTAGGGTGACAAGTTGAATCACAGACCTGTAAAGTGGGGAATAAAGAAATGAATTATTCAGAAAGACCAAAGGGAAACCTCAGACATCTTCTTAGTTCATTAATCCTGCATGAGCAAAATAATCAAAGGACTGTATGCAGAAAATGAATGTGCTTTTAATTCTAAAAAAAGGGACAAGTTTGTGTCCCTTATAATTGGGAATTACATTAATTGGTAAAAGGGATCAGCAAAGGCATCCATCTTGTATGAAGTAAAAATTAGTAGAAGAAGTTTCAAAAAAGAAGCCTATGATAAGGTTGCTTGCTGGAGACTCTGGCTGGCTTTACAATTTGTTTTTCCCTTTATACTGCATCTGTACCTCCAGCCATTCCAGGATCTATGACATTCTGCACATTGCATTAACTCATCGTTCTCCAGGATATTCTTTGAGAGAAATTTTCTTCTTCATGTCTACACTACAGTGTATTTTCTTTATGAATTTATGGTCAGGTATCTCGGTTCTGATCTTGCGTTTCTTATCTGATTGGTGCTACAATATATGGACTAAATTATTTCAGTGACCTCAGTGCTGATCACACACACTGATGCTGTGCTGTGAACCCACTCCAGAGATAAAGACTTGAGGTGGCACAGGAATATGAGTCCTTACCATGTCATTGGTTTGGTAATTCAGAGTTAGGAATATACTGTTTCATTTTTTTCCCACAGTTTCTTACTCTGTGTTTTTGATGCACTTTTTAACATCCCTTCTGCCTTCATATATCTTATAAGATCATTACTGTTGCACTTCATGTGTCCCTGTGTGTATGGATTTTTACAAACTGCTTCAGACAGGCAAGAAGCTTTAGGAGAAAGACTACTGATGAGTGCAGATAAGTAGAATATTAGGTCTCAAATCTACATGTGGCAACTCCATGATACAGATGTTGCACATTTATGAAGTAATGTAGGGAAGATTACATGGCTTCATGTACAGAAAACATAATTAAAACTCTTTAGTTAAGCACTGAAACTCACTCTTAAAATTGGTTCTCAAAATTTTTACAACACTATGCCACAAACTCTTGTAAAGTAGACACCAGGTAAGGCTATATTTTCTTCCTTGGTGGCACCACTCTTTAACCATATCTGCCTTCCTTCTGCCATTCTCTCCCTCCAGCTATTCAAACCTCACAACTGTTCTGTACAGTACATCACTTTAAATGACTGATCCTGCTACAGAAGGACTTGGAAGAGAGAAAAATAACACTGCTTTCAGTCTATGCAATGCAGGACTTCATAAAGAAACCTGCTGAACAGTAGTAAGTTCAGCGCAGAGAGCAGGAAAAAGCAGCACATCCACCACTGGTACTAAAGACATTCACAGGGAACCAGATTCTTAGGTTTCAGACTAGTTTCAGTCTGAAGTAATAATGTGATAGCTGCTTTGCAAAGAATTAGAAACAGCATCTTTTCCCACATTGCCTTGATTGTACATACTGTGTTCTTTTGCTTAAAAGGCCTGTGGTTTTGATTCACAGCTCACAGTCAATAAATGCAATCTAACCTGCTCTGGTATCTAGTATTCACCTTCATCAACATTAAGTATCAGTAAGAAAGATGCTTGTTCCTCCCATAATTCAGTTGCTGTCATTTAAACAGCACCAGTCATGCAAAATCTTTTAGTTTAATGAAAGTATTTACATTTGTAAAGTTGTATTACCAATGCTTGAAAAAATGTGGAAAGATAAAATCTATTAAGTAGTAGAATGTAGGTTTTCAATTTTCAAGAGTACCTCATAGAATATGCGTTTATACTTGCTGTTAAAAAAAAAAAAGCTGTACTGTTAAAACACTTGTATCAGCAGTTTGCTCTAACTGGGAGTGTCCAAGGACACAGGCAAAGCAGTGTCTGTGGGCAGAAATAGTGTCTTTTTCTGGATCAGCTGGAAGAAACTAAAAAATAATTTTTAAAATCTCTAAATAAATTCTGAACAGTTGCTTTTAACTGTCATTCAGCCTTGAAATATGCTGCTTCTATTTCCATTTAAGCCTGGAAAGAGTATCTGACCAAATGTTGGATTTTTTTCTATTGGTAAAACCTAGCTTGCCTAAATTATTTAATTTTCTTTTGTAGGTCATTCTTATGCAAGAAGCTAAAAGTAATTAAATTTGCAGGATGAAAACATGGCACAGGCACTGCTGGTACCACCTGGACCTGAAAGCTTCCGCTATTTTACTAGAGATTCTCTCGCAGCTATTGAAAAACGTTCTGCAGAAGAAAAAGCTAAAAAGCCCAAGCAAGATCATACAGATAATGATGATGAAAATGGTCCAAAACCAAACAGTGACTTGGAGGCAGGAAAGACACTGCCATTTATTTATGGTGACATACCTCCAGGAATGGTATCTGAACCTTTGGAAGACCTGGACCCATATTATATCAATAAAAAAGTGAGTGAATAATTTTTTGCACAAAATGGAATATAACTTTATATACTAGAAAAGTTTAATCACAAAATGGGATGGTTAGAGCTATCAATCCACTAAATATACAGAAACATGCTTTTATTTAACAGAACTGATTTATGCTCTTACATATTGTGACTGCTTCAATTCCATCAAGTTACTTGTTACTTTCTTGATCGTAAGGAAGGTGTATCTTCCTTGATCTTGCCTGAACTTGAGAACAGAATAAATTTTCCTGATTTCAATATAATAGTAAGAATGATTATGACAAAAGAGATGTTCCAAGCATGGTTTTGCAATGGATAGTTGTAGATAACCAGGGGACATCCACCCAAGTTAGTGAAATAGAGCTGCAGCCATACTGTTTGTTTCTGTATAGATATATAACATATGCGAATGTATATGTGTATTTATATAATACATGTATCTCATATATGTAGCATATAGAGATTCTGTAAGTCTTGGCTCATACAAAACTACCACAATACAAACTATTTCTTGAGGTGCTTGGGTTTACTTTGATAGATCTCAACTACACAGGTGTCAATTAGAAGTGTCTGGCAGACATCATGGAAAAGCTAACTTTCAAGGAAGGAATCGAAAAAAGTTTTTGGTTTTCTGAAGAGTTTGCATACAGAAAGAGCAGAGCGAAGAGTTGTGAGATGAAAGCAGTGTATCTAGTTACATGTGTGGGGCTGTAACACAACTGGACTATCAGTAGCAAAGTTGTGCTCCATGAAGAATGTAAACTCCTAAAAGAGGTGCTTTTCACTTCCAATTTGCACAGTCAAACACAGTGCTCCTTTTCACATTATCCCCAATTAGAGACTCTGAGATAGAAAGGATAGTTCAAACAGACCAATTTGAGTAAAAAGTTTGACTTTTAAAAAGTTAGGGTCTGCAGTAGTATGGGTTTTGGTCTTGTAGCAATGATGCATACCACTGGAAGCAAACTAATGTTATTTGAGTTAAGAGAAAGACAAGGAACAAACAAGTATATATCCATTGCTGGGATTAGTTGTAGATTAGATTGTTTTAAAATCTTTAAGGGTCTGAAATAGTCCAACCTGGGAACTGATGAAAGTACCTTAGGTCCTGGATTGATTAGTGAAAGGTACAGGTGACAGTAAGAGCCAGTTTTCCTTTCTACTCTTATTTATTTCTGTGTGCTCCTTTAGCAGCATCAAGGTGTTCTCTCAGTTTCTGATAGACCTGCAAAGTGCTGTGGGTAAGGAGAGTGAAGGAACATGAAGAGGTAGATAACACCCCTAAATTAAAAAATGCAGGTGTATTATGGAGAAGTACTTGGGAGTATCTTTTGCTCTCTCTCTGAAACAGAGACAGAACTGGACACAGTTGCTCTAATGATGACTTGAAGCATTCCAGGCTGCCATCAAGATAAGAAGCTTGATGTTGAGCCACTATAAAAAAATCAAGGCATAAAATACTTTAAACTCCAAAGAAACTTACTTTGATTGTTAGGAAAAATCATGCCAAAAATAGTCTCACTTTTGTGGTTACATTTTTGGTTGTCTTTGGTTTGTAAAACTGGTTTTAAAATTATGGCCTCAGTAATGGGAACAGAAAATAAAGGAGAATCTGTATGTAATTGCATAACCGAACAGTTGCCAAAGTTAAATAAACAGTGTTGTAGATAATACAAGTATGTACATTATTAAGGAAGTTTAAAGAAATTAAAGTTCAAAGAAATAGCATTACCAAGGGTTATTGAAATTTATATGGTTTGGGTTATAAGAACAGTTCCATGCAAATTCTTGCTCACAATGTAATTGTCAGCACTAAGCCCTTTTCTGGACTAGCTGCAAAAATTCTGGAATAAAGTTGGATAAATAAGTTCAGGGATTAAGTTATCTGAACAAGCCTTCTACAAGTGAAGTTTCAGAAAACCTGAGAACTACTAAAGTAGAGTTTCTAACCTCCACTGATCAGAAAATGTAGTCAGATTTTTTGGAACAAAAGTGTGAAAGCTCACACTAATGATGGACTTCTTAGTCTATGAAAGCAATTAGTAAACTGTAGAATCTTTAGTCACAGGTGACATCTGTATTTATATTACCTGGAAGTATAATTATGCTCAGCAGAAAACAAATGGGCATCTTAAATAATGGACTAGAATTAGTCATTCCTCCTCTGGTGTGTAGTAGAAACTACTCCTAATCATTGACTTGTCAATGCAGAGGAAATCATACGTGAATTGTAGTCTGTCTTCAGGCTCAGCTGCAGCAGTGACCTTGGGACAGGCAACATCCTTCTAGCATTTCCAGCTGGGTGAAGGACTGTAGGGCAGGGAGAAATGCCAGGGAGTGTGTGTCCGTTCTCTGCCACCTTCAGTGTTAGCTTGATGCTAGCCTGTGAACAGGCACCAGCAACAATCTTTTACCTATTTTGTTTCCCACCGTGGAGAGGTTTGCTTTCCCTGCCCGAGATGACTGACCAAATGGGCAGTACAGGCCACAGAGAGGGCAGCATTTTTCTGATCACAGCCAAGTTTTTACAGAGAATGGAAAACAACATGGAGAACAGTGATACTATATAGCTCTGCTGAGAGTGTAACAAAGACTCTATTATGCTAACACAAAGCAGAGTCATTACCATTGACAAAGAGCAAAAGGAATGAAGAATAGTCATGTCCTGAAGAAATTTCAAGCAGCACTAAAGATGCAAGTAAACCTCATTCACACACAAATACATTTAGGCAACGACTGCCCACAGAAACAGAATAAACTGAACACAAACCATAGGTTTATCAGGTCAAATTTTAAGAGATAATAACTAGCTAGATTTTCTGCTCACATATAGGGAAAGTAAGAGCATATTGTTAACAACAAAGCCAGCAATTTTTTTGAAAAAAAGATTTGTTGTGATAGGATGCCAAATTCTGGTGTATGTTTGTGTCATGTTGCTCAGAACCATGTTAGCTGGTAATTTATTAATTATATAATTTCTTTTCACTGACACATATTTTAGAACATACATGTAATTGATATTGGTAGCATTTAAAATAGAAAATGAAAGCAAAATTATTTTAAAATTGTGGTTGATTTTGTAGTGACAGGCATTTCTCCTTGTCACAGTATAATTCTGTCAAGTATTTGTTCCAAATACAAACTGGCATTTAGAATTGCCCTTTTGCTATTTTGGTTTTGTTTGTGTTTGCTCACGAAGTAGAATTCATTTGATAAATTTGAAGCTCTCACTTTAATCTAAGACTTCATTAGAAATAAAATTGAAACATTTTAGTGACAAAATGCTGCATTTTGCTATTATTGATAAACTGCCATTGTTGTTTGTAATTCCCACCGATTCTAACATCATCAGAATTCAGTCCACATGCTGGGAAATTTGCAAATTGGAGAGTTGGCTGTGCAAGGTTTATTCCACTGTATTAAGAGAAATCAATTATTTTCCTACCACCGGTAGACAGTAAAATGAAACTTGCACCTCTCAGGTGGAGAATGGAAACTTCTAGTAGTAGGCAAAGATATATATGTACTCAACATTGTATTTTAATTTTGTATTTCTTTTTTGCAGACTTTCATAGTATTGAATAAGGGAAAAGCAATTTTCCGATTCAGTGCCACATCTGCCTTGTATATTTTAACTCCTTTTAATCCCATCAGAAAAATTGCTATCAAGATTTTGGTACATTCATATCCTTTTTTCTTAATGTTGATTTAAGTGTTGCTATTTAAAATTACTTAGTGACTGAAATAATACTTTTCATGTGCATATACAAATTGTGTCCATGGGGGTGTACCGTGCTAAATAAATACAGTTTTTGCACTTTAAAAAGGAGCAATATCACATGTGAATTGCAGTATGATCTTCATCCCTGCTGAGAGAATTCTCTACTGAACCACCTAAAGCTGTCAGCGTTTAAATATCAGGCTTTATATCTAAAAGGAGACCTTATCCCATACTAAGCCCTGCAGCTAAGGCCACATTAGTAACAAACCATTGCACTTGAACATATCTAAGGTCACACTTTTGCCAAGACCAGTAGTACTGTTCATGAACTAGACTCACTTAGCAAGGACAAAAGAGCATGGATAAAGAGCTGCTTTTTCAGCATTGTGTTTTCAGCATTGGGATAGGTGTCCTATAAAAGGTTCAGGATAAAGGAGAGTATTTTCAAATATGTTTCAGTTATGTTCAAAGAAAAACTTGGGCCTAAACAACCAACCTCTGACTTAAGATCTTTTAAAATGATCCACCTGTATTAAATGAGTAATTACATTCGGATAGTCATTTAAGTTTTACAGACTTAAAGATGTGTTTAAATTTCCTTTAAAACCTAAACCTGCTACAATTACAAAAGTATTGCATTGTTTTACAGAAGTGCACCATAACATGCCAGATGGCATACCATTTAAAATACGTAAAATTATGTGCAAAGGTTTATTTTCAGATTTTAATTAGAGTGTCACATTATTTATACACAGTTCTATACACTTAATATTTTTTAGTTACTTCAGTGTTACAAAGCTGTCTACTTTTTTGACTTATGTGCCTTAACTATAACCTACATTATTCAGCATGCTTATCATGTGCACTATTTTGACCAACTGTGTATTTATGACCATGAGTAACCCTCCAGACTGGACAAAGAATGTAGAGTAAGTGAAACATTTTTACTTTTTTTACATCTTTGTTTTTGTGTGACTCCAAACAATAAGCATTTATAGAAATTTGAATGCCAGAATGGGCTTGTCCAGATTCCATGAGTTCATCAACATCTTTCTGGTTTCCTCTTGAGTAACTTAAATAATTTAAGAGTAACACCATATTTTTTGTCTGAGGAATATCTGAACTTCTACTGTTTAGTACATATAGGAGCCCTTGTCCTTCAGTATTCTGGGCTGTAAATCAGACAAGGAGCTCCAGAACTACAAATGTGCATGTGAAATTGTTGCCCTACCTTGCTTGAGTATCCATGATCTTATCACAGACTTTTATCATGCCTCACTGATTTGAACTCATAAGTGCCTGCCACAACAAGCGCCCACAAACTGCAAGAAACTCAAACTGCTGAGGAACGGGTATTACCTGTAGGCAGTAACAGGTAAGTTACTGCCTACAGGTAATACCCGTAGGCAGTAACAAAGAGCTGACTTAAATAAGGAATATTTCTCTTTTTTGGTCATGGTTATAAATGCATGTTTATTCTCTAACAAAATACAGATACATATCTTCCTCTGAAATACTGTAGAATTATGGAATGATTTGGGTTGAAAGGGGTCCTAGAGATTATCCAGTTCAAACCCCCTAGCGTGCAGGGACACCTTCCACTAGGTCACATTCCTCAAAGCCATTTATATTTTTATTTGAAATAATACTACTCATGAAAAACCTGGTTCTAGCCATTTGTTGCTTCTTCCATTCACTCCTGTTCTCAAATAGCCATTATTGTTTTTTATTTATTTATTTCTCTGCTTTAATGAACCTTAAACTGAACACTGTCTAGAAACCACTACCATTAACCCATTCATAGCTAACAGTGACTATGGTTTGCTAGAGTTGCTGAGAGTCTAAAAGGAGAGCAGTAGGGTCTGTAGGTGGAATTCCTTTATTCTGGAGGTCCCCAAAGATCCATATGGGTCTCAGGAAGTGCCAGCATTATGCTGGTTATAACTGACTATTCTATGTTTTTAAATGAGTAGCTGTTCCCACACCAGGTAAACTGGTAATCATGCTCCACTCCACATCTTTAAGAACAACAGTCTGAGCATGCTTTCTTACATTTGATGATTATTTATGAAATAAGCATGTAATATAGGCATTAGCATAGTTGTTCAGAACTGAGTTTTACAAAACTCTCTGACTTTAACATTAAAAAAATTCTTCAGTTTTTTTAACACCTAGACATCTACCTGATTTATGAATGCAAGCAAAGAGGCAACCCTGTCAGTGCCGAATAATCTACATATAAATATCAAAGTCAGAAATGGATGTATAAGTGCTAGAATCAGAAATAATTTGTAAGCACAAGGACTGAGATTAAATAAATATTTCAGAAAATGAGTAATATAGATGTCAGGTTCAAATTTCAACAAAGACTGAACAGCAACTACAACATTTGGGGCAAGTGAAGTTAAGGATTTACTCCTTTCACATCTTTTAAGTCATCTTTGCTAAAGAATGGCACTGTCTATAAGTATGCAAAAATCCATTATTCCTGCTTTGATGATTTTCAGGTACACTTTCACTGGAATTTATACCTTTGAATCACTTATCAAAATTCTTGCAAGGGGCTTCTGCTTAGAAGGTTTTACTTTTCTGCGAGACCCATGGAACTGGCTTGACTTCAGTGTCATTTTAATGGCGTAAGTGGTTCAAGAACTTCTTAAGCTTTTAGGGCATGAAATTAGTGGTAAATTTTAATTTAATAAATATATTTATTTAAACGTATTTAATTTTGCAACCTTTGAAGTTTAGACATGGTATCACACATTTTAGTATTCATAAATCAAAGTAAAATACGGCAGAAGCCGAAATGGAGTGTCAGCCACTAGTGTAATTACTGCTGAGGGACACTAATTTCATGTCCTACATTTTTCTGCTCACCAGAAATGAAGCCATCCCTTTGACTTCATGTCACCGTCCCATTACAAGCTAATTAGTTTAACTAGATGTTCAAATACAAATCAGTGAGTTTCACTTCAATGACATTTAAGCAAAATTGATGAAAATAATTATTAAAGCGAAATGTACTGAAGAGACAGGTAAATTTTAAGTATGATTGCTAGTATTACCACAGAGGTTTTGAAGACCCACATAATTAGTATAAATCTGCCTCAATTCTGAATAACTGTGATTTAATCCTACAGGTATGTAACAGAATTTGTAAACCTAGGCAATGTTTCAGCTCTTCGAACTTTCAGAGTATTGAGAGCTTTGAAAACTATTTCTGTAATTCCAGGTAAGAAGTAGTTGGTGTAAGGTGTTAGGCCCCTCGTATCTCCAACTGTTATTTGTGTGCTGTCATTGTGTTTGTGTGTGAACTCCCCTATTACAGATATGTGACAGAGTTTGTGGACCTGGGCAATGTCTCAGCGTTGAGAACATTCAGAGTTCTCCGAGCTTTGAAAACAATATCAGTCATTCCAGGTGAGAGCGAGGTTAAACACCGAGGCTGACTTTTGTTCCATTGAATTCACTTCCTTTGAGCATAAGTCTTGCCGTTTGCTGCTCATGTGGCCAAAAAAAAAAAAAAAAAAGGAAAAAAAAAAAGGCATGGATCATTGACCTAGATCATGATTCTTTGCCTTTTCAGCATTAGCTTCTTTTATGTTGCAAAATCAGCCTTTGAGTTTAACAAAGTCTTGCATGAAACACAAAATAAAAGGCCTATGGGTTATTTTGCTTTGTTTTTCTGCATTTTATTGTGACAAATTGCCTCTACATTCCAAAAGCTTTAGTGCTATGGCTTTCTTGGTTTTGAAATTTTTCATTTATTTTACCACTTAAAATTGACATCAGTCTTAAAAATAAGCAAGTAACAACAAAAGAAGTTACCAGCGGGGAAATTATGCACAGGAAAATTTATCAAATGCAAACGATTTTTTAAATTCAAAATTACTTGCAATTCTATCTCACACTGTCTTCGTATTGTTGTGAAGTCATGTTTAGTATTAACTGGAAACGGAATTATTGTCAAAATATTTAATGCAGAGAAAAAATAGGAAATGCAATCAAATCTGTACTAGTAAAGCGTGATTGATAAAGTTTCCTGCTTGAGAATAATACTATATATTTGATTTATTGAAATATATGTACATTGCATATTCATAAAAAGGAATCTTTTTCTTTCATTCATCTTCACAAGCTCTGAGGCTGCTCATGAAGCTTTACCTTTTGAAAAATAAAAGATAATTTCTTTTTAAGTGTCTGCATGGACTCTTAGTTATGTGGGAAGGGCAAAGATACTCTGATAATTTTATGGATCTTTTTTCTTTGCAGGCCTGAAGACTATTGTGGGAGCTCTAATTCAGTCTGTGAAGAAGCTCTCGGATGTGATGATCCTGACAGTGTTTTGTCTGAGTGTATTTGCACTAATAGGGCTGCAGCTGTTCATGGGCAACTTGAGGAATAAATGTCTGCAGTGGCCTCCAGACAATTCTACTTTTGAAATAAACATTATTTCGTACTTTAACAGCACAATGAATGAAAATGGTACATTTGTTAATATGACAGTGAGCACATTTAACTGGAAGGATTACATTGAGGATGAAAGTAAGAATATCTGATATAACTATTTTAATATATTTGTGGCTAAAATGTGTAACTATTTGTGACCAAACAAAGAACGTTGAGTTGTTTATATTTCTGCCTTATGTAAAACTGCTTACAGTCACTGATTGACAGAGATCAAATACATACAATAAAAAACCATACAATAAAAAGTAACCAGAAAGTTTCCAAAACAAGCTACAAAGTGATCAGTAGCTAGCCACTTTGACTTAACATAATTTATTTGTTATTTTACTTTGTAGCACTTTCAGGTTTATTTGATTTATTCATATATATTTCTGATGCTTTCTACACAGCTCATTTTTACATTTTGGAAGGACAAAGAGATGCCCTACTTTGTGGCAATAGCTCTGATGCAGGGTAAGACCCTTTCAAAATTCTCTGTTATGCTCTGTAGAAAAAGCAATAACATGAAATCTGGTTGCAACTCCATATTTAACAGGGTTACAGAACTTACAGAGTTTTGCAGCTAAGTGAGAATTTCTTACTTAAGTGAAAATGTTTTACACTCTGGCCGAACAAAATACTAATTAACAAACTTTTTTTCTCTTGATTGGAAAATGAGGTTGGCTTCATTGATAAAATCTGAAATTTTGTAAAGTCTCTTTTGGTCATTTACTCATTGAAGAAAGTAGGAGGAAAGCAGAAGAATTATTTCTGCCAGGAAATTATTAATTTGCAATAAAGATTTTATTTGCAAAATGTAATTGAGGAGAATTTTAATATTTAGGTCATTTCAACCAGTGAGCGGATGGAAAGGGTGTCTTTCATTTACTATGTTATTAGTTAATTTCTTAGGAAATTTTTTCCAAATTAATTTAATTGTAATTTATGTATTTCCTGTGGAAAAACAATGCATATTGTTCCAAAAGAAAATGCATATCTTCTAAAAAGGAATAAAAGTTATGACTAAGTGCCTCCTGTTTGGTTTTCACATAGGCAATGCCCAGAAGGATATATATGTGTGAAAGCTGGTAGAAACCCCAACTATGGCTACACAAGTTTTGACACCTTCAGTTGGGCTTTCTTGTCACTGTTTCGGCTAATGACTCAGGACTTCTGGGAAAACCTCTATCAGCTAGTAAGACATTTTTATGACATAAATAGTAAAGTGTTGGTGACCTCCGAAATTACATAAATAGGCTTATTTTTACAAGAGCTGAAAGCATAATGCTGTTGCAGTGAATAAGATAAGAGGTGGAATAATATATAGATATGCTTTCTAATCCCTAGACACTGCGTGCTGCTGGGAAGACATACATGATATTTTTTGTTCTGGTGATTTTTCTGGGCTCTTTCTATCTGATCAACCTGATCCTGGCTGTGGTTGCCATGGCCTATGAAGAACAGAATCAAGCAACCATGGAAGAAGCAGAGCAGAAAGAGGCAGAATTTCAGCAAATGCTGGAACAACTGAAGAAGCAACAGGAAGAAGCTCAGGTAATGATGGAACGGTTATACTTTCTGAACAACCTCGTTCTTAAGGCAAGGAAAAAATCTAATACAATTAACAACATGTATGAATTATTCAATGAATTACAGAAAATAAAAGGTCTTGTTTACCATGCAAATTATAAAAGTGGAAATAGCCAATGAAAACCAGGAACTAACCAAATAGTAAAAAAAGTAAGCTAATGGTACAGAAAAGAATGTTAGTTCATTCACCAAAAGACTGTAAAAGTAAAATGTTTGTGATGAGTGCTCTAGAAAACCGACTTTAAGTAGTCAGAATTAATGAGGCTTTTATGTTACAGATTTTATAAATAGCATGAACAAAGTCTAATGATGTTACTTCTAGTTTATATCTGAATCAGAATTGAGCAGCTTGTTGTATGTAATAGTTCTCCCTAAATATTCATCAAATAGAAAGAAGGATTGTAATCAGTGTTCTTTAAGGTTTTCTATCCAGGAAGGTTCTTAGAAATATCCCTAACTGACACTGTAGTAAATCAGAAGTTTATATATTCTTCATCAAAACCATCTGAGCAATATTCACAACAAAGATATTACTTCAGAATTCTTCTAAAATAATCTTTGTTTCCTTTGAAAAGAGAAGAAAATTATTTGAAGGTTTATGATAAAAAAAACATTTTAATAGATACTTTTGTGAAAGATTGTCTTATCCAAAAGTAAAATATATGCAGGAATTCAGCTCTGTGAGTCAACCATGTATCTAATTTCTGGACTGATCTCCTTTGCTTTTCAAATGGCATTTAGTTATTTTCAACAGGACTGTGTTTACAAAATGCTAGCAAATTGGAATCTTCTCTGAAGCTGTATTTTTGGTAGTACTTTACAGGTACTTGAACTAAGTTAGAATGTCTCCATAAAATGATAATAAAAAGAGAAACTCTCTGTATTTTGCTTGAAAAGAAATCTTCATGTATGATCTGTGAAATCTAATCAGCATATCTTTATTTTAGTCATTAAACTTTATCCCTTCCAAATTACTAAAGAAAGAGCAGAATTCTGCAAGATTCTAATTTAGAAAGGTTGAATGTCAGTAAAGTGTATGTTGCTGGGTTTTTCTTAAATCTGGTATTTTTGTGCCTTAAAGGCACAAAATCAAAATTATATTAAAAGACAGCAGGAAGCTCATCTAGATGTTTGTATGATTGAGAGTGGGGAAAAAATGAAGCTGATCCAGACTTAGAAAGAAGAATAGAATATGAAACTGAGATTATAAGTAAGTTTGAATAAAGATCCTGGAAAGTCATATGTTTTTAAATGAGTGACCACTACATTCATTGTAACTAAAGCATTATTACAGTTGGGGATCTCTTTTGCTTGTGAAAATGTTAGCAGAAAGTAGGCAGTAAAAGGTGGACCACTGAAGTGTTGAATTAGTTGCTGAGGCAGAAATTAGTTTGGGACCCATCTCTTCACCCCTCTTCACTTAAGTCATCACAGTGGTCTTTGGATTGCTCCACTTGTTTGACCTTCACTGTTAGTATTATGAAGTAGATGGGTGATGACTCTGTTTCTGTTCTGATTCTGCATTTAGCAGAAAAAGTCTGTATCAAATCAAATTCTATAGCATGGGTTGTATATTGTGGCAAAGAAAGACATTAATTCATACTATGAGCTTTCAAACTATCCTTTCCTGCTGTAGAGAGAGATATGTCATCATTCCTGAAATACTTGGCATTGAATATAATATGTTTTGCTGGATAATTACTAGTCATCTTTGTTATATAACCCTAGTCTCTTGCCATTTATCACATCGTCCTTTTTTTTCTAAACTAAGAGCAGCCTATCATCTTCCCGAAGACATTTTCTAGTACAGAATCTCTTAGCAATCTCCCACAGTTCTTTCGAGGAACAGCACTGGACATACTCTCAATTCTTCTTTTTTTGATGACTTAAAGAAGTTTAATGAACCAAAATAAGTAGGCTGAGCGCTGTAGTTAAATGTACTGGTCCTGAGTTTTGGGATGACTCTGCTCTAGTAAGTTCATCTCACCCCTTTCATCAGAGAAGAAATCTAAACTTTTCTCTCAAGCTGTAGAACCAAGAGGCAATAAATGTACCTTGGCATGTCTATAGCAAAGACCTAGAGTGCAGATAAAATGGGACATGTGGGAGGGCAAACATGAGGAGGGAGGCAGGGCTTGAAGATGTGTCTAGAGGGTGTGCCTGGTGCCAGTGAAGGCAGAAGGAAAGTAAAGGGAGTGTTCTTGCTGTGAAGACAGTGAGGAAAGGTTGGGTTCAACTACTTTCAGGGTGCTAGTTGGATTTCAATACATTAACTCACGTGATGAATGTTAGGCATTAGTTTTCTCTGTAACAGCTCAGAAGGGATCGCCTGAATTGGACCATGATAGGGGGCTTTTCTCAAGAGAAAATGGAATAACAGGTCTGAAATACATGAGAAAGAACTATGTTAACAATTTTCTGACTACTTTTATTTTAGCTGAGTGTCTTGTGCAGCAGTTCTTTAAGAAATAGTGTAGCTATTGTTCTGTTAAAGTTGGTGCTTCAAATAGATCGTGCTGCTAAACACTGAGGAGCTGCACACTCCTGATAAACTCCTGAAAAACAATAGTTTATCTTCAGTGCAATTTGTTTGGGTATATTTACACACTTTGGAGTGTACAGATAGCATTATTATCACAGTGATAATAAAAACTAGTTGATAAGAGACTATAAAATTATTCTTCTTTTTGTCCTACTAAGAATACTTTCCTTTGTAACCTTACAGACAACAGCAGCAGTAGCAGCAGCATCAGTTGCATCAAGAGATTTCAGTGGTGTAGGGGGATTAGGAGAACTCTTGGAAAGTTCTTCAGAAGCATCGAAGTTGAGCTCAAAGAGTGCTAAAGAAAGAAGAAATAGAAGAAAGAAAAGAAGACAGAAAGAAATGTCTGAATCAGAGGACAAAGGAGATATTGATAAGTTCCCCAAGTCCGAGTCAGAAGACAGTTTCAGAAGGAAAAGTTTCCGCTTCTCCACAGAAGGAAGTCAGCTCACCTATGAGAAAAGGCTCACATCTCCTCACCAGGTACAGCCATCTATTTTACTAAGTCATGTGTGTGCACTCTACTTTTATTTTCATTGATATTACAGCAGCTTTACATACTGGAAGTAATGTAAGTGGTGAGTGAAGGAATAATCAGTGGTTTTACCATTCACAGTGTGAGATGGTTTGACCCGTTCTATTAGAAAAGGGATGAAAACAACATACCAAGAATAAATGCAAACTTAATTAACACATTTCTGAAAATGTATTTCTGAGGATGTGTCTAGTAGACTGGAGAAAAACTATATTAGTATTCATATATTTGCATTAATCAACCACAGGCTCTCTGCTCCGGATCCATATCAAAACTTTACAGATATGTGGGGTTCTTAGCAGACTGCAACATCAAAATACAGGAAATCCCAGATTACCATTATTTTCTGTTATTTTCCTTAATTAGCTTCTTTAACATGTGGATAATGAGAAAAGTAGTGCTAGTACTGCACAGTAAGGACAAACTACATAGGGATCATTTGCGCTTGTATGTATAAGAATTTAGTCATACTGTTCTTTTCCATTAAAAATGCATTATACATGATGGAGAATCACTGCAATCATAGGGAAAAAGTAGTTTATGAAGGACCTCTGGAAATCATTTAATCCTAAATTCAGAGCTCTACTCCCATAGATGAAAGGGTCCCTTCTGTCACTTAAGGATACATCCTCGGTACCTTGCACTGATGAGGTCGCACCTTGAACTGATGAGGTCGCACCTTGAATCCTGTGTCCAGTTCTGGGTCTCTCAGTACAACACAGACATGAAGGTGCTGGAGCAGTCCAGAGCAGAGCTGGTGAAGGTCTAGAGAGTGAGTTATATGAGGAGAAACTGAGGGAGCTGTGGGTGTTTAATCTGGTTAAGAGGAAGCTCAGGGGGGACCTTATCACTCTCTACAACTCCCTGAAAGGAGGTTGTGGCCAGGCAGGGGTCAGCCTCTTCTCCCAGGCAATCAGTGACAGGATAAAAGGAAATAGCCTCAAGATGTGCCAGGGGAATTTCAGGTTGGACATCAGGAGAAATTCCTCCATGGAAAGGATTGTAAAAAATTGCAGTGGACTACCCAGGGAGGTGGTAGAGTCAGCATCCCTTGAGGTGTTCAAGAAAGGACTGGATGCGGCACTTAGTGCCATGGTCTAGTTGACAAGGTGGTATTCAGTTAAAGGTTGGAATTAATGACCTTGGAGGTCTTTTCCAGCCTAAATGATTCTGTGCTACCTTTGCTTATTTCAAGACTACACACAGTTATGTCATTTTTAGAAAATATCACTCAGAATGCATCACTTCAAAGTGATAGTGTGTGATCTGAGCCAATAGATGAGATTTACCTTTGAATACCACCCATGTTGAGAATAACTTATTAATTAAAGACTCTCTTGATAATTTTTTTGCAGCTGTAACAAATCTTTGGGGCAAAAGTTGACAGCACACAACTAAAACTTAAGTGCCATAAGAGTGAAAGAATTATGAACAGTAGAATTGGTAAAGGAAGAGCTCATTTGTTTTGCTAGCCATGGAGTATCTCCCTGGTGAGACAAGGTCCACAGCATGAAACATTGAGGCAGAATGGTATGGGTAGATAATCAGCTCAATTGGCCCCTGTAAGAGGTTTTGTCCTTTGATACCATGTCCCATATGCAGATCAATGATGCAGTCTGCCAGAAAAGTCAAACCTTCCTTTCAGGCCTTACTTTCCAATAGCATGTAGACACATATATTTCTGTCTCTACATGTGTTAAAATTGCAGCCATTTTAGCTTATATCTTTTGTCTCAATGCCGCAGGGACCTGCAGAGCAGACATTACTTCTCCCAAATCCCTGAGGGAGCTGATCCAATTAGCTGGGCTCAGAATGTGGTAACATATATTGGAAAGATTGGCCTGCAAATAAAACATAGCAGCCATGGGAACATTTTCTAAAAGAACAAGGGTATCACTGTAGTCAGATGAAACCCTGGTGAGCATGTGTTTTTTTCTGAAGGACTGTAGGTTGGCCAGATATATTTACAAGGAAGTGTAAAAAGGGTGTAGTCATTGCCTACTTTGTTAGAATTCAGTGTCATATTCCATAGAAGCTAGAGGTTTTTTTAAATAAAATTATCTTTTCAGTATAAGCTAAACAACACTTTTTCTCCAGCCAAGTTTACATAAATGGGTTAGCAAAACCATTTGGCTGATATTTTTCAAGTAACTCAGCCTGAGGCTGACAGCCAGCATAGAAAATTTCAGCCCAAACTATTAAAATTTGGTATAGCTGTAAGAACAGGAAAAATTACATCCTGTAATGGTAAACACCTGCCAGCCCTTATAACAGGCAGTTCTATCAGTTTAGCATGTGTGTGAATTTATGTATCTGACTATGCATATACATATGAGATACATATGGTTTGATATAAGTACATATACAGTGTTTGATTTTCACAGTATTAACATAGGTTTACATCATAAAGGACAGTTTTCACTTTCACTTTAATTATCCTGGGATAAAATCCTGTTACATATGAGCACTTTCTACCTGCAAAAATAGTGGGAAAAGTGAGAATTTTCTCAAACCAGGTTTTTGATGCACCAAGAGGTGAAGACTTGTACAAATACAGCATTGAAGAAGGCTGAATGCCAGGTTACTTTTCTCCACAATTAGTACTTCTTTTATTTATTCATGAAGGCTGTTAATAAAATATGTAGTGAGGGAGAAGAACACTTCATTAACCAGCTTCTACTGTAATTAAAAGATGAATTACCAACAACCACTGATTTATTTTTCTCACTTGTAAGAGGATACCTTTAGGTAACGGTGTCCCAGGTGAGTACTTGCTTTGAGCTGCCTGATGACCAAGTGGTGGTGCCCTCTGGCAGGTATGTGCAGCCTGCTATAGCCCCTGGAGATCTATGCCCAAGAATGCTGCTACTGTCCCTCCAAAGCTTCCCCAAGCTGTCACCTCTGTCTTCTAGTTATTGTTCCCACACTATTGAGCCTATTGTGAACAGGTCAGTCAAGTTCCTTACATCAGTTTAGAATTGTTTCAATGCCAAACTTAGGATCACTTCTGCATTTACGAAATAAAACAGAAAACAATGATCACTGAGAATTATTAGTTGCTATCCCTAGGAATCATGGGGATGAAGAAGGGAAGAAAAGTAAAAAATTTTAGCTCTGTACTCTAATAGAAGGAATAAAAGACAAATACCTGCAAAACCTTGATAGACTTTAATATCACTTTAATAGTGATATTAAAAACTGCCTCCTGCCAGTCTATACCAGTTCAATGCACCTTCTTTCCTCAGAACTGTTCAACCTTATTTATGCCTTTTGCACAACTTTTCCTCAGTTCTGCTACATTTCCTTAAAAGAAGTTTTCCCCTTTACTTCAGATCCTTTGGTGAACATATTCTCCTAATGGACACACTTATATTATGGAAGAAAAATGTGGCTATCCTTCCTCCAGCACTGTAACTATTCTTTGCAAAGCCAAGAACTTACATCTTTAGTTCTAATGTTAGTTTTGGGTTTTTTTGTTTGTTTTAAATCTTTTACAGTCCTTGTTAAGCATTCGTGGTTCTCTGTTCTCACCAAGGCGCAACAGCAAAACAAGCATTTTCAGTTTCAGAGGTCATGCAAAGGATATAGGGTCTGAAAATGACTTTGCTGACGATGAACACAGCACTCTTGAAGACAATGAGAGCAGAAGAGATTCTCTCTTTGTTCCAAATCGACATGGAGAACGGCGCAACAGTAACATTAGTCAGGCGAGTGTGTCATCTAGAATGATACCAGCCCTTCCGGTAAACGGGAAGATGCACAGCACTGTGGATTGCAATGGAGTAGTTTCCTTGGTTGGAGGACCTTCAACTCTAACTTCACCTACTGGTCAGCTGATACCAGAGGTAATTATAAGTAAACCAGTAATTATTACATTTTGGTTCAGGCAGAGAATTTTCTTTTACTCCTCATCTCTGCGTTTCTCATAATTTCTTAAAGAAATAATTTGCAATGGTTTCTAAATAAGAGAACATAAAGGAAAAAAATCCTCAACAACCTATGTCTAAACCTTAGTAAAGTACTATATTCTTCTTGCTTTCAGCAAGAGATCTGCACATAGGAAAAAAGAACATTAATTGAATTTGACAATTTGTATATAGTTTCAGTTCAACAAAGGTAGACATTCAATAAATAAATAAGGCTATACCTTGGAAATATGTATAGGAAAACACCTATGGAATTAAACAGAAGGTGGTCACTATGCTCATGAAAGTTAGTAGAAATACCCCTTTCTGAATTTTTCTTGAGGAATTTTTTCTCATACCTTTCATGAGAAAAATATGTACAATTCCTATGTACCTTTGCAATTATATAACATTTCAGTCTCAGTTTCAGAGTTCTGTAGGCTAAGATGTTCTTTCAAACATTCAAATAAGCCAGCCTTTTCTATACATAGCATTTTATATATTATTCTTATTACTAGAAAGAAGATACCTAGCAAAAATTTTGTTCAGTCAGTCATTTAAATGTGAATCACCTTTGATTCCACATTGTGTTGGTATTGAATACTCCAGTTGATTATTTGTAATACTGTACAAAATTCCCACCGAGTTCCTCAATAAAGAAAAAAGAAATCCTGACAAGAACAGAAATACTCAGTGTGTAAGAAAAGCATGGTACATTGCACAAAGCTGATTTTGATTATCACTACAATATTTCTGCAGTAGATACTGCTAATTGGCTGTTGAAAAGGATAGTCTAATTTCTCAGTATTTCATTTACAGGGCACCACCACAGAAACAGAAATAAGGAAAAGAAGACTGAGTTCATACCAAATTTCCATGGAAATGCTGGAAGAGTCTGCTGCAAGACAAAGAGCAATGAGCATAGCCAGCATACTTACAAATACAATGGAAGGTATTTGATGCATTTTATCTGACAGGCAGTTCAGTGAAGTTCTGCTAACTACATGTACAGAGAAATTATTTACATCATTTTCTTTATAAATGTAAAACTGGACATGTGGCGTCTCTGAACATCAGATACAAAAGGCTTTTGAGCATTTCTAAGGCTATTTACATAATCTAAATGCTTAGTCATTTATTTTTTATGACACCTTCCAAAATATCACTCCACTGAGTGGACTAACAGAGATAAAGTAATGATAGCTAGGGGATTACCAGAGCCTCAAACAGAAAATATAGGGATTTTTTTCCCTTTAAACATCAGCAGAAAAATCAATTGAGATAACCCAGGAACTGCCATGATAAAGGCAATGATGTGCTAAACAGTCATTTCCCTTAGGCTTTGAATGCAAGGATAGACAATAGGAAATTTGAATGAGAAATATAAAGAAAAAATCCCCACAAATGTAATCAACCCGTGCCAATGCCCACAAAGTGTCTTAAGTATTTCTTAAATTTTCTGAGTTATCAAAGACAAAAAAATATTTTATTTTCTATGTGGAAAAGCATACTTTTTGGGATTTTTTTTCTTATTTACTGGAAACGGAGTGTGCTCACTCTTCATACATATGCCAATAAAGTATTTTTATAAGCTTAAAGGATCTGTCTACTGGATACTGGCAAAGTGTGGCATGTGTTGGTCAGACCAAACTTGCAGATTCAACACATATTCTAAAAAGACAAGAAATTACCAAGAAACTTTACAGTATTACTAAAGCCAGTATTGAAATAGAATTTTAAAGTTCCGAAGCCCTTTGCTTTCAAATAAACAAATAGATAATAAACTAATAGCAGTCAGAAATAGAAACTTTATTTCACCTATGTTTTTCTAAAGAAAATTTTTCTCACAAACATGTACATTTCTGAGTATGTCTTCCCACTTTAGTGCAAGTGTGAACTGTTGGTACCTCTTACCCATGTGCAATTCTTGGTTCTCCTCTCTGTAAACAGGATGTCTCTTTAAAGAGTGCTGCATTTTTCCTCCAGTTAAAGTTTGTCATTCCATTCTCCTGACCTGAAAAAACATGTCAATGTAAACTAAATTGTTCTAATAGTCACCTCCTTACCCATGTCTGGTTTCCACCATTTCAGAAGTTGCTAAGTGCATCAATGGAGTCTTCTGTGTCAGCTCAGCATCCAGTATGAGTGGTCAGTTTTGTCCAAGGCCAGTTCTATCCTGCCTTTCAGCATTCTGAGCTGCATATTCAGAAATGTCATAATACCACCCAATCCATATTTTCTTTCAGAAGTATTGTCTTTGTTATTGTTTATAAAGACTATAAAAAGCTTTAGCTACTTATGATATCCTTTTCATCCTGGAGAACTTGTTTGTTTCAATAGTTTGAAAGCTTTTAACTTCCAGTAATTCCATCCATATTGGACAATATTAGCGGCAAAAATCAGTCCACTGGTCCTCAAAGTGTAGATTTTTGCAGTAAATCCTTTTTAGCAAATCTGTGAAACAGCTATTATAGCAAAATCATCCATAAGTGTCATGATGACGGACATCTCTCTGTGCTCCAAGGGATGCCTTAAAACCAGGAAATTTCAGAGTTGGGTTGACGCCACTATGCAGAAATTTTATCAAAACTGTTGTGGACATTTCTTACGTGTTTTGTAATCTACGTATTTCTCATTTAGCAATCATCAATATTCCTTCTACACTGTCCTCAAACATCCCATCACATTGGATATTCATCCTTGCTATTATTAACTTAGAAGAAGTTATTATTCTTCTGTAACTTGGACAATATTGACAGTGAAATGGAAGAAAAAATAGTTTCCAAATATTGTAATTGAGAGCAGTTGCTGAACAGAGTTGTTCTGCTAATACTAATGTTGTTCTGCTTCTCAGGTGATAGACACTGCAACTGTACAATACATTTTCAAACCAAATTAAATGATAATTTAGAAACAAGAAAATGGGCATGCCATATATTAAAAATATATTAGAAATTATAGGTATGCACGCCATATCATTTATCTGATATTGCAGTGGTTCAGTATAGTAGCAAATATAACACTTCTAGTATCTCTAATCAAAATATGTACCCATGTTACATACTTGCCACAAAAAATGTGAATCCTTTATGAAGCTTTTACCAAGTATATACAGCAGCTCACCGACAAGTGAGTCATGTTGACTTAATATCTGAAATTGAGATATCTGCTGTAAGCAAGTAACCTAACTAAAGTCAAGTAACCTAAACTAAATGTCTAGACTCTCCCTACTGTCATGGGAAAGACAAACACATTTCTCTCTGTAGACAGATGTCTCAGATGATTTACTCATTGGTGAATGGACTTCATTGTCCACTGGTTGTAGGGGATCTTAAATGAATTAGATGCCTTCCTTTCACTTGGCTAAACATGGGTGAGAGAAATCCCATGTTAGTGAGAGCTGTTTATTTGATTGATATAATCTTTTTCCATATTTAATCAAGAACTTCCAGAGGATATATTTGTAATATTCTCTTTTTTTCTGGGTTTTTTCAGAGCTTGAAGAATCCAGACAGAAATGCCCACCATGCTGGTACAGATTTGCAAATACTTTCTTGATCTGGGATTGCTGGAGTCCATGGTTAAAAGTAAAGCACATCGTCAATTTAGTAGTGATGGATCCATTTGTTGATCTTGCTATAACTATTTGCATTGTTTTAAACACCTTGTTTATGGCCATGGAACATTACCCAATGACAGAACAGTTTAGCAGTGTCCTTTCTGTGGGGAACCTGGTAAGTATTTGTCATACACTACTTGATGTAAAAATACCCTTTTCTAAAAGAAGAAATGTATAAATGCATTGAATTCTTTAAAATCTATTCCAGAGTGTCTTTTTATAATCAGTTTAGAAATGGTATAGATGGTTTTCACAGGTAAAGTGATTTTTTACTAGAGCCTTTATCTTTCATGAATCTATTTTTAACTACTATTGTGAAATAACTGAATATAGGTGGAAGTGCAGTCTTCACTGGAATGCTAGATTTCTTGATGTCTATCTTGGGTTTTCTTTCAAATGTTAAGATAGATTATGCAATTTTTTACATAGTACTGATATTACATCACAGAAAGTATTTTTCTTCTGTACAAAATTGATGAGATATTCAATGTCAGAATTTATCTTGGATTTTTTTTTTCAATTGCACTACAGTGAAAATACGTTTACAAAAAAAGGCATGCTCCCAAACTTCTTTCTTGTGCTGCACAAACCACTGATCACTACTCAGTGCAAGGAAGCACTTCAGTTAAATTCTGGGTTTAAAACCACTAAGAAGCATTGATAATTTCACAGTTGGCATTTAGAGTTACTTCAAATAACATTATCACCCTGAAATTCATTTTCCTAAAAGGCAGTAACTGGCACACAGCATCGTAACTATGTGTGAAACCTTTGTATTCTTACAAAAAGCCCAGTACAAGAAGCTCCAACTTCCCCTGTCTACACATCAGACTTTAGAGAATCTGTGCTTAGAGTGTCTGACATTAGAGAGTATCATCTAACACTTCTGTTTATACTATCAGCTAGGAAAAAACTTGCTGTCAAGTCTTCTTTTACTTTACTGGACCATCCTCATCAAACAGGACTGAAAACCTCAGGTCACATCACATCATCTGCTGGATGTCCAGCACACACCAGGAAACTGAGCTGCTGACTGGTCAATATCTTTATATAGATATATCAAACCTGTGTCCTACTATATATGTCCTGCTTTAGTAACTTGTTTTCAGTGTTTAGAAATACCTCAATGCCATTTGGAGATAGCAATTAGCTGTATTTTATAGTAACAGGTAACAAAACTCACTGGATTAAAAAAATTTTCTCAGGTATGTAAATTGATCATAACAATTCATTACATTTCGTTTTAGGTATTCACTGGGATATTTACAGCAGAAATGGTACTAAAGATAATTGCCATGGACCCTTATTATTATTTCCAAGAAGGCTGGAATATTTTTGATGGTATTATTGTTAGCCTTAGTTTAATGGAGCTTGGTCTTGCAAATGTTGAAGGATTATCTGTTCTTCGGTCATTCAGATTGGTAAATACCTTGATAATTAAATATTTGCATGCAATTATCTTACTCAAAGTTTAAAAAAAAATCCCTGGTACCTGTAATAATTGTAATAATTACCATATTTTGTAAATACATATTATATACTTCAGTGGCTCACATTATTTTTCATATATGCATAATTTGCAAGCCATGTTTGGTAGATACAAATTTAAGGTGTTTGATATCTTTTAGTATCAAATTGTCCTATTGATCTTCTATCCAACTGATACCCTTTGCCAACATAAGACTGACTGCTACCTGTTAAGAATTTTGTAAATATTTACACTGATTTCATTAAGAATCATCAGAGGTGAGTATCTGTAAAAACATACATATTGTCACCAGCATAAAGAACCATAGCATTTTTAGTATTTATATTGTGACCATTACTTTGTGTTACTTGTGAAGAACTTAAGCCCATCCTCTCTTCACATTTATTTTAATGGGCACCAACAAAAAATTTTAGTCACTCCATTACATATAAGAGTTTTAACAAGCTGACTTTAAGATAACATTAAATTGAAATGTTATTGAGCTTCTACTAGAAATGTACTTTGTAATTAGTATTGTGCACAAACTAGTTTATAGATGTGTTTGCTAGAGGCACAAGATTAATTATTTAGAAATCTTTATTACCAACAGTTATCACATTACTTGAAAACCTTATCTCCTAATACATAGAGCAGGAAGTAGTGACTTAGCACTACTTGCAATGGTGCCCAACTTCACATAACATAGTTTGGGTAAGGAATATTATTTTTGAGTTAGTGTTTATGATTTGAATGGACATCACAATCAGCATCAAGTTTTTGCTTAAAAAATTCATCTCTATCTAAGCATGGAAGGCTTAATGTGGTACTGAGGGAAATGTGGAACAGACCCAGCAAAAAGCGTGTGGTGACAGTGATGAAAACAGTATAAACTTCTAAAATGTCTTTAAGAATTGTTTAGGAATCATCTGTAAGTAGATGTTTAAAAATAGTAAAATAAAACGTCATACAAACACGAATTACGGCTTTTTTTTTACTATGTGCATCACTGAAATGAAATTGTAAACATAATAAATACTTCATGTTCCCTGCTTTCCATTAAAATAATAATGTGGTACTAGTGATGAACAAGTTAGTCTACAGAAATTAGTATGCTCTGCTAAACAACTTGGACCTAGCTTCTATTTTGTAACTAAGACTAATGGTTCGTCTGCGTTTCTGTTTTGCAGCTTCGAGTTTTCAAATTGGCAAAATCTTGGCCAACTCTAAACATGCTGATTAAGATTATTGGCAACTCAGTGGGAGCTCTGGGCAATCTGACCCTGGTGCTGGCCATCATTGTGTTCATCTTTGCTGTGGTTGGGATGCAGCTGTTTGGGAAAAGCTACAAGGAATGTGTCTGCAAAATCTCCAGTGACTGTGTGCTTCCTCGCTGGCACATGCATGACTTTTTCCACTCTTTCCTGATTGTATTCCGAGTGCTGTGTGGAGAATGGATAGAAACGATGTGGGATTGCATGGAGGTTGCAGGCCAAACCATGTGCCTTATTGTTTTCATGCTAGTCATGGTGATTGGAAACCTAGTGGTATGTGATTAATATTTTTGACGTTAACTCTGATGCAGATGTACAGGACTTACAGCTAGGCAATGAAAATATTTGTCACACTTCTGTTTAGAACTAAAAAATTAATCTGAATGTGCTAAATTTTGGGTAAAAACATATGATGATTCCCTTCTCTTTTTCACACATTTCTATACACAGAAGTACTCTTACTATGGGTACAAGCATTATGAAGTAAAATAAAATGTCAAATCCAACATCCTATCATGGAAGTGCTGCAGCTAATTTAGAAGTGCTATTTAATTTTAAGTCCTGAACTTTTTGGATTGTTTACGTGTGAAAAAGCAAAAATGAAACACAGAGTGATTTGCCATCAAGCCTAAAAATGTGTTTGTAAGCTTCTAACTCAAAATTGTACAAGAAACCTTTATAAAAAAGTTTAAATTCAAGCTTACAAGTTAAAATGCAAAATTTCAATCGATAAATATTGAATTGGTGAGAACTTCCTAGAAATAAATGTTATAAAAGGAATTCACCATATATACTTTATTTTTAGGTTTCTTTTACTGTTAGAATTTGCAGTCAAAATTTCCTGTCAAAATTCTTTTCCTTTCGAGATATTTTTAATATGATTTAAGTTTTTACAAAATAGAATTCAAAGTGTTTCTATCCTAGTAATTTACCTGACCTTGTAACTTGACATTTTATCAGCAGAAATGTGCAAAGCTCCAGAAAGTTATTTATGATGAGCAACCTGCTCTAATGATTTTTTTTAGAATCCTAGAACCATTTACATTGGATGTAAAGGTATTTGAGATCATCAGGTACAACTGTTATCTTAGCACTGCCAAATTTAACACTTCTGATATGTATGTATTTACTATATAGCTGTATTCTCTCATCTTTTAGGTATTGAACCTATTTCTGGCCTTGCTGCTGAGCTCATTTAGTTCAGACAACCTTGCTGCTACAGACGATGATAATGAAATGAACAATCTCCAGATTGCTGTGGCAAGGATTCAGAAAGGCATAGATTATGTTAAAAAAAAGATACGGGAGTTCATCCGAAAAGCCTTCGTTAGAAAGCAGAAATCTTTGGAGGAAATCAAAACACTTGAAGAGCTAAACAACAAGAAAGACAGCTGCATTTCCAATCATACTGCTGTTGAAATAAGCAAAGATCTGAATTATCTTAAAGATGGGAATGGAACCACCAGTGGTGTAGGTACAGGCAGCAGTGTGGAAAAATACGTAATCGATGAAAACGATTACATGTCATTCATAAACAACCCAGGCCTCACTGTGACAGTGCCCATTGCACTTGGAGAATCAGATTTTGAAAATTTAAATACGGAAGAATTTAGCAGTGAATCTGATATGGAAGAAAGCAAACAGGTAGGATTATTCATATCTTAACTATGAAATTGTAGTCATACATTTACATGTTTTAATTACATATTTAGGAATTGTTTAAAAACGATAGTATCCTAT
This sequence comes from Entomyzon cyanotis, assembly GCA_024500445.1. Lineage (NCBI taxonomy): Eukaryota > Metazoa > Chordata > Aves > Passeriformes > Meliphagidae > Entomyzon > Entomyzon cyanotis. The sequence goes on along the minus strand of JAKEPQ010001027.1, from coordinate 7,422,308 downwards.
GTAAATATATTTTATGTTTTAGAATTTTATGTATTACAATTCAAGAAAAAAAATTACTCTATATAATTGTATAGTAGAGGATCCTTAGAATTTACATTTTTAGCACTTTGTTCATTAAAATTTGGAGGATATTTGATTTTAAAGATGATGATTTCTTTCACAGTTTTATGAGGTTTTAGGACTACTACACACTTGATAAAGCATTCCTTCTGTAGTACCTACATGGGTCAAGAATTTATGGAATAAGGGTAGAAGGCTAAGGAACAATGAAAGAGTGTATAGCTTTGCATACTGAAGCAAACGAGTGCAGAAAAAAATATTTCTTTGAAGATTTAGGGTAGTTCTAAAAATGAACCCTGAGACATCATAGATCATGAATGTATTTTAGATTATCTAAAAAATTGTGTGAGTAATATTTGTACAGACTTTGGGTTCAGAGACTGTGGCTGGCTGAAATAAAGTAATCCAGGTACCAATGAATGTCATTGTAATGCAGCAGCTCAAATTATCCTGGAGAGCAGATTGATTGTGTAATATAGAGGCATGTGGAAACAGCTTACTCGAAAGTTTTATGCTGTCATTAATTGTGCAAAGTGACAGAAGTTTATCTAAAAAACCAATGCCATGTGTTTCAAAATATAAGTGGCTCAAATACCAGAAGTGATCCTGAACAGGTGCTGATGGTATTCAAGGAAAATGTTGTATGTTGGGGTGATGATCAGTGACAAACTAATAAATGCATTAGCCGAATCTAATTATATTCATTGTCATTAGAAATTTAGGAACTTTGAGGTTTAAGGGATCAGAACAAATTTGGATAAATTTGTTCTCAATTAGATTAGAAGCTGTGATGTTGTGTAATAACTCATTAATCGGAAAGGGTTTGTTTATCATAAAGAAAGCTCTCCTATAAAGAAGCTCTGCATTCATGACTTTATCAGGGCTGTATATCTGGCATATTTGCAATAATGATTTATTCCTCAGCAATATAAAATTACACCACATAATGTTAATGCATAGCCATGATCCAGTTGATCATAGTATGGGGTTTTTGCTAAAGAATATAAAGCGTGTGTGTTTATTTGGAGCTACAAAGAATGTTGCTTTGTGCAACAATTGTAAGATGAAGAGCAAGATACTCGATCATCTGAGTTGCTCAGTTATGAGACAAATAGTTTCAATGCAGATGTATAAGATAGTATAGCAGTACTGCTTAGCCATGGTAATTTTAGAATAGGAGATAACAGGAAGTGTAAAGCAGTGTAAATTAACAGATCAACTGGTATAAGAAAAACCCCAAATCATTGAGTGACTCTGGGTCTGAGAGTTAAGTATTTTTCATGTAAGCTGATCCAATAAAAGTTGGTTTTCATTTCCAATGAACCTTTAACAAAGTCTTCTATGCCTTTTCATATATCCTGATGTTTTTCAAAATGACATTTTACTATATATTTTCTTCTGTCCTTGTGGCTAACTTTGATAAATACAATTATGAGTGCCTTCCTATTAACTCCATCAATTTACAAGCCTAAGAATTTCCTGAATATGTTACTTTTTAAGAGGTTTGTAATATGCTTTAGGAAGTTGGCGGGGGGCACTGCACAGATACTAAATTTGTGGTTATGTGACATGTTAGCAGTAGAGGAACTTGGGAAGTTCCCATCCACACTCGGCTAGTGATCCCCTGGCAGTCTTTACCACTTTCTCTTCCTCAGTGCTTGTGGGTCTGTGCTATAAGGCAAGTCACTGGTTGTGCCATAGGCATTATTGGTTTATTTCTTCTTTAAGGTAGATTGAATGGCTCAGTTTACAATGTACTGCCATATATTCTATCAGAACAGCTGAGGAGAAAACAAAATGCAATACAAAGGCAGAAACTCCTCTGCTTTCCAGGTGTATATGTGATGTATGTACCACCCAAGAAAACGGAGTAAAAGCCCTTCTTGATGTGATGAGAAGTTCTGAATACAAATTTCAAGGTGACCTTCACAAGTCAATTGCTCTGTTCAACCCCATCTTTGCCTGGCTCAGGCATCATGCCTTTATCTTCTAAGGCCATCCTGAAGTTTCTGGATGGTGTTAAACCAAAAGGGATTTTTTAAAATGAACTTGTATCCATATGTCTTCATGAAAAGAAACCAATTAATAAGAAATTTGACAGTGAAAATTTCAGGTGACTCTGGGATATCCAGCAGTAAATTATGGATGGTATTTATATTAAGAAATTGTGGAGAAATTTTCAATGGGGTTAAGACAGGTTTTGGACTTTTGTGCAGCCTCAGTATTTCGATAGACTGTCATAGTCAATACCACTGAGAAACTGGAGCAATAATACTTGCATCAAGTTCTGCTCACAAACAACTGTTTATTGTTTAACTGTCTGACATGTATTCATACAGTGCAAGTGTGCATACTGTGAACAGTATCTAATCAGACAGTTCCCTGAAAATTGTGAATTCTATATTAATTGCACTTTCTGCTCTGGATTCCTTATCCCATTCCTTTTGGATGATTTCTATGGAAAAAAACAAAGTGGTGTTTTTTTATTGTGTGTATAAAAATCCATTGGCTCTGGGAATATATGAACAGAAGTTCTGGCGTGTGACAGGAATTTGTGAAGATTCCCAAGTTTCTCCTACCAAGTCCACAGTACTGTTGAATTTTTTGCTGCCTTCTGATTGATTGCCTTTTAAGGAAAATAAAGAGTACATTGGTGCAGTGTTTAAGTTACCTCTCTAGAACAGTACACCATCATTTGCTTTGTTTCGCCTCTCAAGGGGTCCCACTGAGAAAAAATTCCTGCTAGAAAGCCTGGTCTGCAAAAGGAGGGGTAAGAGATGGGGCAGAACTTGCCCTGCTGTAACTTGGCAGTACCTAGCACTTAAAATACCCTGAGGAGGTACCCCCTATGATAATGTTTTATTTAACCACAGAGCTGTGGGAAGCTAGATCTGCACAGGAACTGTAAAAGGAACCTTTTTTTTCCCGGTGTCTTACTGACTGTCACTGATGTTAAGAGCAGAATGATTATTTGAAGTCTGTCATGCTAGAAGTGGGGCATAGCCTGTGTTGCCCTGAGGAATATGCCAGGAGCAGGTAATTCCTATAGAAATTGTAACTGTGGGTGAGTGAGGAACAAATTATAATATTTCCTATTGTTATTATCAGATATACTATAGTAGAAATTAACTCTAGCCACCAAGATTCTTTTGGAACGCTAGTTCTTTTTCCCCCCTTTCATGGAAATATGTTCTAATTAGTCTGCTACTTAGGAAGTTCCCAAATCTGCCAGAACCTTTTCTGGAATCTGGTTGCAAATTCCAGACTTAAACAAGATCTTTCTAATACATATCACTAGAAATTTGAGGAAATCTCTTTTTGCATGAAGCGGAATGATAACACTTATTAGATTATAAGGTTAGTGACTGCTTTAGAGTAATAGTTGGCTGAAAGTACCTTCAAGAAGAGAACATTTCATTGATATTTTGAAAAAGGATTTTTTTAATAATGAAAAAAGAGAGGTGCAATGCCCAATAAGATAATGATCAGAAAAGAGACAGATTTCTGCTCTGAAAATAAGATACTCAAGATAACTAACTTTGAAGATAATAAAAAAATTACGAATAACTAAAGGGGATAAGTTGGTGGGTTTTAACATTAGCATGTGGATGCTGCTTGTATTTTGAAATGAGTAGATTATGTTAAGTTTACCAAACATAAGACTCCTAACTATTGTATATTGTATACCACTTAACTGTTCATTATAGCTGATTGACAACTTTATAAATATAGTCTTGCATTTTGACATAGGAAAAAAATTTCAAATATATTCCTCAGTTATGGAAAGCTTATTTTACAACTAAATAAATACATATAGCTACAGGCCTCAATTGTTCAGAATTCCAAAAGCCTTTCTATCTACAGTGTATGTACAGTAAATAAAAATTCAGATCGGAGAAATAAGGCTACTCAATTGACTTTTGATGATCATAACAGATGATTTTGATAAAATTAAAAATATTCTTCATCATCTAATCTACTGAATTTTGAAGACAATTAATAAGTTCAGTTTTCTAATTGGTTTCACCAAGGCCTTTGTGCCTAAGTGAAAAAGACAAGATCAGAGTTATTGCATTCCCAAGAGGTAAGCACTGTCATTGGGCTCCAGTTTCTTAGCCAACACAGACTCAGTAGGATTTGATCAATTTGTTGGATGATTTTTTTATGATGTTAAAATGTCCAACAATCTAAACTATTTTTTTCTAAAATTGACCAGTTCTAATATAGTGTCTTCAGAAGTGACAAATTATTTAAGTTACGGACTGGCTGTAGTTACTGATTTAAACCATATCTCTGGATGCACTGATGCTCCACTGTCCAGTATAATCTCTTTTGAAACAATGAGATAAAGATTATAAATTTAGAAGTGTATAGCATACCAAATCTAAATTAGAAACTTACACAGTATGATAACTCATCACATTTAAGTTGAACAGAAATTAAAGGTATTTATTTTCACCAAGATTTAGGAGTTCTACTGTCATTAGAGGATGAAGGAGGAATGGGAAGGCATACATCTTCAAAGTATTTTGCTTCCTGTATGTACATATTTTTCAAATAATATAGATGATCACATAGTCAATTAAATGATGACTAGGACAGGAAACAAACAAAAAAACCCCTTAAAATTTTCATTAATATGCATTAAGGACTATATAAATACAGGAATAGTTTCCAAATCTGCTAACCATGTCTTTTTTAATTTTATTCATTCCATTTTTATTTATGAATCACAACTTTTGAGTGCAGGTTACTAGTTTTAGCTTCTATATTTCTAATTTCTCTAAAATAAACTAACAAGTTCTGTAGAAAAGTTTGTTGAAAATTCCAGGTGGTATGTATTTCCCTTTTTCCAGCTAATAATAAAATACTTAATAATTATGTTTTAATTGTGTTAAAGCCATGTTTGAATTAGAGATTCCAAAAAGAGAAAAACTAGTGATCCTGTGTCTTGAACTTCACTACCTACCATTCTTACTTCTCACAGGGGTAAAACCAAGCTGGAGCAATCAAGAATGCAGCTCTGGTGCTTTTTAACCAGGTAGAGCAACGTGTCACCACTTTCACACAGGTTACCTAAGCAAGTTATACATATATATGTATATATATATATAATCACTTTTTAATGGATTTTGACTGGCCTGCATGCTATTCAGCTATGTACCTTCCCTGTCCATTGCAAGAGTAGAAACATGCACAGCTGCTCTCTGCTGAGTCATGGGACTCACTTCACAGCATGGTCAGGTGGGATTGGCAAACCCAACATACATTTTTTAACTCTGCTAATGGTTTTTCTGAACATTTAAAAACAGTATTTAGCAATAACTGCATGCTCTTCAGGTTTTGAAGTATGGATCATAAAAGTACTGGAATGTTTTATGCTAAAGAAGCCAAAGAAAAAGGGAGCATGCATAGTTTTTAAAAAATAAAAACAACCCTTTTTGATTCAGCCCTTATAAATGTAAATATTTAATGAAATGTGTGAAATGTATTAAGTGATTTTGAAATATTTACTGCCATGACTTCAACTCCTTAATGAATAACATTTGAATTATTGCAGTAGCTACTTGTGTAAAAATTGCAGTTATACTTTTAAATCTACAATGCACTGTAATGCATATCTTCAAAATGCTACAAACTACACTCTGTATTCATTTGGACAGTGCATATCTTGAGTTTTATAAGCTGGAAGCAGAGCAAACAGTTTCATAATTGCTAAAATAATGCTCAGGAAATAACTTTGGTTAAAGAACGCTCAACAGCTAAACATTTTACAACTCTTCTTTTCTTAAACCCCTTTATAATAATAGTGGGTTTTGGAATGTGTTTCATGATAGCATTCTGTAAATGAGTTGGGGGGCTTTATTCTGTAAATTAGAAAGACTATGGAGTAGTCAGCATCATTTGTATAAAATTGCACCTATATCTATTTACCCTGAGATTTTTTTCATTATAGGCAAACATGCCTTCCATTAATGAATAATTGGCAGAGCCTTCAGGAATAGAGACAGCAAACATTGCACAGGAGCCAAAGTTATATGAAAATAAGGAGGTCCAATTATTCAAGTAAAACTAGGCATTAAAATTTTGGGGGGATTGAGATTTCAGTCCTATAGCAGGATTGAAAGCTGTTTCCTTCAGGCAGAGTTTCACTGACTTCAAAAGGATTGCCAAGTGGTTAATTTTGAACCCTTGATTATAGTGCAGCATGATCAACCTCTATTATATTGTGGTCTAAATTGCCCAGAGATGCAAAAAAAAAAAAAAAAAAAAAAAGAAGGTGGCTATTCTGAAAATTCTCAGATTTTAATGATTAAATCTTAAACCAAGATATGCTTCATACACCAAATAAAATTCTAAGGAAAGAGATTTTTAAAAAGTTTACTTAATATTATATAAAAGTCAAATATCATAAGATCTGAGACTTAAAGTCAGTTTAGAATCACTTTGGAATCATCGATCTCCATTATTTTATATTTTTTCACTCAATTACAGTGCAGCTTTCAAGATTGAAAGGATAAAACTACATGGCTGAATTACTAAAGGCAATTTGTAATGGCTGAATCCTTTTACTTTATTGTCACTTGAATCATGAAGCCGTTTGTAAAGCTTAAAACTTTAGTAGCCTGCTCTTGCTCTTATTGAAATCTAGAATGGAATCAAATGAGAGCAAGACTGGGTCTCAAGTGAATGCGTTTTCTTGTAAATGGGCACATTAATACGCTGTTGGTCAAAGCTTGTTTCAATGATCGAAGCTGTTCATAAGAGATGCACTGCTCTGAAAGAACATTATGGAGGCTGATTATACATACATTAACGAAGTGTTTGGGTGGGTGATGAAGCATTTTTTCTGTTATATCCTACACAATAATATTTATAATACTGTTTTCAGAAAAATATAATCCCATTGAGGTAGTCTGATTGTTTCTTTTATTTTTGTGTGTGATTTCCACAGTATTGCTCAGGCTTCTGCTCTAGTCAAGCATGTTGTTTTGCTGATTCAGGCCTTGAGAATGCTGCATCATAAGCAATTGCTTTCAAATGTTTCCTTATAAAGGAAAATGTGATATCATTGAAGACGCAAATAAGTATTTACAGGGCATGATGTGTTCTAGAGGCTGATAATCACATTTACGAGCTGAAAAGAAGATTGTGCTAATCCATCATGTATCTCAAGCTTCCTGTTAGTTTTATTGGCTTTATTGCTAGAAAGCGTATCATTAACGTCACCTTATTTAAAATGTATTGGTTCTTTCCTAATTTAGGGTCTTGAAACAAAGAAGAGGAGTTTTATTAACTAATGAGGTTTATCTCTTAATAATGCAGTTGTTTGAGATTATATGAAAAATAATGAGGAGAACGCTTTATGTGAAAATTACTGAAAAGAATTACAGTAGTTTTTGGTTGCACTGGTTATAAATTGCACTTTTCTGACACTTGGCTTTTAGCAACTATTCTGACAGAACTATCTGCAGCAGACTTTACATGGGAAGATGCAGTTAAAAATTTGACTGCCTTTTAATTTGCACTCATAGATTTATAATGGATGCTTAGTATAAACCTTTATCTTGCTGCTATTAAGTCAGTAATTTATTTAATGATGATGGATCAGGCCATGAATTAGTTTTACTTTTCCTAACTTGAATGTGACAGAAAATTATTTTTAAAATGTTTGAGTTTTATTTAATGAAGAAACTGCCTATAATTTCAATGAAAGGTTTCTTATTTCTTGGTATTTCATAATGATATATCATAAGAGAGTTAATTCACAAGTATTATTTTTAAAAGATAGACAGCCTTATGTGTGGATAATAAGGGGGTGTGCTAATAATGTTTAATATAGTTTACAATACTGGGTGTTTTAGTTGTAAATGTAATAGAGAAAGTGAAATTTAAAATATTATCACAATGAGATACACAGTATTTTATCTGAGACTCACAGATTTACATGACCAGTAATAAAATTATTCCATTTAGAGGCAACATGGCTGTAACTATATGACACATATATATTTCAGAAATCATACAGGAAGTGCAGTATGAAAAGTGAATCATGATATTTTTGGTCACAATGAAATGACAACCATACGACCAGAGGTCTATGACCATATATTGACTACATACTGTGTGTGCAGAAGGCAGCTTCCTGAAAATTATCCCTGAAATTATCCATCACTTAACCTGATTTTTATTTAAGATTTCATTCTTGTCATGTAAAAGTTGAATATGAGGAAATGATTCCATACAAAGCCGTAACAAGATATGTGTGCCATTCACTTAATTTCTGGCAGAAAAAGCCCTTAGCTCCCAGTACATTTTCTTGAAGAGACTGGTTTTTAACTGAAGAGCTAAATAACTAGTTTTAATTTTCAGCAGTGTCTCTGAAGAAGAAGAGAATACAGGGAAGAGCCTCTCTCAAGAAACAAGTTGTTTTTTTATTACTTGTTGCAAAATCTGAACAGTAGGGGGCTTTTATATTCTAAAAATGTCACTACCTTGAAAACTAAATATGAGTAGTTGATATTAAGCACTCTTAGGTCTTCAAACTTTCTAAACATGACCTTCATCCAAAGGTCAAAGGACATGATCAGATCTGCTTAGCTAAAAGCACAAATCCAGTCAGTGCTGGAATGCCCTTTTGTTACATCAGTACCTGTACAGTTTAAGGTATTTAAGTTAGAGGTGCATTCTGCATCACCCTTGAAATTCCTATTTACAACTGCAACATGTGATAAATCAGAAGAACTTCACTGCCATGATTTTTTTAATGTTGCTTTCTGATTACAAGGCTTATTTCACAGTAAAAGAGAAAGTATTTTGGATTAAAATAATTACAACAGTACAACAGTACTGTCAACTGAAGTTACAAACGCTATGTCTGATTATTGCATTTGTTGTATGCATTTTTAGCAGGATTTTCTTGTCAAAATATGCTTTCTTAAAAGGGGAAAATTATGGGCAGTCTTGTGTGACTGATAAACTGTATGACCTGATCAGAATTTTAATGTACTTGGAAAAAAATTTCTTAATTTGAGGTATTTTCTATCACTCTCCAGTTCTTGCAGTTTTGAGATCTAGAAGTGCTTTTACTGTAGTAAGGACTGTAGTATTCCACTGTACAAAAAAAGTAGTAGAATGATAGAAAAATTTGAGATGGAAAGGACATCAGGAGGTCTCGCAATAACCAAAGGAGACTGGAATGCAAAGAAGATATTTCAGCTCCGGTAATTTGTGCTTTCTGCAGAAGTTAAATCATGCAGAAATTTGCCATTAAATGCCATTAGATTTACAGGTTTTTTATCCAGATAATGTGTATTTTTGTGAAAATACCATATGTAGTGGACGAGAAGATATATGTGCAAATTTGTGTTGGTCCATTTTGCTAGGAAAACTTAAGACACATTTTCAATGTAATCCAGCATAATAGTAAAGAAAATGAAATAGCTTGAGAGTGTGGTGCATGCAAGCTCTCCGGTTTTAATACTGCTCAGAGATCTTCACCTGTCATATACATGGACCAGGTTGGTAGCCAAATTATATTTAGTTGTACCCTATGAGAAGATAATCTGGGAAACAGAACTAGACAATTTACATGTCATTACTGTGGTTTTACTTTTGTGATGCATATTTATGTTTGCCATTGTTCAGAAGTTAGACTGGCATGATTTGATTCAGTACCATTTTTTACACAATATGTATCTAATAAGAAAAAATTGTTTTGTGGAACTTTACTTACAGAAACTAAATGCATCAAGCTCATCGGAAGGCAGCACTGTTGATATCGCTCCTCCTGGAGAGGGCGAGCAAGCAGAAATTGAAAGCGAAGAAGCTCTTGAACCAGAAGCCTGTTTTACTGAAGGTTGTAGCATAACTGTTGACTTAAGAGATCTATTACTAAAATGACATTATTACTAGGCATATTTAGCTTCTTGAGGGTTTCAAATCTGGTGGACCTTCATTACTTCAAAAATCAAAAGAAAATACTTTTAGCCTAGAATGCTGGAAATCAGATGCCAAAACAAGTTTTCCCTAGGCTTTGAGTAACTTCATGTATCTGGCCACTCCATAATCTTGTAACTAAGAAACTTGCGTAACTTTTCTGTTGGTAAACTCCTATTCAGTTATTTGCTTAACTTTACTATTGTTAAACTCCTCTTCAGCTATTTGAAACTCCTATTCAGTTATCAGTATTATTCAGTATATATATTTCAGTTATTTGAAATTTACAACAAATAAATTTTTGTGTGACTTCATCAACAAATGGAAAAATTACATGCTATCAGTAAAAAATACTTATTTTTTAAATTGACTTTATTCATAACTAAGTGTACTATTGTCTAGTTTCTCTCCAGATTAGTTTACTAAATTCAGATAGTCATCATCCTGTGTGATGCGATATCCTGTTTAGCATTCTAGTGATTAATTTTAAAAATCTTACCAAATTAAAGCCTCTAATAATATTGATACCACAGTAAATTCTGACTTTGAAGTAATTGGCTTTTGGATACTAATATCTCTTAATCTAATACAGGTTGTGTGCAGAAATTTCCATGTTGTCAAGTAAGTATAGAGGATGGCAAAGGAAAAACTTGGTGGAATCTTAGAAAAACCTGCTACAGCATAGTTGAACACAACTGGTTTGAGACTTTCATTGTATTCATGATTCTCCTCAGCAGTGGAGCACTTGTAAGTACAAGAAAATCACAGATGCAATAAATATTTGCAATATTCTTTGCAGAAATATTTAGATATCTCTTTAGGAGCAGCAGCAAAAATCAAATTTGCTTCAGAAAGATTTGCTTTGCTTGGAGCTGTATAAAACTCCCTGTGTTTCATCATTCCAGGATGGAATGAAACTTGACCCAAACTTAAAAAATTTTGATAAATTTTACATGCACTTTTTAATTAATGATTTTGTCTTGCCACTGTAAAATGGTGCCATTTTCTTTAAGAGAGCATAGCTACTCAATGTTTAAATTGCCTGCCAATTTTCAGTATGTTTGTCAAGACATTTGAGTACAAAGGACTATTGTTAACTGTGAATATATACCTAAATGTATGGGTTTAAGTTCTTAATTCCTCCTAGGCTCAGCCACTCTTTGAATTTTGCTTGTGAAATACCATAGCAAAAAATGGAATAATTACTTCATTCTGTTCCTATTTTGAAGGCAGGAGATACAGAAGAGTGCAGCAGCAAATTGACCCTAACAACCACTTTCCAAAAAGATTTGCATTATCCACCTTTCCAACTTTACTCAAGCTGAACATTTGCTACAATATCAATGTGCATAGTTGTACATTCTAGCAAATACATAGCTTTTTCATTTTATTTTTAGACATAAGTTGGATAGATCTAACTGCTTTCTATAAAGCAATATATGCATCTGAAACAGATATATAAGAAAAGGGGGGGGTTTGTGTTTTTGTGAAAGTTTCTTAATACCACTGAGGATAAAAATTCATGCTGTGAGTTTATTTCTTCATTCATTAGTAAAATAGAATGTAGCTTTCCCCCCCACCACCACCTCCCCAGACAGGGCTCCAGTTGCTCCAGTTAGTAGTATGGTTAAAGATGGGAAATACATAAGATAAGAGAATGAAGAAAGACAAGGGAAAATGTTAGCTCTGCCCTAATTATTCTTTATTCTTTATTCCTTAACTTTATCATGCATATTCTGTGAAACAGTAGTAATACCTGAATACATTTTTGCAGGCTTTTGAAGATATATATATTGAACAACGCAAAACTATCAAGACTATGCTGGAATATGCTGACAAAGTTTTTACGTATATTTTCATTTTGGAAATGCTTTTAAAATGGGTAGCATATGGTTTTCAAATATATTTTACTAATGCCTGGTGCTGGCTGGACTTCCTGATTGTTGATGTAAGTACAATTAATATTGTACAATTCACTAAAGTTTCTATGTTGTAAAGTTCATTACGACTAAAGTAATATTATAAATGTGCAAAAATGATTCCCATGTTATAGTTATACTGCATTAGTAATGGCCTGTAGTGATTTGGAGGTGTTATCTAAATTCCATTCATATGCTAAAAGGATGGCTGGCTATCAGTTTGTCTATTCTTCATTGTTAATATTTTCATACAAAGGATGTATCAGACTTGAGATTTTATGAGGAAAAAGCCTAGTTTTAAAGCATGCTATCTTTAATGGACTCTTACCATGCTACCTTATTCCTTAGCAAATAAGACAGTTCATTGTTCAAGTTTCTTCTTCAAACACTAAAGCTTTTCAAATGAAACAATTTATTTGGTCCAGATTTCATATAAGTTCTCAGAACTCTCTCACTGAAAACTATCCTGTAATCATTTCTAGTAAAAGTAGAAAGACAGTGGCTATTTGATCTAAAAAATAATTAGTTTTAATGGACTGACAATCTGCAATAGTTAAATCAGCTATGACTTGGCAGGGTTTATGATAGAAGAAAATACAAGATTTCTTGGCTGCCTTCCCAGCTGTGATATACTTCTGTGCAAGGGCCTTGCTCATGTTGTCAGAAGGGATCAAAGTTGGTTTTGCTTCCAGAATATTTCGGTCCCTTGCCTCACACATTATCTGACCCAGCTCATTGGCCATGCATGTCCTCAGTGTGGAACTGAGAGATGGCATCTCAGGGCACTTGAGCATTTATAGTAATTTCTGCCCATGCCACCATATTTCTTCAGAAGTGTACATAAATCCTGGTCCCATCAATACTTACTCCATTTGTATCATATTTGTAACTCCCACAGGCAAAACCCCAAACTAGCTAGATTGGAGTGTCCATAATTCAAAATGGACACGTTTCTCTTTTTTCTAAGCTGCCTGAGTTAGTTGTGTTACACAGGTAATCTCTAGCTCTGTCCTGAAAATCTACGCTAGAATGAAGCAGTGTGAATGGTTTTCCTAAGAGGATGTTAATAAAGTAGAGAGATGGTCTCTTATAAGAATATGTTAAGAATGGATATTTTTTTAGATAAACTACAACTCATGTTTTAATAATTCTTTTTGTAAATTAAACCTGAACAGATTATTCTAAGCCTATTCTATGGTTTCCTAGTTTAGCCTCAGAGATGCTCTTATCTGAGCAGGCTTTCAAACTTAAAATGTAAATCATTAAAAGTAAAACAGCTTATGTTGCTGGCTTTTTACCATAATTTGTAATTTTATAAAGAAAAGCATAACTAAATAAGATTGGAACTTTCTACTTTTAAAGAATTATAGTCAATGATCCAGCAAGTGGTAAAAAATGTGTTACTGTGCTTAAGGCTAACTTAGAAATTTCTTTAGCACCACCAGACAGCACTTGAAAAGAAATATTGTGAGCTCATGTTATCTTGCTATAGAAAAGCAGAGACTCTACCCTGCTTTGACTGGCAGTTTAAACAGGTGTGATTCAGTGGCATTCTGCCAGTCAGAACACCTTCTTCATTAGAAGTGACTGGAGTTAATCAAATTGTTTAATCCCATTCTCTAAAATTATTCAAGAGTAAACACAGATAGTCCTTTAGGGCTTTGACCTTTAATATCTCACACACCTGAGTCTCTCACTGTGACAAGTAGCCACAGTTGCTGTTAATGATTGTGACCATATTAGATTTTAATAATTACACTAAGAAATGGTAATTTTAAGCTCTGTCACTTTACAAGTGTGACAGATGACTCTTGGTACATCTGCTTACCTCAGCTTAAGACTCGATCATGCCACCTCTACTTTACAGCCTGGCCAAAGATCTTGAGGAGGGCTGCCACTGCTAAGTTTCAAAACTTTTTTTTTTGCAACAGTTAGTCTACATTAGAAGACAAACACAAATGAGGAAATAAAACCCTTTACTTTTAGGAGATGTATCTTTCTAGCATTTTGAATTAATTTTCATTTCTTAAAATTGCTGCATCTGCGTGCACTAATCTGTTTATCAGTGTACAGAGACATCTATTTTCTCATGTACTAGCAACAAAACAAGTGCAACAGATGAGAGAAGACCAAGCTAACAAGGCTGAGAACACCAGAGCAGTACAGAACAGCTGCATATACAAAAGAATTCCAAGCAAATTTTTGCTTCCCAGATGAGCTGTCCAGAGGAAAACACATTGTTTCCAATAGATAAAGTATTTCTTTGAGAAAAAACTTCAGGTTTATGATGCAAGAGCACTATCACCATGGTAAGAAAGCTGCCAATAGTCTGGAATAGGCAGATTGAAGAATGCCTTACAATCAGAACATAAGAACTCCCAATACACACAGTGCCATTGAACTTTCAGGAGTTGCTGCTACCTAATAGTTTGGAAGGGGTCTTTGTGAAAGATGGCTAAGGCATAGTGCAAAATTTGAGGAGAAAAGTATAATATGAAGAAGGCTTTAATGTGATTTCAATTTCATAAAACATCTTGCTCTCCCAGTGAGAGATTTTTAAAATATTTGTTTCATTGTTGAATTCATAAAATGTGCTGTCTTTACACTAAGGTTTATTGTCATGCCTGGCTGTCTTGTCGATTTGAGTGAATAAATGAACATTCTATTAAAAATACAAGAAATCCCATGTCTTGTTATCTCTGCATTAATTATGGGTGGCTAAGGATAAAAAAGATCCCTCTCTCTCTGTAGATTCACAGGACAAATAAATTGTGTTAATGATAATTATTAATAATAATTCATGTCAATAGTTAATGGCTGAAAAAATAATGTATTCTCTTGTAAGTGAACAGACCAGTTACAGACTAAGAAAATCAGTAAGATTTTCTTCTTAATATGGTTATAAATCACAGCAAGTTCCATTTATCCATTAGAGCAATAAAATAATCCTTTCCTTTGATAAAAAGAATTATATTCTGACATGTTATCCAGTTGAAATGTACAGTGATATATATTCTCTAAAATACTATTTTCTGTTAGATAATATACATAGCAACATTGCAATGAATAATTGATTTGTATTAACTCTTGGATTGTCCTTTTTAGACATGATCTTGTAACTCTTGTGTTTGTGATTCATCTAATTGTTCTTTATGGATATAAGTAACACAGGAAACCAACCTTTCATATAATGGGCAAAATCTTACTCCCATTATCAGTGAATGCCTATTTCTGTACTGTCTTTGAAGAGTTCTTTAAACTGAGGCACAGATATGAACATTTAAGGGATTTTCTCAAGGACCAAAATATTCCTATGTTCATTTTCATGTTGTCTATGCTTTCAGTGATAGAAATTAATAAAATACGAGTGAGGTATGATATTTTCCCCCCCTGTCTCCAAAACTGCTTGAAGAAAATTAATTTTTTTCATATTAACACTGCCTAAAGCTCAGTTCCATTTGAGAAGCAAATTAATTGCTCCTTATTTACGTGGATTGTCTTAAAAGAAAATCCCAGTAACATGCATCAGGAGCTTAATACTATTGTAGATAATAAAGCTCTTACTGCGGTAAGGCTAGCAGCTGTTAACATTTATCCCACAACATTTTCCTATACTTAGAAGATTTTAAAAAATTAACAGAGACTTGTCAGGCAAGTCAGAAAGAACCGTGTCTTTCAATAGATATTTCAGAGATATTATTATTGTTGCTATGAAGTATATGTTTGACTTAGAAGTAATATTTATAACAAATATTTGTAATTAGCTACTACAATATTTCGTATATTATTAGTGTTTCTAGATATTAAAAATATTGTCAGAACTTAATAACATAATGTATTTAGAACTTTAAATTGTTTGGAAGGTTGAGCCTTAATGAAGTTACAGAAAGTATGGCTATTTTGTCTTTAAATATTCCTGCAAATTTTATCCTTCACCAACAGTGTGCTTCACCAACAGTTCGCTTCCATATGACTGTTAAACCCTATCCAACCATAAGAGACATTTAATAGCATATATTTCTTTTTTCAACCATGCCTTTATGAGACCTCTTGCCTTTCCAGCAAGTATGAAAATGATGGCATTCTACAACTTGTCACTGTTATTTGTTGCTTGAATCTGTATTCTTTTTAAATGAACAGTGTAGAACAATTTTTTCAATAATTTTCTTTTTTTTTTGTATTTGATAGGTCTCATTGGTTAGTTTAATAGCCAATGCTCTGGGCTATTCTGAACTTGGTGCCATTAAATCACTACGGACATTAAGAGCTTTAAGACCTTTAAGAGCCTTGTCACGATTTGAAGGAATGAGGGTGAGATAAAATGAATGAGTCTGAACAAATGCATGCATACAAAAATTAATGTAATAATGGTTACACTCATGCTTTCTTCAAAGAACTCCAGAATGGGAATGTATGCAAAATGTGTGGAAAAAGACCTTTCAACATGTCCTTACAAACAAGACCTATGTACAACTTACATTTGGAAATTAGACCTTGAGTTCTAAATTTGTCTGGATGCTGCTGCATAGTTGTGTTATCCAAGCCTCCGGACTGTTAAAATTTCCATTGATTTGTGGACCTAGAAAAATACAAGGACATATAAGTTTTACAATAGAGGGTTTGAGAGTTCTTTCTGCAGTCAATCTGGGATTTTTTAAAAATCAATTTCTGTAGCTAACATCTGTTTGTCAGTGGTTCAGGATGGAATGGGATTAGCTAGAAAACAAAACAAAACAAAACAAAACAAAACAAAAAGATGAAAAAGCTGACAACAGTGACACACCAGAAACTAAAGCTGCTCTGTGTCTCCCTATCTACCTGCCTGGGGAAAAAAAATTCCCCAGTAAATGCTGTAGTATTAGGAGAAGGTTTTCTGAACAGACATCTGAAATAAGGACATGTTTGGAAGTATAGAAAGAGAGATATGGGAAATCATTTCCACAGCTAGAGATCTTTCTCTTCATATAAATATATCTGCTGTAATCTTGCATCTCCTAGAGAGCTAAAACCTTCCTGTTGAGGAGATTGTTATTTTCATGTTTTGCCAATGTGCCAAAAACCAACCAAACAAACAAAAAAAACCCCACACCTAGAAAAACCCTTTTATAAACTGTTAGCTAAAAATGCAGACTATGCTACTTCCTGAGAAAATTGACATATAATAAATGAATAAGGGAATGCTATTGAGAAATCTTCTTTTAATCTTTCACCTCAAAATACCCCAATGCTGCAATACATATTTATAGTTCAGCCATTGGCCTTCAGTTTCCAAATAAATACTGTGGTTCCTGTCTGGGCAAGGCTGCTGGTATCCTAGAGGTAGCCACGCCTGCCAGTGTAGAGAAGTGTGTCCTTTGGCACATCACCATCAGCACATGATTTGCATTCCAAACATGCGAAGTCCCTATCTAATAAATAGGCAAAACTTCTATTGATGCTGGACTACTTTTGGTCAACTCAACGAAATGAAAAATACTGTGTTTTTCAAAACCATACACAAAAGACTACTGCAGTCTGTACTGATTTGTTAGAAAATTATTGTTTGAATATCTGCAACTTTCTTTTAGTTGAATCACAGTAAGTAAAAGAAAACTTTTGTCCAAGGATTCACCTGGTCTTTTACTGCCACTTGCCCATACACAATAGCTCAAGTGAATTAAATGCAGCCAATTAAAAAGAAAAAGAAGGATAAGTGATATAGTGACCCAGGCAATTTAAAACCAAGACATAGTGCAGATGCTGTTAATAAAGACTAAATAAGATATCTTTAACTATGTTGAGTTCTGTGTGGATACTAAAATACACTGATGCCAATACATATGTAATGTTTCTAAGAATAAAATCATTAGTAATAATAGTTTTACATGCAGACATTTGAATTCAGTCTTCTACATCATCATTCTTTGAGCTTTTTCTGGTTTATTTCCTATTTATAGATTTTCATTTATATTGCTGGAATTTAACATTTATTTCTCTCTTTTTCTCTAGAGCACACAAATTCTAAGAATCCATCTTGCTACTAACAGGTTTTATTTTGCTTTTTGATTTTTTTCAGACTTTTGCATTGTCTTTGTTTCCATCTCATTTTATTTCTTGCTTTTTGCAATCTCATTAGCATTTTATTAAACCTTAATTAAAATTTCCCCCATAAACTTTAATGTAATATTTTAACTGTCCATCCCATAATAATAGTTCTGACATTTTAAAAGTATTTTAAAGTACTTTTCATTTTGTCTAATTTGTACACTAGGTGGTTGTAAATGCCCTTGTAGGAGCAATCCCATCTATCATGAATGTATTGCTGGTATGTCTTATATTCTGGCTAATCTTCAGCATCATGGGAGTAAATCTGTTTGCTGGAAAATTCTATCACTGTGTCAACACCACAACTGGTGAGATGTTTGATATCAGTGATGTCAACAATTATACTCAGTGTGTGGAACTCATAAAAAGCAATCAAAGTGCCCGATGGAAGAATGTGAAAGTAAACTTCGATAATGTAGGAGCTGGATATCTTGCTCTGCTTCAAGTAGTAAGTAAATGTATATATTTTGGTTTTGCTCTTTTTAAAAAAAGCTAGGAAAAATGGGCAAGTTAAGGCTGTTAAGTAGTGGAATAATTTCTTCATAGCAATAATGTAAAGCTCACACTACTCTGTTACATTGTTTCTTGTAATTTTTTTTGTTAATGATGGTAGGGCAATTTTCCATTCCAGGTCTAGGGAATACAGTCTCATGATGATTTTAATATTATGAAAATAGTTGGTGAAAAAGGTAAAATAATCTCTTTAGTGGTGCACAGTATAGAACTATCATATTCCTTAATGCCTATTAAAGAGTCCTTATAGTATACTAAATAAGTATTATGTTACTTATAATATTAGCCTTGTGAAGTATTACGTGTTATTGTATTGCATAGCACGTTGATTCCATTAGTTACTGGTACTTATACAAAATCTGTGAATTGTATTTCTCCTCCACTTCCTTATCCTATGCACTGTGTACAGAAATGCTTTTCTTCAAGGTTCTGAGCATATTTTATTTATGTCAGAGAAATAAAGACCTTAGATCTTTACAGGTTCCTTGCTTAGAATGGAGCTTCTGATAGCAGGGATTTGATCCAAAACACAAGCAAGAAAGCATGCAATTACATTTAGATGATTGAACTCTGTAGAATCACTTGTCCAGAACTCAACATACAGCTTCACTGAATGAAAAAATGACAGAAATGTGATGAGATTTTTACAGCTCTGATATTCGAACTTATCTAAGAATTATATGCTTTTCCCTTCTATCTCAGAGCAGGTCAGTATCTCTAGCCGACCTTGATTCCAAAATTAACTACCTGGCTTAAAAAGTTTTGCCTTTAAAGGCAATGTAAGTCTTATGTGCTGAGTAGTAGTACTAAATGATGACTGCTTTTCTGACTTCAGATCTCATTGCTGCCATTGCCTCTGAAGATGTGTAAGGAAAACTGCTTCTCTTGAAGCTGTATATGAATGTCAACTATGTCACACATCCAGGCAGTCTTGGTCTTTAATGACTACATCACTACTGAGAATCTTTTATTCTTCTTCTCTTTTTTTCCCCCTGGATTTTCATATTTTTCCTTTTTGAAGTATTCTCTTCTGACCTTTACTTTCCCCAAAGAGATTAAGGGATCTTTGAGCATGTATTGTGTCATCTCTTCATCTGATTGCCTCTATTAACATTTTCCCTCCACTCTTCTCCTGTATTTACTGCTCTTATCTAACTCTGCTCCTTTTCTAATCTTCCTATGCAAAGTGTACCAAATGGCTGGCAATTGCCAACTGAGCCAGAGTGATCTGTGAAGCCTGGCTTGAAGCACACCTTCTTAGTAAATTGGTGTTGCACTGCAAGATTCAGGAGGATATGAATACTTCCAGAGTGCAAGTTTTCTGCTGTGAAAACTAGCAGCTGTACCAAAGTACCAAGGCTACTTCTGGCAAGCACAGATAGAAATATACTCCTGGGGATGGTTCCTCTCCTGAATCTCCTCAGGAGTGGTGCTCTTTGTTCAGGCTTTTTAGCTCTTTTTCCTTTGTTGTGAATAAGCTTGGAAACCCTAGCTAATGGTTGGTTGTGCACTCATACTTTTATCTACCATGTCACATCAACTTTGGTGTTCCTTAGAAAATGGCCACCCTGCATCCATGAAAATCACCTTCTTAGAGCAATGATAGCACATCGTTTTTACTCTTCGCATAGATAATGTCTCTATAGGAATTCAGCCAAATTTTTATAGATGTTAGTTACAGGTCTTTCACAGTTCACTTTATGGTCTTCTGTAAAACAAATCTCTCAAAAACCAACGTGTATTTTTACTTTGAACACTCTATTCCTTTTAGCTGTGTGGGATTAAAACATTTCTAATAATACCAGGTCAGTTTAGACACAGAAAAAACATTCAGGTGCATGTTGGTTTCTGTCCAGAAGTTATATTACTGATTCCATCAATTCATGGTGTAAACTTAACAAAATGGCTGTGGCTACAACTGATTCTAGTAGCACTAATGTCTGTCTAAATCTATCATTCTTCATCTGCAAAGTAATCATCTGCTGCTCCAAGCACACTGTGGACTTGCTGAGACCTTCAGAGCCTGGTTTTTAGTATTTGAATATCTAAAAAAATTAATTCTCAAAAGGACTAGTATTACTATGAAAAATATTTTATGATGCTTGTGTTGCTAGGTGTGGTTTAAAAATTTAGGAGTGATTTTATTAAAAGTTGAGGTCCAGATAAATAAATCACCTAGTTATTGTACAGATTATGAATTTTTATGGGGAAGATAAACAACTGTGTTTTATTTCTAGGCTACTTTCAAAGGATGGATGGATATTATGTATGCTGCTGTTGATTCACGAGATGTAAGCATAAAACTTTCAAAGGTCATTTGTTGATTATTTTCTGATAAAGAGTATAGAATTTAAACAGCTACATACACAATAGAACAGCTACGCACACAACAAAGAATTATAACCAGCACCAATACATATTTTTTTGAATCTCAGAATTTTTACTGGAAAGAATTAATCCCACTTCCTTCTGTTTAGCCAAAAAAGCTGAATTAACTTAACCAGATTTTTTTTCTGGAAAGGCTGATGTTAATGTAATAGAACAAAGAAGAATTTTTTAACCAATTATTTTGGTAATCATGAGTATGAATTAATTTATAATGGTATAATGCAGTTATTAAATATGGAATGCATTCATCTGGTTTTATAATTTGTAACTGTGAATTTCACTGTTTCCTTAGGTTGAACACCTATGTTATTCAGATATTTAAGTGCAATTAGATTTTAAGGTTGAAGATCATCTGTTAAACTTTCTGGGAATTAGAATTTTGTCTTGGCTACAAAACTAAAACCATGTTCAACTTATACAAATAGTCACGTTAATGATATTATCTTCCAGAGTAAAATATACTGTTTCATTATCGCTAGCATTTCTACACTCTAGCTCGTTGTGATGTAGAGGTGCAGATGCTGGGATGTGGAATCCAGAAAAACTGAGACAATAACAAAATCTTCCTTTGAAACTAGCCTCAATTTAATAGATTTTGCAAAACATATATTCACAAGAAATTTATTGAAAGCATCTGTTCCTAGCTGCATGGAAGAACACTCATGCAAGACCAAAAGAGTTCCAGGGAGATTTAGGCAATAGTAAAATTTATTAATTCTGTGGCATGACAATATACTGAACACATTATAAAATATTTAGATTTCTGCTGTTAAAATTTTAAGTATTAGTGACTGCTCTCAATCCCACATTGCTTCTTTCTTCTATATGAAGAACTTTTTATATATGTAAATACAAAAACATATCTGTGGGCACATTTACATAAAAATACCATATGAGCAATAATTCTGTCAGCTTCCAGTTCTCCAAATATTGATTGGAATGGACATGTTGGATCTTTTTAATAAATTAGTGCCATTCATAGCTTTTCTGTCTTAGATGACATACACTTAATTTTAAATTGTACGCATTGTTTTTTTCATCCAGCATTCTCATGGGTAATACATTTTTTAATATTTTGTAGGTAAAAGATCAGCCTAAGTATGAGGACAACTTGTATATGTATCTCTATTTTGTCATCTTTATCATATTTGGATCATTTTTTACCTTGAACCTTTTCATTGGTGTTATTATAGACAACTTCAACCAACAAAAAAAGAAGATAAGTATTTAAAATATTTCCATATTGATATGAATTACTAGCTATAATGAATTAGAAAGTTACTTCTGTAAAGCTAATAAAAATCAGAAGTCATTTCAAGACTTTAAATAAAGTGTCTTTTAATAATAATCTGTGCTAAAATATGTGGAT
This sequence comes from Entomyzon cyanotis, assembly GCA_024500445.1. Classification (NCBI taxonomy): domain Eukaryota; kingdom Metazoa; phylum Chordata; class Aves; order Passeriformes; family Meliphagidae; genus Entomyzon; species Entomyzon cyanotis. Next base: position 7,400,036 of record JAKEPQ010001027.1, on the reverse strand, counting down.
GAGAGTTTGAACTTTGCATTTTTAGCATTTTGACAAAGGAAAAGTTGGTTGATAATAATTTGCAAATTGTGTAAACAGTTAAAATGAAGATGCAAAAAGTGACTGTGCTTTATTGGTTTGATTAGATGCAATACTATCTGGCATTAAATAATTTATTTTTCACTTGATTCTAAAGAATTAAGATAAAGGAAATTAATGTTAATTAATCATGCAAACTCTTGACACTTAATGAAGACACAATATGGCATTGTGTTCATACAACAAATAGTGGATCTGCAAACTGATTACACAGTAAGTTAAGTCCTCATTTAAATAGGCTTATAGATAAAAGTAAAAATAGGTATATAAGGGTTTATTTTTCTAACACTTTTATGAGAAATTAGATGAAATCGTTAGACACAAATACAATGTATAATTTCTTATTATTAGTAAAGCAAAGGTATACAGGGAATGGTGGTTTTCCTCTGTATGCATTTGACATACAAGTATGTTTAAAATAGTTGTATTGATAATGCATACAGTTCAGTTTTAAAGAACTTTATATTTAAAAATACAAATAATCACATTTAAAATATTTTAAAGCCTCACAATTCTTAGTTTTCAAATGCCAGGGTCATTCTAAATTTTTGTGTGCTGTGAAAAAAAGCAGTTTCATATGATTTGTATTTTTCCAATCATCAAGTAAAAAACAGCAATACCAGACAGAATCTGGGACAGAAGAAAATTGTGAACTACAGACATTTTGGCTTGTGAAAATATTTTCTAGCTTCCTAAAAGAGTCATAAACATGTCTGGGGTTACTATCAATTTTGTGATGCTTCAGGCTGCGATATCCAACTTAGCAGACAGTCACTTTGACATTGTGCTTCCATCTGACTTAGTGCAGATTCATCAATAAGTACAATTTACTTATACTCCAAGTCAGTCAGCCCGTTGCACATCTAACCATCTAACTGGCAGCATTTGCATCTGCAGACAAAGGCTGATTTGAGTTAGTCAGGGTTCCAGTGGTGTTTTAACTTACTATGGCATGAGTTACTTTTCTTAATTTTATATCAAAGGTGGGAGTTTTCTGTTGTTAAAACCCACAGATGAGATACTAATACAGTCCCTTAACAAAACTTGTTCCTCAAAGTTATACCTCTTTTAGACCTATCTAGCTGTAATCCTATATCCATACAGATTATAGGACATGTAAGGCACTAGTCACACTCCTATTCACTAAACATATCCTAATCAGCAAGTTACTGAACAGCATCAGTACAGCAAGAACCGTTTTAGCTATTTCAGCAGAAGTGAGCATGAAGACACTGCAAAAACTCAGCTGTCAAGCTGACAAGGCACCAGTAATGGGGTTTTTCTGTGTGTTAGGAATGTATATGAACATCTGCACTATGTATACCTGAAAAAAACACCCTTCTTTTTAATATAAATAAAATATATTTGTAATATTCTATTACAGAAAGACTTTCTGTAGTCTTTGTGTGGACATGATACTAATTAATTTTGATATTATTTCTTTACTTTGGAGGTCAGGATATATTTATGACAGAAGAACAGAAGAAATATTACAATGCAATGAAAAAGCTGGGTTCCAAAAAGCCACAGAAACCTATACCGAGGCCAGTGGTAAGAGTGATTTGATTTTTACACCCTTAATATTAAATATGGATTTAGGCATATGATCTTAAACACAAGATAAGGTTATAGGTCTAGAAAGAAAATATATTTTTTTCCATTTATTTCCTTCTAAAGGTAGAATTTGCCCCTTTTTTAATCCATGAGATTAGATCATTCATATTTTGTTTAAAAACATATACACTGAAGTATGAACAGTATAATTTAATAATGTTAATACGATAAATTTCAAAATTCCCTAAGTCCTGGAAAACCACAACTGATTGGATCATTTATTGGTTCATGTTACCAGGGATAAACTTCTTTTTCTGTTTTTTCTCCTCACAGAGAATTTGTAGGAAATGGGGATGCACTGGCCCTTGCTGCTGAAGACAGAAAGGGGCACCGGTGACCTAATGGGAAGGACAGCTGTAGAAAATCTTACAGAATAAAAGAATTCCCTAGGGAGTAAAGCATAGACTAGGATAAATTTGTCTCTAAGATAAGGCACTACTCTTGTTATTTACTGAACTCCTACAGTGTTTGAAAAAATAAAATACTTGTTGCACCTTATGCACCAAGTGGTTAAAAATAGACTGTCTGAGGAGAGACATATGGCAAAAAACATTGAGCTAAGTACTAAAGAAAAACTAGGATATTACAGTCATGATTTGTTTGAGACAAGTAACTTCAGCAGTCCAATGATCTCACCAAGCACAGTTAGTTTAAGGAAGAAAGAGGGTTAGCATTCTAAAACCATCTGAGAATAAAGATAAAAAAATTAGTTTCTATTCAGTTGGTACTCTTGCTGGCTCTCAATTTACACCACCTATTTTACCCCAATAATATTAATTATCATTGTTATTACACCTCTTGTTGCACTGTTTCCCTTCTTGTCTCTTCAGCCAACAGTAGTGAGCTTCTTGATTCACTCTAAAAGGATGAGATATAAACCAGCATGGATTTGGCTTATATTAGTGCCTGTATTGTGAATGGGTTTCCTGCACTCCTAAATCTTGAAGGAGTTGTTTTCTCATTTGGCATTTTAAAAGACAATTATTTTCAGTGTATAAATGGTATTCCGTCTTTGTGTTTGCAGAACAAATTCCAAGGCATGATCTTTGATTTTGTAACCAAACAAGTATTTGACATCGGCATCATGATACTCATCTGCCTTAACATGGTCACAATGATGGTAGAAACAGATGATCAGAGTAAAGAAATGGAAACCATTTTATCCCGGATTAACCTGGTGTTTATTGTCCTTTTCACTGGAGAATTTGTCCTGAAATTAATTTCACTTCGCCATTACTACTTCACTGTAGGCTGGAATATTTTTGATTTTGTGGTTGTCATTCTCTCCATAGTAGGTAAGAGCAATTTCCTTTCAAGAAAGAACTAGTGGAAGGAATAGGGAACATTATATTTTTCAAGTATGTTGATACTGAATGTGGAATTTTTTTTTTACTAGATGACTTACATGTTGATTCAGATCTTCATTCTATCTAGCATACAATATATGCACTGTTGCATATAAGATCTTTATCTTTCCCATTAGATTAAATGTGATTTTCCACATCAAAAGACGTAAAGGAACCATGTGGCACATTAGATTAGTGTGCACAAATATAAAGAGGACTGTTTAGTTGTATATGCAAACTAGCCACAGTGAAATGGGTGAGATTTTTTTTAACTTTTGCTAACTAAGATTTGTCAGTTAAAAGCTAATGACTGTCCAAGATGCAGATGAGTGACATATCTGAGACAGATTGTCCTGATAAAATATAGATCTGTTTAAAAAAGTCCCTGATTTGCAGAAATTAAGTCAATACTGTCCTTCATACAAGACAGTGGTTATAGGCTCAGCTTCAAGCATTAACTGTATCTGAGGCATAAACTTCCCTTTCCCAGCTGTTTCAATAACTACTGAAGGCTTAGACAGGCACTGCATACTTGCCACAACCAGTCTTTGTTTTACTTATTTACCTTCTCTAGGATAGCATTTCAATATAAGGAAGATGCTTTCACCTTAATAACAGCTTTCAATGAAATGTAATAACTTTTACAATTTTTTTGCTATAACACAGAATCCCTATAGTGACTGTTTTATGAGATAGCAATAAATAAACCTCTCTACAGATAATGAATTATTTTAAAATTGTAGTTTAATTATTCGCTTTTTTCCTCTAGGTATGTTCTTAGCCGAGATGATAGAGAAGTACTTCGTATCCCCCACACTGTTCAGAGTCATCCGACTTGCCAGAATCGGTCGAATCCTGCGCCTCATTAAAGGCGCTAAGGGAATTCGCACTCTGCTCTTTGCTTTGATGATGTCTCTTCCTGCTTTGTTCAACATTGGGCTGCTGCTCTTCCTGGTCATGTTCATCTATGCGATATTTGGCATGTCCAACTTTGCCTATGTCAAGAGGGAAGTTGGGATCGATGACATGTTCAACTTTGAAACGTTTGGCAACAGCATGATCTGCCTGTTTCAGATCACCACATCCGCTGGCTGGGATGGTTTGCTCGCCCCAATTCTTAACAGTGGGGAGCCAGACTGTGACCCCCATAAAGATCATCCGGGGAGCTCTGTGAAAGGTGACTGTGGCAACCCTTCTGTGGGAATTTTCTTCTTTGTCAGCTACATAATCATATCCTTTCTGGTAGTGGTGAACATGTACATTGCTGTGATTTTGGAGAACTTCAGTGTTGCTACTGAAGAAAGCGCTGAACCCTTGAGTGAGGATGATTTTGAGATGTTCTATGAAGTCTGGGAGAAGTTTGATCCTGATGCAACACAATTCATAGAATATAGTAAATTATCAGATTTTGCAGCTTCATTAGATCCCCCTCTTCTCATAGCAAAACCAAACAAAGTCCAGCTTATTGCAATGGATCTGCCCATGGTGAGCGGTGACAGAATTCACTGCCTTGACATCCTGTTTGCCTTCACAAAGCGTGTTTTGGGGGAAAGTGGGGAGATGGATGCCCTCAGAATACAGATGGAAGATCGGTTTATGGCAGCCAATCCTTCTAAAGTCTCCTATGAACCAATCACAACCACACTGAAAAGGAAACAGGAGGAGGTGTCTGCTGTCATCATTCAGCGTGCTTACAGACACCACCTTTTAAGGGTAAAAATTAAACAGGTATCTAGTATATATAATAGAAATAAAAATAAAGAAGGAGATGGACACGTTATAAAAGAGATAATTATTGATAAACTAAAAGGGAACTCCACTCCAGAAAAAACGGATGAGAGTTCTTCTACAACTTCCCCACCCTCTTATGACAGTGTAACAAAGCCAGACAAAGAAAAATATGAAAAAGATAAAGCAGAAAAGAACTACAAAGGTAAAGACATCAGGGAAAATAAAAAATAACGATCTAAGAGTTTTGTTAATGGGACAACTTGTTTACAGTCTTTGAGAATGAAGCATCAACTGGACTCCTGCTGGAGATTAATGCCAAACTGACAGTTTTTACACGTATATATGCGTGTGTGTGTGTGCGCGCGCGTGTGCATATATATACATTATATATATACTTAAGGTCAGTGCCTATAACAAAACAGTGAACCTCCATCATCAGACTGCAACTCTGTTAATCAGGGTTAAGAAACTTGACAAGAGGTTACTGTTTTCACTACAGCTGACACTGCTAAGAATAAGAGAAAAGGCGGCTCCATAGAGAAGACGGAGCATGAAATGAGTGCAAAAGGATTCTTTATGTTCCACAACATGTAGAACAGTATTTCTCTTCACTGTTTGTAATGCAACTGCCACATTTGTCATATTTTTACAGAAATGGTATTAGTGTATTTATCATTTTTTAATTCACAGGTTGTTTACTATTATATGTGACTATTTTTGTAATAGGTTTTTTGTTGGGGAAAGAGGTATGAGGACCAGGAGTTCTACTCTCAGATTCTCTATAAATACAGACAGAAGTGATTTGCATAGACATGCTGCACTTTTCAATCATGCGTAAATAAAAATATGACGTTGCACAAAGCTGAAGATTTTAAGAACTTTCATGTTTCAGGGTTGCTCTTAAATTTGTGGTATTCTAACTACTTGTATGGCTGCATCCAGATTAATGTGCCTGGAGAGTCTCCTCTAATTTACAGGAATCTGCAATGACTTATTTTTGTGAATCGTTAAACATCAAAAAGTTCTTGTTTATGTTAGAATATTTACAGCTCAAAAAATATTGTGCAGTTTCTGCACTGGAAAAACAGCTTCACCAAAATATATCTATGTATCTGGGAGTTCTTTGTGGTTTTTTTATTTGTTTGTTTTGGGGGGGGGTTGTTTGTTGGTTTGTTTTTTGATTTGATTTGGTTTGGGGGGATTTGTTTGTTTGGTTTTTGTTTGGTTTAGGGTTTTTGTTTGTTTGGTTTAGTCTTGTTTTTGCTTTGTTCTTGGTTTTTTGGTGGGTTTTTTTTTGGTTTTTTGGGGTTTGGTTTTTTTTGGTTGGTTTTGATTTGGTTTTTGGCTTTTGGGTTTTTTTGGTTGTTTGTTTGGGTTTTTTTATTTGTGGGTTGTTTTTTTTTTTTTTTTAACAGCTCATATTTTTATCCTGGACTAGTCTTTGGTTACTGTCTTCTCTCATTATCTCCAACATCCAGTGAATCCATAAAATACCCTCTTCCATGTAAATATTAACAGTACACTGTTGTACCTATTTGAGCATAGAATTAAATGGCTTTGCCACATTGAATTGGATCAGATATGTACCACAGTATGGTTAATTTGCAAGAGCTCAACAGGACCTGTTGTATTCTGTGTCTTAGATAGTTAGGAGAGTATCACTGATGCATGTCAATGCTATTGCTGCTGTACCTTGCTCCTTCCACTGTCCACAGTCTCCACTGTAGGAAGCCATGTGTCAGTGATGAAGTGAATCAAGTTGTCCAACCAGACCTCATTCTTTCAAATCATTAAGCAATAGTTTGCAGCTATTTATGAGCTTTTTTAGTTTTGCATTTTAAATTTGAAGTGGCTGCTATATGGTGTAGAATCAGACTGTACAGGCCATATTGCAAACCGTTAAACTTGTTGACAATATGGTTAGCATATATAAATAATGTAAAGAAATACCATTTGGCAACAGTTCTGTATATAAGAAAAGTGTCTTCAAGTTTAGATCACTGTTTCTTATATTTCTTTCCTCATTCACTTGGCTTATTTTCTAACCACAGTAATTCCAAACTGGCATCATCACACTATGAGAAAAGAAGTGAGTATTTGTAGACTATCTTGTTTTAATATTATATTTGCATATATTTCAATGTGAAGTAAATTGTGTAAATCTGGAACCCAGCTTGTTTCCAAATAGTTACAGGACATAGCAAGGAAAGCATTAGGGGAATGTGCGAATTTCTAGCACTGTTTGCATCAGAAGTTCCAAGATAGTCTCATAGTTCGTAAAATCCTTGCTATCTTGCAGTGTCTGTTTACATAGTCTACTCTTATTCTTTTTTGAATCACAGTGCACTAGGCTTGTACAAATGAAATATTTCCCAAGAAAAAAATGGCACATTTGTATAATCAAGGACATCGGGACATTTTGTGTTTCATACACAAGATAACATTAAATGTAGAATCTTTCTTTTACAAATACTTTTGACTTGTAATGTGTTGGTGAAATGCATGCAGGAAATTGTTATTATCATAAACAACGCAAACAATATTACATATGAGCCAAAAAAATAAAGATTTCCTTTTTTTTTATTGTGTTTAGTTTGCTTTGTCTGTGACCTTCTGTTGGTTAAAGCAAGATAAAAACTGACTTCGGTGTAAATAAAAATTGCTTTCTTTTCCCTAGAGATAAACACCTAATTCTTCACATTTTAACTCTTACGTAAAATAACTATAAAAAAGATTTCTGAGAACTTTGATCACACTCCATTAATTTCTACTTCTTTGTTATCAGCATATTGTCTGGGAATAAAACAGGGTACCTACACACTTCTGCCCAGAATGTCCTCTCAGCCCTCCAGAGCCCTTCTCAGCCATAAAGAAGGGCTCTTTATGTACTGCTACCAAAGCTGCCCACATTTTATGAGTCTTAAATATGCAAACAAACTCTCCAACAAAGCTTTTTTGTTTTTTCCCATATAACATTCCATCAAAGGGCTCATTGCAAACAGATAAAAGTTGGTTTTCGTTGTTCATTAATTCTTTTCATTGCAGTAGGTCTCAAACTTAATAAATAGCATCTCATGTTATCTCACAAGAAAGGGACAACACTGAAACTCAGCTGTGTCAAGTAGTGTTCATAACCAAGACATCTGGATGTTACATGGTAAGACGGTTTGACTTATTATGGATGTCATCAAGTTGTTCAAGGGCAGAATGATTTAGGACATTGAAACACCACATTATCATCTTATTGAATTTAAAATATTATATTTCAAAATTAACAGTGAGTAGAATATTCCTGGAGTTTTCTCGCTGGCATGTTTTTATTGTTTCTTAGTCTGTGGGTATTATGCCATATTACCCATATTTTGGCTAAATATTAAATTGCTTATGTAACCATTAAATAACTGATTGAACATTGTAACACTATTGTCTTTTAAAATCTCTAATACAAAGACTATTAGCAGTTGCTGCAGCTGTCTCTGAGTTGGACTAGCATGCAATAAGAAAGCCATACTTCACAGAATCACGGAAAATGCTGAGATGAAAGGGACCCACAAGGATCACTGAGCCCACCTCCTGCCCAAGAGCCTGAACTCTGTCAGGCTTGGTGCTGTGACCACTTCCCTAGGGAGCCTATTCCAGTGCCCAAACACCCTCTGTGTGAAGAGCCTTTTTCTAATATCCAAACTAAACTTCCCCTGACATAACTTCCCGCCATTCCCTCAGGTCTTGTCACTGGTCACCACAGAGAAGAGGTCAGTGTCCCTCCTCTTCCCCTCAAAAAGATGCTGTAACTGCAATGAGGTCTCCCCCCAGTCTCCTCCAGGCCAAACCGAATGCCTTCAGCCACGCCTCATATGGCTTCTCCTCAAGGCCCTTCACCATCTACATTGTCCCCCATTGGACACTTTCCAGTAGCTTCATATCTTTCTTATATTGCAGCGACCAAAACTGCACATAATATTTAAGGGGAGGCCGCACCAGTGCAGAGCAGAGCAGGACAATCCTCTCGCTTGCCCAGCTGGCAATGCAGTGTCTGATGCCCCCCTGGCTGCCAGGGCACTGCTGACTCATATTCAATTTGCCATTGACCAGGACCCCCAAGTCCCTCCCTGTGGCACTGCTCTTCAGCACCTCATTCCCCAGTCTGTCTGTATATCCAGGGTTGCCCAATCCCAGGTGCAGAACCCAGCACTTTTTTCCTTGTTGAACTATGGTTGGTGATTTCACTATGGTTGGTGATTTCCCAGCCCTCTAATTTGTTAAGGTCTCTCTGCAGGGCCTTCCTGCCTTCAAGGGAGTGAAGAGCTCCTACCAGTTTTTTATCATCTGTGAACTTGCTTAGTAACCCTTCCAGTCCTGTATCCACGTCATTTATGAAATGTTGAAGAGAACAGGGCCTAAGATGGAGCCCTGTGGAACCGCACTAGTGACAGGTCATCCCATTCATTACAACCCTTTGCACCCAACCCATGAGCCAGTTGCTCACTCATCACATGGTGTATTTATCCAGCTGTGTGTTTATATGAATGGCTTTCCCAATACCAGAAAAATGCCTTAGTAAGAATATGCAGAATTGTCCAGCCTGCTCATACCCTTACATCCTGGAGCTGGTCTCTGGCCCTCTTCGAATACAGGGTTAAAGCTCAAGACACGACCTTCTGTAGTTGTCTGGGCATCGTAAAAGCACTTGGCCTGGAGGCCTAAATGAGAGAATCCTCTAACTTGTGTTAGTGTCAATACGTACTTGAAGTCAAAGTTACATACATTATTTATTCCACTGCTCCTCTGACTAACTCATCTAACCTTATAAATTATTCCTTTTACTTCCAGAGACTTTTGGAGCTCTTCTGCTTCTTTGGTTCCTGACTTCACATCTAACAATTTCATTTTACTCTTATTTTTTCATGTTACCTGTTCAAACTAGCACTTAAAGTCTGCAGAACTTTTGCTCTGTGAACAGGTTGGCAAGTGTCCTGATGAGGAATGAGAGTTCATCATTCATTTTCAGGAACTTGGAGTCTCTTACAGTACACTGTAAAAGTAATATTATTGTATCCATCTTCATTATCAAGCACTGTACGTGCAAAAACACTGGCAATGCTTTTGGGGTGGACTAGCAGGAATGGCTGAGGGTCTTCCTTTAACCCGGACTGGGAATAGGCTCACTGCTTTGAGGGCTTGTATGTCTTCTTAATTATCCTTTGCTGCTTCTATGAACAACTTCTTCTCTCCTACCTATTCCTTTCTACACAGAAAGCAGTTGAATTTGTATAATTTAAATCTCACATTACTCCTCTCCTATGCTTCCAATGCATTTGAACAGAAATGCCACTTGAAAGAACTCTCTACATGCTACTAGATAAGCAAGTAGTGATGGCTATTCAAGGCAAGCAGAGTTTTTGTGCTTGTAGTCCTTCCCCACTGTTAGTATGCCTTTGTTTCCTGTCAGCCAAGGACAGCTTATTTATTAGCTCCTAAAATCCTCACTGAATAACTCTGGTGATCCATGTCCAGGTGAATTTTCAACATGTACAACCACAGACAAAATGCCTTCCACTCTGTATTAAACTTATCTGTCATGTATTGCCAAATAGAGAGCATTAGTAATGCTGACAGTAGAGCTAAGTCACTCTCCTACTGTAAGTTCATTACTTGGTACTTTTCCTTTCAGATGAAAAAATTTCCACATGGATGCCCAGAAAGGAGACATATTCCTGTTCAGTACATTACAAATTAATTCATAGGGCAGCAGAGCTTAATGCTGTTCCCAAGCAAGTGTTCCCAGAAGTCCCAGTGCCTCACATGAGCTAATGCAGCAGTACTAACATGTGCACAGTCATAAAAGAGTAACGAGCTTGCAGAATTAACTGAAGATAATTCAGCACTGAAGTAATTTTAACAAAAGAGGAAAGACCAGTGTGTGGTGGAAAAAAACCCCAACAATTTCCTCCAAGAAGGAGCAGACTGGCCACAACAAAGACAAGCAGGACTACCATTATGGGAAGTTAGGATATTGAGTAGTCAAATGTATTTACAGTGAAATTCATTAATGCATTAAAGGAAATGGTGAGTACTCAGCACTTCTTAGTCCTTTATAAATTGCATACTGTACTATATTGAAAAAAAAATCCTTTGGAAGTTAAAATCATGATGGGAATTAAAAAGTCAAGAAAGTTCTTGCCCAGAGGGTTCATCTCTAATATATATGAATTATACAATACATTATTATTATTGCTACATGAAATGTCACAATTGTGTGAACATTTTTACATTTTAGAGCTTAACTCTCTTGAAGTGCTATTTGTTGTGATTTTTAAGTTCGTCTCTTTAGTTCTCCATCTAGATAGATAAAGTGGAAAAAACATAAATCTGAGCAGGAAAGATTACTGGACTAACAAAAAAATCTTACTCTAAAATTAAGTTTGTATTATTTCCTATTTTTTGCCATTTTGAGGAATGTTTGGCTATCTAGAAAAAGATAAGCCTTGGAAAAGAGAAATAACACCATCCAAGTAAAGCTCTAAACCACAGAAATACTTAATTATAAGTAGACAAAGCAAATAGCAAGCAGAATTCATTAGTCATGTGTGGCTAGCACAGGTCCTTCCCGTGGGAACATTTTGCTATATTTTATAAACAAAGATAAAGTTTGGATGTTTTGCAAACAACTTCTCCGGATTAGGTCAGTTCGGGCTTGGCCAATTGGGCCTAGGGGGAGGTCTCGGGCTGACCAATCTGGGGCACCTCTGTAAACTCTATATTTATGGAATTCAAAACAATAAAGCTCTCTTCTCTCTCTTTCCTTGTCTGAGACCTTGGGTCATTCCTCAGCTAGCCGCTCAACAGCGACAGTCATGTGTTCAAATTACTGAGCTAGTTACAATGGATGTTTTCTAGAAGATCATGATTAATTCACGTACAATTTAATAATAAGACAAGATAAAGTAAAGGGGGATTGTGGAGTGCTGTGATCTGTTTCCACTAAACAGCACAGAGCAGGGATGTGCTTCATCTTTGTAATGTAACACATACTCTGCACCACTTTACAAATTAAATACTTCACCCTCATAGAAGAAAACATATGGCAACGAGGCTTGGCTAAGCTAAGAAAATAAATTGTACTGCAGTAGCCTAAGTAAACTGAAGCCAATTAACATCTCCCAGGAGAGAAGACAAATCACATGCATCTCTGCAGCAAGTGCTATGTTTGATGCATATATGAAAAGACATATCATGAACAATTTATAGCAGTAAAGCAGGCATTCATTCCCAAGCATTCTACACTTCAAGTACATTTCCTGTATAATAAAAGCCATTTAAAGTTTTTTTTTTCTCATAACCTACATTAAGGGATAACAGGGGAAACCCTATCACCCCTAAAAGTATTCATTCTTTCATAGGAAACACAAATAAAAAATATTAAAAGCATTTACCAGACTTTACATAGCATTACTGTTTTTTTATAAAACTATAAGCCTCTCACAGGAATTTCAGTACCATAGGGATATTTCCTCTTAATTTTAAAACCCTAATAGTCTGTTCATGGATCACAAACACTGCCTCACCATTTTCCTGATTTAGAAGTGTTTGGTTTGCTTTCAGAAGGCACAGCCCCAGGTATGTGTTTACAGTGAAATGCAAGCAAAGTACAGTCCTAATGAGTGAAATCGGTCATCCTAAATTGAAGTGGGTCATGCCATTTTTCCCCTCAGTCTAATGCAGTGATATCAAATCCAGCAAACCAAAAGAAGCAGTTTAACCACATGTCATATAATAGCAACTATATTCAAAAATAACATGCACAGATTTTTTAATTATGTCACACAAACACTGTAAGTTGTATTATGAATTTCTTTCCCAGAGATTTGGAACTGATTGACTGAGTTGAACAGCCACAAAAATTTACACTTCTTCACATTTTTCCTCTTGTTGCTGTTACAGGGGGATGACAGTGATGGGTCTAATTTTACGACTGCAGGAAGCTCAGTTCTGGTATACACTTCAGAGATCCCAGCTCTGATCTAAGGAAGGAAATTGATTGACCCAGAAAAAAAATAAAAGCTTTTTGTCTCTGCTGAATATCAAAGGCCTTATCTTACCTCTTCATGCAAATATGCAAAGATCTGAGAAGCATGTAAAAACATGCAATGAGAAAGTTGTATAAATTCTCTCTCTCAGCTAAGAAACATTAAATGAAATACAAACCCACAAAATTTTACAGAAGGTGAAAGGGATAGTAGGTTTAATTGGTATAGTCAGATCCTAAGATGTGGGACACATATCATGGGTATCATTTATTCTTTGCACGACATTTTGCTACTGCAAGTCCAGGGAACAGCACATTCTTTTCAAACTCTGAAAGTGACAAGAGACAAAAGTGGCAGAGCATATGCTACTTCCATGAATGTGCGCTGTGTAGAAAGGATGTTACTAACATCTCCCATCTGCACCAGGCACATCCTTAATTCATGTGTTGCAGAGTTTGTTCAGAAATTAGGACAAGAAATTATTTTTATTTTACTGTTATCTTCACTTTATAATGTGGCATTTTAACCTAGAATCTGTATTTTAAATGCTTAATTTACACATGTACTTTCAATTATATGTTTTAGACATAAAATGCTATAACTGCTCCTTTTAGCACCCTATTTTTTTTTTCTTTTCTTTTTTTTTACCAAAGAATGAGAATGAAGTACCTGGTGCATCCAGGCAGCAGTAGTATTTAAATTACCTTCATCCTCTACCCATGCCCTCCGGGTTCCTGACACATAGCAGAATTTCAAGAGTTCCAAATGAGGACATGAAGCAACATCCTGCTTGCTGCCCATATACATAGAAATATATACTGAGTGGAAATAGCTGTAAGGGGTATTTGGCCTCCATTGGACAGCCCAGTAGGGGAACTCTTAGTTCCTAGATCCAGCATGATTAGCCTATTTTCATACTGTAGTCTGAGTTCACTACAACTCTGACATTGACACCTTGTATGTCTTCAGGATTGGTGTGCAAAAACGAGTCCTGAAATATAATAGGTAACTAAAATACAAAGCCCCCCCATTATTTAGTTAATCCCAGAATACTTGTCCACAGCACACAATGTTTTTTTAGCTAGCTGATTTATGCTGTCAATGAAACAGGCACGACAATTTGATGGCTGGGTAGTAAATTCTCAAAGTGATTTTGTGAGCCTGTATTTCTTGTTTTAACAATTCTATTTCTATTTTAAAGACTGTTCATATATACAAGAATATACAAGCTCATTGTTGTGCTTCAGATTAAAACATGTAACTGACAATGCTGTTTACTAGCTTGGCTGTTCCCAATTCACATCCTGCAGAATTTGTCTAGCTGAAGCTAAAGATTGTAAATATTTTACAGCAAAATGATATTCCTATATTTTCTAGGTCACTGCTTTTTTCTGTTCCTGAATCATTAAGAACAAACAGCAGAGTAAAGGAAATGCTGCATCTGAAGAAGGAGTACAAAGGAGACCAATTGTTCTCTGCAGCTCACCACTGCTCCCACACTGCTCCACAGCACTGAAAACATACACAGAGCTGCTTCCCTTGGGAAACTATGATCCAGACAGTAACTCTCATTTAACATGGAGGCTTACACACATCAAGGAAGTACTAGCTGGAGTCCTTTCTTCCATTTAGCCAAATCACTCTAATTAATTCCCCATTAAAAAGGTAGAGTTTCTTTCCATCTTTACTCTCCACAGAGCTCTAAACTCTCCTTTATGTCAGCCTACATTACTTTAAAACTGGGACATTTTCCTGTTGTCTGTGCACAGCATTCCTAGCTGAACTTTAGACTGAAAGCTACAAACTGAATAATAATAATAATATTACGGATAACAAATTCTTTTCCACAACTCATCTTCACCAGATATTACGTGTACACATGCAGAGTGACAACTGCATGGTCCTTAATATAAAATTTCAGTCATGTAAACCACAAAAATTCCCAGCTTTTGTTTACCTTGTTCTGTACCGTTCAAGTCTGACAGTCCTTTACCTTTTTTGAGGTTATGGCAACTCCTTTACATACCTCTCAAGTTCCCCTCTCCTTACTCAAGCACTTCACTTCCTCCTGTAGCAGAGATGTTTACCTGCACTGCTGCAAAGGAGGAATGGAATTGAAACGACAAGTATCCTGCAGCAACTTCAACTCCAGCTGTGGTATTGGCAGATTGCAGAAGTTTAAATGAGGCCACTCCAGGTCAGGCCACACAAAGCATGTAGAAGGAAAATACTAGCAATGCAATATGTGGCACTTTTATGACCCACTTGAAACTGAAGCCAAAGAAGATGCAATCCCATTTTTCTGTGACATCAACAAGGTCAAACCATATTGCTCATTGAAAATGCTGTTAGATCTCTTTCACAAGCAAAAGTCTGTGTGTCCTAAGCAAAGCCCAAATTCATATTCTTACTTATCTAAATCGCTGGGACATACTGAGGGAAGACTGAGCTGAAGGACTTTTGCCATTTATTCCCATTAACATTTCCCACTATGTGTGTCTACTTTCTGCTGCTAGAAGTGGTCCTAGCCACAGAGCTCTCCTTTCCTATTCAGATCAATGCCTTAAACCACCTCCATATTAACATACTTTCACCGCAGCACAGGTATACCTTTCCCTCTGAAGTGGCTAACACAGGGAAAACCTTTGGTCAGTACAACACAAAAGCTCAGGCAGTCCAACTGCAATTGTCCTCTTGCCTTTCCAATCCATGAATAGATTTTAAATGGCAAATGCAAGCAGCCCCTGTCACACTGTCTGCAGTGATAGATTCTTTCCCATTCCTGCATTTCAGGGAGCACACACGCACATAATAGGGTAGACAGGATAGACATGTAATCATGTGTAACCCATACAAAAGAACCCACAGCTAGGAGGTTATCGTCATGCCCTTCCCCCCATTCAGGAATTACTATCATCTTACAAGAGCCCTCCCTAAGGGCTGTATGTAGTCATGGTGACAAGACATCACCACCTGTCTGCCCCTGCAATGGAGGCAATGAGGCAGAATGCAAAGCTTTGTTTTGCTGCTGCTGCTGAATGCATACAGCACATTTCTGAATAGCCTGATTCAAACAGAAACCAAAGAAAATGACAACACTTCTCAAAATACAAAATCTGAAGAACATTCCAGATTTATTAATAATGGCTTATGAAAAGGAATCAATAAAATGAAGTGGCTTGAAAATTTACATGAATTAACATGCTTTGTACTCTTCAAAATGGAATTTTGGTCATAAAATCATAAAAAAGGATGCTTTATGACCAAAAACTGAAAATGCAGACATTATAGAAACAGAATTTAAAATAGGCTGCCACTGTTAAAGCACATTGCTTTTATTCCAATGAAAATGCACACAAACTATTACATAGTGCTTGCCTGCTGTTAGCAATGTCCAGCTGGCAGCATTTTACTTATTTTGGTACTGACTCCGAACATCAGCTGACCAAAAATCACAGCAGAACTGGCTAAAATACTAGCATGGTACCGCTCAGTGAAGGGAAGCAGTAAACATTATAAATAATGAAACAAGCAGGGTGATATGCATCCCAACAAAGAAAGGAGACAGCCTAAACAGAATGGCAGCAGAGTATCTCCTCCTTCTTATCTCATATATCTAGACTATACCTCGAGTTATGCATACATTAGGCAGCACCTTACAGCTCTCAGATGTGGCTGCATGCTTCTACTTCAGGCTGACCTGGCGCTGAGCATGACACAGGGGGAGTATCTCCTTTCTCTTATCTTCCCAGCACACTGGATTTCTCCAGGAAAGAAATGCAGACTGGTAAGTATTTTCAATGTTCAACAAGTCCCCTGAAATGGGTGAATTGGAGGGTAAGGACTAAAAAGCAAGCTCCAGAAGTCTCTATTTTGTGGTTTAGATTTACCATCAGAAATGGTACATAGGTTTTTCTGAGGCTGCAGTGCTGAATTGGGCCAGAGCTCTATTTTCCTGTATGAGCAGGAGCTACTAGACACCTGGATCTCTTATGGATCTACTCATGTGTGCTGGCTCTTCAGACATGCTCCAGCACTTCAATGTCTTTCTTGGAGTGAGAGGCCCAAAACTGAATACAGGATTCAAGGTGTGGCCTCACCAATGCCCTGTACAGGGTGTCAGTCAGTGCCCTGCTCCTGCTGGCCACGCTATTGCTGATACAGGCTAGGATGCCATTGGCTTTCTGGGCCACCTGGGCATATGGCTGGCTCATGTTCAGGTGCTGTCAGTCAGCACTCCCAGGTCCTTTTCTGCCTGACAAGTTTTCCAGTCACTCTGCTGCCAGCGTGTGACACTGCGTGGGGTTGCCCTGCCCCGAGTGCAGGACCTTGCTCTTTGCCTTGCTGAGCCTCAGGCAATTGGCCTTGGCCTATCAATCCAGCCTATCCAGATCCCTCTGCAGAGCCTTCCAGCTCTCAAGTAGATCAGCACTCCCATCCAACTTGGTGTCATCTGCAAGCTGACTGAGGATGCACTCAATCCCTTTGCCTAGATCAGCAAAATATCTTAAAAATATCTCAGTACTGTTTAATATCTTAAACAGTACTGAGCCCTGGGGAACACCACTGCCACTCCATTCCCCACCACTCTCTGGGCCCAGCCACTCAGCCAGTTTTTTATCCAGAGAAGAATACACACACCCAAGTCAGGAGCAGCCAGTTTATCTACGAAAATGCTGTAGAAAACAGTGTCAAGGGCATCAGTAATGTCCAGGTAGATGGCATCCTCAGCTTTTCCCTCATGCACTGACACAACTTGTCATAGGAGGAGATTACGTCAGATGTTCTTCCATCATTTATCACATCATTTGTAAACAGCAAAAATTTTCTCTTTCAAGTGGTCAGCAGAAAAGGCATAGTTTTGATAAAGCCAGGAGAAATTAAGAGTGCTTCAGTGCTCTCAGATACTAATTGCTTCAATTTTGACTAATCCTTACAACTGCACCAAGGGTCAGTTGTAATAATGACTATTACGCACTCTGACCATAGTCACTCTCCCTCCAACATACACCCATTTAACAGGCAGGCAGAGGCTTTCTGGCATCAATAAACATAAAACCTTCATGTTTAAAACCAACATTCAACAAATGCTAAAGGTCACATGCTAAAGGTAATATTCTATCTTGTGGGTATATATCACAATACACTTCTTTATTATCCACCATACAATTTATTATAAACAAATTAGCATCTTTTATTTCTATATAAACCACCTAAAGGTTTCTGAACGAAAAATGGGAGACACAAATACATACCCACCATCTGGTAAATAAGACATACAATATGAGTATTGTAAGTCCTAAAGAAGTAACCACAGAGCAGTATTATGCAAGATACAGTAGTAATTCTAGCTGGACAGGCACTCCAGGCTGGAAACATGGTCACTTTGAAACAAATAATACAGTTATAAATGACAAGTTAACTACATAATAAATCAGTGTAATTTGATTTAAAAAAAGAATAAAAAGAAAAGGAAAAAAGAAAAAGAAGAAAAAGAAAAAAGAAAAGTCAGACTCTTTTCCAATCACAGGAAGAAAGATCAGTTATGAAGTGCTGAGTAACAACTTCATTACTGCTTTGGCTGCCAGTTAAATTGTACATGGCATAGAGCAAGTGCCATTCTAAAGTCCAAATGTCATTTGCAGTGGTACAAACATCAAAAGGGTTTCCTCATATATATATTTAGCTTGCCAGCAAATTATGACCATCAAAGAAAAAACATTCTTAAATGTGCTTAAATACTGGTCTAAAATGTAAACAGCTCTTCTTTCTATTCTGTGTGGAATATTGTTACATTAATGCACAATAATAATGAAATTATATTTGTTTAATTGGTGATTAACTTCAACAGTATCATTAAATTTTGGTCCCTGGCAGAAACTCCCAAACTTCCATCACAGTACACGTGCTTTATTTATTCTTACTCTAATGAAAATCTCTCTCTAGTCATGAATTGTGGAAACTCTTTATAAAATTAACGGTAAAACACTGATTCTATTTTATATACAGATAATTTATTTGTGTAATCCAATGAGACAGTTTTCCTCATCTCTGATCATAATGACTATTTGCAAAGTTATAAGACTTTTGAGGTGCTTTCACAGGAATATTCCTACTAGATAGGAGTAATACACTAGTACGGACACATCATTTCACTTTTTGAATAATTAGAAATCAAATTACTCTTGGTTATGTCTTAGCAAAAGTTATTTAGGATGCTTTGAAAAAAACAAGTAAATGGACTCAAAGGAGGGGCAATATAGTGTTTTAAACCATTCTTGTTAGAGCCACGATGTGTGTCACTTGCGTAAGTATTGTGGAAGAGATTCACATTTTTCTTCAGCAGCACTGAGGATTTATCTTCATTCTTGGAAGAGAAACCTGGAATCTTTATGGGCTAGCTAAAGTAAAATAGCCAGCTTCACTTAAGAAAATGAGAAAAAGTCTGAAGTAACAGCAATAGAAAGTACGGCTCAATAGCTTATTATGTCCCTCCAAAATGCTTTTCAAGAGGGAAAAAAAATTTCTAATGAACATCTGGGATGTATTTTCACACTGAGAAAAAAAGTCTACAGAGCTTTTGGGTGTTTACCCAGACAAAGATAACAATCCTAGCAGTAGATAGACATGAAAGCATTGCAGATATACTGCTGTTTTGAGACCATGAATGAATCTGCCTAGGTGCAAAGCCATGTTACAGGGAGAACAAGATCAGCAGAAGACCTCTTTTGGGTCACCTTTTACCTCCAGTGTAGCTGATATGGAGAAGGGGATGTGGGGGGTAAGTGGTAATATAATAATATTCTTGGTTTAATGATGACATTAAGTATTCTCATGGAAGACTAGCTTGGTAGCCCGGTGAGTCAAAATTTTGCTTTCTCCATGCAAAAAAATTATTATACCTACCAGGTCAAAGATGTGAATGCCTTCTTCCACTTTACAAAGTACTATACCAGATATAAAGATTCAAATACGCACAGATACAGCTAAGAAAAATCCATATTTATATCTATATATCGTATTTATTTACACAATCCACCTGAATTATTTCTGCTACACTTCATGAGTGCTGTCTCAGTTACATCATGAGGCATTGATTAATCTCAGTGAAATGTATCATCAGAAATGGAAGCCTGCCACAGAATTCAGACATGGATTTTCATCTACTAATCTTTCAGGGGAATTACTGCCAAGTTTTTCATTCATTTCACTTTAAAATTAAGTATTGTTTGCAAATCCAAATTCTAGAATTAAAATTCTTACTATAAAACTGTACCAGTCATAGCATCCTAACTAGTGTTGGTGTGATATCTGAATACAATTATATTCTAAAAGGCATCAGCCTATGAAAAAAACAAATGAAACAAATTTCTACAGTTATCCATAACTTTGCCTTTTCTCATTATGTGCATGTATTATATGTACATATACAAAATGCAGTTCAGAAAATTTAATAAAGCAAGATTCAGCAGTGTAACCCAAAGGTGACAACAAACCAAAACAAATCATGCTTAACTAACTTGATTGCCTTATACAATGGCAACTGACTGGAGAGACAAGGAGAGAGCAGTGGATGCTGTCTACCTGGACTTCAGCACGGCTTTTCACCGTGTCCCCCATAATATCCTCCTAGGCAAACTCAGAAAGTGCAGGCTGGACAAGTGGATGGTGAGGTGGATTAAGAACTGGCTGAATGGCAGGTCTCAAGGGGTTGTGATCAGTGGCACAGAACCCACTTGTCTAAACCATCTGTTACCTCTGCAAGTCTACTGTTATAAGAGGACAAATACCATCAAGACATCTCTGCTAGAACAGTAAAGAAGAAAAAAACAATCCAAATCAAAGCCTCCTAACAAATAAAAAAATCCCAGCTTATTCAACAGTCTTGTATTTTCTCTGTAATACATTAATATACAATATATGAAAAGTAGTTTCAGAGGAACCTAAACAACTATAAGCCTTCTCTGAAGAAAATGCCTTTAAAATGTCACTAAAATAATAGAGTTGTTTTAGTGCTGCTCACACAAATTACATTTGCTTGGATTGCAAATTGGGCAAACTTAAGTAAATTATTCACTAAATTGTGTTGTTTGGTTTGTTTCCCTTCCCTTCAAAATTCAAATTCCAGAACAGAATTTGAAGATTAAGTGAAGTTATTTCTAGTTTTTCTCCTAGTGCTGACTGAAACATGTTTTTGTTCCAGTTTACAATTCACCTATTACTCTCCCCAAGTAAATTACCATCTTGGCACCTCTATTCCCTGTTTATATCCTCTCTCCCTGCTTCTTTCCATAGGTGTCACCTTTTTCCTTTCTCATATGATCTGAGGCCAATTATTCTCAATGGTATTTAATATTGAAGTTTGTCGCTCTCCTTCAGATCCATAAAAGGGGCTTCTGTGACCAAATGCCATTTTTCAAACTGTACTAATTGTTCCTTCCAAGAAAACATACCATGTGTACCTGCAATTCCAATCTAGCATCTGACAAGACATAGGAGCCAGTATTATCAACAATATCTGCATAGTTGTTTTACTAATTCCAAATGAGATGAGATGAAGAGATCCTATACATATCCTATACTTTATGGCATTAGTACAGACTGCATTGCATAACCATTTAAGTGATGCAGCCGACATCTGTGCAGAAACGAGTAAAAACCATCACAGGTTAGACTTCAATAAAATGCTAGCAAGGGTTAAATTCTGCTTTAATCCCTGCACAGTCACATGGCTGCTATTGAATATGCTCTTAAATGCGCCTCAAGCTTTTCTGTATAATATGTCTTGATCTGTAAAGGAGTAAAGAATAAAATAACTAGGAAATGTAATTTCTTCCCTCATAGTGAGGTCAGGGAAAGACGGACAGTAAGATTCATAGTAGACCATATAGTGAAGTACAAGAACCCAGTGTACAAAGAAAAGTTAAAGCAGTGGCATCAAAACTGATAATTATTTACTTACTAGAGTATTATTCACATTGAAACATGGAAAATTCCACATGAAAATGGGATCCTTTCCTGTTTTCAGTTACTTAGCTTTAAAGGAGATAGTTATTTGTCATAAAGAAAAGGTTTTTTTAAAGACCCAGTCATGTGGTGAAGAATAGAACTCTATCAATGTAACCTAGTTGTTTTTGCCAATTTAATCTCATATAATAAAATTAATTTTCTAAGTGAGCAATGTTCTAAATAATTAAGTCAACTTCTCCCTTTATGTTCTATCACCCCACTGAGTTTAAAATTCTAATGTTTTGAGTAAACCCCCCACACTATCAGAAAGGGAAAGAATGAAAAATAAACAGCACAAGATCATCTATTTACATATATTCATGTCTCTAAAATAGAAGCAGACAGGAAGATATCAAGCAATACAGGAAGAAGCAGGGAAATGGAAAGAGCCTTTCACGTGGACAATACACTCAATCTACCAAGTCATGTAACAAGATTTCAGGATATCTATTCTTATCCTATTTCTGAATAAAAAAAGTGACATAAATACAAAACACAAAAATTGCAAAAGAAAGGTATGTCCTGGAAACAAACATTCAGTCTCTTGAGTTGGTATAAATATGGATTGTAGCATGAGCACTCTGCTCATTTGCAGAATTTGAGATAAACAACAGAGAAGAGTTAAGACTAATAAAACATTTAACAATTTTCTCTCAGTTCTCATATAGCTTTGTGTTATTTGTTCTGAACAAGACTGGGTATTAGCAGGGGCAAGGGAAGCTCTATTCTAG
This sequence comes from Entomyzon cyanotis, assembly GCA_024500445.1. Taxonomy (NCBI): domain Eukaryota; kingdom Metazoa; phylum Chordata; class Aves; order Passeriformes; family Meliphagidae; genus Entomyzon; species Entomyzon cyanotis. Next base: position 7,377,500 of record JAKEPQ010001027.1, on the reverse strand, counting down.
AGCACTGAAGAAAGCTCTGAAATCCACTAAAAAGCACTGAAATCCAATAAAATTTTCTTAATATCTTCAGTATTACTGCCATGAAATGGTAAGTGATTCCCAGAAAGAAAACAAAACCCAACTGCATGTAGGTCTCCATTAGGAAACCAGACTGCCAGAATAAATTTTAACTTGCCAGAATAAATTCCCTAATGATGCTGGCTGTGAACAAGCAGAATAGATAAGGAAGAACAAAATTTTCAAAAATCACCATGCCTTTGTGTTTACCCTAGTTTACCATATGTGATCCTGAAATTTTTACTCATTCTCAATAAGTGACAGTTTAAATCTAAAAATCATTACAAACTACATACAAACTGCGGTGACACTAAAGACCTTCTTCATGTGTAGTTGTGATGTCAGCATTTTACCACTTAGCCTCTACTTCTGATTAATGGCCAAATATAAGATTTGCAGTGAAGACCAAAACTGTTGGCCTGTTGAAGCACCACTTCAGCAAACTGAACGGCTGATGGCATATGGTCTGACTAACATGAGGTGACAGAAGGAAGGATCTTTAAATCACCATATTCTAAACTAATTTCATGGCTAAAAAGATGGCTGTGTAAAGGCCCTGTATGATTATGAGGTCTTGCACAACCCTGTTCTTTTTGTGGTGACCTGTGTAAAGGTTTCCTACAAATGAGATCAAATTATGGAAAGCACTGGATCAATGCTAGTTAAATAGAAGTCTTTGATTCCATGGCTTACATTTTTCTTGAAGACTCTCCTTAAAAATTAACTATCATATTCTGGACGAATAAAGTAAATCAAATTAAGCAAAAACCAGAATTACAATAGGTCAATAACTAATAAAAATAATGGTTATTTCATGGCAACATGCAGTAAGGATACTCTAAAATTCTTTTTGACTTGCCTAATCCGAGGAAAATCCTTCTAATGTGTTTTTATAGATGATCACTCTGCAGTACAGCAAGCAGAGTTTGTACATAAACAAGATGACCTAGTTTTCAACATCTGCAAGTCTTAGCTTGAAGCTTGTTTGTTACTTGAAAAGGCAATTAAAATTTAAACAAGTGTGAAAGAACAAACTCTTATTTTCCTTTAATTTCTGTGAAAAAAGCCCAGTTACACATTAAATAATATTTAATACAAAGCCACATCAGAACTCAAAATAACAGCAGATAATTAGTAGTCATATTTTTTAGAATAAAACAAATCACAGATAGACAGTAAACCATACGCAGAAATATACAAGAACATTAGGGGTAAACAGTTCAGGAGATTAGGTTGGGCAATTCCTTTCAAGTAATAAACCATCTACAGAAAGTGTAATTTCACAGGACATTCTTCAAATAAGAAATAAGCTGTGAGCTGACAAACTAAGCGACCTGTGTATTATTGTATGGAATTCATTAATAATCCAGACACTCATCTTGCAACAGACAAACACTACACATGAAAGGTGACTTTCAAACATCAGTATTTACAGAGACAAACTCATTACTGTTTTCCTCTGATAGCAATTTTTTTCATTTTATTTGCGTCTTTTACTATTTAACCATGCATTTGAAGATAGATTTACTGTTATTTATTTAACATGATGCTTATTACAAGCAGAAAGGAGAAACAGAACAAAATAATTGTTATCCAAAGAGCTCGTAAACCAAACACAGGAAAACACAGGAAAAACTGCCAAAGGACCAAGGGGCATTGCAGCACCCAGTTTTAAAGGAAGCTAAAGAACCCAAGTAATTTATACTTCAAGTCCTGAAAAATGTTCTTAAAGACAAAGAACTTAATATACGTTATACTAAAAAACTATACTGAGTAAATTTAGCTCCACCCCTTCACTGCTCCAAAGGATGGCCTTCTAGTTAAAGCACAAATGCTGAAGTAAACAGGACTATATCCAGTTACCAGATCCTCTGCAGGACTTCAGACATTCAGCTGAGACTGCTAGTTATTTTCTTTTCTTCCATCTGTGTTCAGAGTCCAAATGTATATGTTACACAAATATATATAACATCTACATAAGCAAATGTTCTAGATTTTCCCCATGGAAAGTCTACCTGTTCTATGTAAGGCATATGAATTTTTTTCATTACAAAATGCGGTATTCTAAAGACAAATATCCAGTACTATAAACACAAGATTTTTGCTTCCACAGACTATAGCATTCATAAAAGGAATAAATGATAAAGATGAAAGATAGGAAATAGAGTAGTCACAGGACACTAAACCCCTTCTAAAATTAAGTCTAGATTGCCATTTTTTGTGAACGTACATTTAAAATGCAAATATTATTCAAAAATACAAATGCTTTATCTGATTACATAAATATCTGATCTCAGTGCATTAAAGGAACATAGAAGAACAGGTTGCCATTAGCACAGAAATATTAGTGTTTCCTTACCATACATTTATGTACTTTCTGCTCCATATATTTATCTTAAATTCAGTCTTCATATTGTTACAATTTCATTATTTTTTAATTACCACATACTTGGACTTTTTGTCTTATTAATACAAAGTATTTTCAAAGCATGAAAGACACCGGACATATCCTGTTACTTCAACACTGATCCTGTGTAAAATCATTGAATACAAAAAAAAAGACTGCAATCAGTTTCGAATTAGAGATGTTAAAATAACTGATCAGCATCAGAACAACTTCAGGATAAGTCTTACCAAACATCAATTTTTTCTGATGACTAAACCTACAAATAGGTTTATTTGATCAAAGTAACTCCGTTGACATCAAATGCCTCGCAGAGTCTTCTAATAGGTTTATATGACATTCTGAGATACAGAAAGAAAAAATCGGTAACATATAAAATGCAGGTATCCAAAGGTAAATGTAAATGAGATGCTCCTAATACAAGGGAGCATTTCCATGCAGATTCTATGTGGGTGGGTTTGGCCAACAGTAACACAGACCTATTTATCATAGCCTGGAACATGGTCCTGCATTGCATTCTGGCATACTCACTCAAGAATAAAAGAGAAGAAGTTGAAAACGTGAAAGCTATAAGAAAAAAAGACCAAAAAAAATTTAAGGAACAATTTTAGACCTTAAATAATGACAAGTGAAAACTGTGCTTCACATACCAATTACCCAACTGAATACTGAAGCAATGTGGTTATCATCTACATATTACATGCAGAAGATATTCCTTTAACTTTCTTAAAATGCAGTGAGATAATATGGCTTGCATACTATTCTCTTCAATATAATAATCTTGTAATAGATGCAAAGTCCAAGGTCCAATCTCAGAATATTTGCATAAGACCTACAGCCCTGTAAAGTTACTTCATTTACTATTATTTACACACCTTTTACTCCCACAAGGAGAAGTTATTAGAATTATTACTAGAATTCTAAATGAAAAAAAGAAGAATCAAAGCCCCTTCAAGAAACAGAAAATAACAAGAATTATAAGTTTAAAAAAACCCCCAAACATACAAACATCTCTTTGCATTCAATGTGTTATCATGCACATGAGATTACATGCACTAGAATTCAAATTGCCTGACTCCAGTATTCTTTTCACCAGAAGAACAGCTTTATGTATTAACAGATATTCTTCAAATCATATACATCTTGTTATTGAAGAATTCTGCCTTAGTGTAACTTATGTTTGGATTTTGTTTTTCTACCATCGTGTTATTCTCTTAGATAATTCATTTGCTTGTGGTACCATCTGAGAAAAGATTACTGGTTAACCTGGAGGCTATTAGCCAAAAGCTAGTTTCCCTTCCAGGACAGCACTTCTGGGCACATGGTCAGGCAAATCAGCTCACTCAATCCTGATTCTCCCCAGACAGAGACACAAGTGATTCATCCCTCCTGGCAGATAAGCTGCTGACATTTCCATCTCTGTTTACTCGGTTAGCTGACAGACTGCTGACATGATCCCTTTGTTTTCTCCCTATTCTCTTTACATTAGAGCCAGGAACTCTAGCAGGTGAACACCTAGTCTCTGCTACAGAATGGAAACACCATGTGGAGTCAACTTGACAGGTGGTTTCATTTTCAGAGTATAAAAGTTAAGCATTCATGTTAAAAACCTACATTGCAAAAACTCAGTTTGACAAAAGGGCATCACAAGTCATCTGATGCATATGAATTTCACATACAGATGTTATTTACCAAGGAGCACAAAAGGTTTTGCAAAGATTTTACAAAGTACTGCAAAACCACCTAAGAACAGATCTCCACCCAGAAAAAAATTAAATCAGATCTCTTTTTTTAACTCAAATGAGAAGCAGTTTTAATTCTATAAGCCAAGGAATTTTAGACTTGGAACTTGCAAAAGGAAATGTTCCTTTTTAAAGCAAACAAGTGACTTAAATAGCTTCAGGAGTGTAAGAGTCTGCCCCAAAAGTTTATCTACCTATAAAATAAGTGTGTATTGAAAATTTTATGATGCTTTCTAGATCCATAAACTTTAAGCGAGTTAAGCTTGACATTGCTCAACTGTAAAAACACAAAAATCTTAATTATATATATGATCACAAAAAAAATCTTCCTAGGACTGGAACTTCAAAACTCCTAGAGGACACAAAGAGAGGGGACAAACCTAGATACAGGATTAGCAGAATTTTAAAAGCCCGCTAGTTCTCTAAGAAGCAGGAAAAGCAATGGACCCACAAACTTCTGACACCACTAGACCAGACATCATGGGGCACACAAAAAGTGGAAAACTATTTCTCTATTCATTGTTCACTGGAAGTTCACTAATTTGTGACAATACATTGGGGTTTTTTCCCAGAGAATATATCATCATGGAGAAAAAGCATATAGAATTTTGCATAGAGACTTGTATCACAAGGATAGTTAAAAAACCAAAACATTCTGCAACATCCTATACAAACCAAGAATTGATGCCTTTTAAAATATACTATGCCTTTAATATGCCTATTTTAATATACTCCACGAATTGAAAAAAAAATCCCATGTGCCCACCCCCTCTTCTCTAGTCTACCATTCCTGTTCTTGCAGTTTCTTAGACCTGATAAGTGCTGCTTGCACATAGCTAAAAGAGTCCCTGTAAAAAAAGAAGGTGTTAATGATAGCCTCCAAAAATAAAACAAAACTAACTTTTACTTCTGCATATCCTTAAACTCCTTTCTCAGTATATTTGTTTCTTGTCAGTTTTAATGGGAGAAGGTGAAAAATGGCACTCAGCACTGGACCTGCCAGAACTTTACTATTCATGATACAGCTCCTAATGGGATGGTAAAAGAAGTTGATTTGAATAATACAATTTTAAAAAAGGGAGGTAGTGCTAAGAGAGGAATAGAAAAATTTATCTTGTTAAATAAAAATAATTTTTAATTCCTACCAACTTCTGGGTTTCAATTCTATGGCTTTTGAAAACAGAACAAGTCTACAGGTCCATCCTTGCTCCCCCCAGTATTCATATCCCATATTAAATCTCCTTTTTTTTACAGGAAAGCAAGGGCTCTCCTGATTCAAAATGCCTTTCAGTTCATCTTAGGAAGAGAGACTTTAAAACACAAAACTGAATTTGGCAGAAATGTTTTTATACTTTATAAAATGAAGACCTGCAAGTAAATTCAATTTGTGGTCAAAAGAGACACAATGTTTCCTTCAAATGCTTGGTAGGATAGCTCAAAGTGCCTGTAAAATGTGCTCACTGATGCAAATGCTTAAAACATTATCTACTGCCAGTAGCTGCACCACTGGCAGTAGACTACAAGTGCAGAAAATTTCTATCTACTATAGCAGAAAACTGACACTTTATACATGCTTATAACTGGGCAGAAAAAGCCTAGCAAAAAGAACACAAGCATTTTTAATACATATAAAAATAAAAATCAGGTTTTAGATTAAAAAAATCATCTACTATAAAACCTCATCTTACTGAGTTGGTGATGATAAAAACTTTTTAAAAATTGTTTTTGCTATAGGTTTTTAATTATCTCTAGAATAATAGGCCTTAAAAAAGAAGACCTGAGACCTACAGTGTTGAAAGCAAAGAAACAGTGTTACAGTAGCCATCTAGCTGCTCTGACCTCCAGAGCTCTCAGTTTGGAATCTTTCAATTCATTAAATATCTTAGACTGTCTGTAAATGTTTCTATCAAACCTGTTTATATTAAATGAAATTCATGTATTTTATTAGGTCATTCTCTCTTTTTACTGTCATGACTCAGTGTCAGATGAACATTGCTTATTTTCTGCTGACAGAATAACCCTACAAAAGCTGCAACTAGAAAGTTTCTTTCATAAATCTATTTGCAGCAATAAAGTCCTGATGGGCTCTGCATAGCCACTTTCCAGCCATTTTGCCCCAAGCATGTACTGTCAGGACTTGGCACTGCCCTTTGTTGAATATCATGAGATTCCTCTCTGGTCTGTTCTCCAGCCTGATGGGGTCAATCTGAATGGCAGCACAACCACTTGGTGTACAGTATTGTCTGCAAGTCTGCTGAGGGTGCACTCGGTCCCATCATCAGGTGACTGACAAATAAATTAAACAGTACTGGCCCCAGTATCAATGCCCAGGGTACACATCAATTAATGATTTGCCTCCAACCAAACTTTGTGATGTAATGTTATTCTTCACCAATCAGAACAAGAACTTCAGTTTGTTGGCTTAAAATTAATTATTTATATTTTTCTTACTTCAACAAATTCCATAAATATTAATACAATAAAATAACTTGTGATTACAGTTTTTGTATTTGACCATCTGCAGTCAGAAACTTTCTGCAGGAACATGGAAAAGAAATATGAGTACTATAAAGCCCAAGAGAGCACATGGATTTAGAACAGGAATTATCTAAAGACAGGTTTAAGATACTGTGTCCTCAATCTGCAGCACAAATTCCTAAAGAGGTTTTTGTACTGGGTTATCTTTGTACTATTAACAATACTATGCATATTTTATCACCATTCCCCTTTTGACAGAACTAGGTCTCCACAAACACATTCAGATCTGGAAGCAGAGTATCTAAAGCAAACATCTCAAATATAAAAGCTAAGACACTACAATTGGTTTTATCATTACTGACCTTGTATTACATAAGAAGGTTATGCTGGAGGTTATGGTACTGGTATTGCAACAAGAAGCCAAAATTTTAAGACTTTTTCTGAAAGCAAAGCAAATTCTGTCATGAACCACTTTTTCCTCCTTGAACTGCTAATAAAGCATGTAGGGAACATGCCCAGATTCTGACTCTACAGGCTATGGACCCTTGCTTATGAGACAAAAGATTCTCACTATTCATAATCTCACATTTTAGTTAATTTATGTTACATACGTATTTTTAAGAGCATTATCTGGAGAAATTATTGGAGTGAGTGAGATCACATTTCTGGTATCAGGATTTTCTGCGTGTAAGTTTAGGTGCTCCAACACCATCAAGGTCTTTGTCACTGGAGTTTAACTCCATTAAGTGACCTTTAGACCAAACAGATCTAAAGGTAAGTGCAATTTAAAAAAAAATTAAAGAAAAAAACACTCCCTGGTCCATTCAAATTGGGCATGTGAGGGAGAAATGAAGTAACAAGGCAAGAAATGCCCTTGTAAAAATGTGTATTTTTAATCCCCCATGCCTTAAGTGCCTTCAGGCAGCTCAGGAAGGACCAGGTCAGCTTCTACAATACTAAGCAGAGTTCTGCTGTCAAGGATCTATTACTCAAAATGTCCTTCATCCAGCTCAAGGCATAGAGAATTTCATTTAGTTGAATCCAATGTATGCAATTAGCAGGGTAAAAGGTGAGCTTTTCTTCTGGAACCAAGGCTGACCAACAACTAGATTCATATTCATACTATGAATTGATTCCTTGCTATTAATAAGGGATTTGAAAAATATCATAGCATGCATTTTTAACATGTATCTGGCTGGGTGTCATTCTATGCTCACTCAGAATATTTATGCCTTTGTAGGTACTGCAGCCCGTGGGTTGCAGGACTTAACTAAATTTCTTAACACCTCAAAATGCTGCACATACAGAAGCTGATGTTAGTTTAAAGAAAATAAAATTTTCAGAAACAGCTATTCAAAAGAAAGCCCACAAGGAAATGTTTATAAAATGTGTCATATTAGGTATTTGCTTTGTAGACTGTGTTTATCTTCAGTGAAATAAGTATTTGCTTACATTATTAAACATCAATTTAAAAAATGTAATACAGTGAAAATCATTAAAACACACAGCTGCAATATAAGTATGACAATTGTGACTGAAGTATCTTACAATATGAAGAGAAAAAATTAAGTAACCTTTTTAATAAATTGTACACACATACACAAAATAAAAATTCAAGACCTAAAAAATAACACAAAAAACCCCATTGCTCATTTATAATATCTACTGAGATAGTTTTAGTCTTTCTCATTTTTTGTAAAGAAACTGCTGAGGCTCTTGCACCTAAAATTAGACTTACTATATCAGTTATGTTTGTGTTCTTGTCTGCGACATCCCTGGCTGTGCAGCCCCTACACTGCACTCTCGTGTGCTGCTGTGGTAATGCAATAGCTCGCTATTGTTTCAATAGTGTGCAGTCTCTTCTATACAGAGATGCACAATGGAAAAGGAGTGATATAGCAGTTACCAGCATGGGAGAGAACTCTTTGGCCGTAATTTTTTTGCTGCTGGAGGATTCAGCAAGAAAAAAAGGATTTCACACACTTGCAAGTGTTCTTTTCTGCAGTGGCACTGTAGATCAGGACTACTAAATATTTATTTTGCAAACAAAACTGACTGAAGAGAACGTAGTCAGACAAGCTGTTACTATCACATTATGGTTCAATAATAATTATTCACAGAATAATAACAAAACTATTATTTTCAGGGGAAAGAACCTACTATAACTGATTATGCAATTCCATCTCTTGGTTGTAACAGGAATGGAGAGACCCAATTCCTTCACAACAATGTGTGTTTCTTGGCTTTATCAGACCTATATAACTGTGACCACATTGGTACACTTCTGACCAGATCTAGTGAGCTGTTGATATGGTGGTGATCTGTGAAACATTGGACTCAATAATCTTGGGGGCTTTTCCAACCTTAACAGGTCTCTGATTCTATCTGCATCAGTAACCTACTGGCCATCACCTCAATCATGCAGATGTTTCCAATTTTATAATCAGTTGTACTTATGCTTTTAAGGCAGTATCAGGAATCTTAAAATAATTTTTAAAACATTTAAATAATGTGCTATCTCTGCTGCTATGCTACAAAATCAACATTTAGGAAGCCTGGGCAAAACTGTTTAGCTAGCTTTTGGTTATACAATTGTGATGCTCATTTGCACATATTATGTTTGTAAAAACATGTTTTGAGGAAAAGAGGGAAGGGATTGATAGAGGATCATCTTAAAAAGCAATACAATAGCTGCAATCCATAACTATGTCTAACAATGGAAAAGATCTAGCTGCAGTCCTTTCTGCAATGTCCCTAATGGTTGCTGTGGGAAATAACTGTCATTAATCCAAAACTGAAAGCAGGGAGCATCTGGAAACTCACAGCTCAGTCTGCAGCATCTCTAGTGTTAAATTTCTAATGTAAAACTTTCTCACCCATAAATCATATTCTCTCAATCCTATTCTGCCTCCCACCCAGCTGCACCTCCACCCACCTTACTTCAAGGCTGTGCTGTTTGTGCAAGGTAATGTTCATCGCTGCATATAGTAAAATGATTCTACCTTCTGTTACCCAACAGTGTTTCTTTTTCAATCCATATCATTAATAGTTAGTCATGGAGCTATTATTCATTCTCTGAACTCCTAAAATGAGGTATCACTGATAGGTTTATATCCTTAGCAACTGCACATAATATGGAGAACTGTATTTTACTCAGCTGTATCATGACATGTTCCTATTTCTGCTTGCAAACAGACTTGTTGTTAAAGACCATGTGTGTCAACAACAAGCTTCAACAGGGTATTTCATACCAGCTGATATGTACAGCACATCTTTACCTCCCCAGCAATGTCACTAGTTTGAGTGACTGCAGTCTTTCAGCCCAAAAGTAGATTCCTCTACCAGCTAGTACCTATTGACCCTTGGTTCTACTACAAAAATATACATAAGCACATATATATAAAAATACATATATGGGTTTGCCTTAAATAGTTCTGCCTTGTTATATGTAGAGGCATGGCAGATATATTAAATTGTCTAAAATATTTAATCACATTGTGATAATTCTGTAAATAGAGATCCTTATTTAAAATTTTATATTTACTATAATTTACTTTAATTCTTTACTATATCTTCCTTCATTTTACTCCACATGCACAGTGTGAATAGAAGAGATAGCATGGTGACATTCCTTATAGAAAATGTAATTATTTCAATAGTCATAATCAGATTTTATATGTACTAGGGAAAACCATGCATGATGTAAAATAACTTTTAAAAATAATGTATCTAGATACAAGTGTATTTAGATACATGTTTGCATTAATATACTTTTCTATAATAAAGGAAGCTGTTTTGGAAGACCACCTTCTGTTACACTAAACATGAAGGGGATTCAGTGGTCAACTGGTCTTTCAACATAGACCCAACCTGGACAGACCCTCTCTCATACATAATTTATCCTTTTCCTAAGACTGTAAGAGTGTTCACAAATAAGGAAAGTCATAAGGTCAGAGAATTCTACAGTGGCAAATTCTACAGCGGCAAGAATACTTAAAATCTGACATCTCTGTAAGTAAATTCTCCATTTGATAAGGAAAATACGTCCATTGTTCACATGCCATGTCTTGTTTCTAGATGCTTTCTGGCCAGTATTGGCAGTGGATTTCTTGCAATGCTACATTCCTTTTAGAACAACCATGCTTCAAAAGCACTACAAGGAATCCAAAATCCACAAAATTAATACAACTATTACCTCCTCCTACACAAGTGGAATTTTGTTCATGCCATGCTAGAGTAACATCATGTTCCATACACAAATCTAGCTGCATGGTCTGCTTCCCATTTCCATCTATGTAACCATGTTAAAAAAAACCAAACCAAAAACAAACCCAACAAAGCTTCAAAAGTTGTATGTGAAGTTATTTGTTACAAAATAGTACAATTTTGCTCCGTTTGTCCCTCTTTTTGTTATTCTTTTGCCAGAGCCTAATTTTCTTAAACCTTTCCTAAAGAAAGTCAGAGCTACTGCATCTTACAGTCATAAATACTTTACCCCCAAAACAGAGAGACAGAACTACTTGAATTTTGAATTAGGGACGTGAGAACTACAGGGGCCACTGTTGTTTCCTCAGGCTTCAAAGACAGACGGAAAAGTTCATTACCCTTTTTCTCAAAGGATATTTTCAACTCAGACAGCACATGGTGGTTTTCTGTCAGCCTAGGTTTTCTATAGTCCTTCTGAAGGAAGGCATAAACAGGGCAGCCAGTGAGGTAGTGTTTCTTCAGGAGCACAGGGTAATGTCAGGGTTCTGAAGCGATAGCATTAATAGAAAAATGGGACGAAGATGTGTGGGAAAGTACTTAACACTTAAAATAGAGTATGTCTGTCTGTATTTTTTTTAAACAAATAAGATTAAATTACAGAGAGGAAAAATTAAATAAATACCACTACCATATTACATGCCACCCCTACTTCTATAAAAAAGGTATTCTCAGGTGTATATGCACCTGGTATGCCAAGCTCTTCAAAAGAGTGTCTCCTCAGCAACTCTCCTAGTAAAAGTATATATTTGGCCTTGAGAAGTAGAAGATATTTTGTAATACCTCCAGCTGAATTTGTCTGTTGAACATAGATTTATGTGTATATATATCATGCATATATTCACACAGTTGCACACACAAACAGTTATCAACATTTCCTCTTCTTCCTCCCAGTGAAAATGCTACAAAAGTCTCTCTTGTCAGTTATCTTAACTGAAAATAAAAAAGGATTGTTTTTATTAGCAAATGCTTTACTGTTATAATCACAGTTATCCATTCCTTTAGTTAGTTGTTATTGCCAATGGGAATTATTCTCAGTCTTTCCCCAGTGACGCTCTGTTTGTCACTATTCCAGGCATTAATCCAAGTCCAAAGATAGGAATGAAAATTATAGGCTCTTCCTACATAGCTTTCCTTTTTAGCAACTTCATGCAGGCTCCACATTAACAACTTCTAACTTCTCTCAGATTTCTTCCTACATAAGTCATTCTCCAAATGGATCAAAAATTCAGCTCAATGCTCAAAGAGAAATTATCCTTTAACTTCTTACTGAAAAGACTTCTTTTTCCTTTTTTTCCAAATTCAAATTAAGGTAGTAGATTGGGGGGGGGGGGGGGGGTTGTTGTTTGCTTTAAGCATTTTCTATAGCATATACCACATTAATATCTGAGATAAAATATTAATAGATTTTTCTTCACGGTATTTCCATAAAATGAAAAATATCATTAGCCTCATTTTAGAAGTAGGGAACTCATGCACAGATAGTGAAATGCATGTGCAACATCATAAGAGAAGATTATGCTGAAATCAGGAATATCTTTCTGAAAATACAATCCTTTTCATTACTAATTTTTGTCAGTTTTAGAAAATATTGCTATATATTTTTACTGTTGTTGTTTTACTGTTGATGTTAACTAAATGGAGTGTTGAATGCAACTTTTTTATTTGATCTAATTCATCACACTACGTTAATGGGTAGAAGCTCAGTTATGGGTCATGATTTATTCTGCCAAATAACAAACAAGTTGGAAAAGCTAAGAATACTAAGTATTAAGTAACCAATAAAAAATAGATAACTAAATTTAATTCACTCCTAGTCTGAATTAATTGACAGCAAGACTATTTTGAAGCAGGAGACAGAACTAAGGTGTCACTGTCACACCATCTGTCATATATGCTCCGACAAAGAGGAGAGATTTGTAAGGTACATCCACATCCTACTGCTAATGGAAAATCTCTGTATGTTATATGAAGCCCCTACATACCAGCAGGAGTATGTTGGACCAAACATTGCTCTCTATATGTTTACCAAATGTCTTGGTTTACATCAAGTAGATACTTAAAAGGAGATTTACAGTTTTACTGAACTTCAGTGGAAACAATATTTGCATGTAGCACTTCAGCCTCTAAAATAAAATCAACAACTCTTGCCAGATACTTCTTGGCTGCATTTCACTATGTAATGTTTTCATTTAGGATTAAAATTAGCAATCAGATATGATTATGAAGTGAATAGTGATTGGGAAGCTCTAATCACCTAACTAAGATAAAATATTAGGATTGGCAAATCAGAAAATGCTTCTGAAAGAAAAATAGAAAAGGTTGCAAATGCAGTCAAAAGAGAAGCTAAATGGCAGGGAAGTCATTTGCAAAATAATATTTGATAAGCCTGATTGCCTTCTACTCATTTTTGCCCCATCATTTTTAAATTATCCCTTCCCACAGTCCATTTCAGTTTTCTCCCTCTTTCTTCCTTCCCCTGGCTAGTCCTTTTCATGGAACAAAAACTATGAAACTTCTCCTCCTTCTCAAAATACAGCAGCCTTTCACTTACTAATGGATTCCAAACCTGCATTGCTGCAGAACCAACTACAGGATATAAACAAACAAGTGTGTCACACCAACAAATAACAAAAAACACACAAGAAGCATAACAAAGTAATCCATTGCATCCTACAGGTGTATGGAATTGGTTAGCTCTTCTGCTGTATTCATACAATACCACAGAGCATTTAGGAGTTTCACCACTGACTTCTCCTTGCCCAAGATTTCATCATTAATATTTTCTCTGTAAATCATATTTCAAAATAATGAACAAGCAAAAACTTATGGGGAGTTCAAAGAATCCAAAAGGATAGCAAAAATATTCTGCCCCATTGTACATCACAAATAAACCATAATCAGTTTACTGTTTGTAATATTTTACACCATAAATATCTTAAATACTTACATAGCATCATTCAAACACCAACTTCCTTGATCAGATTTGCAACATCTTATGTCACCACTCTGCATAGAAATAGAGAGAAACATAAGTTTGAAAGTGATTTAACTGGACAAGCAATTGTAAGGAATGACAATTTACAAAGATGGTTCTGAACAAGTCAGCAAAAGAAAGGAATTTGACTAATCTCTGACACAATCATCTTAATTACTGTACATAAGTTTTGTCATGTTTTTATAATAAGACACACTTTTTTTGGAAAAAAGGAATTGGAACAGCATTGCTTGATTTTATCTGTATTTTCCATCCTTGAAAAATCTTTTTGAACATGACAAAACGCCCACAATGGATTCAGGGCCTGTTCTGACCATTTCTTTGCAGCTGTCACGGTGCTGCAAGAAAGCCTTTCTGTCCCCTGGAGCTGCACTGTTGGGCAGCACGGGAAGGCAGCGAGGGTCTGCCCGGCCTGAGCCTCCGAGCGCGGCCAAGCGCGGTCCAACACCGCCCCCTGGCGCCCGCGGCGCGCAGCGCGGCGCACACAGGCCGCTCGCTGACCGCCGCTCCTCCTTCAGCAAAGCAGCCTTGCCGACGCAATTTGCTGCGGAAGCGTGGAGCGTTGCGGTAATGCCTAATTCCAAGGCCCAGCGAAAAGCTGTGCTCTTTAACCCCTGCTGGGTCAGTTCCTCACGATATAGTTTAGAAAGGAGCTGTATGAGTATAAACTTGAGGAAGAACCATTCTGCTCTGCAAAAACAGAGCAAAGAACTTCAGGAAAGAATCAAAATTGTGTATTAGGGATACAAGGGATTTGCATGTCAAAAGATGAGGAAAGGGGGTCCGTCTATACTCAACAGACATATATTGTGTTCTATACTGGGGGAAAAATGTTGAGTAAATTGAGCTTAGCTTTTCAAATAAACCAAGAGCTTACCATATTAAGGGCAGCATTTTTTATGCTACTGCAAGTAATCAGTTCACCATCCCCTTCAGAAAACACAGCAGATATATTCCCTAAAAAGGAAGGGAATCATGCCATTGACTAATATTTGTTCTGAAGACATTCAAGGATTAAAGCATGAAAAGCACAGCTGAAACAATGAGCCCTAGCAACAGAAATTAATACCACAACACCTAATCTCATCCTTTGAAAATAAAAGTGCATAAGCAGTAATCAAAGAAACTTGATTTACTTTTGTATAGGATCTGTTAAGGCACTGGAGAAATAGTACAGAAAAAGCTCTAGGATTGCACATGCCTTCACGTTACCAGTGAAGCAGTAACACCCAGTAGAATACCAGCACTTCCAGTATTAGCATCTTCTGCTACAGCTCAGGAGAACTGAATCAATTAAGCTAACAAATGGATAATACAGTGTCATTACACTCACCATAAATCAAAGCCATGCAGGAGGCAAAGAAACTAAGAATATTTCACAACAGCACCTCTAAACATAAATATATGCCTGCCAAACATCTCTCTGTGTGCTTAACTTTTGTTCTCTGAACAAAAGGATGCCTTCAGGCTAACTAGTGTCTAGTAAGCTATCTTGTGCCTTACTCCCTTGCCTCTAGCTCTCCTACGTCTCTTTAGATCCTTTCATCTAAAATCTCTAATACAGCAATACTTCAAGCAATTTTGTAACTCCCTCCTCACTCAAATTCTAGCTCATACCCAGTAAACAATCAAGGAGATACAATTGACTTCTCCGTTCAAGTTCTCTTTCTCCTCCCAACAAGGATAGCCCAGCAGGTAAAAATGTGGTGTTCACTTTAATCCTAGACCCTCAGTTACGCACAAGCACTGTTAGCTGCACCCACATGCTGTCCACATCACTGATCTTCGAGTAATCGGAATATTAAGCGATCATTTATTCTCTCACTTACTTTCTTAATTATAGTAAAGAAACAACAGTAGAGCTGCTGTGATTCAAATGTACACAAGGAAAAAAAGACTTCCAAGTATCAAGAAAGATGAAAGAAACTTTTAGGAAAGCAAACAACCAGTTCTTTTTGGGCTCATACACTTTAGCTGAAGAGTTACAGGGTGTAACACAGCAAGGCAGCTCCCAATTCAGTCACGAGGGCTTAGTATAGCTCTCCCACACCAGTGTGCTTGCTCTCTAGGCCTCACTGTGACTATTTTGAACCAGAAGAATTTTGGTTTTGATTTTTCCAGCAACAGATCTCATAAGTTAATGGGTCAGAGAGACAAATAATGAGTTTACATTTCAAATTTGCTGTAAGAGAAATTCATATGAAAAGCTTCAAATTCTCTTAGTTGGTTTCATGTGAGACTTAAATTAAATAAACAGTATATTATTTGTCACAAACAACTAGTAAGGCATAGCCAGTTGCAGTTTGAGATTTTTTTTCCCTCCATATGCTTCCTTTGACCACAACAGTGCAGGACATGAGGCAGAAAATGTTGTCACATAACACTGAAGCTCCAGGATCAACAATGAGAACCATCAACAAAAGGTTACCAACACTGCCTACACAAGATTTATCAATGAGAGGCTTAAAGACTATATGTTTCTCCAAAACAGACTATGGTAGCTTCAACATGTAGGCGAGGAATAGCTCCACTGATAACTTCCAGGTCAGCTATTTAGCATTTGTCCACTAACTTCACAAATACTACAGGTTCTTTTGAAGGTCAGGTTAGAAGTTTTAGGATATAAACAAACACTTTCCTCAAACTATAATTCTTTTGAGTAGTTTATGTAAAGCTCTATACACCCTCACAACAGACCAGCTGCTTGGTATTTATTAAGCTCATCAACTAAGAAATATGGGCAGACTGCCCACAGCTGTCATATTAGGGGGCTGCATTCCCCTGTAATTCTGACCATCCTTGCAGGGGGCACAGTATAACTGGACTGTTTCCCCTCATTGCTTACATACATCACCAAAGATCACTTCTCAACAAAACCTTTTTAAAAAATAGTACATAATTTCTTCTTGTCAGACTGTTATGTATCTTACAGCTAAACTGAAAATATTAGTCATTTTTTAATATGTTTGCCTCAAAAATAAAGACAGTGTAAAAAAGTAAAAGGTTACTGACCTTTTTAGGAAGGACTAAAGAATCTGACATTAAAGTTTTATGTGATTATAACAATCATTCCTTACAAAAAATGCTCATTTTTTTCTATTTTATTCCTTCATTTAGAGATAAAATGAAATGTAATTTCTTTTTTATATCTGCCAATTTGCATCACATGACTTCTTTTTCTAGGCCTGCTTTGTGTCTTATCTTATATGGTTTCAGATGATGTAGACATCCTTGGAGTACACAAAAAGCTTACAGCATTATCTCTTCTTTGATTTTTTTTAAATGCCTTGTTTGCTTTAATACGTTTAATGCTTGTGAAAGATGGCAGTGGTTTTATTGGCATTTGGAAATCTAGTTCTCAAGCAGTGACATTGGCAAAGTAAAAGTTGTAACAGTGTAGGCTTCTCCACAAAGCTCTGCCAACACGGTTCAGTGCCATCTCATCCTATTATTTATTACAGTTTGTACTACCTTGCCCAGTGGAGATGTCAGGCATGCTTATAAGTAGTTTCTTGGATCATTCTTGGAGTTCTTTTAGGCAGCCATATTCATGTCACATGTGTTATTTTCCAATACCGTTAGTACCACAGACATAAAGCAAAAACTTAGCACTACATCCCCCAGCCACAAATTAATTTATGATTCCAAGATAAAAACATGTGATCATCCCAAATCATTATGGCTTATATTTTCCAGCCATTCTATCGATAATTCAATTGAAGGCATATTCTCTGTCTGGGCCTCCTTGTGGAAAGTGTTTTGCCATTGAAAATTTCCCAAGATAGTCTCCAGTAAACAAACCCCCCCCTCCTTACTTTCTCTATTCTGGATTTATTGTGATTGTTCTTCCAAACCAGCCTTAAATTTCTGTGGGTCCTAAGGATTCTCTTGCAGAACATCTGCTCATAAATACTAAAGGTACTAATAATGATTTCTTTTTGGTGTTTGTTGCTCTAACTCATTTTAGCCTCCTTAATAGGTTTCCGCATTTCACAAAAATTTGTTGTTCCCTCTGTTTCGTTTCTTAGACACAACTTCCTTTGTGCCCATCTTTTTGGAAGGTCCCTTCTGGTTTATTTGGTCTTTTATTTTTTATAATTGTCCTACCCTGTGGTTTAATTATGCTGGCATCCTTCAGAGCTTCATCCTGCACCACAGCCAGAGGGGTAAACCATTGTACAAACTGTCCTACAGCAAACTCCCAAAGAACATAATATAAACAGTGGATTGTGGACTTGCAGTGCCCCCTCTAATTTTATTCACAATGTACTACTACTCTTACTGCTAAGAGTAAAACCAGTATTAAGCTTTTTATGCAATAACCACAACAAGGAGCACAGAGCAATCCAACTAATCAAAAACTACTCTCACAGTATAGGAAAAAGAACCTCTGCACAATCTTTTGGAAGTACCAATTCCTTTCCCTAATTCACTGTTACGATACTGAATTAAAACTATTAAATTTGTAAACACTACTGGAAATCATGCCAATGTGACCAATAGAAGTAAAATTCTAGGACTCTTAAATAAATGGATGCCACATTCAGGCACCAGCCTCCTCACATACCAAGAGCTACATGGTGGAAGCTTGACTTAATTTGTCAAAAAAAAAGCCTGAAGGATGTATCTGGTTAATTATAAGGTTACACATAAGAAAGTATTTGCACAAAACAGAAATTATTTTCTAATGTAACAAATGCATGCTCCAAACAATAATTAAAATAAAATCACATTATTCAGGGCACTATTGTGGAGCATGTAGGTGTTAGATACAGAGGCTTTGTGAGGTAATTGCTACAGTACTAAAAATAAAGAGTTTGGTAGAAGACTATCTTGAAAACCTACTCTATGCTTTGTTAAACTCTGCTTTAAAACAGCTTAATTCTCTCTTTTTACACATAATTCTTTGTCCAAGAAAGAAAAATCACATCGTTAAAAATCTCAGGAATTGCATCTCAGGCCTATCAAAGTTTCTTTGCTGAGTCATGCCATCTGACTAGTCACACAAGAATACGTCAGCTTGTAGCTTGTCATGGAGATGATTAGAGATTTTTTTTTAAGGAGCTGAAGCTAATGTGCTTAAGCTATTGAACAAAAAAGTCATATATGCTCTTTATGTGCGCTTTGTTGTCCGTATTAAATCACATGCATCATAGATCTTTAAGGACAAAATTACTGATGCACAGCACATGTGCTCCTTTAACCACCACAGTTTACCCTAGCAAAGTATTATCAAATATAGGGTTCTTAAAACTACAGGAAGGAAATTAGCATGCTCTATTTTCTTCTCCTATTTAGTTGTCATCTCTCAGGGGTTTTTCCTCCATAATAATTTAATCTTGTTGAAAATTTTGGATCCACATTCTGACGATGCCCTCCAGTAATTGGAGTAAGTTCCCAGAGTTAGGTGGTTTTTTTACTCTTGTAGGCCCTACATTTTATGTCCAGCAATATTTCACATAATTAATGCCTGCCTCCAATTTTTTATCAATGCCTGCTACTTCCTATGGGCTTTTGTTTAAGATGTATGTTTCTTTGTGTGGTTTGTTCCGTGTTTCCAAAGCATATTTCTGCTGGAGGCTGCTTGGTCTCAGCTCGATAGTGGAGATATCTAGAGACTCTAAACTTTCAGCACTGTCATTTTTCATTTTTTAATTAGTTGGGCCTCTTTCCATACTTTCACTAGAACCTCAGTATGTTCTTTATCTGATTTATTACTCTTCACAGCCGATTACCCTCTCTGAGGACAACCGCTAGGCCTCATCAATACACCGAAATTAACAAGCAACCACAGATCAGCAGCAGATCGGGACTGGTTTTCACTACACGTCCCACCTAGAAAACTTTCCTGGAACCCTTGGGGTGAACAACGATTGCGTAAACCCCAAGTCTTGACAAATTCAGAAGCGCTTACTTTCTGGAATGTTTCCAGCGAAGCGCCGCCCGGAGGAGGAGCCGCCGCCTCACAGCCCCGCTCCCGCCCGTGCGAGCCCTGGGCGCTCCTGCAGCACCTGCCCGCTGGCCAACAGGTCCCTGCAGCCGCGCCTCGGGCCGGGCTGGGCGCACAGCCGCCTTCCCACACGGTGGAGGCACCGCGGGGCGCTCGGAGCCCGCCTGAGGGGAGCCCGTCTGAGGGCAGCCCGTGCCGGGCGCGCGGGCCGGGCGGCACCGGGCTCCCCAGCCCAGCCGGGCCCGCCGGCCATGGAGCCGCCGCCGGCCGACGGTAGCCAGGTACCGGGAGGACATCGGGGCGAGGCGTGGGACTCTGCCGGCTCGGGGAGCCCGCCGGCACCCGCCGGACTTGTCTGTGCGCTCCGCGGCCCGTGGGGCGGCAGGGGTGTGAGGGGCCCCGCGGCCGCTTGCGACAGCTCAGGGCGACCGGCCGCTGGAATGTTCGCGCTCCTCGGGCGAGCGGGCGGCAGCGATGGCCTTTTCATCTCTGTCCGGTTGCCGCCGTAGGAGGAAGAAAGTCATAAATGCCACGCGGGGGGGGGGGGGAAATGCGGTCTCGGGGGCCTTGTCCTTGAGAGGCAGGGGAGGGGCGGCCGAAACTCGCTCCGCGTGAGGAGCGGAGCGTGAGCGCCCCGTGTCCAGCCGTGCCGCAGCACGTCCTGCCGTGCCCGCTGCTGATGGGGCCGTAGCGGGTGGCCTTGGCTGTCCCATGGCCCGGAGCGGGCGCCAGCAGAGGACCCTGCGAGAGCGGACGGCTGCCGTTCAGCTCTCCCGCAGCCTCCCGCGTTGCACAGCTCGCTAGCCCCAGGCTGTCAATAGCCAGGGGCACCCTCGGGAGCGCTGCTCTTCACACGGGAGCCGCTTCACCTGGGTCACAGCTCTTTTCTGCCCTTTCGTGTCTATTTTGCCCCTTCCGAGTGGGGAAAGGGACCAGGGCTTGGCAGTGCACATTGTGTTCATTTCTTGTAGCAACTGAAGAGAGGGATCTGGACTGTTCAGTGCAATTTCACGTGTACTGTGCTGTTAGCAGAGAGCACTGAAATTTCGGGAGAGAATGACAGTGATATTCCTGCTGCTGAAATCAGTAGTGAAATAAAAACGTAGCACAAGTCTAGATAAAAAACAACTGAGGGAGAATGTTACTTATGAAAATATGTGATATGAAGAAGGTAGGAAGTTGTGGTTAGTTTGTCTATGATGACACAAAAAAACTTGGAGATAGCAAGTGAAAATACTGAATGGTAGATTCAGAACAAATTAAAATAACCTGTCTCTTTCTATGATGCAGAATTAAAACTTGGCATTCACTGGCACACAACATTGTAGATGATAAAACTTACACACGGTTTCAAAAAAGGGAAAAATCAAGAAGTAATCCATTAAGGAGTGTGATGCACCAGGAACACAACCACTTCGGGAAGTCCAAAATACACAAACTGAGGAAGGCTGGGACATGAAAGTTACTTGCTATCTAGCTATTTGCTATGTTCTTATGCTCTTCCCTAGGCACCTTCCATGGTCATCACTCAGAAATGGGATACCATGCTATACTGGCCTTTGATCTGAGACAGTATTACCCTTATGTTAGTGCTGCTTCAGGATTAAAGGTTCCACTTAAATATGTAGCCCTGCTAGAGGCAGGAAATCTTATGCTTGTCAGTTCGTCTATCTAGAGATGACTTAGATTTTCCACTAATTTAATTTTTTTTTCCAGGAATATTAGTGACAAGCATATGAGCTTGTATTACCTGCTGTGTATGTTAGATAGACTTCTGCATCCATGAAATAGCGGTTTTTACCTTCATACTTAGTACACAGAACACAGGCAGGCATTTTCTTCATTAAATGCATGTTCCTCTTGAATTTCACAGCTTCAGTTAAAATGCAGTCTTTGTAACAAATAATTCTAAAATGTTTTCTGACAGCAGAAATTGTGCTTTGAACTTTGATTCTTTCCCACAGAAACTTTCTGGGACTAGCTGATTTTATAGTGTCATTAACTATTCATAATTAACTAAACCATTGAATATCACAGAAATTTAAAATACTGGGTAAGACCTTGGATTAGCGTATATTGAGAGGTTGGCATGCTTTACTAGTAACTCTTGAAATTTATTTCATTTCCCTGATTCGGGGCTATTTTTACTGACCAATTGTCTTAGCCAAAATATTTTCAAAAATACTTGATTCGCATTTCTGTCTTTGAGACATAACTAAGAATGTCTTTGTTTAGCAGCTTACCTCTGAATTTGTATACATTTCTGTCCTTCCACTTACTATTTTTCAGAGAATTACAGAAGATTATGGGTCAGACTTATACAAGAATTAGATGCTTAATACCCCTTTGATTTCTCACTGAAAAAAATGGGATTTATTTCTCAAAATACCTCTACAAATCTGAATCTATGTTTGTTTGTTTTTTTTAAATCTTTAATAGACTATATGTAAAATCCTCATTCTCACCTGTTTTTCCCATGTATAATATTTTCTCTGTCTTCCTGAAATAGGTAGAAACAGATGACCAAATATCCCTCCCTAGTAAGACCGGGAAAAAAGGAGGAAGCAGTGATTTGGCATCAGCTGGATTTAACATTATTAATTCAATCACAGGATCAGGCCTTATAGGTAAGTCTACTTTTCTTCACTATCCTGTGTTCAGCCATGCTTATTCATGCATTACTATCCAGCTTGGAGAATAACACTGACACCTTACTTTCTGCTGCTGTTTTTAAAGATTTTTCTCTATTTATTTGCTTACTGTGCGAAAATGCAGAGGTGTCAACTGAGATCACACCTCAGTGATGAAAACCCCAGAGTCTCTCGGCCATAACAATCAGAGAGGTTGGGCAGGTGCTGACTGAAATTCATACTTAAGCAACACCTTTTTCCACTGAAAATTACATTTTTGAGGTTATTAAGCATGCTGGTCCAATTTGGAAGCTTACTAGCATTTTTTTTTAATCTGAATTTTTCTTTATTTTGACTACCACAAATAAATATTTGGAAAGAGTCTGCTGGAATCTCTCCCTTTCTGCTTTGCAGGATTGCCATATTCGATGAAGGAAGCTGGATTTCCTCTAGGAGTACTGCTTTTGTCTATGGTTGCCAGTATCACAGGTACTCTGTAGGCAGTTTCTGTTGTAAAGATAAAATCAGTTCTGCAACATTTTAGCTGATCTTGGGCTTAATGATACCTTGAACAAGTGTATCTATGACAATAAAAATTACTAATATTTTTCTTTTCCTCACTAATCCCTTGAGAAGATTAGTAAGAGAATTACACTGTACAACATATGAAGCTGCTTTTTGACTGCATTCCTTTTCATAAAGCTTTAGTTTCCTAGTCAAGGTAACATTTAAAAGAATGTTCTTATTTGTGCCCTCATAATCACCTGTTTGAGTCCACTGTTTTTATCCTAATTAAGAGACTGATCCTTGAGTGCGTTGTATATGACATTTTTAAAATTTACCACAGAATGAAAACCTTTGCTTGTACTATGATTTTAAGTATTTTTCTTCCAATATGAGCCTATAGCTCCTGGATTTGGTGGGTTGAAAGATTGTGAGATTTCTCATCCCTGCTCTTCTGAGTGCCACTGCTTTTCTTTTTTTCTTTTTTTTTTTAGAGGAGCACAAGAAGGTGAAAAGTAATCAACCACAAGTTGGTTCATATTGTCTTTAAAAGTAATCTTATATTTTAACAGATTATTCCATCATATTACTGATCAAAGGAGGAAATCTGTCCAGTACCAAAACCTATCAAGACCTGGTCAAAAAATCATATGGTCATGTAGGTTATGTAATTCTTTCAGCTCTCCAGTTTTTGTATCCATTTATTGGTAAGATCACATAAAATATAAATGCTTAAGTTTTATAAGTAACAAGCTATTTCACATTACTTCATTGTTTCACTGGTTAAATATGAAGAACTATATAAAGAATGTACTGTATATGCTTCTTTGCTATTTAAAAAAAGTTACATTTATGTTGTGGGTTCTGAAGAATGACTGAGGAGTAATTCAGTGAATTGGAGGATCATAATAATAGAAATGAACTGGAATGTAATAGTAGAGAAATTAATGATCAGATGTGAAAATTAATGACAATAGTAACTAGAAAAATAGCAAAGGAAATTCTGTTCTTGAATGAGTAGCAGAGCACAAAGTTGATGTGTCTGAAACAAAAGGAAGATATGACTTCAGGAGTCTACTGAGCTAGTATTTTTTCAGAGATGCAATATTATTGTAATTAGGGAAGCCACTGTTTAGATCTTGCTTGAATATTCATGTGCTGTCATTGCTCTTCAAAAGCATTAGTTCAGCCTCATACCCAACAAGCTACTAGGAAATGGGGCACTCAAGACCCCTTTGAAGAAGAAATAGTAAAAGAACAAACAGGTGTAATCTGGGGAGGAATTTATTAGGCCAGAAGTTTGAAATAAAATTGTATTCTGGATCTGTCCCCTGCAGTAGCAACATAATTAAATCAAATCTTAAATAATCTTGATATATTCACACATGGTGAGGTGGTGACTTGAGATATCAAGAGTATGGACTTGGTGATTACAGAATCCTAGATCAAAATTCCTATTCTGGGAATAATCAGTCTGACTACAGGTAGCTGAGATTTTTAAGAGTGTCAAGTTACTGTAACTGCAAGCAATGATATTACATATGTACTTACACTCCTGTGTAAATCCACTACTCCGTAGATAGTACAAAAAAGAATTGTAAAGTTCTCAGTCCTTACCATTGAACTAGTTGGTCAGTATCTAAATGTATGCTGTCAACATTCATATTTCATTCTTATCTAATTCTACAGGAAAAGTGCCTGAATGTGTGCACATATGCACATATGTGTATACATACATACAAAATATATTTAAACACTCTCGTGGTCTTCAACATTTAAAGGCCACAGCACTTACTAATGAGAGGGAGGAATCAAAGTCCAATCTGATATCTTAAACTATTTTTTCCTTATTTCTTCTGGTTTAAAGATTGTGCTAGATTTTTGCATGAGCTAGAAAGTCCTTTGCATTTCATTGGAGGACTGATTATTAGACTAGCACAGGAACTTTATTTTCAAATTCTTGTTTCTATTTAGTAAACTTACAAAGAATTGCCATTTGAAACAAGTAGTTTTAGAAAGCCTTTTTATCCTCTTCTGAAGTAAGTTTATATGGCCACTCAGCCCAATGCCCTTGCTTATCATGCTGGATTATTGCTTAGGTTGTACCTGTTTGGAAAAAAAAAAAGAAAGCGTTAAACAATTTTTTTTTTAAACCTGAAACTTACAAGTTGCTGCTAGCCAGAATTCATGTTAGAGGGATAGTGTCTATAGAATATGTGTGTTCAATGTTAATAAAATATTTTGGATATGACTTATACTAACAAAAAATTGTTTTCTTTAAGCTATGATCAGTTACAACATTGTAACAGGAGACACTTTAACTAAAGTTTTTCAGAGAATTCCTGGAGGTAAGATGCCTTTAAAAAATTCAGAATGGGGAATTGTGTATTGGATAGAAGTGTAGCATAAGTATTTTGGGATTGCCTGTTCCTTTGCTTCTAAATTACTCTTAAGAATAGTTCAAGTTAGGAACTTGAAGCACATATCTATGAGTGGGTTTTTTTGAGTTTGTTTTTTTTTTTTTTAATAAGCCTTTCCCAAATGAAATCTATGACTCCTAGTCCTTGGCTATCAGTGGACTCAGTGTCAGTGAAGAGACCACATGCTTCAGTGAAATACTAAGCAAATAAGAGTGAGTCTTTCTTCCACAGCTGTGTACTAACAAGATTATTGGATTTTGTAATTTTTTGTAGGCATTTCCTATAATAATAATTTGAATAGTGGAACTATACTTCATCTAGTGAATAATTCTGGATGAGTTGCAAATAATATAATGAATGTAATGCTTTTTAACTCATGCGCTTGTTTCCCTTCCTGTGCTCTGAGTTTTTACAGCAGAATCAGTGGAGCAATTTGTGTACGTGTTTGATATCTACTTTAGCACAAAACCAGCTAAGTTAAAACATTCTTCACTGGGAAATTAAACTGAGAAAGAGCATGTCTGTACTGAACTGGAAATGCATATTTGTATGAACTATTTCATTTCCACAGGAGACCTGTAATTTTCAGCATGTGAAACCTGAAAGGTGTGGACATAGTTTTAATTGTCACACTCTTATTCTGTGAATTCCTGATCAAATTGATTGTGACAGTGAATATCTAATAATTTATATATATAATGACTTCTGTAATAGGGGGAATCCCCAGCATGGCAAATCTTATTACCTATCTGATAGAGTACCTGCCTGGAAAGAGGTGGGAAAGCATTATAATCTTGCAAAGAGAAGAGGGAACAGAACACAGATTTTTCCTTGTCAATTGCCAGTCACTTTCCACCATAACTATTCCTCAAGTATTCATTCAAGCCAATGGTTTATGGTAGCCTGACTGAAACTCAGCGATGTTTTATTTTGTCATTGGCTTGAAAAAACCTACTGGTTTTACAAACAAATCCCATTGATTACATGGAATATTATAATATTGTTGCCTTCACATGGTAATCTATTTTGCAAATGGAAGCTGGCTGATGGCAAGAAAGGAGGTGTCCAAAATAAACCTCAAAATTAGCTTATTTTAGGCCATTTCTTACAGAACAGTGCTATCGTAAACAGCACAATACTTGATGTCAACCCACAGTGTCAAAATTCCTCAAGACTGAAGGCAGAAAGAAGTAGTAGAATTTTTACTTGTAGTCTCCCAGCATTGACCCAGACATGATGAAAGACATTAATACTAACCCGTATGTAGGAATGCCAGACTTTCCAATTTTGGTTTAATATATCCCATATGTTGTGCATTTGGTTTGAATTTGCAGAATTCTTGTGTTTATGCCCATGCTGTGCATGGCTTCCTCAGTGTTAGCTAATGCCTAGTTTTCAGTGTTACTTAGCTTTACTCAAGGGAATAAATGCTTGATCACCAATGGTTTACTACTTCTAATCTTTCAAATGTAGCTAATCTTTTCCTCAAGTTAGTCTCTTAAAGAAATAAATTATTTTCTTTTTTGCTTTAGTTGGGCTGGATAACCCGCTTACCGACCGTCACTTCATAATTGTGCTTACCACCATCATCTTTACCTTACCTATATCTTTGTATCGAGACATAGCAAAATTGGGAAAGGTAAATCATAACAGCAGTTGATTTTTGGTTTGTTGTTCTGCATGCCATTAGAAAATAAGTGGCAGTCATAACTTAATGTAAATAATTAACAAATGCATTATGCTGCTTAAAGGACAGCCTTTCAGCAGTTTACTGACTGAAGTAGTGTTTTTAACTTTACAGATATCTCTTGTTTCTCTGATGCTAACCAGTGTCATCGTGATGATTGTGATGGTGAGAACAGTAACCTTACATTCACAAGTGTGAGTATTCTTACACTTGCAACAAAGTGAATTGTTGGTCATATATAATCTGTTTTTTCACTATTGTTTATGTCTGCATAGTTGTGGAACATGCCTTCTTTGGGACAGACAGATAACTGAAAAATCTCTATCAACAGTAATACAAAATGAACAGCTAAAAATACTTAATCCTTTTTTATTTTTTTTTCTATTGCATATAAGCAAATTCAGAAAAAGTCTCAAAGCCCCTAGAGGTTAATGGGAAATTATGGATGATATGACTAACAGCAGGTGGGTCCTGAATCTGTATGTGATGTTGTCTGTCATTTGGGATTTTTTTTCTTATTTTGGCCATTATTGTCAGATGGCCTGTATTTACAGTCTTAAAATAGCTAGTATCTTAGGAGTATTTCTTTTTCTGATAAGATAAATGTAATAACTTTATAATAAAAATCAAAGACAAATACTGAAAATTTTAAAAATATAACACAATAATAAA
The DNA here is from genome assembly GCA_024500445.1 of Entomyzon cyanotis. Classification (NCBI taxonomy): domain Eukaryota; kingdom Metazoa; phylum Chordata; class Aves; order Passeriformes; family Meliphagidae; genus Entomyzon; species Entomyzon cyanotis. The sequence goes on along the minus strand of JAKEPQ010001027.1, from coordinate 7,349,695 downwards.
ATCTTTATTCTGACATTTGAGAAAACAACTCTATAAGCATGCACAATTCTTACAGCACTCATACTCTGGAAGTAATATTTAACATTGGATGTCAGAGTGTTCTAGACAATTTAGTACACAAACGTATGTGTTGTGACACTATTTTTATGATTAAATTGCAAGAAAGTGTTGTGAATCTATTTTTCCTTAATGGCCTAGAAGGCCTGTCTTTTCCTCATGCCTTACGTGTGTAGATGTATTAATAAAGATGACAAATTCTATTTCTGAATGTGCTTTTTTTTATTGGAACAGGTATATATGGTACGTCTTATGTTCCCCTAAGTAGATTCTTCCACCAGGATTGTTTCACCAGTGTTAGGCATAACTGTTCATTGGTATTACGGCTGTGATGCATGGGTTAATTGTAGTGTGTTCAGGTCTAATGGTAGGAAGATGCCTAGAATAGCATTTTCTTAAGTTTTACCAGATGAGGTTGTCTGTCATCCACAAAATCACTCTGTAGGAACTGTGCAGAACTTCCCACCATCTTTCTGAAGCAGCATGTTTTTCACACTCTGTGTTAGAGGGTGTTTAAGAGGTTAATCTCAAAATCCCCTGTCAAAAAAGGAAGAAGCTATATATAATAGTTACTGATAACCTTGTTACTATGGTAACATTTCTTCTCTGCAGTTGTGATGCACTGAAAAATATGGAATGCATAGTTTTATTTTTTCTTACAATACATGCTGTTGGGTTTTGAGTGATTCTTGAAATTTTACTTCTTAATTCTTTAGGCACTTCCATTTCTGCCTTTACTCATCTTTTTTTCAGAAATGTATCTAGCAAGTTGATAAACGGTAAAATTCCTTTTTCCTCACCAACATTCTGTTAATGTCTGTTCTTGCTACCTTTGCTATTTTTATTTTATGGTTAGGCATAGACATATACTTTAATTGTTAAAACTCTCTTCTAATACTTTGTTAGTAGTATAGTGGTATGACTTTTTTTTGCAATGAAAATAAAGAATACTGTTGTATTTTAGTATCTGTCTCATCATATTACAAGTGAAACAAGTGAATTAACAAGTTTATTGTGAATCCTTATTAAAATACAACAGAAGTTGGAGTTCCCAAAGAGATTTTTAAAAATCATTATTATTATGAAAGCCTAGTCCTTGTATCTGTCAAATGGGAAAAGAATTTGTACAATCGTGGATAAAGGCTTGATGGGGACAAGTATATTTAATCCCTACAATTGTTGTATGGTGAAACTGTTTATGTGCCTGCCATTGATGACAGATGATTGCCAAGAACAAACTAGACAATTCCATGGTTTCCCATTCCAGTTCTTAACTAGCCTTTTCTTCTGAATTCTTTCAAAATGTGTATCTCATTTCATATTGTTTGCTTCTTGGCCGAGCCACAGTGGATATGGACAGCAAACAGTTTATGCTTATTCAAATACTTGAAAAACACCTGTAAAAAGTTGTAATTTGTCCCCTTTGGGACTAAACAAGCACAGTTCCTTTAGGATTTCTTTTTGTCATTTCTTGTGCTTATAATTGTGCTCAATGGCTGCCATAAGTTTTCTGCAAATTAAAGTGAAATTGTGGTGCTCCACCTGCCTGGGATATTCCCTCTCAAGAGCAGAGAAGAAAGATTGATCTATCCTAAATGCAAAGTGTTTTAAGGTCCCTTTCAACTGTATCCCTTGGGGATTGTCACTCTTCTGTTCATGTAAGCTAGTTTGATTGCCCCTTTGGAAAACAGCATATCATGGATGTGCCTTGAATTAGCAGTCTAGCAGAAGTACCAAGCAAGAGGTACTCTGCAGAACTGTTTGCTGTTGAATTTTCCTTTCTTTGATACTGTTCTTGTGAAGTTTGGGATTTGTTTGTTTGTTTGTTTGTTCCCCCCACCTTGTTCTTGTGAAGCCTTTTTTCCCTCTGCAGAACCATAGTCTTTGTCATTTCAGAAATGAATGCTGCTTTATCAGATGATTGCTCCATTTACCAACATATTTAGGATTTTTCTTTTTCATCCCGTTCTCTGGCATGATAGTGTTAAGTGCACATTTCATGCTTTCCATTAAGGACACTTTGCTTTTTGTTCCATCATTCAAGTCAGCGCTGAATACATTCAAAAGTACTGGACTCGAGTCAGGTTCCACTGGAATCCCATTTGGATGTCTTCCCACTTTGATAATTAATTTCTGAGTAGTAATCAGTTTTCATTTGCCTTTAGATTTTTCAAATTGAATACTTCTTCCCTTTGCAAGATACAAGGTATTGTTATATGGAAATGATGGAACTTTTTTTGCTTAAATGCAATCCATGCTCTAGTTGAAAATTAAATGTATTATTTGGACAACAGAGCAATAAAGGCTATTTTCTGCAATAATCTGAAACTTTCTGCAGTGTTTTAGACCATCAGAGAAACAACAACATTATTACTATTTTAAACAGGAATTACAAGGTTTTGAAGTGTTGCTTCTTGTTTTTCTTTTGTTTTCCCCTTTATTTGTTTTAGATTTGGAGCAGGTTGTCCAAGAACATTTTAGGGATGTTATTGTCATGTTCTCATTAGAAAAACAAAATGTATTTAACATGTCGGATTACTTGGTTTAATTTGTTTCCTCTTACAACAAATATAGAACTGAGGTACTTTTCAGTTTTGGTTTTGGTAACTGTCATCCATACGATTATTGTTAACTGAATGACATAATAAACCTGCAGATAAAATCCAGTGGTCTGGATTATTGAGAGTTCATTCTCAGTATTTTAAAATGTTGTATAAAAATACATTTTGATGACCTGATCTTTATTCCCACCTACTTGTAGCTGGGTACTTACATACTGTCATCAAAAAAAGTAGGTAAGAATTAACTCGAACTGTAAATGTGCAGTATGTTAATACTGCATGGAATAACTTTTAGCTTCAAAGCTGAAACTAATATCCATCGCTGTAAAAATATTTTATGTATGTTATAAAGAGGGATCATTTTAATTTAATTTGGTGTTCTTTTGCAAAGAATGTTATTATGTCAGTGTCTCTATAATACATAAATGTCTATGAAAAACTTCAAGAGCATCTGCTACACACAGAGGATGTGAGAATTACTCAACTGGCAGCTGATCACAGGGATAAAACAGCAAGTACTCAGGAAAAAACTTGAAAGTAGAAAGTTGATGCTTTCCTTCATATTAAAAAATCCAGTAGTAAGCAAAGATAAACTTGAATGTGTGATGAAATTTAAAAAACCTAAGTAAGCTACTTTATGTTTAGAGAACTGTTAATTAATTCATTAAGGAAGAATGAAGAGTTAAAGTAGCTGTATCTGAGTGGGACTGACATAATAGCTTTGCCTTCTACTGTGTTCTTTCACAGGATGACTTTGATTAATATCAAATCCAAGGCTAATGTGAGCCGTACTCATTTTCTTTCCACTATATTGATTGAAGTTATATTCAGCATCCATGAACTTTTCAGTAACTTTAAACTTTTAAAGTTCAAAAAGAACTAAAAAGGCATTTTACCTTAGAATAGAATTAAATTGAAATTTTACAATTAATTTCCTAAATGTTTAAATCATTGAATTAAGCCTGAATGAATCTGTGAGATGTTCCTGGATTATATTGTTAACTGCTGATTTGCTCCTAAACTTGGCAGTTTGACACTGATCTTCAGTCCAAAACAATAGAAGTCTTTTGTTTATTCCAACATATAGCTCCCCTGTCAAAAATGTCTTTGTTGCTCTTTAGAAACTGCCTTTTATTTTTTTGAGTCAATGATTCATAGCCACAATCTGTGTTGAGATCAGGCATATCAGTTTCTCTTGCCTTCATTAAAGATGTTTGGCTCCTCATGAACTCTTCCACTGTGTTATATTTGGCAGCCTTTCTACATTAATGACAGAAAAGATTTTTGTATTGCATTGATCCTAAGATGGGGACTATTACGCTGCAAGAGTTTTACAAGAAGTAGAAGATAGCCCATTTTAGACTGCTGAAGAAATTTGCCCAGTTCTTACTCATTATGTAGATGCTTACGCTGTTAGCATGTCTTAACTTTTGCCTTGTTCATTTGTTCTTCTCAATTCCCCTGTTCTTATGTAGATACATGTGAATATTTTCAAAACCTTTTGGAAGTCATTAATATGTTTCTTATGGTATATTTTCACTTATATATACTGAAGTCTGAGTAGTCTTATTTTCTTACCCTCTAGGTATTCTTCATTGCTAGGCCTTACCCTCTTCAGTCTGTCTTTGTTTCAGCGAAGAATTTTTCCTGTCTGGGAACTCCCTTAGACTGTCTTTTTACTCAATCTTTTATTGTTTTTGTTCCAAGAACTACAGTTAAATTACATCTCAGGTTTTACTTTGTGTTTTAGCTTCTACTGTATATGATAGTACAGCTGTCAGTGAGTGCATTTAGTATCAAAAATGTGTTTCTTCTCTTACCTTTCATTGTTTCATCTAATTAATGCTCCTTCTTTGGCATGAAGAAACTTCCTGTTCTTGCAGGCGTAGCCTGAGTGAGAAGCGGAGAGCTGGCTGATTTTGTCATTCACACATTTTCACAGCTAATGCTATTCTTGTATAAGCAGTAGTTAAAATCTTCCCCTAGTAACTCCTAATAAGAATGTAGGTCAGAAAAAAGGTCAGCCTAAAAAAACAAAACAAAACAAAAAAACAGCAGCAAAAAAACCCCAAACAAACAAAAAACCACCAAAAATCCGTCTTGAATAGTAGCAGCAGGATTAAGAAACCACAAGTGTAATGTTATCTTATATTCTTGTGATAACTCTTTCAGTGTCTGTATGCATCTGCCTACAGAGATCATATATTTATATCAATGTGTGTATGCTTACTTTGATGGATGATGTTTCCATTCGCTGCCTTTTGACTTGTGAGTGATTTTATGTCTTTGTTCACTATATATGGTTCTTCCATAACTAGCACCTACTGTTTTCTGATACAGTTTTCTCTTTCTGAGAAATCTTTCTATGAAGATTTCTATAAGGAAGTGTCTTTTTATAGATACTTTCATGTCACCTGCACCGTTTCTCAGGGGCTTTTCATAAGTCTGTATGTTCTGCGTACTGAACTTGGGGGTAATTTCTTACTGATGTGATCACAGCTCTAGAGCTATTGACTCTTAGCTCCAAACACTCAGAAATGAAATTTCTTACTGTGTGCTTTCACTGCATGAGATCCCTCTGTTCCCCCAATACAAAAATGTTTTTCATAGCACATGAAGCAGTATATGAGTTACTGCAGAAAATAGTACATCTGTACCAGTGTGCATTGCAGAACATTATAAGCTTCTGGTAGTGTTCAAATCAGGGATCTGAAATTGTTCCTCAATTCTGCACCTACAATGTAAAGAATTTATCTTCTTAGGCTGCTAAATAAGCAGGAATTTTTTCTTTTGGATTTTTTCTCCCAAATAATACTCCTAATCTGATTTCTCATTCATCCGTAAAGCAAAGCAGTATCTTCATCTGTTGCATATTTCTAGTGCACAAGCTATCACTGTGCAAGGGGAAAACCAGCTCCTGTGATTTGTATTTTTTAATTAATTGGCCACTTTATTTAAAATGTTTCAAGTGAAAGTCATGTGCTCTCTGAATTCCCTTTTATTAATCTGTATTTGTAGGAGCTCATCATATAGCCATAGCATGGCACAGGATGTGCCATTTTCACAGAAATTAATGTGTTTCCAGCAAAAGCATTCTTTATTTCTGTGCATTTAAAAATATTTTGGTTTATAAGGTATTAGATAATCTAACTTAATCATTTATAGAAAAGGGTCAAAGAAAACTTCTGTTCAAGGAAAATATAAAACAAATTTCATTTTGTATGTTTATTATGAAAGCTGACCTCTAGTGGTCACAGAATGGAACAAATGTAGTGTTAGCTTCCTATAGACTGTTTTTATTTTGAAATACTACTGAAATTTTTCCGAGCAGATGTGAATGTTTTCCTGAAAAATAATGCATTCATAATGACTAATATTAATTTTCCAGAGACATCTCTAGGGATAGTGAATTGAAATCAGTGGCATCAATTTAAGGGACCTTATTTAAGGAACTACAGCATATATAGAGGGTCAGAACTCCTATTTCACAGACAAATGCCAGATAGCTCTATTTCATCCATAGTATTTATTACATCTACATGCTGAATCTGAGGATTTTTTAGCAGGGCCATATTTAGCTGCTTAAGGCTTGAAGCAGTATGTTACAGCAGTTCAAGACAATATACTGCACTTGAGGACAAGAAAACGGAACTTGATTTTATGCTTGGGTTCAGTTCACTTCAAAGTTAAACTCAGTAGCCACAGCCTCAGAGCTGAAAAGCTGCTCTAAGTCTGAACTGAATGTGCATTAGATACTGTAAATCCAGGTTTTATTAATATGAGAAAGGAAGGATTGAATATTTGAACACAAGAAATAGTAAGATGAGTTCTGAAAGAGGCAATGGCAAATTTTTTAAACTTTCTTTTAATTATTATTATTACTTTAAAAAAATATTTTTTAGGCCTAGAAGTGTAATTTAAATATTTGAAAACAATGAAACAGGGTATAGCATATGCCACTACAGCTACCAAAACCAGCAAGAGGGAGAGATCACCCAAGAGAGGGAGAGGGAAATCTGCCATTGTTACCTTCACAGAACTGGCCTGAGTGCCATACTGCTTTGCAGGGCAGTGGGAAAGGAGCAGCTAAGGCCTCAGGTGGCAGCAGCTTTCCCTCTAAATAAAAACAGAACAATCAAGGTTAGCAGCAGACAACTTTTTAAGAGCAAGCTTCTCTGGATTGTTTTTCATTGTCTGCTTTAATATTACAAATTTAATGTTTAGTTAGCTCGTGAATTTCATTGGATGTTTTTAGCAAATTATATTTCTGGAAAAAGATGTTTTGTGTCCTTCCCCATTTCTTTATTTTGACTCTTTATTCTAAGATGGAGTTCATGTAGTAAATGGTTTTTAACAAAGTTTGCTGATGGTCCTCCTCTAAGCATTGAAATTACCACAGGTTGAAAACTGTGAGCATGTCTTAGAGGAGGAGGACCTGGGGAATACTACATTCTTGCCTGATTGCAAAAGTCTCCATTTACTCTCCTACACTTTCTTTTATCTTTTGGGAAGTAGCAGAATCTCTTTACTGTGAGGAACAGGTATAAAGAAAGGCAAACTCCCTCACTTGATTTGTAGCTTAGTAAAAAGGTGTCTCTAGACTGCATGGATTACATGTTTAAATTCAAAGGTAGAAATTGCCTCTGTATAGTCAGCGGACATTTTCAGTTGACCTAACTTTAGTCAGAATCAGTAACAGCTTTTACCTTCCATGTTGCTATTTCTTGGTATATGCTGACTTGAAGAGTTTATTTATGAAACTGAAACAGGCTGACATTTTTGACTGTGAACACCAGTTACAGAAATACTTGAATCAAAACATGGGAGGTGAGAAAGGTATCTCCCTAGTTTCTACTTGTTAATAAACACTGAGGCTATTTCAGAGTGTCCTGGAGATGTGTCTAGCAGCAGTTCTGTATTGCAGCATATTATTTAAGTTGTTTTTAATAACTGATAATTGAAAAGATGGTAATCTATTAAAATGTCTCTTTTAGACCCAAATCAGAAAATGCATGGGTATTTGCAAAATCAAATGCAATGCAAGCCATTGGGGTGATGTCATTTGGTAAGTGATTTTTTCTGGGTTTTTTTCAATATTAAGATTAATTGCAAGGAATTATTAAATCTTTTGAACCAAGAAGTTTAATTTTTTTTTTATATTTGTGTTAAGTGGGTGTAGAAAAAAAAAGAAATTGACTGACTCATTCATATGAATGTCACTGTTATTGTGTAAGACATGTTATTGTGTAACCTCATCCATTGTCCATTTGGCCCTAGAGGTTATTGCCACTGTAGCAGAGACAGTGTGCATTTGAATCCAGCTCACCTGTGCAGGTCATCCTAAAGCACCTGCACCAATGGGTTAGTCTAACTGATAAACTGAGGGGGCTGTGCTCATTCTGCATTCCCTCAGATAACCTCTAACAGAAAAGTCCTCATTCTGAAATCTGTTCCTGTCTGCAGGATCTGGTTTATTATTTCTTGTTAATGTGATAATCTGAGGCCTCCCAGTGCTTGCTGCTGCCTAAAATGGATGCCATATGAAGTCTGAAAGTAGTGAATAACTCTGTAGGTTTTAAAAAAACTTGTCAAATCTGCTTCTGGGTTCTTAAGTAAAAGAAGAGCAGGAAGAGGAAATAGCTATGGAATGGAGATGTGGAGGGTGGGAAATAGCATAACATTTAAGGATAATCTAATCAGAATCATTTTAAGATGAATATAAACCTTCATCAAATCAACTAAGCAAGCAAAGGTTCAAACCATTTATCTTTGCCACTCATTGCAAGATTAATGTTTGTATTTAATAATGAGTGGACTCAAACTGTGCTGTGTCTCTCCACATTTATGCATGAATTCATACATTTGCTTTAACTGTTGTGTGTTTCAGCGTTCATCTGCAATCATAACAGCTTTTTAATATATGGGTCTCTGAAAGAACCCACATTAAAGAACTGGTCTCAAGTCACACATGCATCTGTCTCACTGGCTCTTATCATCAGTATAGTGTTTGCTGCCAGTGGATATTGGACTTTTACAGAATACACACAAGGTAAACTGCTTGATCCCTCGATTTTGGTGCTTGCTGTAATCCTACATTTCTGCCTTTCTGTCTGATTTTTTCTGTAAACGTCTTGGTGACTGTAAAAATGCAAAAGTCATACGATGTTTGGAGAGAAATAGGACATTCTTCGTAGTTACCCAACAACCAAAACAGGATACAAAAATGTCAGCTACATGCTAATAGGTGTCAGATTCTCAAGCATAAGCCTCACCAGTGGAAGTCCCCTTTGAATACTTCCATAATCAGAACATTTCGAGGACAGATAGCTATGATTTATCCACATGGTCCAACAGCAGTGAGCAGTAAGAACTAAAATTTCCTATGGGGTATCTGGTATATATTTCTGTATATTTTCTTACATTTTTTCCTGTCTGTGCTAATATAGCGTCCTAGAGTTAGAGGTATTTCCTATCTTTGCAACAGCTGTTCTGCTGTTATTAATCCTACTGTCCCCTGTGGGTACATGAATACACATAAATATATATTATCAATGTTGCATCACGCTGTCTAACATGATTTTGTTGAAGTGAAAAAGGTATATTCATAGGAACAAGGTATAAACTGGTTTCAGTGCATTAGTTTCTTCAGGAAAAATACACATTTCATGAGCAAACAGATTTTCTGTTACTTAATAGTGACATTCTGGATTGCAGGAGAAGCCTTCCCAGCTTCTTCCTTTTCTGATGAGCAGCAGCACAGTTGAGAACAGAGGAATTGTATGATGGGGATTCCTGGTTTATCTGTCCTTTTTTCCTACCTCCAGTGCTTACTCCAGCAGAGTAAGCTACTGTCCTAGATGTACTGTAGGTAGACCGAGTGCAGACTGGCTGAGACATTTCAGGTATAGAAGGCTCTGCCTGCAGCTCCTCCTCAGCATATGACCTGTGTAAGCAGGTTCCATCTCAGCTTCTGTTTCCCCTGTCAAAATCTGTTGGCTGTTTAGAGTACCCCTTACTGTTTCTTCAGTGCCATTGTGATCCTGAAAGCAGTAAATCATGAGACAGTATCATAATCACATAAAAAATTACCTGATAGATCATCTGATCACTGTCTTGCAGTGTCTCTTGTGCCTCAGAGATTCTTTGTGGTAAACATCAAGCAAGATGATTTGAATTCTATAGTGATGCTTTTGTCGTTAGATATAAGAAGATTTGCTAGGTAATAGTCCATATGTTTATAATGGACTTCCGGGGCCAGAATATTTAAAATTCTCCTCTCCAGCTTTTTAGCAATGATTAGATACTATCAGGGAAAAACAGATCTTCAGAGGTTACTCTCTCACCTTTTTTTTGTGTTATTGTTGTTTTAGGAGTTACATTTTTAGGGACAATTTATCTTTTACACATAAGCTATCTTTATGAATCTGTCACATTTATTTAATGAAACACGAGCACCTCATACAAAATCTATGTTAAGGTGAAGATAACAGATGACAAATTCTGATATGTATATTCCAAAATATTTTTTTTATGATAAATGCTACTTGAGATAAAAACACTGCTACCAGCAGGACAAGCTGAAAATTGCTCCTGGATGTAGCTTGTGACTGTAACTACAGTTTCTAGTTCCGTGTCAGGAGAGGGGATCAGAAAATCTCAATTGCTTCAGTAACTCCAGTAACCTGCACTTCAAGTTGCAAATACAGGCACATGATACGAAATTCAAGCTAATTGGTATTTTGCTATACCTCAGGAGATATATTTGAAAACTACTGTAGAGATGACAACCTTGCTACATTTGGAAGGTTTTGTTATGGAGTTACTGTAATTCTGACCTTCCCCCTTGAATGTTTTGTGACCAGAGAGGTAAGAATTTATTACAGTTTCACTTTAATAGTGTTGTTAGACATTTATAATACATTCACATTATTAATACGTATTGTAGCTGAAGTCTGTGGTTGATCTGTGATAAACAGCAGCACATTTTATCCTACTACATGCCATGAGTGTGGGGAACTAGTTGTAGTGTTTAGACACTGGTCATATAATTTTGTTATACAATTATTCCAATATTGACATAATATTAGTAATTACTTGATATCAGGACTGCTTAAAATTCCAAGTTTGGCATAAATGACACTGTTGTCACTGTGTTCAGAATAGCCAAAGATACATACTTTCCATGCTTAATAGTTCTGCTTTTTAGAAGTATCTCCATCTAGGAAATCCATCTATTCAATAAAAAATTTTAAGTGGATTTATTCTGTAATAGGCAAATGAGAAAAGAGTAAATCCTAAAATCCTACGGGTATAACAAAGTCAGTCTGTCAAGTGTTTTGCAATTTTAGTAATGATTGTTATGAGTTATTTTTAGGAGCAGACAAAGATGTTTTCTTGAAGCAGGGCAAGTAAAATTCAGTCAGTGTATTTTCACCCATTCCTTTAGTTTTCCTCAGTTTAGAACGTTTGAAGTAAGCTGTTTGATAACATAAGGAGAAAAATCAAGGTTTAAAATTGTGGTTCTGTTTCAGGTGATTGCCAATGTGTTTTTCCATGGGACCCTCTCAACACTTTTCCATGTTGCTGTGACACTAGTTATCATTGTTCTGGTGACTGGTATATCATTAGTGTCTGATTGCCTTGGAATAGTTTTAGAGCTGAATGTAAGTGAACTTGTATACTCTTTTATTTTATACATCACTTTATAAAATACACAACTACTGAAAATCTTACATAATTTGACATAATGGTCACAAGTAATGTTAGGAAAAAATTGAATAACTCACTGCTTCAAAATCAGGTACCTAAAGAAGAAAGGAAGTTCAAGAAGTAAAATTCAGGTGGTTGGGGGAGGGTTTTAGAACAGTTTTGTAGATATGGTAAGTGGCTATGACTTAGAAAATGTATTTAAACCACAGCGGAAATCACTAAAATACTCATCCAAACTGTATAGTGTTACTGAATTTAGCATTTCTTTCTCTAGTCTCTGCTTCTGATGAAGTTGGAAAATTACTAAATACTAGGTCAGATTCTAGCAACTGCCTTGTGCCAAAGGGGCAAAAAAACCAAAGAGGGAGGTAAAAAGAAAGAGCCAGTAGCAGCGAGACCACAGAGATGGTCCCTGGAAATATACAATTCCCTCAAAAGCAAGCATTCCATCAATGTAGTGGGGTTTTTCCTAAGCAATTAGTTAGTAGTCAAAATGATAGCTTGGTTCAGTTACAAATAGAAATTGATAGCCAGGAATTTGAAATGGGTAGCTTGTATCTTGGGAATTTGTTTTTTTCTTTTCCTTTTAAGAGAAAATTAGACAATACAGCTGTAGGTATTTATTTGATATAATAATTGTGCTTATAAAGATTGTTCAGTCTCGATACTCACTAGTAGAGAAAAATGACTAGACAGAGTATTTACATGTGAAAGAAGGGTGATCTGTCTTTTCAACTGGCCTTCTGTCCAGCAGAAGTGCTTACTTTTGGCTCTTCACCACATTTGATGCTGCTTCTCTGACTCAGCTTACTCTTTCCCTGCTTTCTAGTTTTAAAACAAAACACAAGCAATTGTGTTTGCCTTGTGGTAGTTCTCCAGGGAAACTGTTTGGTCAGAAGGGAGTCAAAGGACCACAGATTTTGTTTTGTTATTCTTTTACTGGGATGCTGGTTTGTGTTACTTCACAGACCTAAATCTTAATGTTCATGGACAAGATACTTTGTGCATGTACCTATTTTTGATGTCTGTACTGATCACTATTAACAGGTTCTACCAAAAAAAGTATTGGAACATTTGTACAAAGGATGATGTAAAGTTATTACTTAGGCTGGATTACTATCTCACCATAATTAAGTTGAAACAGTGTATATGTTAAGTGTGTTACAAAGTAAACATTTAAAATTTCTGGATAAAAATTGCTCTTTTGACATGTATCTCCAGTTAATCTGGAGTGGCATTTTAAAAAGTGCTTTTTATTTGTCCCTATCTAAGAGAGCATTTAAAGAGGAGCTGAATTTTTAGTGAGAGAAAAGGTTCTACTCTATCAAAGGGAGCTTTGCTTTCATAGGGAAGTCAACCAAAATCAGGTTATAAATGTCAACAACTATCAGAATTCTTTGAACTGCTACATGATATTTCCACTTCTTAAAAAGAATTATTCTTTTTGAAGGCAGTGTTATGTGTAAACTCATACATGGATTTATCTTAAATATTTTAATTAAGTTAGAGTATTGCAGAATTATGTTTGGACTTCTACTCTATCTCTTAAGCTGAGAAATTTTGGGTAATCTGATTTAATGCTTCTTGCAGCACCAAAATATTATTCTGTATCAGCAAAGCAAAAGCATTTAAATAACTCTGAATTATTTGAAATAGTTTAACAGATATTTTTGCATATTATTTGGGATTTTGAAAAAAAACCAATATTTTCCAGATAACGACACTGGAAAAGGTCTTTATTCTCTGGTTTTATTGTTGCATCAATCTAATCACAGCTGTTAAAAAATTTAGGTTTTGGTTCTTCACATCTAAATAAACATGCTTATGAGTTTTTTTCTATTGCTTTTTCCCCCACACAGGGAGTTCTGAGTGCTACGCCACTTCTTTTTATCGTCCCATCAGCGTGTTACCTAAAGCTGTCCGAGGAGCGATGGAACCAATCAGATTACCTCATATCCTGCCTGGTTCTTCTGCTTGGTGTGCTAGTGATGATAGTTGGGTTAATTATGACTGTCCTGTATCCCCAGGAATGTAGCCATGGAAAAGAAATGTTCTACTGTTTCCCTAGTAATGTTTCTTTGCACAACACTACACTTCCACCATAGGTAGCACACCAACCTCCAGACTAGACCAGGCACATCTCATAGTGAGCCATACACTCCTGTTCAAAGGAGAGTGGAGCAAAGAGCTTTAATGTTTTGAGATGCACTAAGAATTTTAAACCTTATATCTGTATTTACGTACATGATTTTATGCTGCCATCCTATTTCAGGTAAGACTTAAAACACAAATTCTCAGAGGTGCCTTTCAGTAGACATTACTTGAATAACTTGTAAGCCTACCAAAAAGGTTACATTTGTTTAACCTAGTCTGCGATGCTGTTTAAAAGCTATAAATTAAATATTGTGGAATGTGAACGTCTCCTGTGTTTCATTGATTTAACTTAGTTTTTATTAATTTTATTTTTTTTTTCATGTATGTTTATTAACAGACTACAGTATGAAGGTTTTTTTAAGTCCTGAGAAAAAGTATGTCTGGATCTCTGTGTATTACAATTCTGCAATTAAATTGACAGATGCTTGTTAATTCTATCTTTGATTTTGCGGTAACTGTCCTTTAGAGCTGAAAGCTTCCCTTTTACTGGTTCTCAAGTGAAGGACAATTTTTTATTCCAACTGAACTGTAACTGATACAATTTAATTGTAACTGCTACAATATGTGGTGTTGTAACTGAAAGATATTGCATGAATAAAGACAATAAATCTGCAAAAGTGAATTTAAAAAGATTAAACTAGGCAGTCTTTTTAAAAACTTCAAGATGGACAGAGAAGGAAATTAATTGCAGCTCAATTCTTAAATTCTTAAATTTATAATACTATTATTTCTGACACTGAATTGAAACATTGCTAACATTCTAAATCTCATTATCATTCTAGTCCTCTGATTCTTTTCAGTGTATGACTAACGTCATGGTTTGGCAAATTTTGGTGATCTGTTATGTTTTCCAAAATTCATTTAACATCAAGGATTCATGTATTTATATGTATGTGTATATGTAAACATATATACATAAGTACATATAAAAATAGACTCACATGCCTATAGAATATGAATAATTTGAGGTTGAGTAATATGAGTATCCTCAGTCATATCAATGCTGTAATTTTGAAAAGGTTTTATCAAATCAAAATGTGTACTTGAGTTAATTTTTGCATTATTGTGATCCTTGTGGTTCCTCATGCCAACTAGATGCATAATGCTGCTTCATTTTTATGCTGCTTAATGGGGATGGGTTTTGTTTTCACTACATCTTGTGTGACAAAGCTATTTCATTCAAGACTTCTAACTGAAGAGATCTTTAAGCAAGGGCCACTAGAGGGTGATAAAACTTGTGAGAATAACACATTTTTTAAAAGCAGTGCTTCCAAAATAAATACTTTAAATATTAGTGTTGGGGTTTTTTTTTTTTGTTGTTGTTGTTTATTTGTGGTTGTTTTAAATAGTAAAGGAGTTAGAGAGAAGTGTGAGTATTATTGAGCTTTAATCTCTCTACGTAGAGTCAACTTTGAGGGTGATGATTTATCTGCTCTCCAGGTACCTGATACTGTTCACAGAGAATATTTTTCACCAGTTTAGATTCAGCAGTAGATGATTTTGTCATAGTTGTGGGTGAGCTGTCACTGAATAGATTCACTTTCTTCTATGCCTAATAGAGTTAAACCTAAATAATACTTCCTTGTGACAGCTAATGAGATCTTTTTGATCAATCAGAAATCTCTCGTGAGCGTTGTTGTTCTTTTTTTTTAATGCTGAAGTAGGTTACCTTGTTCCAGGTATTAATTACAACCTATCTTTGCTTTAGACTGTCAGTGGAATAATTTCCATCTTATTCTACTGAGGCTGTGTTGATATTAAATCATCTTTTCATGTCCTTTATGAAGGATGAGTCTTTCTATGCTTTTCTACTTTATAAATGAAAATTTGAAGTTATTTTCCCCTATTCTTTATAATTTTTGAAGTGTGAAGTCTGAGATAGTAATGGTCACCTAAATGTTCTCGTTGCTGATAAAGCTTCTTTTGTTCTTAGAAGGTTTTTTGCCAAAACAAGTTGGATTCACGTAATCATATGCTCAGCAGTTTTCATTCATGAATTTCCCAGGTGATGATGAGGCTCTCGCAGCCATGAGTATATTCAGAATGGGAAGTCAGATGTCATGGAAGCCAGAATTTAAAGATAACTGCTATTTGCCTAGTGGCTTTATAAAAGTGATTGTCCCTTCCTTTCTAGTGTTACATAATGCAACTTACCTTTATTGAAATGGCAAGTAATAGCAACCTGGTATATTCTTTCTTAGAAGCTAGGAGGTCTGAATACAGAAAGATAATACGTCATGATAAAAATAGTGATAACCAGTGTTTTTTGAAAACACTTCAGACTCCTAAAAATAAAATTGTAAAATCTATTGGGAATCTCTCACTGACCTCAGCAAGTGCAGGACTTCACCACAGTCATAGTACTTCAAGCAGAGGTGTGCTGTGCTCAAAAGTGGAAGGAGTGCTGGGAGTAGCAATTTCCTCAACTCCAAATGCTCAGTGCTGACAGAACATCACAGAGTGCTTGTGGAGGGAGAATATGCAAGCGCTTGCTGGCAGGATTTTTGCATCAAAAGCTGGTAGTGTGACTCACTATTTCTGCAAGTTCCTCTCTCCAGCTGAGAAGGCATTTCAGGACACCAGATGTACAATTACCATTCTTACAGGGGCTAAGCAGCCAATTTATGTCTTTCTAGAGCAGTGCGCTTTTTATCAATCACAGACTTCTGAGCATTCACAAAATACTTCCTCCTCAAAGTTTGTCAGATGGCCAAACCTCATGTGCTACCTGAGACTCCCTAGAGAATTTTCCTTCCTCCTCAAGTTTCTGTCTGGAGGGGGGAGCAAAATGGCTTAGGTTTGCTAAATGGACATATTTCTATATATTTTTCACACACAAGATCTTTATATCTCATATGACACATACATGTTACATACATTATCTGCATCTGATAGGGGAAGGATATTTATCTATGTACTAAATACACTGCTTAGTATTTGTGGTTCAATGGAGAAAAAATAGTGTGATGATTTATTTGGAGTCTGGTGTGAACACAGGGTAAACGTTAGGGAGAAAATAATTAAGGTGGAAGACTAAACAAATGCATTGTGAGTGCAAAACATGAGATTGAACAGTTCCCATAGCAGGAATGAGGGAGGAATCCAAAACCAGACAAAAGACACAAAAGAGTTACAGTTTTATAGTAGTTCTGTTACATGGAGATCTAATATTAAAAGCAGTTACTAGTTTCAGCCTAGAAAGTGTGTTGCAATATTTGTTGTTTGGAATTATTTTTTGTTTTAAAGAATTTGTGTAAATTCTAAAATACTCAAGATTTGAATTCAGGCCAGTAAAGGAAGTAAGTAGAAGTTTTCCAGTTCTGGCCATTCAGTGCTATTGGAGAAGCTGAAATTCGGGTACATGCTTAGTACATGACCCAAAACTCTTCATGGAGAGAAGTTAGACAATATGGTTATTCCTCTTTGTGCTTATTTTTCTGTTCTCTCCTAACTAAATGTTGATTCTGGGTGCTTCATAAGACAATACTGTATGGGAAAGCTATAGCTGCTGTATGAAATTCCAAAATTGCATTCAAGAAAAGTTCAGGGAGGTCTGAATTTTCGCATGGGATTTTCTAAAAGAGACAGTATCCACTGAACACTGGAAATTCCCAACAAAATTCATGGACTTACTGTATTAATACAAATACAGAAGTAATGAACTGAGGACAAAGGAAGTTAGAAACAAGTGAAAATTACTATCAGACAGTGCGGGAATAAATTACAGATATTCTGTAAAACCTGTATTGAGATGGGGTCATGTAAAGTACCTTTCAGGGAGCAGCTTATGTCTGCCACAAGCAGCAAACTTGGCAGACTCTGCAGCAGTGTCCTTTGTCTTGATGGAGGCAGAAAAACTGAATGTGATTTGCTGTCTTGCCAAGAGTGCCTGCCTGCGATTGTATGGAAGGATGTTGTAACCACCTCTTGGGACTTCTGTTTCTAGAGGCAGGGGCTCTCTTATCCTTTTCTCTGTATTCATACACTGCTCAGCACAGAGGCTTCTGATTGATGACAGGGCCTTCCAGGTGCTAGTCATACCTAGGAGCAGTAATTATTATGCTTTGGCCATATTTTGCTGTTTCTCATTATATCTTGTTCCAGTCATGAATGAACAACATAAATACATCATTGGTGACAGAGGGTCCCTTTGCTTTTATTTTTTGCTATATTTAAGGGGAAAAAGGCTTAGAAGATACCTTAATGTTTGGTTCATTGCATTTTGTGGCTCTTCAGAAAAGGACATGGGTGTCACATACCGTATTAATAATCAAAGTGGTTAGTAGTTATTCTTGTTTTTGTAGTGCTGCATGAAAACTCTTGTGAAAAAGTACCTTGTCTATTACAGAGAATGTGTTCAAATATAGGGAAGTTCTGGCCCTTGTGGAACACTAATTAACTCACCAAAGGAGGCACAGCTGGGGTAATGTGATATTTGATGGAGTAACAGCTGCCTAATTTTGGCCATCTTTCATATCAACCCATTTGGAAAGATAATTCTCAAGATAAAAGACAAATTTAAAAGCTTTAACTAACTGCTTGGAAAAAAATGGGATACACCCTACAAAACAACAAAAGTTACATGATTACAGGGACATATATTTAAAATTCTTTCCCTTATACTGAGCGCAAACATTTTCCTTTCATCATACCTTTTTCTGTCACAAAAAAGCAAATGTTTCTAATGAGCTTCAAGTAAGTTTCAGGCTCTTTTCTATCATATTGCAAGAGATACATTAGCTGAGAAGTGACAAATACAAATATCTTCCTATGCTGTTTGAAGAAGTCACTTGACTAGGCAGGCACTCAAATCAAAAAAAAAAAAAAAGGAAAAGGAACAATAAAACATGAGCACCTTCAAACAATGTTCTGGTCACATAAATTCACTTCTGCTTATTTGCTCCTTCTCTTTCTATTTTTTCTGTGGTTTATTTTTTCACAGAAAGGATTGTCTGTCTTTTGAATCAGGTCCTTTTATATCAGAGCTCAGTCTTTTGATGTGTGAAGTGCAAAGTCTTTTCTATTTTTTTTTTACATTAATATTCTTAGCATCAGCCTACTATAGAATAATAGACATCTTAAAATAACAGAAGTTTTCACAGGAGGATTATTATCTTCCCTGAACTATGTAGCTGTCTTCCAGAGAAGAGAAATCCCTAAAGAGATAGATCCCTAAAATTAAATTTTGAAGGAGGTAAGATATAAGGCAATACCATACCACAGTGTTTTCCAGCATTTTAAATTGGTGGCATGCTGTATGTTGTTTTGCTTGCAGTGTGAGACAAATGGTGTTCTCAGACTGCCATTCATTTATTTAACAGTATATATTAAATCTGTTCCCATTTAATGACTGGACAGTGGAATGAAGTATTATCTTGTCTAAGAGGACAGTAATTCTTAAACTATGCAACAAGATTATGATACAACTCATTTTGTGCAAAAATCTTATTATCCAAGAACAATCTGTAGTGTGCTGGTCCTTCCAGGAACTTAATAACCACCATGAAACCTTCGTGGAAAGGTGGGACAAGTGTACAGTTACCCAGTTATCACAGAATAATTGACATTTTTAGTATTTCAGAAATAAGATGTAACTGATTCCAGATTTTCTAAAAGAAGAGTAGGCCTCAGTGGTGAAATGCAAATATATAATTGATAGCATATCAAATTGTTGCTGGTGGGTTCTGTGGTACTTGTCCTAGCTGTGGGAAAAGCATGTGGATACAGCAGTCTTAAACCAACACATTGGGAAAAAGGACAGGGATCTAGACAATAGAGGTATGAAGCACTGTCAATTTTCTTAATTTAGGTTCAGCTACAAAAGCAGTGGAAATCACTGGCAAAACATGCATTTCTTTATCACAGTTTCTCCCTTCAGCCCTGTGTTTCCAGTCTATTGCATTAAGTGTTTTACAGGGCACTGCTATAAGAAAAGACCATGATAGTGAGTGAGCTGGATCAGTATCGTGACTTTAGAGGTAGAGAATGTGAAAAACTTGATCAGAGGGAATGGTGTAGCTGTGGATCCTGTGGATCTGCAAGTGCACTGAAGGCTCATGCTATTATACATATGGAGAAGTTACTCATTGTGAAACTGAGCAAGAGAATGCATTTAATTTCTTGCATATGAAAAATACAGAGAATGTGGCACAGAAAGCTGCTTGTTTTAGATAAAGGATGAAGATTTTTATCTACTTTCTGTGAATATCCAATCCTCTATTGCATAATAATAAGAGCAGAAATATATTAACAATTCTGCTTGCTGTAAACAAATTCAAGCATCTGGGATTGATGTACTCACCTTTGTCTACTCTGAAGTCCACTGCAACTATTGACTAAAACGGCTGGGAAATGAAGAAAGATGCAAGGAAACTTGAAACTAATCTTCCACTTTGGCAGCTTCTGCTGTTATTTAATACCAGCTGAACCAGGAAATCAATATAAGTGTTCAATGAAAATGTTTGACAGGAATACTATTTCCTCTAATACATAACTCAGTCTTCAAAAGTAAAGAATTCTGGACTGCTTGGAGCAGAATTTGTTCTAAATGATTTTCTGAGTTCTGTTGCATGCTACTTTTGTATAATTAATTGCTGGTGGTCTGTTCCCACCTTCTTTTATTAGAGTGCAGTTCTTCCTTAGATGGATGTTCTATTGTAATGTTTTTTCCCTTGGAAAACTGTGAAACTTGTAGGGTGCTTCCAAGAGGGCTTATATCTTAGAAGTAAAGCAGGATGCAACAAGAAAAACATCCTGAAATTTTAGTAGTGCATCAAAAGAGGAAACTCCTGGAAAATGAGGAAGGAACTACGTTGAAAATTTGCTAATACTCTCAACTGATGTTTAATGCTTTCAAAACTAGAGACAAAACCCCCCTAATACTGTGCTTATTCTACAGTTAGATGTAAGCTGGGAGTTTGGAATGTGTTTGTAACATCAAGCATTATAAACTCACCAATGCATCCCCTCTATAGCCATCGATTATTACATGACTGATGCTGTTTCCTCTAGCATGATGCTAGTGCATGACTCGTGGGAGCTTTCAATAAATATGTAACAAAATAAGTGATAAGTCAATACAGACTGATGATTATCCGGGTGTTACCAGCAATTGGGGGATTTGGTCGTTGTTTTAGAAGCAGACCAGCAGATGGTGCTCGAAAATTAGTTGCCGCAGAACTGAGTCGCGATGGTGCATTTTCAGTTCATTTGGTTTTGTTTGTTTTTGTTTGGTTTTTGTTTTGTTGGTTTTGGGTTTGTTCTTTATAGAACGGCTCTTACACACATTACTTAATTAAATGAAACTGTGAATAAGGATAGAAGTACAGAATATCCAACACTTTTTGACAATCAGTTTCTGAATCCTTACTGGTTTTTTTTCCTAGCAATAATTGCTGGGTTTAATTTTGTCATTTATTGTATTATATTGCTTAATTTTGGTTCAAATACTAACAGCTTTATCTTTAAATTCTGGCTCTTCTCATAATCAGACTGAGACGCTTTGTCTTGTAGATTTAAGCAATAATGCAGTAATATTTGGTGGGGTGATGGTAGATGCAGATGATAGTTATTAATTTTTTTTCAATAGAAAAATTCTGTGCTTGAACTGAAGTGTAGCTGCAATGATATACAATAATCTTAAGAGCCTTGGTAGTTTTATAAGCAGTACATTAACCATAAAAGCTTCTGCAAATCAGAAAATCCAGTGTTAATTTCATATTCAGAAAATAAGCCTGTGTTAAAATGCAGTAAATTTAGCATACTCTGCCATCCTGCTAACTCTCAGTCTATGGCTATGACAACCTGTTGACATGCTATATTGCAGTTTCTGCGAATGATATGCCCAGGTACTTTGAAACTTTACAGTCCCTGCTTTCTTGGATATTTCACTTGCAGACACCTTGATAAATTCCCACTTCAGTTTATGTTACAGAGTGCGAAAATGAACCTAACTTGGGAGTTCTGTAAGCCCCACCCAATATCTATATTCTGTTTTTAACCAAATATATTGGCAAGTTAATGAAGATGTTTTGTTTGAATAGTAAAGGCTTAACATTGGCAGTAAATGCCTTGAGGTAGCTGTAGTGGGAAGCAGAGAAAGATTTGATGAAAAAAAAAAAGACAAGTGGTGTACTGGTGGTGGCATTTTGTGAGGGAAGGATGAATTAGATTGGTCTTTGGCAGGACAGACATGTTGAATACAGCGCTAACATGCATATCAGTGGAGACAGCTACAGAATTCACAATTACTGTAAGAAGTCTATAACAAATGACAAAGTTTGGGCTACATAAGTTCCAGGAAAATGCAGGTGGTGTGCACTACAGTGGAGTTTGGGAAGTAGAAATTTTATATTTGCCTGCACACAAAATCAAAACTACGTGTGCATTCTTTGGAAAGGAGAAAATGCAGTTTAGAAACAAGAAAAACTTACAAAACAACATGCAGATAAAACAAGATACTGGTCTTTGTCTCCTGCTGCTAAGCCTATTGTCATAGACTTAATCTTAAAAATAATCTTTCTATTAGTGTTTCAACATATGTGTTGAGGAAAAAAGTAAGGATTTATCTGTTCTCTGTTAGGTTGCACATAAAAGGAGGGACCTTAATACAGGACCTTCAGAAATGCATTTTCAAGTAATCACAGCTCTGATAGTTGATGTGTACACTCCTCAGTTCTTGGCACACCTGCAGCGTCCATGAGAAGCACGTCTCTGTTAGGTTTTCTTATATCAGCTACTGAGACTACTGCATTTCTAGCAGAAAAAAAGGCCCAGATTGCTGAAATGTAAATCAGGATTCAATTCAAAACTCTGTACACATACATACAATGTGATTTTCATGGAACTTGTATATATGACTTAAGACCTTTGATAGACTGAGAATGAATCAGACAACCCAGCAAGTCCAAAGCCATGTATGTGGACCTGACTGTTAAGCTGTAAGTATGGACAGAAGGAGAAAAGTATTTTTGTAACTGCCATGTCACAATAATCCAGTTTGGAAGCTACATATGCTATGACATGTTTTTGAATTCAAAGCTGATCAAATGGTTTTCTATCCCTCAGTTCTTATTCTGCTGGCAGCAGAGGCTGCTGTATGTAGAACACCACTCTTTGCTCTCTAAAATAGAGGAATGGAGTAATTTGTTCATGTTTTTAGTAAACAGGCATTGTAATTGTGTGTACTGATTTTGTGGACTGTATAAATTACCTGAGCTTCCATGGCTGAGTTAGGAACAAGTACAAGCAAGTAATTTGTCTGTACATCTAGAGTCCTGGAATACACCTATTATTACTGTGTGCTGCGCATGAAGTTAGAGCTGCAGCTCATATGCAGCAGGAAGTCAAGGTGATCCATTAGGGGTGATGTATCCCAAGGCAAGATGCTTTGGGTATGTTCTCATGAAAGTGGTGACAAGCTCCTGTGAAAATAACAAAAATTATGGTGACTAAGTTAAGTATGGCCTTAGATCTTTCTCTGTCACGTTGTCATTCTTTTTGGTTTTGATTTTTAGTGCTTTTGTTGCTTTGCTATTCTTCTTGCATATGACATTTACTGTGCTCCATGTGATGTTCATCAGTCTTCTTGTTCCAGTAAAGACTGTGTTTAAAACCTTGATCCCTGCTCTGATTTCATAATTGCCTTAAAACAGTTTTATTCACATTTATCTTTGCCTAAGGGATGAGATCATTCTTCTCTTGAAGTGAGAGCACATATTTATATATCCACAATAGACTTGGCCAGTCAGAAAGCCAGCATGAATATGCTGAGATGGAGGTCATGGGGCTGAGTGTCATGGAGTTCAGGCATGCAATAGTTGCTGACTGCTCTTTTTCTGTAAAGAATAGGAGGTTGCTGTGACAGAGGCCCTGAAACCTCTGGCAACACGTAGTGGACAAAGACAGCAGTAGGCTCAGAACAGGCCTATGCAAGCCTGGTGGTTTAGCATCTGTTTTGATAACAGCTTCAACAAGAACCTGTTTTCACATGATGCTGGCAGGCTACCTAACATACGGTGTCCTCCACACTAAATTGGCCCTTCAAGAAAATGCAGTATTGATTGTCTCCAAACCTGGCTCTTGCAGTAGGTTACTGAGGCTCTAGAGAAGGGGGACTGGTCTCTAGATCAGAGGCCAAATGGCACAGAAATCATTATATCCACAATATGCATCAGTTGGCCCTTGATGTCCCCTGGAAAAAACAGCACTGCTCTGGCTTTAGGCATAATTTATGTGTGAAGTATTTAGAATTATGGGAAGGATGCACAGCACCTCATGGGACTGGTAAAAGGCTTAGAGGTAGCATTATACAGAAGGTATGGGGAAAAATAGTAGCTGGTAGAGTCAAACCACACCAGGGCTTGATCTGGCTCTATGTTCCTGTCTAATTCAGCAGTATAGACACAGTCTGCCTTGGTGACTGGTGGAAAGTGTGTGACAGATTATCGACTGCCTATCAACGACATCTGGAGATGCTGCTGTACCATTTAAAATTTTCAGACAATGTCAGAGGAGGCTACTAAGGACTAGTATAGGCCTGTTTATGTAGTTCCCACTTAAAACAGGCAGACGGAAAC
Organism: Entomyzon cyanotis; assembly: GCA_024500445.1. NCBI lineage: Eukaryota > Metazoa > Chordata > Aves > Passeriformes > Meliphagidae > Entomyzon > Entomyzon cyanotis. Next base: position 7,325,637 of record JAKEPQ010001027.1, on the reverse strand, counting down.
AGTCTGGAATTACGGCGGTTTTGTGTTCTACCTGCAGAGGGCATTCACACCGTTCAGTACATCATTCCTCTCCAGTTGGTAGTGAAAGGATTGTTTATGGTTATCTCAGTTAAGGGAGCATGAATCAGGAGCTTTATGATACTTGGTTTATTGAGCATACCTGCCTTCTGTGAAGATTCTGAGAACTTATAGCTGAGTATATATGAAACAAATGAAAAATGTGGTTGTGAGAAGAGTTGTAAAAGCTGGTCAGATATTTTCCTAAGCAAAAATCCATTTTGCTAGCTGAACTACTTTTCCATTTTAGTTATAAAGCACTTTAAATTATTGTTATTATTAGTTTCTAACCCCTTACATTTTAATATTTTTTTACACATAGTTTGTGCACAGTGCAAAACTCTTCAACTCCTTAATAAAGCTACTCCACAAAAGTTATACTGAACTTACAGAGAGTGGCAAAAGTTACAAATACAAAAATTTTGGAAAAGACATAATGAAATCAAGCTAGAATGTAGAAATACGATATTTTATTTTCTTGGAACCAAGAAGCATAAGAGAAAAAAGATAATTATATCAGGGCTATTAATCAAATATTTTTCAAAGCTTTTTTTTTGTTTGTTTTAAATTTATTGTGAAAGTGATTATTGTTTTTGAAGAGAGGATCATGCCCCTTTAGTAGGCTCAGGAAGTATCTTCATAAAGTATCTCCTGATCCTGGAAGTGGCAAGGACAAGGAATGTAGACTAGCTGGAAGAACAAGTCTGATAAATGGTAACCCAGGCCCATTGTATCAGACAATGGCAACTGCTGAATAAACACTGGCAGAGCAGTATTAGTCTGCACAAGAGACAAGCTGAAGCACAGAACACTTGAGAACCTATGAATAATATAGCTGTTGATCCTTGGATGCCTCTGGAAGTGAAGATGACTGTTAGAAAGTTAGCAGTCTAACAGTTGAGAATAGAGCTTTAAGAAACAGAGAAAAAGGAACAAGAGCAGTCTCTGCCTCTTTTTGAGACCAGGCATTCTACTTTTGGGGATTTGCTCTTAACACAAACTGTAAAACAATATTCTAGGAAGTCTGTATTCATTATGTCAAAATGATTATGAAATATATAATTGAGACTCCAGGGCACTGAGATGAAAATAAAGTGTTTGTCAGGAAGGTCATCCTTGGCAGCATACACACCTGTATTGCAGTACACAGAGTTGCTAGAACTGCAGTTTCCTTCCATGTAATAATCCAGTGGGTATTCATGAAAACAAGAGTGACTGAATGCTGTATTCCAGCTCCCGTTGCCTGAAAGCTCTTCCCTTGGATGCGTGTATTTCTGTAGTCTCTTTATACTGTCACAAGCTGCTTGACACACAGCTTTTTCCTCTAAACTCTCATCAGCTCTCTGACAAACCTCCCTGACTATTTCTTAGTGGAACTTACATAATAAATATTTGAGTGTGGTCATTGCAGATGGTGTGCCAAGACTTGCTGCTCGTAATCATATCTTTAATACTGTGGCCTTTTTGCTTATTCACACTTCCAGTAAAAGGGTTTATGAGCCTTAACAATTTGAGAAGTGACTAGGGTTATGGTGAATGCCAGGTGGAAGAAGTTCAGGAAAGCTTTTATTGCTGACTGACACCCAGATCTCTTTCTGTAGAATGCACCCAACCTTACAATGGGCTCTATAATATTAGGATTATGGTGCCTAGTGTGTGTATTTAGGTATGGGAATACAAAAAATACTGGTCTGCTGGATCAAATGTGGCTAAAGAGTCATACCTGACTTTTGTATGCCTTTGGGTAGTAAAAGGGAGGACTGGAGGAGTTGGAACTTGCTGTTTGCTTTAAGTTTGGCAAGGAATTCTACCAATCTTTTCTGTTTCATGTATTGCAAATTAAACACAGGTACTATTCAGGCAGGATTTGCTGGTAAAGATCCTGAAGCAGATAAGGAGTGAGATTTCTATCAGGAATGGGAAGGGGCATTACCACTCCATGCCTTTACTACCAGCTCCCATGCCTTTACTACCAGTTCCATGGTGACAGTCATGAAAAGTTAAATAGATCAGATTAGATTAGATTAGATTATAATTCCACTGTTCCAAATAGGTCACATTTTTATCATGCCTACTGTGTAAATTTGAGACTTGACTTCAGAGGCTTTGGGCTGACTTACAATTCAGTAAAATATCTATATTTTTTCATTGGACAAGTTAATAATCTCTGGAAAGTATATTTGGTCTTGATGAGACTTCTCACATAAAAATGATAAACTATATGCAAAAGCTAAAACATACAGTATAAGCAGGTCCTGAGGTTCCCCTATAATGCTTTTTTCTTACCTTGCTTTTACCAGCTACTAATTTTCTCCTTCAATAATTTAAATCCTTTCTGTTAATCTGTAACTGAAGTAGACTTTGCAAATGAAATGGTACAGTTCTAATCAGATGGCAGTCTGCTGTGGCATTTTGCTATGTGTGATACCCACTGCTATCTGGTGCAACCTGGAGAGATTTCTGGAAAGACCAGCTTGCTGGATAAACACAAGGAGTAATCTGTGTTGCATAGAAGGATTTAAGAAACATTATTTCACTTTCTTCTTTCCAGCATCAGGTTAAAGTTCTTATTGCTTAAGCACATTACAGATTGCTAGTGTTCTCTGTCTTATCATTCTGATCTTGGATACCTTTTCTGTGCTTTACTCTTGGTTTTTGTGTGGATGATATTTGATTTGCACAGTCATCAGAGAAAGCTTCCAGATTTTAGCCTTTTTTTAAAGTAACTGTGTACAACTTAGATTCGTGTTTCTAAAAGTTAGCTACACATAATCACTAGAGCTCTTAAGAGAGGATTCTCTTCACAGTGACCGTGATAATGAATTCTGAACACTGCCCTCACTATCTCCCCCATGATCTGTTTTGCTGAAGATTGTAAAGGGCTGCTTTTCTTATCATAAGCCCCAGATGGCTAGGACTCTTTAACAGAAGTAAAATTCAGGATATATCTCATGATTTAATTTAGAGTTAAGAGAGCGACTTAGTTGAAACTAGAAAAATGTACATCTCTAAGGGTAAAACTTCAATACATTATGAAACTGTTGCTCTGAAATCTACCTCCTGGCTTTTTTCTCCTTCAGCATTGTGACTCAAATATGTCTCTGAATTTAGAGTAAACTGTGCAATGTGTTCAAAAATTACATCAAAAGAGCCATCAGTTAGGAGGGATCTTTGCAACAATCAGTAATTTTTATCAGTACCCTTCCAGGCACATATGTAGCCCCTATGGATATCCTGGTACAAATTCACTCAGAAGATAGGACAGCAGTTTCCAGCTGTCTGCCTTGTGCAGGTGAACAAGCACCATTTTCTGATATAGTCTTGGTTACAAACTGCATGAAAAAACCTCCTCTCTGTAGCATTAAGACATGAAGTCTTAATAAAATAAAAAGTATGCAAGATAGTATTGAATAATGTAAAAAGCAAGGTACATGTTGTCCACAATAATAAAACCTATTAGGAAAAAGAAAAAATAATTTAAAAGCTTCCACCTAAATTTAAAATAGTTTTAAGATAATTCCCCCTTCCTCGTTATTCCCTATTTAAGTGATCCCTAAGTCCAGAATTTTACCTGCTTTTGTGTAATTTAAAGGGGAATGGAGATTTCAATATCTGTGACCTTTGAAAAATGAGACTTTTAGCAACCATGAAAACACCTATGCTTGCACCTTGAAACATCAGTTAAATTTGCACTCTCAGGAAACACAGAGGATCTTGATCTTGCCCTTGAAGCCAGTAAGCTGGAGTTCACCGCCGGTGTCTGCGTGTTCTGCGTGGGTGAGTCAGTAGAATACGGCAGAATAGGTTCTCTTCTTTTTCAAGAGTAATTTCTATTGTGTTTAACTGGAGAAGCATCACATGTTTCTGTTATGTGACTCTTAGAATAGAACAGATGCACTTTTGTTTGCTTTGCTTTCCACACAACATATATTTAGTCTGATAGGGAAGATGTGTGCTAATGTCTTTGCTAACAATTCCACGGGTGAAGGTATGGGTATTAACATCTTTGAAATGAGTTTTAATGTCTCTACCAATTTCAAGCCTCTGGTTTGTTACAGAGCCCAGACAGTTTGACTCTTGAAACAGTCAAGTGGGTCCTCTCAAGCCTGCATTTCTGAACTTTGGGGGAAAATGACGAGGTCAAGGGAGGAATATGTGGTAGGTGGTTCAGGAAGGCTGTACCTTCCTAGTACCTCAGCCAATGGGGAAAAGAAAAGGGCAACACGAGGCCAGGAGTTTAGGATAAAAGGAGGCTATGGCCTCCAAAACCTCGAGAGAGAAAACCCTGCAGGATTGTGCCCCAGTGGACTTTCTCCCTTTATTTGAATAAAGTTGTGAGACTCCTCCGTCTCCTTTTTGGGCATAAACCTCTGGTGTTTGTGGATTAATTTTCCTGACAAGTCTGATCTGTGATTCAGAATCATCATAATAACTGTATAAATTGTATCCAGGTTAATGTCTTTATGAACTAGAGTTTACTTTTTGTCTTACTATTATGTAATAGATACAATTTTTATCATAAGAAGGAGTAAATATCTGTTATTTTATTGAAAGATATGGACAAAGATAATTTAATTTTATATTCAGTAATTCCAACCATAAATTGCACTTGTCTAGATAATTAGAAATGTAGTTGTTTCTGCCATTTCACTTGGAAATATATAAATTCAGATTCATATTTAATACCTTTCAGGTTTACATAGGAATGATAGCTACTTGATACAGCTGCATCACTCTGCTTCTGTTCTTTTCATACATTAAGACAGTAACAAATCTGATTTGCTGAAGACTGTTGATCAAAGTCATTGGAGCACAGCTCTTAAAGAGTACCAGGATTAAACGCTTTCAGTCTTGACTAGGCATGAAATTGTGGCAAAATTCAATTGCAATTTTCTTTATGCACTCAGCAGTTTTTTCATCAGTGGCACATGAAGTGGAAAAAAGGTGATTTGGAAAAGTTAAAAAACAGAACAGGTATTATTATTATTAGTATTGGTATTATGATAGTTGTTGTTATTGCTGCTGTTGTTGTTTCTTACATAAATATTGTGATAGTTATACACTCTATCCTAATAGTCACTGATCTAAAGGGGACAGTGGGGATTAAAGCCTCAGTAAGCAAAGTTGACCATCTGTCCAGCCCAAGGACTTTACTTTTACTTGTGCCATGAATTTGTTCCTGTACCTTTGTGTTCCTTCACCATGTAATCTGGCCTTGCCAGACATTTTAACCTGTAGATTCTCTCTCGTCTCAGTCTTCATATTTTATGCTGAAAAAAGTCATGTTTCCTTTTAACCTTGATATTAACAGTCTATATTTTAAAACAATTTCCTTCTGCCCTCACAGAAATCTAGCTTCTGAGCACTGTGCAGCTCTATCTTCCTGTTCTTTTTCATCCACTTTAAATGTTTCAAAAATTTTCTGCCCTTGGGCCAAGGATTTTCTAAGGTGCATCCTGAATTACATAAAACGGGTTATGCAGCAGGGTTCTGTCCGTAAAACCAGGAGAGAAGAGTTACTTAAAAAGTGATTGTGTGACTCAGCTCAAATTGTTATAGTTTTGATAAGAATCTATGACTGCTTATTTCTCAAATGCAGTTGCATAAGTGGTAAAATAAAAAACAGTGCAAACTATTTGGGGTGACTCTTTATTTACCCTTTCTTTCCCCTGCTTCTGTATCTGGGCATCTCAACCCTGTTTCAGTCTTTTCTCTTTAACTGTTTGGCCTCTGATGCATTAATTAGCATATACGTGTTTCATCTTTGTGAATCTTAGTCTGGAATGAAGCCCATGAACTTGTATTTGACTATAATGGCCTGACTTTTAAGGTTCAGCCCAGTCAATAAGCATTTCATACACGGCTGGGGAGAGATAAAACATCTCCTTGTCCTGGTGCCATCACTCCTAGGCACACTGGCCTCAGAGTTGTTAATGAGGCCATTCAGCATCGCCACTTTACACAGCATCTAAAGTCAATACCCAAGTAAGTAATTCAGCAGAGCTGTAATTTACCTTCTAACACCACCACACTGCCTTTACCAGCTCTTTGAATGCTTAAGTGCTTGAAAGGTGTGGTGCATTACAATGTAAAAAATAAGACCAAAGGCAAAATCTTGAAATAATAATTACAGTAGGTTCAAAGAAACCGCATACATCTAGAACACTCCTTTACCTTTATTAAAAAATGAGGTCTTTCTGTTTTAAAGTCAGACTTCCAAATATATCTAAAGAACATCAAAACGTGAGAATGGCCTCTCTGTGTCAGACTGAATGTCTTATCTAGCCTGATATCCTTTCTCTGGCGATGTCCAAAAATGGATTTTGAGGGAACACTAGAAAAGGAAGCGAAAACATATACTCCCATAAATATTCTTATCATCAAGCAGTCTGTGGTTCAGGAACTTCCTGAGCCAGAGATGGTGCTTTGTGTTTAAGAATTCCTGATGGATTTCTTTATGATTAACTCCCCAGCATTCTCCCAGAAGAGTCAGGGGAGATGAGTGCTCTTTTCATTTCCTAACCTTTATTTCTGAGAAAAACATTGGTCCCATTCCACAAAGTCAGAAATAGCTACAGTGCTGTTATAGCAGCTTAGTGGCCTATGGCTCCAGCTAGAATGACAATGGCAATTTCATATCTCCTGGTGTAAATGCATGATGCTGGAGGTACACATTGGTCATGGAGTGGGACTGACTGATGCATTCAAAATCTTTTTGATATATTTAGTTGGGTATTTCTTTCCAAAGGAGGAGCTTAAAAAGACCTTTAATGAGCTACTTAAAAGTTGAATCTTCAGATGTTTTAATTGTGTAGTCATACTGCTATGAATAGAACATTGCACACTCTTCTAAATCTGGTCTAATGCCCGAGTCAGATTGGGTGAACTAAGGGCATTTCTTTTGCAGATTCCATATGGAGCATTTAAAGCTCCATCCTAGCTCGTTTCTATTTTTACTTTATTTTTAAGGGAAATATTTGCACAATGTCATGCAACTTTTGCATCTGATTAGTACACACTACTTAACTAGAGTGAATTGATATTATGTACAGTAAAAAGCAATGTAAACTGCTGCCCGTATGCATAGTAATTAGCATGTGTGAATTCTAAGCATCATTATATTTGTTTTTGTGCCATAGTAAACATAATGAATCCAAACTAGATTGTTAAGCCTTTTTTTCCCTCCTGATTTTAGCAAGATACAAATGAAACTTTCCAAACTGTGCCTTCCTCAGTGGATAGTAAGCAGTGATTTTAGCACAGCAATTTGGAAGCAAGGAAGACTGAAAGTACAGCATCTCTGATGCCAGGAAGAGTGCTCCCTATGGTGTATAGACGCAATCCCTCCATTAAAAACAAATGGAAAAACTAATGCTAGAAAATGCTTCAAAGATTTCTTAAATAAAATTAAACTTAGCTGAAACATAATTGCTTAAATTAGAAGCATTTAATGATGCTGAATATATACACTGGAGTTTGGTAAATCAATAGCAAACAAGTTATGTTTTTATACAACACTCACAAAGGCAAGACAGCTTTTTCAGTCTCTGTTGCCAGGGGCATGTTGTTATATGGGAGACTACTTTTCTTCTTAATTACCATTTTTTGTTTACAGGGCAGATACAATGATCCATACACCGGTGGCTTCTTACCAGAGAATATACCTTGAGCTATCCTATTCTGTGTACTGCTGCTAAGCTGAGCCAAGGAGAGAAATAATTTCACTTCTACATTCTCCAGAAACCTGGCTCTGAAACTGAGTTGGTAGCCTGAGTTGAGCTTCACACAGATGCTAATTTAAAACTGTCTTTGACATGTCTGCACATGCTGTGTTGACTACACATAGATGCTCACTAACGAGGTAATAATGCAAGGAGACAATGGCAAACTGCAGAAAAGAAGCAGTCAAAGCTGGGCTTTGAAATTACTTTAAATTATTTATACAAGCTCCCAAACTCAGAGCAGTAATAATTTTCAGACTAAAACCTCAAAGAATTTCTGCAACTAATGTTTCAGCTCCCTGGGATGAAGCTTTTACTAGACTTAAAGCTACATTCAGCTGTAATACACAGCCTTGGGCTCCTGTCCAATGTGTTTGAAAAGGGTGCTGAACTCTGCCAGGTACTCTGACTGAAACCTTTGTGTAAGTGTCTGTTCATGACTTTTATTCAAATGTTTATTGGAAAAAAGAATCTAGCTTTCTAAAAGCTTAGAACACTAATAATTTCTGGATCTATGAAGCAGAATATGTGCCTGCAATGTGACTTAAATAGAACTTGGTGCAGTGTTGTATTCTTGAAACTGCCAGCATATGAAGGTGGGATGAGCCTTTTTCCCAACAGATACATTCCTTGAGGTCCTCAGAATTCACTGTGCACACATATGTGATGAAAATGATCTTTGATTTGTCTGTGCTGAATATCTCAGTACCATCTTGTGTTTAAAGCAGACATAGTATGTCCCTTTGGAGCTCCATAGTGGGGCCCATTCCAGCCATAGGTCCCTGAAGCACACCTGAATAAGCACCCTGCACACAGAGCTTCTTCTCTTTCTTGTTAGCATTCCAGAGGAGCCTCTCTTCTCTCTCTCTCCCCCCATTTATTCAGTTGTCTAATCAAAGCACACAGTTCATAACGTCCAAGGGAAGCATTTAACTCCCTCTCCATGCTTCAAAAGCATCTTAACATATGGCATTAGGTTTCACTAAATGTATGTAGCACCTCGGAAGATGTCCAGAAAGCATGAGAGTGTAAAGTTACCCAGGCTAGTTGTGAGCAAGCTGGCTAAGTACCAAGAGATACACTTTTGTGCCACATAAGGCCTCTCCTCAGCTAATATAGCTTGTTTGCATGACACAGTACAACCATAGCAATACAGATTTCAGGACCTAAGATAACTCATCTGTAATGTATAGCTTAGCTATTGTTACATTTTCTGTATCTCTGTGGAAGAAATCCCCAAATCTCTTCTGGATCTAAATATATTTTTCTCACAGAAAAAGGCGACTATGTTTCTTGTAGTGTTATGATATATGATACAATAAGCCAAAAGCTAATGCTTTACTAATCAATTGAACAGATATTCAATGAACAGATATGAATGTATTTTTTCCAGAGGTGATTTTCTTCAGAAATGTTTTTTACTGCTTAGACTTTGCAGACTTCAGTTTTAAGGATTTTGCACACTATGCGCGTTAATAATCTGGAAATTTAGTGCATGGGAGCCATTTAGTGAACTTGTAGTTCCAGAAGAAACCCCAGCTAAAATTAATATTTAAATTAATTCTTATCTATCTTTCATTGCAACTACTGTGATTAACATGATATGAAAGAATTAGACAAAATTGTTTTAAAAACCAGTTGTCATTGCAACAGGATACGTCATGGCATATGTGATTGTACATCTTACATCATTCACTACTCAGCATTGTCTGAAGCTTTCTAATATTACTCAAGTGCAATGTTAATCCACATTAATACCTCACTAATTATTATTTAATGCATCCCCAGAAATACTGTTCAGCAACAAAATCACTTAGAAATTGTGACATGTAAGTGATAAAAAATTTGCTTTGATGATCCAAAGGCAAAAATAAAACACTATCAGGGTGAAAACATAATGGTAGTGATGAGAGTACATCATAGTATCATCATGCGGGTCTTAAGTATGACCTAAAAGGACAATGTATCACTAAGAAAGTAAAAGCCTGCAATACACATTTTAGAAACAAAAATTATGTGGGACGGTATTATGTAGTGACTGTTGGGAAACCCTTATACGAAAGGCAGGAATTACTGAGTCCTGTTTCTGATAGTATATGGGGTACTTTTTTATAGACTTAGTTCGTCTATCAGGGCAAAGCTGGAAATGCTCCAGGACCTCAGTGTCCTTCTTGTAGTTCAGACCTGAACAGAGGACTGGAGGTGTTGACTGACCAGTGCTGAGCATGAGGTTCACTGAGTGTTCTTCAGTGAAGTGCACAGTTGAAAAGGGCTCAAAAACCCATCCCTGTGCCTACAGCAATGCTTTCAGTAGCTTATACATGTGTGTGCATGCTTCCCAAAACCTAACCCGCATTCTGGAATGCAAACACTGAAAAGGCAACTGTTCAACAGGATGCAACGTAAGCTGATTCATGACTCTATAGAAAAAAAAATTACATACAGATTTCGTTTTCATTTAAACAAAAAGAAGCATATACTAATTCCTGGTTTTGTCTTTATACTAGAAGGGTGAAAACCTGATTTTTATCACGTCTGCTGTACATGATAAAATATGTATAGAATAAATAGCTCAGCTGTCTAATATATTTTAATTATGCATCAGCAAATTAATTTAACAAGGAAAACACCTTTCAATTCCATAATCTATTTGGCACCTACTTTGCATAATATTATTCAAAACAACTACAGTTGTGATGATACAGTATGATTTTCAGTGTACAAAACTTCATTAAGAGTGCATTCAGGTTGCATCCTTGAATCACAAAATGTCACTAACAACCTGTTATATATTAAGAAATTAAAAAAAGACCTTGTAAGCTGACCTTTACAGTAGTGAAAAATATTGTAAGGCACCTGTGGTCTATTTGACACTAAACAAAGCTTTCACCTTATGCAATAATGGGCATACCTCTTTGAAAATCATACTATCCATTACATTTCTACAGCATCTTTCATGCAAAAATATTTGTATTCACATTTCTGGAAACCTCTTGAACAGAGGAGAGCAACCGCAAGTAGTGAAGCCATCTAGGACAACTTCTGACTGTTATGGAAAATGCCACAGGATATTGCTGCTTTTTTAGAACAGGCAAGGCTTTGTTTTTAGTAATTTAACTTGTATGAAATCCCATAGGTAGTAAGATACCTGGAACTTCATGTCTCTACCTAAGATAGAAGTTCTCCTTCAAATATCAGTTGCAATTAGCAGTTCTCACTCCATGCATAATTTGAAGGTTATGCTAACAGTAATCCGAACTGGGTATTAGTCTGCAAACATTTATACTAAAGATACGATAGCACCAAGTACATTGACCAAGTGCAGCAGGTGACAACTTGCCACATGGATTAACGCCTGCAGATAAATGATTGTTTTACCTCAAACCTTCGACAAAAGATGACATTATTGCAATGATGCAGTTAATATCCTGCCACCTCATAAATTGTTACAATGTTATCTTCATGGATCAACTTGAAAAGTCCAGAGAACTTTAAATGTTTTCTTGTAGGTTTTTTTTCCTTTGGCTATTCAATAGGAGAGACAATGAGTAGTGTGTTAATAACCTACTTGGTATTCTCTGATGCAGCCTTCTGTTTATTGTGTATGACAGTTATGTTTGCTTTATATGAACAATATCTGGAGCTCAGGACAAAGTTGGCAACTTTATAAAAACAGAAAAATTTTGAAAAGAGCATTTGATTCTATCAACATGTTTTGAAACTCAAACACAGAACTGATTTTCTATTTATAAAGAAACAAAGTGCATTAGGAGTCCAAAATCTGTCTCTAAAAACTGAGATCCATAAGAGAAATGGTATCTCCAGTATCTCATAAACCCAACTATTTTAAGTCTTGTTGCTGTAAAACTGCCACTGCAGAACATGGCCTGCAGGCACTCAAGTTTAGAGCCTGCAGTGTTTCTAGTGATCAGAATTTCAGATGTGCTTAGTTAACAACCGAGATAAGAGTAAGACATGTGGTAGTGTAAGACAATAGGCACAACTTCTCCCCTTTTAAAGTAAGATTGGCATTATTCAGTGATCTGCTTTTTTAGATAATCCCCTAGGCTCTGTTGGAAATTGTCACCACTAATACATTTTTTAAGGTTATTTCCCTAATGTCACTTTTCTGCCTGGCATTGCTGAGTTTCTGTTATGAGCCCATGTGAGCTAGTCAATAGATTGCAATCTTTGTGGCAATAATACTTGCCAAAAGAATTAGACTATAGTGTATATTGGTTTTCAATTGAGATTATAAAGGGAGTGTTACAACAGTTCCTTATCTGTTGGTGGTGAAGCAAAGTGTGATAGAAGGGATGACAACATGACACCAACACAAGTAATTATTCTAACTAATACGCAGTCAGCTACAGGGTCTTCAGCTGAAACATCATTATACTGTGGAATCATCTCACACGTTTGCAACATGGGAGTTTCATTAGAAGGTGCTGTCACATAAGGGTTTTGCCCAAGAAGTAGCTGGTTGGAAGCGTAGACTTCTTTTGTACTTTAACACCAAAAACTGAATGCAGAAAGTTACTGTGCTCTGATTGCAGGAACAGGCAACATAAAAAAAGAATTTATCAACCTTCGTCCTAACCTCGGAAGTGGCTGAACAATTTGAGGAGTGTGAGAATAGAAAGTGGACTGTCAAAAGAGAAAATGAGTCCAAAACTTACATAAGGTCTTCAGTGAAATGGTTCCTGAGATTTTTAATTGATCAATTCATTGAACACTGTCTCTCTGAAAACTGGACCATGGAAAATCCATCTGACTCACCAATGATTAATTTTTCAGTTTAAGAAACATACACAGATTAGTGAGGTGTGCCTGATAATGGCATGTGGTTATTCAGGGTGTGAACAACCTCTAGGGTCTGGCAAAACAGGTGGCTTCAGGGTTAGTCTCCTGTGAAGAAGCAGAAAAGCAGGAAAAAATCTTTATTGAAGAAGCACAGTACAAATGAGAAGGGCACATACAGAGACAAGCAAAATGTTATTAAAGTACAATATTTGTATTATGCTTTATACAGTACTACACTAGCTATGAAGAATATTAACATCGAATGTTATGAATGTTAATATCGAATGGTCAATTATATAATTTTTCCCAGATATATAATATTCGAATTATTCAGAAAAAGTACTTTTATAACTTGAATGCAGCGTTCTATTTTTTTCTACGGACAAAAAAAGAAAGGTGTAAATGCTTTGCCGTTGTCTATTTTTCAAGTTCTGTTAAGCACTGGCCAGAGCATTACCTGTGTGAAGAGCTGTATGCACTGTGCAGTATCACCTGGTCGCACAGCGCAGCAGCGCTCTGTTGCTGACACGAGTACCGTCCGACCTGCTCAGCAGTCACTGCACAGGAGAGCTGAGGTGCCGTCATGCTCCGCGAGCAACCTGCAGATCAGGCTGGAAGCACTGCTGTCCCCGGGAGCCCGTCACCCGTGACACCGCGGGGCTCAGACCCGTCCCAGGCGCGCTCGGCAGCGGGCACAGGGCGGCCCAGCCCCGATAGCCGCGCAGGACACTTTGTCTGAGGGCAGCGGACACCACCGCGGGCTCCCAGCGCATCCCGGCCCCGGGCTCCGCGCCTGGCTCTTGCCACCTGTGGGGGTTTCTCCTCGCGCCCTGGCGGCTGGAATGGGAAAGGGCCGAGCCCGAGGCAGCCGCCGGGACGCTTCGCTCGGGGAGAGGAAAATTCCAGCCGAGAGGAGCGGCCCTGCCCCCGCCGGCCGCTGACAGCCCGCGGCCGGGCCGAGCGGAGTGCCCAGTGCGGCCGCAGCTGGAGGGACAGCGGGTGTGTGGGGGCGGCAGGAGGCGCTGGGACGGGAACAGGCAGGCTCTGTCTCCGCGCCTGCCGGAGCGGGGAACGTTCCGCGTTTCAAGTTTCTCGCCGCGAAGTTTGGTTGTTTGGTTGGGTTTTTTTTTTTTTTTTTTTTTTTGCTTCAGTGTTTTTTTCCCCTCCGCCCAAGGTGTGGTTCGGCGAGCGGCAGGAGCCAGGCGCAGCCGGTGACCGCGGCCGCCGCCCCGGGCAGGCGCCCAGTATCCGCGCTGTAAACAGCTGGGAATGCCCGGGCTCGGGGGTGAGGCGGCGCCGGGGGCGGTGGAGCAGGGCCGCCCTCCTCAGCCCGCCCCGAGCAGGTGAGGCGGGGAGCCCAGGCTGTGCGGGCGGGTCCCGGGCTTGCGCCCGCCCTGCGCTCCCTCGGCCGCCGGCATGGACGGCAGCGCTCGGCCGGCGGCCGCCCCGCCGCCCTCCGGGTAAGCACAGCTCGGGGCTCGGGGGGAACCCCGGCCGACCCCGGCTGCGGAGGGACAGCCGGCGGAGCCGGGGTCGTGCCGGGCCGTGCGCGGGGCTGGGTGAGGTGAGGGCGAGGGGGCAGCTGGGGTCGGAAAGGCCGGTGCCGTGCGCGCCCGGCTGCGAGGTGCGGCGCTTGGGAGGCGGCCAGCGGCGAGAGGCGGTTCCCCAGCGCCTGGGGCGGGCGTGCTGCCTGTGCCCCTTGCCGGGGCTCCCGCGGCGGGGGCGAGGCGGAAGCCCCGGGCGGGACGGCGGGCAGATGGAGCGGCGCGACCGTTAAACGGCTGCGGGAGCGGGCGGGCGGCGGAGCGGCGGCTGCAGCGCCTCGACGGCATCTGGGGCGGTGCTCCGGGCTGAACGCGGGCTCTCCGCCCGGCTGGGCTGCGGGACCGGGCCGCCGGCGCCCTCCTTGGGGTGCCCGACCGAGCAGCGGCTGCGGTGCCAGCCCCGCGCCGCGGGCATTCCCGCGGGGACGAGCCGCGACGCGCCCGCCGGCTTGGCCGTGCCGGTGCCTCTGCCGGGCTGCAGCGCTGCCGCCGCGGGACCTGCCGGGTGCAGCACTGCCGGGATCGGCGCCTCTGGGAAATCCCTGCAGGTCCGCACTTGCCTCTCGGAGCATCCTTAGGTGTGCGCAGTGTGCTTCTAGCTCTCTGGGTGAGAGTGGTGGCGGTGGGGGAGGGCTGCGCCCTCCTCGGTTCTCTGGGAACTGCCCACGCTGGGAGAAAGAAAATAAACAAGCAGCATCTGTTGGGAGTAGTAAAAGGGCTGGCTTGTTTCTTTTTGCATGTTAGGCGCCTCTGTTTTTATTTTGCTTATAGTATGTCAGAAAATGTAACTTTAAAGAATATATTTCTTAAACCTAAAGTAAAACTACTCTAGTTATAGATCAGGAGTCGGATGTTTTCCCTTAACTAGTTAGGTACATTGAAGAAAATTCACTCAGTGCCTTCAGTAGGAACTAGAGTGAATCGAAATACTGGCAAGACTGCTGGAGTTATCTGTAAATAGAATGGACAAAATACAGGGTGGGTGTATTTTTTAACATGAAGATTTTTGTGAAGCTTCCATGCTGTTTGCAAAACTGGATTACTTGGATTTCTGACCAAGCGGCTACAGGATAAACAGGTGTGGATGATGACAATTTACTGTAGTATTTGCAGTAGTAATCAAATCAGTTTGAAGTCATGGCTGTAGTGAATACGTAAGGCTCAGAAAGGGAGGGGTATTTATTCAGCTAAGGCCTTGTCACCATTCTGCATTTGTATGTAGCCATTGAGAAATGAACTTTATATTGTTAATCAATGTAGAAGGTAATATTACAGTATAGATAATTACTGCATTTTTAAGACTCTGTGTACCATGAGCACAGTTGGAAGGACTGAGTGCAGGGTAATAGTGCTGTATTCCAGGTTAGGAAGCAGCAAAACCAGTATGTCTTGAAGGTCTTCAGTTTTACTTGTGAGCAGGAACATAAAAACAAGCAAAAAGCCACAATTAAAACTTTGGCTATTCTGATAGTACCTCTAGGCCTGTTGCCTACCACAGAGCTGTTGGATATAGGGAAATATGGCTACTGCTTGACATCTAAGTTCCCTTTATGTGACTTCAAGCATCTGTCAGCATCCACTTCTCAGTTTGGAGTAACATGTAGCTAACAGTAGTGCTCATTGCTTTAGCCCCGCAGGGATATTTTCAGGCCTTTTATCAGCTTGTTCACATATAATTTAGTACTTAGAAAATCAAGTTGCCATATCTTTTTTGCTACAAAAGTTCTTTATTGATAATCTTAACTATTTCCTGAAGATGGTCTCATTTGCTTGTTGAAACTCTGGATTTGAGGGAAAAAAACATGGAAATACCAGCAAAAAAGGCAACTCCCAGTTTTATTGAAAATAGTCCACAGATACATTTTTGCATTGTATGCAGTTACTGTGGTTCCCTCTCTGAGATTATAGAAAAGATTGTGCAATCAGGGAAGAATTTCAGTTGAAATAGCCATTTTCTTTAAATGTATTACCAAATGATGCGTTGTACTGCATTACGTCTCTTATTAACTTGTCTAGCCAGGTTGAAAGTGTTAGTCTGCAGCTGAAACTATTTACCAGCCAGTGTGTGCTTAAATCATTGTTTGAAGTTCTGGGGAGTAATTGCTGGTAACTTAACAGCTGAGAAAGTTTGTTTATGCTAACTTCTAAGAGAGTAGCGTTTTGTGAATTTCCAAGCATTTGATGTTAGTTAAGACTTAACTCCTATATAACTTGATCACTGATGGCTCTTTAATAAACAGTTTTATTATCAGATCTGTGGTGACAAGCTTTGGGAAAGGATCCTGTCATCTTTTTTTTTTTTTTTCCCTTGCATGCAGGATTATAATTTTCTATTGAAAAATTGTTTATTCAAACCTGTTGTGGATGAAAGTATTTGTCTGAATTTGGTGAGACACATGCTCATGTTATTCTCACTGCACATTCAAGGTAAATAGGAAAGATTTTTTTAAAAAATGGCCTCTGCTGGATTTTTTAAAAAAATTATTCTTTCTTTTGGTTTTTTGTTTTTAATATGGTGAATAGAGAGTGTGCTCAGCAACTGGCTGGAATATTTTGGAATATGATGAATAGGAGGTGTGCCCAGTAACTGGCTGGCCATGACACATAGTTTCTTCTGCTAGCAGGAGAAACTTGGCTGGACCTACTTTTAAGGCAGTTTTATAGCTCATCTATCTTACCCTGAGTCTGAGCAGCACTCATGGCAGTGAACTCCTGCCAGGCCAGTTGACAAAGTCTGCTCCTGTTCATCACAGAGCTGAATTGGCTTTATGGAATGATAGGAAAATGTGTGATTTAATACTTATAAATAAATAAAAAAAAAAGCGGCTGTAGCTGGTATCCAACATTTTGAACACAATTTTCCTGCTGTTGCTGGACAGCAATCCTATACCCTAGAATAAATACTTTTTTACATTACAAGTAGATGTTAGTAGTTGACGCAGGATTTTACCATGAAGAACTGTATTATGGCTTAATATGCCATTATAATATTGGAGCAAATGTGGATTTAGGTAAATGTAATGTTGATACCCTTTGCAATACTAGAATGCATGTTGAGATCCACCTTTAATTTAACTGTAATGTTTCTGAGAATTTTGCATTATTTCATTTATTCCAATTAATCATATTGGAAACTATATGCTTACTTACAGAATAACAACTTCTGACGTGCTTTACCCAAGCAAATCCCCTTTGTTTTGTCGTTTTCACTGTGTGTCTAACAAAAACATGCTTAGGAGATAGAGCTGCTCTCCAGGGGCTGAAGATAGAGCTGGTTGTGTGGGGGAAGGGGCAGGGCCAAGCAGCTTTGATTAGCTTAGTGCCAAAACACTCCTTGTGCATTTCTCCAGGCTCCCATTCACTGCTGCTTGGCCTAGTGAATGTATTTGAAAAATTTAAGGAGAAAGGAGAGCAGTCTTTTTCACGTGATTCCCAGAGCTGTCTCAGGAAGTGAGAAATGTTTTCCGAAAGAAACAAGAAATTTACCTTTGCTCTTGCATGTAACTATTGAGTTTTTATCAAATCACTTCAATCACATGACGGATCTCTGGAGACATCAGCTGTGGTGCAGTGTTGGCATGTGTCTGGAATCAAGCTTGGAAAACTGATTTGAGCTCTCTTCCTTCTCTTTCAAGTGTTCGGTTGAGTCAGCTCACAACATAGCCGCAGGTTTGTTCAAGTATAAGTGAAAGTCCTTCCTGTTGTGGAGTGTGGTAAGGGACAGCAAGTGTAGCAGTAGCTTCAAACCAAGCATTCTATGCCCAAACCGCGGTGGCAGAGTGGGGGTGGGGATTTGGGGATGTGTCTGAATTTACTCATTTTGGTGAAATTTAAGTAAGGGTGAAATTACATTTTTCTCTTGCAATGAATTAGCTGTTGCCATTGCTCTGTCTGTTGTGTACACATATTTATCAATAAGTGCAAGACCTCTTGTGCTCCTGCCACTAAATGGTGTCACTGTTGAGGATCAGAGGTTAGGCTCTCATGGGTCTAACGAGTAGTCCAATCTTAGATGTGCTTCTTTTCTTAGACCAAAGGACTTCAAGATAATACTTAGCACATTCTTCTCACCCCATGGCCCTGATGAAGAACAAGTAAATGAGCAATAATAAAATGGAAAGAATTTTGAGAATTTGGGACTGTAGAGCTTGGTGGATGTTTGAAGCAGGGAGTTATCTCCTTTGTGGTGGATGCCCATCAGAAGCCACTTGAATGCTGATCATTCCAGGGCCAGTTTGCCAGCTGAGTTCCAAATGTACACATAACACTTCTTCAGGTGATTATGTTGTTCTTCTTAATGTATCTGCCTGGACCAAAGCAATGTCAAATAGTTGAATGACACTGGTGCCATTAACTGAATGCTGTATTTAAAACTTGTTTACTCAAACTTTGTCAAGTCTGAAGTCATAGCTGGGTGCCTATGGAATAGTTAGTGGTAATGTTTACTGTTGGAGTGTGTTGCTGTGGGAATGAGATCAAGAAAACATTAGGGGTGGAATGTGGATACTAGGGTGAAAAAATGTGTAGGAGGGTAATACACAAATAGAGATCAGCAGAGGAATTTCCAAGCTTTGTCCAAGTGTGTTGGTATCCTGTGAAAAAGTGAGAGCTAGATAGTGAGGTATCAAAAGCATTTAAGGGGAAAAAGACTTGAGACTGGAAGGTGGGTTTTGGTGCTATCTTAGGGTAGGTTCTTTTCTTTCTGCATTTGCTGTTTTGTGTACTTTAAGAGAGATCACAGTGTTTATGTAAATCTGAAGATCACTATTTTGAGTACGCTCATCTGTGTTGGTGGAAGAAGAAGAGATTCCATTGTAGGGGACAAAAGCCTTAGATTCTGGAAGAGACTGAAGGTGTTTACAGGACTCCTGCCATCTGATAGATAAAATAATTCACTAGGAATATTTTAAAGTCACAAAAAAATGGTTTCTTCTGTAATCTGGCCACATCTAAATAGGTCTCTCTTCATAAAGTCCAGTCCTGTTTCTGACTATCTTGACTGTAGCTTGGAACAAAATTTCTAAGCATGCTGGTTTTTCTAGCCTGACTGCTGTTATTCCGAGCTGCAACTGTTGTAGTTTTATGTGTGCTGTGGAACAGCAGATGCCAGATTATCCAGCCAGCCCTTGGAGTTGTAACAAGGTTAGCATGCTCAACTAAATATTTATTCTTTTTTTTTCCTAGAAATTAACAAGTCAGTATAATGAGTTGCTGTGTTCATGTAGTGGATACAAGGAGTGCCAGGTGTTCTCTTTTATGTCTGTTGCAAATTAAACCAGAGCTGATTTTGCACTTTATTCTCTTTTCACCTGACTCTCCCTTGCTTCCCAACAGCTGCCCTGCTACTCTAACTTAAGTTCACATAGCTGCCTGCTGTTTGAGAAAGTTGCTCTTCACCGTGAGTATCACTGTGTACAGCTCCAAAACGCAGAGCTGACGTCAGGGCATTGGAGGATGACAAGAAGCTGAGATGTTGGCTCCGAGATTCCTGTAGAGTTCTGAGGCTGTGCCCAGCATTAACACAATGTAGAGGAAACTCTGACTGTGCAGCATGCAACAATGAAGGGCTCAAGGGGGAAAGCCACCCCTGCTGTTCTGAGCAGTAGCAACCAATTAAAAACTTGACGCTTCACCTGAATTCTTTCCTGGGTAAGGTCCCACAATTAAAAATGCAGCTCTTCATGAAGGAAATTTAAACACTTATTAACTGGAGTTCCAGTAGACGTGTTCTGACTTAAAATCTTCGTGGTGATAGACTGATGGATAAAACTGTGTTTTTGTCATGGCTTAAGAAATGAGTTTTTAAATTCTGAACTGGAATACTATGGAAATTTTTGCAGAATTCAGAATTCCTGGATTTGTTTTATTTGCTAGGAGGTTATCCAGTCCAGAAGGAGCATATGCATTTGTTTGGTTGTTGCAAATGATCAAAACGCTACAGGTGGTTAAAGGATGAGTCCCTAATCTATCTATGAAATGTCTCCCTTGGGAACTTCTATTAATGTCAACTCTGCTGCATGTCTATGGTTGTCAGGATTACTATTTTCAGTTAAAGAAAATAAAGCATGTGAATATTTTTAGCTGGGCTTAAGCCTTCTTCTGTGAGAAAGCATTGGTTTTGTTGCAAGCTTTAGTTCTACAGAGGTTCTCACTGAAGAAATAGTACAGCTTGGAAGCTTTCTTAGCTGTGTTTTAAAAATACTTTCTGCACGTTTATTTGGTTTTCATTTCTCTTCTGGAAATAGAGCTACTTGGTTTGGAAAACATAGATCAATCTTATTTAATAAGAGACAAACCTCTCCTTCCCAAACAATGCAAACTGTTGCTCTACGTTAAACTAGAAATGTTGTAAGCTTGAATTTTCCTCCAATAGAAAGAGATAAAAAACCTCCAACAAGTAAAGCATCATTCTATCTCAAAAGAAAAGCATTAAAAATGTGGATATTTTTCTTTAAAATCAAATCCATTTCCATTCTAATATCCCTGAATTATTGATGTATTGATTTAACAATTTTTTTTATGGCCTTGGTTTTCTGTTGAGAATTAATTTTCACTTGGTATATTGCCTTACTTTAATGTAAGACCTTCAGATGGATTTTCTTCCAAACACTGAAGCTCTTCTGTACATGGGGTTTAACAGGTAACTTTTAAATGTTTTGCAGTGGGAAGAGCTTAAGCATTTTCAGTTGTCCCCTTAACACAGACTTACCATTGACAAGGTTGTCTCGAGGAACTGCTTCTTCTATTTTTTCACAAAATGAATTATATTTTTTTATTTCAATTTGAGTGTTTGCTTGTTTTGTTTGGATTTTTCGTCCATCTGTGTCCTGTCCCTGACCCCTGCCCAGTGTGATGTTCTGGGATCTTTGCTGAATAAAATGACTTAAGTAAGAATGTTCAAGGAAATGGGATCATCAGTAGGGTAGCAGTGGAAGCTTTGTGTTACTATTGCCCAGAAACGTTTTATATGTGGGTATCAAAGAAATCTGATGGTTCTTTATCAGTGCAGGGCACAAAATCCCCCCTCCCCCTTTGTAGGTATTGTTGAGGTATTCTTAACACACCAGGCAATGCTTGTTCACTTTTGTAGAAAAGCACGGTGAAAATGTAGAAAATAGGGGGAAATCAAAGCATTTTATAAGCACTTCTTCAGAACTGATTGTCAATAGTGAGTGGTATAAGAGAGAATCTGCAGAGGCTTATTTTGGAAAAGTAATAAGGATCTGACATCACTGTCTGAACCATTGGAATCTCTGTCTTATTTCTATGCATCTTTCTTTGACTGTTCTCATATTTCCACTGCCCAAACATTCTTACAAACTTTCCAGTCTTCCTCCCAAAATACACTGCTGTAATGCATTTTTATCCATAAATCTTAAGTTAATAAAAAAAGAGAGAAACGCAATGAAATGTAAATGTTGAAAGAAACCTTAAAGGTATACAATTACTTATTTTAGAAAAAAGAGTATTTGGTACTGTGATAATTTTAGAAATACTCAAATTGATCAGTTCTTTTTTTTTTTTTTTTCTGATGGTGTTCTTTAAGATACTGCTAATAGGCTCCTGTTGTTAGTTTTCTTCCTGCTTTTACGTACCCAAAATTTTTCCTGGATTTTGTAGCTATGATATGTAAAGCCTGTCAGCTGACAGGTTTACAGGATTTTTTTTTGAAGACTGTTTGCCAGTACTTAATCCAGAGTAAGATTTTATGTTGGAATTGAGAACGTTTGGAAAAAATGATACGTGACATAAATGCTGAGATTTCATCCTATACAATGTCAAGCAGTATTTCTTACATGTTGAGTGTAGATGGAGACTTTGAAATCACTTGCTACCCTGACTGGTCTTGTGGAAAGATCTCTGCAGTGTTTGTCACCACTCTGCCCCTCTGCATAAGAGGCAGCTGTCCTGCATTCTGTCTCTACTGGAGAAGAACAGCTGGATATTCCTTCACATTTCCTGAATGAAATCTGTGTTTTCTCTGACAGGCTGATGCTGCCTCTTCCTGCTCATGGTGCAGAGATGTGCAGTAGGAAATGACGTGTCCTGTGAATTGTTTATTTTGTAGAAATGTCAGAGGTACTTGGAAGAGCCTCAGCAGTTTAAGGCAGAAATGATTTTGCAAAATTCTGCCCTAATTAATTGAGAAGTGTCGGCAAATCAATTGCACAATGTACTCTCAGAAGGGAAAAATGGTTGAGTATGTAGAGTTCTTCTGTTACAGGGAAAAAAAAAGCTCCAAGTTTAGAAGTATTTTATAACATTTTAACTTTTGTTTAAAAATAATTTTGAAAGCCTAAGGAGATCTGGAAAACTCTATTTACACTTCTTGGCCTTTCCAACATCCGGTCACATCATATTTCACATCTCAGTCATACACTGAGTGTTTCCTTGAGTCAGTTTGTGGTATCATGTGAATAAATGCTCAACGTGGTCGAAAGATCTCCCATCTGTCTGTAAAAGAACATGTGATACTTTATCAAAGACAAAAGGGCATAGCTAATCATGGCATAGCATTGGTTGAAATTGTAAACAGTCATTTAACTCAACTCACTAAAAAACTTTTGGCTTCTGATGATAAAATGAAATCCATCAGAAAATGTGAATCACATCCTCAAACTGACGTAGCTGTACCATTATTGTGTACCGTTGTGTTTATCAGTGACTTTGATTAACAGATATTTTCACTTACATATTTAACTGACTGTGAGAAAGATGTGGCTTGGTGACTCTTTATGAGAAAGGCTGATTCATTCAAATATCTGACACTGCATATGGAGATTTAATTCTTCCCCCCTTTTTTTTGTTTGTTTGGGTTTTGATAGTCATTGAATAATTGACAGAGTTGCATACCTCTCTCCCACCCTTATGGACTTTGTAGGTAGAAGGAAGTTTCTGTGTATTGTTCTGAACTGAGTAGGTTTGCTGCTCCTGTTAAGCTGGTGGATTCGGTTTGTTGCAACTTCATGTCCTCTTCTGTCCTTCTTCAGTCAGAAGAAGCCAGTGATAAGTTGCTGATAATCAAATCATGGAAGTCAGGGGTAGTTCCTTTTTCTGTTTTTTATGTTTGACAAGGCTTTGGTTTCTTTGTATTCGCCTTAGGATATTGTAGTTTGGGATGTTTTTGAAGTGTGAGCTTTGAATTTCTGTATCCAAGGAGCGCCTTTGTGCTTTAAGCTAACAGGTTATGCTAGTGACTTTATAGTCATCTAATAAAAATGTCAAAAATTCTGAGCATTGTCATTTTATGTGTGTCAAAAGAACAGCAGTATGGCCATTAGCCACAATTTCAGTCTCTTCTCTGATATGAAGCCAATGTTCTTTCCATGGATTTCCTCCTTTGGGAGGCATTCAAAACCCAACCCATACTTACTGGGAGAGAGCAAATGTGGTACTTGGGAGAGGTTGATTGCCTTTATGTTACTGACATACAGAGTTTTAGTTGGTAGCGTGAGGGTAAACCTTTGAAAAGTTCAGATTTGCAGCTGAGTCTTGATGCTCACTTGTTTGTGTCTTGTTCTGCTTCTAGGATCTGTGTAGGTTGCTGCTCATGAATTTTTTATCCAGATTGACTGCTCTGGTTTTCCACTTGTTAACTTCAGTTTTATGACAACATTCTGTGAAGCACTGATCTGCTGCAGTTAAATGTGGGGAAATCATGACGAATTTTTAAGATTTCAGCAAATAAACTGTTGGCAGCTTGTCCCTGACCTAGCTCTTACCCCTAAAGAAAGCAGTAGACACTCTGGTCGAGGTGATGTTCTGATCTGTATCCTTGTCACTTTGGCTTCTGCTGTACAGTGTTGGCAGTAACTTTGCCTATTCTTTGCCCCTGCCACAGGCTGTTTTCTGGCCAGTGTAGACAAATCCAAGGTTCTCTATTGCTCTCAAATCAGGGTCATTAACTTCTAAATAAGAAGTTTGCCCTATATTGGTATTGGTTATTGCCTTTCTGTTTCCACAGTGATTGTGCTGACACACAGCTTATCACCTGCTTGAGGATAAATGGGTAAAAAAATGTGGATGTCTTACAGATGTAGCTAGCAAAAGTTTCCTCATTTTGCAAGTTTTCAGTGATTTAAGGTATTCAATAAGCAACAATTTCTTCTAAAACTTTTGAACAAATAAAGTGGTTAAGAGTTAAGCACTCTTGGTCTATTTCTAAAGTGTGACAACATGTGAAAGGCATGTTCATGAGTTACTGCATGGTTACAGAGTATGAGCATGTAAATCGTTCAAAATGCTATTTGGCTGGTTACTTTAATGGGTAAGAATGTGGAAAATACTGCATTTCTGACAGGATTCTGACTGTTGTGATAACACGGAATTAATAAATAATCTATGTCTGATCAAATCTTTTAGACATATATTCTTTTAGGCATTTTACAGAGATTTGCTATTAGGGGAAATGTCTAAATCCAGGGAGAGCTTAAAGAGATGGTTTCAGATATCAGGAATTCTTGTGTTTTACGGGCTTTAGGAGATCTGGCAGCTTGGATATTTTTGTCCTTTCCTTTGAAATCCATAAAGTAAGAAAACCCTTTTTGTCTGAATTTTCTGGGGTGGTTTTTTTACATGACTTCCTGGGTGGGAGAAGTATGTTACTTTTTTTAGTTAACATTTATAAACTTAAGTCACATTGTGTCAAAGCTCGAAGTAAGCATCTAGGTGCTCTGCAGATCAGGTAGGTACCACATAAGAATTTTCATACGGAAGGAGCCAGGAAGATAAAATGCTGCTAAGTTGAAGGGTGCTGTTTCTTGTAATGACTAGGCACTCAGTTATGGGGCTGTGATAAATAAAGCCTGTAGACAAAGTGCCCAGCTGTACTTCAAGATGAAAACAGGATGTTGGTTGTATTGCTGCAGGACTGCTGTATAAATCAAAGGATATGCTGTTATTGCTGTTTAAGGAAGCTGTACTCCCTTAGAGTAGTTCTGTATATAAAAGAATGGTAATTGCTGTGCTTATCAAGGGCTGGCAGTTCTCCTTTTCCAACTGTGACCTGGTGAATCCACCTCTAACTCATGACTTAAAGCCTTGCCAGTTATTTTAATCCCCTATTCAATAGGACAAACAGAATGGGGTTATTTTTGTCTCTTTATGGTTGCTTAGAACAAGTAGAAAACCCCTTTGCTATATTTAAGTCAAAGGTGGTTTTACTGAGGAGGATGTGAAATATTTCCCCAGTGCCTGTTAAACCCTGTTGGTTCAAGTTGTTTCCAGTTAGTCATGGCATCTGGAAATGGCCAGGTGGCTTTCTCTCTGTGCCAGTGCCTGACCTTTCCCTCTCCTTGCTGGTTTTTTTTTTTGTGTTTGGTTTTTTTTGGTGCGGGTTTTTTTTTTTTTAATTATAGTGTCTTTAAATTTCAGTTTGATAGCCTAAGCCATTTTTGGTTTGTTCTCATATTCTCTTTTAAAGGACATCTTTGCAGTGTTTGTACTGCTCTACTGTTTCTTCATGCCAACTAGAATGGTGTTGCCTTTGTTTTTAAATTAATTTAATAGTTTTCATGCTTCTAAGCACTACATACATGTATACCTTCTCTCCTCAAGAAGAAGGTATGCCAAAATACTTCTCTGCTTTTAATTTCCTCCAGTTTATTTTTCTCTTCAGGGAAATCATAGAATCATAGAATTGTTTGGCTTGGAAGCGACCATTGAAGTTCATCTAGTCCAACCCCCATGGTAGATCTGTAGTGCACTGTAGAATGGCCTAAACTGTTATTTAGGTAATAAAAGTAAGCTTTTCTTAGGCAGAAGTAGCTGAATGTGGATAACAATAAGTACCTGGATAAAGGTTGACTTGGTGTTCCTGTAATATACATGTGTTTTCATAGAAATTTTTTTGGATAAGTCCTCAAAGCCAGGACTATTTTGGTAGAGTGATTTTAGCATAACAGTTTACACTGATTAGTAGAGTGTTGTCTTAGCATTTGTACTCCAGTGCAGAGTTAGCCTCCCTGCAGTAAGAATCCTGACCATGAATCAGATGGGAAACCATGCTGCTGATGGAAGCAGAGGAACAGAGAAGGAAAGGGAAAGGCAGCATGGTCAGTCAGTTGTGCAGTACTGTAAGGGAAAGCAGATATAATTCACTCCTGAAAGAATCTTCACACAGCACAGACATAATATTGTTTTAATATCAATTATGCTTTATACTGAAACACAAATTAATCTCTCAAATTTATAATTTTCATGAAGTTTGATACTCATGACTATTCTATTATTTACCATCACTTAGCTACATGTCACTGAAGTTCTGTGAGAGAAGGATATTGCAGGAGCTCTGTAGACTTATTTAGGCAGCTGTGTTTAGGCTCTCAAGGTACCTGTTGGTATCCCCTTTTTATAATTTCTGGTTCCTTATGGTACCTACTTTGCATTTTTTAAAATAAAAAATGTTGATAAAATAACTTTATATTTAAAACTAGGATTTGACTGTATTCCAATAACAAGTAATGGATGTGTTTTTGAAGAAGTAAGGCCTCTCTAATCTACTTTCTGCTTTTTCACAGGGGTGGAATAGAAGGAAGGAAGAAAATCTTGAATATGTTTCATTTCTTTACTAAGCAGTTGTACGAATTAATCAGGCGTGAAGTCTTTTTTTGAAACACAAGGAGTTTCTGTAGTACAGATCAAATTATATTGAATGTACTTGGGGAGGATACAATCTTACAGAGATAAAAAAATTCTGCAAAGGGGAACCTTTTCTTGGGCCAGAAACTAATTTTTGAAAATATATTTGTCAGTTATCGGATGTCCCAGTGTCTGTAGCAGTGGTTTATTGAATAAGGATAATGATTTAGTGTTGAACAGTGATTTTGGAAAATGCACATAATATCTAAGTAGTCATGCTCTCTGGTTATTAAAGATAAATTTTAAATTCTAGCTGTTCATGTAAATGCATGGTTCTTTAACAGGCCAGGAGCATGGTTTTCAGGAGACATGCTGTGGAATTACCCTGGTGTGACCTTGTAACTGATGGATTTGAAAAGCATTAGGCATTATTTGAACTGGTTCAGTACTTTGAAGGCCTCTTAATGGTACTGCCAGTATTCTTTTTCTTAAAACTTCTAATGAAGGGGGATGTGTTCTGGAGTGCTTGTCTCAGTTGCGCACTCACACAGGCTGTTCTCACTGTGCACTTGTATTGTACTTTAAAATAATTGATTTGTTTGCTTGTTTTGGTTTATTTTAATTTTGAGCAAGTGCTAAAACTTTTCATCCACAAAGCAAAGAGCTGTTGCTTTTGATTAGTAACTTAAACCCTGGCAAGTACGTAAATTCCTCAGCAGGGCACTGGTTTTAAAGAGCTACTTATGTTCCAGGGAGAAAACTTTTGAATGGATTGTTTCAGAACATGTGATTTTTATTTTTTTAAAACTTTTTTCCTGCTTCTGTGCTACGTTATCTGCACTGATTTACTCCTTTCCTCCAGGAAACACATTTGCATTAAAGATCCGGTCTTCTGTTTATTTAGTTCCTGCTGCTTATTGCTTCCATGGGGTCCTCCTTGACCTTGCAATTAACAGAAAAATAACTGATATCCTGGAATTAAACCAAGAAGAAATTAAGTACAAGGAGCCAATAAATTCTGATGGATTCTTTCACTGATCAAACTTCTGTTTTTACATGCTAAGATGCTCAGTACTAAAAATAAAAAGATTAAAAAACCCCATAAGGAGCATGTTTTTCATAGAAGCTCTGATGCTTCACGTAAGGCTTTAAATCACAAGAGTCAGGGATATCACTGGTTCCTATTGTTAAATGTTGGCTTTGTCATCAGAAAAAGGCCAGTATTTTCTGGAAGGTACTCTAACCTGGCCTGAATCAATTTTTATTGATCTGAGCTGTTTCAACTAACTGACCTGTAAGTAGAATAGTTGCACTGCACCAAAACATTTTGTAGTTCCAGCTGATACACCCCAACTTCTGTTTTAATTTGGTCAGCTGATGTAAGGACTCCTGCTGCAATTTAATGCAATACTGAAATAATAGTAACTGTAAGAGATCATTCAGTTTGCTTTTAAGCTTAATTATATACAGCAAATCCAGTGAAATAAGAGAGAGTGCTGCATTGTTGGTTTATTTAAATTGTATTACGTTGTTATACTGTTGTTGGAAATAAGACTGGTGAGACATAAAACTGCCATATCAAAGAATTGAAAGGGTTGACCCCAGTGTTACCTGCTGAATGTCACTTTGAATGTCTAAGCTTGGTAATTTAGTCTGATTTGAACATAACAGTGTCATGTTCGGAGACACAGAATGCCAAGAAAGGAAGCAGATGATTTACATCCCTTAAGCTTCTGTAAGTGGGAGCTTCTGATTTGAATTTGGCAATAAAACATTGAGATTTTTCAGAAAAAGTTACATGATAAAAGAGGGTGGGGTACCAAGACCTGCAACTGGATGCTTTGGCAACTAAGCTTGTATGTACCTTTTCCAAAATGGAAGGGATGATTTCCTTTCATCTTTTTATTATTTTAAAAAATTAAAAGAATATGAACGAGAGTGGACCACCTGAAGAGGCCATTTCATCCCTTCAGTAGAGGAGGTAAGAACCTGACAGTGTTAAGGTTATGGGTGGCCTTGATGATGCTAAGGGTCTTCTCCAACCTAAATTATTCTATGATTCTGTTGTTTTCTTCACCTAGTCACTTAGCTGCATTACTTAACATCAGCTGTGATAAAGTTATGCAGTCATGTAACTGTAAAAAGAAAGAAAAATGATAGCTTGGCCTAGCTGTAAAATTTGTCTTGCAATTTTCTCAGAAGTTTTTGTCATAGTTATGATTCTTTGCTTTTGACAGTCACTTGGTATCCTTATTAGCCACCTTTGACACCAAAAAGCTAAAGCTATAGAGTAATTTTAAAGGCTGTTCAGTCATACTTGCAGTCTGAAAAATGTTTCGTATAGTCTGCAACGTTACCCCCCTTCAGCCCTATTTCACATCAGCAAATATGAAAAAAATGGAATTATGAGAATAAAAATAATGATGAGCTTGAGAAACCATGTGACCTCATGCACAGAAATAGAGCACTGGTGTGAAGTGTGAAGTGTTTTGTGAACATTCATTGGTTGGGGTTTTTTTTTTTTTTTTTTTTTTTTTTTTGTTTAGCAAAGAGGTTCAGCCAGGCTGCTGGTGAGTGTTTAGAAAGTGAGCTCTCGTGATTCATATCATGGTTAGCAGTGGGACCCAGTGAGGTTGTGTAGCCAATGGCTGGTCCTTAGATCAAGAACATGCTGAGTGGTTGGTGAACCTCACAAAGAGGCATCCAGAATCACTCAGTTTCCTGTCTTTACCTCCTGTAACTCCTAATATGACAAGGGAATTCTTGTGTCTCTTAGCAGCAAGTCACAGCTTGTTTGATCCTCTGTACATAAATGAAGTGACAAAGAAAGCTGTATGTTATATTTCTGGTCCCTGTCAACGTGTCTGAGTCAATACTAGACCAGCTTTGTCCAACAAACTTAACTTGTGGCTGTCCCAGAACTTTCAACACAGAACCACGTATGTATTATGGTAACGGCAGTTACATGATTACATCAATTTTCCATCCACCTTCACTCCTCCGTCCTACTGAAATTGTTAAAGAAGTCTTCATGACTTCTGAGGAGAAACTGGGACACAGACAAGGTTGGCATAGTGTGATGGGACTTCAGTATCATAGATTTTGGACTCCTCCTGGAAGTGATATGATAGTATTCACCTGTTTTAAGTTTTCAATTTTGCAGAATTTGTACTCATAGGATCGTTTCACTGAACAGTACAAAACTGGATTTGCATGTGTGTTTAGCTTATGCTGTGAAGCATGTCATACTAGAAATACAGATATTTTTGTCTCTTCTGGATTTTTTTTTTGATCATGCAGTACTTGGTTGTTCATTTAAAAGAAGATATTTGTGTTCTAAAAACAAATGACAAACACGCAGCTGTGTAGCCAAGTGACCCAGAGAAAATGAGTTCCCATGATCTATGTGTATGTGCAAGTGATGGGGACCAGAACTTGTTCTTTGTCCAATAGTTGACTTGTGCCTGGCCTCAAGGGAACATGCAGCCATGCTCCTCGTGCTATTAACTTTCCATGGGAATGTAAGAATGTGCCTGACAGTGCTGGCTTGGAATGGTGTGCAGGGCTTTGTTTGGCTTTTTAAAATTCCTTATATCGAAGTTCCTGTGGGTTGCTCTGAACTTTGGACTAAATATTGATTGCACTTTTGAGGAAGAGTGTTAAATTGTGTGATGCTGCAGTTAAGAATTGGACATAAATGTTTTGCATTGCAGTGACAAGAGCTATACAGCCATTTAATTTCTGCCCTTTATGTTCTTGAAAAAGTACTTCTGTTCAAGGATATTTGAAAAATGAAGGGAAGTATTCAGTCATCTGCATAAATAAATAACTGCGAAGTTCTCAGATATCCAACATGTGAAAACATAGATGATACTTGTTTGTTTTGTTTGTTTGTTCCACATTGGGTGACACAGGACTACGATTGGCAGAATCCTTTATTTGGTATTTGATTATATGAGTCAAAATTTGGCTATTTGATTTTTACTTTTTTTACCCTTGGTAGGATGGTATGTGTGTGTGACCTCTTATCTAGAACTGGAAATTCTGTAAGGGCATATGATAGACCGAGTGCTATTCCAGTTACTAATGTCCAACTATGAAAGCTTAATGCATTGGCTAGTTTCAAAATTACATTTAGCAATTAGATTTTTTAGAAATATGATTAGCTAAATTAGCAGGTTGTCTGTTTATTACTGCTGTTCAGAGACATTATTCCAAAGCTGTGAAAAATAAATGCAAATTAACTGTGTGTACTTATCTGCCTTACATAAGGAAATGAAGAAGCAGGAGAAATTCAAATTCAAACAAATTCAAACAAAAGACATGCTAGTTACTTCCATATTTCTTCTTACATACAGCTTTCTCTAAGTCCATTCTTTTAAGGATATGGCCCTGATGAACAATATACTTACTTACCAAATTTGTCCACATTCATTTAGCTTTCTATTAATAATGGCATAGGTGTCAATAGAGGGAGACAGAGGAGTCTATTGGAAGCATATTAGATTGCATCCACTGTGTCTATTTTCTGCTTAAATAGTTACTTTATTTAGAATTTTGAAGTTCACTTCCATTAGTTGCATTCAGCACATGACCTTGCAGTGTTACATGTAAACAGTATCATAGTTCATGTTGAACTGATGAACTGGGAAATTGTTGTATGAAGTGTTGAAAGTACAGTTACTCAATGTCTACACACCAACAATGCAATAGAAGCCCTTGCTTTCCCATTCCAAGCAGAGAAAATAATAATAGACAAATCTTTATAGTAGTAAGAATTTTCCTTTGAGTTTTGTGGTTGGCTGGTGGTTTGTTTTGGTTGGGTTTTTTTTGGGGTGGGGTGGGGTGTTTTTTGGGTTTTGCTTTTTTTTTTTGAGGGGGAGGTGCCTTAATTACCTTTTCTATTAAATACATTATTTTTAAGCAATATTGACACCAGGCTCTGATGTTTTGGTACCAAAATTAATTTATTTTTCCAGGTCACCAACTTTTAAATTTAAGTCTTTGTCAGGCATATGTTCTGAAACTGTTTATTAGCATGCAGAGTGCTTTAGTTTAAGAGTCCACAAAGTAGGCAAATATGTGCTCAAACCAAATTTGTATAGCTTTGGCAATCAATACTATTACATAATCATCTGCCTTATCTAATGTTAAAGTCACAGCTGTATTGGCATATTTCTTTGCCAATATATTAATGTTATGCTATCTAATAACAAAATAATCTCCATATACAAACAGTTTTAAAAATACAGGGTGCAATCTTGTAGCAGAAAGAATGGCTTATAGTTACTTGGCAGTTGGAACAATTGCCAGTTCACTCTTGAACTTCTGTCTAAGGGAATAAAATAAAACCTTCTGTTTTTTAGAATTCTTGGCCTCTGGAGTAAGAGAATGATAGCAGCTGAATTGGTGTTCTAATTTACTATATTATTGTGCAACTGAACTAAAATACAACTTTTTCTTTATTTTCATTTGCTACTGATCGTACTTGCAAACTGAAAACGTAAATTGATCTAGGACTTCAGCAACTGAAATGTTTGTGCATAGTCATATATTGTCTGTTATTTCAGAATCTATTGAAATATCAAATTTATACCTTGAAGAAGGGACTTTTTGTTTTATAAAGTAGAAAGTATCTTGCAGTCCTGGATGACCTCCAATTCTCCTTTGAAAATCGGTTTCTTCACTAAAGGAATAGGAATAGCACTTTTTGAAAATATTCTTGCTTTAACTCAAATGGCAGGGATTTG
Source organism: Entomyzon cyanotis (assembly GCA_024500445.1). Taxonomy (NCBI): domain Eukaryota; kingdom Metazoa; phylum Chordata; class Aves; order Passeriformes; family Meliphagidae; genus Entomyzon; species Entomyzon cyanotis. The sequence continues at coordinate 7,293,183 of JAKEPQ010001027.1, read as the reverse complement.
AAATTTGGGAGAGAAGAACCCAACAAAGCAGATTAAATAGACTCCTAAGTTTAGCTTTGAAATACTGATGTCCTAAATAATGTAGTTTGGATGAAATTAAGTATGATTCTTCTATATATGAGAAGGAAAGTGTTTTAAAAGCATATGATGGTATTGAATGCTGTGTTAAGACTTTTTCGTTGTACTTTTTTAAAAATTAATACTGTTGTTCCTTTCAGAGGAAGAGAGATCTGGTTAAGATTTTGCCATCTCAACATTGAGAAAAAGTCATGGTATGGAGAAAATTCTTTAGCTTTTGTATGAAATTGCACATGCTTTGGGAAGATTTTTTCTTAAATTATTTCAAAAGGAACCGACAAACCCAAAATAGGTATCCATTCCTAGCTTATCTTTACAATTGCATTCTTGTGTTAATGCTCTTAAATACCATTTTATGAAATTTTTAAATACCCTGGCAATTCTGAACTAGGTGCCTCTTCTATGATGTGATTTATATTCTAGGGATATCATTTGCTGGAAAATACAAAGTTTGAAGAAAAACTAATGAACCACTCTCCTGTTTTATACAGATGAGATTAGATATGCTCTGATTTGTTTAGGAAAGAATAAACTGCCAAGTCGTTTCAAAATACAGCCTACTTGCAGTGCCACCCTGTGGCTTTCTTTTTTCACGGCTTCTATTAAAGCAACCAGTTTCTGTTGCCTCATCCCCAGCGGGAAAGTTACTTATGACCTTATAAAATGTCTGTGCTCCTGGCTGCAGACCTGGTCTAACTAGGAAAGTACAGCACATTTTTTTTTCTATCTTTAGCATTATTTTTCCTTGATGAAACCTGCTTAGATGAAGAACCAGAAAGAATTTCTGACCAATACCAGACCTACTACATCAAATCACTGAGCAGTGCCTGGTTTGGTCATTGAAAAGGAAAGATCACACTGGAGCTGGAAAGCAAAATGTGTCACTTCTCAGCAAGAACTTGAGGGACTATGATAATTGGTCTCATCAGTTCCAGCAAGGTTACATATGCAAATATTTTATTTCCAGGTAGTCCATTTTCTAGGCAAATGGTTTAAATTTAAAATTAGATTGTCTAGGTAGACACAACATTGCTTAAGGAGATAGCTGATTTTATTTTGTATTCGAGACGTCTGCATTTTTGTTGACTTACGGACATCAGAGAGACTTTGTTTCTAAAAGCAGTGTTATGCTTTGAGGTAGTAGTGCTTTGCTTTGCACCATTTTACAGAACTGCTCAAACCTTGGTGGGATAAGTACCTGAATGTTTAAGGCTGGTTTTCATATATAGGAAGTAGTATAATAAGGAAGATATCTCATACCAAGCAAGCAGATAGGAAGGGACTTTTAAGCACTGCACCTGCTTGGCATGTCTTGGAGAGGAGTACCTTTTGTTCCTCACAGCCAGCTTATTTCTAGTAACGTCTGTGAAAGAAAGGCAGGGTTTCAGTATTTCCTTGCTGCAGAAGTATTTATTTTACCGAAAGTCCCTTCCCACGCGCGCGTTGCTGCGCTGTTGGCGCGATGGCGCTGCCCCGTTTCACTGCCTGCCCCAGAGCTGCTCGTGCTGTGCGGAGGCAGGGCGAGTGACTAAGGGGACAAAGCAAGTCTGGGCTAGCAGAGCCTCGCCATGCCTTACTGAGACACCTCTGGGCTTCAGCGTCTCCACTGAGGGCTTTGTATATTTCAGGAAGAGAAATGAAAAATGTGAGAGCATGGTGAGTATCAAGCTGTATACTTCATGTGTCTAGGCTTTCTCTTATAAACAGGTGCTTACATTTATATTTGTCTCCTAATTACAAAAGTTATTCTTGGTCTTTTCTGGAAAGTGGATGTTTCTTTTTCCAGACTAACATATTCTGCATGTAAATTTTAAGTAGAGCTGTATGAATGTAAGGTCTGAGTTCTTGCAGAGTCTTAAAACCAGCAGTTGAGATGTCTGATCCTACAGTCCATACTTCTACTGTTTGTTGGAAAGTTTTGTAGTTAAGTTGGATAGTCTTAAATAGTGAGAAATGAAAATGCAGTTTCCTTTCTCTGATGCTGGTATGAGGATTCCATTCTTTGTCAACAAGGGTTGTGCTTCTTTTTATTTGTTATTTTTATTATAAGTGCAGTGTGTATCTAAGAAAAATTATGAACAAAATGCTTACAAATAAACGGTTAAAAACTGTACTTTATTTTTGTGAAACAGTTTTGAGTGCTATAATACTTGCAGTTAAATACATGTTTTGGTAAGTCTGGATTTCCAGGCAGGAACAACCAAAGGTAGAAGTGGATGTGAGGGAAAGGCATAGAGAAGTTTTTGATTACTTGTCTTTATTTAGGAAGCTTGTATGCTTTTTCTCCTGCACATCAGGCTTCTGCAGTAGTAGGAGTGTGTAAACTAAAGTGTCTGTGATTTAAGGTAGCTACTGCAGAAATCCTTCAGGCTGCTATAAATTGCAATGGAAGGAACAAGTTAATTGTACTTAAGATTTTGGGGTTTGTTTTTAAAATGACTCAAGTATAAGTCATGGATAATTCTGATTGCTCCTTCTTAAAACAGAAGACAGAATATGGAAATGTACACATAAATGTACATTCTTTTGTATCACAGGTCCTGACTTGAGTCCCTCCTGTATTAGAATTTTGCCTGGCACAATGTCTCCTTCAATACCATAAATCGCAAAAGGACTTTATTTTAAGACAATATATTTAAAAACATATACTGTGTATCAAATTGTTGTAAGTCTTCAGTGTTCTGAATCAAAAAAACCTGTTAGTGTCTCTGATGACACATTATTTCACTAGGAAAAAAAATCACTGCTCCCTGTTGTGAAATTCATGACTGTGCTGCAAGCTCTGCCATATCCTGTTGATAAGTACTTTGTTTGTGTCTTTCTTTAAAATAAAATTAAGAAAATTGTCACAAGAGCTCACCTGTAAAACTTTGTCTCTAGAAACCTTTATGAAAAGACGCATTTTAGTTTGTACAGTCGACAAAGGGAGGGCAAAACAGCAAAAAACCCAAAGGAAAAAACTAAGTTTGATACATGCTGCTCCTTCAGTTCTGGGATATGCTGTGTCTAACTTGGACTGTTTGATGTTTCATAGGAAAAAATACTTCCAGAAATAGTCATTTACTGTAACTGTTTGCTTTCTGTTGAGGGCTTGCAATGTTTACGGGGCTACAGTTAAACACCAAGTTATAAAAACTTGGTGTATTGTACTCTTAAGTTTAAAAGTAGATAATACAGATAAAGCAGACCAAATGTTCTGTGACTGTAACCATAATAATATGATGCTTTTCTAGCAGCACATCAAGACAAGGCTCCTAGAAACATTTGTGAACTTGCATGGCATAAGAGGCCTATTACTGCATGAGTAAATACATTCCTTTTTGTCTCTCTCTCTCTTTTTTTTTTTTTTTTGGTCTGGCAGAGCTCAGCTTCATTGAACTCTGCTGTTTGAATTTCTTCTTTCCTCTTGCTTTCATCCATTTTGTTCTTTGTAGGCTTTTTCATTTGGTAGAATTTCAGTGTTTGTAGTCCACACAAATAGAAGTGTTTGAATATTTGTATCACCTGCTCTTTTAATCTGTTCTGAGTAGGTAGAAAATGAAGCTGATGGTCCAATTATGTAAAGAGCTTTTAAGAACTTGGGATTTATTAATATATAAAATTTTGTCAAGCATTTTTGTGCCATTGCACAGAGCAGACGGTCTGCACAAGCAGTATAGCACTGTGGGATGAGCTGTACACCCCATGCAATGAGGGAAGGTTGTGGAGCAGATTATCTAGAGTGGTATCATGGAGCATGTACAGGACAGCCAGGGGATCTGTCCAAGCCAGCATGGTTTTGGCAAAGGCAGGTTCTGCTTGACCAACCTATTGTAGTGCTCTGACAAGGTCTAGTGGATGTTGCTTGCCTGGGCCTTAGTAAAGCCTTTGACACCATTTCCCACAGCATTCTGCTGGAGAATCTGTGGCTGCTCATGGCTTGGGTGGGTGAACTCTGTGCTGGGTCAGACAAAACCACATGTAATTGAGGTTGAATGCACTTGCACTTCTGAATATTAATCTAGAATTAGGGTTTGAAGCAGAGAAAACCAAATGAGCCTTTAAAAAAATTTGGTAAAAATAACATTTTCATCATGCCGATCTGTTACATTTGATCTTCTTTGTGCTATTTAATGGTATGAGATGTAATGGTAGCATATAATCTCTCCTTTATCTAGAATAAAGTCTGTATTTGGAAGGTATATTTCCTTAGCTTTTATTTTTTTTGCTTGTTGATTTGAGCTTTCTTCTTCAGAATGATCGAGAGAATTCCCAAACATGACTAGCTGCCCCTTCCAGAAGCTGGTGTGATACACTCCCAGTTTAGTTCTCTCTGTGATACTGATTCCAAAGATAGATGCTTATCTGAATTAATGAGGTTATGTGTGTGCATATTAAGTAAGAACACCGTATTGTTCTTCCTCATTCCTGTCTTGCAGGTAGCAGGGAATTTGAGGCATGTTCCTTCCCACATGCCATCTTTTATAACCATGGACTTTTGCTCCTCAGATGACTTCTTACCCCTTGGAATGAAGACCCTCTTATAAATTAGTTTCAGCCTCTGTAAAATAAACTGTCATCTGAGTTGTTTAATGTCATTGTTAAAAAGGGGAAGACTTTCCATACTGATTTTAGTATTTATCCTTGCAAAATAAGTGTATAATTTTTCCATTGTCTTGTGTTCACTTTGAGGAAGTACCTGAAATGTGCGTGACAAAGTTTATAACTGTAGTATAATAATAAATGTTGTTCTCTTTTTCTTTTTACCATCTGGTAAGCACAGAAACTCAAAATATAAGAGAACAGTACCAGATCAATTATTCTGAAGAATGAAGTGAGGGAGTGCTGGATGAAGCAAACACAAGGTGTTTCTTCACAAACTACACATGCTTCACAAACTGCTGTTTAGCATTGAAACATGGCAATTATTTTTAATGTTTTGTTTTGTAAGGAGAAGAGTGAGTGTTACTGAACTTGACCAGAGGTACAGGTTTTCAAAAACTGCATTATACTGTGTGTAAATATTCAGGACAAGAAACTTGTTTAACTTATTAAAGCTACATCTAAATTTCTTACTGCAACAGTGCCATAAAAAGATCCGTCACAGTACAGACTGTTCTGTCAAGGAATGGATATGATTATGGAGACTTGTATGTGAAACTGGATCTGAAAGTTTCTGAATTAAAATATGGGATTTTCCAGAAGAAAGTTATTGCAGGAACTATTTTTTGTCTCATTTTTTAAAATTAGCTTTCTAGGTCTCTGAGAGTGATTTAAGAAAGCACTGCAACTCTGTTTGGGGCTGGAGTTCTCAGATCTCTAAAAACAGTGTGGGTTTTTTTCAGTTTGTTTCTGGGTGTATTTGACTGTTGAATACAGTAGTGACATTTCCAGAAAGTCTTTGCAGTGCATGTCTTTACTCCTCCTGCTTCTGCTGGTTAAGGAAGATAATGCTGCTTTAATTCTCCTTAATGTCAAAACAGATTATGAAGAAATGGGAAATGCATAATCTTACAGAATAGTCATAATAATGTGTTTGTTAGAGAATCAAAATTCTTGTTTTTTAGAGAATACAAATTCTCTTTCCCTGCTGTTCTGTCATAAGAGAGCTTGCTGGGCTTAAAAGATATTTTTAGCATTACAGCTTCTAAATATTTGGATACTGTCTCTTTTTAACTGTGTAAGTTCAGTCACAACTCAGGTTTTCCACATTATGTTGCTTTTGTGATGGTTTGGCAGTGGCTATCCTCTTTTGAAGCTCTAGCACTTCAAAGAACTGTGTGGTTGTTTCCATTTGTGTTTGGTAACAAGGGTGTCACACTTTCTCAATGTGGTTTTTCGGTGATAGCAGTTAAAAAAGAAAGAAAATTCAACAGCAGCACTCAATAATATTTTGGGACTTAGTTTTTGTTCCTTGTTCCATAGCACCACGTGTGGGTGTGGGTTACCTGGGGGTATGGCTGTGCCGCCTGGTGAAGGCACAGCTGGCCAGGTATGGCTTTGGCTGCACAGTGTCATCAGTTAGTAACTAGTGTATCAGTACTAAAATCCAGAGGGTTTTTAGCGCTGAATTCTGCATCTTTCACTGATGCAGAATTATATTTTAATCATATTGTTTAACAGCACGACTTAGAGCTGGCAGCAGTTTAACTTACGGAAATAACATAAGTCCAAGATTTGTGGTGATTCTGTTTTGTTTTTTTTTCTCTTTCTAGATCAGAGATTTAGGGATATCTCAGTATGCTGTTAACCATATGTCCTATTTCAAGCTTTGGTAGATGATTATAAACTGGGATTTAAAAAAAGTAATTATTTAAGCATTAATCAGTGATCTTATGATAACATTATAGCAATAGACCTGTTGTTGTTGATCCTAGGATTTCTGTAGAGTGTGTTTGGTGTAATGTGTATTGGCAGAATTCTCTAAGTTGATATCTCCAAAATAAAAACAAGCTGAAACATCCCAGAGGCAGCTGAATTAGGCCTGTTCATGGCTTTCCTGCCCACATGCTCTGCTAAATAAAATAATACAGTTGTTTCACAAACTGAGGGAGGGTTATAAAGGTAGCTTTACTGTGACATTAAATCTGTCTTGAGAGCTTTCCCAGAAATACAAATATAGTAATTATATGATTAAACAATAAGGAAACTTTTTGGGTTGTGCACTTCCTCAGGCTATTAACCTAACCACTAATTAACCAACAGGAAATTCCAGACCTGAAAGTTTCATTATTGCTATACTGAACTGTGAAAATATAAGTGTGTTAATGAGGATTTCATTATAGCCATCTGTAACTTGTTTTTAAATTGTGTCAAGGCAGAAAAAATATAATGTACCATCTGTTACCTAGCTGTATCAAATTGACATGAAAAATATTGGGAAAAAATCGCCCAGTTTACAACCCCGGTTGTCTCTTATTTCTTATGTTTTATTCCTGGCAAGCATCACTCCCATGTCAGTATTACCTATCATGGTGTAGTAACATGTCATTTACTCCTTAAATGCTGTATGTGGTTTACTTTGACATTTCTGTATTGTAACTTTCATACCTGGGGGGAGAGGAGATGCTGACTTCTCAAAATGATAATTTATGTGTAATTAATAATGTCTTAGTTTTAGTGTCATATTCTCTCAAGTGTGCCTGAATCACCAAAACTCAGAAGCTAAGGATTGTCTTGCAATTTGCAGTTCTTTTTGGTTTTAAGTGAACAAAACTTCTGGATAACATCTATTAGTATGCTCTCATTCTCTGACCTGCTGAGCATGAATTGAAGCATTTTGCTCATCAGGCGCTGGGGTTTTTGCCGCTTTTATCTTAACCCTTGTGTTCCTCTGTAGAGCTTGATTGTCACAAACTATCCCAAGTCTCTTCATTTCTGGTTCTATTTGACCTCAATATTAAGGGAAGTTGTTGTGTACTACCATGCACTTAGCAAGAAATATTACGGATTCCTAGTTATCAGATGTGTGTAGGTGTAATGCGGGTGAATCTGTTGGTGAGAAGAAGGTGGTGGGCCCATGGCAAAAGTTCCAGAAATTGCTCTTGGAGGGGGTGAGACAGAATTGGCACAGAAGAAAGTACTGAAACAATTTGGGAATAGCAAGGCAGATCCTTAGCCTGACCTGAATTAATGACTCAGGTAAAAAAATGGGCTAGTGTTTGTGTATTAACTCCTGCGTTAGTTGGATCTGTAATGTGAAAATGAGGATAAAAGGTTGTAATTGAGGTAGAGAAGTGAAGCGGTCAGGCATCAATTTATGGGAAGTCATACTGTCAACAGGCAGCCCAAAATACGGACTTGTCCTTTGGTCTGTAGATGCTTTCTGAGTAGGCACTTTTTGTTCTGAATTTGTGCAGCAACTTGGACAGCTTTATTGGGATCTCTTAAATACTACCTATTCAAGGCAAACTAAACTTGGTGGCTGAGCTTAAGTATAAAAGTCTGTTTCTCTGCAGACTGATGCAAGAAGCAGAGTTAGAATAAAATGAGGAACTCTTTGATATAGCAGTGTATCTACAATGTAAATGTCTTAAGGCTACAAAAACAGAAAAGAATTTAAGGGCTCTGCTGACCAAATGTATGAGGAAAAGCCTGCTGGCACAGTTGTGCTCGTCCTTCAAAAGGCTCTTTCTGGTCTCTACCCCAGAGCCTTTTAGGGAAATTAGGCAAACGTGGCAAAAGACAGTAAGCCTTGCATGGTTACATAATTTGCCCCAAAATAAGAGCAGTGATGTGGGAAATGTTCTGCTATGAAGGTGAGGGCATGGCACCTTGGAGTTCCATTGGGATTTGTGCTGGAACTCTTAGTTCAACATGTTAATGATCTAGGAAAGCAGCTGAATAGTGACGTGACACTGATGACAGTAAGAAGTTATTATTCATTGTAATAAGAGGACATGACTCTGAAGAATTGCAGAGAGGTTTTTCAGAAATAAATGGATAATAAAATGAGGTTCAATTCACTTTAGATAGACTTACTACAAATTAGTTTGCCATGTACGTTAGCAAAGGAATAGAGAACAAAAGGGAAAACAGGATTTTGCAGATGTATAAATCTCTAATGACAGTACAGTGCGTGGTTCTGGTCTCTGTCATATCCAAAAGGATTTAGTAAACAGAAGAAGGTTCGGAGAGGATCAAGAGAGATGGTCAAAGGTGAGATAAGATTTAAGGGACATAAGAGCTGAGTGGCCATGTCATTGTGTTCTTACATTTACCTTTTGTACATGTACCAATTTGTTGTCTTCTAACTGTTCCAAGTAAGTGAAAAGAGAACATGCAACAGAATTGTCTAATGATGATGCATGTAATCCTTAAACCAAATGTTAAGTAATGGTAAAATAATTAAGTCCCACTTAATGTTGAGTGATGGTACAATCTAAAGTCAACTTGCCTTGTTGATATGTGACTTGCATAAGAAAAACGAGTTCCTGGTCTGCTTCCAAGCCATTTGGAAACCTCTTGTCAATGCTCTCTTCTCCAATTATTTTTGATATAACACAGCTATTTGTCTTTCCCTGGAGACTTGACTGTGTTGGTCCATCACAGATGAGATGTCATCTCCGTAGGTACAAAGCAACTGAAGAAACAGAGTATTTAATAAAGCAAGAATTTAATCTGGAAGAATGCCTATTCTTAGCCTGGTAATCTGGGTTTCCTGCTATTCTTGCTGCTTTCAGATTTTAGTTTCTCATGGATATTATTAAAAAAAATAGTCATTACTATTTCAGGGTTAGATGAAGAATTAGATAGTTTTAAAAAACAGTCTTTTGTTTATAACAGTAGAGACAATAGGTTCAAAGAGATCCCACCTTCACAGATATGTCTCTATTGGGGATCTTTAGAAACAGATAATTCTGAGAAGCTTTTCCATGTGCAGATTATTGATACACACCCATTGAAATCTAACAGTGCATTGGGCTTTTGGAGTTATGGTTTGGATTTGGTTTTTTTTCTCCCCATTCCAAAATGCTCTGGGTAATCACAGACACGTGAATCTGAAGGTATTAAAGATCTGAAAATGAATACTGGGAAAGTTTTGGTTTATTTTCTTCATCATCTTATCTTTTTGGTCATGGAAACAATTCTTTGGGTTAAAGAACATGAAAGATCTGTACTAAAATGTGACCTGTACAGGGATCTCTTTAGGAAGTGGTTTGTATTTAGCCCTATATTGTCATTCTATTTTGCAAAATTAGACTGTTTGCTTCTTTAAATATACACAAGAAATTATAAATAAATTATAAATTCCAGTTTATGGTTCATTCACATACATTGCCTTTCATTGCTGATACTATTCAGTGGATGTTTCAGTTTTAGGAAGTGTTTGTTACACAGCAATGCCAGGATTTCTAATTTAGGTAGATGCTTTATGATTAATTGTATATTTCTAGCTATAGCACTTAGACCCGGATAATAACTAATGCCTCCAAGAGAAATTCACAAATGTTGTGTCCTGTGTGGAACATACCTGCCATAGGCAGTATGTTGATGTTTTAGCCAACACTGATACCCTGGATGCAGCAAACCTTTCCCACTGGCAGTGTTGTCCTGCAACCCTGGCTGTATCTTCATTATTGCCCTTCCCAGCTTATCAATGAAGTGAAAGGATTTTTATTCTTTTATTATTAACTACTGAAGTTTGGTTGCAGAGTGCAGTCAACTTGGAACACAACCAATTCCTCTAATTGTTTCATTCAGCCTTACACAGGTTTAGGCGAAGCTGACGTAGATTTCTGTTTTGTCTGGCATAATGTGGGATGGATGCTGGTGATAGGACTTCTCGGGTAAGAAAGGTCAGATAAGGAACTGTCGGTAATGTTGTTTACTCAGCACACAGGCACTTGCACACAGATGTTTTCCTCTCACTGAAGCAGTACTCAAGCCACTTTGAAATACAGTGTGGCCTGATACAGATCTAGAAGCAGCATTTACCAATGATAGAAACCTGCAGGATGTTGCCACTGATGACAGCACTTGCCCAAATAGCTTGTTGACTGCATTCCTTCCCACTCCCTGGGCAGACTCAGCTGCAAGCAGCTGCCCCATGACTGTATGCAGTAGGGCTGACTTTGGGAAGAGGTAACTGAATCGAGCATTGCTTTTAAGCTGCTTTTAAGCAGCTTCTGGTTTTAATTGACAATTAGGTCAAGCTTCTGTAAATTACCCTACTTGAAACACTTCTGAGTTGCTTTGGGGTTGTTTTTTTTTTTTTGTTTTTTGGTGATAGCATAACTATTGTACTTTGCTTGTGAAATTGATTTGTGAAGACTTTAAATTTCAATAATTTTTTAGGTAGTACTGATGAAAATTAACTGGATGTGAATGACTATTTGTGTCTGTCTAAATATTCCACTAATCACTAAACTATGCTCACCTGAGGTGTTTAGTTGGCTATCTTACAGGCAGAGAAATGGGGAAAGCTAAAAAGAATGGATGGAAGGACCAGTCCTAATTCTAAAAATTCCCATTAAACCTGTTTTGCGCAAATAAAAGGGGTGCAGAAAACAGGATTTGGTTCTTTTTATGGTATAAAGCCACAGAAGACATAACAAAGCTACTTAATGCTCTCTTTTGAATTGGCTGAAGTAGATATGTCAGGATTACAGGCTGTACAAATCTCTAGATGTACTCTGTAGGCTGTTTGGTCAGGTGGTGGGATTATAAATAGGTAGGCTTAGTGATGTCAGCAGTAGCGGAAGGGAACAACAGTGAGCTTGCCATGCACACACACCCACCCTCCCTTCTACCTCCATATGCTATTGAAGGAAACTCACCTGATATTAATGGAGAAGAACCACCTGTGCTCTCTTGGAGGTGAGCAGAAGAGTAGTGTAATCAACTTTAGCTATTATTCTTCCTTCTCCCTTGTTTATAGGCTGAGCAGAATGGCCTCAAAGTAATATTTGTGTTATCTTGTGTTGTCCTATCACCTGCTCTGAGGAAAAATATTTACCAATACTTATATACCCGCAGTAGCATGTAAGTCCTTGCTCTTGGAGGCAATGCAGAATTCAGGTGTGGGGCAGTACATAAATTGCCAGAACATAAATATAGGTCTGTATGAAGAAACAAGAATTAATGTCTATTGTCCTTTTGCCGACAAAGTAATAATTCTACAAAAGGTTTTTAAAATCCCATCTCTGGCTAAAAGATGAGGATGTATAAAGACTTACAAATTTATCCATGTGGACAGACCGCTGAAATTTCAGTGGTGCATTTCTGGGTGTAGAAGCTGTTGCATATTTTAAGTTGATATTTGGTGCTTAGAAGCTCAAATGAGGTTTTGGGGATTATTTTAAATGAGGAATGCTGCTATTTCATGCAGACTGTAAAGCTTTTCTGATTTCTTTGATTTACATTAATCAGATTTTGATCTAAAATTTTGTTGGGGAAAAAAAGGCCCCACTAGTTGCTTGTAATAACTTGTAAAAATGAATTCTTTTGGTGTTTAATATGGTAGAGTGAGTCCTTGCTGCGTATTCTGTGTATTCCTTGAATTTTGTATATTGCTTTCATTTATCATGGAGAGCATTAAAACAATTTTGTCGTACCTAAATGGACTAACTACCTAAATAACTGCACAATGCCAAGATGGACTTTGCTTACAGCAGCAAAGAAAGAACTTAAGAAATAGTGTTCAGTTGAACTTCTTGTAAAAGTCAGTATGCTGCTGGCACTGTATCATCTGTTAGCATGTTAAAAACTCAGCAGTGAAGTATGTGGGCTGTACACTGGCTGTGATAGTGACAGCTGAAGAGGATGCAGGGGTGATATAGAAGTGTAGTAGTTAGAGCAAAGCATTCATTAGGGAAGTTTCTTTACATTCCCCAGAGCAGAGTGCTGGTGGTCATAATAATTATTATATAAATAAGAATTTTTCCTACTTTATATTTAATGCTGAAGCCCTGTACCTTTTTGCAGAAAGCGCAGAGGCTTTCTTGTGGAAGTAATGGGTCATCCGAAAGAGCTTTGGTGTTACCATCATGCAGGGAGCCAGCTTTCTTCAAAGAAATATCTTCTTTCTTCCTTGCCTATTGCAAGAATCCAGTAAGAAATGGATCCAGGGGATTTTGAGTGTGCAGATATAAGCAGAGAAAGGGGATAATGACAGCGCTTGTGTGCAGATGGGGATGAGTTTGGAGACTAAATAGGAGCATTCATCTGGGGCCCTGAGCTGCCAACCAATGAGGGAATTAAAGCAGGACAAAGGGGAGGGAGCTCCTGCTGTCAGTGGCCGCAGAGGTGGCCATGCCAACTGGTCAGGTTTCTGCTGTGAAGAGAGCTGGGATGGGACTTGTGGCCGTGCTTTGTACCACTCATCGCCCCTTACAGAGTGCGTAAGAGATGAGGCTGGGGCTCCGGCAGCAGCACTGGCATTTGAGGAGGTAGTAAATGTGACCCTGTTCCTGAAGGTAAAAGGGTTTTCCACTTGGCTTTCTGAGGAGGATGCAGGCAGGGGAGTGAATGTTGAGGAGGCAGCTGTAAAGCATGAGCGGGAGAATCTGGTGGCAGGTAGGTACTCAAAGCATTTCTTAGTTTTGCAAGCAATGTTAGCCAAGGATGCTCAGTGTTTCTGTTTGGGGAACTATAGCTACAGTCCTCCCTTTTGTTTGGGAGAAACTTCTTTATTACATCATACCTTCCAGGATACTGACTGCCAAGATGCTTCTCTTGAAATGCAGTAAAGAACTTGGTTTAGTACAACTTCTTAGCTTAAACTTAACTCTTTTTTTTTTTCTCTTTAATTTTCTTTGGTGTAATAAGCAAGGATACCTTTTTTGCTGACACGGTTGTCTGTGTAGGAACTCTTTATACATTTGTCATGTGTCACCTAGTATCTCTGTGTATATGTATATAGATATACACACAGAGATATTTTTATATTTAACCTTCTTGCTCAGGATAGGAAACCTTTCTTGCTTCCCATTCCCTTGCAATGCTTAATGTCATCTCTGTTCTTCATTTTACTAAATTCTCCTATTTCTTGGTTATGTGAATGTACAAAACATTTTAAATGTTACCAAACTCTAGATATATAAAGGACATAACTGCTAAGAGGAGGCTCCTGGCAAACGAAGAACTTTCTACAAGGGAGAAAGCTTGTTCTGTTCCAAACACCGGCAGCAAAAATGAAAGCAAGCTGCAGTGCTTTCTAAAGTTGCATCACTATGCTTTCTCAATTATTCTTCCCATATTTGAATTTTCAGCTGGGAAGTGGGACTGTTGCAGTTGAACCCCAGCCTTCTACAGCAGCTAGAAGGAGAGGGGTGAGGTTTTGCCTTCCCTGTTACTGTCAAGCTTCTTAGCTGCTGTGCTGCACTACTTTATCTGTTACCCACCTACATCTACACCCACGTACTGATATTTGAGGTATATATGTATATGAGGGAAAAGGGAAGGGTCTGTCATCACCTCTTTTCTGGCTGCTGTGATACTGAATGGCTCTGCTTTTCTTTTCCTTACCTTTCCCAGCCTCTAAATCTATCCAGTGCCTGCCTCCCGTGTTACTTCTAAAACAGGATTTGAACAGGAGAGAAAAGCAGCAGCAAAGCTTAGATAAATTGACAATTCTTACTTCTATTGATGTTCAGAATAGCAGCTGGAAAAGCCACAAGCAGAGCTAGGTGCTTCATCTGCAGGCTTTGAAAAGACAGTGGCATTGTACCTGCTTTTATGACTGGGAGGTAACAACCAGAAGGACAGATTCAGGTTTTGTTCTGTTTGAGAGGCCTTAATTGAACTTTCTCACTAGTCATGGAAGAAAAACAGCTGTATGAGCAACCTTTTTAGCAGTTCTTGAAAAAGATTTGAGGGTTTATTTTTAGTGGAGGTAACATACATTTGCTTGAGTTTTAAGTATTTGTTAGATGTATTAGTGTATCAAAGGTTAAGCTCCCCCTTTCAGATCAAGCTGCTCTTTGTTTTCTTTTCCTGTTTATTCAGCCAGTTATATATTACTCAATTACTGTTACAGATTTACTGCTTTCTCTTCCCTGCTCTCCTTCCATTCTGTCAGGTTGTTTTGGTAACTGTAAATATAATAAAGGCTAAGTGAGCCATACAAGGTTTTAATAGTTTTGAATGCCATTCAGATTTTTTGTTCTTTCTTTTGGTAGTATATCTGGGTTGCTTTTTGCAGGTTTTACTTTGTGAAAAGGTTGCACAAATAGCTATAAGTATCTGCTTTTTGCAGAGGTATGTTACACATGGACGTGCCAAGTTTGTATTTGTATTTTGTGTTAGCCCTATTTACTTCAGACGTCTAAGTTCTCAACCTCTTTAGAAGTAATGTCATTGGAACTAATTTTCCATTTCACTTTATTTGCTAGGGGTTTTTTTTTTGTTTGTTTGTTTTTTTCCCCCATGAGAAAAAGAAATACTTCTCTTGGCACAACAGAATGTGTTGATGTGTAGTAACAAAACTTTTGTATCAGAACACATTTCTATAATCCCTCAATAATAATAATAAACTTTATGCTAATTTTGGGGAGAAAGTGCTTTTTCTTTTTTTATCCTTTCTTGCTTACTAGGATTCTAAGCCTTTGGCTCTCTTCCTAAAAGCAAAGCAATTCTTATGCCTAGAGGGGACCTAACTGTGTTTTGTTGGATGGTACAGGTCAACACTAAGTCAGCAGCTATCTGTTCTCAGGGGTTGGCTCTTTCATGTGTTTTAAGTGAGCTTGAAAAGATCATTGTAATATTAGTTATAATGTGGCTTTGAAGGGCAATGAATTAATATTTTTTTCTAGAAAAAATTAAATCTCTGCTTTAATTAATTACAGTATACGTTTGTACAGGAGTTAGTGCCCCTTTAATGCTAAGAGGGGCACAGTTAAAAACATGCCCGTAATATACAGACTTGTGTTTACATTGTCTCAGAATTGCCTCTTTTTCCTTTTAATGAGAGAAAACATTTAATGAATTATGGCTCAAATACAGTCACTTCTGTTTTCAAGACTGCCACTGCCATGGGGACAAATAATCAGAGGGAGCAAGTGTCTGTTCCAAATGGTCTGGAGGGAACTGAAGGATTCATTTGCTGCTTTCTTGCTTTTAGTGTGAACCAGACATCCAGAGATTCCATTAAGCTTTCACCTTACTGTCATGGTTACCGTCCCAGTTCTGTGATTTATTTCTCTCTAGGAGAAGACTTTAAAAAAAAATCTTCAGAGCAATGAGTCTAGCTAGGGGGTAGATCCACACATCCCATTGACTAGGGAAACGTTTTCTTTCAAAAGATCTTTGAAAACATGTCCTGATTCCAGGGATGCCTCATTTTCTTGATTTTCTTTGACTTTATTTATAGAAAGAGAGTGGAAATGCATTTTACTTTTTGTTCTTTCTTTATAGCAGTCATCTTAATAAAGGCATGAGTAAGAGAACATCTGCAGATGATTTGTTGTTTGCTGGAATCTCACTGAGTAAATCCACAGAGATAATCTTCAAAGATAACTTAATTAATAATATTATCACCCATAGCATTAGTTAGTGCCATGTCAGTTGATATATCAGTTGCACAATGAATTATTGTGTTGGCAGAGCTAAATACCCAGTGCCTTGTTTTATGCCATATTATTTTTCTCTATTATTTTTAAAATGCCAGTACTATTTACAATATTTGTATCCTTTCACTCTTGGGAATCTCTCTAGAGAAGTGCCCTGTAAAATAACCTGTTATCACAAAAGATTTACAAACTGTTCGTATTTGTTCCTCTCCCTGGAAATTGAAATTAAAATATGTTTCTGAACTTGGTTTTTTCATGCTACCTATTGAGCCCCCTGCTAGACTCAATATCAGTACAATATGACCTCACATTCTTCCCCAGATAACTAAATGGATGAGTTTAGAATCTGAAAGATCGTATTTCTCTCTGGAGCAGATACAGCAAATATTTTTCCTTTATGTTGTCCTACATGTATCATAAGCCTGGCTTGAAGGGATAACCTAAGAATGGACATTGTTTGACTCTCATTGATCCGTACCTTGATCTTAACATCTAACTGGTGCTTTTATAGCAGAAATAAAGGGAGAGATTGTATATCAAACAGTGATATTGATGTTGAGATGAAAGCCTAGTATCAAGGCTAATAGTCATGTTACATGGATGCTCTGGGGCTGGCACAGGAAATGTTTGGGCAGCTCAATGTTAAGGAAAAATATTACAATACTGCTGTATGTCTAACTTAAAAGTAATCTTTTATAAGGCACTTAGGGCATTTCAAATTTTGTATAGAAACCTGTGTGCCTGGTAATAATTTAGTTAAGATGAATAGAATTTATTTTTAAAGTACATTTTCATGTATACTTGTGCCTGAAATATATAGCAATGATTTTTTTGAGTGACCTACCTTGATAACTTTAGTCATTTGCTGGCCTATGATGAGCAGATCAGATAGTAATGCTGCAGCTGTCTCCAAGCTTTTTCCTAGCAAGTAGTGTTTGAAGACTTGCAGTGGTGATGCTGTGAAACCCTTGTTCACAAAGAGGGAACAGAATAAACTTAGTTTAAAGGACAAGTTTATTTTATGAGCATTAAAGATGAGTATTGGGCTGGGAATGCTTACAGGTGAAATTAGGAGCCTAAATATTTTGTATACCTGCTGGCCAAAATTGATGTATCATTGTTAAAAAAACCGAATAAATGTTTTTTGTATAGGCCTGAACTCTTGTTCAGCTGTTCCTTGCTTGAGAAGATTATGTGTGAGGTTTTGGCTCTCTGCTTCTCTGATGGGGCAGTGAAACAGCATTATTGTAATAGTCAGGAGAGCATTGTAATAATTGCGTGGGATGAGAGGTTGAAGACAAGAAAAGCTCTAGAAGCAGCTTTGTTGCAGTGGCCTTTTTCTTCTCATTATGTGATCTTGGTATAGTTAGACCCTTTTCTGACTTTCAGTGAAAATAAAACAGTGCTGCTTGTACTTTTGGCAAATATAATTTTGTAAAGTTTGATTTTAAAAAAAGTTGGTTTTTGAATGAAGAAGTCTTCTTCATAGTGCCATAAGTCAAGTTAACCAACTGAAGTGTATCTGTTGTGTGTAGGTTTTCAATGAACTATGTTTAATGAACTATTTCAGTACCTGAGAGATGACTGAATGGCAAGTGAGATCCTAATGACCTTTCCTGTCCTAGGTGAATGCTATAGAAACCTTGAGAAAAGGTTCTGATGTTGGAGGTTAGATTCAAAATAATCTCAGTGAGAGTGTTATCAAGCTGTCTTTGTAAAGTCTCATGTAATTGTGTTCCAAATGGGAAATTAAGTGCTGTAAACAGTAATATGCTTTGATGCTGGAGCCTTTGATTGTACACTAATCTAGAAGATAGAATTCCTCTTTTTTCTCCTTTTCTTGGGAAAGAGATTCTTACTGAAAGGAAATACTGGTGAAAACTGGAATTTCCAGGTCACTGTAAGTTCAAGTATTTCTCATTATTTTATAGTGCCTTTCTCTAGTTACTGATAGTTAAAAATACACTTCTTGTGACTTTCTAACAGGATTTTTTGACAATCAAATAAATAGATGCGGTATTTATTTACTGTGTCAGACTTTTGTTTAAAAAAGGCTTCTATGCGTCCAGATCACCAACACTGTTATTTTTTTTCTTTGCAAGGAGGAAGGCTGTTGAGATACAGCAATGACATTTTACTCTGTTGAAGTGGGATCTGAAGCACATAAAATGCTGACCTTATGGTCTTGGATTTGATTTAAAGATGAACTGTTTTTCTTAAAAAATTATAGTCTTCTATTTGCATTTGGCTGAAAGAATTTTTTAATACAGGAATTGTTACACAGACTAGCAGGAACTGTGGGTGGGACATAAGAAATTTAAATTTCTAAGAGACATGATTCAATTCTCTGGGGAACAATATAATCTCTGCTAGATGAGAACCAGCTGAAGGCCTTGGCATAAGCAGTGGGCTCCAGGTGCTCTGATAACGAGAGAAATAGAAACTTCCCAGGCTGCACCACCTTGTGTTTATGGGTCCCTGTAAGAGCATTGTGGATGGCCCTCTGGCTGCCTTGTTCAGGGCTCGGAAGAATCAGAGAAGAAACGTTTACTTATACTTTTGCTTTGGCTCAAGCAGTTGTTTAAACAGAAATTTTATGTAGAAGGCAATATGTTGATGGAATTGTTTATCTGATGATAAACAGTGGAGAGCACATCTCTTCCAGAAAATTGGAATTGGGCAGTGTTAATGTCTGGTATATAGGGAATGTTAGCCAGTTGGGGTGGGACTGGGATCCAGGGGGAAAAGGAATGAGTGAAGACCCACATTGCGTAGGATACTGTAGCACAATTTCCAGAGAAGTTCTTATTGTGAGTTGTGGCCTCTTTTGGTTAAAATTTCTCTTTAAATTCCCTTTGTATTAACTAATTCAGAGCTAAATAAGCTGCACTTTGCTTCTTCCTGCAGCTTTCCTGTAATTCTATAGTAGCCATGAAAATGAAGAGTATGTTTTTGGTTGTTCTAATTCCTTCTAATGTTTATTTTGAAAACTAGAACAGGTTGGCTTAGGTTCTAGCACATCTGGAAGCTATCTGAACATGAAAGGTGCTGTAAGACCACTTACTGAGCACCTTTTTTCTGGTCTCTGAAGTGTTGTTTTTATATGATTGGGAATTACTCCCTTTGTTGTGATTGTATTTTGTCCTACTAAAAATAACAGGCTTTTTTTTCAGGAGAAGACACTGGGCTAACATCTCTCTCTGTCTTTTTAGCAAAATCATTACGAAATCAACAGCTCTCCTGCGTTGCTGAGACCCGGTATAGGTTAAGAGGCAAGAGAGAACCAGGCTTTTGTTGGTTCTTTATGATGGAGAAGTATTTGAAATGATGGTATAGACTTGGAGTTACTTTTGGTGTTAGGATAAAATGAGGTGTGGAGGATGGCTTGGTGAGAAAGTCACTTTCATCAGCTTCTTGAATTGCAGAGTAGGGAGAAGTGGGTATGTAGGTACAAACTACCCCTGCAAGTGTATTTCCACCATCACCTGTTCATATAATCATGGTCACTTGAATTGTTCTTGATGTCCAGTACCAGCTCTGGGGCTGGGAGTGCAGCCCAGCCTGCCTGTCAGGCAGCTGCTCCTCTGGTAAGGTAGACACAAACTCAAATAATGAAAAAGCTGGAAGACCAAGTGCAAGTACTTTGGGCTAAGAAGGAGAGATGAGAGAATTGGTGAGAACCGAAGAATAAAAGAGACGAGACATCTGCAAACGAAAATAAAAGCATTGGAATCCGTGTTGTTTAATAAAAGGCTGCAAAAAGCTTGGCATGGCTTCTGAGAAAGTACACTTGGGATTTTTCTCCTTTGTGTGGGGTGGAAGACGTAAGCACAACTAACCGTAAAGATAGTCAGATTTTCTAGAGATGGGTGGGGTAAATGGCTCTGCACTGGGGCGTGTGAGGCTTCAGCAGCTTTGTTGGACTGCCTGACCCATGTGTGTGTGTTTTCTTTACAAATATGTGGAACTACTACTGTTGCATATGTGTTTTGATAAGAGTATTTGGTGAGTTTTAGCTCTCTACAGTGTAAGCTAGACACTGTAGGAATAAACCACATTTATTGCCGTGCGTTATTAAGCGCTCTGGTGATAGTAGAGTTCCAGTGGTAAAATTGCATTTTTCTACTTAATGAACAATGGAATCCACTAGTGGTGCTTGACCAGAAATCTTTCTGTGACACTTCTTCAAAAATTAAATTCTGTGATA
The DNA here is from genome assembly GCA_024500445.1 of Entomyzon cyanotis. Lineage (NCBI taxonomy): Eukaryota > Metazoa > Chordata > Aves > Passeriformes > Meliphagidae > Entomyzon > Entomyzon cyanotis. The sequence continues at coordinate 7,272,909 of JAKEPQ010001027.1, read as the reverse complement.
GCTTTTAACAGTCATTTGAAGTTAAAGATGTAAGAAATAGTAAAGAAGGGGGGACAAGCAGTACTGTTTCACTTTGGGTTTTTTGGTATTATTAATATCATAGGATGAGTTTTTATGTTTTTTGGATTTTATTAATTTCTAATGTATTGATGCTCCGTACTAGCTAATAATTTGTATTTGGCAGTTATATGAAAGCTAAAAGTCTTGCAAAAAAACCCCCAAAGAAGCTGGGGAGGAGTACAAAGAAGTTTGATTCGTACTTTTTGCAATGTTCACGTAACCCTGAAACAACATAGGCAAGCTGTAAAGTCAAAATTTCAGCTCATGTTGCACATCTTGAATTGCGCATAGAGCACACCAAACTAATTTAAAACATCGAGAGCAGAGATACAAATTTTGAGTATGTATCCTCATTCAATGTTTTTGGAGGCCTGTGAGTACTCTTGATTAGCTCCAAGGGGCTGTGAATAGTTAATTATTCAGCACGGAGCTCTGAAGTTCAAAACTCTAAGCACTTTCAGCAAGAGATCAGTCATGTGAAGCCTTGTTACAGTTTGCAATGCTGCCCTGGACCTTGTTTGTTTTTCATTGTGAGTGACTTTAAACTTTGTTTTCCACAGAAAGGTGTGTGTTTTAAATTGCGTCCTAGGGTTTTTGTTTTAATTCTGTAGGACAATTATAGGAATTAATTTCTTTTGTTAGGTTTAAAGTAAACAAACTTTGGTACAGCTCCATGTAAATGACGAGCATGTTTCTGGAACCTTTGTGTATTATGTTTGATATGTATTTTAACTTTCTGTGAATGTGGCTCCATTCAAGAATGTTTATAAGAAATTTGAAAGCTCTCATGAGGTAATGCATTGTGACTGTGTTTTGGTTTTGTTTCTAAAGGTAAAATTCTTAATAATGCTCTTTTCCTTCTGAATGTATTGGTTAGTTTTGGAGAGTTATTTAAATAACAAGAGATGTAAGACTAGATCTTGTAGGATATGAGAGTCCTGCATTTAGAATTTACTGAAACATACATATATTAAGAGATATAGAGAGTTTTATCCTGTTTTAGAAATTTTTTTAAGTGAAATAAGTGCAGCTTATTTAGTGATCGGTCCTTGTATTCAGGAGTAAACTCCCTGGTCACTAACATGAGAAAGGGTATCAGGAAAATTAAAAGAGGAAATCAGCATAGGTGAGGGGAATATATGAAAGCATATTGTGACAGAAATGTCAAGAAATATTACAACAGAACAGAATTGGTTATACTGTTACTTTATTACTGTATAAAAGTTAAATAATGTAGAGCTGATAGGATTTTTCTGAATAATTTTAATAACCAAAAGAATAAGTTGGGGAGGAAAAGTATCTATCCTATATTTGGCACACTCGTAGTGCAATTTGGCTTCATAGTGCATAGTACAATATTTCTGTTTATACTAATCCAGTAAATCTCTTTGGAGAATGCACAAATAGGGTCTTTGCATAACCCAAAGGAGGAAAAAAACCCATCAGAAATAATTTACTTTTTTATGGTACATTTAAAAACTCTTTCTGGCTTGATGGTTTTTGGGCTTCTCTTTTTTTTTTGTGATGGATACCTGAGCGTGTTTTGTCTTCTGTCACCACTGATTGTATGTTTAAAATATTCTCTTATCCCTTTGTTGCACACATTACTTTAGAAAGGAATAAAGTGTCATTAGTTTCTGTTTTGAAACTTCTTAGTTTGTCAGTATGGAATCATATGTATAAATGCATACTTGATTTTTAACTTTATCTGTTTATTTCAGAAGAAAATCTAAAGCACCACCTCCTCCATCTGAAGCAAAGTCCCTTGCTGTTACTCCGTTTGACAACACAGAACCAACCAACCTCATCATGGAACAGAAAGAGAATGTAATTGATAAAGATATTGAATTGTCAGTGGTTCTGCCGGGAGATGTGATCAAGTATACTACAGTTAATGGGAGGTATGTCACACAGAATGATATTTTTGTTTAATTTTCTTTTTTTGATCAAGTTCACTTCAGTCTTCATCCAGGTTATAATCATTCAGTAAAATACATTTGTGTAAGCCTGAACATAAAGTGTGTCTGAAGAAGAGCAGTGAAATGGAGTGTCAAGATCACAAGTCTTAGGAGGGTTTGGATTAGGGTTACCTGAGGGAGCTGGCGTTGTTCATCCTGGAGAAAAGGCTCAGGAGGGACCTTACTGCTCTCTGCAGCTCCTGAAAGGAGGGTGTAACCAGGTAGGGTTTGGTCTCTTCTCCCAAGTAACAAGTGATAGATAAGAGGAAATAGCCTAAGGGGAGGTTTAGATTGGATATTAGGAAAAAATTTTGCATGGAAAGGGTTTAACAAGCAAAATGAGCAGGCATCCCAGGGAAGTGGTTTAATTGCCATGCCTGGAGGTATTTAAAAGATGTGTAGATGTGGTAGTTAAGGACATGGTTTAGTGGTGGACTTGGCAGTGCTGGACTTAATGATCTCAAAGGTCTTTTTCAACCTAAGTGATTCTGTGATTCTACTATGATTTTTGGGTAGGTATGGAAACATCTACTTTATACATTTACCTACAGTGTCAGAAGACTGGTTTTTTGAGATTCAGAAATCTCAAAAAGTGTATGTGTAGCCACACCTGTTGTATTTTCTAGTCACTAAAAATCTCTATACAATATTAGTTTGTATGATTCAGTGAATTTCCCCACATAAGTTTTGCTTTTAAAGATAAGTTCTTTCATCCTATTTGAGTACAAAGTTATGTGTTTGGCACTTGCTCAGCACTGCGACCTGTAGACTACTAGCAGTCCTCAGAAAACATATCATCGCTTCAGACAAAATTTGTAACCCTTGAAAAGAAATTATAGCTACACCTTTAGATTTCTTTTAACAATTATGTTTTGCTTAGGCTGGTTTCAGTTTGAAATGCGTGTTTCAGACTGTTAATTGGTAGGATGAATTGTGCTTGTAACTCTCAAGTCACCTTTAGTTCAGAAAGACCTAAACATTTACTGGTTAGTTGAAATCATAAATCCTGGGACTTAAAATGTAGGTCAACTAAGAAGGCTCCTGTGCAAGGCTGTGTATGGATCACAGCAATTTGGATGCCAGTTTGTTGCCATTCTAAGTGGAAATAAACTGATCTGGGTATTGTCCTTGTGATAGTGTATGGCCCAGGTCTTTGCTGCTGACAGCAAGCAGGCTGACTTACTTATTCATTCAAACCAGGTAATTTAAATGTGTGCTTATACCTGCTTCTTAATGAGAGCTAAAGTCTGGCTTGAGTCTGTTTGAACACTGTCATTTGTTGGAGTTCATGAGGTTGTTGCTTAGACATCAAATACCACCTTGTTCACTGAGCTGCAGTGGGTCTTTTTACATGTTCCCCCGACTCTGTGATTTTCTGAAATGTGAATTTTATTTCTTAGAAGAAATTTTCTGAAATAATTTATGACTACTTGATGCTGTATGGTGTTCTTTTCTGGGTGTTTATAGCAAGGAATATTGCAGTCTGTAAATATGATGCCTTTCTCTGTTTTTAAAACTTCTTAGATGTGAGTCTCCATGTGTACACTGTCAGGAACTTCTTGTTCTTGTTTTTGCTCCCTTTGTCCATACTGATGAGTACCATGGGCCCTCTCTCATGCTTTGCTCAGAAGAAAGTGCCAGAAAGGAATGTTGCATCTATCTTCACTTGGTCAGATTACATTGTGTGTAATTACTCAGTGTTCAAGACAGGCCTTACAGGCTTATCAGCAAATGCACTCGTTTCCCAATCAGTTTTATTATTCCATAGTTATGGGATTTTTCAGTCAAGATACTGCATGTGATTGATTTCATAAGTGACTGTCTTTCAAATAAAAATCAGTATTAGCACTGCAAGGCTCACTCAGAATGAGGGGAGATGTGCAGGACCTGCAGTCCACTGTGAAACATATTTCAAACAATTCTAGCTTTACTCTGTCTTTATAGTCATATATTGTGAACAAATAGGCAAGATCCCTCTGGAAATGACATGCACAGACAAATTGTTACTCTGCCTCTTTACTCATTCATAATTGGAGGTGAGCAGCTCTAAAGGTCCCAAGGAGAGAACACCTTTTAAATCTCATACTAGAAAAAGCAAAATGGTGAGTTTTAACAGCCATGTGCTCAAATCCCATAGTCCACTAGAAGAAACTTCTCTATTTTGATTAAGTTGGGTAAGGAGCATTTGGTTTGCTCCCTGCTTTGGCACAGTGGATAGCAAGAGCTATGTAGCACAAAGCAAGGTATTAGTGAGATAAAAATCCTGAGTATGTAGAAGTAGGCAAAGGGGGATAAGAATGAAATTCAAAAGAAAAATTCGAGAAAAAGATTATAAGGGAAGAATTTTTGATTCTTGGCTTGATCTAAAGTAACTAAGGTGAAAGATTGGGAGAAGGAAGAACTGAAATAACTTGTTCCTCACTTTGAACCTTCAGGAATGGGTGGAGTGTTTTATTTAAGCCTCAACACCAATTTGTACTTTGTAGCAGTTGGTGTTAGGGATTCAATTAATCTCTTCCGAACATGACAGGGACATGTGCACTCCAATAACAGCAGAACTTGTGAAGGGGGATCCCAGGCAAACAGTTACTTCGAAACAAAGACCACTCCATCACCTCAAGTGTGGTAAGAGCGATGTGTGGTAGGCAGTGAAGGTACACTGTTCTGAAGAAGGAATCGAAAAATGAGGGGAGCTTTTTGTTGGTTGTTTTGTTCTGCTTTTTTCTAATTGGAACATTTTTCAGAGGGATTTAATAGCACAGAGCTGAATAATTTTTTGCTGCCAAAGACGCAGAAAAACTGAAACCCAATTTGAAGAATTTTTTTTTTATTTTGCAGCCTGATCAGTTTGTTTTTTTGTTTACCCACAGGGAATAAATGCAGAGCTGGAAAGTCTTTTCTTGAAATTGTATAATTAGTTTCAGTTGTATGCATCAGTAAATTAACTTCTCAATTTCAAGGGCCAATATGATAATGACATACATTTAATTTGTAAATAGTGTCTCAAAAAACAGTTTTACAGGGCAGTATGTTTGGGGCTTCAGTTTCAGATGCCTTTTAGAGAGACCTTAGCTTTGCTGAATTGGTTTTATAAGAGTCCTTTGTGAGGTTTCATTTGATCCATTCTTGAGTATTTCCATTCATTAGGATATTCTTAATAAACTGTTGGTTTACTCTCTATAGCTAGCTGCTGAATAACAAGCTTTGTGATGTTGCCCTACTTTTCAACACGTATTGTACTTAAATTTGTTAGTAACAAATTCTGGGAGTTTTGGTGGGTTTTGTTGTACTGTGTGAAAATAAGTGTCTTTTTCTCTTTAGAGAATAGGATTAGTAAATATTTTTGCTAGGAAGGCCATGAAACCTTTATAATTAAGTAACAGGAGATCTATAGAAAGCCACACTGTGTGTAGGTCTTTTCCTTTTTCCTTTCCTTCTCTTCCTTTTCCTTTCCTTTTCCTTTTCCTTTTCCTTTTCCTTTTCCTTTTCCTTTTCCTTTTCCTTTCCCCTGCCTGGGAAGACGGCAGTCTTGTACTTTTACTTTGGTGGTTTTGTTTTGTTTGATGGTGCTTACTCCAAGTCTCATGATGGGAAGGCATTGTTCCTAAAGTTTGATTGTATCAGAAATCTAGAATCCCAACTTTTTTAAGTAGCAAATTTCAAGTCCTTGTTTTTGGAGAGGAGTTTGGCAATTTGATGCTTTTTTTGTCCCTTTAAACACTTTATTGAGTAATTGAAGTGACATTTTACACTGTTGCTTACAAACATAACATGCTTTGATACATTCTAGTGAAGGTTCAGCTTTAACTATCAGTTAGGTGATGTAATGAGAGGCTACTTTTAGGTAGTTTTAACTGTTATTTAGACAGGTAGGAATAACCAGAAGAAAACAGATGAGAGATAAAGGTCTGCAGGAATATGTAAATGCATTTACGATCAGAGATTTTCAGAAAACCTAGTGTAATTTAATGAAGTTAAGTTACAAATAAACATTTTACTGAAGTTAGGAAAAATAAACAAAGAAGAGTTTTACAAGTTTTGGAGGATGTGATTACAAGAAAAGCTTGTTTGGTTTTTTGTATCACTGTAGGAATATCTTCCTGAAGCAGTTGTTGAAAATGTCTTGTCTCCAGTGGAGTGGGGGGACTTAAAGTCCATCGTCCTCCAGTCAAGCAGTTCATTTCTGGAAGTACCAATGGAAAGAAAATTTGCACTGAATCTCTGTTCTCATGTACTAATTTGCATGTACCTGTTGTTTGTGAGCAGCTGTTTCTCACTTATCATTCTGTCACTCTGAGTCACTATTGTGACTCTGGTTAACGTGAGGGCTTGCCCCTGTCACTGTGGTGCATTTCTGTAGATGGCTTTCTGCGATTTTTGCTTGTCAGTTCTCACCCCGGTCATCTTTGATATTCTTACTCTTCTCCAGTAACTGAAGGGTAGGTTTTAAAGCCAGTCAGTGTATAAAAATTCACCAGAAGAACAGTAACCAGTAACTTACTGGATACGCTCATAACCAGAAAGGTCACTACAGAAGTAGTGTCTGCAGGCTGCTCTGACTCCCTGCTCCATGGCCCTGCCCTGCTCTGCTCCCAGTGAGATGAGGGAATGACAAGATCTGCATTTGCAGCCCTTTTCTTCTTAGGGTGGGATGGATGTACTTGTTTTATTAGGGGTTAGAAGTACAAGAAAGGGGAGTATTTGCTCCTTCTTTCTTGTAACTGAAGGAGGTTGTGCTATATGGAGGAGATGAATTGAAATAAACTTTATGGTTTAGCAATGTGAAGAGGAAGGAGTAGTTATTCTGCATTTCGCATGGTATTCCTCAGGCTGTTATATATCATCTAGATGAAAGCATGGGAGTACATTGCATTTTCCTGTATCTCTTCAGACCATCTGATAACTGCTTTTTGACACTCTGGAGTACCATTTCTATTTTTTTTTTTTTTGTTTTATTGTTACTCCTGACTTTGTCTCCTGAGGCAAGTGTTCTCCTACCACTTAAGCAGGCAGACACTTTCCTCTGGGGAAAAAAAAAAAGTTTGTAGTAACTATATCTTTCAGCTTTCAAGCAGTTTCCATCTTCTGGAAGTGCAGCATGTGCACCGGAGAGTCCAGCCCTGCTGCTAGAAATCAGAAGACAGTTTACTTATGGGACATTTGTCCTTTAAGATGAAGGGAAACAGAAATTATATTCTAGGGTGAATTAAAGAGGGGGAAAGTTCAGTGTTCACAGTAATTTTTGACATTGAGTCATTCTTAATTGTTTTTACAGAACTGTATGGTATGAAAAGTCTGTTTTAACTTATAGCAGTAAGTTAAATGTAAATATATTCATGATCTTTGTTATCTAGAATTCCGTTTAATCTGATGGTTTTTTGTAGAAGCTATTTCCACATTTGGCTGTGCTACCAGAATACTTGGTTCTGTTATGAGATTACATCTAGAATTTAAGATTTCTGATAAAACCATACCAGCCAAACCCTGTATTAATTTTCTCATAGACACTTCAGCATTTTTTCAACATACCATTTGATTGCTTCACACACTTTTATTTTCATAATAGCATTGTGAGACAGAGGAGGTGATGGATTTCCTTGTTCATAGTTACAACTGAGAGATGCAGAGTGAGTCACAATGAAATTATCCTTACAGATGGTTGCCCAACCCAAAAACAAATTACTGAGGAATTATCTGATAGTGCTATAACCTAACTCAGTTCTGCAATAAGCAAAGTTAGGACACTCTCATTACTTTTGGTCTATTTAAGCATCTATGACAGTTTGTTTAAAGTACAACTTCAGTAAATGTATTTCAGTAGCAACTGGAAATACTCAGCTTACCTTAATACCCTGTTCTGCATGTTCTTCAGTAAGCGCTGAGAGAACAAAGACATACAGGTGCTGAGTACATCTGACAGATTCTGTTTGCCATACTTCACTGTGGAAAGGACATGTTACATCGCGCAGAGCTTCTCAAGAAATTGCATTTGCCTACTATATTGTCACTTAGTTTCTTTCACTCTGTTGGTATTAAGCACCTAGATAATTTTAGAATCTGTAATTCAAGACCTCCTTAAAATATGACTTTCTCAAACTTCATTTCTCCTGTTTCTTCCAAGTGGCTCATGCACAGACTTTGTGAAAATAAAGTCCCTTGTAACTCAGAATGGATATAAAAATGGCAAGATTTGCAGAAGAACTGTTCTTAATGAATAACAGTGTATTTATCACCACTGTTAAAGTTCCCACTAAATGTCAAATGAGGTGACTAGTCCACATGTCCCTGTTGACCTCAGGAAAAGCTTCACTTCACACAAGCAAGAAGTTCCCACTCTGCCCAAGTATTTGGCATATTTTTGTGCAAACTGGTTTCATTTTCTTTTTAGTGGCTTTTTGGGGGTTGGCTTTTTTTTGGTTGTAATTATGTTTTGTTTTACAGCTCAAGGATATTTAAAGTTGGTGTCTGGCAGTAATTATTTAAGTCTGGAAAGGAAAGGACAACTTGAATAAAATGTTTAGCAGCACATTTTGTTATAGCCTGCTTAATTGTCATCTGTTGTGACAGTTCCATTTGTCTTTTACAGGAAGCCCATGATGGACTTGCTGATCTTTCTCTGTGCACAGTATCATCTAAATCCATCAAGTTATACCATAGAGTTGGTATCAGCAGAAAATAGCCAGATTAAATTCAAGCCCAACACACCAGTGGGAATGCTTGAAGTGGAAAAGGTGATTGTAAAGCCAAAACAAATGGATAAGAAGAAACCTGCTCCAGTTATACCAGAGGTGAGAACTAAAATTAAGCGTATTGAGAAAACAGAATCATTGCTGTATTCAACATATTGAGCTCGTAGCTCATCCTCTTGTTTCAGCTTTTCCTGTTGTCTTTCATCCTCTCACATTGCAGCTCTGTGAAATGCTTTAGTCTTTTTTTTATAAGCTTCTCTTAGGTAAAATATCTCAGTTTGTTGCAGCAAACATCTTTGCTGCTGAAAGAAGGAAATACTACGATATTATTGAAATCTCACATCTTACCAGACTTTTGAAAAATTCTGCAGATGAAGTAAGGCTGAGTACAGCCTTGAACAAAGTGAAAATCAGCATTTTGTACCATCTGTCATGCTGTGATATATGTGTCCTTCTGATTGTATGTTCATTTTCCTTTAATACATACTGTTCTCTCTTGTTACTTGGCTTTTTTTATATACCCTGAAGAGGGCAGGAGCTTTTAGAAGTACCAGACCAGTTTCTGGGTGTTGCCTAAATCTTTGCTTCCACCTTTGTGCTTCTGCTGTGTAGAAGAGCACTGATCTTTAATTTATCTGAAGCACTTACAGAGGGCCAGGAGAGCTCTTGTGCTGCCCTTCTGCCTTTCTCCTATGCCTGTGTGCACAGGCACTTGCTCATGGCTCATCCCCTGACTTCTGCAGCTGCCCAGTGTCACCCAGCAGGCATCTCCTTCCAGGCACTACCCTGCTGCACAGGCAAATGGCACTGCTGAACGAGAAAACAGACTGTTGCACGTGTCCTTTTCTTGCATGGAAGGGAATAGCAAAATAGTTCTTTGTTTCTTATGTAAAGTTTCTGAACCTGCAGCACTGGTGAAGTCTGCCCTTAGTGGAATTCCTGTGAATACTGTGAGGCTTTTGTAAAAATGCATAAAAAACGTTCTTTTAGAGCTTGTGCTGGTATTTATTGGGATTTTCTTCTCTTTAGCAAACAGTAAGGGTAGTGATAAACTACAAGAAGACACAGAAGACAGTAGTAAGAGTTAGTCCACATTCACCCCTTCAAGAACTCATACCAGTTATCTGTAGCAAATGTGAGTTTGATCCTTCACACACCCTGCTGCTGAAGAGTTACCAGTCTCAAGAACCCCTTGATATGACAAAATCTCTTAATGACCTTGGACTAAGAGAACTATATGCCATGGATATCAGTCAAGGTAAGACAACTCTTGTAAATTGCTGTTATATAAAAGATAATAGCTTAATATTTTAATAATGTATACATGTTGTTGGATTTTTTACTTTTGAAATTATTTTCTAGAAATTTAGTATGTATTTCATTAGTCTTCCACAAAATTGAAACTGACTCCAGTGTACCTGGACTTCTGTTTTCAGAAGTGCTGTATAAAAGTGTTATTCTCTAACCAAGTGTTCGTTACCAGCAGAGGTAGCTGAGTACAAATACTCAAACACAAAGCCTTCTTTTCCTTCCCTCACACCTTCACCTCCAACTGCACCCTATAACCCTTAGCTCTTATGTGACACCATGATGACCTGAAAAGAACAGAAATCTTAGAAGAAATTAGTTTTCTTTAAAATTATTTAAAATTTTAAAAGCATTAGGGTATTCTGATGGTCTTTATGTATATCTCTGAGTGCTGCTTGCTAATTTTACAGATTGTAAAAGAATAATAATTATCTTTTTAATTGTAGTCAAACAGGGACACAATGTACTAACTTTCTAATATTTGTACAGACAATCCTAGGCTAGATTTAACTTCATCTGGACAGGTGATAGGTTTACTGTACTGTCATTAAAAATTTTGTAGAGTGTGGTTTGTTCCATTTTAGACATTTCTCACAGGAAATTTTACCTCAGTGTAGAAAGCAGTAATATTGATTGACTCACTCTTGGTTTTGACCACAGTTTTATTTGCTTGATTTTATTTCTGCTCTAAAACTTGTAGGGTTTGTTGGGGTTTTGTTTGTCTTTTCCTCTCTTTCTACCTAAATAACCCTTTTGTTTGGTGATTACAGTTTCAAGAGTTCTCTGAGTTTACTTGCTAAAGGGCAGAATGACAGATTTGGACAGTATGTCCTTTTTCCATAGAGAAAACAAAAATGAAATATTTTTCTTTTTTGCTCTGGAAACCAACATATTTTAACTTGCCTAAACATGTTACTTTGACTACATGTGCCCCTAGTGTATTATCTGGTTTGTTGTCTGGTTATTTACTGCTTTCATCCACAGACTGGCAAAGCTGCTTTTTGCACAATATGATGTGTGTTTCATTTGAATCAACAGCCAAAAATCCTTAGGAGAGCATACAAGGGCATATATGCTTTCTACACAGCAGTGCCCTGCTAGCAAATTAGATATTCTTCAGTTCTCTTAGTAAAAAGTAGTTCAGCATTTCAATTGTGCAGGCAGGTTCAAAGTTCTAAATTTTATTTTATTAACATAATATTTTAATTCTACATTCTTCTTTGTTTTCCAAGTTTGAACTGCCTGACCATCCAAACCAGAGCAAGCTATTCTACATAGTGATTTTTCTCTTTGCTTCAGAAATATAAATGGAGCCTCCCTCCTTATGTACAAGGTTGCAGTCTGTGTTGCATGTCTTCAGGCTCAGGTTCTTGAATGACTTACAGTATTAAGCAGTAGAGATACACCTTCTTTTACTTTTGCAAAGTACCCTGTTAATTTTTCCCTAATGTTGAAGATTCAGCTTGACTTTCTCTGTTTGTAGCTTGTCACTACATCCTTGATTCAGATTCACATTTTCTGTCTTTCTTTTTGTCTTTCTGTAGCCACATCGCCAGTTGATATAAATTTGCCATCTTTTCAAGGTATGATTTACTGAAATAGGTGGTGAAAATGTAGCAATTACGGGACATTAGCACCTGGTTCTATTATAACATCTGCTTAACTCTGACATGAGTAATATCTGTGTCCTATCTTAAGTGCATATTGTAAATGATAGTGCAGAATCGGATATACCCAGCTATATAGAAAGTATTTTTGTGTAGTTTTACCCTAGGTCAATTTGTTAAATTTAGGGTCATGTTTATACTGATACTTGTACCAGACTTGCTGATTTCTGTTGCTCATTACATGTACATTCAAAGGGATTTCTTTAAGAAGTTCATTCTAGTAAAATTAAAAAAAGGTCAGTCATTAGATTTACAAATCCTCTGCATGAATAAAGCAATTTAAGGGGAATTCTTATATTCTGCAGGATAACAAGAATGCACTTGTCTGTCTTGATTATGACTGCCATGCAGTTGTGTGTGCACTGATTGAGTATTTGAGTGATCTTTCCCCATAGTCACACCATGGGCAGGCTGGGGCCTGGCTTGTGCCACTTCATACTTTGCCATAAATTTAAGCTGTTAGGAAGGGAGAGCTGAAAAGCTGGATGCTCTTTTTCCCTTTTACTACCTTTGTGATATGAACCATAACATATGACAAGTGGGGTGGGCTGCATTAAGTGCTGGAGGTTTTAAGAGCAGTTGAATCTCATCTGTCCTGAGTTCTAAAAAGGACAGGAAGAGCATGGATGGTAGGCAAACTGTTCATTTTGCAGCACCTAGAAAAATTATTAATATAGGTGATTTATGATGTGTTTTGTGTATCGTTGCAGGAGGTTTATGACACAGTGAAATAGTAGGAATGCAGGAGAAATAATCTCTGCATGAAATAACATCTAGAACTATTGTTTTCTATTTTAGGCTCCTACCAATCTGGAAACATAGATGTTCTGAAGGAGAAGGAAAACAAAGGATTTTTCAGCTTTTTTCAACGAAACAAGAAGAAAAGAGAACAAGTAAGGTGTAAATTTGTATAAGCAAAACTTCTAGAAACGTATTCAGATTGAGCAATCAATACTGTTGATTGTTTTCCAGAAAGTATGTGTGATTTAGATTTGTTTTTATTTCCTACACCTCAAGGCTGCCAGTGCCCCAGCAACTCCCTTGATGAGCAAGCCAAGGCCAACATTCATCACGAGATCTAACACTGTCAGCAAGCAGTATGACTCAAACACTCTGCCAGCTGAAATGCCGAAGAAGCGGAGAGCTCCTTTGCCACCCATGCCAAACTCTCAGAGTGCTCCCCAGGAACTCTCACGAGCCCAAGACAGACCTACATCTAATATTGTGAAATCCAACAGCTTTGATAGGAATCAACAGGTTAGTTACATCTGCTTCACTTCTCTTAATAAGTACAGACATAATAACCCTGACAGCCCTGTTGTTAATATATGGTGAGGCTTGAAATAATTGCAAAATAAAAGTGTAATGATTACTTTTAAAAATTTTAGCTAGAAAATAACTATAAAAATTGAAAGATGCATTCCTTTTAAACTTTATATCCAAAGTTGCTGCTGAATTTTGAAAAGGTAAAACCAACTTGTTATGTATGAAGTTGGTCTTGTAAGGACCTTTTTCTTCTTTTGGATGAATACTTTATATATTTAAATGTGAAAATGTGGTCTCCCTTTATTATAACTAGTAATTGGGGTTGTGATATTCCTATTAATTTTGAATGTTTTAGTTACATAGGACAATGAGTAGTTTGCTCTTTACATTATATTGTAGAAAAAAGAGGACATGTTGGGGAGCCAGCTAAACATTGTGTTCCCAGCAAGTTGAAGTAAGGGTTTATTTTAAAAATAGGGCTGTATTTTATTGAAGCTAGGAGATGTGGGCTACATATTTGAGTAACCTACATCTCATAATATGCAGAAATGCTGCCAATAGAATTTGTGACAATTAATGCATCAACTGTTATCCTGGTATTGCACAGATTTTTCAATTGTGAATTCCAATTAAAGATCAAGTTTAAAAAAATTGTTACATTTTAAAAAAATTTATTTCATACTTTGCTCTGAGTACAGTATCTAAAGGTGATCTTTAGATATGAGGTTGTGGACGTGCTAGAAAAATTATGTGCAGAACTAAATGAAATACAAATCTGAGGGATTAATTTTGAGTTAGATTTGGAGATGAGAAATTTCAGACTGTGACTACCTTTATACAATGATTTAGTCTTTCACTGATGCACAGAACCACAAGAGAGCACTGTTTAACAGAAGTTCTGTCTTTGTGTATTGTGTTCTGCTGAAAAGCTTTATCATTTGAAGAAGACAAAGGTTTCTTTTTGAATTTTAGTAAAAGGAACTCTTGGGGAGAGTAAGAAAGTAATGTTGGGGGTTTTTTTGTTGTTGGGTTGTTGTTTTTTTTTAAATTTCATCATGTTTGTCTTTTAACTGAATTCAATTTTTTGAAAAATAGCTTATTAGTGTCAACATGCTTTAAATGATTAATATCCTATTATGTCTAAAAGTAATGTGTGACTACTTGGCTGTCACTCAAAAAATTGCTTAGTTTTATTATTTTTTACTGACATTTCTTACTCATCTGAAGTGATCTGACTGAAGTTGAATAGCTCACAAAGACAGAAGTCCAGATCAAATTATATTTTTTTGTGTTTATTTTCTATTTCGTGCTACTTTGTGCAGCTCCCTTAAAACTTAGAGGCCTTTGGCATGTATTTTTTAAAGTGGCTTCTGTCTCATTTGAATTTGCACAGTGATTTATCAGAAAATGCAGAGCTTGGGACTTAAATGTGGGCAAATAATTACTCTTTCCTTTGAATTTTATTAATTCAAGTAAAGTATTTTATCTTTTGGTATCTACCTTCCACTAAATATCATCTAATGAATGAGTTTGGCATAGTACATATTGCTCAACTTGATCAGGGAACTCCTAATAAGGACCCTGTGAGAGACTTCCTTGGAGAATAAAGCTGCTGCTTGGAAGAGTGCTGAAACATTTTCAGAGTCAGCCTTCCTGCAGCACAAGAGTGGTCCATTCCCCTAAGTGGAAATAGGAGTAGACATAAAACCAAACATTTAAATGTTTTTAAATGTCTTATTTAAATGTGTTACCGAGAGAACTCAAGTGCAGAAATAAAAGGGGACAGAACATCTCCCAGAAAGAAATACAGAGATACTTATTGGACATGCAGAGATGCTCTTAGGAATGCAAAAGCAAGCCTGGAGCTCCAAGTGGCAGGAGATGTCAAGAGAATTTAGTCTTCCTCAGTCTACCTCAAAAATTTTTTTTGTTGAAAAAGTGAGATACAAACTAGACAGATGAAACACAAGATAGGACAGAAAGTGGCTGCAGTTCAAACAGTGGAGATAATGGCTCCAAGTCAGACTGATTGTAATGTGGAGTTCCAAAGAAGTTGGTTTTATGGCCAATATTGTTAAATATCTTTATTAACAGTCTACATCATGGAATTGAGTCTACCTTCAACAAAGATGATCTTGACACCAAACTGGGCAGAGAGGCAGGTATTCCAGCCACCACTGAGGGAGGCAATGACAGGCTGAATGAGATCCAAAAAAGATGTATGTAAATTTCTCTGTCTGGAGTGAAGCAATCCCAAGCACCAGTACAGGCTGGGCTCTGGTCATGTCATCCACCTTGGATCCAGTGTCCTCAATAATTTTATGCTATACCTGCACTCCTGTGTCCAGATTTGTTTCCTGTTGTTCAAAATAGAGATTGAAAATAAGCCACCATGATGTTTAAAGGTTTAGAGAAAATAAATGTTTTAGTGGAAAGAAGGCTCAAATAGTATCCAATTCCATTCTTCTGATACCTGGAAGGTGTTACAGGGAAATCAGTCGTATATTCTTCACAAAGATGATGGTGACAGGATGGGAACCAATGAGCATTAGCTTCTCCAGAGGAAATTCCAGTCAGATTGAAGAACAAAACTCACCACTGTGAGAACTGGCTGTTGGAATTGGTCACTCACCAGAAGTGGTAGGAGCTTCTTTGCTGGAAATGTTTGAGATGTTCTTTGTCAGGCTCTTGCAGTAACCCAGTGTAAGAACTTGTTCTCACGGAGGGTTGGACCAAATGATCTCAAAAGGTCTCGCTTAATCCAACTCAGTTCTCAGTAATGAGGCCAATTCAGTAGGACACTAAATCACAATTATTTAATTGTAAACAATATAAGAATTTGGTCTGTCATATTCTCTGCTGTTGAAAATGTGTGTCCTGCTGGTAGGACTTAGTCTCTCTCAGGTTGCTCACCAGGCTGATTGGTGTGTTCACTGACCTACTTAGTATGTCTGGAATTTCACTCTTATTTCAGTATGTAATAAAATTAATTTACAAAACTGAAGGGTTTTTTTTTTCTTAGGGGTTACTTTTTATCTCCTTTTGCCTTACAAGAAGCATTTCATTGCAAATCATACTGCTTTTAAGAATGCCTAAGTTCTGTAGCCTGCCCTTCAGTTTATTTGGCAGGCTGGATACATACTTTATGTCTTCTATGGGCCAGGATGATCTACTGCATGGGCCCTATTATGAACAAATCTCTTTTGTGACATCCAAAAGGAAGACAAAGTGAAATGTCAGTTTTGCTTGGCTAAACTATCTGCCTGGTTTTGAGAGAAACGTGTCAAAGTAGTAGCATCAGACAACAGTGAAATGAGCCAACTTTAAGGGGGCAGAGTTTTCACTGTTCTCTTTTCCAAATTCTCAACATATTGTAGTCCAGTTTCTCACAGTATGAAAAAGGGTTTTAATGTTTACCTCCTACAGTTACTGCACTACATTCCCATTAATGAACCTGTTTTTTCTTTGTATGAGTAATTGCATTCTGATATGAGGGTTGGAGTTTTTTCTGCCTCCATTTCAAGGTGATTATAGAGTTAGTTTATAGGGACATGGTCCTATTTTTTGGGGAGAAAATAGTACAGTGGATGTCAGGGTAACTTTTACAAGTTATTACATAGCATGATTTGCTTGTTCTTCTATATGAGACTTGGAAGATGACTAGTAAGCTTAAATGTCCAGTGAATTTCTATGTTAAATCAGGTGGAAAATAACCATGTTAGTCTCTAATATTGAAATCCCTCATTTATTTGTCAGTTCTAATTTTGGGCAAGATGACTCTTGCCAGAAGCATGTTTAGAACTAGCAAGTTTAAATACACTTGCAAGTAGAGAGGACTCTCAAGGGTTTTTGCAAAGTGTTGTTGTATAATTTAGTGTGTGTATCTTCACAGTTTTCATAAAAGTGGTTGCAATTTTGTAGTAATAACACTTCTTTGAAAGAAATGCATTTGAATATGCCCAAAATGCCATCACTGATTTTCTTCCTACTGCTTTATTTATTAAAGCTAAACTGATACATCTGCATTTTATGCCATTAATGTTTCTCTTTTTACACTCTTTGCAGTTATTGTATAGGAGCATGCATAAACTATGCTTGGGTAGGAACAATTTAGTGGAGATTTTTAGTCAAAACATCTACAGTTTTAAATGATGGATAGAACTTCTCAAATGTAGAAATACAAATTGCTGTTATTTACATAACCCTAACTCCTAAAGAAATCTGAATCTCCAGGTTGCCTCTTAAAAAAGAAAAGGAAGAAGGAGATGGGGGAATGGGGAAAGGGTGGGAAGCAACTAAACCATAAAGTACTTCCGAAAAGATTTTTTTAGCCACAATCACAAGACAGCTTAGTTAGGATTTCTGTGGGGGCTGAGTTCCATGCTGAAGAAATTACACCAGAGTCTTGCTTGCCTGCGACTTGATGGTCGGCCCTTTAAAAAAGGTGGGCAATGATGCATTGAGCACTATGGACAGTAGGGAGGTTTTGAGTAGAGTCAGGGTTACCTGGGAGAAGAGGGTGCTCAGGACTACATGAAAGTTTGCATGGAGATCATTATATATTATTCTGAGATGTTTCAGAATTGGTGGTGAATGTTGCATGCATCCACTTTTCAGTATCTCAAATGCCTAACTTTGTTCCTTTCTTGTATTTGCTTCTGTCCAGCAAGATAAATCCTAGGAGAAAAAGAGTCATATCAGTTGTTTGGACAGAATATCACCAGCTGAGCTTCTCCAAATATATTGTGTATGTCTTTCCAATAGATCAGAGGTCTATTACTTTCTTTGTATGACTTTGGATAAGTTTAAGTATTTTAGGAAGCTTAAGTCATGTAATAGAAATTGAATGCATGAATCACTGTGGGAGAAAATATGTATTTTTTGCCATTACTCCTTGGACATACATTTGCCTGCATACACAAAGGGAAGAAAGAAATATTAGCAATATGACTAGCAATGTGCTTTGCTATCTCTACATGATACAGTTCACCTGTATATCCTCTGTTAAACTTAGATGTGTATGGAGCAAAAGAGGTAGGATGTGGTGATATGAAAATATTGTCTACTGACCTTGATGTGAGGTAGGCTTTCCAGCACACTGAAATGCTCTACTGCCACTATATTCTTTCCCAAGTGCTTTTCAGTTTTTTTCTTCCATTGCAGCTGCAAAATTACTGTGCCTTAACTGCCTTTATTTGCTTTTTGAAATTATAAGAAGGGCGAAGCACCAGGTCTGTCACTGCTTACAGAGGCTGGAACTTGGGAAGCCCTGGCACCTACTAGTATTTGCTTGGGGTGGGATTTGGTGCCAAATTCGAGACTAAAAATTTTCTTATCTGTCCTTGCTTGGTGCAGGGTGATGAGGGCGTATTGTGTTAAAAGTAGAACTCCTGCATATGTTGTAGAAGTTATGACAGAGTTCACTGATGTTTCTGCATAAACACAGTTAATTACTTTAGTGATCCTAACAATAATTTTAATTTAAATGTAACTGATAAAGCACCAGTTATCATAGGCAGTTGGTATGACACATGAACACCCAGATGTATATTCCAAAGCTGTGTCAGATACATCTTAATAACATTATCTTAATTTTTTTCCATCTGTTTAAAGTACTATTTTCACATTACAGCCTTTGTTAGGATTTGAAAGCTCTTAATATTCATATGTTGAATAATTCCTGAGAAAATCTGTTCAACACTTGAACCTTAACTGGAACATTTAGTACTTTCTTGAAATCTCTCTTTGCAAATTGTTTGTTTCTTTGGATGCAAAGGGCAGTAGAAAGGATTATAAAATCTTCTAGTAGCATTTGTGCTCTTATGCTGAGAACATTTATTCCCCCCCTACACACATACTTGTTGTGTGCACCAGGGAACTCTGGTGACATCTGCTCAGCCGAACGAGTGCGCACAGAGCTCGCTGCCAGCCGAGTCACTGGGGGAGCCTGGGTGGGGCAGAGGAGCTGCAGATCTTGGAGCAGGGAAATGTGGCTTTGTGCAGAGCAGAGGGGCTGCAGCCTGAGCACGGCTACCGGAGAGGAGACAAGCACGACTGCCCAACTGCAAGGAGGAAATACTGCAGCAACAAAAAACCTCTCATTTGGGGAAATAATATTGTATTTGATATCCCCTCCTGAATAAATTCAAAGGCTGAATACTATTAATTATTTTTACTTTTTAAGAACTATTTTGGAACTGTGAATAAGAAATTATAAAACTGTAAAGTGATTTTTGTGTGACATTTTAATCTAGAAACTGACTTGTTAAAAAACTACTCAAGTATGCAAGTATTTTTAATTAGGAATGCTGTGTTCCTACCTCTGGTGTTCTTAAAAGAACGTTACACCTTGTGCTTTGTGTTTTCTCTCTTAAACCCTGAGTCTTGCTTTACGGTAAAAGGTTTGAGTTGCTTGCTTTGGCGTTAGAGGGATGGGTAGAACTGTGAACATTTTTGGGCAGTGGTGCTCCTTACAGTGCAGTGTCTGTGGATCTGTTATACCTGATATCAAGGTGGGACAAAGCAGATGACTGCAGGTGCCCAGGGTGTCTCAGGGGATAGTTTTTCATTCACAGCCCTGTTCATTCATTCAGGTATTCTACTGCAATCTCACAGGAGCTGCCAAACACTGCCTGACAAGACACCTTGTGCCAGTATCTTTACTGTTGTAATTTATTTGTAGATCTGATTGTGTACAACCAAATACCCTAGCTTTTGGTCTTTAATATCCCACTTACTGTGGAATCTTCGGATATTTGTTCAATGGTAGCTTTCTAAATGATAAGCATCTTTTTCCATGGAAATTGACACGGTCAACAGTTCTATTGTCTGATGTTTTTGAAAGGATTGTCAGTGAAACAAGAATATGTAGGTGTCTTTATGCCTTCTTTGTTCCTTGATATTGTGCTTTGTGAAGTGGGCTGGTTAATTGAAGCACAGAGAATTTCTCTGAAGATGACCCCACACCCAGCTGCTGTGTGGATCCTTTTAGCAAGAAATGAATGTCATTGCTGGATTTTATTATCTTGTTGAGAAGACAGGTGATAGTAATCAGAACCACTACAGGGATAGGCAGCTGTGTCTAGTTCCAAAATGTGTTCCTTTATTGCTGGGATCCTGAACATTGTCCTCCTAAGAGACGTGGATCAGGTTTCTTCAGCATAAGACAAACCACAGTTAAGAATGGCAGACAAATTTACAACCACTGGCTTTCTGAGACAGAGAATGTGTTTCTAAAACAACTTAAAATGCAATTAGACTGTTACATCATAAAAATATGAGGTCTTCAGCAGGTATCCTTTGTCCATTTTTTAATGGTTTTGATAACTTGTGAAGTAAGGTTTTTTTTAACTTTTGCTACAATAATGAGGACATTACTATGCTGTACCATCAGTAGGTACTATAACTATTATTTTTCAACTTAATCAAATTGAACTTTGTTAAATATTATAAGCCAGTTGTATTTGATAGGTTTTGAAAGCAGGCATTCCAAAAACTTCTATGAAAGTTCAGGTATTCAAGGAGGGAAACGAGTTCATACTAATTATGTATACAGGCCAATTAGGACTGCTTTTGAAGGAATGGAGAAGGAAATATTGTGTTATGTCATTGCAGTGGGGTGTAGTTCAAACTCCTTTCCACAACGATTTTAGCTACTTTTAGAAAAGAATTATTTTGGGTTTGTAGAATAGCCTTTGGGCGTAAAAGAATTCAAATTCTCTTTTCCACTATATGTAACAACTGATTTTCTTTTACTGCTCTATGTTGCACCTCTGTGAATATATTCAATTACTCGAGAAAATTTTTTTTTTTTTTTTTTTTTAAAAACAGCTCCTTAGAGGAATTAAGATGAAAAACATAATACATTTGGTAATACATTCTCTTTCCCAAATGTATATTATAAATACTTTCGGAGAATAATTACTCGAGCTATTTTGCTGTTTTCCACTGATTGCTAATAATCTTCCTGCCCTGTCTCCCTTGGCAGGCGCCTGTGGGGTTGGTGCGGAAAGGTTCCCTGCCACTCAGTGACACTGCCTCCGTGAACTCCTCTCTGCGCAGGATGAAGCGCAAGGCGCCCTCACCACCCTCCAGAGCAACAGAAGATCAAAGTGAAAGCAGTAATGAGCCTGGTAATCTTTTTATGCTGTTTAATTGGAAGGCAACAGAAAGGATAGCTGGCTAAACATTAAAGTAATGCCACCTTATGAGATAAGAACTTCCAGTGAGCAACCACAAAACTGTGGATGCAAAGAGTGCATTTATTTTTGTTACCTCACCAACTGGGGAAGCCTTGGAGCAGCACCTGGGCAGAGGCACCCAAGGGGGAACACACTTGGACCACAGAGCTCAGTCCATGCCAGAGGATTGCCAAACCTGCTCCCTTCCCTTGTGTCAGGGATTCACACAGGTGTATTTACCACTGTGCTTTGATCTTTCCCACAGCAGGGCAGGAATCGCCAGCATGTTCGATAAGATGCCTTGAAAGTCTATCACAGGCCTATGTTATCTGAACACAGGTGTTCCACTTGTCAAACACACAAGATTAAGCAGCAATTATTATGATATGTGTGGGGCTTTGCTCTCCCACTGCAAGTCACTTGAGCGTGTTTACAATCCTCCTCACCAGTCTTCCATTATTATCACAAGTATGAGAAAGAGAGGTATTTAGAGTATGCAGATCAGAAAAAACCCGGACAAATCCAAATTAATTATAGTTAGGTTAAGTATAGAAATATGTTTATGTTACTCAGGTGGACTGTTTGGGGTGGGCAGAAAAGATCAGCTTCTCTGGATCAGAGAGGGTATAATAGCAAATGGACTGACTAGGAAAATGTTAGAGAAAGTTTAATATTGTCTTTTTGTAAATCTTCTGTTTGATCAAAAATTCAATTCTCCAGTTCAAAAAGACCTGGGTTTAAATATCTGGAAAATGTGACGATGAGCACTAGCTGCTTCAGAGGAGCTTTTTGAAGAAATCACTAGTCTGTATGGCCAGTCTGACATTTTATCTAGAACTTCTATGGGTTCAGAAATTGAGAGGTGGTAAAGGTTGTTGCTTCACTTCTTGCAGTAACAGAGTCAACAGAGTCAGCCTCAACTAAAGTGGAAGGAAGAGCCACTGATGTGCAGCCTGAAACAGGTTGGTTCTTTTTACAAAAGTATTGGTAAAATTTACATCATAGCAAGCTGTGACAATTCATAGCAATAAATTACTATACTTTAGGTATGTCATAAGTATAGAACTAATTTTAATGCTTTAGATCAATTAAGTTTTCCTTTGAAGTAAAAACAGGGCTTTCTAAAATAAAGATACTTTATTGTCTACAGAAACAAATACAAGATATATTTTGTATTGGCGTCTGTGCTTTACATTTAACAAACAAAACGTTATCCCTGTTTTCCCTCATTTCTCACAAGTTGTAGAGAAAAAATACCCAGAATTTCTATGATTTTTTTTTTTTTTTTTTTTTTTTTTGTACCTTGTAACAAGCTTTTCAAAGCTAAAGCCCAGTCTTGTTTTTAGAACCATGCCTTGTGCTGCCCTTGACCTGCATAACTTAGGGGCAGGAACAAATCTGTGCCTGCCTTTTGGTTGGCATCTGAACAGGCTTTGAAAACATAAGTTGTAAATCTAAACTGAATGCATAAATAGTTGTTTATACATTAAATTATTTGTTGGGTGTTATGGGAAAAATGTGATATAAGAAAGTATAGCTGTTTAAAATACAATTATTTTGCTGCTGAACATAATGCTTTTTTAATTTATGCAGTTTGTACTGTGAAATACTGTTGTTTGTAAGCACCAGACTGTAGGGTTCAGTTACAAGATACAACATCTAGAAGTCTTCTAAAATTTGTAAAAGCTTGTAGACTAATCAGTGCCAGTGCAGTCTGGAAAAATCAGTCTTCAGTGCATTTCATAAGAATGAAGTATAAAAGCTAAGACTGTGGAGTTCCACTGTCTTTATAGGAGGCTAAACACTCCGCTTCCATGCTAGTTGACAGGAATTTTTAACTAGTTTTCCAGCTGTTTTATTTGGGATGCCAGTGTTCCAGTCAAATTGGTTGGAGTAGTAAAACACAAATGTATCAACAAGAGTTGAAAAAGTCATCTGCTAGGATGCTAGGTCTCTAGCAAAGGGGAAAAAAAAAGATAAATAATCAGTAAACTTGGGCTTGGTTTGTGTTTAGGGCAATTTATGTAAATAATTGGAAAAGACATTACATGGAAACAATATGTAACATAATAAATGGGAGTATGAACCTGTACTGTGGAGTCTGAAGTTGAAGATCTAATGAAATTGTAACCTTTCCTTGTCCTAGCTATTGTAGCAGATGAATGAGAATAATCTATTCCAAGTGCCTTGTTTATTAGTACTGAATTTTGTGTGTTGAAAACTATCTATCTACAGTACTGGGTCTAAGGTCTAATGGAGCAAGGTTATCATACTGTGATTTTGAATCAAGTTTTTTTGTTTTCTTGTACTTGTTTCTATCATAAGATTGTTGATCTGTGCTAGAATTTCTGCATTTCCCGTCATTCTAATGTCCAAGTGCTGTGTAGATAAACAAATCTGAACTTCAAAGAAATGGCTTGTTTGTTTTACCATAGATTTAGAAACTTCTGCTTTAGGCATTTGAGTTCTGTAATTAAATATTTTAATTTAAGCTGTAATGGAAAGAAATAGAAAAATGTAATCATCCTCACTGAGCTTAGGGCAGTCTGTGTTGAGTCCTTCAATTTATCTCTGCAGTTAGTGACAATCTTCAGCCTCTAGTTCTCCTCGTGTCTTCATGCAGTGTCCTTTGCTGAAGAGTTAACGTAGTGCAGTTTTTTAAAATGTGCATGCAAGTCACATAGCACAGCTTCATTGCCTCCTTTTTTTCTCATGGGATACTGCTGCTCTCTGGTGGCATCTCTGGAACTGTCGTGAGGCCTGTGTATAAAGGGTCCTTTTAGCAAAGCCCCTTGTGCTGTGAGAACCACTGTTAACCTGCAGCAAAATCGGATCCAGTACACTTCTCCTGTTCCTAGTCTCAAAATTATGCACGTTTAGGTATTGTTTTACATGGATAAAATAGTTCAGTATCTCTTTAAATGCAAAGTTGGACATAATTTTAACTACAAAAACCCAGGAGTTCCTTCCATTTGGATTAATACTGCTTTGATTGTCAGGCTTCTGGGAATCATTGTGAATTTTTGTTTGGCTGTGATTGGCATTCCAGAGTAGTTCTGTTATGCAGTGCTACTTCAGCAAATAAGCAAAAAAACCTAAGCTGCAAATAAAGTGTTATCTTTTGCCCTGAAATGAACCATTGCAAATGTTCAATTTTGTGTCTGTTAGCTATGCACTACTTAGACACATATACATTTAGTGGAGTTATATAGTATGGATTAGGCAACATTTCTGTTGTGAAATGACAGTTTTCCCGTGGTATAAAAACAGTCTGTACCTTGACAAAACTAAATTGAAGGTACACATCTACTAGACTAAACATTGACAGAATTAATATGAATATTTGGGATTATAAACAACAATTCTCTTTATCAATTATGATTTTTGCTCACCTTCCCAAAGTTTAATTATTGCTTAGTCTTTATTTTTTTCTAGGGAAGAGGGTAAAACAGTGTTCAAAACAAATTTTGAAATTAGAGCTTTTTAAAAAACTTTCCATCAACCAAATCCCTTGATATAATCCTGTTGGTTACAGTATTTCTTAAGCACCTTGTTAAGGACTGTAGAGTCAAGAGCAGGTTTGCATGATGTAGTCAGGCTTTCCAGCTCTGGTGCTTACGAGCATAAGAGCTCACAGAACACACCAGCCTGTTCTCTGCTGGGCAAAGCGTATTCTTACTGCTCAAAGGAGACTTGCAGTTGGCATGTCAGTCATCAGGTGTGTGTATATACATATATGTCTGCACAGTGACACCCTGTAGGCTCTAGCAATGTTGGTTTAGGGCTACTTAAAACCCAATGACTAATGTTCAGAGAGAATAAGTTATATGCAGGTAGAAATGCAATTTATATTGCCTGTGGAACTACATATAGGTCATATAAGTAATAAGGCAACAGTATATTGCCAGTATTGCTGTAAGTTCTTCCTTGCAATATGTTGCATATAAAAGTTATAGACTGAGGGTTTGGAAACAAATCAGGATCCAAACTGCTCCCCTGGGGAGTTAACTGCGTGATGTAAGTGAAGAATGGTTGTTAACTGTTGTTTGTGTTCAAATGTATTCAGACTTTATTCTGCTGCAGCAGTGACAGCCCAGGTCTGGAACGAGATCCAGTAACAGAAGAAAACCCACTAGCAAGCAAGGCTGATCTTGTGCTGACTAATGAGGTAGAGCATTTTTGAAAAAGTGTGAGGGCTGGTTTTGTTTGGTATTATCCATTTGTAGGTCAGGGTAGTACACCCCTGCACTTGGAAGTGTTTCTAGCAGAGCAAAGAACAGACTTTCACATAGCAGGAATGTCAGGAATGTTTCCTACCAACCCAATCTAAGTTTCCATCCCAGGAGTATAGATACAACTCAGCCTTTGTTAACTCCTCTCCAGAGGAAAAGCAGCAGAGAAATGACAGCAGTGCCTGGGCACAAAGCCATAACAGCTCCAGAAAGCTTCCATTTCTCTTGTCAGAAGTACTGGCTATTCTTTGGTGTATAATTCAGGTTTCCATAGAGTATTTAGACTGAAAATCTTAGTCTTTGCTCCTGTAGCTGGTGATGGCACAGGCCCATGGCATAATAGGTCTCATCAGTGAAGGAGGCAATGTTCTTGAGAGCCAGTTATGGGCTGTGGGATAGTCTTAGCAGGTTTAATGTTCACATTCTGTTATGCTTTGTGCATTCTGACATAGATATTTATCTTTTTGCACATGAAATGATACTGCCATCACTAAAATGATCCCCCAAAGTATGAGGCTGCTGGGTATGACTTTTCCCTAGATGAAGGGGAAAGGGACTGGTGGAGGATGAAAGGAAGAGAAGGCCCTTGAGACTAGTAAATCCTTAGCAGTCCCTGCAATTACCAAGGTGGCATATTTGTATGTACCTGTGCTGAAACCACATGGAAGGAGCTTGCCTGCACCACTTTACAGTTTTGTCTTTCTTTCTTTGGGAATCTAAATCACTACTGCATCCAGGACCATGGCATGTGTTGATCACATTGTCTAATGTGTAACTACAAAACATTATTACAAGAATGCAATATAAAACCAAGAATTAAGTAGTAAAATGTTTGGCTTCTCTAGTTGCTCTGTAAATTTGAATTAATATCTTTGGTATTACTGAACTCGTAACTAATGACCCTGTTGTAAACATCCAAGTTTCTGTTCTGTACTGAGCCTTCCTCCAATATTTACATCCTCTTATTACTTTTCTATAACTGTACTTCTCTAGAAGTACTGGAAGCATTGTAGGATACTACCTGCTGAAAAAAAGTCAGTCTAGGATTTTTTTTTTTTTTTGGTGGTCTTAGATCTGTGACTTTCCAGTATTCCTTACTTTTTGTTTTCTTTGTGGACTTTGGTTTACACTTGGAAATTTACTGATACTACTTAGAAAAGTCTGAAACCTAATTGTCCAAATGCATGGCTTGTTCTTAGCAGGTATCAGTGCACCCAAAGCTGATGGGAGTACCCTGGTCAAGTGTATTTATTACTTAAACTTCAAGCACACTGATTTATCTGTGTCCTAATCCAGCAATTCAGCCTTTTAGTTTAGGTATGCTCTGGCTGCAATTGTCAATATATTTATGGATTACCACTTTTCTATGAACTTTGTTTTTCTACTGTAAAATGAGGCATTGCACGAGACACCTTAATACACTTAGGATGGTAATGGAAAATTTTTGATAGTGGTGATGAAACTTGTTCAAACCATGGGCAAAATTGGTATTTGATTTGCTCTTCAGTTCTTGAACATTCCTACTTTGATATAGAGGAGCTGTGTATTTTAAAAGTCACTGTAGAGCTAATGGAAGTACAAGAAATCTGGGTAAAAGAAACTGCCTCCATGAAATTTCAGATTATGGGATTGTTAAATATATTCTGATATATCTTTATCCAGTACTTGGTTTAAACAAGGGAAGTATTTTACAGTAGGTACAAATACAGAACCAGATGGACAGTAGCATGGGGATGAGCATATTCTTGTGTCAAAAGAGAGCATTGAAAAGAACCAGAGAATGCTGTGAAGTCTGAATGGATCTCTTTTCAAATTTTTTAAAATTTACTTGAATTGTGAAAAAAGTCAATTTTCCTTCTTCAAACTACATAGGCTGCCTTCAACAGTCCCTTTTTAATTTCAACCTGCATTGAGAGCTGTCGGTTGGTTTGGGTTTTGTTGGTTTGGGGGTGTTTTTACTTTCTTTTGCTTTCTTTTGTGAATGTAGATATAAGGAGCTCAGAATACAATCTGGAAGAAATTGATGAAAGGGAAGAGATAAGTGTGCAACAGAGAGAGGACAGTGAAAGTACCAATACCTCTCCTGGGACAGGGGAGGTTACTGCAGCCCTCAGCTCTGCTGAGGTTCCACTGGAAAATGACAAAAATGATCCTGCTCCACCAGCTCCTGTTCCTGGCAGTGTTTCTGTAGACAACTTGCAAAGCTTCAAGGAAGAAAAACAAGAAAATATGAGCACAGATGGCAAGTAAGTACGTTTTGTGACAAAGAAAGGAGCATTGGGGAGGCAATGGGGGAGGCAAATAAAATGCAGAGTGCTGTTTCATTGTGAAGCACAGAATAGAGAATTGTGAGAGGAATGAGCTTTAATATGCTTAGCTTTCTTTGTAGCACTCTTCTGTGCACAGTAATTCATAAAGCTTTTCAACAAAAATGACAATGAAGTGTTCTGCAGTCTATTCCGTTTAATCCTCCCTTTCCTTAAACAGCTGGACCCCAGAAAAGCTGAACCCAGCTCTAAAATGCCCAGTGTATTTACGAGAGAAGCATGCTGCAAAAAAATTTGGATTGATTAGTTAAATAAAAATATACAAATTAATTCTTACAGATGGAGAGAAACAGATACATCAGCCATTTCTGTTCTTTTGGGCATGGTTATCTATTGCTTGCATATTTGTTTTGGCTTTAATTTTTATTTTTTCTTTTCCTTATATGTGGTCTTGACCTGTCTTAATTCATTTGCTCTCAGGAAAACAAGTTAATTCAGCTTTTTTAAAGAATAAACACATTAGTTTCCTTAACCGCTCTTTTTCCCTTCTGGTGATGCTGTACCTTTGCCCTTCAGCATGTTTGTTAAACTACCTGACTCAGCAGGTTTCCAACATGAGTTAGTGCCTGCTTGAAATAAATGTTGATTGTCCAGAGAAGTCCCATTGTGTTAATGTAATTCACTATTTCTCTGTTCCCTGGGGCAACTAAGCTGGCTACTGTTCCCAAATTAAATTGAAAGAACTATTTCGATTATTGTACTGAAGCCAAAACGTGTGACTGCCCTAGTAGCCAAGAACTTTCAAGGTAGTAAAGAGAGGTTTAACTTGTATTTGAAGGGACCTTTTTGTTAGTCCAAGGCCAAATGTGCTTTTCAAAAATCTTTGATACTCTGTCCTGACAAATATTGTCCCAGTTGTTTAGGTGTGTCTTCTCTATGGGGATCTAATAAATTGTCTTGAACTTGCAAATTACCAGGCCTGTGTTATTGGGCTGGTTTGGCTAATTGTCCAGGGGTTGTTTCTTTCCCTTCTCCCCCATGCATTGGCAGGAGCCTTTCACACCTTATAATTCTGGTGAGAATCAGGTAGAATGTACTGCACTCTGCCCTTAGAGTTTGGCAATTGCTTCCTGAAATGTCATAGGGATTCCAAAATGAGGAGTAGGGTTTCTCTGACATTGTATTTCTGGAAAGCTTGAGGTAATTTGGATCTTACATATAAGATCTAGTTACTTTGGGAAGTATTTTTTTTAATCAAACCAGGTATAAACTCCAGTAAAAACCACTGATTTCTATAATGATATTCAGTGGTGTCTTGTGGCTTTTGGGTTTGGTGGGTTTTGATTTTTTTTTTTTTTTTAATTCATATTAAAAAACTAGTTCAGGCTGTTCTTAATAGTTTTAGCTCAGTCCCTCAGCTGTGTTAAAAGGAATGGAGCTGAGCAAGAGTACAGAGTGCAGGACTGAGCTTGAATTTCCTTCCAACAATAATTTTGAGAGCATGTGCTCTTGTTCAGTGTTTTATTGGTAACTTAGAGTATGTTTGGGACTATACAGGCAACATGAGCATGAATGGTTATTGAGAAATGTATCATTTTAAATGATTCAAAGCAGATGTGACAGCTCAAGGCACTGGTTCTGACAACTAATGCAATTGATATGGCAAATGAATTAGAATTTACATAATGCTAGTATTTCTAACTACATAAAATAAAAACATCTTGAACAAAGTTTGAAGTATTAATAACTTTTTATAAAGAAATTTTAAGTATTTTTTACTTTTTCATTTACCTTTTTAAGCCAAGGACTTAATATTTCCCCTCCACCCCCAAAAAGATGAGTTGTTTGTTTAGCATTTGTGCAGTTCTTTTGTTCCCCATGAGATGAGGGAAATAAATATTGTATGCATTTGCAAGATGTTTATTATGCAAGTAACATGTGTGTGTTTCTTTGCTGTTCTCAAGGTATTTCTTGAAATGAACTATTTTGAGAAGTCTGTGCTGCTCAGTTCATGTGTTCATATGCTGTCAGTGTCTCATGCAGCTTCCTGTGTATCGTGATGGGGACAAAGTCAGGGACACATTTTAGATAGGGGGGTGTGAGAACACTTTAAATAAGCGATAAACCATTGTGGCTTGACTGGAATGGAGTTGTTATTGGAAAGTGGCTTGTTCAAACTGCACATGTAAACAAAAGGAGGGGGAGAAGGGAAAGGAAAACCGATCATCTGCTTACACAGAAGAGAGTGAAGCTGCATGTCATTTTGGTAAAATATCATGGCAGCATTTCCTCATTTCCTCTTGTTTAAAAAAAAAATCTATTCTGTTGAGTATTCCAGTGTTTGGCAGAGCGGCTCTGTTTTGTCCATCTGTGTTTGGAGAATATTGCCAGTTCTCTTGCATCGTTTCTTGTGTTTATTGAAATGAATGATACCAGCATATTTAATGTACTGTTGTACTTTGCAGAGCACTACAGACTAAGATAAGCAGTGAGGATGCTGGATTTCAAACAGACACGAAGCTTAAAATTTTAGATCGAAGTAAAACAGATGGTGAGTAGTTTCCACTTGTTCTTAATACTTGAAGCTTGAAGAGAGCTTTTCTATTCTTTTGAAGAAATGGCTATACAGCCAGCTCTTGTATTGTTATAATCAGATTATTTTCTTTACACTTTCTCTAGCTCTAGTGTATTTTTTTTGAGGTGAGGTGGCAAGAATTGGCTGCAGGTTTGGGTTTTCTGGGGTTTGTGTTTAATACATTTTTGTTTTAGCAGTAGTCAAAGCTGCATCGTGCTGTTGTAGGATGGTGCGGGTGGGACAGTGCCGAGGAGGGGGAAGGCTGGACACAAAGGTTATCCTGCCACGTGGGGTGACATGGCTGCCACACCCCAGTGGGGAAGAGGAATCCATCAGTTCTTCTTGCCTTATGAAATTAGCATGAGTTTTCTGCATGAAGATGGAAATATTTTTAAGCACAAATAAAAGCAAGTGATACACTGATCAGATACAAAATGACGACATCCTGTGCATCTAATGGGTTATAAATTTTTCTGTGGATTTAGTGACCTGACTGATTTATTTTACTCTTTTGTGACACTGATTTTTCAGATTTATATATTAGGCCTTCTACAGTCTTTTATACTCAGTACACCTCTGTTTATAAATCATAACAACACAGTGTACAAGTCCTGTTTGTATATGATATAAATTTTAACTGCCATTTTATAGCATACATGAAATGAGGATTTTTTTACCCACAAAACACCACTCCAAATGATTATTCCTGAAGAATTTAATTTTTCCCAATATTATGCTTAAAACAATTTGACTCAAATATTCATGTGTTTTGGAGATGAAACCATGTTTAGTGCAGGGGTAGAAAAATAAATTGTCAGACCAACTAAAGAGTAGGAAAAATAGGTTTGGCAAATTGCTCTTGTGTCGCTGTTGAGCCGCTAGCTGAGAGAAACCCAGGTTGTCAGACAAGGAAAGAGAAAAGTGTCTTTATTATTTTGATTTCCATATATATAGAGTTTTCAGAGGTCACCCAGATTGGTCAGCCAGAAACCTCCCCCTAGGCCTACTTGGCCAAGCCCGAACTGCCCTAATCTGGAAACGCAGTTTGCAAAACCTCCAAACTTTATCTTTGTTTATGAAATATAGCAAAATGTTCTCACGAGAAAGACCTGTGCTAGCCACACTCTTGTCCATGTGTTTTTCAATTGTTTCCTTGTACAAATACATAAGGTGTAGTTGACAAATAAGATTTGTAACATTAAAACTAAAGAACAGAAGCCACAAATGTGTGGAACTAAATAAAAACTGCATCTTACCTGATATTGAATAGTCCTTGAGCTCTTGAGTCACTGATGCCTGTATAATGAACTGAAATTTGTAAGAACTTTAAAAATTATTTTAGGATAGCTTTTTTATTAAGTTGATGCATGGCACATGTAACCTGTTTATTAAAGAAGAATACCTGAGTTAGAAGACTATTATTTGGCAATATTAGTCAAATATAAATATATCTTTAAATAGCTTTTAGAAGTGTTAAGGAAAATATTAGCATCTCTGAGAAGCCAGTCATTATTAAATACATTGGATTCATGATGTAATGAGGAAGATTGAATCTTTTTTGCATTTGTATTAATTTTGGAATCTTTCTTTAAGTTCACAGTGATACAAAGCTCCTTCCAACAACAGAAGACGGGAAAGAGCTTCAGGCAGCCGAAATTAAAACAGTAGATTTTAGAGAAAATAACAAGCTTGAAGTTGACAGACTATCAAACTGCCAGGCATGTAAAAATGACATCTCTGTAAGTCATAGGAATTATCCTCAACTGATTCCAGAAAAACAAGATGACAAAACAAATCAAACCAACTTGGACACAGTGAAAACTCAGGATGTTGGAATCCAGACTTTGGATAGCAATTTGGGAAGAGCTACGCAGAAGGGAATTATTGTTCCTCAGGGTGTTGAATCATCCACATTCAGAGAACTGGTCCCTCAACACAACACAGATACTAACAGCCCCCTTCTTCAAGTCATGCATGGCATGCATCAAGAGAGTGAAGATACTTCAGTAGAACAAAATCTTGAGACACAAGAAGTTACCCATGAAAAAATAATTCCAATAAAAGACCAGAGTCACTTGTGTATAAATGGCAGTAATTTTGCTTCACCAGAAACTCCAGATGACTCTCCCATAAAAGGTCACCCTTTTTATTGGCAGGACACCAAACCTAAACCCAAGCCTGCTAATGAAATTACAAGGGATTACATACCAAAAATTGGGATGACTACTTATAAAATAGTACCTCCGAAATTCTTAGAAATAATGAAGAGCTGGGAATCAGAAGTTCCATCAGATCATAAGGATCAAGAGGTATCTACTTTGGAAGACCCCAAAGAATTCATAGTGCAAACTGAAATTCCTCATCTGTCAAAAAGTGTGGGTCATTTACAGGTTGGTTCACAAAACGAAGCTGCAGCAGCAAATGATTTGCTGGAGAGAGTGAACAGCATTTCTCAACATACTGTGACCTCTGGAGCTGAGATTACTACCGAGAGCAACCAGATGGAAAGAGAGTCTTTAAAGCAGCGTGTCCCACTGATGCTAAGCTTGGATACTACAAATGCTTCTTCTGAGACTCAGGACAAGTCAAATGCATTAAGTCCATTAAGTCCTACAACAAAGCCTAGTTCTTTTTATATGCAGATGCAACGAAGAGCTTCAGGTCACTATGTGACATCTGCAGTTGCCAGAAGTACTGTTTGTGCTCCTAATTCAATTCAAAACGAAGTTAAGCATACAGAGATGGGTAAAAAAATCTCATCACCTGATTTGACTTCTTTGGCTTTACATAAAACAAGTATTCCTTCTCCTCCAGCAGATCAAGAAAAAGTTGATGATGGAAAAAGCATTGAATCTCCCACTTCTCCTGTTAAAAGCAATAAGCCTTTAAGTTTTCCCTCCTGTCCTCCAGCACCGTTGAATCTAAGAACTCTAAGAACTTTTGCAGTTCCAAAGCCGTACTCCAGTTCAAGACCATCCCCTTTTGCTCTTGCTGTCTCATCTGCAGTCAAAAGGTCACAATCATTCAATAAGACACGTACCATCCCTAGCCAGGCACCAAAAGAGGAATTTCCAGTGGAGCTTTCCTCTGCCCCTTTGGCAGCTGGATTCTCCTCAGCTACCTCCATGCCTGAAGTGAAAAGTTCTTCCTTACAGACTGTAACAGCGGGATCACCAAATAGTCCAATGGATAAGGTAAACTTTATTTCTAATACTAGTTGACTGTTGATCTACTGCCATCAAGTGCAACTGGTGTAAAAGCTTGCTTCTGAACCACTCCCTGGTCAGAAAGTGCTGTATTTGTGCAGGGAAAACACCCTGTGGTGTCCATCAGTAGCACAGCATTATAATGAAGTACAGGAATACAGGGAATGCTAAAAATGAGAGCAGCATAATTCAGATGATTGGAAATAATTATTTCCTGTCATAATTAGCATCCCCTACTTTAAAGAACTTTAAATTAAATAGTCATTTATCCTGTGTAGTACTTATTTTTATGCTTGGAGTGCTTATGATTTGTTCTTTATAGTTCTGTGTGTTGATTTCTTTAATTCTAAGTGATGTGATCCATTTGGTTTCAAGTGCTTGTGCCACAAGCACACTTGAACAGAGATACAAAGTTTTGCTGGCATAATTGCTTGAGAGAGAAACTATGTGCTGTGCTGGAAATGTGTCTGATCTCTGAAATCTTGAATCAAGCAAACACTAGAATGGCAGCAGTTCACTATGCAACCTTGTGCCAGGTTGATTCATATTTCCATTTATAATTAATTCAGATTAAAGGTTTTTGGCTTCTTTTCCTTCCACTTCCTCCCTTTATAGAAAGGCAGCCATGTGAATAGTGAGCAGAAGAGTCAGGCGCAGTCAGGTGCTTCCCCTGACCACCCACGCCCTGTCACTAAGAGACAAACCGCGATGACGCTCCCGCGCGCTGACCCCGAACAGATCCACCAGAGCCTGCTGGCTGCAATCCGCTCTGGAGAAGCTGCTGCCAAATTGAAAAGGGTGAGTGTTCATCATCGCATCCAAAACAAAGAGCTCATGGTACTTCCTTCAAAATTACCATACTAATGCCTGATTCTAAAAGCAGTTAGTTTTGGCACAAACTCCTGCGAGGAGATCTCTTAACAATGGGAAGGGTGGTGGGGAAGAGGGTCAGTTTTGCACAATAAACTGGTGAATGCACCCACAGAGCTTCAAATGTCTGTATTTTCATACAGTACACATGTAATCAAAACCTTCCTGAAACGAAATCGAAATCTCTAGGTTATCAGTTAAGTATCTTGTCCATAAAATCTGACTTGTTTGTGTTTACATGGTTTGAAATGGTACAGTTTTAGAAGCCTGCTAAACAGCTTTGCTTTAGACCTGAAGTGGCTGCAACCATTTGCAGGCAGGTAACACACAGTTCTGAAGACTAATTTCCTATTTATTAGACTTTATCAGGTCCTTAATCTGTTTGGCATCATAACTAAGATATTTCTCAGTGTTTTGTCAACAGTCCTTGGAAGGGCCATCTTCCCCTACCCCCACTGGTTAAAACTTTTCTCTCCTAAAATTTACCTACATATCTCCTATTGGGTAAAACAGTGCACACCTTTAGAATTTGTACTGTTTTAAGTTTGCAAACACTCAATCATCATCTCACAAAGCTTTCTTGACCTCACATTAGTATTTTGCATTCTGTTTTGAGATAATTTCTCATTGCTGAAGGTGGAAGAAATTCAGTAGTTTTTTGGTTTTCTTCCCTTTTTCACTTGAAAGAAACTAATGATGGGTGACAAGTGGATACAAGGGATTTTTTTTTTGTTTGTTTTATGGAAGGCCTTGATTCTGTTGGGTCAAAATCTTGCGGTGAATGGTCAGATAGTGGAATATTCCATTTCATAGGTTTTTGTTTCAGTGTAGCAGTGCAACAGCCTCTCTGAGGCTTGTAGACCTCCCATCCTTTCTACAATTAATAGGAAGACTGAGTTTCCTGGAAAAGTTACAAGCATGCTCAAGTAGGTTTTGATATCTAGTCAGTTAAAATGGTATATAAGACACTGTAGAATTGCTTCTAATTACATATCAGTAATCACATTAAAAACAGGAAAAGATAAAGAAAATGCTGTGTTGTTCAGAATTTGTTAGAGGTAAAATCTGTTCCACCAGAAATACTGTTTGGATTTTATTTGCATATATTTTTAGGATTTTTTTTTTTCTTCTATTGCCTAATTACATTGTGAAAAATATGAAGCTTTATTTATTCATCCTTTTTTAATAGAAGTGTTCTTAGTGTAGAATTGACCCATATAATCTTTATCAGTCTTGGTACAAGAATGGTATGGGGATGAGGAGGAGAGAGATGATCCCTAAAATTTATTTTCCCCTCCCTTTCTCTTCTGTGGGTGGGAGATGTGCTTTGTCAGTAAACTATGTGTTGAGACTTGGTGTGATGAAAGGGGTGTATTCTGTGTGGAGAAATTATAATAATGAAGAAACTGTAGCTATAAAGAAGAGCAGTCTGCAGCATGGAAACCTGAAACAGGCTTTAAAAAGCCCCCTGGAACACAAACAAAATGCAGTGAAGAACTAACTGAAGTTTTGCCAAGCATAAAATTGTACATGCTGTTCTTTTCACTCTCAGAGTGCATATGCTGTGGTACAGGTATGTCTGACAGCAGAAGGAGATTTTTTTGGCCTACGGCAAATTTAATAAAAGCATGGTCTCATTTTGTTTAACATGGAGAACTGGCAGTGGTAGGACAGAAAAATGAAGCATTTTGTATCAATAAGTTATTTGCACCCAAAAGTGCTTTTGAGAATTGAGGACTTGCAGAATGCATACACCTCATGGCTTCCAGTATTGTGCTGCAGCCAGGAAAAGGAGTAATAATCTGATCCATTTGAATTATGAGAGAAGTGTGATGTGCTTGCTTCTCTTTTTACCTCTTACCAAACTCTCTCTTCTTGCAGCTCTCTGTGAGAGTCATTTAAAAAATAAAATCCTGGCACCACTAGCCAAGGTTTTTAACTTCTTTCACTGTCTGTTTTCACTTAATATGTTGTGAGTATGCAGTGCTGAGATCTGTTGCCTTTTGTGTTGCTGGTCTTTCCTGTTCAATAGGGCCCTCAGTAATTACTAACCTAAAATGGGTCAAGTGAGGTTTCTTTTTAGCCATTTTTCTCTTGAGAATGTTTTCATTGTGTTTAGTAAACTGTGTGCTGTGGTATGTGGTTCTGATGGCTGTGGAGTGTCTACAGCTCCCATTAACTCCAACTGGAGTTGTTGGGTTACACAGCTCCACTGAAAATCGGGCTTTGGCTATCTGTGCTGAAAGTTATGGTTTGCTTCTGATAAAAGAAACATTACCATAGTATAAAGGAGCGTTAGAAGATTTAGTGAGAAAGCAGGTCTATTCAATATTTAATAAAAAGTGTTCGGTTTAATGATGTTTTTTAAGTATTTCTTTGCAATCAGGTGTGGAGAAGGACTAAAAATTATGTATGTTCTGAATAGTTACACATTAAATTTTTAGTCAGGATAGAATATGTTTTTAAGTAATGTCTTGTTTCCACTTCTGTAGCATATATGCTTAGTTCAGAAATCATATAGGAAGTCTTTCATTGCAATGAGAAAAACACTAAATGAAGTAACACTGTGTAAGATACTAGAGAGGGAAAAATCTGGAAATTTAGGTTAACATTGCTTTAATATTTTTTCTCTTTTTTTTTTTTTCCCCCCATCCTGCTTCCAGGTTGGTCCTCCATCAAACACCATAGCTGTCAATGGAAGAGCCAGGCTTAATCCTTTGTATTCCACAGAAGCGAAGGCTAATCCCTAGATATTAAACCAAATATTTTGCACTTTACTACTGCTTCATAGGCCAACTTAATACTAACTACAAATTTTTAAAAGTGTAAATGCAAGTATATGTTAATATATTTTTGTCAACGGTTAAAAGAATTTCAAGCTGGGGTTTTGATGCCTTGAAAAGATTATTAGAATATGTAAATTATGGTAATATTTTGCCTTTTTCTCTTTATTAAACTGACTATGCTGCTAAAAAGTTTTAAGATGAGGTGTAGGTGAACTTTGCTTATAATAGCATGAGAATTGAAGATTCTTGATTTTACCCTTCAAGATTGAACACTATGTAGCACTATACTGAAATTACAGATTGGAAGTGACCTATAAGTTTTAGACCAGATCATTCATTTTGAATTGTGTATTACTTTAACAGACTGTATGATTTTAAATCTACCACATGCTGCCTCCATATTACTTTATTAAATTAAAATTGTAGTTAGTAGAATATCTTACTTCAATGCAACACTTTGTTTCTGTCTAAAAAAAATAGATGTTTTTGTTCCTTTAGCAGACAGTAATTGGGATAAGTATTTTGATTTTTTTTTTAATTTTACTCTCTTGTAACTTTTTTCCTGGTAGCACACACGCAAAAAATCGGGACATAAATTACTGGAAATTTTTGTACTACTCAAAACCTTTTCTTAACAGTAGCCCTACATGATGTTTCTCAACTACTCTTTAAATATCTGTATATAGTATTTACCTCACACTCAGATAAGCAATACTTTTTGTGAACTAATTATATCTTCAAATAGTCATCAGCATTTACTCACTTACTAGTAAAATACAAATTCCTGTTTTGATACTTAATGAAATAGAAGAATATTTTTTTCACTGTAAGTATAACTAAAAAATAAACAGTTTTGGACTTACTAATGTAAAATATTTTAATCTTAAAACAGCACAATAACACATAAATCATGCTTGTGTCAGAGACCATCTATTTATAGATTAAGCATTAAATACCAAAATGGGAATATATATTAAAAGAAAATGTTTCATGTTATATTTGATCTATTTTGAGTTTCTTGTCAAGATTATACATTTTGGGGAGGGGGTGGAAATATGATCACACTCATGATGAAATAGATACATTGTGGGTGCATGCAGCAAGTGCTGGGGTATTTGCCATAGTAAAATATTTTCTTGCTGGACTTGATTTAAAATTAAGCAATTGCATTTAGTTTCTATTCTTTAACAATATATATATTTTGTACTTTAGAAACATTATATAACTCAGTTTCAGAAACTGATCTCTATGTGCATTTTCAAATTGTTTGCTGCCAGGTTTTTGTGCAATAATCTCAAAGAGGTCTAATTATTTTCCTAGTACAGAGTCAATTACTGATTACAAGTTATGGTGTTAACTTAATGCTGAAACCCTTTAAGGAATGTTTTAGTAAATAAAAATTCACAAAGAGCTGAACATTTTTTTCATTGCTGTTCTCTCCTGTTTTCTCTCCTGTATCTCAGTCCCCTGTCAATGTGTGTTAGCTCTTCCATCTCCTCCTTGTTCTTGACTCCAATCAAGGGCTCATTCCAAGGCTGGGGGGAACTCCCATGGTAGTTCACAATACCATTCAGGGTCTGACTGTGAAAGAAAGCTTCAACCTTCACTTGTAAACAGTGAGATAGGAAAGATAGGGCCTTATCTAGTTTCTAACTGGGGCTTGCATTCTATATTTCACTGTGTCTTGAAGGACAGGCTTGAAAATTGTAACTTGCTCCCTGGAGTCCAGAGTTTGTGCTCGTTGTGATATTTGAAGTCTGTGTTTTAAGCATTCCTATACAACATGCTGATCTGTAACTGCTGGAGAGAGGTTGCCATGAGACTCTTCCTTGTGCTTTGGGTGTGTGGGGGTTACAGGGTTTTTTCAAGCCTTGGTATTCTCTGCCAAGGTGACCAAAGTTATTTCATAAAATTATTTTGATCTCCATTTGTGCTAATACAAATATATATGATGTTTCACTTTTTCAAACAAATCCACGGAGTCCAGTTATTCTTGTTTTGGGGAAAGTTAAAAAACCCGTACTTTGTTCTATTCTTTGGTTTTGACTACAAAACTGTACTACTGTATGTTTCTTAGTCCCATATGTTAAAGATAAATTGTCTTTTCTTGTGAACTCCTGAAGGCAAATATCATCTTATGTAACAGATTAAAACTAAAACCACATTGCTTGAATTTTAGGGTTTCTTCTTTGTGTAATTGAACTTGCTTGATAACAAACTGAAATGCCTGAAATGCCTACACATGCTATAGTACTGTGAAACTCTTCAATGAGACTTGTTACTAGCTGGCAATATTGTTTAGCAAAACTTTCTCTTTCCCTCTTCTTCCAACATGTATATGTAAGATATTTTTACATCTTGCTGTTGTATTTCTATAGATGCTTTTGTCCTTACACTCTTTTATTAAATTCTACTAGAGAAACTCTTGTTGATGAACTTGACGTGTTTATTCATTATTCAACCATGAAAATATTTCTGCTCAAGTAACAAGTAAGTGTTTCTAGTAACTGCAAGCTCAAGCTCGACAGCAGTAAATTTTTGTTGTGGATGCCTTACATGCAGGATGAACAGACTATTTTTTGAGCCCAGGAATACTTACAGTTTTGGACAACATGTATCACAGTTGTCTTCCAACAATGGGTTGTGCCATCCCTCTTATAATCCCCTTGCTTTTGCATGGCAGTCAAAATGTTAAGCAATGAAAGTCAGGATACTGAAATTAATGAAATGTCAGTGTAATTGCCGAGACGAAATAGCAGGCCCTAGTGAAGGTGCATTATGACCTACTGGTACAAGTTCTTTGAAGAAGCAGCAGGTATCCATGTAGCACAGTGCCTTGGTTTAGACTCCAGGGCTTTGTAAGTTAAGGAGGGCTAGAAAAGGAAAGAGAGGTAAGTAGGAAAAATGATCTTGTTAGTAATTATTAAAGATATATCTTTAAATTTATTCTACAGAAGAATAAAATTAAGACTACACATGTACCTGGCGAAGGGAGCAGTTTTGCTGTGACAGCATCACCAGATAACTTTTGGAAATATTCTTGTGACTAAAAGTTGTAAGGCTAAGGTAAGAGCTCTCATATTTTGCAGCTGAAAGATGTTAAACCACTCAATGTCTCCCTTTTTGAGACCTATAGTTGGTAATCAGTGCCCTAGCTTTTCCAGCTACTTGTAATTGTAGCATACAACATGAAGATCTCCAAGGAAGACATGAAAATTACGTGGATATGGACCAAGAAGCATGGTATCCCACATGACAGCAGCTAATGCTTTTAACTTTCTTTGTTACAGGTAGCTGTTACCAGCCAAAGCAAACATTTTCAGTTGCAGTTGCTCAGAATCCTATTTTAATATACAGTTTCCAAAAAGTTTGAAAGACTTCTGTTGAATAGACACAAGGAAAAAGTGCTGTTGAGCAGTAGGGTGAACATTCTTGAAAGCTTGGCCAAACTGCGTCTGTCATGTGTTGGACGACTACAACTAGATTGAAGAGTAAATGTAAATGGCTAAGTAGGTGGGTTGGTAGCCAAACAGATAGAGCTCTTTGCAGAAGGGAAAATATGTGTGAATTTGTCTCTCTGTGTTAACTGAATATGAGGCTGAAGTCAAAAAGGTGTGTTTGGACCAGAGCTGCCACAATCAGGCCCAAACTGTTTGTGGGTGCTGTGAATGGTCTGAGGTTCTGAAGCTGTGGTGTTCTGTTAGTGCTTGGCTACTGACAGGGTAGCTGAAATATCACTTACTGTAAACAGATTGCTTAAGAAATCTCTTTTGATAATAAAGCAAAGCTGTAGCAATATAAATGGAAATGTTTAATAGCTTTTAATTGAAAAGGATTCCTTCTATGGGGATTGTTTTATACAATCCAGTTGAAAATCACAGCTAAGATGGATTTTTTTCCTTCTTTAAAATTTCTGATTAGGTAGCTTTGTGAGAGGGAAAGTGTCCTCGTTAAAATGACATGAAATTTGCAAGTACGGGAAAAAAAAGCTTGTTAAAAACTTAAATACTTGATTTTGTCTTGTCTTCCTTGAAAGAGGTATGTGGCATGGGAACTAACACAGAAACTCTGTGTCAGGAATCTATCGCAATATATTGTACTTAAAGTTGCATTATTTTTTGTCATTTGTTCCTACTTATTAACACAAGCACTCTACTTTTTTGGTGGGTTTATGTCGTCAAGGAGCATATTTGGAAGAGATGCATAGTTTTCTCTTTTTAGCTGTTTTAAACCCCACATTCACTAACAGTACAGCAGCTAGCGTTTCAGTGAAAAAAGAGATGAACACTTCCGTTCTCACATCCCTCCATCACTCTGGAAAGACCACCAAAACTGTTAATGGGCTACATTATCCCTAAATTATTCAAGACAGTTAAGAGAAAAAAAAATGGGAAGGAGAAGGGATGAGGTAGAGATAAAAGGAATTTTGCTTTTCTTGCTCTGGATGCTTTTCTTGAACAGGATGTTCCACATTTGCTT
Organism: Entomyzon cyanotis; assembly: GCA_024500445.1. Classification (NCBI taxonomy): domain Eukaryota; kingdom Metazoa; phylum Chordata; class Aves; order Passeriformes; family Meliphagidae; genus Entomyzon; species Entomyzon cyanotis. Next base: position 7,231,366 of record JAKEPQ010001027.1, on the reverse strand, counting down.
ATAGTGATGGAAGAAAATCTCTTAGCACTGGGAAAAGGAAAAATAAATGTATCCAAAAAGGATGCTACAACTTTTAGGAAATTTCAGCTACTTGTATTGGTAGTATTATTTCAGAATGATTGTGCCTGTATGGACCTGCAAATAACAAGGGCTGTATCATTCCCAACTGAACCAGAACTCTAGTTCCAAAAAAAATCCCGCAGAGTTTAATTTGAATGTAAGTTGCTGATTCCTCTGTGAACTTCCTACTCTTTGAGAATAGTCTTGTGCCAATAACATAGCAGTGTCATTATACACAAATGCCAGTGACATTTATTAGTTACCAGTCTGTGATTGTACAAGGAGTGTATTTTTAGTAGCTGTTTCGTTGATAGCAGCTGTTCTGTGTGAAAAACAACTGTCTTCTGTTTCAACAAATCTGCTTGGTGATTTCTAAAGCATTAGTTTCTGTGAGTGTCTGGGCATTCCCAAACAATGCTTAAAATAGGAGTTTAGGGGTAGGGTGGAAAGGTAATTAGGTAATTCTTAGGTTCTCCCTTAGTCATTTGAATACTCTCAGAAAAACTATTAAAATATCTCTGATGCCCAGTCTTTACTGAGAGTTGGGTCACTTAATACACATAACAAACATGATATGTAAGCTGTCATTGTTATGACAAGACTAGAATGTATTCTTCAGAAATTCCTAGTCTTCCACTCTGATGGAGTAAGTTTTCTTTAGCCTCTTCATCTCTTTTGCCAGTTGGTCTCAGTACTAAGCAGGGCAAACTTGCTTTGCCTGTTACATTTGATATCATCATAGCCAGAGCAACAAGAGCAGGCTAAAATACTGAACATCCAAGGAAATCTTCACAAGTGACAGAATAGTTAAAGGAATGGGAATATTAAAGACTGGGCTTGTGAATGTGGTAGTGAACATCCAGAGGAGTAAAGGAATTGAAGCATACCATCAGCTCAGCGGAGGGAGAGTTAAGTTTACAGAACCTGCACCAGCTGTTACAAAAAATCTGGCCAATAGTGGCTATTTGCAAGTACTAGTGTACTCAGTGTGCTAGTGCTGGTGTACATTAACCACTAGAGTATTTACTAATAGTTAAAATATTTCTAGTTAAAAAATAATTAATAAACTATAGCTGGACTCAGAAATTCCATCGTTTCCCCTCAGCTATATATATTTTTCTTTTTCCCCTCTATGGGATCCTGAGCAAGAAGGAAGACTGCAATCTTACAGGCTATAGTCACACTTAACCTGAAGTGGCAACGCAAGGAAAAATGAACTTCACAATTTCTTAAGGCTTTATATAGCTCTGATTTATCAACAATACGATAAAAAATTTTAAATAGCTAAGCTGATTGCCATTTTCTAAATAAAATACTTGAACTAAATGGGGAGAGGGAATGTGGAAAGAGCTGTAATTGGTCACCTTTGGTTCAACATCATGATTAGTCCCATCAGCAGACACTATTCCATTGTTTCAACTGTTAAAAGCTAATTAAGCACTTGCATTCTGCAAACTGAAGAGTATTTGGCCACCTGCAGCTACAAAGTACATGGACCAAAAAGGAAATCCCTATGCTATGAATGCCGAACTGCTGCAGTCCTGAACTCCAGCGCCTAAGTGAAACAAGGAGGTGAAGCAAAGGTTGAAGAAGTGGATTGCAGTAAACTTCCTTTTTAAATTGCAGAGGACTGGGAGCAAGATGGGCACCCAGGCAGCTGCACAGGTAGGTGCCTCACAGTCAAGGATTTGCATACTGTTAACCCTTTTTAAAAGCAGCACTCATGCCAGGGTACTTCATAAATGGTCAGAAGGCAGCCGAGCTGCTAGTGGCCCCAGATCTTTAAGCATGTTTTGACCATCTACAGAGTGCTGAGGAGAGAAAGGTGCCAGTGGAAATGTTTACTTGTGTCTCCCTTTATCAAGACAGCTGAGGGATAGAAAGAGAAGGGCATTCCAGTTTGTGTAGCTGCTGGTAAGTGCATGGCACCCCTCTTACATGTCTGTGTAAGCTCTACCAGAGCTCCACTGTGAGCTGTGTAAAGAGCTTTGACAGAATCCACCATGAGACACAGGCACACGCTCTACTTAGCAAGTTCACCTAGGGCTTGGCCCATCAGGAAAAGGAACCCCAAGAGAGGAAGGCCTGGGGAAAGTGGGCTGCAAGGCTCTATCTGGAAATGGTGAGTTTAATTTTTTTCATTTTATTCAAACTGTGTCTGCTACTCTGTTCTTTTAAAAAAAATTTCCAAAAACCGAAAAAAATTTAGACTGTCAGATGTGCTTGAAAGTTCAGTAGACATAAAAGACATAGCTTTTTGTGCCAACTGAAGGTGAGAGCCTGAAAAGGTGTAAGGAAGGGTCAGTTAGACAATATTGTCAGGAAAAGGAAGTAGGTGTGTCTTTTCATGTGGATCTATTATATTACTTTACAAACATAGTTTGGAGCTGATGTGAAATGTGAGTTGGCTGATCATCAGTGAGCAAAACAACATAAACAGGAATCAAATTAATCTTCAAGTGAAAAATAAAGGAGTTAAAAGGAGCAGATATTTTAGATTGAATTCTTTAGATTACTGATCTAAAAGTGGAAGGCAATTTGGGTGAGAGAATAAAACAAGAGTTTTAAGACCTTTAGAAACCATGTCAAGAAAGATTAAAGGAATGGGGCTGCTTTACTTGGGGGAAAAAAAAAAAGGAAAACTGATCAGGATGACAAAACCATGTTCCAACACAAAAGTTGCTACATGAACGCAAGTGATTAATCATTGTATCTTCAAGCGATAGTCTGTTCTAGCTTTAGAGCATAAAGGAGGAATAGTTATAGTGGGTCAAACTGAAGGTTCACTTAGCCTGTTATCTGGCTTCTGACAATGATCAAAAATATATGCCTAGAAAAAACATAAGTGTATAAAATACACTAATACTTACCCCAAATATGCTAAACCTTCAACAATTTTTAGCTCTGAGAATGCTGAAGTGGAGATGATTTATGTGTATTTAATAGTCTGAAATAGTCTTGTTCAAGAGCTCAGCAACTTATTCTTTCAACTCCCATAAATTTTGAACAGTGACACATTGCTGTTTGACATGGAGTTCTTTGACTTAATGACACACTGAAGATCGATATTTTGTTTGCTGCGAACTTCTGCTTGCTAGCTTAATTTAACCCTCTCGAATGCTTTTCCTGAAAGAGCCATTAACTCATCAATCACCATTCATGCTCTCTGTGCCACTCATATCCTTACATAATATCAGGACGTGTGCCATAGACAACTGAGGCTTGTACACTTTTGCCATTTTATCAATTATATGTGATCAAGGTTTGCCAGAACAAATATGTAGGTCTGAGCATGCCTTATGTTTAATTTCTCTCAGTATCTTGAGGATTTTTTTCTCTTAGACACATTAATTTTTTTAATCTGTCTCCTTTCACTATTTGCTATAGTGAATCACCTACAGGATATACCTATTCTGTATGAGAACAAAGTTTGAGAAAAGTTTGTGTGCCATGCTTCTAAAGCACTAAATATCCAGCTGAATAAAACCTTTCTAAGTTGTATTTACTCACAGGTGTGATCATGTGATCCACAGGTGATCTTTTCAGTTCTCTTGCCAGCGAACAAAAGAACTTAAAATCTTTATGATATATACTTATTCATTAATTTCAGCTTAAAGACCATGTTCTTGCATGATAAGTACTTTTGCCTACAAATACAAGTAGCTATCCAGAAATCTGGAGCAGGGCGAATGTATTGCCTTTAGTTCAAACACTCTAGTCTGGCTTGCAATCAAACACTATTTTCTCCTGAACTGTTTCTGCTGATTCATTATTACCTTACTTTGTATTGCAATGTTAAAGTGAAACATGCTGCTTTAATTGTCTTTAAATGAACTACCTTTGTGGCAGTATTTTCAGATGGGTCTTTTGATACCTTTTTAATGGTACATTAAAACTTAATGAATGCTGAGTAACACTAGAATCCCTATGGAAGCACATATGGTATCTACATTAATACTGAATGAATGCATAATGATCAGTAGAATTTCAGTGATTTCCACATGAATCAACAGTGATGAGCCACTTAGTGTTACACTCAATTACATCATGTTTAATTTATGTCGCATTGTTTGGACATTATGTTTAAAATGTCTTTAGTAAATCATTGAGACTCTAATTGAGCCTCCATTTCAGGGACAAATTGCACTGTAAACATAAAATTCATTTTTTTACACAACAATTAATTTATGTTGAAGCCCACTTGCAAAGGGTCAACAATTTGATATATTCTCACTATTACTCCCTGAAAAATGGAATCCTAATATGAAACAAATTGCAGTAGCTGTTAAATTGTTTCTGTTCCCTTAGTTATGCAGCCACTGGACACTGGAAATTCATTAATTCCCTGAACTCTGGAAGCAGTGGCTATACTTCACCTATTTCACTGCTGCCAAGCAGTTCAGGAGACCTTTTTGGGTCAGAGTATCTTGTCCATGTCTACACTGCAGACTCAGAAGAGTTCCCCACAACGCCTGACTAACACCACACCACCTCTCCTGTTTGGGAGGCCCTTCTGGCACACCAGTGACTCCCTTGCAGTACGTGTTCAGCACAGCAAGGTGTACCAAGATCTTTTGAAGAGTGACCATGCCATCAATCTGCCAGGGTAGACAAAGAAGTGGTGAGGGAACCTGCACCAAAAGCAGGCACTGTCTTTCAGCTGTGCTCCCATCCTGTGCAGGACCAGGGAGCAAACATGGTGCTGATTGCATGTGCAGAGCAGTATCGTTTTGCCTCATTTCCAAAGCATTACAAAGCTATGAGGACCTACTGCCTCACTTCATCTCCCCTGTTCTACATCATAGCACACTGAATGTGGGCTGTTGGTTTGCCCTGGGTGAAGGCTGGAAAAAGCTGCCAGTGGCAGCCCTCCACTGAAGTCTTCCACAGGAACTGCTGCAGAAACAGTATTTAAACAGGGCCCAGACTTACCAGAGGGTGCTGTGCTGGACTCCACCTTTCCAGGCTGACTCCACAGGGAAACTAGAGTTACACACACATCTGATCACAGTAAAAAATAACACAAGTAAAGGTGCTTTGTAAGAAAATGGAAATAAAATCTGCATACTACAAACCTCCCTAGGAACAGTACACTTCTTGGCTTCCACTTTCCCTGATACATTTTAGGAGATAAGCTTGTGACACACTGTTTTAGCAGCTGTCTGCTTGAGCTGGTTTTGGACATGTTCTGTAGCAGGTCTATAAAGATTCATTCATTGAATAAAGCTGAGGTTGCCTATTTTACTCAATCAGCTCACTTGCCCAAAGAGCCATCTAAATTGGTCTGACTTGGGGCAGAGAAGACACTGCCTTCCACTAATCCAGAAGGAATCTGGCACTCTGTTGTCTCAATCCTTCTCACTGGTAGTTCAGACTAGCCTAGTGTTATCAAGGGCCATTTTAGCTTTACTATTTGTCCTCAAATATCTGTTCCAAATTCAGTAAGCTGGAGAAGTCTTGGCTTAGGGGAGTTTTAGTTCAGTGAGATTGTCCAGTCCAGCTGTCTTAACAAAAAGGACTAGAGGGAAAGAGGACTGTGTTATCCTGCCAGCTATTTGCAAACAAATCCATTAATTTATTTTTAGCTTCTGCAGGTTTCCTGTGTTAGCTTCTAGCACTAGGCACTGCATCCAGTTTCTTCACTTTATAGAGGATTTAACAGCTATGAATATACAAAGCTATAATTTTAATTTGCTGTGCTTTTTGATCTACTGTAAGATTATCTGATGCCTGGCAAGGCATCTAACAAACAGCTGACCAGCAACTTTGTTAGAATATACACAGACAAAGAACTTTATAATGATAATGACGATAACAATACCTGCTCTCATTTCTCTGGATTGCTGAAAAATGCAAATTCAGACCTTTAATAATTGCAGCACAGGCTTTCATTTCTGACAGCAAAGTGAGAGAGAAAAAAAATCTTTCCATCCTAAGAAGCTGTAAAGGAGGCTATCAGCTGTTTTTTTTTTTTTTTTTTAATTATAATTCACTTCATTCTTGTTAGAAGAATTTAATAAACGAAGTATAAGAGAGAAAAGAGACTTATGGAGAACCTTTTTATTTTGCTTTAAAAAGTTCTTTTTTGGTTTATGTTGATCATTTTAATGCTTGTGTTCCCATGATTCAGGAATTCTATGCCATGTTAATTTAATTCAGTTTTAATTTGAATTGAATAAAATATATGCCAGCTTGCTGGCTATGGTGATAAAATGCATGTAATGCTTAAAGAGAAAGTGTTTGAAATATACAAAATAATTTGAAATGCACTTCTCTTCAATGTATGCCTAATAGATTTTAATGATGTAATTATTTCTGATTTTTTATGTTGCTGTATATTTTTAGAGCCTGCCAAGTAAGAATATTTTTCAGAATTAGATGTAATGAGGTTATAATATTACTATAGCCTTTGGAATAACACCAATATAAGAAACAGCAGAAGAAAATAATTGAATTTATGCCTTGAGCTACATGATGACTATACAAACAGACTTCACAGAAAATTAGATTTCCTTGACTAGTGTTGTGGTTACAGTGGTATAATTCATGTTTCATAACTCTGAAGAAATAATGAAGACATTATAACCAGAAATGTGTCAATTTGAATAAATTTATTATGAATTGCTTTGGTTTAAGAGCTCCCAATATGTTATAATAGAAGCCTACGTTCTTGCTTGAGAGCCAGCCAAACTGGGGTTTTAATATTTTAACAAATCACTTAATGGTAGATTTTTCTCTCCAAATAAACAAAAAAAGAAATATTCTGAAGGGACTATGATAATAAAAGATATTAAAATATACCTTTCCTACTCCCCATGGAAACTCAAACAGCTTTTGCCTGAATCCAAGTTGCAATTAAGCAAAACTCAGCCCATGCAAGAATTCCTTCACTCATTGTTGAACTGCAATTATATTTGGATCAAATGCAATGTTCAATGGGCTACCTCCAGCTACTCTGCAAAGTACCTTCTCCAAATAAAACCATGCAGGCTGGGGAATGTTAATTGGAACTTAGTTAAGGGACTTGCACAAAGTCCAATATATCAGTTAGTAAGTTTCATGTATCACCCTCAGTGATACATCTTGGCTTTAATATGATTAATAGGTGGTATTGGCTCTGTGGCCAGGGCTTGCAAAATGCTAAAATGGGCTTGAGACCTTGAAGAGATGCCACAGGAAGAAGAATCCTCAAGGTTGCTTTGTTAGTTCCAATTCCTGAAGAGTCTTTCAATGGTTTGAACTTTTACCAGTAGGCTTTTTGCCAGATTAGTTGCTGTCTGTCCTCCCACAGCCCATAATGAGAACACAAAACCCATAAAGCTACTACAGATTCTTTGATGTGTGCTGTGGCAAGTTTGACAGAAATATGCCTGCATGCTTAGTCCATCTGTGGGATGGATATGTCATCTTGAGTGATCCAGTAGCACAGAAATCCAGTCATGAGAAAGTATACCAAGTCTGTGTCTAGTGTGGATGTATAAAGACCTGGGCATTATGGAAAGGGAGTGTATTAGTCCAGTAGTTCTTGATGGATAGGATGGAAGCCCAGGTGGGTTTGAAGCCTGAAAACTTCACTATCACTGTCTTATAAAATAAGTTAAAATGGTGAAAAAAAAAAAAAAGAAAAAGGAAAAAAAAACTATTCTGCTTTCTTATATTTCAATTCAGAGACAAGTATAATGGATTGGGATAAATTTATGGAAGTGGAGGAGAACACTGAAGGTTGAATTTAAAAGGGCTGAATGGCTATAACAATTTTCCTAATTTTAGATATGATCTCAGTTTGTATTCCTGCTTCCCAAATGCTTCAGATAGATCAAATGTTAAATTTCTTTGAAGTCAGGTGCAAATTATTTATGAACTTGTTCAGTAGCCAGGATTTTTCTCATTCTCTCCCTGCCCCCCCCCCCCCCCCCCCAAGGGAAATTTTGAAAGACTTTTTGACTGTTAAATAGAATTTATAGGGTCACTATGTGTAACAAAATTGTCTGGAATTATCTTGGATGTTATTATTCATGTATTGTGCAATATCTCCTTCATAAATACACAAAAGCAAATTAGATGGTTGCTTATATTTAGTGCCGTGAAATTGTTCTATTTGTCATGGTAAAATTATGACTATTACCAAAAACCCCACTTTTTAATTGAAGTAGAGTAGGTACTAAACAACTCCAGAGGATGGCTTCAATAAACATGAAATCAAAGGAAAAGGTACTTTCTTCTCCAGCTCAAAGGAAAAATGCCCTTTGGACCAGATTTAAAACTGATTTATATTTTGAAGTAGCAAAGTATTAATGCATTTTACCTTTTTTTTATTTTTATAAACAAGAAACCTTCATTATACAAAGAAGGATGGCTTGATTTTTAAAGTACTAATTTTGGACTCAGAGTTCGCATTTCTTACTGACCCACAAATTACATTACACATTGAGAAAATCACGTAGCAAATTAATTGCATTGTCTAATTTTCAACAGCAAACAGATATGCTTAAGTCATAGGAAAGTTCTCCTTAGGTTTTCCATGTATTCAGAGGAAACAAAAAGTTATTCTGGGATGGCTGTCAGTGCTAAACCCCCTATGTTTTTTAGTTGATGTCTTGAGTCTTCTGTTTCTCTGCTTAGTGATGGCCAACCTAATATGGCATAGTTGTCTAAAGGCAAGTACTCTGAATACCATCTCAGGGTTAATTTTTAAACACGCTCAGGCACATAAAGATGCAAACATTTACTCATCCGTATGAAGGGAATAAATACATTAAAATGTTAAGTGCACTGATGTTGTGATAATTAGGTCCATAATAAGTGCTGAGATTGGCGTTGTTAGATAGGGTTCCTGAATTACAGAGATTTGCATTAATAACCTTTTAATATAATAACTTCCAAGTAGTCAGCACAATGCTTTTAAAATATGAACGGTAGGTTGTTTTTTAAAATGTTTATTGAATATCTCATTTCCTGCATATAGATTTCTTGGAATAACTCTTGAGACAGAGCAAATGACCTCCTCTGTGGGATTAATTCATTCCAAAGAGTACTAAATGCCCTACCAGGTGATGCATTAAAATGGTGGCAGCTATGTTATCATACAGTGGCACTACCTTAGGAATTCCTGCTGGACAGATAAGCATTCGTTTGGTTTCTGTCATTTGGCATAATGACTCCATCAGGGTTCAGCAGAGCTTTCCGTTTCAGAGCCCATTTTCAAGGCATTCTAAATTGCACATGCACAGGTAGATCAATTTGGAAATCGCTTTGCTCAACCAGGGCTGGTGCAAGTTTGGGGGTGCAAATCTGGGCAAGATTATTCCAGTGATTTTGGAAGAGAAAAATTCCTCCTTCCCTCACATGTATGCAGATATGCATATGAACGCATTTCAAATTTCTTACTGTTTTCAGAATTAGAGAAAAATCTCCTTAGATCTGATGAAAGCTTTCAAAATCCAGTTTCACACTGCAGTATGCCTGATGTTCCTAGACTTTGTTTCTTAATGTCATGGATACTTTATTGCAAGCTGCATATTATAGAAGCAGAAAAGAAATAATATGAGTGAAGTTTAGGCACCTAAATACAAGTGACTGATGATGTATTTAATACCCAAAGATATCTGAAACATCCCCACTGGACAGACCTGTGTGACATCCTGAACAGGAAATCTCTATCTTCTTAGGGCATTGCAGAATAGGGATTTAAATTGGTATGAAATGGTATCTAAATTGGTATGAAATCTAAACTGGTTTGCGTTTAGGCAAACAAATCTCTTTACATCAATTCTTCCAAAAACGGAATTCATTTTGTCTTTCAATTTCGTACACCAGCCTTGTATTCTGATAACAAAAGTGGAGTGCTGACCAGGTATGTTGTTTATTTAAGTCCAAAAGAAGTTTACATTTGCCTTCCTCTTCCCATGTATCTGGAGATTCTTACTGTGCTTTGTCTGGTTCTACTGTTTCAGTGTCCTTGGCAGCAGCTCAGTAATGGCTGAGACTTACGAGCGGTGTGGCTGTGAAAACTCACTTTAGCTCTACATTTCTTGTTGTTTTCAGTTTCTTGTGGTTGGTTTAGGTTTGTTTGGGGAGTTGGGGTTTTTTGTTGGTTTTTTTTTTTTAATGCTTGTATTTTGTTTCCCACTCTACTCTCAAAATGGCTAGTGTTAAAGGATCTCGAATTTGATTTCCCAACAACTCACATTACAGAAACTGAACTTCTACGTGCTGGATAAACACATGGAGTACCAGATAGCACAGCCACCTGCCACCTTCCTTCCATAATAATTACATGTTTTTGTAGAGTATTCTGAAGGCATGCGAGGTCAGAAATTATGTTCTTTGTGTAAGGTGGAGTTCCAGAAATAGGGTTGTAAAAAGTATCAGCAGTACCCTGCTGTTGTGAAACATTGCCTGTTTAATTTATCTAAATGGTTAATAATTTATGTGATGTTTAAAGTCATCCCTTGTCAATTCCCTTCCAGGAGATTACATCTAGTGCAGTAGCTGTTGTGGTACTAAGGGTATTTATGGACAAATGAACCACATAATACACTGCTGCAGTTATTTCTGGAAGTGAGCGGACAACCTTCAACTACCATTAGATGCAGCCGTAGCCACTGTAACCTCGACACGTAACACTCACCCTGGGCTATTACAGTTCTCTCTAGGAAGGAACTTTAGGCCTCAGTTCAAGGTTGGCCAGTGCAGATTGCATCACCTAATGCATCGTTTATTACAGACGTTCTGTGTGACTGATTTCGTGCAGCCCTAGTGTGGGGAGCAGAAACCAGCATGTCACATGGCTGACCTGCAGCTCACAAGCCCTACATGCCACTCAGTCAACCCTGCCCTGAACCTAATTGTTTGTTCTTGGCTACAACATTATTTCAGAAATCACAAGCCCTTGATTTGATTTAATTTGATTAATTTGATTCATTTGAAGGGTATCGTTTTTATTCTAAAATACCCTGCACAGGATTTAATTCCAATCTTGTGTTACAGTTCAAGGCAAAATTCCATCAGGGGGATGTTCTGACAGAGCTATCACAGGGAATCACAGAACTTGCTATTGGAATAGCAAACACTGTTGTCAAAGCTGGCAATAAAATCCATCTCTCTACCCAAGTTTCTTACAAAAGTATGCTAAACTATTCATGCTATTCAATTGATTAAAAAAGTCCTAAACCAAACAACAACAGAAAACACAAGTGCAAATCTGCTTCTTGATAGTAAGTGCAGAAAAAGAATTTAGTCAGGGGAAACACTGGAGTGTTACTGTGCTGTGGTTTGTGGAGCTGTACACTGAGTTTCAGATTAGGTTGAAAAGCAGCTTGTGGAAGTGACTGAGCCTGGTGGTACTGATTTAATCCCTTGGAACCTTTTCCTTACCTGCAATAAAACCACACATTTTAACAATAATTCTAAACTTAAAATTCAATGCAAGCTGTAATAATAGGGAAAACTCCTCACAAAACATTCAACCACAGGTACTTTTCAAAGACTTATGCACTATTGCCAGGAAGTTAGCTAATGGTATCTCCACTTGTGGTCACTGGAAAAATTTGGCTCTCATGAAGTACTTGGGCCCATTTTCAAAGTTAAAAATGGGCTTTTGAAATGCTCAAGAAGGAGCAAGAATGCACAGCTCATTGTATGAGGGTCATGTGTTCGACACATTTTAAGTCGATTGAGATAACAAATACACAAATTGGGGCATGCCTTTTTTACTGCACAAATGACTTTTTTCTTAGGATGATCCTCTGTATCATTACTGCTGATGCAATTTATTTTGGGGGGCTTTTGGAGACAATGTTGTATAGGGAGACAAGACTTATGCTTGGTTATAGCCTGCACTGGACAAAGCAGCTATTTCTGTGGCTTCACTCTAGCACTTGAGTAGAGATAATTCCTTTCTCCACTACTGCAGCTATGACAAAAGATGCTGTAAATGTATGATATCAGTTCGCTTAGGGCAGTGAAGCTTTTTATGGTAAAACCATTATACATACATTGTGAGTATTTTGATAAAAGCAAGGGGAGATGTGTGGAAGGGTGACAAAAAAATCCAACAAAAATCCCCTACAGTTTTCAAAGATAAGCAGAGGTAGTTTGGATTTTTTAAACCTCCACTTTGTCAGTAATAAGTGTGAGTTTACTTTAATTAAAGGCATAATTTTGTCACATAATCAAGTGTTGTGATTCTAAATAGCATACAGGCTTTTGAGAATTGGAGAGCTTGATTTTCTGGAAGTCGGGTGCATACTGAATAGCTTGAGTCCATTGGGATTTTTCTCAATATATATTTTAATTTTACTTGATAAACACCTTATCCTGATTACGACTAAGAAAGATAAAAAATAAAAGAGGAAAAAAAAGCCTACTGAGTTGAGTATTGAAGAATACACAGAAATTTAGTTTTAGGGAAATAGTAAATCTTATAACAAGAACCACCGTGTTGCACAAGCACAGCAATTATCAAAAAACACACTAGGCAGCTAAGTGTATTATGATGAAAAGGAAACCAACTCGCACAGCTCAACAAATGTTTTGGTGTTGGGACTTAGAAATCTGCCAGTCTTTTAATATCAACTCTATTAACTGCTCAGAGATTACTGGGTTTGTACTTGTTCAAAGAAGGAGTGAAAAAAGGTTACACTTGAGCAGATTCTAGGTCAAATGCTCTCAGATATCTTTAGCCAAGCTCAGGAAACCTTTTATTATTCTTACAGTTGTTTGCAAAGAGAGAGAGTAAGTCAGGAGAACCTTTAGTTTCACATTCTCATCCATGCAACACTTCCAATGCTACACTGGAACAACCACATAGGTCCTTCTTTGTGGTGCCTCAGCATTCCACTGGCTGTATTTCCCTCATGCAATGCTATTCCCAGAGAAAGTACTGGCAGCAGCAAGCATCAGGACAATCTCTGAGATACAGAAAAATAATTAAGTCAATTTGTTTCTTACTACATGCAAGTGAAATTATAATAGCATTACATTTTTATTGATTTTTTCTTGAAGTGGCTTTGTTGCTGTCATGACTAAATACATTACCATGAAAGTTATTTTGAAAAATAAAGTATTTATTTGCTATTATTCATTCTAATTGTGTTTTTTTTAAAATTTGCCTGGCATTTTAAAACAATTACATGACTAAGCCAAAGACACAAAAACGTGCCATATATGTCAAATTGCAGCTATGTAACAAGTTGCACATAATAGGTGAAAATTCAAAATATATTCTTTTTGTGGCTGAACTTTTTAAATGCTAACAAATATCAGCATACAATTGCCACTTGCAAGTTTTTATCTCTTCCTGATCTCAGTTTTCTACTAGAGCACCTATAGCAGTTGTCCTGCCTTCTATGCTTCTGGAGACAATGAGGTTTAACATGCCACAGTTATGTCTGTGAATCAATTAGGCAAAAAAACCCACTGGCCTGGCCTTTGCAGTTTTGTAAAAGGATAGCTGTTCACAAGCAATGAGCAAATCCAGTCAATTACCTGACACTATAAAATTCCTGAAATATTTGCCAGACTTTGTATATAACAGCTGTTAATCAACTCAGTCTTCTACGTCTGCTGTCACTGTAACAGAATGGGCTGTTCAGGGGACAAGAAATCCTTCATTTCATTGAAAATGAATGTCCTGCAAAATCATCTGTGACTCAGCCAAAATGAAAACCGTGAGTATTGCTTCTGTGACAGGAAAATCTTTCTCCAGAATTGAAATCTTGGCTTGTGTGTGGTAATTTTTTCAGTGGATCCAGGAAAACAGCAAAGCATTTGCCTCAACACATTCTATATTTTCACCAGTCTCACATCTCAGTTACTGCCCCTGACCACGCCAAGGACAGTCAGAAGGTTGTCTTTACCAGGGGCTTTCAGTTTTTGACTATCAACCTGACTGACTTACACAGTATTACCCACTCTGCTTGGTGCCATCAAACTGTCCTTCAATACAGCAAGGGCTATTTTATATTTTGGAACAGGATGAACGCTGGCAGGGATGGCCATGGAATTGCCACAGAGGGTTTTGTGTACATAAAGCAGAGCAGCAGCAGGCTGCTGTGGAGCAGCCCTGGGCACGAGGGAAAACCTTTTCTCATCCTGCTGTCCTCCAGGCTGTGGCTGGACGTGGCTGCCGAGCCCAGCCGGGAGCCCAGCCTCCTGACGAGCCGCTCTTCTGGCACAAGACAACGGGTCTGTCCCCCGGCCTCGGTCACTCCCTGTTTCTCTAAGGCACAGCCATAAACTCCCGCTGCCCAGATGGATGTCAGCGCAGTTAATGATTCGTCAGGCCCGTCCGGCGGCGTGCAGCCCACGCTGGGCAGCAGGGCACGGGTCACGCCGGGGGCAGCGCTGGCCGCGCAAACCCCGCTCGGGCGAAGGCGCCGAGACGCAGGGCGAGCAGAGCCCGGGCCCTGCCTCGCTCCGCGGGGCTGCCGCCGCCCCCGGCCCCGCCGGGTCACGCCAAGGCCTCGGGTCCCGGTGCCGCGCACCTGCCGGGCCCGCCCCGCCCCGCCCCGCTCCGCCGCCCGGCCTGGCGGAGCAGCCGAAGGGCACCGCTCGGCCCCCGCCCGCCCCGCTCTGCCTCCCCGTGGCGGCGCGGAGCCGGCGGCCGCCCGCCCCCGCCGCCGCCCTCGCACGTGTGTCGGGGAAGGCGCTCGGTGCCGCCCGGGCGGCGCTTCCCCCAGCTCCCCGTCGCCTCCCCCTCCTCCGCAGCGGGAGCGAGAGCAGCCTCCGCCCGGCAGCGCCGGGGCCGCTCGCCGCCGTGCCGCCCCGCCAGGACGTCGCCGCCGCCGATGGCCGCCCCGCTGCCCGGTGCGCCCGGCGCAGGGCGGGCGGCGGAGCCTGCTGGCGGCGGCCCCCGCGGCTCGCCCCGCCCGCCCCCCTGCCCCCCGGGGGGACCCGCCGCCCTCGCCCCCCGACAGGTAAGGCCGGAGCCGGGCGGGCTCCCCGCCGCTCCCTCGAGGGCCGCCCGCTGCCGTCGGGGGGCGGG
Organism: Entomyzon cyanotis; assembly: GCA_024500445.1. Classification (NCBI taxonomy): domain Eukaryota; kingdom Metazoa; phylum Chordata; class Aves; order Passeriformes; family Meliphagidae; genus Entomyzon; species Entomyzon cyanotis. The sequence continues at coordinate 7,216,320 of JAKEPQ010001027.1, read as the reverse complement.
CAGCGCCCTGCGGGCGGGACGGGGCTGGCGGGGCCGGGGCGAGGCGGCCTGGGGAGGGGGCGAGGCGCAGGAGGGGGCGGCCTGGCTCTGGACCGGCCCGCGCCTCCCCGCAGCTCAAAAGTTGTTTCCCGGCCCTGCAGAGACTTTCCGCCGCTGCGGGTGCGTGTGTGTGTCCCACCCCCAAGCCCCTTTTTATTTGTGAGGTTTCCCGGTTGGAGGTGAAAGGAGCCGGCGGTGCCGAGCCTGCCTTGTGAGGCTGAGCCAGCCGCTACTTTATCCTTGCAGTGTCTTTCTGAGAGTGTTGGTGAGATAAAGCCGCTTCCCCGGGAGCGGTGCCGCTGTCAGCGGTGTGCACCCGCTTGGTACCTCTCGGGCTGCTCTTAAAGGCATTGGTCTCTATTCTTAGCAAAGGAAGCTGTGAGCTGGGTTTTTCATGAAGCATCTGATGAGTTTTGGTAGACTGAAGTTTACAAAATCTTAAAATACTGCATGCAGGATTTTTTGCTCCTCCTAAAGCATAATATCACTTTAAATGAACGTTTGATGATGATTTTCAGTAAGTAAAGCATCTTTATTCTGTATTGATACCTTCTTCTGATTGTTTTCCCTACTTCATGCCAATTGCTATACGAAATCTGGAGTGATAATAAAGAAGGTAATAAAGTAAAATATTAAGCTTGGAGACATCAACTTGCACATGTAGAAAAATCTTTTTGCATGTTGGCAGGGACAAATACATCAGGTGCTTTGGGTACAGGTCTTCAGATGAAATCAAGTCAACAAAGTGCTCTTCAATATTTTATGTGAGAAAACAATGCCCTGTAATGTACACAGCGGTCTAAACAACCACGTTATTAATGTGATATTTTAAACCAGTGCATAACTGAGCTCTTCAGCACATACAGTAGTGATTACCTTCACTACTCCTGCGAATGCTGCTTGGTGGTACTTCTGACACAATCCTGTTTAAGCAGACAGCAGCAACTGAGACATGTATTTTATTATGGAGCTGCAGGGATTCCAATACAAAACTAACTAACTGAAAACAGAAAAAAAATGGATTGCTTTGCACTATTTTGTCTTGTCAGTCACTTTGATTCGATTCTGGTTAAAAAAAAAAAGTTCCCATTTGTTTAAAATATGGTTGTGATGTACTTGGGAAGTTTTGCTGAGAAGTTACATGTATCTACTGTTGTAATATGTGTACATAGGGAATGGCATAAACACAGGGAAAACAAAATATTTACTAATGTCCTTAGAAGCCAATATAAATATATCTGTGCTCTTACTCTGCAAAGACTTAAGCATATTCAAACAACTTTATATTCAGAGCTGAACACTTGGATTGCTTTCAAGTAGTGTTAGGCACTGTATGTTAATATATTCAGCCTACTGATTAAATGAAATAACTGCAAAAAAAAGCTAATTGCTGCAACCAGGAAGCATCGTGGTGTTAGTGCCTTAGTAGTTCATGTATTGTGGTTGGATATTGCAATTTTAACAGCAGTTGTTACAATTTTTGCTTGATATTATGTATTCTGTTGAAATAGGAGAAAAAAGAAAGGTGACAGTATTTTGGAGAACCCATCGATTCCAAATCCTTTTCCCGAGCTGTGTTGCTCGCCGTTTGCATCAGTTTTGTCAGCCAGTCTGTTGCCCAAGGCAACTTCAAGAAAAAAAGCAGGTAAGATTTATAAATTATTATTTGACAGTTTCTAAATTGGTTTAATGAAAGCTTGAGGAACAGCCCAGTTACCTATTAAGTTATTTTTCTAATAGAGGTGTTCCATATTTCTGTAATTTGGTGAAATTTTCTCTGTAGGTCATCAATGATGGAAGAAAATGAGGTTTTGGAAAATGTGACTTAAGACATGACTGTTCTTTCACAGAGTCTGTGTGTGGCTCTGCAGATTTTTCAGTTTAAGGGGAACCAGGGGCAGGCAGGCAATACTTTATGTCCTTAAATGAGAAGTTAATTTCTTTTTTCCCTTCCTCCCCACCTCCAATTACTGTCATCAGTGTTACAGAACAGAGGGTTTTAACAGTCACTGAGCAGCTTTTCTGAAGTTCTGATTTTGCCAGGGTAATGAAAGAAACCTGAATTGATGGGGAAGGAGCAAATGCTGTGTACTTGGCTATATTTTTTATGTGTGTGTGTTTTGTCAGTGTATGGCTGATGTCACTATGTTTCCATAAAGACCTTAAACTGTAAGGCAGGGGAAGATCCGAGTGGGCAGGCAGACCTGGCAATGCTCTGGCAGTGCTGTTCAGACACAGTGCATTTGTTATCCTGAGCAGGGGTAGAGGAGGAAGAGTTTCCAGTTAATGGAGATTACTGGTGTCAAAGACCTGTTTCACTCTTTGAAAGCTGTCTCCTTCTCTCTTCTCTTGTTGAGACTGGAAAGAGTTCTGACAAGGAACATCTGTGGGATTAAGAGTACTACCTCTTTTGCATTCTCTGTTTTGGTGATCTGCAGGATCCCTGTCTTAACAGTTTTCAGGGTGATATTGGAGTTGTAAGAATTTAAACTGCTGCTGGCTATTCAGTTTTTATATTTGCATGAAGAATATGCGTGGAAGTTGAACTTTCTTGTGGTTGTATTAACTTATCTGAAGCTAACCTGCCTCAGCTGTTTCTGTGCACCTGCCAGAGAACTTTGCTAGCCAAGTTGTGGCTAGCACCTTAAGGAGGAACCTTCTCACCTCTTATCCAGTGAAAAACATGTATGTGTCTGGGAAATTGCACTGATTTTGTCTTGCCATCAGATATTTTGCATCTACTCCATGGTGTCTCTCTAATGTATGGTGTCTTTCTGGACTACTTTTGCTTTTAGTTCTTCTCCTACAATAGCAATACCAATCTGAAGGATTTCTGGTCAGTGTGCATCTGAACTTTGTTAATGCAGGGGGATAAAATTGTGCCAGTTTCATCTTTGGGCAAGGTGGAAGCATTGAGTGTCTCTGCAGAGGCAGGGAAAACACTGAATGGGTAACATTATCTTTCAGAACAGAAGGACTAAAAGTCACATTTAAAAAAATATAGTTTAAATTAGTCATGTTGCAGACTTAAATTGCAGTCATTGTGGTAATCTTTGGACTTGCAACTGGAAAGCATGATTTAACACACAAAGGTCAACTCTTTTGTAGCCAGTCATATTTAACATTACTGACAGGCTTGATCATTTAAACCAGCTAAGTGTTAGCTTCAGTCTTCCAGAAGTTGAAGTTCTTATCTTCAACTGACTTTACTTCTGCTTCTTCATAAAGGTTCATGTCATACTTTTGCAATAATTTCCACTTACAGTCCTTCCATTTCTCTTGGTTTTTCATTTAAGAGCGTAGTGCTCTCTCTGGTAAAAGGAGGAACAAGAGCAACTGTTTTCCTGACAGAAGCGAGTTAATGTAGTGCTGGTGTCTGTGGAGGGCCTGACCCGTTTTTCAGCTACCAGAAAAATGGAGAGAAATCCGCTGTTTTGTAGAGGCATTTTAACAACGCCATGGCTTCTCCTAGTCACCTAGGTGTCTGTTTATGGCCACTGCAGGAGAAATGATACTAGGCCAAGCAGACCATTTGTCAGACTCAGCATGACTGTTGTTACATTCTTCATCTAAAATTATTAAAGGCCAAGTGACAACTGGCAAATTAAACTTTAAACTTTGAAATTCAGGTTGAAGTCTTCTAACAGATTAACAGAACTATTCAGCTTTTAAAGGCAGGGGGTGCTAAGCAGGTGTGCCAAGAGAAGTGAACTGGCTGTGACTTTGACTTCCCACAGGTGGCTGTGGAACTGTGCTTGGAAATATTGTGTTTCCACCCTCTGTCCTTATTTTGTCAACTTTGTAGCAGCTCTGTGTGCAAATACATATCTGTATACAAAAATTTCATGAATATTACTGTTACAGTTTGATAGTTTGCTAACTCTTAAGAAAAACCATCTACTCTTAAGAATTTTTTTTATGCATAGCGTTGACAGCTGCCAGAATTTTTTCTGTTGCCTCTGTGATGATCTACATATGTTTTCAGTGATTCTTCTTTTAGTTTGCTTGCTTTTGATTTAGTTTCTTTTTCTACTGTGCTTTTAATTTCAAGCATAGGGAAGAAAAATTGCAGAGTGAATTTCTACTTATGTCTTGTAGGTAACTATTATCAAAATGGGTGTTTCTAAAAGTGAAAAAAAAGATGCCTCTTCTGTCTTGTTTTTCTTTCCAGAAAAGATTTTCTGCTTCCATAGAAGAAAGAAGTTGTCATGAATATCTGCTTTTTTATTCATAGCACATGTGACGTCTGAAATCTTTCTACTTCGAAATAGATTATTAACATTATTTTGAATTCTTGTTTTTCTAAGCTGAAATTCTTACTGTCTTCTGATGATCTTTTATCATAAGCCTCTCAAAACGTTGAACATGCTGCTTGAACAGCATGTTTATGGGGTTAACTCACTGAAAATAAGTTTATAAAAGCAAATTGGTAAAAACCACGTAGTGGAATAGTGAGTTTTCTCTGAGCTTGGGAGGTAGTATGTCTGTGTGTCCGAAGATTATTTCGTCTGCCTCATCAACACAGATATCCATCTCTTTTCCCCCCTTGCAGTTTGGAAGAGTCTTGTGTTATATCTTGGAATCATAGAATCATTAAGTTTGGAAAAGACCTCCAAGATTATTGGGTCCAACCTTTGACCGAGCACCGCCATGCCCAATTAACCATCGCTCTAACCACCATGTCCAGTCATTCCTTGAACACTGCCAGGAGTGGTGACTCTACCACCTCCCTGGACAGCCTGTTCCAGGGCTTAACAACCCTTTCACTGAAGAAGTCCAGAAAAGCTGGCAGCCCATGGCTTGGACAAGTACGCTCTTCTCAGTGTTAAGAACTGTCTGGGTGGACAGGCCCAGAGAGTGATGGTAAATGGTGCTGCATCCAGTTGGTGTCCAGTCATGAGTGGTGTCCCCCAGGGATCAGTGTTGGGCCCAGTTTTGTTTAATATCTTTATTGCTGATCTAGATGAGGGGATGGAGTCTACAATTAGCAAATTTCTGAAGTTAGGTGAGATTGTTGATCTGCTGGAGGGTAGGAGGCCCTGCAGAGGGACCTGGGCAGGCTGGATCAATGGGCCAGACCAACAACATGAGGTTCAACATGACCGAGTGCCAGGTCCTACACACTGCCCACAACAACCCAAGGCAGCACCACAGGCTGGGGGCAGAGTGGCTGGAAAGTGGCCCAGCAGAAAAGGTCCTGGGGCTGCTCGTTGACAGAGGCTGAACATCAGCCAGTGTGTGCGCAGGTGGCCAAGAAGGCCAAGGGCATCTTGGCTAGTATGAAGAATAGTAGTTCCAGCAGGACTAGGGAAGTGACTGTACTTGGCGCTGGTGAGGTCACACCTTGAGTGCTGTGTCCAGTTCTGGGCTCCTCACTCTAAAAAATGACATGGAGAGACTGGAGAGTGTCCAGCGGAGGGCAGCTAGGCTCATGAAGGGACCAGAGAGCATGTCTTAGGAGGAGTGGCTGAGGGAGCTGGGTTTGTTTAGTCATGAGGAGTCTCAGGAGGGCCCTGCTTGCTCTCTGCAGCTCCCTGAAGAGAGGTTGGAATGAGGTGGGGGCTGGTCTCTTCTGAAGCACTTGCAGTGAGGGAGCACAAGGAAGTGTTCTTAAGCTGAGAGAGGGGAAATTCAGATTAGATAATTGAAAAAAGTTTTTCACTGTTAGGGTGGTCAGGCATCAGAGTAGGTTGCCCAGGGAGGCAGTGGAGTCACCATCACTGGAGGTGTTTCAGAGGCATCTGCATCTGGTGCTGGGGGACAGTTCAGTGGTTTAGGGGTTACAGTGGTGCTGCTGGGCTGATGGTTGGACTGGATGATCTTAAAGGCCTCTTCCAACCTTGATGATTCTGTGATTCTATGAAATGTGTTCAGATAAACTGAATTTTATGTTTCATGGTGGAAAACTTTTATCTGAATTTGCCAAAATAACCATCTTTCCCCTCATGTCCAACACAGCATGGCCACCTTGGTGGATGGTGGGAAATGTTGCCCTTCTCTGAGGAACTAAGCATTTCCTGCTATTAGGTGGAATTCATGAACTTGTATGGAAAATCTAATTGTATCTCAGAGCCTGTGTTCTCTAAGAAATGACAAGGAAATGAAAATATAAAACACTGTACTTTTGTCTTCAATTATGATAAAAATAAATATTAGCAGGGAAAAATATAAACTGTAAGAAAACTCATTCTGTTCTTGTTAACTCTGGTCAAATGAGCTAAGAAGAGGTTACTGTAGCTCTATGGAAGCTTAGTTTTTAATGCTTTCTGAAAACAAAACCTGAATCATTTGCACTGCAGTGACAGTTCTTGCCCTGCTCAAGGATAAGCCAAAAAGTGTTTCATGACAAAAGTAGTTCAAGGTAATTAGTGCCTTGTTTCTTTAAATTAAATTAGAAGTGCAAAAATAAAGCTCAAGTAAATTTCAAGGTGAAGAACACTCAAATCTGAAATTTTACCTTGCCTCTTTTGTCTTTCTTGATGTTCTAAACAAGCAGATATTTTTATCATGCAGAAGCCAAATATACTCTCAAAATGTTCTTTCCAGGAAATCAGTTGTATAGAGACCTCAAATACATGTGATTGTAGTGGAATGTCACTTTGCTTTTTGTATTCACAAAGATTTTGACAAAGAAGAGCTAACAGGAACTTAGTGTTAAAGAGCAGATTTAAATTTTTTTTTTAAATGTGTGCTGTTCTAAGTTTATGAATAATATTGAGCATTGACTGTTGGAGTACCATTTATTTTTTTACACTATAGTTCAGGGTCTTCTAATGTATCTGCTTAAAGCCTCATTTTTCAAAACTTTGCATATAATTCTACTAGCAAACATAAATGGCTATGTTTTTGGTACTTAGACGTTTTCATGATGGATTTTTTGGCTGAAGTATGTTTTCTCTTGACTTTTAAACAGTGCAAAAACAAAAGGGTTTTTCACTGAAATGCAATTTTTCATAAATTTCTAATCAATTTCCAAGGGTTGAGACTTCTTTTCCAACCAAAAGAGGTATTACTTGAATTTTCTGTAATTCCCCTCTGTCTGTTTCTTACCAGATTTCCTTCCAAGCTGGAGACAATTGCACAGTATCCTCCTCTATCACTTCTCCAGTATTTTCTTCTTTACAGCCTCTAAGCATATATCAGTTTTCCATGTCTTCCTCTTAAATTACACAAAAAAGACTTAGAATTTGTGTGTCAGAATGGAAGGAAAATTATCCTTCCAACCAGTTTGTAGATAAACAGTAAAAACATTTTGTACAGTACCAACTTACAGAGCTCAATGAAGTCTCTAATATTAAAGGATTGCAAAAAGGATTCAGTTGAATTCCTTTTTGTTGTATTTAATTTGGTGGTCTGCTCCAGTTTCTGTGCTCTGTTCTTCATTTATGTGGTTGAACCTGCCCACAAAGGAAAGATTAACTGATACTACTGTAGATTGGAATTATTTAGAGCCCTGTTAAAACTTGCTATTTTAATGCAGGTACCTTTGTACTTTGACCAGTCATCTTAACACTGTGACAGAAAGTCACTTGTCTACGTAGGTAAAAATCAGGTTAAACAATTTCTCATTTTAGAAGTCAGGAATATCATCTGCTTTATACTGGAGGTGCCCTAGCACAAGACATCTGATACATCAGCATGGGGAAACTTCAGAATAATCACCTGTTTGTTTCTTTTCTTTCTCGCTTTGGATTTTACTTTATCTTCTTTACATTGCTTCATTCATTAGTGTATCTTTCTTATAGAGATGAGAAATTATTTGCTTTCTGTCAAACTTCATGTCAACCCGCAATGTTTTCTTTCACATATTAACCTTGTACTTCATTGCTGTCCAAAAACAGCCCAGACAAACACTGTAAACATTCTAACTTCATGAAAAATTGCATGTCTTCTTTTTTTCTCCTTTCTAATAAGTAAGAAAATAAGGTCACTCCAACTTTTGTGGTTACTATGATATTGCCTCTGCAAGCTTGTTGCTTAATTGGGTAACATCAGGAAAATGTTAGGCTTGAAGTTTTACAATTTTTACATATATAGAATAAAAAAATCATCAGTACTGTAAAAGATTTTGGTAGGCGTTTTGCTGATGTTTGTCAGATTGGAATGATTTTAATAATCCTTTGGATTTTGATTGCTTTGGATTCATCAGCCTAAAAGTCAAAACTGAAGTTGCTTATCTTTTCTTTTAGGCTCGTTTTCTCAGTACAAGAAACTGCCCCTTCTGTGCCACTTGGGAAGTTCTATTTTGAGCAAGAAACCTCTGTGATGTTACAGTAGATCTAGAAAACCTCTGTAAATTTGGAAACCTTGATTTTCCAAAGAGTGAATCTTTAATATTTATCTCTTGAATTCTGAGTTGACTGCCTGGTATTTTGGTCCTGTGATGTCTCTCTGTCATTACAAGGTGGCGAGGGCAGGTGATGATACAAATAGTATCAACTTCTTTGAATATACAAGAGACTTGTCAGTTAAAGCCAGGTGAAACTGCAGGGAGCTTCTTCTCTAATGCTGCTGAGTCACTTTTGATAATTCACTTTTATTGAAGTTGACATTAAAAGATTAATCTCTCATGAATGGAGCTTGAATACTCATAATTTTCAGAAGGAAATGAGCTGTAATAGATACCAACACTGTTCTTATTTATTATTGCTCCCAGGGATGGGCACTTTTATTTAGGGTTAGACTGGACAACTGAAGAGTTTGGGTCATTTTGTACCACTCCATACCTGCCATAGGCAGAGCCATGACTAAAGAAATATTTTATTGGCAGATCTTTTTCGAGGTGTCTTCTCATTGATGGTACTGTCAGTAAGAGATGCTGTGGTAAGGGAGGCATGCAAGAGGTCAGTATTGCAACAAGAGAACACTGTTGGCATCTTCCTTTTACAGACCATTGTCTGAACTGTCTTTTGATCACAACAGATACACATTCCCCTCTGACATCCTGGGACATACAGTTTTGATTAACCAGAACAGTGTTTACTAACATTCATAAAATTAGATCAAGCTTTAAATATTTTTGTGTGGTTTTTTCCTCTGTTTTGTTTTTTGTCAATATTCTCTTCTGGTCTTCTAAAACCTCTGTAGTTCTGTTCTGGTCTACTTTTGTTGTCTCATTGCCCAGTATTGTGAACACCTGCTTTGTATCAGGTATTGCTATTTTTATATCATAAACAGTTTTATAGTTGCATTGAATGAGATTGAGGATAGTCAATAATTAATAGTTAAATTACCTGAAATGCTACAGGTTTGGTGAAGTTGACAACTTAGAGCATTCTTAATAAAGGTTTACAACCTCTTTTGAATGAAAATCTGTGCAACAGAAGGAGAAAATACGAAGTAGTTTACCATACATTTTACAGTTCTAAAAAGCATGTAAGATGATAAAATTTTTATGATTTTATCATCATAAAATTTTGCTATTCTAGTGTTTGGGCATTAACCAAAGAATGGAGCCCAAACTCAGATCAATTTTTGCTAGGAATTTTGGTGCAGTTTTTGGCATGTCCTTGCATTGCTGCATTTTGGATGTTCTGAGAGTTATTATCTTTTCAAATAAGAACTTGAGCCTATAGAAACAAGTAGAGAAATATTTCCATCCTACTTCCGTGCATAAATGTTGACACAATAAGTGTAATTTACATTTTACAGTAAAAAAACCCCATGCCTCCATATAAACACCACGGTTGAACCTGGTTAGTTTTCACCAGGTGGAATCAACTTGATCGAGCATGTAGAATGTTACTGAATATTTCTGATTGGTAAAACAATATTCTTTATAAATTTGTATTTTCTTGTCTCTGTTTACAGTAGGTAACTGAGGACTTATTTATTCTCCACATGATAATTCCAGAGCCACTAATATGGTTGCTCCTCCATGATTTTTGCTTCATGATCTTTTTAACTCTTTGCAGTGGTAATCTTTATGCTGTGCCAGTATAAGTAAGAGATGAAGCTGGGGTTGTAATCAAAACTGGATCAATTGGAGATGTCACTCTTAGGATAGGGAAAAGACTCCTCATTTTTAAAGGTGTTTATATCATGCTTCACTCTCTGCTTTCTTTTTCCCTTGTATAAGAAAAAATATAGAAACTGACAATAACCCTGAGATCTCTCACCCTTCTTACCAAACTGTGTAGTTGAAGACAACAGTATCAGTGTCTTAACATCTGCAGATCACTTAGATATCTAGAGTAACTTTAGGATAATTGTTTTCTATTTGGTGCTTGAATATCAGGAATGCCGATGGCCAGGCAGTGGAAGGGTATCCTGTTATGGACAATTCATGTGGATCTCTTTTTGTGTATATGCAGAGGCAGTAACTGATACAGCTTCCAGTTGGGGATTTCAGGGCTCAGACTTTCCAAACTTTTCTAGCAATTGATTATTCCTATTAACAAGATGGCACTTGTGCCTCTAGCAAGTGGTGAAATTCGGCAATGATAAATGGGAGATAAGCAATTTATCATGGTTAAATGCCCATGTTCTCCTTGCTTGTCTTCAACATATTTAAAACTGCTACTTCTAAAGGCATTCACACCTTTATGACTGCTTTTGATTTGGGAATGTATAGAAAAGGAAACCTTCAAGACAGAGTATTTAAGCGTGCCTCTCATGTTATAGTACTGATGGGAGTCACCTCAGATGGAAAGATTTAAAAAAAATGTTAATCAGGCCAACAAAAATTTTTCAAGAAGGGCAGTTGAGGGAGGAGAAATTAAGAGGGAGAAGAAATTAAACCTCTGCTCTAGTAACAATGTGAACTTGCTTTTCTCCTGTTTCAGTCACAGAACATTCATTTGCAGCTAATCAGCTCATATTTTAGCCAATAGTGTTCATGATATTTAATTCTTAAGTCTCAAGAGAGAAATGTATATTGGTTATCTTAGAGGTGTGCCTGTGCTTCTAATTAGGATACTGATGAGGTGTTCCTGCCTGTTTCTGGTATGCTTATACTGCATACTGGTGTGTCTATATTTTAGCTTCTTCCCTTCGTATTACGTCCACAGGAAAACAAGATACACTAGATTGTCCTGTGATCAGAATGAGATTTTTCAATTACTGCATTCTTAGGCTATAAATAGCTTTTTAATATTAGTTATGTTATGATAACTCCTGTTACTGATTACATTAAGTCTTGGTGTTTATGAACAGCTGCAAGCTCTTGATAATGGCACAGAAATGGTATCAGCTGTTGAGAAATAGGCTGGAAGTTTGCAAGAATTTATTCTCATAATCACTAGAATTTACTGCTATGTAGTGAGAGGGAAGCCCATGCGATACGAGGCGTTTTCTGATGTAACTGAGCTAACAGAACTTCATCAGTGTGCTTTTCTATCAGGCTTGAACCTCTTGATTACAAAAATAGCAGCTGAAACACTTTGCAAGAAGCATGTGTAGTAAGGCTTTAAGATCCCCCAAGTTTGAGAGGAAAATTGGTGAGGATGGAAAACTGCATTATGTTCCTTGAAGCTCAAACTTCTTTGTGAAGTTCCTAGGTGCATTATAGTGTCTATGTTGCTTTACAGGTAATATAGTCTGTTTTAGTGCAACTGAATCTGCACCAGTCCTTACTGACCCTCTAAGACGGTGCACTGTATGTTCTGTGTGAAGTCAGCCCCTGTTAGATTTCTTTGTCTAAGGGACTATATGAGTAGAACAGCAGCAACTCAATCACTTTGAAACCCTTCTTTTGTGGGGTGGTTTTAAAGAAAATAGTATTTGTATGTAAAAGTGTATGTAAATGTACCTATGCAAAAACCACCCCCTGTGTGTCCCTATGGCCACATATTAATAGACTCTTCTAGTAAAGAGAAAAGTGACAGTGCCAGGCAGACAGGAGCACTCTCACAAGGAAGTGCAAGGAGGACCACAAGTAACTTACCTGTTGGTCTTTGTGTAATAAACTTCTGCCTCAGCTTGAAAACAAAACAAGTACAAAAAATAGCATCAAAGATTTTTATAAACCTAACTGTATTTTTATTATCTAGATATTTTTTGTTTCCATCTACAGAAGCAAAAACTAAGTCTGATTTGCTCGTTACCTATAAATGCTCACATTCCTTCATTATATCTGGCAGAGCTAGGAATAGATCAGCTCTTGTGACTCCATATTCAGTGCCTTAAGGACATCACTGACCTTCCTCTTCTAGCAGGACATCTCTATTCCATATGTTGTTATAAAACCCTTACTTGGAGTTACTAATTTACTAAAGGCATTTCAATTCTTGCCCACTCCATTTAGTCACGCTTTCTTAAGTGGCAAGAAGTAGAAGTGGTTTATATTTTGAAGTATCTAAAAAGTATCTGCACAATGTTTTCACAACTGTATCTGGTAGCTTAGTGACAAAAATAGGAGTGAAAAGCTGCATAAACACAGTCATTTCACAGAGCTCTCAAGCGAGCTGGATCTGATTTCCTTCCTGTCCACCAGCACCAGCGAAATTTCCTTGCAAACTTGCCACGGACAAGTGAAATCTTTTATCTGTAGGAAAAAAAAAGTGGTTATATGTTTCCCTGAAGGCATAATTGGCTTTCAAAGCCTTTCTGTATCTCATATTTATCAACAGAACTCCTCTGGACTTTGACATGGTGAAGTGATTCTGCAAGGCTTGCGCTTAGAAGTTCTGTTTTATTCAATTTATTTTCTTAAATGGGTGTTTGTGAAATTTAAGAAGAGAAAATATTATTTTTAGTACTCTTGGGTGCAACCATGTTTATTTTCACTAGTATACATAAATTACTGTAATATTTTTATTTAAAACCTAACCATTATTTGAATATTGGATTTTTATCACCAAGTCAAATGCAACACTTAAGTTTTTGGTTACTTTCTGAATGGGTCTGGTCTGATTGGAAAATATAAAATACAGATAATTTCACTGAGGAAAATAAGCCTTTGCTTCACCTTGGAGACAAATAGGTCAATTTTATTCATAGAGCAAAAAGCTGCACATGCTTTCAAGAGCCAAGGACCTTCGGTACCCAGGGGTAAGGAAAAATGGCTTGGGTTATTTTTGTTTCTTTCTCAGTAAAGTCACGAATGCAATGCTGCAAATTCTACAGTCATTACTACCCAGATGTTTTTTCATGAGATCCAAGGAAAAAAGAGTGGAGGGAGTTTTTTATCCTGGTGCTGCAAACATATGCATGTCGAGTATTCCTTGAGTAGAATGCCTATGGGATCAGGCTCTGATACCACAAGTTTTTTTCTGACTCTTACAGCAAAATTTTAGAGCTATATTGTAGAATTTTGAAAACACGCTCCCACAGGAAATAAAAACTGTGTGCCTGAAAGGTAAAAACCTAATTGCAAACACTTGACATTTATCATAGCTATCTCTAGTAGAAAAGGATGTTAATTCCAAATGTTACAGAATTAACACTTTAAACTTAATCTCAGAAATACTTTCTATTTTATCAAAACAATCATAAGGGTTTTGGACTGGAGATTAAGAGACAAAAATAAAATTAAATAAATACCTTAAACCTAAAAGATTAGTTGCTATGGATCTCTTGCTGTTATAAACTGAATGTGAAAGGAGTCATAGTTAAAACTGAACCTTTATTATGAGGCAAGGAATTGGGTAATATCTGCTGTGTTTTAATTGATTCATGGGTTTATTAGAAACTTGTTTTAAAGCTAACAATGAGGATCAAATGTCTGTCTCTAAAGAAATTCTCTTTGTGACTTGGCATCAATTTCTTATCAGTTTTTTTCCATCCTGTGTGTCTCAATCAAGGACAACAGGTTTTGAAATTTTAGGAAAATATTTGTCTTCCTATTCCTTGGCAGTATTTTATTACTATTTGAGAGCTGCTGGTAAAATGCCAGTGCAATGCAGGTTTTCATTTTTGGGAGGGAGCTGCATTTTTTGTATTTATGGTATTTGCTGCTCTTGTTCATCAACAGAAATTGCTTAAGCCATACTGATTTCAGGATTTCAGGAAGGTGATCTAGCATGAAAATCCATAGTTTCTGAAATATCTTACTGGTGCCAGTACTTGTTATGTTTTTGCCACCTGGAAAACTCTCTAACCAGAAAATTACATGAAATGAAATTTTTTATTTTTAAGTTGTCATTGTACAGTTTCTTATGTCTTGGAGATGAGATTCTTTTCTAGATACTTAAGGATTACTACAGAGTGTGCTCATTTTCAATTACTGAGGGAAAAAACCTATAAATATGACCCAGTGGAATTTAGTGTGGATTACCATAATATTTACCAAGTCAGTTCTGAATACTTCTAGGACCTATACATCAGATGTATGATCAGTAATAAACTTTCAATGACTACTTATGAGATACAGTAGCCTGTATGTCTGACATGTTTTTGCTTGAGATGCTATGAGTACTTAATACAAATAATTTTTTTAGAATTTCTACAGTCTTCAGCTGTGATGAGCAGTGTTTCTGATGAGAACTGCTTGTTCAAGAGTTACAAAAGAAATAACCAATATTACAGTTCTAACATCTGTTTAATAATTTGGTTTACAACAGGAATATTGCTTAGTCATGCTGCATAAAAGCCGAAAAAAATTTCTGCTATTAAGTGCATTATGAGACCTTTTAAAAAAAATATAGCTTGCCTTATCATGTAAGCAATACAAAATGTTACCCTTTTTGACAAAGAAGGAAAGAAAACACCCCAATTTCCTTAGTCAAACCATGTTAATGAAAACAGATTTGTTATGCAGATATTTGATACATGAAATAATTATGTGAGTGGGGGTGGTCAAAAACTTGGGTTCACAAAACAGCCTTAAATGTTACTTCTTGTAACATTTTATGTGCCACTTTTTGCAGGCCTGGGTTGCATTGAAAAGGCAGTAATTGCATTGCTTAAAAGGGGTGTTTTGCTTATGCTTTGAATAAAGGTAGTTAAGAATCATATGATTAAACTACATGGATTCTCTAAATCTGTGCTTATACTCAGTTGCTTTCCTGAAACCCTGAGATCAGAAGCACTGAAGAATATTTTGTTTGCTGGAAAAAGCCAGGGAGAAAGCCCCAAGATTGTAACCACTCAGTGTGAAGTGTTAGAAGGCAGTCTTGAATGATTTGGTTTTTTTGACAGTAAAGACAAAGCTCTGAGTGATAGAAATGCGTGTTGTTCTGTTTATTTTTATAGCCAGACATAGTCAGTGTGGGCATTTCCAAGGACAGAACACAAGTTTTCAAGCTCTTTGGTTGGTTGATTTCTAGTTTGTCCTACCCCGGTGTGTTCTGTCATTGGCTTTGAGTAGGACTGAATTCACATAAATGGAACGACAATTACTAGAGCCTTAGTATTTTCTTTGTGCTGACTCTCCAGTATTTGGGTTATGAGGAATTAGGTTTCAAGAAATATTGCTAACTATTTTGTTCTGCTTCGTGTTATCATCTGGATGAAGATTGGCAAATTCTGTGAAAAGCAGCCATGAGTTTGTCTTCCAGAAGAGTAACATTGCCTGCAGTTATGCCAATAACTCTGCCGAAAAGGGTATGGCTTTTAAATCAGTCTTTTAATTCTGACATTAGTATGGGTTGGTAACAGTGTGTAAACATGGATGTATTTATTTTTTCACTTTAAAAAAGTTCTTTAATAATAATGTTTCTTTTCTGATAAATGTAGAATTTTTTATTTCATTATGTGAAATATGTTTGCTTATAAATGTATATGTGTCCATGGCTGAATTTTTTTGTGGTGCTCTTTTCTCTGTTACTATGATTTTTCACTTTGTGCAGGAAATTATTTTTCTTACAGATTAATGTAGCTTTTAAAGTGTCATGATTGCATTAAAAAATGCCTCTGTTGAAGGCTACAATACTGTTCCTAACAGAGGGTTACTGGAGTCTTCCACAGGTTTTGCATCAGCTTTTAACACAAAATACTTTTTCCTTACCTTTTCTGGCTAATGCCTTAATAGTGGATAGCCCATGATGTATTTTGGGAATCAGGGTGACACTGTACAGTGTTTTTCCATAGTCACTGTAGCTTGCCTTTTTTTTGCCATCTCAGTAAAAAGTGTGAGCAATGCAAAATGATTACATCTGTGTGCACTAGGATTGCCTAGTGTAACTCTATGCGTTGGGGGTATCTGTGAAGTTAAAAATACACACGGAAATGAAGTACAGAAATATGACTCTCTGCTGAGCCAGATATATTAACTTATGAGAAGTTATTTCAAACAAGCTGTAAGTTATTAATTAGTTCGATTTATTTTGTGAATGTGTAGATATTTTTCAAAACCTCATTGCTGCATAATGTGCTTGACTCATTGTTAATAGACTCTTCTGTTACTCAGTGGCTTTTAATGTACCAGCATTGTGAAAAATGAAAGTTCACTGAAATATTGCTACAGTATTAAATGGTTCTCATGAGCAGTTTATGTGGAATGCAGCATATATTTATGGCATTAAGTCCAATGGGTCTAAAGTAGTATATAAACACATAACTTTTATTGATTTGGGATATATGCTATTCATTTGTATTATTTAATTGTTTAAGTTGGATGGGGAGCCTGTGAACATACAGTTTTATTGGGATTGATTGGTACAGATTAGATTATACTACCATCTTAATAGCATGATAATATGCTACTTTTCTGGTATAGTAACTTTAAGATTTAGATATGAGCAAGATGTGCTCTCACACAGTGTTATCTAACAATTTGCAATGTCTCTATTACCCTTCTCAAAAATACTCCCTCAAAAACTGTGGTTTATCTTCTCAGCTCTCATCCTCTCAGTCTTGTGGTTACTTCCCAGTCCTCTCTTCCTCCCCCTAACACCCATTCAGATCTCAAATCTTCAGTTGTCATAGTTATTTTATTTCTGTCTGGGTTTTGTTAATTGTGTGTTAGGAGAGGAAGGTCTTTGTTCTTGCAGCGTGTAGTTGTGGTAGACTCCTCAGGTATGCACACAGCACTGCTTGGTGCTGTGTGGGAGGGGAAAGGTGTAACTTTGCTCCATCTAGCATTCAGAAGGCTGGGAAACTCAGTTTTAACTGTAGTGTATATTTCAGTGGATTGATTTTTCTTTTTTTGATGTTGAGAGGTAGAAATCATTCTCTGAGGAATGTCAAAGAGTTTTTCTCTTTGACAAATTCACAGTAAGATAATTTTCTCCACATTCTCTTTTTTTTTCATGCTGGTATCAAATTAGCTGCCAACAGTTACTGGCTTTGCTTCTCTTTATCTGTGCACTTTGTAAGCCCACAATAAAATTAATGGAAGTAGTAGGAGGAAGCAGCACAGGGTGTTGCCTTAGGTAGGTAGCTATTGAGTTATGCACTGTTTCAAAAAATTTTTGAAGGCGTGTGTCCTTGCTGAGTGCCAAATTTAATAGGCTTGTTAAGGCTTGCGATGGTTGTATTTATGCATGTAGAATTCCTTCTGAAAGTATCTTTTCTCTCTATTCAGAAGGGGCTTTGTTATTTCTGTAGCAATACCTTAATTTGTAGGACTAGAGCACTGGAGCAAGGGAATGCAGGAAGGTAGGCAAGAAAGGGCCATGCTTGTAAGAGGTGACATATGTGCATGTGTAAATTTGTTCTTGTTCCTCACGGACATTAGAACCTTGGATTTAAAGTGGTGCAATTTCTACTTTTTGTTGCTAGAAGGACCTAGAAAAACAGGATTGTTACATTAACACTGTATAGTCAAGAGAAACTTAAATGTTAGCTCATGAAGTATTGTTTTAAAGTATCAATCATTCCAAATAATTGTTTCTTAAATTCACGGAATAGGTAATTGTGTAAAAAGTCTAGTTTAATTACAGTACTGCAAAAATTGCAAGTCTTTCTTTTTCCATCTCACAAAAGGTAAAATTTTGCATTGTCAATGTGCTAATCTGACTGTTCTGCCAACTTCTTGAACACAGGTTTTTCTCATTTTCATTTGAAATGTCTAATATAGTTTGTCCAAAGTTATTTTATGCTTTCTGTGTACATAGTCAATATGGATTGTAGCTGAATAATTTCAAAAAATCCTTGCAGAGATTGTATAGTGTCTTTTAAATGGAAGAAATACTGATCAGAAAATGAAGGTGTGATTTTAGATTGCTCAAATCTAGGGCTGGTGTAAGCATGCAAATTTCAAGATTCTCTTGCATCTTTATTCCATCTATTTTTCTGGCCCAAAATCCCATGCTGCTTCAATCAACACGAATCCCTCCCCCAAGGAAAAATGGTCACTTAAGCCAAATTGTACTAAGAATTAATAATGTCTCTCTGCAAGGCTAAGAGCATGAAAGTAATTTTTCAGTTTTGCATTTGGATTCCCTGAGATGAAAGGCCAATGTGCTAATCCAAGAATTTTGCATAAGGCACTTCAAGTGATATGATAATGGTGTCATTAAATGGATACCTTTTATAAAATTACTGCATGCAGACCAAGCATTCATGTATGAAAAATCTCTTCATAAGGACAGTTTGAAAAATAGTAGTTTAAAGATGCAAAACCAACATCAATGCCCTTTTTGTCTTTTGTACAGTAATACGAATAAAAGAAATACAATAATAATATAATCCAAGACTAGGTTAGATAGGGCTTTGAGCAGTCTGGTCTAGTGGCAGGGGGATTGGAACTGGATGATCTTTAAGGTTCCTTCCAACCCAAGCCTTTCTAGGATTCTCGGATTCCATAATACATTAATAAAATGTTTCTGTGATACAGTAATAAGAGGGCAGCATCCTGCAAAGTCTTGAAGACAGCTGACAGGTTTCTGAAAGATAGAGAGAGTGGGAGATGGCCTTGAGTGGGCTTTAAAGACTTTAGTAATAGGGGTCAGAAATACTGTGGTGGTTGAAGTGAAATATTTGAATTTGAAGTCTTTATTCAAAATGGAATATTTTCTTTAATAAATTATTGAGGGGTCTGAGAGAAGGTAATGGGGAAATTCACAGGTGAGTCATTAGGATGGGTGTGACTGGAAATTCAGTAGAGAATTATGTCATAGATATAAATTACTAGGATAAAACATCATGACTCTGTATCTACACAGTTTGATACAGAAGTATCAAGTAGAATAAAGGTTTTGAGTGAGAAAAAGAGTTGAGGAAGGTTGAGAAGGAGTAATATATATGGGAATGCGCAGAGGCCCAAACTGAATTCAGAAGAATGGTAGTGTATTTTTTGAAAGATGTTAAAGATTGCTAGAAGGCCAAGCTAGTATGTAGGCTCACAGAAAGGTCTGGCCACCTTTGTGTATCTAACATGTGCTAAGATAGCTGCACTTTGTTTGGGGAGATGTGAAAATCCTGCTTTCTCCTAATATATAAAAACTTCGTGAAACTAGCTTTGCGTGTGTTACCTCAGTTACTTATTTGAGGGAGCATGCAGGTTTCATGTTAGCTATGAAAGGATTAATAAACTGCCTAAAATTCAGTCTTCTGGTCTACAGTACTTGCAGGTACTAAGTTACCTACTTGAGACAGAGGATGAGGAGAGGCTAGCGATCCCATCGTGGACGATGGGGAAGAAGGAGGGTGGCAGACCAGCATTTTCTGTCTCTGTGGAAGAGCTCTGGTTAGGTACAGGGACTGTTTAGGAGAGAGCTGCTGACACGGCCTCCTCAAGGGAAGGTATTGCTGCACTCTTCCCCTTCCCTATGATGTAGGCCAAATAAATCTGGATCTGATGCTATTTTTGAGAAGACTTTTAGACCATTTTTTGCATTGAATATGTACTCCTTAAGAAGGCACCTAAAAGTGTATTCTGGTATAGCTATCATATATTGATTGATCAGTCGTAGTTCCTGCTTTGATTAACATGAAACCAATAAAGCTTCTTACTGTTTTTAATTGTGTATAAAAATGATCCCACATGTATAAATTAAATCAAAATGGGACTAACTTTAGCAGTCCCAAAGGTTCAGGTTTGGGCAGGGAAAGGGAGGTTTTTTCTATCCTTTGACATTCCAGTCTCTAAAAGCAATCAAGTTTTCCAGAGTATTTTGTACACAAAATCATCAATGATCTTGAAATTTAAAATGTATAGCACTATGCAGCATAGTTGCCATGAAGGGTAGGTAGAGATGTACGTGTGTGTGTGCACATGAGAGGGTCAGTAGTAAGTGCAGAGCTTTTTAAAAAGTCTTTTAAAATCTCAGTGGTTTAATACACTTGGCCATTACTTGTCCTTTGTATAGTTTGACAAGGTTTAGTGGTACAATTAACATTGCACTTTGTCTCCTCTCTGTCTTCAGTTCTTGAACAGATCTTTGATATGTTTTTCAGTTTCTTCTTGCTTTCTTTGAACATCTAACATTCTTCATACAGTAACCAAGGAAATTGGCAGTGTTTAGTGCCCTACTCTGCTCATAATCCTGTTCTGTGGGCAGAAATCCTTTGGAATAAAAAACCCAGCTTTTTCATCAATTGAAGAAAGTGCTTGGCCATTTTCTAGCTCTAGTACTTTAGTCTCCTCTTGAATAAATTAGGCTTCAAGAAGTCAGAACTTGACCTTCAGACTGTGTTATCTAGCCTTGAAGTATATCAAGAGCTATTGCTGAATAGCTATTTCTGCTAAAGTAAACCCCATACTGATTATGCTGCATTGCTGTATGTAAAGGGAGAAACTCAACAAATGGCACAACAGGTGTTGGCATCAGTCTTATGCAAAAAAATCACATCTCCCTGACTTACATGTCTGTTACATGTTACTTTCAGCATACTATAATATATAAACAAGTACCTGAAATATTAGGAAATTTTCTTTATTTTTGATCAACTGAAGCTAAATCAGTGAATGCAAAGAAAACTCATCACATTGAACCAAGGAATCATTCATATTTAAACGCACTTTCTTCCTCATTTTCATGCAGTTGCTATAGGTACTGCCCATGCCCCATTCTTCCCCACTCCTTTTTGTTCTGCCTGTTGGTCAGGAACAGAGGCAAGACCAGCCCAGCAAAACAGGAGCTGCCTTAAGGAGCTAAAGAAGTTATGCTCACGTGTTGGGTTTGCATGGGAAGGTTTTGTTAGCACGGGCAGGGGAGCTCTACACAGCTGGCTTCTGTGAGAAGCTGCTAGAAAGTTCCCTCTGTCCAACAGAGCCAATGCCAGCTGGCTCCAAGGCAGACCTTCATTTCCCAAGGCTGAGCCCATCATCAACAGTGGTAGTGCCTCTGGGATAACATATTTAAGAAGGGGAAAAAGGTTGCTGTGCAACTGCAGCAGGAGGAAGAAAACATGTGAGAGGAGCAGCCCTGCAGACACATGGTCAGCAGAGGAGAGGGACGAGGTGCTCCACACACTGGAGCAGAGATTCTCCCACAGCCCGTGGTGCCGACCACAATGAGGGAGCTGTGGTGCAGAGATCCACCTGGAGTCCCTTGGAGCCCCCATGCCAGAGCAGGTGAGTGCCCGAGGAAGGCTGTGAAAAGCCCACAATGGCACAGGCTCATGAGGAGTCCTCCCCCTAAGGCAGAACCAGCAGAGACAATGGGTGATGCAGTGACTGCAACCTGTGTTCCCTGTCCTGCTGCACCACTGGCAGGGAGGAGGTAGAGAAAATTGGGAGTGAAGTTGAACTTTGAGAGAAGGTAGGGGTGGGGAATTGTGTTTTAAGATTAGTTTTATTTGTTGCTGCCTTTCTGTGGTTTGATTGATAATAGAGCTGGTTTCCCCAAGTTGAGGCTGTTTTGCCCATAACGATAATTAGTGAGTGATCTCTCCCCATCTTTATTTCAACCCACAAGCTTTTTGTTATATTTTCTCTCCTCTGTCTAACTGAGGAGGGAAGTGATAGAGTGTCTTTGGTGGGCACCAGGTGTCTGGACGATGCCAACCCACCACAGATCAAAACTCTTGAACCAATATACTTCTGTTGTGACCCTGGAAATTTTAGTCCAGTTCCAGTCCGTCTGAGTCTCTTACACTGGTAGTGACTTGCTAAAGTTTCTAGTTTGAAGTTATTCAGTTGCTTTCAACCCTTTATTTATGTTTACATTATTTCAAGGCAACCGTTTTTTCATGGTTTCAAGTAGTTATATAAGAACAGATTTACCCTGCTGTAGTACAGTTTATAGTGGGTGCCTTGGGAACAGTACAAAACAAGGCAAATCAAACTTCAAGTTACACTTTCCAAGAATACACATATACCTTCCTGACCTGGAGTTGATAGGCTCTTGGTATGTATCCCATATTTCATCACAGTTCTCATATTTCATCTCCTTTTTCTGGCAGATCCTAATGGCTGTCTTGGACTGCTGACCAATATCTTCACCAAAACTCATGCTTGGGCTTCAAAAATGTTAACTTGGAGAGACACTTTTAGTTCCTTTCTTTCCCATGCCTTGCATGTCCCTGCCGTTACAACTTCTTGCAGTTTGTGTTTTTGCTGATACATTTTCTGTTCGGCACCACTAAAATTCCTATGAAGGACTGAGACCTGGGAGGAGGTTCAGTTCACATCCTTAATGCTTTTCCTTTATTTTCTACTAGAACCGTCTTTTTTTCCCCACTATTCTTTAGTGTATTCTGATTTCTTCACAGTCTTTTCATCACCCGTATTTCCAATTGTATCATTTCCTCTGACAATCTTTGCCATAGCATAGTGTTGTGCCTTTTTCTTAGACCACTTAGACTGCTTTTCTGAACTAGTTAATTCCCTTCTCTAAGAGGTTAGCAATTAAATGGGATCTAGACTGAACAGCAATTGGAGCCCTTAGCTTGTCTTGTATTAGCCTGGCAGCCAGACTTCAATAGCTCATCATATCCATCAGCTGCATATGCAAGCCCTCGATGTTGTCATTTTTCCTTTGGTCCTGTTGATTGAAACTTGTTGGATTGGTGTCTGTCACCGTCTTTTTGGGTATCCTGTTTGACAAGACTTGTAGGATGATCATAACACAAACAAAATGCATACATTTATGGTAATATGAACATGGCTTGTGTGTGGGCAAGAGAAGCAGCCACCAGACAACCCAGCAGACCTCTGAATGGAGGGTATCACAACATGCGTAGAGATGGGAAATGTGCTGCTGGCTTCTCAGTTTTCCTCTATGACTGAAGACTGCTCAGCCTACATATCTCATTTTCATTTTAGAACATATGATTAGAGGTAAACATTATCAAAACAGACTAAATTTCTGAAATTATTACCCACTTTTTACTGTATCACCCATTTTATATCTTCCTATTTCACTTTATTCACATGTTTTAGTCCCTTGCATTTGGTGAATATTACATTTTGCCAATAGTTGCAGGGCCTGATTTCCATGCTCAAAAGCCCCTCATCTTTTTTTTCTGTTCTTTAGGGGTTTGGATTTGTCAGCAAAATAAGCTGACAGATCTGTAATAACGCAACAGCCTATCGTGGAAGGTTTTACGTGGTTTGAGTAGACTTACCAGCTTTACTGCAGGATTTACTCCTTATTTGGATTTTATGCTTTGGCCAGAGGGAACAATGCTATGTGAATGAAAAAAAAGACAAGTTCAGAAGTGCTGAGAGATAAAATGTTTTGTCAGAATGGCTATCCTACAACAGTTAAACCTTGCTCTTATATTCCACTGGTGACTGGAAGCAGATACCCAGAGCTGACAGTACTGGACTGGAAGGGTGTTATAGTCTGACCTGGCAAAGCAAGTTTTTTTGTCTTACACCAAGTGGCAAAGTGTTTCAGCGTTGTAAAACAACCATTTATTATGGTGGGTTACCCTACATGGCCTTTATCATATTTGCTCTGGACATTCCTTGTACCACTCCAGAAATACAGAGAAAATTTCCAAACTGTTTCTTGTTTAGCTAATAATCTAAACTTTGCCTAGTCTTAGAGTTTTACATTATTTTCTTCTCTAGCGACCTTCATGGGAATACACAGTTGATATAATCGATGACAAAGGCATTCTTCCCTTTGAAACTGTGTTGCAGTTCAAGCTGAAACTTCTGTATAAAATGGCCAAAGTAAAAGAGAGTTTAAAGAAAAAATCTGTTCTCCTTTTTTTTTCTTATTTAAAAAATCTATTTCAGGACTGCTGCAAAGGAAATAGGAAGCTAATTGGTCTCTTAACAGTGTTATTCAGAGACTTGGTCTTTCTCAGCTTCAGCAAGAGATCTGCTCTACTGAGAAACCAGCAACATGGTGTGAAAAACCTAGTAGAAACAATAGGTACTTCTTTTTATAGCTGGTATCTCTTCAGAAACATAGACTGCAGCCAGAACGCGGCAGTAACAGATTTGCTTTCTCTTGTGCTGGAACACAGCATTCTATTTATCTCTGACAAGCGAAGGATATGTTGGACAAACTGCACTATTAAATACAGAAAGCCTCATTTAAATAATGTTAGTGCTTTGACATAAATAGGGACAAGCTATTCAAACATGAGGCTGATAACATTTTGCCCTCATCTTTGTTGTACATAAAATAAAAAACAGAAGTGTATTTTAGCGGCTTTGTATTTAATTTTTTTTTCTCCCTCTATCTTTATACATGGCTTCTTTGGAAAGTAGAGTAGTATGTGGATAATTTCTACCATATTTCTAGGTTGGGGGATACAAACACTGGTGCGCTGGTAACTTCTCATTTTCCATTCATTTTCTATTTGCCAAACGTTAAAAAAAATTTGAAATTCTGAAGTGCCTTCTTAAGTCAGATTCTTTGAATCCTCCAGTATGATTGTCCCATCCCCTCCCTCTTTTTAAGTCCAGCTAGTCTAACTGGATATTTTTCCATCCATCTATGGTAAGTGCATTCTAAATATTGCTATTTTATATAGTAAAATGTGAACCTGCTTATTACTATTAAATATATAAAAGCTGTTTAAAGTTAAGACTTAGCAGGCAGTGTGGAAACAAAGGACTGAAGATAGTAATACCATAAGTTTACTAATAAGGCTAATAGGCTGATCACCTCCACTGAATTAACTTTTCATGAACAAAAATTCATGTGAACGTATACTTTTATTAACCTGAATAATCCAGTTTGTTCTGAATAATAATCTCTTTAAGTCAAACAATAAGGTTTTTGAATTTTTATGAGAAAGGGCTTGGTTTGAGGGCAAAATATGAAACACTTAGCCACTACCAAGATGATTTTTGTACCTTATTTTAGCAATCTTCTGTGGATTTAATGGGAAATAATAAGATAGCTCTGAGTGAAGATAATGAGTCATAAAGCATGTACATTTAGCCTAAACCACAGCTGTTGTAACTGCATGAAAGAGTGTTGTGATTCCAACACTAAGAAGTGGTGATGCTTGTCTTAAGGGAGAAAAATTTGTGTACACTTACTCAGCTGTTGGATGTTGGATTATGTTATGGTCTCAGTTGAGTTTTGAAATTACTTCCCCTTGTGTAAAGAATTTTACCCAAGTTTCACTGAAATTTCACCATTAATTAATTTGTTTTTAGTGGCTAGGAAGGGGTACAATTGTCTTGCCTTCCTGATCAGGCACACATTGGGTTTAAATTAACTGAAAAGCCATGTGTACTATCACTGGATTTGAGAAGAGACCTATGTCAGATTAGCTCTCTTTAAGTGATACATAGAAGACAGGAATAGGGAACCATTTACCTTTCCTAGCACCAAGAATTTTGGAAGTAGCCTTGTGTCAGGTGTTAATGAACACAGCATTAATAATGCAGTGAAAAATAACTAAGACTTATTTTATCATGGCTAGTAAAACTGGGTTCTTCCACTCTGATTTAAGGGTTACCATGAGCAAGAGTTTGAAATTACTTGGCTATACACAGCTATTTTAAAAATCAACTGTGCCTTCTAAGTTCATCTTTATTTTGCAGTCTCTTTCTCCATAACTGTTTAATTTGCATTATAGCTCTTCTTTTGAAGAACTTGGGAAAAGTTATTGATACCACTCAGTGTAAACTGCATTACTTCACTGAGATTTTTCAAATTTATGGTGATTACTCTAAATTACTCTAGGAACTGCTATGAACAAGATAGAGAAAAGTTTTCATTAATTTAAGAGTAGATTTACTTCTAGGAGGAGACAGATTCAGGTAATGTTAGTAGATTCTGTCTTATCTGCCTGGTGATAGGCACTGGTGACACAAATTTACAAAGCGAAACCCCAAAGTTAATCTGCCTCAATAACCCTTGGGCTTTTCCCCTTTTTCAGGTCTGAGCAGAAGTTTATGCTCAGTGGACATGAGATGAAGTGATAGATGGAGCCTAAGCCTCCATTCCTACTGGTGCTAGGATAGGCTGAGGTTTGCCATTTAAGTTTAGACTTTAAATGTTAGACTGTATAACCTCCAGTTAACTATTTGCCTTTTCATTTTCAGTGTTCCCTCTATTTAAACTGACAATTTTATTTCACCTATAAAGACTAGATCTGGGAACCTGTTCTTCCATCTCTGTTGTGAATAATTAATGCAAATAAATGATTTAGCTGCTCTGAGGTGTGTTTATCTTGTATAAGTGCTCCTTTGACAGCTTAATCATTTGGCAAGTCTGCTAATTTTCTTTCATTTCTGCTGTTCCTTGGAAGTCTATTATTTGAAATTTTTGCTGATAAGGTTTAAATTTCCTCACCACTTTCTAGTTATTTACACACATTTTAACAGTTGTAATTGAAATATCTCTTTCACTACTCTCGTTTGGAATCTCCATAGTCTGAAAAAAAAATTTCGGTAAGGTGGATTAACTTGAGATTCTATTTAAATAAATTGTTTGGTCCACCCCTACCTTTCCTTAAAACAAATGTGCATTGTTTTTAAGGAGTTTATTGTGGGTTTTACTTCTAGAGATCCCTTTGTATTTCTCTCTCCTTATTTGGTCCTTTATGGTAATGGTTTTTGATGGTGATAAATCTTTCACTTTTAATCTATTTATTGCTGCCATTCCTCCTTATAGGATGTTGAACTTCACAATGTTGCTGTTGTTATTTAGTTCTTCAATTATTGTAATTTTTTGGGCCAAGTGCCATGTAATTATCATCTTGTTTACAATAATCTCACTTTCTGCTCTAAAAGTAGTTGTACTATGAGATAATTGTCCAAGACGTGGCAGTGGCTTTCTGTAGACTTTGCCTTTTCGTTCAGTTTTATGCAGGGAAATGAAATCTTCTGTAACTATTTTATGACAATTGATAGCTATATTTTGTTTCTGTTGACCAATATCGTAAAGTTGAATGTATCAAATTCAGGATTAAATAATGATATTTGTATTTTAACTTTCCTGTTGTGTCTTTCAAACTCTGTTTCTCTTCAGTTTTACTGACGTTGTCTTTGCCATGATTGCATGTCAGTATTGTCCTCATTCTGCCATTTTCTCCAGTATCATGATGTGATTGTCATAAACTTTGTTTGAAAGAACTTGGCTGGTGTATTTTTACACACAGCCTATTACAATTTGGAGATCTGCATAGTTTAACCTTCCTTTTTTATAATACAACATATTTACACATCTAAAGCAGTAGTCATGTGAGGAAGTCTGAATGCTTTACAGATCTTAACGAATTCAATGTGTTACCTTGCTGTAAAGAAAGAGATTTCCCTTCCCCTGTCTCATTTTGCAAAAAAGAAATGGAGGAACTGATCCTGACTTACACGAAGCCAGGTGGCAAGTATGTCTTCTAAAACTGAGAATTGGACTGCATTGCCTATAGGTAATATAAAGTATTTTTTGTTACTTCTTTGCATTGCTATTCAGTTTCTGGTTTTGGTGTGATTTTTTTCATTCGTGGGATGGTCATGGATGGGTGGGTTAGGTAGGGCATGGAGCTTGTGCCAGGAGTCTGAGGGAGGGGACTGACTCTGTGGGCTCCATACTATGGAGAATTGCCATAGTGCCTCAGAAGATTATTGCAGAAAATAAGTAGAAATTGTTTTAGTTGATAATATATGCATACTGGTAACATGAAAAAAACCAAGTTTTTTAATACCTTATAAAAGAATATTTAGGTCTAAAAAAACTCTTTGTGTTTTGAGGCAAAAAATGTATTATTTGCTACAGAAACTGACGTTGTCCATGGTCTCATATTGGATTAAAGGCTGGGAATTAACATTATTTTTGCTCTCTGAAATGTCATTTTAAAAATGGTTAGATTATGGAAAAAGTATGAGATTTTTCTAGGTTGTGTGGAAGGAAAGGTAGGCAATTTTCCTAGTCTTTGCTCTTCCTTCCTTGGCACTTTGGTTTTGTTGCAAGACAGAATATAGAAGCAGTGTTCCTTCTGCCTCTTGAAGCTGTACTGTGTTCCAAATAAGAAGTCAAGATGTCTACAGTTAAACATTGTATGCAACTTGTTTTAATGACAGATGTAGATTTCTGCAAACTCTGTGAATCTTTTTGGCCTGGAAATCTTCCCTTTGGAGAAGATATTGGAAGCTGACATTTTAAGTGTAGACTGGGATATTTAAAGGGAAAGTCTTGCATTGACAGCTGATAAAGGAGATAGTAAAATTTACTAACATGTTACTTGTTTCTAACAAGTCGTGAATTAACCTCTTAAATATTTTTATGGATGCAGAATTTTGCTGATTCTCGCTAAAACCAAGACAGACTATTTCTGGAAGTCATAAACCAGTTCAAAATGCTAGAAATTTCCAAGCACCTCCATTATAGTTAAAATACATTCCAAATTCCCCTACCCTTTGCCAATATCAATAAGCAGAAGACTTTGTCTAGCAGGCAGCAGGACTGGGAGTTGGAGAACAAATGCTGCAGGCAAATAGCCTTATTGGTAACACTAAAGAGAGGGGTTAGAGTATCAGGCAGCATTTCAGGAGAAGTATGACACCCTGGAGTGTAAGACTTTTCAAGGCCTGATTTTGCATACAATAACTGTGCATTTAAAGAAAATGTGACTGAAATTATAATGTAAGCACAAAAATATGCAGTGTTTTATTTGGGGGGAGGAGGAAAGAATTTTAGAAATCACAAGCTAAAGTTAGGTGCTTTTATCTTTATAAATAAAAGTGGTCTGTTTCTTTTTTTTTTTTAAGGTGCTGACTGCCCACTGTGTCAATGGAGAAGCATTAAAAATCATATAAATGTCAGATCATATTGGTATAGGCACCTAAGTGTGGAATCTGTGTGCTAGTGGTTCTTTTTCTGTGGATTCTACCTGGCTTTTTTCACACTTTAGGACTTTGGTTTGAAATTTTAAATTCCTGAGTGCAGGGCATATGTTTGTGCTGTTTCTACAGATTGGAACTTCCGAAACAGATGGCATGAAGATTCTGAAGAATCAGACTTGGACACCCTCTCTTAAAAGTCTGTGAAGGCATTATTTAATTATTGTAGTGGAGATGACGGTTGAGTGTGGAAGAAGACTCGGGGGAGTAGAGTCCAGCCTTGCTTCTCTTGCTCCCCCCTCCTCCCACACTGCTTACCTTATGTGCTCTTTTACTTACTCTTTTAAGCACTTGCTGGTTTTTTGCTTCTTCTGGTTATGTTTTAGTGTAAAAACTAGGGTCTTCTTTTCTTTTCCTTTGTTAAATACTAGTTTGTATTTGTCAACGTTTATTTTACATTCTGAGTTCATTTGACTAATGAAATATAAGCAATAATAGATTTTATTTTGGAGCAGCATTTCTCATGAAAATAATTTTTTGAGGGATAAAGATACATTGCACATAATTCTGGGACCTTGGCTGATTTTTAATATATTGAAAAACTGAAAGAGAACATGTAGGAATGCTGTACCTCCTTGCCTGCTCCCATAGGCAGTGAAAATGGTTAATGCTTGTCCTGCTGAGCTTGATGTTTTCTTCTTATAGGAAGATCTTGGAGCTGCTTATTTCTTACTTCCAGTGACTTAAATAGAAGCTATTGAGGTGTTTCTTTTTCTAGCCTTAGGAAGAACTAAAATCTCCTTGTATTTATAAACTAGATTGGAAAGAAGATTTCAGTGCTGCTGAGGCACCTTTTTCTGTCTCCTAATAGGTATAGTCAAGGGAAGTAAAACAGCTTGCTTTGGAACAAAGTTTGGCAGTGTAAGGCAATGAAAATTGTAATGAGAGCTTGTTCTCAATTAGCAGCTCTTTTCTTGTGTGCTACTTCTTAGACAAATTTTTCAGGGAAAAAATGGGAAGAAAGTGGAAATGACTGGCCAGCAAAATGCATGGTGATAACCACTAATAAAAATCACTTGAGTGATCACTCAAGCTTACTTGTCTCTATATGAGGTCAGCATAGCTGCATCTTTAGCATAGCTCTGCCACCCTTTAATGCTTAGAGCACCCTCTACTTCTAGCAAGAGAGGTATTGCAACATGTTTCCAGGGAAAAATGGGATTTTGAATTTATCCTTTTTCATCCAATCCACTCCCTTTGGAATAAGTACAGTCCCAGCAAACCTTTTTTTGAGAGAGACTGCTTCAAACACAGTACAAAGTGCAGACTGAGCAACTTCTAATTAAAAAACCCTCAAAGATCACTCTGACTGATGAGATTTACACCATCATGTTCAATTCATTAGGCAAAATGTGAGTGAAGGTGAGAGTCTGTTAGGTGACCGTCTGTTGTCTCTTGCTGCATCTGAATCCCTTGCAAGGAAGAGAAAAGGTGCACGCCATTTGTGTTTTATAAGGTACCACATCATAGCTGTGAGCTGGGGTGATGTGTTGTCCTAGACTTGAGCAGGATTTATTTCCCTATACTGAGAAAGCTGAGTGAGAATATAAACTGGGTTTGGGGTGTTTTTTTGGTGTTGTTTTGTTTTGCTTTAGCTGAGCTCCAGTAGTCCAAGGCCACCTCCAAGGCTTCCACTCCCTGAGCTGAATGGCCACAGGCAGCTCATTATCGTGACGTGCATTGCTGTCTTCAGCATTTTAAAAACTCTTTTTCTTTCTCTTGAGCAGTAACAGTGAAGGCATCTGCTCTGCGACTCTTAACCCTTTACAAAGTATTTCAGTTAAAATGTCCGTCAAGAGCCTCAGCATGGGCTGTACGTGCTCCTGCTGTAAAACAAGCATATCACTGAACTTGATGAGTGCCTGGGGAAAACTGTAGTTGCTGCTATGTGCCATGGAGTCCTTAGCCAGGGTGCTCATGTGGATTCCCACCCTGGATTTGTTGAGAGAATGTTGGGAAATAGAATAGAATATTTCAGCTGGAAGGGACTTATAGTGATTGTCAATATTTGGAAAGTTGCTTGAATTCTTTCCTTTGCTTTCTCCTTCTCTACTGTCTCTCTCCTTTCTGGCACTTCAGCCTGTAAAATCCTTTAGGTTCAGCCTTACACAGACTTGCTGGTGAGAATAATGAAGCTGTCCCTGACCTTCAGTGCTGCCCAGAGTAGGACCTGTTTTAAGGTGATGGGACGCTGTTTTGTCTAGTTGCCCCTACAGCCCTCCATCTTATTCACAGCGTACCCTGCCAGAAACACTTTTTAATTTCATCTTTGAATCACTGTAAATACTGCAGGAATTTAAGTAATTCATGCTGATTTATCTTGAATGGCCAAACATCATTTCTGTGTGACTGGAGTATGGCTTTAGGTTGTGGATGTGGAAACAGCCTCTGCTGCAAGCAGGCTGCATTGCTGCTGGTCTCTCTTGCTTAGCGGTGGGAACACTGCCAAAGCATAGACATCTTACAAAACCAGTCATAGCCATCCCCCATGGCTGCTTTGGTGGTACTGAATTCAGTAGCAATGTGGTCTTTTTGCCTTTTTTATTAAATGAAAGTTCTGAGCTGCACCTTAGGCCCTTGGAAACATTGGATCTTCTTTCGCCGAGGTCTGCCTGTTTGCCTTCACCTTTGAGGCGGTTGGTTCATGAGTAGGGACAGATTTTTCAGCACTTTAGGAGCATGAATTTAGTGTTTGCCATATCCCAAAGATGGCAGAATATCGTGTGGAACTCTTGAGCTGTCACCATTTATTAGGTGCAATATTAAAGCAAATTATCATGGACTTCATGCTCGTTTAATGGGCAGGGCCAAAGTTTGTAACCAAACTATCTTTTTAGTTCCACTGAGAAAAACAGGTTATTGGAGAGGAGTAAGGCCATCAGTGTGCGGTAAAATCTCAGTGTGGTTTTCAAATGGAGTCCTTTTTTCCTTGGTCTGATGTTTGGAAAGCATGAGTGAGATGACCTGATTTTTTAAAATTTTTTTTGGATTTTTTCTGCTGGTGGGAGAGAAGCAGGTGGCAGGAGATACAGTTGCAGTTCCTTTCGGACTTTCCTACCAACTTCAGCGCAAACCAGAGAAGAAGCTGCCTTGACAAGTTAGGGCTGATTGTTTATTAGATGCTTGAAATGTGCATGTATTCAATAAGGCAGCTGTTAAGAATGACTGACAGTAACAGGCTTATTTGTCTTTAAAGTAAGAACTTGTATCTTGCTGCTTAATGAGGGGTTTACAATGGTATTTAGGTTTTGTGCATAAATTTCAGCAGAGGTGTGTCTTGTATTTTCATGAATATGGATAAATTCAATAAACTGAGAGGAGTATTTTGTCAGTTGAAAGCATCTCGGACACCCTTTATATTGAGGATGTGTGTGCAAGAGCTCCAGTTCTTGCTTGTCAAAATTTGAAGCCGCTCTGTAGCATCTCGTGTTGTTATTATCTACAGAACCATGAGCATCTTGAGTCTGATTGCCATTCTCTGAACTAACTCCTTTATCAAATCTTCCTACAGTTCTGCAGTGACAGAATTCTTGAGTTTCGCCATTGATGCTCTATGGTTTCTTTTTCAGCTTACTTAAGAATGTACAGTTTCACTGCATTTATTTATCTCTCCATTAAAATTTTTTTTAAAGCTGATGCACCAATCTGTCTGGTGTCCTGTGTCAAGGGGTGTCCAGTAGCCAGATTTAGAAGTGGATTATTCTTTACTTGGCTGTTCTGTTTTCAATTATGCCATTGCACTGGAGAGGAATGGCTCTTTTTCATGTTGCATTCTGTGTGTGTGGGTTCTTGTCTCAGTCATGAAGCTGAGAGAGCAACATATATGGAGTAACCAAAGCAAAGATTAAAGTTGTGGATGTTTTAGAGTTTTTATTTATTGCAGGTAATCAAAGTGTATAGTGAAGATGATACTAGCAGAGCTTTGGAAGTACCAAGTGATATCACAGCCAGGGATGTGTGCCAGCTCTTGATATTGAAGAACCACTATGTTGATGACCACAGCTGGACTCTGTTTGAACAACTTACCCACACAGGTTTAGGTAAGACTAATATTATATAATGGTATGGTGGTAAATAAGGCTTTTGGTTTTCATTTTCACTGGGAAATACAATTCCAATAGAAAGGCTTGGAAGCAAAATGATGTGAAGTCTTGTGTAAATTTGTTCTTTTGTGGGGTTGTTGCTTCTAATTCTTTTTGAAAGCATAGGTATAAAGTAGATTTTTTTCATGGTACATTTACTTCACACTGCTTGATCTGCATCTGTGAGAATGGTTTGGAAGACACTGACAATTGAAGTTCTCACTGGAAATTCTTCCTTGCTCTACTTGCTTTTCTTTGGCAGTTCTTCCTCTCATACTGGTCTTTCCTGCTTATCTCTAGGAAGACTTGGTTTATTTTCATTGCAGGTAAAATCCTGTTTGTTCCCTACATGCCTGAGTGAAATCTCTGACATCAGGGACAGAAAGAGGTTACGCAGTGCTATTTTATCTTTACTACAGGACTCAGTCATCAGAAATAATATCAGAGTTGGCTGTCAGTATTTTCCTTTGCTACATTCAGTTTGGCTAGATCTATGGTGAACTCTGGGACAGGGCTACTTTAAAAGGGAAACAAAACCATTCCTCTAAACTTCCAGAATAGGACCAACGAACTGTGTTGAAGTGACACCATGTGTAGTATTTTAAGTCGCTGGTAACAAGATGTTCTGAACTCCTTTCACATCATCAGTGTTCCTCTAGCATAGTAAAACTCGTCTTTTTCTGTTACACAGTTAAAAATGTATAATCTGTGGTTTCAAAATATAACTTCTGATCTCTGTTCCTTTTTGAAGTGTATAGGTGTACTTTTGTAGTATAAAAACACATGAGGCAAATTAACTGTAGGGAGAAAGGGGATGTTTGCCGAGATGTAAAAAAATGGAGAACACAGGGAAGACTTTACTCAGCAAGAGATGGGTTTAGAAGCCCACTGCTGGGTTGTACTATTGAACAGAGACTCAAGTTAGATAATCTTACTGTATTGTGTATGGTTTTGATAGGAAATTATGTTAGAAAAAATCTACTAGAAGACAAATGCCATAAGAAATGTGGTTTAATTTCACATCACTCAAAATTTCCATGTTATTCTTGAACTTTGGCAGTGTACTAGAGCTAAAAAAGGTAGTATTTCTGCAACTTCAAGGGCAGTTCCATCTGCTAGTGCAGAGTGTGGCTTGAAAAAGAGGATGTTCTGGATGCCTTCCTGAATTCTAAAATGCATAGAAAATTCTGTGGAGTTCTTAATTCTCAAAAGAGTCTGCACTGGCAACTGGTAACTCCAGTGCTGTTGATTTGAAAAAAAAATTACACACCACGAGAAAAATCAGCCCTCCCCCAGGCATTTCTTCCAGCTGCTCCCTCCCCTCCATATATTTAAATATGGCTAAAAGCTATTGTTAGACTCCCTTTCTCTGTATGTATCTAGAGAATCCGGCCTTGTGCATTTGTTGAAAATAAACTTGACTGTGCATCTCTGACTCAATTATGTTTAACAGCTGTATTTTAAGGATGAACTACAAAAGCTAAAACTTATTTTCTGCCCTTTTCTGCTCCTTTATCCTATGAAGGCAGACACAAGCGTTTTTCAAATTTCTTTCCTTGCTTTGTAACATTTCAGAGATATTTGTAACCTTTTGCACTGAATGTATCAGCTGTAAGATGCTTCCAACTCAGAGTAAGGTCAGAGTTAAATCTGGGTCGAGGCTGTAAATGACTGCTATAGAAGAAGAGGTAGCAAAATGGTTTTAGAAAACAGTACTATATAAATAGCAGAAGTGTTTTCAGTATTTATAGTGTAGCTGGTGTTTAACTAGTGTAGAAACTATTGAAAAGGACGCCTTTGACAAACCGTGCCAGAACAATAGTGGCACTGTTTCTCAAGCTTTCTTTGTTTGCACAGTACACTTTTTGACAAGTGGTGTGTTTCCGTTAATCTGGAGGATTTCTTGGAAGATTTCAATATCAAATAATTAGTGAAATTGATTTTCCTAATAGTCTGATATTCTCAAAATTCCTGAAGACTTTTCACCATGCAGTTGTCTAATTGCTCCAGTTGCTTTCAATGTAGTTCTAGAAAAAGGTGAATGCTTCATATTAAAATTGTTTCCTAGAGGTGATGAGGTTGGCAATTCAACATTATGGTCCAAGGAAAGGAAGAATTTGAGATATTTTTCTTAGAGTATTGAAAAATAATGGAATTGTTTTTGTGTTACTGTTAGATTTGATTTTGTTAGAAAGAATTGCCATATTCATCTTGACTTGCTTTAAGTATGTTCTTAACCACTGGATGAGTGGCTTGAACACATATTTTTCAAATGATGAGTTAGTTTGGGTTTGTTGTCTGTTTGTTGTTGTTGTATGTTTTACCCATGTAAATCTGGACAGTCTTTTTCATCTCATTAGTTAAGTGAGTTGGTATTGAAAGGAGAAGTGCTGTGAGCAAGTGTGTGTGTCTGTGTAAATTCCAGGATGATGTGGATTAATAATTCATGCATCAATTAGCGAACATTTTCTTTAAAATCTAACAGCTGTCTGAATACTCTTGAATTAGATATAATTGCATGAATCTTAGTGAGCTGAGCACAGTGTTCTACTTTTAATGAAGACAGACATTAATTACATCACTGGATTGTACTTTCATTGCTGTGTGGAGGTATTTGCTGTGAAGGTTTAAAAAGGAAAAAAAAATCCAACAAAACTGCCACCTAAACCAAAGCATAAACCCACAGTCTCTATATTTCAGTTTTCCCAAACATATATGCCCTTTATATTGTTGAACATTAAGGATGGCTGTGTCCTCACTTCCCCCAGCCCACTGCTGCTGCCTTGTCAGCCAGGAAGCTCAGCGTTCCTCCCCACCTCCGAAATTTTGCAGTAGCAGGGCTCTATTTCAAATATCTTAAGTACAATTCTTGCAGCTCCATAAATCAATCAGAACTGTGTGTTTCTGGTGTGTGTTCTCTTTGTCTTAACATATTGAATTCAAATACATTTTTGAATGGTTTTCACCATGTCTAAGATCACTGAAAGCCACTGAAGTGTGCCTAGATTTGATAATGCCATGCCATCCCTACCACCAGGTACCTTGGTGCTGGGAGTCCCATACATCCTGAGCAGGACAGGCCCTGAAAACAGAACAGTTTTCCATAACTGCTCTCCTTTGTATGAGAAGTGCTACCTAAATCCTGAAATTTGTACTTTTCTACTAAGAAATTTGTATGCTGACTGTAAACAGTTTTCTGTTTGCTTCTGCAGCTGAACACACATGTTCCAGGGCTCCTCTTTTGAGCAGAGGGTGGTGCCTTGGCCAGACCCATCATCAGTGTCTTTCAGTCACATTTTGATTTCACTCTCTGCATCCTTTCAGGATAGTCTGTGGGAAGGCTCATAAAGTGCTACCTGTGCAATAGTACTGAGCAATGTCTTTCTATTTTTTATTTAGTTTCAGTTTTTTCCCTGCTAGATGGCTAGAGGAGACACTATTTCAAAAGAGTTCTGTCATGTACTTCAATATTAAATCTTTCCTGTGCATTATGTACTTCCCATAGTTAAGGAGACTGTTTTGGACTTTAGCAGGTACTTCTCATGTTCGAGATAGTAGTAATAAAGAGATGATAGAAAGGAAGGTAGAAGTTTTGCAGCCTAGGGGGCAGACAAAAACGATCTACCTAAACTGAAGTGCAACTTTTTCATGTCAATATTTAGGGATTTGATTACAGGACTGTTTTTGGGAGAGCACTAATGTTAGTTCCTTCAAGAAAGTAAGTTTACTCAGTTATAAAATATTTTTGATGTGACACCTTGAAAATAAAGAAACATCGGCATCTTTGCCCGTCCTTTGCGGTGATGCATGTTGTCTTTTTCTATCAAGAAGTAAGTCCTGAGGAAATGGTGTTTTCTTAAATGTCACAATGCCAAGCATTTAAGAGTTTTAAATGTCATCCCAGAGGAGCACTTTCTCTTTGTAAAACTGACAGGAAAAAAGAATGCTGTTTTTAAGTAAGAGCTTCAGTTCTTTAGTGTCTCTTTGCCCTTGCATCTGAAGAATGTGTTTTGGAGTAGACCAGGCTGTGCAAGGTTTTAAAATGCATACTGTCACTATTTTGGGGTATTTTTTGTTTTCTGGATTTCTTTATGGTTTTATTAGCTTCATTTAATCTGGTTACAGAATGTGATTTTCATATAGCATCCTTAATCTCTGTCTTTATGGACTCAAGAATTGGTTAAATCCAATGAAGAATGAGTCAATTCCATGGAAATTTAATTTTGCTCCACTTGATCTGTAGATCATTGAGAGTTTTTTGTCTTCTACTAGTCATGAGCCTAATATTTGCTTTTGCTTTTTTTTTTTTGTAATTTGTTTTTCTTATAGGAAGAGCTATAGAAGACCATGAATTAGTGATGGAAGTCCAGTCAAATTGGGTAATGGAAGAGGAAACCAAACTGTACTTTAGGAAAAATTATGCAAAGTATGAGTTTTTTAAAAATCCACTGGTAAGTCCTAACATATCTGTGAAAGGATGCAGTTGCTGTTGCTAAAAAATAGTCTTTTTTGTTGCACACAGATAGTCAGAATTTAAATTTTTTAGTATAACATGAGTAAACTGGAATAATTGAGAGGGAATATATGAAATATAGGAATATATTGTAGTGCATGTAACCATTGGCTGGTCCCTTTTTTAAAACTGTAAAATATCCATGTTCATTTTTTATTTTGGGCGATGATGGGAGCAGCAGTGGGTTTAATTTTATTGAAATTTACACAGACCTGCAACAAAATAATTTTTTTGCAACTGAGTGAGTTTTTCATTAAGTGACAACGAAATATAAAATGAAGCAGTGTGAGAGGGAGCACCTGTAGCAAAGATGATTTTATTGTTGAAGTGGAAATTGAATGTTCTGGCCCAGCCCTGCTCAATGGCAGCTTCTCCCAGCTGTAGCTAAATGACAACTGACACAAAAGGCCATGAGCAGCCTTAACCTATTAGGGGTAAGTGAAAGTGAAGCCAAAGTTAGTGTACATAAGGAATGGAAAGAGCAGAGACAACTTGTAACTCAGGGATGTTGCCAAAGGTTAATGCAGCTGATTCAGAGCTTGGCTGATGGCAAAGGCCATGGAAGCAGTCCTGCTCAGCAGAAGGAACTTACCATCTGGTTGCTCCACGGTGTATTTGGACCACTCCTAATGCTGTCTCTTATTAAGCCAACTTGTTTCAGATGTAGAAGGGAGAAAGAGCAAAATTGTGTGAGGGCTTAAAAGGTAAAAGTGTAAGGGAACTCATATTATCTACCTGTGAAAAGGATGAAAAGGTAAATAGGAAGATAACAAAACATATAAGAGTTCTGAGAGTTTTTTGTTTGCTTCACCTGTATGTCTCTGGACAAATCATGAAATATTTGTCCCAGATATGGAGATATCACTGTACCAGTGAAAAATTTTTAAGCTTGAGATGGTCTACAGTTTGTAAAGAGGCTTTCACAGAATCACAGAATAAGTCAACTTCCCTGCTCAAGGAGGGTCATCCCACAGCACATGGCACAGGATTGCATGCAGAGGGTTCTGGAATATCTCCATTGAGAGAGACTCCACAATCTTTCTTGGCAATCTGTTCCAGTGTGTGATCACTCACACTGTAAAGAAGTTCTCCCTCATATTCAGGTGGGATTTTCTGTGCATCAGTTTCTGTCTGTTGCCTCCAAGGATTATGGATTGTTAACCAGTGAGTGGAGCCAGCTATGGAGCCTGGCAGACCTGCAGCTACACCAGCTTCAGCAGCTATGGCTAATCAGAGTTCTGGGTGTTCTGGTCCCAGCTGGAGCAAGAATGCTTTATTAGAATGAGTTGACATGAACTAACCCTACCAGCAGTTCAATTTCATTAAAAATTGAAATTGTGGAACATAGGGTGGTCTAGAGAATGTTAACTTTGAACTTGGTCCAGGCCATGAGAAAACATTATTTGTGATGGTCAAACCCTTGTCTGGTTCATATCTGCATGACTATATTGAACACCCCAGCTGCAGGTCTGTCCCATAAATTATCCCTTGAGCTTTCCTTGATAATGAAACTGGCATTTTAAATGTAGACTTTTTAACTCCGTTGTGTTGATATAGTCAGATTTTTTTGTTGATTTGTATCTTACAAAAATTGGAAGATAAAAAAAACCTGAGACGACTTGTTCTGTGTTAGTGGAAGTTATTCCAAAATATTTTACTGGGTTTCTAGTGTAAGGAAAACAATACACTTTTCAGCATTTTGGTGTATAGCCTCCTTACTTTGTAGCATGTTGAATCCCCAGGCAAGTCTTGTATATCAACAGCAATAGAAATTACTACTAGAGAAACAACACTAAGGGCCAAATATTGCAATATGATTTGCACTGGTGTCTGAAACTCTCTTCCAGAGACTATCAATGTTTTCTCAAAATTCCAAGTTTTTCAGCAAATAATATATACTATGTGACAAATTTTGGGATGATATTAAGGTAAGCTTAAATTATTGGATCAAGGAGTCTGCAGTGTCTTGCACTGCACTGAGAACTGAAATTGCACTTTCAAAAGAGATAGGAACTTTTATGTTTATTTCTACAGAACTTTGATATAAATTCTTGCTATTACAGAGCTTTTTTCCAGATCATATGATATCTTTTCCAAGTGACACCAATGCAGCTCTAAGCCACACTGGGATATTACAGGTATGTAATCCTTGAATGAAAATGAGCCAGCACAGCTTGGAATTTCCCATCATGAGTGTTGTGTGAGCATAGTTCCTTATTGCTGTTGGATCTGTTGCTAGGTTTTGAATAACTCAAGACATCGTTAATAATTTTTTTTCCTTGTGAGATATGATACGATGTGTCCATTCCAGGCAGCTATTATATGTCCACACTTAAAAACTTCCACGTCCTTTCAGAATCAAGAAGCACTAAAACAGACAAAATACAGTGAAAACATTAAATACCTTTTTATGGTATTTCAGGTGAAAGACTCTTTTTCCTTAAATAGATGGAGTGCTGAACAAACTTAGCAGCAGGCTATGGCAGAATAGAGAAGAACTGGTGATGTGACACCAGTGGATATAAAAAAGGGTTAAATGGTTAAACTTAACGAGTAGAAAATTTAGACTGACTAGTATGATTTGTTAGCTTGAAGGCTACTGTAGCCTTCAGAAAAAATTATGGTAGGTCACTCAGTGTTAGTCATCTTTTAAGCCGACATAAGAGCCTAATTTACAGTGGGAATAATGAAACAATAATACAGAATGACCATATCAGGGATCATCGTCTTACTTCCAAATAGGGGAAAAATGAGTAATAAAGGTGGAAACATACACATCACTCTTCTTTGCTTGTCATTAGAAAAATTAAATAATAGAAGAAGAACTTTCACTGGTTTTAAGACAGCAACACTCTGCCTGAGTTTTAGAGATAAAGAATGATTGGAAAGGCAACATAATAACAGAATATTTAGGGTAGAAGTAAAAGAAACATAGAAATTACAATTTAAAAAAATCTATTATATAATGTCTACCTTAGCATCCACCAGTAAATGAAAACCATTTAAAATAACTAATTCTCAAAGCAGTTCTCTATATTAAATAGTTAAATCCTTATAAAAGTGGATGTTAAATCAAGATGTTAAGATTATCCCAAGTAGAGTAAAAAATGTTGCAAATTAAATTTGACACCCACTAGATTTTGTAATTTTTACAAACCTTAATAAAATTTTTGTGATTTCAGAAGTGCTGCAAGTCTCATGAAAATTGTTTCACTTTTGCCACCTAAATAACACAAATTTTGCAGTCTAACATAAAAATTTAATTTATAAAATCCTGTCCCCTGTGTTAATAGAACTTTATATTTTTTGCTGACAAATGTAATTTAGTAGTTAAAAAAATAATAAAGACTTTTTAAAGTTTGCCATATATTCTTGTGCAGGACTTCTTTAAGCCCATAGTGTGAGATCTAGAATATGTTCAAAGATGGTAGGTAAGATTAAGAATAATTCAAATTATATCTAGTTACTTGCCATTTTGATAGCTTGAAAAACGTGTTGCAAACTCTCCTCTGTTGCTATTTTGTGTTGCATTGTATGTTTAATTTTTTCATCAAGTAAAACTTAATAGGCATGAAGTAGAGAATACCTTGGTGGATTGTGCAGCCATTGTGCACAATTCAGCAGAAGCTGTTGAGTAAATTGTTTACAGTGAGTCACTATTTCCTTGGAAACTTTCATTAAGACAAGTTAATTGTGTTGCATTATTATTTGTGATGTGCTTAAGAGAGACAAGTTTGACAATTCAATGCTTGCAAGTGATTAAAAAAATCACTTCTGGTACTTCTACATCCTTTTGTGGGTTGAGCTGTAAGCAAGTAAAATATTTTTCAGGTATGTTTTTCTTGACTTTCATTGAAAGTGGAAGAGTGCATATTTTGGCTGATGACTTTAAATCAGAACATCTTTGCAGAGCAGAGCCACAAAAACAAAAGAGAAGTTCATCTGTCTCCTATCCATTTAGCGTGTGCTAAGTAAAATTACTAGGTCTGGAATATACTAAATGCCTGTGTATGCCAAAGAGAGAGGTTTAGTTGCTGCCATGAGGATCTTTAGCCTACAAAAGAAGTGTGTCACAGTATCGATTAGGGTATTGCTGCTCTGAGGCACAACACACTGTTGGATGTACATGTCTAATGGTAGGCAGTCTGGCTCATTTGGAACGTCCTTTAGGCTATTTTTGCAAATTGGATGTTTTAAAATATGTCAAAAATGAACACAGTATGAAGATTTGAAGATTATTATTAAGAGCCAGGCTTTCATTTCTTCAATCTCTCTGCCATAGCAAGTCCTTTTCCTAACCATTTTCTCACCTGACTGCCATTCCAGGCTTTGGGCTGAAACAGACCTGCACTGAATTTCAGTCTCTTGTCAGTCTCCTGGATATTGTTTTAATCTCCCCATTGCCTTACTCTGTCTTCCACTCAAGGTTTTGTTGGCCTCCCAGTCTAAACCTCTCAGGCTGACTGAAGTCTGTAAGAGACAATACTGAGATTCAGAATCAATTCTTCACTAGAATTACTTGGTGCCCCCAAAATTTCCCAACAGGTTCAGGGTAAAAATCCAGCTCATTCCCAGTAGTATTGGTCTGGATCATGGCTAGCTGTCATCAAATCTTTGAAGAAATCAGTCATCAAATTCAACTTGATTGACAGTCTTAGTATGATGATGGCTTCTTTAACTCCCCAAAACACTGTGTAAATACACTAGAAGCATCCACCCTAGCAGATGTTGTTGTTTCTGCTACTGCAGCCATTCTTTCATTAAAAATGTTGAAGATGTAGACAAATAAGTTTTATAATTAGGAGTGCAGCTCTCAATCTTTATTGCATTCAGTGACATCTAGGATTTCAGCATTTTTCGTTATTACTATACTCGTCCAAGACAGTGCAATATTTTTCTCATTCTTTTGTTTTTTCACTTTCTGATGGATTTGATATTTTGTTTATTTGTTTAGGTTGTTTTTTTGTTGGTTTTTTTTTGTTGTTTTTTTTTAGCAATAAAAGGCTTTTATTAGCTTTGTTTCATGTTTAGATTGGTTTTAAATTAGTTGGTGTACAGCTAATCAGATGGTAGTCAAGTACTTGGTGTTGTCTATATCAGTATCTGAAAGACATGGCATTTGACACCACTCTACATGTCAGGGTATATATTTCACTATGTGGGGAGGAGGGTGCAAGTTTATTTCTGTATATTGTGTGACCAGTATTCCCTGTCTGCAGCATAATATAATTTAGCTCTCCCCTCTTCTTCCAGTATTAAGGATTTTTCTTATTTTTGTTCTATTATTATTAGCTCTTATTTGCATAAACAGGGATCCATTCCCTCCTGTAATAAACTTGTATGTACCTCCATTAAAAAAAAAACCAAAACAACAAAACAAAACAGCAACAAAAAACCCCAACCAAAACCAACCTGACACAAAAAACAGCCCAAGGAAATTATCTTTTCTACTATCATTCATTTTTGGCATTTATTACAGACATTCAATTCTCACTCTGAAATATTTTTACTGCTCATCCTTCTGACAGTTAATGGTTTTGACTACAGCTTGTTCATGTTCTATTTTCTCACACAGTCCTCAGCTGTCTTAGGAAGGAAAAGATGGATTTAGGATTGCCTGTTTCCTAGCATTACTGCTACTTTATTTTAATTGATAGCATGGGTACAACAGTGACTGTCGAAGCTTAGCATTGTATTGCTCTTCCACTTTGGTCTGCTGAGTAAGAAAAGTGTTTTTCATGAAAGCATTTCTGGTTTGAAGCTCTTATGGCAGAAATCCTGGGGAAGACACTTGTGCAGGCAGGAAGCCAACCACTCCTTTCAGCTTCAGCAGAGACATTAAAGCCTAAAAAGATGCTCTTTTGTTTTTGCATATATTGACTCATTTAGATTTTTCTAAGGCTTTAATTTTATTTTGTTTATGAATTTTATACTTTTTCAGTTCAGCCTTTATATTTCCCACCAATGAACCTGTTAGTACATGGCAAATGAGAAGATTAACAACCGGAACACATACCGAGACCTACCCGTCTGCTTCAGTGGGGCTAAAATAGCTTCGACTGCATTTGCACACAGCTGTGTGCCAGCAGCACGTGTAGACAGATGTATCTAGCCTTCCTGTAATTGAACTGTTCAGGTGAATGGCAGTGAAGCTGCTCATTTTGCAGTCCTGGGGTTGGGCTGGGACACTCCCCTGGCCAGTGGAGCCTGCCTGTGTTACTACATTCACACCAGCTCAGCTTGGTCTGCATGCTCCCCTCAGGTGATGTGGTCATGCATCTCACTGCAAGGCAGTAAAACAATTAAAGTCAAAGAAAACTTGTGTATCTTGGTTGGACTGCATTGTTTAGTGGCCAGAGAACTTGGTGTGCTTCCAAAATCACATTTGCTTTTTCATTCTGCTGAAGTCAGGTACTGGCCAGTCCGTCTCTTGCCTTGTAATCTGTTGCTTCACTTGTCAAATAAGATTTTCTGGAAATGGCAGTGGATAGGAAGAAAATTCAGCAATGAAAACTGCAAATATCAACCAGAAAATCCTTTGTTCCATACCTCTGTGTAAGCCTAGACAGAATTTATGATGCCACAGACCAGTCCTGGGGCAAGGTTCCTTGAAGAGCTCAGTAATAACAGATTCCCTTGCATATATGCAAATAGAAGAATTCTGGGTTAATATGTTTAGTTATAGTTCTGAGTGGTGTTACTGGAAGAAGAATGATAAAAATGAACACATTACATGGAATTAGAATAAAGTGAACATGGGTGCTCACTTTAAGTGGGTACTTTCGCACACTGAGTAAAGCTGTGTGTAAGCCTTGGCAAGATAACAGCATATTGCACTCTGACAATGTCTGATGAAATGGCTGAAGAGAAGCCACTGAGTATCTTGAGTAGAGGCAGGAGCTCTCTTGGGGACTAGCCCAGTCTCTCTGGTTTTGGTTCAACTAAAGCTCCTACTTTAGCACCTTTCAGGTGCAGAGACCTCTGTTCCCTCCTTTGGAAAATCCTAATATCTGCCTGGACTGTATGGTTTTGTAATTCAGAATTTGTGATTGCCGAATTAATTTTAACTCAGATCACTTCTTTTCTCTGGTGGATGAGGGGAGGGATGTAATTTTTTTCTTCTGTTGGTAGCACTGATTAGCAGTTTTATATAAATAGGGCCTAAGACATGGGATCAGTACTTCTTACACTGGTTTTGTTGCTGAAGTTCACATATTGCAGAAGTAATGCTCTCATTTCAAACCATATGGTTCCATATAAATATGTAACTTGCTTAGCATACCTTGGAGTTGTGTAACATTCTACATGCCTTAAATCAGAGGTACTGTTAA
This sequence comes from Entomyzon cyanotis, assembly GCA_024500445.1. Taxonomy (NCBI): domain Eukaryota; kingdom Metazoa; phylum Chordata; class Aves; order Passeriformes; family Meliphagidae; genus Entomyzon; species Entomyzon cyanotis. Next base: position 7,171,329 of record JAKEPQ010001027.1, on the reverse strand, counting down.
TGGGATTAGATGCAATCATAACTGAATTACTGTGGTGTGATAGTGTATATAGGAGTCTTAGTCCTGTCTGAGTACATTAATGAAACACAAAGCTGGTTTCAGAGGAAAGGAAAAATGCATGTCTGATACTTTCTTTCAGATGTTCCTAAGCTCCAGCACTTATCCTGAGATTCATGGTTATTTGCACGCAAAGGAGCAGGGAAAAAAATCGTGGAAAAAACTATACTTTCTTTTGAGAAGATCTGGCCTTTATTTTTCCACTAAAGGTACATCTAAGGTAAGGGAGTAAAAAAAAAAAAAAAAGAGAGAGCAAGAACTATGAAGTCAGAGCAAATATGTATGTATTTACCATTTGTTGTAATAGTAACCAAAATTTATAACCAAATAACTAAACTTACAGTGATAAAAATGAAAAAATAAATCTATTTACTATAGATAAAATCTAGAGAGATATAGAGATACAAAATTGGAAGGTTTTGTCTTAGAAACTGTGGTTTCTTTTTGCCTGATAAGTTTGCTTCATTCTGGTTCATATATCTCCTAACAGAGTACACTGCTAAAATGAATTTTCAAATACTAGGTAAATTTCTAAAGTATAAGTACATGTTCTGAAAAGTGGATATAGTAATTAATTATCTAATTTTTACAGGATAACTTTGGCAGTTTTCATAATTTGTCACTTGACAGGTTTTAGTTTTACTAGTTCAGATTTTTGATGGTGGTACTTTAAACCTTATCATATTAAACATTGGAGTTGAGATACCTTTTACATCAACTACTTAAACCAGTGTTTATTCCTGTTTTGGATTTTCTGTAATTACCTGCCAAAGTTTTCATTGAGCTGGTTTGTATCCTTCAGAAAATTTCTTTTGTTTGTTTCCCTGACATAATTAACCTTAGGTGATAGAGGTAATGGTTAGAAATAGTACTGGGCAATAGTTATAACAGTATGTTGTTTTTCAGATTATGAGAGTTTATTTTATTTTGATGTTTGAAATGCATACTGCTCTCAAAACTTGACTCCTGCTCTAATGTTATTATGGCTTGAATTTAGTGGAAGTTATCTTAGAAATTATATAACTTGTAGTTTGGGGACTTTTTTCCTCTCTGGAAGAAAAAACTCTTTTACTAATTTGATTTTTTTTTTTCCCGTCTGCATTATGACATGAATATTGAGTTGCCTCTTTTTAGATTTCATGATGTCATGGTTAAAACTGCAGTATGTAAGACTGTATTTTGGAACAGGATAACGACTGTACTCTTCCAAGTTTCTTAAGTGGAGAGGCTGGCTAAAAGTAGTCTAACTGTATTACATTGCTTTTCTTTTTAGGAGCCAAGGCATCTGCAGTTTTTCTGTGAATTCAGCAATAGTGATATGTACATGTCTTTAACAGGCAAAAAGATTTCTGGAGCACCAACAAACTATGGATTCTGCTTTAAGGTACAAGCTTATTATTCTGATACATATTAAAGCAAGCCACAGTTTTTAGGTAAGCTTAAGTTTCTTTAAGGTTTTTGAAAGCAATATTCAGCTGTCTATTATAAAATAGGAGAATTAGTGGCTTTTATTTCAACAGGTATTATCTTCAAGATATGCTTTAATGCTAAAAAAATGTGCTGTGGCCTTCTAGCCTAACAAATCAGGAGGAACCAGAGACCTGAAACAGCTCTGTGCAGATGATGAACAAAGTAGGACCTGTTGGATGACAGCTATTAGGTTACTCAAGGTAATTTTTCTGTGTTAAGTTCTTACTTAAGTGTACTATGGGTTTTTTTGAGGCTGTGAGTAAAGAAGTAACATAATTTTAGGTTCCCATGCAATAGCAATATCAGTTTTGTACTCTGAAAACTTTTTTTTTTTTTCCCCATCCCAACAAACAGAGGGAGACCAAATTCCTGTAATCATTGTAGGGGATGGAATGATGCCTCAGTCCTGAAAATATCTAACATTAAGCATATGCTTCTGTGTTACCATGTTGAATTCAGTGGGATGGCTGAGTAATGTTGAATAGAGCAACAAGAATACACAAGAAGGGAACTTTAATATTTTTAAAATGTGACTGTTTGTGACAAAATAGGAACAGGCCAGTTGGTATATGAAATGGGTAGTATTTAATGCACAGTGTACATTTGTAAAGGCAGCAGCAATAATGATAATGTTCATTTCCTTGGCCTAGCAGCTTTTGTCCCTGGTTTTTAATGGTAAAGAAAAGAGTGTGCTATCTTTTACATCTGAAAAAAAATACCTTACTTGGCTTAGGTTTATAATCTTAAATGCTAACCTTGTTATTTTCTGGTTTTAGTATGGGATGCAGCTGTATCAGAATTACATGCAACCATATCAAGGTAGAAGTGGCTGCAGCCCTTTGAATATAACACCTATGGTATGTCCCACAGTAGCTCCATGAATAAATACATGTTTCTGCCATCATGCTCTTTTCGAGTAACTCGTGTCAGTTACACTACTGACCTGCTCCTTCAAATCCTTGCATGTGCGAATGCTTGCCAAAATATTTAGGGCTGTCAGGGTTGACTAGAGAGCTAATTAATAAATTTTCTTATTTAGTACAAACCAGGTAAAAGGCTTTTCCCTTTGTAAAATCTTCAGTATTTTGGGAATCCATTGGCTTATTGTCACTGTTGGATGGAAAGAGGATTTTGAAAACAAAGCAGCAGAACTATAAATTCATTAAAAGGGAAGCAGTGTTTAAGGTTACACATGCTGATGAATAAGAAGGTTGTAACAAATCCTTTTCAGTATACTTCCTGTTGTGATTTTTTAAAAAAGAGAAAATAATAAGTACTTGAGATGAATTTCAGCTGGTGTAATACAGACTGGACTTCAGAGGAAGACCGTAATTTGGCAGATGGTCTGTCCTGTTTTGGAGAAAACACAGCCTATACTAGATACTGTGTCCATCTACTCACTCAGATAGTTGGGATTGGATGAGGTTGTTCTTTTCATAACATCTTATGCTATCACAGCTCTTTATGAGTCATTTGATTTCAGACTTTTTCATGGATGATTTATAACCCTTTTGTGGTTTTTGTTGGCTAAATTGGATGAAAATTACTTGTTGCTGGGATCTGTGACAGTGATTTTATGGTGGATTTTTTTAGCATTTATTATAGTTCTTGCTGATAAGATGCCTAAGAAATGCATTTACTATCACAGGTATTCACAAAAATAGTTTTCAGTGATTTTGCTAATAAGCATGGCTTCAAAATTGTGCTTAATACGCTGCCTGTGTGTTTAGTTTGTGTTATGTGGAGCTGTTGCAATAGCCAGCTGCTGCTCTTACAATGGATCTGGGAGCCATCACTGATTCTCTCCTCTTTCACTGTTGTGTGCATTTTAGCTCCCATAGCTTCTAACAGGCAGAGTCTGTACCCACTGCTAATAATGGCACTGTTTTTCTACTAGTGTATAATTCACGAATTAAGGAGCAAATTGAATAATCTGGGAATTAATTGCACACACTAATGAACATAATTCATAAGGAAGCCACTTGCACATTTCACATTCCTTAATTTGTCAACCATGTTAGCTACTAAGAGTTCCCTCCACTCTGCTAGAGGCAAACATTTTCTCTTATTTTGCCCTTGTTCTTTTACTTTTGCAAAGTTCTCTACAGGTTACAGTTACTCAGATAGACCTTAGTCTACAGTGTCAAGAATTACAGTGAACTACAGAACTGCTCTCTTCCATTTTTACTTATATTCGTGCTTTTAACCAAGCAAAAACAAAACAGAGCTGCTCTGGTTTTGGACTGGGAAGCTTTGCTAACCCTACAGAAATCCAGGCCTCTTGTGTCCAGATGTTGCTTTAACTTAGAGAGTGCTAGAATGCTCTTTTATTTATTAGGTATTCCAATGCCTGCCAACATTTGAGCCATCCCAATATTTAGAAAACCTGATTTTGTAAACCTTACTTTCTGAGAAACATTTTGGTGATTTTTAGGACTGTTTTGTCAAACTTCAGTGCTTTCATTCCGTTGTTACAAATTTTATCTTCACTGAGAGAAAAAAACACAAGCATTTTTTTTATAGGGGATGCTGCAGTTATTGAGTCTGTGATTGGAGTCAGAAGCAATGTATTAAAATGGAAGTTATACTCCATAGAAATTTCTGTTTTCAATGCTCAAATATAGCAAACTGAATGGAAGTTTATATAGGAAATATATAAATTTGACATAATTCTAATGAAATATTTTTAATATTTTAAATTTATTCATTATGTACAATAATTTTGTATTTTATCTTTTTCCCCATTACTTAGACATCTTAATAACAGTTCCCTGACTTATTTTGACATGCAAAGGGCTAGTTATAGTTAAAAGTATAAATATGGTTTATGGTAAAGTGATGTATTTATCATCCCTTGCAGTAATGCAGAAAGATGATCTGTCCTTCCAGACTGTAAAATCAAGCTTTGCAGCAGCATACTGGAATTACAAATGCTCCCTAGGGTAAAATGAGTTTGGCTCTGATGGGAAACACTGCCAATACTTGAAATATCACTTACAAAACATAATGTTTTTTCAGAAGCTTGCTTTTAAATGATGAATCTTGTAGAAATTGAGCAAACTAAATTAATTTTTCTTTGTTGCAGAGAAGCATTTCAGAAAATTCTTTAGTAGCAATGGATTTCTCAGGACACAGAAGCAGAATTATAGAAAATCCAACAGAAGCCCTTTCAGTTGCAGTTGAAGAAGGATTAGCATGGCGGGTATAAATACCTTTAATTTATCAAAATAGTATTTTCTGGTTTGATTTTTTTCTGCTTTTTATTTTTTTTAACAAAAGAGCTTTGAAGTCATGTTTTTGCTTCTCTCTCATGCAGAGGAGAGGGTGTCTCCGACTCAACTCACATGGTAGTCCTATTGCCATGTCTAACATGGGTATGTGTGAGTTAATTCCTTGCCAGAGAAATGCGGTAACTGGTTCTTTCAATAAAGGGAAAACATTTTTTCACCAATCTTTTTTTCTACAGCTATACACAGATCTCAGTCATGGTTTCATCATAAAATCTCTAGAGAAGAGGCTCAGAGACTTATTTTGCAGCATGGACTTGTAGATGGGTAAGTTAATTCTTTACGTAGCTTCTCCAAGACATGTTTCTAGCAAACAACTCCTATTTTCATGTGCCTCTTACTGGGGGGAGGTGGAGGAAGGAGAAGTTTGCACTTACCTAGTAGAAATAAAAATTCTTTTATATAGGGCTATCTGGGGATCGGTTGGGTTTTATTTTGTATCATTTGGAAGCAATAAAGTGGTGATCTAAGACTTCGATTCTGTCACTGTCCAGTCACTTATGTCCGTTCAGAGCCAAGCACTTGAGCTGTGTCTCTGCACAGTATTCTCTGGGAACTGTCTACCTTGGCACCACTGTCTTTAGTATCTCTATAAGTGATGAAAGAATGAAAGAAAGCCTGAAAACATTATTCTAAGATGAGCTGTTCTGGGACAGACATTGAAAAAAAGTATGCTTTTTTCTCATAGGAGGACTAAAAATTGTGCCATCATTTAATAGTAAACAATAAATGTTAGGATAAGACTTTAATTTTTCCCTCATTTAAATATTAATTTAAAAAATGACAAAACATGTATGTCGCTGTTGAGCGGCTAACTGAGGAATGACCCAAGGTCTCAGACAAGGAAAGAGAGAAGAGAAGAGAGCTTTATTGTTTTGAATTCCATATATATAGAGTTTACAGAGGTGCCCCAGATTGGTCAGCCCGAGACCTCCCCCTAGGCCCAATTGGCCAAGCCCGAACTGACCCAATCCGGAGAAGTTGTTTGCAAAACATCCAAACTTTATCTTGTTTATGAAATACAGCAAAATGTTCCCACGGGAAGGACCTGTGCTAGCCACACATGTAGGTATTTGATGTTCAAATCCTCATGCTTTTTATTCCTGCATTTTTTCCTTAGTCCTACATAAAATGTAAACTTGGGCCTCCTTCACTCAATGAGTAATTCCATAAAAATCTCAATTTTTCGAGTCTGTTTCCAATTGAGTTCCTGGAACATCAGATTGCTGGTTAAATTCCTTCAGTTTTAGATTAAGTATGTTGTAGTACTGTCTTGTACATCTACAGAAAGGGCTCCAGGAAAAAAAGAAACTGAAGGGGAGGAAAGGGAGACAAGCTTAGTCATAATCAGCACAAAGATGGTTAATTGGACTTCCACTTTTGTATCTTTAATATTTTTTTTAGTTTCAGGGGTCTTGTTTTTAAGCCTGGCTAATCATCTTGAAGCTGGTTCTGTGCTCTGCATTTATTTTTGCATTTGTTACAAGAGAGGGACAGGACATGGGTGTTAATCCAACATATATTTTTGAGCAGGATGTCATTCGAGGCCTGATGTATCTTGCAGTGCAGTTCTTACACACACATACTGTTAAATGGAACCCAGTGGATTCAGCGAGTAAAGAGAAGTGGTGTTCAAAAAGAGAAAGTGAATGCCTTGCTAGCATTGGTTTAGTACAGTGTTATTTATATTATATTCTTGGATCCATTCAGAGCTGTGCATTGAGGTTTTGAGGAGAGGAATACTCTTGTGTGGACTGCCTGGAATTGATTACAACATTGGTAGTAGGAGTGCTCATATGCTGTCAGATACATATTCAGGAATTACAGTGAAGTAATGAATACATGACATTACCAATGTATTCATGTATTACATGACGTGACCAATGCTGTGCTTTTTGATAGGCTGAAAGAATGAATTATCACTAGAAATACAGCCATTTTAAATGGGAATAATAAGACTTTACTTTCTGGGAGTGGGGACAGAGAAGATAATCCATATTGAGCCTTTTAATGTGATTCCAAGCAAGGAGTTCTCATGCATCTATGACAAGGGAGTAGCGCCTCTGGAATATTGTATGTACCAACAAATACATTGTTCATGGTGGCTTTTAGAAGACAAGGAGGTAATTACATAAAGTAGCTACAGTAGTTTCAGTATTTGGATAACCCAATAACAGAATTAGGAACAGCAACAATCAAGGCATGCTATGAAGGACAAAAGTTTTTGGATCTACTGTTTTGGTGTTAAACCAACTTTGTTAAAAAAGATTACTTGGTAATATTGTAGATTTTATATTTTACCTCCTAAAGTATGTTTGAAGACTTTTCAGTGATAAATGGTTGACAGGATTGCAAGCTGATCAGCATCTTGTTGATGAAAGGGATAGAAGCATTACCAAAAGACTCATGAAAAAGAGCAACTGGTCATTCAGAGAAGCTTATGAGGAAGAAGTTGACTGGAGTCATCCAGCATGTCTAAAAAGCTCCTTCCAGCCAATATTTCTGAGATGCCGAGATCTACAACCCTTTCTTCATAATAAAGTTTTTAAAGGTTCTTAGGCAACTTTAGGTCTATTGTGATTATGTTAGAAAATAATAAAGATCTTTTTATCCGAAGGAGAAGAAATGTTGCTTCTATTTATTATAATACAAGGAGAAAAGTAAGAAAATGTACTTTAAAAGAACTGATGAGTGGGAAAATAAATCCTAATCAAAGTGATTACGTAGTGTATCATTTAATGTGGATCCTAGTAATTGAGTGTCGACCCATTTTGGATATCTGCAGAATGGCACATTCTTACAGTGCCATTTTTCGGAATAAATTGAAGCGCCAGTCACTAATGACACAAGTATGCCCTAATGACACAAATATGCAGTCGATATGCAGGGTTTGCGGTGGCTGCTGTGAGCAATGTCGCTCGTGTCCCGCGGAGGGTGACAGCCCGCTAGGTGGTGGGAGCGAGCCGCTCTGAGCGCAGCCCGCGCTGCGCCCGCCCGACCTGCCCTGTCCCTAGCCCTATCCCTGTCATTGTCACTGGCCCTGGCCGTGCTGAGCGCTGAGCTGGCAGCAGCCCTCGGGAGTAGCTGCCTTAGGAGCAGGGCTCCCATTAGACTGCGCAGTAATTTCGATAGAAATGGTACTCGTTATGGATTCCAAATTTCCTAATTCCTGATATTTTCTTGCTTTGTAAAAATAGAACTATTAAAAACTTTGCGAATGAAATTAGTACTTTGAATCCATGCTGGTAGTCAGTGAAAATCCACTGCAAACATCTGGCTGGTTTTTTTTTTTTTTCTTTGAAAATCTTACTTTGCATGTAGTAGCTGGGCTCTCATTTCTGGTGTGTGGTGGGGCAAACAGTTACAATTAGGTGGTCACTAATGCTCACTTGATTGATACCAGCAGATCTGTTTTGCCCATTTATTTTGTGTCCTGAAAGAGGAACATGCTTGCCAATGGCTGTCCCTCCATTTTCCTTCTTGGGTGCATTGGTCAGCTATATCTGTTCCAGACCTGCACAGTACAAGCAGTTCAGACTCTCTCCACTGCAGAGATGTCTATCAGCTACTTCCCTATCCTTCAAACTGTTCTCTGCCAGTATTCCAAACCAGGTGATTCAATGAAAACTGTCTCCTGCTGGTAATCATCCTTTGCCTGTATCACATTATTCTGCCAGGACTATGGCAAAATTATGTTTGTCCACGTTCTGGTTGGAATAAGTTATCAGTGAACTAGTTGCAGTGGCACTGTTAGCCAGTCAGTGTTGTGATTTGAATAATGATTCCATAAAGCAAACAGAGTGTAGCTCTGTCTCATTGGGAATTTTGCTGCTGTACAGAAATGAGAATGCATTTATGAGGACTGGCCAGATGTGAAAAACATTCTGGTATGTCTTACATCACCTTTTCTGTAAAATTCCTGTTTAACTACCTTTTGAATTTTCCTTGTCATGTTTGTGATTTAGAAAACTGTCAGAGTCAAAAAAAATTTTGTTCAAAGCACAAACTTTGAGGGTGCTTTTCTGTCTGAAGAAATGCATTGTAATTCTATGCAGTGTAAAAACTAACGCCTACAGTGTCATTTATTCTGAGAAAGCATGTTTTTCACATAATAGACAAGGTGAAGAAGAATTTAAGAAAGTATTCCCAGTGACACATTCACAAGGAAATACTGATTAAAAGCCTAACTTATATAATTGATTTTATTTATGCTTTTCACTAATACTTACTTTAATGAATTTAGAACAGTTTTAACTGAATGTTTACAAAAGGATTTCATATGATCTTACTGTGAAATTTTTCAATCTCTTCTAGGGTATTCCTGGTACGTGATAGCCAAAGTAACCCCAAAACATTTGTATTGTCACTGAGTCATGGATTAAAAATAAAACATTTTCAAATTGTACCAGTAAGTAAGTTTTTTCAGTTTATATACAGAATGTAAAACCAAACAATTGAATAACCGTGATAGAATATTGATGGATTTTTTTCTTGTTTTGCTGTTTTATGGAGATGTGAACATCATACCTGTATCACTAAATATAATTAGGATTCTTTAGCAGACTTGAACATTTTTGAGTTTGCTGTTTGATTTGTTCTAAAGGTTGACTAGTATTATGAAATCCTAAAAAGTTTCTTGAAAAACTAAACAGATCTATTTCAAATGGAATAGAAGCAACCTTGATGGCATGAAAATCATGTATTAATAGAGCTCATGTTCCCTTTTATGTTTTCAGAATGTACACAATTCTTAGTCATCTGTTTTGGACTGCTTATGATGTGTGTCCATATCTGACTGACTCTTCTGTTCAGAATGGTTTCAGTATGTGTAGTCAAACATATTTTATTGACCTCTCTTCTTGTTACTGTGGTATATTCATGCCCAGGTCTTCTTCAGGGGGACAAAAAAAAAAAATCCTTATTTAGTCCAGCTGCTTTATAGGTAAGCTGAAACTTCCTAAGCTGAAATCATATTTCTGACAATTTTCATTGAACTTACTGTCCAGTTCTCCTGCCAGAATGGTCAGCCATCCCCATTGCTTCCACTCTCTCACAAGGTGGTTTATGTGGTTTTCTTTACATGCTGCTTTTCTTGAGATGAGAAACACTTGAGCATTATGAGTTTTGGCCACAGATACAAGACATAATGAAATATGAGAAGACCCAGAGCTTTTTCATCTCTCTTCATGAGAACCTTTCTTCCAGACCACATAATACTCTAGCCTCCTTGTATCTTCCTCCTGAAGTTTCTAGCAGATTCTGCTGTTTCTCAGTAGAGATTAGTCAAGCAGCATTTCTTTTTGTTTCTTTTTGATCTGTTGATTCCCTATGACCATTCATCAAATTTCTGTATGCCTTACCTACGGCTTGTAACTGATATCCTCCCCTAAAAAAAGTTCATGCAGAATAAAATGGAAGCATTATTTGAGAGGAGGAAAGAAGTGGATCAGTGTTAGCTGGAAGAATTGTCCAGGATTTTGTTGTGTTTAGGTACAGAGGAGGAGTCCTTCATCCAAAAGTCGTAGCTATGCCCTGGATCCCGTGTGAACACCAACATATGATCCGTGATAGGAATGCCAGGTGCAAGATCTCTGTGCATCCATTGACTGTAGTCGCTTCCAGTGTTTACGGTGCTGTAACTGTTGTGTGGTTTAGAAAACCTTCTGAACTCCATACAGAGTGTTTGATTCTACTTCATTGGGATGTCCATTAACTATCAGATTTAAGAGACCATTTTTTCTTCCCCTGTCAGGAAACATATCCTCTCTTCTCTAAGTGCAGATATAGCAGGAAGCTGCAGTTATCTTCAATTTCCTCTGAGATGGATGATTCTCCTCTTCCCTTCAAAAGATTGTGCTAAAACCTTGCTCTCCTGGTGTGGCATCTTTGGAGGAACCAGGAATTCTTTATTTTTAAATAATTGTCTCCAGACTTGGGTCACATTTTCCATGCTGTTCATTGAGAAGACCTGTACCACTTCACTATGGGACTTGACTTGCTTGAAGAAAATGTTTTTGAATTATTTTTTTTTGAGTAAAGCAATTTCTCCTAGTAAACAGAAAAAAAAAATCTGTGATGAGAACAGCTAAATCCAGAGAGAGTGTGTCAGTATGGAAGCTGTTTGTCCCTCAAATATCAGCATATTTCAGCTCCTTTCTGTCAATTTCTGGTTGCATTCAGTACTCTCATGCCATTCTCATTACCCTGACTTAAACATGCTCTGTTTTTGCTAGAACAGAGCTCTTTAAATAGTTCAGAAAATTGTTGTTTGAGGGAGGAAAGGTTTTGGTTCCAGTTACTGCTGATCTAAATGAAGCGATAATTTTCTAAGAAGCAAGACATTTTGTATTACTGTAGCTAATAATAGCTTGTTAGTTGGAGATCAGGGTTACATCTTTGAATTTTGAATTCTACTTTTCTTCTAAACTCTCACCTGTTTCCAGCCATTGAAAAGGCAAACTTTCCTTATTAAATGTAAATAAATAAATAAATGTCATTTAGAAAGCCTTTTTTATAAGGTAAAAACAATTCAATCTCTAAATGAATTATTTTTCTCTTGTATTTTAGGTTGCTTCAGGTTATACTGCACTTAAAAATGTCTCCTTTTAGATAGGGTATGCAGCCTGCTAGTTCAAGCTTCACCCATGTTAACAGGTGCCTCACATTAACATTGGTAACCTGTGCAACAGGTATTGCAGGTGGGTAGTAGGGAATTGATTGTATAATGTTCAAAAGGAAACCTTTGGGATACATTTGGGATCCTGTACTGTGACAATTGGAGAGCTTTTTAGTTTATAAAGGTATTTTTCAGCCTTTATACTCTGAGCTTATACAGTTTCACTTCAGTGTGTTCTATCCTGAAATTTTGTCCATATGAAAGATGAAGTTCTGGGACTGAAGATGCACAGCTTTGGGGCTGTCCTTTTAATAAGTGTTCTTTCGTAACAGCCTTCTTAGCTTGCAGAAGTTGCTGGGTTCTTGGGCAACAGAACTTTGATAGGAGTTTTTATTTGCAGGATATTGATAGCTTTAGAATTAGCAATCTATCTGGTATTCATTTAAAAGTTTAGAATTAACTTGTTAGAAAAATAACAGACATTTGAATTGTTAACTCTCCCTTGTCTGCAGTGTGTTGGCAGAAAAATTGCATGCATAAAGAAAGTCCAATGAATAATAATCCGTTTTCAGGTTCTTGGCTGGAGCACAGGAATTTACACATTCACACATTGGTAATTCCTTTACTAGCAGTTTTTGGCCTGGTTTGACCAAAGTCTGAGAATAAAGAAATTACAAACTACTTCCAGACATGGTAGAAAGGGGTAGAATAACCAGGAGTCATAAGCAGTTCAACAGCTGCTTCAGATAAAACATCTTAATTAAAAGGTAAGACAGCTAATCATGTCTTCTCCCTTCCCCTGTATTCAAGTAGGGTAGTTGCATCTTTCCCTAGCACGCCATCTGCTACTCCGTGCTAGCCCTACTTCAGGATCTTCTGTTCACTACTCTTCCCATCTTCTAAAGTACCTTTTTTCCCCTTTTCTTTTTAAAAATAGTTTAAATGGGTTTTTTCTATATTTACATGAATACCAATTAGTCACTATTGCACTAATCCTCTTGATATTAGACGTAGCAGCAGTAGAGGAACTAAATCAAAAAATTATATAGTCAGTAGTGCAATACAAATTGTTTGAGAGCTAACCTTCAGTCACTTAGAAGAGGGAAATACTGACTGCAAATTTTTAAGTACCTAAAAGTCAAAAGGAATCTTCCAAGGTATCATTTGAAGTTTCTTCTTTCTCTTCTGTATCTGTGCTAATAGGTGTGTTTGGAGCTGCAGCAATTCTTGCTCCTAAAACAAACAACATACTACTAGAGCACACATGTTACTCTTTGGATGGGCTGTGTCTTTTGTAGCTAATACCACCCAGCATCCCACTGCACTGGTGTGTAGCCTCATCACACCTCACAGAAGTGATAGAAAATCATGGAAGTGAATGGAGCAAAGGTTGAAATCTATGAGTAACTTCAAACTTGGTTGTTTCCTGTACTCTCTAAGAACTCAGGGTTCATATTAACTCCAGCTATCATTACAAAGCAAAGGCATGAAGTAGTACTGTTAATGCAGATAGACTATTAACTGTCGTTTCCTTTTAGGTGTGTACTTGAACTTAAAGAATACATTATTTTTCTTTAATTGATTTTTGATGTTGTTATGAATGATCACTGTATTTTTCCTGCTCACAGTAGTCATAAGATTATGAATATATTGGTCTGTAAGAACACTTCTTAAACAAGTATTCCAGCCAGAAAGAAATACCATAGCGAAGGAGGATTTTATTGAATCTTGTTTTTCCATTTTTACAGTTGGAAGATGATGGGAAGCTATTCTATACCCTTGATGATGGTCATACCAGATTTACTGATCTCATCCAGCTAGTGGAATTCTACCAACTTAATAAAGGAGTACTGCCTTGCAAGTTAAAACACTATTGTGCACGAATTGCTCTTTAACCAAAGCGTTTGTTGTTACATCAGAGGGAGAGGAAGATACTAGTAAAATTCTTCCCCTAAAGGCAATTTGTATAGCAAAGAGGGGAAAAAAACCACATTACATTGTAAAGATTCTATGTTTAAGGTGCAAAAAAAAATTTATATTCTATGTAGATAAGAACTTTGCTTTGTGATTGTCACAGCAAAATTAACTTTATGGTTTTTAAAAACCATTCTTTCCAATGTAATTCTTTAGTGTTGTCTTGGATTTTTTTTCGTTTTTTTTTCAACTGAAAACAGTTTTGAAAAATATTGTGTAACTCCTAAAAAAAATATAACTGAAGGAAGATCTTTGTTCTTAGGTTTAAAGTTAACTTTTTTCTCTCTAAATGTTTCTCATAATTTCTGTTCATCACATAAAAGAATAACATTTACTGTGGCAAGGATAAGAAGCTGAACTGCACATTTTATTTGTAAATAAAATGAATAAATATTTTGCACTATATTTTTGAATGCTACTTTGAGGATTATCATATCCAAAAAGTGAAAAATCATTAAAACCACTTATAACTGCTCAGTTGTATTGAGTTGTGCTGTTCTTGTTGTACTATTTTAAAGGATTTTTTCTCTCATCTAATGACTAAATCTACATCTTTATGCAGAGCTGGAGTGTCACTTACTTGGCTGTGAAATGTATAAACATGCATAAATTAATACATAGTGTGTAATGTGGTTTAGTGTATACCTATTATCTCTTACACAAAGAGAGGCAGAAAGACCTGTTAAGTACTGTGGATCTTTGCACAGTTGAGGAGGGAATCAATTTCAATTGCCCTTAAAAAAATAAAGGTAATATTATAGTAGTTGCAAATTACCAATAATTAACAGTACTTACAAGTAAAGGTACATCGAGTGGACTTTGCTGGAAACCTCATGTATTTACAGTAAGTTCCTAGCTTATTTTATTATTTATCACAAAATAAAAATGTCAGTGTAGCTGCCAGTCAAGCACTCTTTACAGATTACCAAGTATCTAATATTCCAGCTAAAAAGAACTGTGACGGTAGACCGAGTCAAATTTTAGACCACAGCATTAGAAATAATTTTGGTATTTGTGTTTGGAAAGAGAGTTGATACTGCTGCATCCTTGAACAAGAACTCGGGTGGAATAGGACTTGGACTGAAAGAAGCAGCCGTGTCCTGGTGCTTTGCTCTCCAAGAGATTTGATCTTTTTATGAGGGTTCAGACATTGTCCTGGGTATCTTTACATAGGGTGAAGACTGGAGTAAAAGTGATGTTTGAAGATGGGTGATCACATTGAATCCAGCTCCCCCTTGTTGTGCTAGCTTGGGTTCCCTGCCTGTCAGGCATAGCAGCTGTTCTGTAGGAGCTGGTGAAGGAGGCCTGGGTGAGGGATGGAGTGGGTGAGTGACCCCGAGGCACAGCAGTGGCAGGATGTGGCTGCTGACAAGGTCATATAGATGGAAGCATCAGAACACTGTGGTAACTGTAGCCTATGGTTTTGTTATTGTGTGTCTCTGGAAGGCAAGCATAATAACATAATACTGTGATACTTAATTTACCGACTTGATCCGCACATCACTGACCTTTTCCTCTGGTATGCAAATGCAGTTTTTAAAGCTCATTAAAAAAGCAACTCTTCCTAATGTGTACCAAAGATGCAACATATGTGATGCCTAAGCTCATTACATTAGGAAAGCCTTGTAAAACTCTCTACAGTCTAATAAATTTAACTCTTAAACCTCAAACATAATTTTAAATTGTACTTAAAAAAATAGTTAAAACCTCTTCAGGTTCAGTTTAATAATGTAATTATGTCTCAGGTAGTTTTATTTCAGATGTTGGTGTGGAATAAGGAAAAGCATTCTTTGCATCCCTTTTTTTAAAATCGTCTCTTGACGAATGAGTTGTCTATTGCAGTCCATTTCTACTTGGACATGTGAAAGCTTTGCAGTAATTTTTATTTGTATTTATGTGTGCATGCTTGGCAGAGAAGCCAACTACTCAGTGAGTGAGTACCTGTCACCTTTGGACCTATCAGAAAAGAAAAGAGAATGTAAGGATTATGTCACATGGTGGAGAGACATCAACCATCAAGTAGCTTTGCCTGCTTTTTCAGTTTTTATTTTACCAGTGAAATTGAAAAAAACCCCCAAAACTTAACCAAAATAATAATAAAAAACCCAAGTAAAATGAGATATTGCTTAATGAGCATGGGATTTGGACATTTGAAAATTTTTAACCATCAAGAATTCAAAACTTTCTTACACTGCAAAGCATTTCCTCCTGCATTTTGTCAGCTCTCTTAATATCTAAACTGAAACCTTGCTGAGAATACATAATTTCTTATATGAATGTGCATATCATTCCTGAACTCTATGGTTGGTTGTGACTATAACAGAAAAAAACAAACCAGTAAAATGAATAAAATCTAGTTTGATGTTTAAATGACTTCACAGGCTACCTCCCTGTTTAAATATTACTGAAGAAACAAACATGAAGGAGGTAAAAGCAAAGAACCACCCCTCAAAAGTCAAATATTCTGATATCCCAGACTACTTCCAGATGTACTAAATGGTACAAGTGGTTAATACATGACTTTTAAAATCCTTGCTAGCAACCAGTCAGAAAAAAACAGCAAGGAATTTCTATGAGATCGCCCAGGATATGTCTGACCATAAAGTTCTTTGGGGGTGTAGGCAATGCTATTTAAACAGAATTTCAGTGTGTTAACTGTCACTTCTAATTACGAATACTACACTTTGGTGCCCACCTTCATGAAGAGAATTGGCTAATCAGGAGTTGTTAACAGCTCAGGAAGAAATCAGTACTATTTTGGGCAAGCCAGTCTATCTGTCTCCAACATTTGCTTCTCTACAAAATGTGGACAGTGTTATATCTACCTCACAGAGTGTTTAAGGACTGATTAAAAAAAAAACCAAAACAACAAAACAGAACAATAGAAACTGTTGTTATTTGCAGAAGGTTTTTTTTAATACTTAAATTATGTTTTTACATTTACTTGATGCAAAGTCATTGCCAAAACACCTAGTTCTGAATTTGAAAAATTCTTCATGCTTTCTACAGATTTAAAATTTTATGCTTCTGTGAGTGTTTATGTGTAGCACACTGCCAGGAAGAGAGAGCTGAGCTTGCCATGCCGAGGTACCAGAAGCAGCATAAGTGCACAAGCCTAGCTTGCTATCTGGGGTAATTAGCCCTGCAGGGCTGTGCTCTGCGAGATGTGAGCTAGTGCAGAGACTGTGCTAAAGCTCAGCATTGTATTTGTTGGCATGCCCTTTGTGCCTTAGTTTCCAATCTTAAAATCTTCTGGACTCAGAGGAGATTAAAAGTTAATTCACTGCTGTTTCATAATGCATATACATACACGGCCAGAATTAAGGTTGCACGGGCAGCATTAAATGACATTTTAAAACTTCTGAGTGTTTTTACTTAACAATCTTATTAAGTCACTTAATGAATTTTTTGAAATGTAGTAAGTCTTCGAGTCATCCAACTAAATGTTTTGAAAGAGAGCTTTAACCCATTAAATAAAAGAGGATTATGTATGTAACTAACTACAAGTGGGATCTTTCAAGGATAATTGAATTTCTGTCAAATGTTGTCTGTTACATCTTGGTTTAAGAATTGTAGCATTTTGTGCTTCCCTCGGGGTAGAATTATTCTATAGTAGGCTTGGGGCATCTCATTTTAAGTTAAAATCAGCTTATTTCAAGAGAATAGCCCTTTTTCTGTTACATTGGTTAAAAACTACTCATGTTCATCTAAACAGAAGCCACTTGGTCACCGATTAATTTTAACTGTTTAAACCTATTCATTAGCTGTGGCTTGCAAAACAGTCTAGCATTTGTCTGTAAGAAATCTTACATATAATTTTTGTTACCTTTATTAAATTAGTTTAGAAAAATACAAAGTAATTTACAGCTTACATTGGCATTTCTGTTCGCCGAAACAGGTTTGATCAGAAAAACAATTATTTTTATTACTGTTCTGATATTTCAAACTACTCTTCTAGTACTCACACTGTAATGCATTCCATTTCTAGTTTCAACTTTGTAGCTGAAATCATCGAAGATGGGACGTGCCCCATTACTTGAATATACTTGCAAGCTTTCAGAGGTTAAACACTTATGGTCTATGCATAATCAATGTGTATGGTAGTGCAATTAATGTTAACTTTAATGAAATGCATGAATATTTAAAACTTAATGAATCTGACTTTACAGCACGCTTTACAGCCTGGCTCACATATGTGAACAGTATTGACTGTTGGCCTCTGGATGTCAGCAGTGTATCACGAAATTCCTGTAATCAGCCGCTGTTTTCATGCTTCCTCCCAGAAATATCTGTGACTTGTGGTCTCTGCACACCTCCAGAACACCCAGTGCTTTTTCCTCTTATAAATTATTCACTTACTCTGTACCAATTAGTTCTACCAGTTGCTAGGTTTGTTATCAAGTTAAGCTTCAAGACAAGAACCTGAACTCAATGAGTGATTAAAAATTTATTAGCAGAGATGATTAAATATGCAGATAGTCTGTGAAGCTTGTTCTTGAAACCATTATATTACCTTTTTAATACTAATGATTTGTATAATTAATTTTATAAAAGCCTGAAAGTCTTTTAAAAAAATTCAGAGTAGGACATAAAAGGGAAGAGATTAAATGCAGAGGAGGCAGTGAACCTGAGCCTTAAAACAGCTCATTCACATGTATAGGCAATAAAGTGATTTCCTTACAGGAATAGTTTGTGGCTTTCCTTCCCCTCTGCTAACTTGATTATTTTATTAATCTTTTAGGCAATTTGGGAGAAATCTTATCAACCAGTGAGTCGTATTTTCAAAATAGAACTTGATGTGATTAACACTGATAATACAAATGATTCCCCTAAACTTTACAATTAAAACTCTATCGAGATGCAGTTTCTACAACATTTAAGTACATGCTGGATTTAGGCATGTGAGGAGCCGCAGGGCTTTCACGGGAAGGAAGGTACAGGTGCTTTAATGCCACTGGGAGCCACTGGCAGTGTGAGGGATTTGAGGGAGGAGCTGTCCTCACACCCAGGTGAGGATTCTGAGGGAGGGGTTGTCCTCGCACCCAGGTGAGGGATTTGAGGAAAGGGTTGTCCTCTCACCGAGGTGAGGATTCTGAGGGAGGGGATGGTGGGAGGCGAGAAGGGCCTCTCACAGCTGTGCCCAGGGCAGCAGCCAGGCTGTTTGGAGGTGTGGGCAGCAGGGGCTCCAGAGCCCGCTGTGAGGGGGAGCAGCCTGGTGCTGTTCAACCTGCAGGGCTGGCTCAGGGATGGACCTGTCCTCCTTTCCATGGCAGAAAGAAAACAAATTAGTGCCCTTAAGGGAGTAGCTGGAGTGGAAGCTGGTCCTGGGGCCAGGCTTCTTGCCATCTGTGTCCCTCGAGGAGTGAGGCCTCGAGGCAGTAGCTGTGGGGAGTGCAGGCGGCTGGTGCCAGCCAAGGGTGCTGGCATGGCACAGCTTTTGGCATCCGCTGGTAAGTGCCATGGGGCGAGTTGGCTAGTAGCACCTTTGTGAGAGGGCTCTGAAGTAATGAGAGCTGGCCATGTGCTGGGAGCTGGAGTGGGCTGGGGGTGTGAGGAAGGCTTAGGGGTGAGCTGTGGGCTGCCATCCCAGTGGGGCAGGCAGCACTGCCCAGGCAGCACACCTCAGCACCCTGCAGCAGGGAGAGCCCAAGCTCTCTGTTCTCTCCCTCTCCTTCCAGCTCTGCCTTGTGCAGTGCCATCAAAGACCAAGGCTGATGGCCCCAAGTACACCGCAGGATAGAGTTGC
The DNA here is from genome assembly GCA_024500445.1 of Entomyzon cyanotis. NCBI lineage: Eukaryota > Metazoa > Chordata > Aves > Passeriformes > Meliphagidae > Entomyzon > Entomyzon cyanotis. The sequence continues at coordinate 7,152,179 of JAKEPQ010001027.1, read as the reverse complement.
TGTGGATGAGGCTTGTAGGAAGGTGAGGACCTGCCCCAGCTTCTCCTGGGGGGCCTGGACAAAGGGGTGTAAGCAGCCAGGAGCTGCTATGGTGTCCTTTGCCTCCTGGAGAACAAGCAGTTGTCCCTCAGATGATTCTGATGAGCCCCACAAGCTGGAAACGGTCAGAGTTAATGAGTTGCCCTTAATAAATATGTGCAGGGTGGGCTTGAATAGTAGGTGTATGCTAGGAGAAGGCGTTATGTGTTACATTGAGGTTAGTATTAATATTATGATGTGAAATTATTTATTAAGACTGAGGTTTTGAGGTGGGGCAGGAAAATAACGAGTGGAAGTTGTCATGCACATATTGTGTTGTCTCTTTTTATTTTTCTCTTCTTTTTATAAGTTAGAGTGCCTTGTTCTCAAGTGCTAAGCTCTGTGGAGTAGTATTTAGGCCTCAGTTCCATGAAGTGCAGTGTGTGTTTCTAGCCTTGCCTGTAGAAGCCATCAGAACTGTAGCACAGCCTTTACTAGTGTGAGACCCAATGTGTTTGTATTGCCAGCCCCACTGAGCTTGCGTGGCTAGGAGCTCAGTGGGGACGATAAGTCTAAGTAAAAATTACTGCTTTTTAGGTAAATAGGTGTGCCTCTTTGATGGTGAGAAATTAAGATTGTGACTTGGGAACAAACTTAGGAGAGTGCAGTCGTGGGAAGCATTTCTCCAGTGCTCTTGGAGATGCATTCACTCAGATGTACAACTGTCCTTGCTCTTTTTTTCTTGCTCTGAGCTAACTCAAAACACCACTTTTGACAAAGATACTTCAGCTTCCCCTTCTACTATATCAGCCACCTACCTGGGGACAGGGAAGGAGCAGAGGAAAAAGTGTTAGCTAGAGTAAGAGTGTCAATAAAAAAAAAAAAGTTGAGAGCGCATTGACTGAGGTGCTTCCTGCTTTTCTCCTTGTGGCTGAGGCTGAACAAAGAATGAGTCCTTAGTCTCCCATTCCTGAATATGGCATAGAATTATATGTTGCTATGTGAGGTCGTAAGTTTAGACTGGTTTTTAACATCAGTGAAAATTTTCTAAAATGAAAAATAATCCTTTAACTAAGGGAAGTTAAATATATAATTTCAAATCCCTTTACAATATTAGAGAATGCAGGTGGGTGAAAAAACACATGAAGCTTTCACAGGTTGGTGGGGGTTTTTTTGGTTAATTGGTAGTTTGATGTAGCAATTTTTTAACAAAAAAAGCTTGTTCTGCTAAATAGTGTGAAACTCTGCAATTGCCAGATCTGCAGCCTATGCTAAATGTTTAAGTTCTGGGAAATAACTCATGGAAAAATATCTTCTGATGATGGATGTGAGGTCAACTATGCAAACTAAAATATTTTTTCCCCAGTTACATGGTATAGGGCTGTGGTGCTCAGACCATATGCATAGCTAGTTATTTTTAGGCATTTAAGGAGAATGTAAAGGAGGTGATATGTGTAGGAGGGTAGAAGGGTACTGAGAGAATTTTAAGAGATGCTAACACTTGGAACAACAATAGATATGCCATTGGAGTGATTTTTCCTAACCTGTACACATCACGTCTGGAGGGGTTTGCTTCTGTATTGAACAATTAATGAAGTCCTCATTTCTGAAATGATGCATGTACTTCTTTGTGTGCTGTGCATAATGCTATGGATTTCAGTATACTTAAGATAATGTGTGTAAGTGTTGGCAGGATCAGAGTCAAAGATGTCAAAAATAACTTGGAGGGCTTGTGGAAATTCACAAAGTGTAATAAGGTGATACTTCAATTGGTGCTGAAGTGGAAATTGTAGCTGATGTTATATTTAATGATGGACTGTGGTCACTGGGTTCACTGTGACTGAACAATATCCATCTCTATTTTTGAAGTAAACGAAAAGCTGTATATGAAGTTGAACTAAAAATCAAGACTGTTTTTCTCTTGTACATTGATATTGCTGTTTATGTTATTATCCTGTATTGTGTGCGCATAAGAAAAAAAAATCACAAAAAGGTGAACCAAAGCTCCCCCATACTGGCCCTGAGCTTTCCTTAAAGAAAGAATTTGCACTAGGAATCTATATTTGAAGTGGCCTTGGCCTTGTGAAAGTGTAAGATTTGTGACACTTTCAAAGAAAAAGTTCTTCATTCTTCATCACTATAGAGTTAGGAACTAAAAACCATTAAAGGAATGATCTAATTGTTTCTGTTTCTTTGCTAGAAATAAAACTAACCTGCTAATTCAGAGTATCAGCAGTACAGGTGGTGCTTAAAAGGGCCTTTCCATGGAAAAGAAGTTCAGCTGAATTGTATTACCCCTCTGCTAAAGATAATGGGATTTTGCAAAAATGAATTCTAGGGTGTTCTGTGGTGAAGTGAAATGCTTATTTGTCTGCAGGAATATGTGTTCCACTTCTGCTTCGACTTCCACTTGAAATAAGGCCATATCACTCAGCATGGATTTACAAATACAGGGAAGAATGGATATGCTTTTGCCATCACGTTTATTCAGGGAGTTGCAAGAGCGTTAACTATTGATATTCTTCTAGGCTTTTGACTTATGTTTTCTTCTGTATGTAATTCTTTCTAGATTGTATTTTTATTTGTTGCAGAAATAATTCTCTCAAGTATTTGTTTTGTCAGTCTATCTTCCTAGATATTTTCCTGTAGAAAAGAGGTTTGTAAATTCTCGGAACAAATTTTTGATGTAATCTGGAAGCAGCATTGATTCTGTATCTACAGGTGCTGAATCTAGTGCTGAAAGTATGATACTGAATGGATTCACACACATGTACTGCTAAGGATGTTTTCAAAGTTGTAAAAGTAGGAGAAATGTGTGAAAAAAGTCAGTCTTGAGGTAACTGACTGTCTTTATAGTGGAGTGGTTTGCCTTTATAATATATCAGACTGGGTATGGGGAGCTCAAGAGAAGGAAAACTAAATAAATAGGGATCTCCTGAAGACGTGAACAGCGATGATGGATCTGGAGGAAACAAGCTCCAATTAAAAGCTAGAGAACTATGGCAGTTTAGCCAAGAGATCTGTGGGAGTTTGAACCCTGAAAAGCAGAAAAGTGAATGAGAAGATGAAATGGAATGCATTAGAAAAGAACAACTACTTCAGCTCTTTGGGGCAGGAGAGGAGTCTTAATCTCTTTGACCCATAATTATGGGATATTCTTGCAGGGATGTGTATGAATCTGAAAATTCTCACCAGCTCTCTCAGTCACTTGTGGAGTCTCATGGAGCAATTCTGAGCGAGTGAAACACGGGTATTTTTACTGGATAATTCTCAAATCATCACTTGGCAGCCTGATATTGTAGGGGAGGTTTCCTTCTGAGGGGTGTGTGTGTTATCTGAATCTAAACTTCTTATGCTCTGCCTAACAGAAACACTGTAAACTGGAGACAGGTAGAAAGATGGTGAGACAAAGAAGTGAGATTGCATTGCAGCATTGTATGGGTTGCAATTATGAGATTTGAGCAAAGATGAAGAGACTAGCAAGAAATCTTATTTCTGTTTACTAACATGGCATCATTTGCTGATGGCATGTAATTGTAATTAAAATGCAGTTGTCTTGTGACTTTTCTGGCTTAGGTTTCTTATGCTGATGATATGGATCTACGCTTGTCAGGAGTTAGCTTTGACAATTGTTACTTGAAAGTTTCATTGGAAGCTGACTTTGAAGTGTTGAAGTAATTGAATGTGCTGTGAAGTTTACTTTTAAACTTTGCTGTGATATCTCTGCTGAAGAGTAGCTTAGATATTTTTTTAAAAAATAGAAAGGTGGAAACCACATATGTAAGCATGTTAACTTTTTATTAAAAGAAATCATTCCAGGAGACCTCATTAAGCCAGGACGATATTCTAAAAGTGAATATACATGTTGACAGCTACACCCATAAATTTGAAAACTGCAAACATGTTCAGCATAAAAGCCATTTTTGAAAAAAGCTGTTGCTCTGCCCTTGTACTAATTTAAGAATTGTTCATTCATTCTGATTTTTATAGTTTCTTTTCACATATATAACTGGGACAGTTTAAAAAGTACATTGTAGAATCTTTCTTGATGTCACAAACTTCAGAATGCAGATGATTATTTTTAAAAATGCACACTTTACATACAGGCTCAAAGTATCAAATAAGCTCTCTAATTCCATTCTTTTATTTTTTAAACAAACAAAATGACCTGTCTATAAACTGTACTTCTGTACAGTATTCTTGCAAAGAATTTCTATTTCCCAGGAATGATGATGTGAGTTTAAATTGCTTGGCTCTAGCAGCAGATGTGGTGAAGAGATTCTCTTGTTTTATTCCTACTCTGTTTGGATATATAACAGTCTTCACAGACAGCACAAGATCGTCTCAGACAATCTTTTCTTTTGGTGCCTTTCTGCCAGAGGACATTCAAGGTACACCCATATTTAAGATGGTTTCAGTAAAGTAGGGACATCATATCAATGCAGTTTGTGGAAGTGTAATTGGTATAGAGCGAGATGAGTGTTCTGCCTGTGGATGCAGATTCTGAGGCAAAATAAACAATCAGTCCTGACCTCAGGTTTGTTTTCTTACTGGTGTGGGAGGAAGAAGGAGGAACGAATCACTTGGTCTGCTCTGTGTGGTTGGAACCAAGACGGTATTTAGAAGATAGAATAATTTTAAATGAAGATCAGTAACGAGAAATCCCACCCGGAAGACTACAGAAAGATGACAAAAAGTTATCAGGTGATGGAGAGGATCTGAGCAAGGGACAAGACCATGGGTTGAAATGGTTCTTGGGCATTAAGAAACACAAAGTATGGGTTTTTTGTGTGGGTTTGTTTGTTTATTGTTTTGGTTCAGTTTTGTTGGGTTTTTTATTTTTTTGGTCTGCTTTTTTTTTTTTTTTTTTTTAAGGGAGGTGGGTCCCTTTTTTTGAGTGGGTAGGTATTTTTGTGGTTACTTTTCATATCTAAAATGTGTGTGTACAATCCAATTACTTGTATTTTGTAATTTTTAGCAGATAGTGTCTAGGTTCTACATGATAATTCTTTGTTTGTTTGGGAAGGATTTGCAATTCATGCTTAAATGTATGTTACCTTAGATCTGACAAATGGCCAGGGCTAAGTTGTTTTCCCTACTACTTGAATTAAAATACTTTTCATAGAAAATGTACTTCTCTGAATTTCTGTCTGGGCAGTAATGTAATAATGAACAGGAGAGACAAAGAAATGGTGCCAAAAATAATTTGATGACACTTGAGATGAATCAGTACCTTGCCAACAGAAACAGTATTTATGAGAGAGATTTTGATACATTGACTGACCTGTCATAGTATAATGGTTCAAAACTTTTGATAGGTAGTGTGTTTACATTGATGATAAATGAAAGACAGAGGTAGAACTGTCCTTGAGGATTCACATTAGTACATGTATGTTCATATATTGTCAGGACTCCAGTTAAGACTTTTTCCCAGCCAAAAAAACTAGTTTTGCTACAGAAAGGCTGTTGGGTATGTTGCACTGCAGGAATTAAATCTGCACGGAGTAAAGGAAGTCATAAAATCTACAGAGTTCCTGGACAGTACTGACACAGAATCTTTCCAATGAAATTAATTGCTGACATAGTTGTTCTGTTTCTTGCCTCCTCCAATCTAACTGAATGCAAGCTCCTCAAACAGGCTTTTTATTAGTGAATATTAGTGGAAACCATCTGGTAAAGGAGAATCTGTGCAAACTACTTCTTTATCTCTAATTAGTCTCAAACAGATTTTCACCTCTCATTATACTATATGTGTATGTTATTTGTGGGTAGTGGGAAGAGGAATAAGAGCAACTTGATTATCTCAATCAAGTGTGTCAGTAGCAGTTCTCAGTCAATCCCAAGCATATTACTACTTTCCTGTGTATTGAATTAGACTGCTCCCTCAATTTTATGATTTGTAACACATTCTGGTACCTTTGTTATGAGCAGGGCAGGGAAACCACCATCAATCTGGGTGTATAAGATTTTTTTGGTGTTGAATAATAAAAAATTAAACCCAAACCTTATACATCCACATTACAGTGTCCAAAGGAGGGCCATGAAAATGGTGAAGGGTCTGGACGTGGAAGCATTTTAAGGAGCAGCTGAGGTCAGCCTGGAGAATGGGAGACCTCATTGCAATCTTCAACACCCTCATGGGGGGGAAGGGGAGGGACAAATACTGATCTCTTTACTTTTGTGACCATTGACAGGACCTGAGGGAACGGCCTGAAGTTGAGTCAGGGGAGGTTTAGGCTGGATATCAGGAAAAGGTTCTTCACCCAGAGTGTGGCTGGGCACTGGAACAGGCTCCCCAGGGAAGTGATCACAGCACCAAGCCTGGCAGAGTTCAAGAGGCATTTGGACAGTATTCTGGGGAGCGTCCTGAGCAGGGCTAAGAGCTGGACTTGATGATCCGGATGGGTCCCTTACAACTCAGCATATTCTGTGATTTTATGTAGCTTCATGTCGTAGAAACCCCAGAAAAAGTGAGGCTTCAAAGAGGAGTGGCTTTTGCACTTTGTCTACAGCTGACGCTTCTGAAATCATATAATGATTACACCATGGACTTCCAATAGGAAATCTTGAATGTTACTGCCCAAGTTTTTGAGCTTGGGATAATGGCAATGACGGATCTAGACAAGGGCAACTAACAGGTTAGGAAAAAGAGTTGTGGCAGATAAAGGTCTAGAGTGATGCTGTATGTGGATAAACAGCACTGGCACTGAAGAAGGGAAATAAAGCACTGTAGCCTACAGCCAGTAACACATTTGTCTAACCTAAATATTTCTGCATTGCCTGGTGGTTGTGCTGGAAAAACATCATTAGAAGGAAGAACAATGAAGTCTCATCATGTTAAGTTGACGAATGTGGAATAAATATAGTGATTACAATCTTTTGTGGAAGATTTTCAGTTTTCCTCTGTTGACTGAGCAAGACTAGAGCTTTCTGCAGAGGTAAAAGAGAGCAGGAGTACAAGAAACTGTGAAAAAGAGTACCAAAGAAGTAGGTGCCTGCACTGAGATGTCTTCCACTTTAAAATTGAGATATATGCCAGATCATTTATTGCTGATCCTGGTGATAGATGGAAAAGAATTATGCTGGTGTGGTACACTGAGGTCAGAGGAGGAGGTGTGCTTTCAGTTTGCTTTTTATTGAATATTAGTGAAACTATTTTTTAGATGGCTCACTCAAAAATATTCCATGAGTATTTTCAAGTGTTAGGCTCTTGGTACCCAGCAGGACATATTCTGAAGTATAACCTATATACTCTGTACATACTAACAGAGCAAAGCGGTGTACCAAATATATCAGTGTGATATTAGTACTTTTAATGGCATTCAGCTGTGACTATTATGTGCACACTTTTTATTATTATAATACAAAGCATGTTATGTCTTTGAGGAGTAAACATGCATGGTTTGTTTTTTTTTTCTGCCAGGTAGAGAAGTTATCAGTCAAATAAGTCAACATTGATATTTTTATATAGGCCAGCAGATCTTTAAGTAATGCATTATACCTAGACTAATATCTTTTCATGCAATGTAGGTTTGTTTGTGGGTTTTTTCATTTTTGTGATTGTTGTTGTGTGTGGGTTTTTTTATTTTGCTTTGTTGTTTTGGTGTGGGTTTTTTTTTTTTTTGGTGCATGACAAGCTGTCCTTGTATTGGAGAAGAAAATAGATGGAGCTGGGGAACTGAGCAAATACGACCATATGGCAGCATATCCCAGCATATTCTTCCAGATTCTGCTGTAGAAATATTAGCAGTAATGTTATAAAATAGGTTCTATATCCAGGCCCATTTTCTTAATGGTAATTTAACAAAGCATAAACCTTATAGTATTAATTTCATATCTAGTCAAAACTACCTAGATGTGTACAGCTCCTTGTTAAACCTCCTTTTCCAGTTAGCTTGCTTTAATTTTTCAATACTTTGGCTTATAGCTGGAAGTACAGGTCCATGCAGATTAGTTAAAGGCTATTATTTCCTTTGGGTCAAAGAATAAGTTTGATGTATCCCCTCTCCTATGACACCTTCTGCTCCAAACGCCTGCACCTGGAAAAGTGTTAATGATTGGCAGAGGTAGAAATGCAAGCTGACTGGTTCTGTATGTGAGATGGAGAAAACACAACGGAGCACTGAAGAAATGAGATTAAATAATTTGAAAAGAGAATCCTTTGCCTTCAGGAACACCTGCTTTGAGAGAAAGGGTTTCTCCTCACCTCATCCCCAACATGCTGGATAGGACAGAGAAATGCTCACTATGATTTATGGTACAGTCTCCAAATTAACTTAAGTCAAATGGACTCAATACTCTCTTCCTACAAGTGGTCAGTTTTAAATGCTGTTACAGTGAATAGGATGCAACAGTTATATGGAAGAACCCTCCTTGTTGGGTCCTCTTTTGTAACCAGGCTGTCATTAGAGACCTTTCAGTGGGCTGCAGCTTGTCTGTTTTTAATTAGTTATTACTGGACCATGAACTATTGGCAGCTATTTGGTCCCATTTATACTCTTGGCTTCTCCTCCCTCTTAGGCAGAACTGCAGTTCTCATTATGTGGAGAAAGTCCTTTCTGGCTTTTTAAACATGCTTCTTGACATGTTTACTAGATGTTTATAAGCAGCAAGTAGTGAGCAGGTGATGTGTCATCACCTTTACTTCAGCAATTGTTATTTTATTGACATGGGGGAAACTCTCCTTTGCTGGGAAAGAGACCAGTTGAACTGTTTCCTTTTTGAATGTTTTCTGATTTCTGTTGGCACTTTAATGAGGTAATCAGAGCTGCATTTAAAACAAAAGGTTTGTGAGTATTTGAATTTAGTCATGTAATATTTTGGTGGTGATTTTTTGTTTGTTTAGTTGTTGTTTGTTGGTTGTTTTGTTTTATTTTTCCTTGTATTTTTTTCTCTTCCATTTTTAATACTGTTTATTTTTTCTGACCTCTGAAAATTGAACTGGTGTTTTCATACTGGTAGTATCAAACAGCTGACCAATCATTGCATATGCATGCCTCAGGGTTATTCTTCCCCCTTCCTTTGAATTTAATGACACTTTTTTATCTTTCCATTTAAAAAGAAAAAAAATATTACTGCAGAAGAAGATTATGGGTATACACAAGAGAGATGATGTCATCCTGCCTGGTGTGTTGTGCAGTGTTATCCTTGGTGTTGTATAACTTGAATATTTCAGAAGAGAAGACATAAAATTGGGGTTGTCAGTATTTGGAAAAAGTCCAGCGAGGCAGAAAAGATAAGACGTTGTTGGATATCAAGGAAAAGGGAAAATAAAGAGGATTTTTTTGGAGACAACTGGCTGGGCTGGCTTTCTAAGTCAGGAGAAGTACTGATCCTGAAAAGAAAGGCTGACAAATGTAGGACTCTAATGAAGTGAGTGGCATGAATGAAGCAGTATGAACTTTGTCTGGAAGGAAAGTAGAGCAAGAGATTGGCTTGATTAGAGAAGTTGGAAAGTAGAAACTTTTCTTTTTCTAATTTGTTTCATTGAATCATTTGTGTACACTTTTACAAATGACCAGTAAATTAAACTTCTGAAAATTGCCATTTGTAACTATTCCAAACTGCCAGTTTGAATGGTGTGCGAAGATATCTTTCCATCCACTCCACTTCCCCTGCCACTTTCAGTTAAGATTGGATCCTGATGGATAGTATCATTTTGTCACATTGTGGCACTTTATAAATAACATAATGCAGTGATGTACAGTGCACTGACAATTGCAGTTTTAGTAGCTATTGGGAAAGCTAAAAATGAACATTTTCCATAATCTAGATCGTTTACTTTGGCGGCTGGGCTTTCTACACATCTCCAGCATGTATTCCCATAAGATATTAAAAAAGATGTATATGTTTTTATTATATTGTGTATACACTTTGGTAGGTGTAAAATAAGTTTACATTTTAAATGCATTTGTGCTACTATCAGAGAAAAGCAAAACAAAATAAATTGATGCCAGGGGAAATGTCAGGCATGCAACACAGATTTGTTAAATAAACATTACTGTGTGGCATTAGCTAATGTTATTACTTTGTTTCCCTAGTGGCTCTTTTTTGATTATCTGCATTTCTAAAGACTGTGTGCATTTCATATACACTAAGAACAGAGTACAAGGATTCTACTTACATGAAGAGCCTTGCAAAAAATACAGAGTATGAAGGCATTTTATGTACAGCTCTGCTAAAAACAGTGTTTTTTTAGTAATTTTTGTTGTGGAAGGGATGAAGTGAAAAAATTTAAGTATTGAGCTTTTTGAAACTCTATGGGAACTATATGTAGGAAAGCTTATAAAGCAAAATAGAATTTCAGGGATGTAAATGAGAGTAAAAAGTATGTTATGCTTTTTCTGAATATCTTTCAGATTAGAAACCAAAATAAAACTCTTAATTTAGCATTTGTTTAAAGCACTGTGGAATGAATGGCACGATGGGCTTGTAACTGTCGAAGGTGCCTTCATAACTTTTACTTGGCCTTTTATATGTAAATGCTTCTTATTTGTAGGAAAGGACTGTTGAAGCCAATATATGGAATAGCTAATGCTCATACATAGTGTAATTTTGGGAAATCCTATGAAGAGTTCTGTGTATGGGAAGTCCCTCCCTCTGTTGCCAATTCATAACCAACACCAGAGACTGGAGTACCTACAGTTCCACTGCATGACTTATTCAAACAAGCTGGATTTATTAACAACAGTTCATAGTAATACCAGCTAGGGGTTGAGCTGTTTATTATTTTGCTGTAGCAATATTAGATTGCATAATGTATGTATGTTTATCTGAAGAGTATAAAGCTTAATTTCAGGGTTTGCATAATCAGCATACTTCAAGCAAATCTGATACAGAAAAGTGACCAGGATAAAAAAGAATATCAAAGCTGAATGTTCTTACCATCTGTTCAGTTTATTTAATATACCATGTTGCTGGTCTTGATCCAAGTCCAAATAGTCTTGTATCCGTACTACAGCTGACATCAGCTGGCCTGTATTTTGGCTGTTGGTAGAGAAGAGGGAAGTCTGAGGCAGGAGAACTGATCTCAACACGTTGTCTAGAGTGTCTAGAGGGGAAAGTTTGCACTGATGTTGCCTTTCCCTGGAAGAGAACTTCATTTGAACTCAGTAGTCTGCATGCCTGTGTAATTGACAGCGCTTGTTTAATGCAGTATTTCCTCCCACTTGGTTTTTCAGCTTGGACTGGGGAGACTTCATTGCAGGGGAGACTTTAGCTTCCTCATGAGGGGAAAGTGCAGGGGCAGGGGCTGATCTCTCTCTGGTAACCAACTATAGGACCCAAGGGGATGGCCTGAAGCTGTGTCAGGGGAGGTTTAGGGTTGGATATTAGAAAACAGGTCTCCACGCAGAGAGTGGTTGGGCACTGGAATAGGCTCTCAGTGGAAGTGGCCAAAGCACCAAGCCTGACAGCTCAAGAGTTTGGACAATGCTCTCAGACACATGGTGTGATTTTTAGGGATGATCCTGTACAGAACTGGAATTTGAACTTAATGATCCTTGTTGGTCCTTTCTAACTCGGGATATTTTATGACTTTGAAACCTAAATGCTATTTGAGTATAATTAGTTGGTTTTGATTATTAAGTAGAGAATAAGAGAAAAATTATATATAAGGAAAAATATTGACTTCTCTCTTGACCAATCCATCAAGCATAGCCTACAATAGGAATTCAGTTGATTTAGTGGAGCTTATCAAAGTGGCAAAAAGAAATAACTTAGAAGGAGAATTCTATTAATCTCTCTTGATGAACAGGAATGTAGAACCAGGGGTTTGGGGATTTTTTAAAATTGTATTTTTGATGTATGCATGGTCTGACTTTCAATTTTATCTGTCAGACTCAGTCTTCTGGCTACTGCTGCTCTCCTTTTCTGAAAAGATGGCTGACAAGGCATTGGTCTCTCCTCTTACTGACTCCTGTTTTTGACTTTCTGATCATTGCATTGTTTCCTTCCCTAAAATGATATCTTTTATGGGTAAAACCAAGGAATGGTCTTTCTGGTTTCCTTCCTAGTACCTGCCACACCTGAGGGATGTGCTGCTGCCAAGGAAATTGTGTGAATTGGGTCAGACTTCTTCACATCCTGGTGTGTTCAGAGGTGTTTTCTGAGGACGTAACTAAAATATGGCAATGATCATTTCAGTACGTGCAAATTAAATATAATAAAAAACCTTATAGCTTTGCCAGAACAAGTGGATTCTCTATGTAGTTTAGGACAACTCACTTTCCCAAATTTCATGTTTATTTACTGTTGTCCAAGATTGAGGTTGATTGTTTGCTTGTTTCTTTATTTTTCTCCCATGAATTAAAAATATTGAAGCAAGAAATGATCACTCTGGAGAAAAATGTACTTTCAGAAGTTTTGTTCTGCTGAAGGTACGATTGTATGTTGGAAAATGAGGTGTGTTTAATTACAAATATTCTGTGTCTTTATTAACCATGTTCTATGGTGTATATATGCTAGAAACCTGCTGAAGAGGAGCCCTCTTTTCTTGGGGCATGTGGCATGTCTGGGAGGACAGCTGTGTCAGAGGTTCATGGTGCATCATACTGAACATGTATTGGGTTATTTTTAAATGAAAGCATCAAAACACTCCTGAGCCTTATCCAGATGAAGATGACAGTTGGTATATTATTCATTAATTTAGGAGATGGATCAGCTCCTAAATTATTCTTCCTTTGTTGCATGAAACTGAAAGACAAGAAATTCAACACATTTTGCTGTAGGTATAAAACTAATTGCTACCACTGTATTTTCTGGGCTGGTTTTCAACTGTCTTTTAAAAACGAACTATAAAAATAATCCTTCTTTTTTTGTTATTGTTAACCCTATTAATGGATTCTATCACCAAGTGGTTAATCCCATCATCCACCTTTTCTCATAATTTTCCTGAAATCTATCATTTGCAGCATGCAGCAATGGAGACTCTTAAATAGTCACATATATTTATCCTTAAGAAGCAGGTTTTGCTGAGGTTCATGCTAGAGTCCGTTTTTCTTATCTTCCTCAAATGGCCAAAGTTAACTGATTTGAAAGGGCCTCATTTTAAATTACATTCATTCAGTGAAAACAGAAATTAACACTTAGAGACATCTATATGCTAATGATTGTAGCTCAGGGAATACCCTTCTAACCTTTTCAAAAGGAGTTGGTAAAAAGCCATTTCACTTGAAAGCAACTTAGTAAAAATGGTAGATTAATTAAATACAATAAAATTTCCCTAAAATCTTTATCCCATTTATCACTTATCATTATTTTTCCTTTTCACACATGGTACCTTAGCTCCAAACTGAATGTTCCAGGATGCATTTATTAAAACTGTTTTTCTAGTGACATCTATTAGATGCTGAAAAACAGAGGTTAATAATGTCGTGAGTTTTAGGGATGGCATGGAAACAGAGGTGAAAAAGAGCCTCATCCATCTCAGTACATAAGATACTAAGTGTATGAATTTTAGCAAAAGGGTCAAAAAGGTGTAGAAGAAAGATTTCCTATAGGCCTTCCGGAATCTAAGAAATGAACTGAATGAGACGATCCCAAGCTTTCAGGTCTTTTAAGGGCTGTATCCATATCCATTAGTGAGTTTCCTGTAAATAAAGAATATGACTATATTGCTGCTTATAGGCATATTTATTACTGGTGCAGTTTGTGTTTTGTTCTTGACTCAGTTTGTAGAATTCTTGAAGAGGATAAATAGAGTATTGCATATATTAAATGCCTTGCGCACGCTGGTATTCTATCTCGTCGTACCTGTGTTACTGCCTTACATGCAACATTCCTTAGATAAAGTCACTGCTATATGTAGAAGGATTGCAGGTCCTTGAATCACGTTCCTGTTTGGGAGAAAAGGAAAATCTTGTAAAAACAGTCTTTATTGTTCTTCAACTGACTACTGTTCATGTTGTGCTTGTTCTTAGAGGAAAAAATTTCTAAGGAAAAGGCCTAAAAAGCTAATGCCTGATGCTTCTTTGAAGCTACCCATCTGATTAGTCTTGTGGATCCTGATATGAAGTCAAACTAGGGTCAAATAAAGTATTAAGCCCTGGAGTAAGATGTGTCTGCCCTAGGCTAGAAGCAATTTGCAACTCATACTTGGTTTAAATTTAATAGCAGTAAAAATCCTATTGAAACAAAATGTGGCAATTATCGCACTTGAAATTCCAGTACGAGAGAGACTGGAGGAAGGTCATGGATTTGTACTTGATTAACTGATGAAAAAGTGATGCGAAGATCCAAAAGGATCATAAGCTTTAGTAATACTTACTGAAGGAGGTATTACAGAACAACTTTATTTCCACCAAGAAGAGAGGCCTAGAAACCTTCCTGGTTGGCTGGGCAAGCGCGTCTGCAAGCCCAAAGGAGGCAGGTGTAAAAGACTGCGTTCAGCTCTACCTCAAGACAGAGAATCAAATACACTGGGTAACCAGACAAGAGAAGATAGGTGGTGATGGTCCTTGAGCAGAGAGGGACATTTGTGACTTGGGGATTGGAGGGTGAGATTGTTCTGCAGGAATTAACGGAGAAAGCTAGAAGACTGGGTGATAGCTACCTCCTATAGAGAAAAGAAGAGAGACTGGGAATCTTTTGACTAAGAGCTGCTAACAGGTAATATATAATTAAAAAGGAGTAACTGTGCCTTGAACACACACCAGAAAAGTATGTGGGGTGTGAGAGAATGTCTTGCGCAGGCTTTATTAACAGCTCAACTGTACCCTAGGTTCTTGAGTGTTATCAGAAAAGTAATGATCTATACTGCTGTGTTTTTGTCCCCCTGGTCTGCAGAAGGACAGTTTTTAAGCAGCTGTTGCTTAATGCCACAAAAAGCTAACATGACCTGGGATCAGAGCAGTTATGAACAACAGAATCTTTGTTTTTCACTGTTCAGAGTAGGAGCTGTTCTCTGCTCTTATGAATTCAACTTTCCCCTGGGTTTTAATCAAAATGATGTCTCTTTTAAAATTCCTCAAAAAGGGAAAAACATCTCATTTGAGCTGGCAGGTTTTAGTGTGTATGCAATAAGGCACATATTTACAATGCTAAATTGTCTTTTCCACTTCACCTCAAAAGCCAAAACAACTGTTAAAATTGCCATTCTGCACCTAATCAATTTTGGAAGCAGCACTTAATTCAGTGGCTGCCAGGAAGAAATGCTTTTCTACACTGTTATGGCTCTGGATAAAACACAATAATTCAAACAATTTCCTTAGCTAAGAAGAGACTGTGTCCCTTTTTATGCAGTTGATACTGTAGGTTCCAGGTTGGTCTAGCTAAATAAAAGCCCAATGTGCCAGACTAGGCCTCTTTCTTGGAGGTGTCAGTTCTTGCTTGTCTTCAGCCTATGGTTTATGGAAGTAAACTCACATATAAATCCCTTTGGCACAGTAATAGAACTGCATTTTCAGGAGTTTAGCAAGCTAAAGCAGATCCTGCAAGGTGAGCAGATAGAGACTTTCAAAGCCATGGAAGAACTTGGCTGGGGGAGTTTCATAAATCCTGTTTGCTGAATGCATCAGTAAATCAGTTTTTTGGTTTTCTATGGTATGAAAATGTAGTTAGCTGAGAGAGTTATCTGTCTTTTGAAGGTTGTATTCCCCGCAGAAAGATCAAAACTGACTGAAGTTGATATGGTTTATGTTAATGAAGATATTTTTAAATTGATAGCTATATTATAGATATGAATTGTCATGGTTACAACAACAGAAACAAAAAGCCTTTCCGAAATCTCATGCTTGAAGATAACAGTGTAAAATTTCAATCACTTAATAGTTTATTATAAAAACAAAACAAGCCTCTTTTGCTGAAATCTTATTTTCAGTTGGTAACACTGTTTTACTGTACTTGCACAAGTTGTGGTAAAGGCCCCTAGATCCAGAACACATATAGACTAGATCATGATGAGGAGAAATATGCTGGTGGCTTGTTATAACTACCAGCTAATATTTTTTTTTAGTGAAACTAGTTGGAATGCTGTTTTCCAGGCTTATTTGAATGGTGCCAGTAGGATAAGATTGTGTTATCTGTCTGTGTCATTGGCAGTGTCTGAAAAAAATTCTTCAAAGTACTCCATTCCCCTTTATCATTTTAGGACAATATTCAAATTGGTACTTCAGTTGTAATAAGTGAATTTAGTACATCTTGGTAGTTCAGCTACTGAAAAAACATACCAATGTGTTAAATCACCTATTCTAGAAGCAGCAGCTAAGCACTTTTGCATCCTTTTTTAAATCAAGCATTAATGACTGCATGATAAATTCTGTCAGTGCTTGAATGAATATAAATATTAATGAAAAATTATGATGATTTTGTTTAACAGTATATAATAATACTGCAAGTGTCACTACCATAAGATTTCATCCACATTCAGAAGACGCAAAAAAGAAAACCCCACCACACCAAAACCTTAATTTTTCTTGGATGTTCTCCCTCATCTTTGAGATTATAATTGGAGTTGAAAGTAATTTCCCTGCTTTCACATATTTTTTTCCTGTGAAACTTAATGTAGAATTTTCTATTCTAAAAGCTTCTGTATTTTAAAAAATGTTTCTTTAAAATATAAACCCAGGGTTTTGTTGTCAGTGCTACCAGACTTCTGATACTGCTTCTAAGCAAGTAGAAGAATCAATTTTTTTTTTTTTTTGCCTTCACATCTTGGTTAAAGAAACATCCATGTTAAATTACATGTAATTTTAGCTGATTCACTGGAAAATAAAAACAATTAGTTCTCTTTGCTTCATTGTATGTAAAACTATAAAATCCCAGAATTTGCTTGCTATAAGCTAGTTATTTAGAATATTAGTGGAAAGGAAATCAGCTTGGGCACGGTGATGTGTGTTGGAACCAAAACTGAGCATGCAGTTAACAAAACAAGGAGAGCAAGAAGGATTTCCTACATGCATAAGCAAAGCATGTGATTTAAAAATGTAAGCGAAAGAAAATGTGCGGTTTATTGAGCTTCTATGTTGCCTGCTTTGTTCCTTTCTATTCTGTCTCTGCAGGAAGAAATTTATTTGTCTTTGCATGAGATTTTAGGTATTCTGTTCTTATAATAAGAGCATAGCAGAGCCATGTAAGGACAAGGAGAAACTCTCTCAGGAGGAAAGGAGAACACAAGGCCAGCTTTGAAGGTTTGGGTCTCCCATGCTGTAGCCAGGCACAGAGCCAAACATCCAACTGATACCCAGTGTATCACATGTAGGGGTGACATTGGGTTTGTAATCCAGCCACAACAACATTAGTTAATGACATACTGAATTAGAGTGATCTGTAATTTTAATAAGTGTTTCATGGAAATAGATCCTTTAGTGAAATTCGAGGGATTTAGTGTTTTCATACAGGAGAATGTGATGAGTTACACTGGCAAAGCAAAGCACAAGCATGCCCAGGGTTTGGACTTTGACATGTGCTGTACGCAGTCATGTGATTGTATGGGTATTTCCACTAGCTTTGTGTGAGTGTGTATCATGGGTACTTGGGTCTTGGGGCCCTTTGGCCAAACTGTAACTGCCCCCTTTTGGAGTTCTCACTCTCCCTATCCTATTTCCCCTTCCCTATCTTCTCTAAAACAAACCCAAGAGTTATATTTGCATTTAGACATCTGAGGGGATGCTTCTTGCTGA
Source organism: Entomyzon cyanotis (assembly GCA_024500445.1). Taxonomy (NCBI): domain Eukaryota; kingdom Metazoa; phylum Chordata; class Aves; order Passeriformes; family Meliphagidae; genus Entomyzon; species Entomyzon cyanotis. The sequence continues at coordinate 7,134,543 of JAKEPQ010001027.1, read as the reverse complement.
CACTGCTTATGGTAGAGCTTGCTAACTAGGAATCATGCTTAAAGGAAAAGGCAGGCTGTAGCAAACATAAATTGCCTTTTCTTCCCCTCTCTTCTTTGACTCAACTTTTAGGCTCTGCAAACCACACTAGGATTACTATTTAATATAACATTATGTTATATAGTATTTATAACTTCTGAGGCTTGTGTCCATCCATCCTTTTCCTATTTTCCTCCAACCCCATCCTCCCAGAGTACTTGTTGTGGGTGATTTGGAGATTACCAAATGCATTCCATTCAATATGATCTCTGGAAACCTACATAACTGAACTGTACGTGACAAAAAGGAAGCATAATCCATTGGATATTTACAGAATACTTCCTGCTAACCATAATAGCCTGCTCAAATGAATCAACAAATCTCATTTTTCACATTCTTCTGTTTAAATTTAATCTTTGCTGAAATCAGTGGCTAACAGGTAATCTGATGTTTTGAGTGTGTAAAAGTAGTTATATTGCTTAAGACCTTGCTGATATCTGCCTGCGTTCTGTGCCTCACAGGATAAAGCTGAAAACAGAGCTATTCAGTATTTTTTGTTTAATGTTCCCAAACCCATCTAGGTCTTTAGCATTAGAATAGCTCTCTGACATGAATTTGCCTGTGACCAAAGAGGGTGAATTCTGGTCCTTCTCTTTGCACTGCTAAGGTATTGAATACCTGGTATAAAGTTCAGGCACAGTGAAGTCAAATGCAGAGTGAAGTTGCTAACACTGTGGAATATCACAGGTATACACAAAGAACTTACACATATTTTTAGAAATCAGGAGGAAAACTTGATTTTTATGATTAAACATACAGTTCTTCTGGTTCTATCCCTGTAAAGAATCCTATTGACATCTCCTTTTATAGTTTCCTGATCCTAACCTGACAGTGCTCACTCAGAAATAATTTAACTTTGGAAATTTGTTATCTTGAGTGAGTCTCAAGGTGTTTAGTGTTCAAAGATGGGATGCATTACTGCAGGTAACAAGGTCAGCACTGAATTCCAAAAGGCAAAAATAGCCCTAGGTTAAGGAAAAAAATATCATCTGTATCACATATGTTTGTAACACATACAATATTTTTTTTTTTTTTTTTTTTTTTTTAACGCTAAACTTAACAGAAATTCTTTAGAGAATGCTCTCTGCATTCTGCCGAGGATAGCTTGGACAGAAAACTTTAATTGTTTTCAAGGTTTTTTATTATTTTATCTCTGTTCATTATTTTTTGCTCAGTCTGTGGATGTTCACTATTTTCATCATCAAATAGCTTGCTGGCTATTTTTGTCAAACAAGAACCCTGAAACCATCGCACTGGAGTGCTGAGCCTATCTGCTCATTCTGTCAACAGGATGAAAGTGAATCTCAAGCTTTTTTAATTACAAGGATAACATGTTCGCTCATCTAATAATGAAGATGGTTAGCAATTTTAAATTTTAATAATCAATTACTGAAAGTAATTCTCCATTAAACCACAAGAGAGCCATTAAATCTCAAAAGATGGAACATGCTGTATGTAACAGTAGCAAAATTTCTATTTTTAAATATCATTAGGGAATATCTGATTTTCATTTCTCTGCTTTTCTTTTACCTTTTTCCTCATGCAGACCATCTCATTTTCAGCAGGAAGACAGCACATGATCTTATAAATAATAAAAGAAAATCCTTGCAAGAGTTGAGCCAATGTCTGAAATATGTGCTAGAAATCTAATTTGTTTCAATCCAGCATATTTTGACTGAATAATAAGTAAAGTGACTAATTAACGTCTTAATACACTGAGGGCTAGATGGCATGATGGACTTGATACACTCTCCTTTCACCTCAGGAACCCTGAGTTCAGATCTTATTGGCATTGCAGGTGCTGAACAGAGTTTGGTGGTTTCTCTTTTACTGCTGGTAAAGCTGCTATCTAAAACCATAACATTAAGTACTATTGGCAGTTTCAAATATAAGTGTGTTGAGAGCTGGAAAGCAGGGATACTATAGCTCCCAGACAGCTTGGCGTGTTTCTGTGGGGATGACTATCCAGTGACAAGCAAGTTGGCAAACATAAATCAGTAGTTGCTTCCAGCTAAAATAACCCCAAAGTATTGAGGTGGGAGGGAAGCAGTAAGTTAGTCTTGCCTAATCTGAAAAATAACCATTTTTCTTTCCAGATTATTTAAAATTGAAAGCTACAGAAGTGATTTGGGATGGTTTATTGATAATACTGGACTAGATATTAAAGCATATTGTACTTTAGTATATATGCTAAGGCATGATAAATATATACCTTGAGTTACTTTGTAAGGGGAAAGGACCCAAAACAGTTTGTAGGAAAAATAAATATCTCAAATGAAGCTGGTACAGTGATTAACTTCAGAATTATGCTTAGTCCCCAGATATAGTCAGACACTGATAATACAGAGCACACACACCTTTTCAGAAGACAGTCTTTGAACCCCATCACTGAAGTATCCTGTCTTGATGTGCCTGATGGCCCAACATTGGAGCCATATGTGCAGTTGAGAGACTCAACGTCAGTTGGCATTGATACCCTGTACTCAGCAGGAAAGGTCTGCATCTCTGATGGCTTGACTTAAATCAGAATGTGGTAACATCTGCAGAAACTTTATCAATCTTTTCAAAGGAGCTAAGTTACCTTAGGAGACTGTTTCTTTGGAAGTAAGGTGGATGAAGGTTTAAGAGGTTTTTTTTTCTGTTGTTTGTTTGGGTTTTTTGTGGGTTTATTATTTTTTGCTTGTTTGTTTGCCTTTTTTTTTTTTTTTTTTGTGTGTGTGTGTGTGTGTTGTCTTTTTTGTGTGGGTTTATTTTTCTGTTGTTGTTGTTTTTCAACCCATAGCTGGGTACCACCTAAACTTGGAAAATTTTGTGTTTTGCTTGTCATAAAGCCTTCTGCTGCAGCCATGATAAATTTGGTTTAGGGGTTGTGGAGGAGGGAATTGTCTTAACATAGAACTCTGCATCAGTCTTAATGCTTTTATCACTGCCTGAAATTCATCTTGTTCTTAGCTTGTGTTTTTGTTGGTCTAGAAGAAATGATTACAGAAAACTGTGATGCTCTCCTCTAGCTTCTCCCAGAATTTCAGGTTAAAAATATAAATTGATTCTTGAGGTAAAATTTCCACGTAGCTGAAGGCCAAGTAAGGTAGTAATGGTATGATATTCAGCTTTTTTGTTAGTTTTAACAAATTTTATTCCCCATCTCAAACTCTTTGTTAAGACTGCCTCTGTATCAGCTGTTTTCTTAGGCTTCGAGGGGAGGGACAAACAAGCTTTTGAACACAAAACCGGTCCTAGTGTCTGAAATAGAAGGAAAAAACCCTTCAAAATTAAATATAGGTGGAGAACAATTGCTCTGAGCTTAACTTGATTATGTTCATCAGTTAGGCAATTTGAAAGAAAAGGTGATTGGACCTGTGGAGCGAAGGGGAAGTATTAACAAGGAGAGGAGTGACAAGGTCACTAACCTTCATGACACAGAAAGAGAGACAGATAATTAGCATTTGTGAAACATTAAGGCAATATTTGTGGGTAGAGGGTAAGTGAAGAAACAGTAATACTCCCAAAACACTGTCATCACTATAGAGCTATGGATGTTAGTTCTGGTCCTGTGTTTTACTACTTTCTTCAGCTTGTTCTTGATTCAGGGCTGAGAAGTTACATATAGAATGGTTCTTCTGTGGAAAAAATACTCTGCAGTAATTAGCAGTATTTCTATCCCTTTTATCAGTACTCAGATCACAGTGGTGGTGAGAAATTAGTTAGCTGAACCTGCAGATAGCTTTGTTAGGAGCATAAATAATTTTAGCATGTAGTTTTAGATGTCGTTATGGCAATTAATGGCTATTTTCTGTTTTGACTGCTCTGTGATTGCTGGTTTCCATTAGGTAAAGGATGGCTTGTGGGACATTTGATTCCAGTGATGGGTTCTGCTTTAAAAGGAGAATCTTTCACTGTGAGTGAGTTTCTTCTGATGTGTGATCTTCCCCTAGCATAAATTGTAATATCTTAATGAAATTTTAAGGAAGTCTGATAGATGACAATTTAGGATATAGATGTACTGGGCACCCCTTAATCTTGAGTATGTGCATAGTACATTTTTAGAGAAGCCACATGTCTTCTAGAAGAATTAGGAAATTCCCAAAGGGTCTGTGAGAAAAGGACACCTTGCAGATATTCCTTAGTCTGCTTAAGGTGTTCTGAAAGCAAATGAGGCAGGGTGTGACAGCCTCTTTGTACACATTTTTGCAGCTTGGGCAGACTGTCTTCTTGGTGCTATCATTTTAGAAACTGTTAGAGGGATTTGATGATCTCCTCTTCAAAATTAATCAAATGAAACTTAGAGAGATAGCTCTCAATGTAGAACAGAAGTCCTTCTTCTGGTGTTTCGGCTTGTTTCTGTCTTCTCACCCTTGTTAACAATCCAGTTCTATGTAGTTTGATTAAAGTGAAGTTTCCAAGGAAAGGCCATCTCTTCTACTTACAGCTGTAGAACATCATGAGTACAGAAGCACCACTGTTAGTGAGCAGAGTTGTTTAAATATATTTGGACATACAGATCTTCTTTTGAGTTTCTAGTCTTGTTTATATGGTCAGGAAAATTTTGTTTCTGGATGTCTTGACTGTGACTGGTAATGGATCATCCACTGTCTTCCTCTTTGGCCCTCATAGTATATGTTCAACTGCACATACTAGCATTGCAGCATGTCCTGTATTTGTCTCTACATCTCTGTTTCTTCCCCCACCCCAAAATTCTGGATTTAATAAATTGCTGGTGTTCCTACTTAATTCAGATGAATGTCTAATCTGCAGTGAAGGTATGTAAAATTTCTATAGCATAAAATTAAAATATCTAAAATGATTTTTATTTCCTTTAGTGACTTAATGAAAAGTGCTCATTGAGTTTGAGTCCAGGGATCAGATTGTGTGAGATTTTTTTTTCCAAGTCTGCCTTAACATTTAAATTTAACTAGAAGAATTACCCCTTTGACAGTGCAAGACTTCCTTTTTTTTTTTCAAATATACTTGCATAACACACTTCAGGTCTTTGAGACAAGGTGCAAATTCGAGGTCCTTGACCACCTGTGGTCATTAAAGTCTTTGTAGAGCTCTTCGCCAGAGGAAGAAAGTTAAGGCCAATGCCCTGGCCAGGTGCCAGCTTCAGTAATTGCACTTTGTCCTCCTAAAAGTATCTTTGCTGTTTACAAATGGAAAATCTGCACTTTATATTCTTCCCCAAATTGCTGCTTGGTGATACTGAGTACTATAAAAACATTCATCATGGACCAGAGAGGGTTAAGCACAGACTCAGGCAGTCACTATTCACTCCTTTCTACAGAGATGTCCGCCATGTGTTAAATATATGCACAGACACAAATAGCTGAAAGGAGTTCCGTGTCATTTATAGTTCAAGATTGAATCTCAGCATTTTTGTTTCATGATGAAAGCATTTTACATATTGGAGGATTTTTGCTGTTTGTCTCATGTTTCTCTAAAAAGAGTTCAAAGTTCTTTTACAAATGTTTGCTACTATTTTCTGGATTTTTTTCCCTTTCATTATTGCCATAAAAGGAATAAAAAAAAGTTCAGGAAGTATATAGATATTTTCTACTTCTACTCTGTTTCCTCCAGTCCTTTTTCATGTGAATAACCATCAAAATATAATCATGGAGCACCGAATGCCATTCTTGTGTGATCCTTTTATTCACTAATGCTAAAATAAAAATTGTTCAGTGTTTGTCACAATGTATTGTCTTCCACCAGCCTATTGTCATTTCGTGCTCATGTATTTTGATAAGACATTTTTTGGAGGTTTACATTTGTGGATAGGGAAAGGATAAGAAAGTATGGGAGGTGATTAAAATTGCTTCATTCAGCACAGCTTTGCATTTAAGGGCAGGGCTAAGTAAACAGCAGATTATATTATATTTGTATATTGAATATCTTTTTAGCTGTGTAGCTAACGATTAGGCGCTGAAACATTTGCACAAGGGTGTAGCTGTGTAGTGCTCGTGAGTGGAGCTGGGCAGAAGTTCACATGGTGTGCTGGGATGTGCCAAGGGCGTACAGTTAGTCTGAAGAACCTGATAAATGTTTTAGAACTTCTCTAACCCAGTTGGTCAAGTTTGTTTTGCCATTTTGCTAATGAATTCCCTATACACTGTAGCCTTATAAATAAAACCAACTTCACTATAAGCTGGAACTAGCTTTCTCTTTAAAATCACATGCTACAATAAAAATTGAATGTAATACACCAGGAATAATACTAAAGTTTGTACCCCATGTGTGTAATCAGCAGAACCTACTGCAATGTGTTTCACTATATTAAAATTAAAAGCTATCTAAAAATAAAAAAAGAAAAGGAAATTTTCAAATTCTACAGTGCTGGTATAGCGATTACACATACATTATAAAAAAGACACAGGAGATTTTTCAGTCTGATCATGATAAGACAGAATGTTTTACTGCCAGATTGCAGTTTTGTTAAGTAAAACTTGCAAATCACAACGCCACAAACTTTAGAAATGCAGGTTTAGCATTGTTCTGTGTTCAATAATTAAATACAAAATGCAAGGAGTTGCCTTCTTGACTTTCAAATCATACTTTTGCCACATCCAAAATAAAACAGAACTGCAGGGTACTAATAAAAGTAGGCATGACTAGGCAAAGTAATTTCCTCCTGCGTTAATCTTAAAATCTTTAAGAGTCATCAGAGTTTTATTTCACTGGTTCTGGTTTAAATGGCCGAGTTTAACAGCACATTAAAACTTGCACAGGGGGATCAATTTCAAACAAATGCTCCCTTTGCAATTGTGCCTGTATGAAGAAAAGCAATCTGTTGATCAGAAATTCAGTGTACTTTAAACAGCTTTTGAAGTGACTCTCCTGTAAGTTTTAAGTGGATTGGATGCTTGATGTCCCCTTATTTTGTTAAGGATCTGTTTAATTTTAACTGCAAGTACTCAAGACAGTGCTTCCTTCTGCTCTGGGACTCGCTGAGCACAGAAGAGATGAGTAGCTCTTAGGGAGCAGGTTGTAAATAACCACAGCCCAAGTCCTGCTATGCAGTAGATTACTCATAAGCTTTTTTTTTTTTTTTTTTTTAATTCTAAGAGATAATGGCTAGCTCAGATTCTTAAGAAATCAAACACACTTCTGATTTGAAAATTTGCTGTTCATCTCTGATGGGCTCCCTTTTGCTGGAGGGTAGTGGCATATAAAGGACTCTAATTTAATTTCCTGAATTAAGGAAAACTCTGAAATGGGGTCTTCTCAATGTCTAGTCTTTGTGTTAGAGAGGAGATGACCTCATTTATGCTACAGCTGAAAATAAAGTAAAGCAAGGAGAGATTGTGTCCTGCAGCTCTTGTTCATTTCTGTAATCCTAGTTTGGATAGCTGCATATTGTAGTTAGTGGAAAGGAGGGCAATACAGCTCTGTTGTATGATTGTGGGTGTCATCTTATGTGTTCACATTTGGAGTTTATCTAGGCAATGAAATCAATAGATAAGAATAAATTATTGTGACAGCAACTGCACTTCTCTGCAAATAGTTCTAGTGAAATATTTGCAACTATATCCATGGGGTAAATATAATCACAGTCTAAACTTTCTAATTTCTTAATTGTGTTATCTGATGTCTATAAGCAGTATTTGAACCAAGAGGACAAGCATAATTAAATTTGACTTCTGCTGCTTAGTGGCATGTATATAATTTCATGTTTATGTTTAATTTTAAGTGATCTTAGCTGACATCAGTGCAGAAGCACTCAAGTATTTTGGGGGGAGAATAAAATAGCTCTTGCCAAGTCTTGTATTGCCTTTTACTCTTCACTAAGCTAATTTGGTGACTGGTGGTACTTATGTGGCAGGAACCTCCGTGACAACAATATAGATGCATCTTTATCAGAGCTATTTCTCATGAAAAAGCATGGGAGAAAATTTATACAGCTCCTATCCTTGGGAGGAACTTGCAGTCTGGTCTGGGATGCTTTTTAAAAACCTCTTCTGGTTTGTATTTCACGGATTATTTTCTCTGCTCCAAGGATTCCAAGTGTTGTATCTTTTATCAATCACAAGGATCCCTGCTCACCTCATGCATTTAGCTGGCTTCAGGCAAAGTCCATTTATTTTTGCTAGTTTCTCATAGGTTAGTAATGGGTCAATTTTTTGAGCAGCAAACAGGTGGCCTTATATTTCTCTTTTGGGTTCCCCATTACATTAGACATACTTGGCTTTTTCTTTCTAACTTGGAAGTAGCAGAATTATTAGAAGGAAGAAGAGAAATTTCTTCAGGGTCTACCACCTACTATTTGTAGGTGTTGTCCTCCATCAGAAATATTTATCCACCATCTCCACCAGTTACCTTGGCAATAATACTTCCCTAGTTAGCCTAGTTTTCCATGTTCCTACCAGGCTCTTCCTTCCTTCTGACAGCAGCAAGCATTGCCTCTGCCAGCCTCTGGCATGCTTAGCAATTGGAGCTGTTAATTTTTCAGTCACTACAATAAGTCATCAGTAATTATTTTCAGACAACTTTCAAATATGCATATTAGGTAATTAAATTTGCAATAAATGTCACTCTGTTATGCTAATGTTAAATATGCAACCCTTTCCTTGTCCTTCTGTATTAGGCCTTTTCTAAACTGATGTGTCAATAACTAATTTTTCCAGCTGTTCTAGATCAAGAGTTTTTTCTGAGCCCTGATGTAAAAAAAAAGTGCACTCACCTCATTTATACTCTATACGAAGGAAATGTAGCATCTTCAGAAGTCACTTAATTGCATTTGTGTGTTACAGTCTGGGTTCTAACTTTACTTTTCTCCTTTAGTACCACTTAGAGATATACGCTTACATTTCTTCTGTTTTGGGCCTTTTGAATCTTTCATGATGGAAGACTAACAAACTTTTAATGTGGAAAAGCATCTTAAATTATTAAGAGAATATATTGTACTGAGAAAATCTAATTGCAAATAATAAAGTTTCAAAAATATAGAAACATTTCCTTTTAACTGTCAGTTTTTCTCTTCAAATATTTTCTTGAGGAGAAAATTTTTCTTATTTGGGTTGGTGTGGATCAGTGCTCAGTCCTTTTCAAAGGCTGTTTCTGAGGGGTTTTTCCCTCTGCAGGTTTCCTGGTATAAGAAGTGGACATTATTTTTAGTGTTACTTAATTTTCCAGTCTTATGTCACAAATGCAAGACTTCAACAATTGTTCCAAAAGAACCAGACTATATTTTTATCACAATTTTTTGTTGTGGACTTAACAGTGTTAGGTTAACAGTTGAATTCTATGTTCTTAAATGTTTTTTCCAACCTAAATCATAGGATGGTTGGGTTGGGAGAGACCTGAAAAATCATCTAGCCCCCTAGCCCCCTAAATGAGTCTGTGATTCATCAGGATTCTACTAAGTTCTGCCTGCTTCTTCCATTGCACCTTAAATTACCTAGTAGAAGCAGTAACAGAATGTTGATTAAAAAATTGTTCCTTCAGCCTTTATTACTATAGAATTTTACAGAATGGACAAAACTCTGAGTCAGGATGATTTGAATTGAAAGACTTTCTTTGCTGAGAAGGTGGTGGCTAATAATTTTGGGTACTGTGGGATTAAGATGGACCTAAATAATTTCTAAAAAATCTTTTGTTTCATGCATTTTCTCATCCCAAACAAAAGGAAAGTGAAATAATTGTTCTTCCTCTTGACTAAAACTATTTCTGAAAAGCCAACTTTTCCTTTATCCCATTGTTCCTGAAGCAGTGCCTACTAACACACTTGATAAAGACTGGGATGATCCTAGCAAAGTATTTTTGACAGTGGTATTCCCTGAAGATGTCTTTCTTTGCCCTGGCAAGCTTATGGACTTAAGTAGCAACCATGGTACAAATTTCTTTTCAGCTGTCAGTGAAGGCTCCCTAAGGCCTGACAAAACAGGTGAGAGCAGGTAAAAAGGCATTTGGAGAACGAAGGCATGAAAGAATTGTTGCACTTGTTTATCTGTTTTCTAAGATTACATTCCTTATTGTACATGTACATTTTGGATGTTCTAGAAGACTTTCTTTGCCTGGAATATGTAACATAAGATGCTACATTCGTTGGCCTATAGAAAATATATTTTATGACTTGGAAAGAAAGTGACCATGTATTTCAAAACTGTCCTGTAATACATATGCATCAGGGAGCAGAGCTAATGTAGGGTGTGCAGTCTCAAGCCTTTCCGCTTCCTGACTGTGAGCTCTTTCCAGCACAGCTGTAATGGCAAGTGCTGCATCCCTGCCAGTTTTCAACTTGCTCATTCAAATACACTCAGACATTTTTCATGTAGCCCTTTTGATGTAATCTCATATAAGGTGATTCCTATGATCCTTATTTTTAAAACAAAACAACTTTTAAATTAATATTGCAGCAGAGCTGCTTTCTTGAAGCAAATCAACATCTTGACTTGAGGAATGAAATGTCAAATGCCTAAGCCCCCCTTCTGGAAGATTACAGCACAAACTTTGACCACATTTAAACTGTAACAGTGACAGGGGGATTATATGCTGTCTTGATGTCTTCCTCAGGATGGGAAATAGAATACAACAGGTTTTTGTGAAGAAAGGTGTTGAATATCCTAGTTTTTCATGTTAATACCATTTGGAGATAGGATGTGTAGGCAACTGTCCCAAAGGAAAAATTCTTAATGAAGATAGTTTGCTTTGCTGTATGTGTTTAGTATGCAAAGGAAGAAATTAATTTTGTTCTCTTACTAGCTAAAATATAAAAATACAAAACTCTACACTGACTCAAAAGAAAAATGTTGGTAGTGTTACCCAACCATACAAGATGAGCTTAAAAAAAAAAAGCATAGGTAACAGTGCTATAGGATTTTATTGATTACCATAAAAACCCCAAATACCAAGAGAAAGCCCACATCTTTTACTTTGCTAGTTGTTGTAACTGTTTCTGGGATTGTCTTACTTTGAAGTATTACAAAAATTTGCATGATGACAGGAGTCCTCATTTCCAAAGGCTCTCAAAGGAAGCCCTGTGACATAACAGAATTAACAGGAAGTTAGTGAGTCACAATGGATTTAAGGTGAGATTTAAAGTGCTTCCATGTCTTTATAGTCCACACAGTTGTGTGTTTGGACCTGAAGGTATACATGCCCTTAAAGGGCACAGTACAGCTGTTGTGACACTGGATGTGGAAATTCCTGACATTTAGGGGTCTCATTTGTGACATGAAACATCTTCTTTGACATCTGACTGACAGAGATTTACTGATAGCATAAACCATCAGATCTACAGATTTCATTTATTTAAAGACACCTATAAGGCTACCATCTAAATCAGTCAATAAGAAATCCTGATTACAAGCAGTATTGAAGCATTGCATTAATTTTTCAGACCTTGAACATATACCTCTATGTGATATTTATAGCCTTAAGTTTTCTCTTGACGTTTGATCCTGAGAGCTGTTTCTTTACAAAAAGCAAAACATGATATTCCTTTGTTGAAAGGAATTTCTGTCCATGGGTGTGACATGTTCAGCAGAAGGAGCATCAGTCTGACTGCCAGAGACTCGAACTTATATTAGATGCAAAGCCATATCTCCTTTTTCCGTGAGAGGCCTCACTGCTATACTATGTCTAGGTGCTCTTCCCTTCCTTCTTTGCAGAAAAGGATTGTGTTAGCCTGAAGGGAATAAGCAGGATTCCTGATGGGGTATTCTGCTAGGAAGGGGAAACCTGTGCTGTGCTTCTTGTTCCAGGGACTGCTCGTGTTTTGCCCATTAACTGTTTTATATTATGTACATGAAATCTCGTTCATAAAAGCAGCTTCCCAGTGAGCTGTAGCAATACATCATTTTTCAGTGCTCAAGAATGAGATGCTTCTGGGTGTATTTATAAGCAGAAAAAGTGTCTAAGTCTCATAGTCCAATGAATATTGTGAAGAAATACCTGAATTGCAGGCTAAAAAAGTGAAGTCATAATATCTGTGGCTACTCTGACTGTACTAATCATCAAAGCTCAAGAAAGCTAATTGTGTGATCAGATTGCTTTTAATATTTGATATGCCTTGGGATTACGGACTGTTGTCAGTTTAAGTGTAGGCTGTGTCAAAATGTAGATACTTGATGCTGTTTGAGTCTTGGAGCATTCAACATATCTGCATTTGACCAGAAGATACACCATGGGAAATCTGCATTATCCTGAAGTGACAGCTGGAGATCAGATAAAATATTGTAGGATTCCGACAAAAATAGCTGTTATGGAATGCAACTGAATCTCATTCCTGGGTGAGCTTTGGACACCTATGGAATTAAGCAAACATCTAAAGGTTAGTACGGCTGGATTTCCAAACACGAATCTGTCCTGTCTCACACCAACCACCAAGTATGTGTACATGATTTACTGAAATGGAAGGGAAAGGATAGGCTGGGATTACTGGGAAAGGCAGATGGATGAGCTGTCCCCTGGGGAGGTAAGAGGTATGAATTTGAACCATGTCAAACAGAAGAGGAAATTGATACCTTGCCACAATTTAATAACATATTTGACTGTCCCCTCAAATGCTCCTATTGTGAGCGTCCAAGTTGCAGAGTGGATGCTCTCCATGGTGCAACTTGCAGTCTTACTTCCCTGAATGTCAATGGAATCCTTCTGGATTTACTGTGAACTTAAGGTTCTCTCCAAGGGAATACCTCACTCCAACCTGCAATCAGAATACAGCTACATGGGTCTGGCTTCCAGTAGGAAGAGGAAATCATTGATGGACTGAGATTGTCTCACTTGGTTATATCATGGTGCTGATAATGCCGAGGTAACAGGCTTGATCAGGCCATTCACTTAAGAGTTGGATTTGACCACCCTTGTGGGTCCCTTCCAACTCAGAATATTCTGTTTCTGTGACTTGCAGAACGTGAGCAGCTAAAATACTTGAATACTTATGAAGTCCTGCTGTGCTTCACCATATATATTTTTGTCTGTGAATATGCATACCCAGGGTTTTTTTGGACAGATCAGTTTTTTTTAAACTTAGTCTATGCTCAATTTACACTAAAATATCTTTGTGAGCAGGGGTGCAGGTTTTCATTCTTCTTCAAAGATTTAGCGTGACAGAATCATGATGAAGTTCCCTCCATAGAATAGAATGTTATTTACAACATGTTGTGTGTTTTGCTCCAAACTGCTCACCTTTGAGCTCTTTGGAGGACAGTCAAACCTTTGCTGTATGTATGTAAAGGACGTTACATGGCAAGGAATCCTGTCTTCCTGGTCTTTGGGGGCTTCTTTGAAATAAAAAGTTACACTGTAGTTGTACTTCTTCAATGAGAATAGGAGGGAATAATTAAGCTTCTTTGTAGATCTATGCTAAAATTAATCCTAAATATTTAATTGTAAAAAATGTAAATTTTCCATTATGCTTTTGTACTACAGTGACGCATACAGTTTTTTTGAGGTGAAATCATATAACTTGTATAAATTTTCAGAATGACCTCTGTTTTTTGTTTGTTAAATCAGAAGTGGAAATTATGATGAAATAAGCTTCAAATGTCTTTCTTGTGTTTTTAGCTCCCTAGTACTGTATGAACAGCTCAATCGGGCAGTAGCTATAAATACAAAGTGGCAGACAAACTGTACAAATGAACTCGTAGCTATATATATATATGAGAGTGTTTTGCACAGGTTAAAGGAGAAAAGGGAACATTTTCCGGTGATATCAATATACATCTTGATTGAAGATATGCACAGGCGTACAAGCACACATGATTATTGCTTGAGCTTATGAACATGTAGCTCTTAATATCTGTTCTAACCTCCATTAGGAATATTTTAGATCTGCAGCCTGCATCTATATTGGTTATTTAACAGTGATAGTGCATATTGTAATTGATCTAGATAAAGGTGTTAGTGTAAAGTATGGCAGATGTTCTTAAACCTTATGTCCCCATGTAGTCATATTGGCCAATGATGGCTTAATCTTTCTTTGAGATAAAATGTGCAGCTCCACGTTTGTAGCTTGGTATAACGTTTAAGTGCAAAATTCCTGGGCACCTGTCATTTAAAGTGACAGAGCTTTTATTAAATAATACAGATAATTAAGTTCTGAAACTGAAAACTATGTCCAAGTGAAGAATTCTGCTGATTTTGTGTGTGTGATTGTTTACGGATTTCATTCTCCATTTGCTCCCAAAGAATACACTTAAACACTCAATCAATGAATAACCTAGAGCAGTTTGTTGCAGATTCAATAATGGGGAATGGTGCATTGTACCAGGATAGTCAGATATACCCATAGGAAGTGTCAGTGGTCAAAATGCTTCCATTGCCAGAAGGTAGTCTGAAAATGGTCTAGAAATTCAATACTGCATTGACCCTGCATTGTATACATGATCTGCAGTCAGTCTCTCAATCTTACTTGAAGTTTAAAACTCAACCATATTAATCCTAGGATTCAAAATATATGTACAAATATATATTCTGTATTAAAACTATATTTCTTTCTCTAAAGCTATAAGTTTGAGGTATTAATGTTTGTTTCTCCCCCCTCTTTTTATATACAACTTTCCTGGTCTTTTTTAGCATAAATATATTTCATGAGAACGAAGTTTCTGAAGGTACAGTCTTAGAAAATTTATACACACTCTTCTCCATTGTTGGCTATCTCTACTTGATACCAAAAGTTTTTGAATGCATAATGATATCAAATTATAGAAAATATGTGTTTCTAGAGTTACAGAAAAGCTTTAGCTTGTGTTGATATGAGAAACTGTCTTGATATGAGAAACAATTCTGCCTTTCAACACAGAAGTTTATTTACATATTTTGAATTGAAACAAAAAGTCTAAATGAAATTTGAAAAATATAAATTTAAGATTATATTTCTTACACAGGATTATAAATTATTTTTATTATATAAAAGAAAACTAGACTTGTTTCAATCTATGCAAATTTTTATTCTCTGTTTTTTTGGGTTTTTTTCTTTGTTTTGTTTTTAGAGTGGCAGTAGTATTAATTTTCTTAGTAATGCTACCTGGGGCCCTGTCTACTCCCTATGTCCAAATGGATCCTATGCTGCAACTTGGATGGAATGAAAACTTCCTGTTACTTGAGACATCATCTTGCTCCAGCCACTGACTATTCTAGGTAAGTCAGACACTTTTATTGTGCAATGTGTTTCTTGTTTTCTAAATTGCCACTGAAAATCTTACTAAATATGTGCTGCCTTGCCCTGTGCTTCAGACTGATGCATGTTAAAGTGAGTGTTGCTAATAAATACTTGGGAAAAGCTATTGCACTTAGTGCCTTGAGTTATGCATATGACCATAAGGTGAGATTATACCACTTGTGATTTTTAATGTACAGTGTCACAGGCTGGTTTTCAAAAGTGAGCACACAGCTTTAGCATTTGCTTCTCAAATAAAAGTCTACTTGTCTTATTAAAATATCAGTCATCAACTTTTTGGTTTAATTCAGATTTTTAAGAAGACCTTCCTCCCTTGAGGTTGTATGTATGATGAAATATTTTAACTGTATCTTATTTAAGAGATGCAAATAAAACCTTTCAGCTTTTTCTGAAGCCTAGAAGTGTTTTGTTTTGCCAGCTGTCTATGAAAGTTCAGTGCATAAAATGTTAGGAGCCTGACTTTTTTCTGTCTTGTAGATCTTTGAAAAATTGGTTTATGGCATGTCATACATCATGTATCTAAGACATATGGGAATAGTTAGAGATTAAGGTAAATAGACAAATTGAACTGCTTTAAATCATTTTTCCCTGTTTCACTTTTATGAAAGAGTTTATGAACAAAAGTTGACATTAAGCAATCACAATAGGCTATTCTATATGTTTTAGACAGTGGTAAAGACTTTAGTGTCAGAAAGTGTTGCATCACTGATGCTTATATCAATTTGATTGGTGTCCAAGTTTTAAAAATGTTACTTTGTCAAGTCATAACCTTTTCTGAGTCTTTCATTTGTCATTGTTTTGATGATTATATCTTAAGAAAAAAAAAGAAAAATGTTCTGTGCATCAGGAATCATATCATAGTTCATAAGGCTTATCAATTTTTTGGATAAAATTAGCATTTGTTGTCTTTTGTAATATCGATGGCTTAAATGTTTTTGTGTAAAGATTTCATTTTAAAGGCAAGGATTAGCAATTTTGCTCAAGAAAAGTTTGTTAGAAACGCACTCTAATAAAATGTCAGTTTGGCTTGCAAAGGCAGTAATGAGAAGACTTATTCATGCAGACACCACATTCTGTCTATTATTGTTAATAGTATTGCAGTGAGATGAAGGCTTACAGACCAAAGGAAAAAATGTCAGGTGACAAAGCAAGGTAATTCGAATTATCAATATGATATAAGCAGATGAGGGGTTTTTTTTTTCTGGTGTTCCTTAGCCAAAAAACTGGGGCTGTACTGTAGACACCAAATAACTGAGAGGGAATGGATCTGTTTGGCCTATTTGTGTTCTTTGAGTCTTTGTAGGAACTTCAGAAATGAGAAACAGTAGGAGTGTGCACTAACAATACCATCCGTGGTTTAAAGTGATGTTTCCTTCACTTCACAATTTCAGAGCAATTATTTATATTGTCATTCTGAAGGGGTGGGAGCTGGGCTGGGTGTTCAAGATGTTACTAAGTTGAACTGACCATATCTAAATATTTCTGTGTACTTATAGGAAGCTTTAGGGGAGAAACAACCAAGCTACAAATATTTTATTTTATTCATATCCTTAGTCAAGTGATCTTAAATTAAAACACCATTTCTTTCAACTGTCATCTAAATATAATGGGTGTTATGCTTTTGCAAATGTAGTATTTACTCCTTTATAGTATTTACGCATTAGTTGACTACAGGGAGATTGTTGCTACATGTAATTTGTAGGCCTTCTATTTTTATTGGTTTAGTACTAATCTTGTAATTAATAGCTAATTTGGTTTATTTTTGCTGGATGCAGTAGTAGGCAATACATCAGTGATTTCTCTGATAATGCTAGAAACAAGTGTTTTCCATCAATCTGTTTATAAACCAAAAAAGTTCTGGAGTGTCTATCCTTTTGCAAAAGGTAATTTTATTCTCAATATGAGTGAGGGACAAAAACATGGAAGCAAAATAAGATTTAATGCTGGGAATATTCTTTTCTGTAGCAAGGTAATGATGTTGCTTTGTAGCTTTTTTTAGTGTGTCACTGATTGTTTTGATTTAGAGGATGTATTTAGGACTGGTTTTGTGCACTATGTAAAAACCAAGCACTGATTATTTTTGGTTTGTTGAGTATTAGTGTAGCTTTTAGTCTCTGTGGTAGGAAAGTGCTTGTTTCCTGAAATCTATTGCTAATTTTCCTGTCTATCAAATTAGCTATGAAAATAAGGTAACTGAACAAAGCCCTACAATATTAAGAGAATTCTTGGGTGAGTTATATTCCTTAAATTAATGGAGAAATTACTCTTTCCTTGATTAATTTTGTGTAATAAACTTGCCTATTGAACTACATTGTAATGTTTTGCGTGAAAAAGATATATTAGCACAATTTGCTGCTAACGCAACGTCTCTTTCTGTCTTTTTCTTACTACTGTGTATAGGAAGAGTGCCGGTAAACTTAGCCTGACACCCAAATGTTGCTCGGTTTGAGCAAGGGAGCTTTGACAGTTCAATCACAAGAGGGAGCTGTTGGAGCTAAAACTGCTAGAACTGCGCGCCTACGCATTGCCGTTTTAATCGATACTGCTCAGTTCTAAATATTTAATGAAATACATTAACAATTATTAGTTTCCACCATCACACCCTCCGACTACTACTGACATGCATTTTCTAAGAGAAGTATGAAAACAATAATTAAAGTGAATAAACCTATACATTGGCAGTAATATATTTGGTGTGTGTGTGGGAACAACACCCAATCTTTTCTCCTTATGTTGGTGACAAGCTTAAATCTGCTTCAAAGCAAATAGTCTTGTCAAGGAGTGAAACATGACTTTCGTTATAGAAACCTTTGTTATTCATTTATGTTGTTGTGTATCAAAAGTCTGGGGGTCCAACTTTTCTAGTGTCTCTGGTAGGAAATTGAGTGCACACATTAATGTCATATAGTGAAGAATGTCTGTTTATATGAAAATTGAAGAATTATCGGTGTTTCCCCTGCAGTTATGCACAAAGGCATCATTGTCAGTTGCCTTTCTTAGGCCTTCCCTGCAGGCATGATCAGACTCAAGCAGACAGCTATTTTCCTTTAATTTTCCACAGCAAGTCAGTAATGCTTATGATTATTGTGAAGTCAGGAAAAGTTTAGTTTCATCAAGTGACATGTAGTGTTGCAATTAGTTACTTAAGCACTTCTTATAAAATTTTCTACTATGGTATCTGTCTTGTCAGATGCAGCTAAATATTAGCATCTTGTATTAAACAGGAGGGTGAAAACTCCTAGCAGAAAGCCCAGCTGACAGCTCTCAACATGAGCTGAATGATCACTCACAATTGTAATCGATTCTGTAAGTACTGAACACAAACCCCCAGGCAATTGAGGAAAATAGGATGATGAAGGACTGCAAACTAATACGTTACACATCTTCATTGATTAGTCATTGATTAACCATTATTTTTCTGAATGACAAACAGCTAGTGGTAAAGTAACTGAAGCTGATGATTTATTTACATGTTAGACAGAAGATGACTTCTTTATTCAGCTGATTGTGAGCTAATGTGAAATCAGAACACAGTAACAGTTTAAGAATAAAGGCAGGTTTAGAATATTTTTTTCCTTTTTTTGACAGTATTCCTAGATTCAGAAATGTTTTTACTGGGAAGAAATTCAACTAGACTTTCAAACAGCACATAAAATTCAAATGCAGATTATCTACAAGGTACCTGTAGTATAACTACATTTAAAGAGATCATTTTATAGACTTGGTATTTACAAGAATATTGATCTGTGTTTATTGAACTTTTAATTTAATTCTCTGTTTTGTCCAGTGCCTTATTGGCAATTAAACACAGCTGCAGAAATGGCAGAATAATGGTTTGCAATATACCCACTATCTTTATTCTGAAAATATCTCTAAACCCTTGCTTTGAACACCCCATGGAATTAGGAACCACGTAATTAGGAAACAGTCTATGCATTTGGAGATCAGGATTTTTTTTTAATACATATCAAACATCTAATTATTATCAGCTCCTACAAATACAGTACGAAGTAAAACTGACTGCAGTGGAGTGGGGGTGGGAGGGTGTGAGGTATTGGACTAAGGTTTCTGGCAGTCCAGAGGACTTGTGTTGATGGTCTAGATGATGTTTTCCCCTTCTGGTGTGTTTTTTCATTTTTATGGGGGTTTTTTTGTGTGTGTGTGGTTTTTTTGTTTGTTTTTTTTTTTTTTGGGGGGTGGTGTTAGTTGTTGGGGGTTTCTTTTGTTGTTGTTGGTTTTTGGGGGTTTTAAAATTGTTTTTTAAGAAAAACCCAACATTTTTCTTCCCTGAAGACATAACAAATCTACTCAAACAGTTTAACAAAAGAGGCCTGTGATACTGTCTGTTTGAGATTTCCTGGTACAGTCTACTCCAGCTGTGAAAGTATTGTGGATAATGCCTGTATTTATTAGTGACAAATCATTAGAAATCTTCACTTTTGTCTATCACAACATTAATTGTGATGAACTTTGTGTAAGCATGTGGGTCTGTGTCTTCATAGGAATTATGTTCCAAATTAGCAGTAATTAATATTCACTTAATCTAGAGTGGTAGTTATCTGCAATGTGTATTAACCAGATATCAGAGAGAGTTTCAGTAAAAGATGCATGCTTTCAGGAAATATGAATGTAGAATAACTATTTAAGGGAAATTCATCACCATTGCAAGATTTAATTTAGGTTAATTATTGTATCACATAAACTAAGTAAAGAAAGACAGCAGTATACCATAGTACTGCAGCTGAAGTGCAGATGGGCTCAATATTACCTTCAATAGCTGTTCCATTTTTATTCAAACAATTGTGCAGTTCTGTTGTCCTCTGGTCCTAATAGTTTTTTAAATCTGTAAATTAATACAACTTCTTAAACATCAAATGCCCTCCCCCATTTCATGATGAAAACTTATCGTATAATTTTATGTTCTGTATATGGCTTTGAGAAGCTTACTTACAAGTGGGTAGCAATTGATATCCAGCTGGTATCTTCTGAGCATGTTTAGTACAAACCTCTGCTAAACTGTTAGCTTTATGTTGAAATGCTTGTCAGCTGGAATTAAGCATGATCTTATTTCAGGGTCTGAGCATTTTTCACATTAAAAAAATAAACCTCTGTGCTCTTTGTGTTCAGGTTTGTAACTTGCTTACAAAAGATCTCTGGGACATTGATGAATTTATGCTATTATTACTTTTGACTTTTTGCCAAGGAAGTTGAACCAGTTTGCATCTTGGCACATCAAGTTGTCCCCTGGTTTCACAACTGGGTTGTACTGGGCACCAGAAGCATTTTACCAGGCACCAAATTGCTGCTTGCTAGGCAGTTCCATGTTATGAGCCTTGAAATGATGGTGCATACCCATTTGACATGCCTTAATTATAAATCTCTACCTCCTCATGGCTAATCAGCCCTGTGCATTTCTGAGGAACCAGCAGCACTCCTGCCCTC
Organism: Entomyzon cyanotis; assembly: GCA_024500445.1. Classification (NCBI taxonomy): domain Eukaryota; kingdom Metazoa; phylum Chordata; class Aves; order Passeriformes; family Meliphagidae; genus Entomyzon; species Entomyzon cyanotis. The sequence continues at coordinate 7,113,911 of JAKEPQ010001027.1, read as the reverse complement.
CCAAGCACTGCTGCTTCATGCTGCACGATGAGCATTCACAACTGAACACTTCTGATTGCTTTAACAAGTCTGAGAAATAACAAACAAAGTTATTTTTGCAGTAAAACCACAGGGAAAACCCTCTAGGACAAAGTATGAAAATACTCACTTCCATTGCTCTTGTGCGCATTTTCAATATGTATTTCTTGTTCCTCGTGTAAAAGTCAGTAAGAAATCCAGTGAATCCTTACAGAATTTTTTGTGTCATACTCTGTTTGTGTTACCCATTTAAATTGCCAATTAAGGACACTATTCACATGAGCAAGAGTTTGATGTGGCCTACGATGTAATGCTGGTACATACTTTGTAATTGAAGAAAATAAAGAAATGTTTTGGATTTTGCTTCTCATCCTGGATCCAGATATGTTATCACAACTACACATGGGGTAGAATATGTCTCAGTGTCTTCAAGCATATTTAATATCTTTAAATTTTTAAATGAAAATGTAGCTGTCAATTTTAAACTAATTTGGATGGACAGCAATAAAATGCAAACCTCACTTCAAATTAGAATTTTCAGTGAGGATTTCTAATGGAAAGTAATTGCTGACAATAGGAAATGACAAATTACTAATTACTTAGTTCAATTAGACTTTTGTGCCTTTGGTCCTAAGTGGCAAGCATACAGCAAATCTTGCACTTTTATAACAATTAATGACACTAAAACTATTTAAACTGCCAACAGATGTGAGTAAGAAGACATGAATTGAAACTTACTTAATTTACATACTTTCCCAATTTTATACCAAGTAAATGGTGCTTAATTTTTATGTTACAATTAAATATCACTGGCATAGTGTGATTTCTGCAGAACTTCTCAGAATAAAATAGTTTTACTGAAATGCTAGTGCTAATGTTTTTTTCCTCTTATCACAGCACTATTTATCTTAAAGTGACTCTAAAAAATATAGTGGCAGTGCATGGAATATAATTTTTTTTAGAGTTTGTGCTTCCTAAAGAGTTTTTCTAAACTGGGCAGTAGAATTGCATCAACCTGGCCACTGTGATGCAAGATTTCAAATTCTGCTTTTAATTTATAGGTGACTTCAAAAATTCATCCAGTTCATACCATTAAGAAGCAGCCAAACATTCTATGTATTTAATTCTCAGTCTTTAATAAAAACCTTCCAGAATTTGTGTGTTAGATATTGTTTCTTGATTCATGCTATGCTGATTTATGCCTTTTGTTAGCAAAGACTGGAATCTTCATTCTTTCTCACATTTTGCAGTTTAATTCTACTGAATTGCTTTCAGCTATGTTTCTGAATATGAAGAGGGGCAAACCATATATTGACTGCAATGGTTTTTGTGTGGTCATTAATATATTTACACACAGGTATGTCTTCCCTGTGAAGTTTACCATAATTTCTGCATCTCAAAACTTCTAACATTGGATGTCTAAAGTAAAATGCTCAAATTAGCCTTTTATGCCTTAGGAATGAGTAACTTCTTTTAAAGGATTCCATGTGATTGTTATGACTTAAGATTTTTAACACTTTTGAGAACTTGCCACTTATGTTTGAATATATGAATACCTAACTTTGGAAATACTGCATAGTAATACATTTTTAGTCAACAAAAGAAGAAAAATATACTAAATTATGGAGCGATTAATCCAACAAAATTCTGTTTGACTTTACAGATTATTTTGCAAAGGCCTATTTCTAAACTTCTTTCCTTAGCTTTCGTTTTGTTTTGCCTAAAGGCAACACTTAAAAGAATTCATTAATCTAATAGTGATTTATGATAACTTAATTTTCCAGAGGAATCTTCTTGTCCTTTTTTTTTTGTAGCAAGATATAAGGAAGTAGAGGGTTTTGTAGCAATAGATGTTCTGCAGAAAAGATGTATAGAGAGAAGATAATATGCTTAATATGAGAATGAAATAGGAATGGCTTTATAAAATATAAATGAGAAGGCTACAAGAAAATTAAAATGTAGAACCCAAATCAGGGAAGATTTATAGAAGTGCCTATATTTAGTTGCAAGGAAAAGAAGGTGTTTAGTAAGGTGTATTGTACAGGTGTGTAATTTTGGCTTCCAAAAGAATATAAGTACTGATAATGTTACAAGAACCTTAATGCAGTGTACTTCAAGACAGACCAAGTATGAGACAGAATATACAATTATGACATTTCTTCCTTGGTGTGCTTTTATCTAAGGTCTTGACAAATGACTGCCAATTGATCATCACTTTATTTAGTCTTACACTTTATGGAGTACTGCAAACAAAATAATATAATAAAATTCTCCTAGATTTGAAACATTAAGTGTCAGAAAAGCTGAACTGAATAGATGTAGAGGGTGTATGTTACACAAGAGGGTTATACCATACAACTATATACTTGAAGAATTAGCTCTTCACTTGGATTATGTTAGTGCAGTTTTGTTGTTAGCAGAGATGCTTCAATATAGATCACTTAAATCTAGCAATTTCTGTTGAGCTGTACTGTGCTATAATCCTCTAAAAAGCAACCACCTAGCATAAGCAGTTGGTGAAATTCCTGGCAAAAGGTTTTCTCTAAGTGCATTTCCCCAAGAGATTGTCCTTTTGTGGTTTTGTTTTGTTTTGGGGTTTGTGGTTTTTTTGTTCGTTTTTGTTTTGGTCTGGGGATTTTTTTTTTTGGGGGGTGTTTGTTGTTACAGTGTTTTTATTTTATTTGATTTCTAATTTTCCAGTGATTAGGGCAATTATACGATTACTTCAGAATAAAGGTTCTAACTGAATTGAATTGACAGCAGTAGTTCTGGACTAACCTATGTTGTTTCACCACAGCTGTAGTTTTCTCTTCCCAAAAGCTCAGTGAACTTTAGAGCTAGAAATACAAGAGAGACCATACCTCATAATAGAGGAGAAAGGAAAAGCATAGGCTTTTCCCCATAGGGGGTAGGAAGCCTGGGCAGGGACAGAGGAAAGAATGAGTTTCACAAATCAGAAAGGGAAAAAATTGTGGCATTGGTATTGTACTTAGAAAGAGATAATGTGGAAAAGAGGTGAGAGCAGGGACAGAAGTATACCTGGAGCAAGAAGGACAGGAAAAAAGAGAAAAACCCAGAAGTGGCCTAATTAGAAGAAAAAAGGAGAGAGACAGATGATAGGGGGTGGGGTATGGGGAAGCAAAAGAAGGGTCAAAAGTACCAGGCAAAAAAAATAATGAAGCTAAGGAAAATTAGCAGGACAGATATAAGGCTAAGAATATGGTGTCTTCATTCATGCCACAATGAATCATGAGAGTAGAATGTTTAGGCTGATTTAATCATCCGCAGAGTGTATAATTTCCTTTATAGCTCTATCATAATTATTGAGGCACTGGCAACAGGTGAAATATGCAATTCTCGATTGTTTGGCCTACTGAGAAAAATGAGGAAGAAAAGGATGAAAGGCAGGAATACAAATCTATTCATGTTTAATTGTAGTTTGAATGAAATGTATGGGTTTATGGGTACATACAACTGAAGAAATACCTGAGTCTCTAGTGATGCATTAATGTGGAAGCTAGATTGTTAATGACAGTGTCATGTCAACTAAAAAGTACTGAGAGAACGATAATTTACTTCAGTGGCAATATATTGTTCTAGTAATAGAATATACTGGGTAAGACTGATTTTCTAAAATGGATTAATACCATTATCATTGCACACATTTCTTTTAGCAAAACATTAATTTTTTCATAATAAAAAGGTATTTTTGTAGGAATTGGGCAATAAAAGCACCAAAAGTCCTTTAGGATTTTGTAAGAAAATACAGAATGTTCAAAATTGCCATAATTTCTTAACACCTGTGGCCTAGAATATTTCAAAATTAGGTTTGTCATTATAGAAACCCTTAGTTGGCTGACATGATTATTCTGATGTACTTTTCTCCAAAGTGATAAACGATAGGAATGGATTTGTACTGTGCCCTTTCACAGATAATTTTCTGTTATCATAGCAGTGAAAATTAACAGTACAGGATGATGGTGTAAATATTTTCTAGCATATGGAAGTAAGTCTGCTGCTAATCTAATAGTTGGCTTATTATTCTTCATCATGTAAATTATGCATTTCTATTTTATTTGTAAGACTAATGACTCTTAACAAGAGCAACTCTACCCAAAATTTCTGATAAAGGTAGATCTCATTCCCCCCCACTTTTTTTTTTTTTTTAAATTATATGACAGAGATTCTAATATTCCAGTGTAGGTAAACAAACTGTCTTACCACCACAACTACCCCCTCCCTCTTTTTTTTTTTTTTTCGAAAGAGGAAATCTGAAGTGCAAAAAGAAAAATTGGTATAATTTAGACCTAAGAGCCTGATTCAGCAAAAATCAGCTTGACTCACACACTGGGCAAGGCCACTGAAGTCCTGAACGATAGGTTTTCATAGCTGCATGTGCAGTGGAAGACAGATAGCTGTTTTGCTTAATCGGTACAGCCAGCCATCTTAAATATGCTTAAATAAAATAGATTTTTTAGAAAATTTCGGCTATGTAATAGCATTAAATAATGGTTCATTAGTAGGAACAGAATTTTTTTGCAGATTAACTGTTGTCTTGTATTTGTGAGATCTGACAATTACATTTTCTAATGAATTAAAAGTTTGTAAGACTTCATGCATTTGTTAAAAAAATTGCCATGAAGGATGACACTTTCAAGAGCAAGTGAGCAGGTACAGAATAAAAATGTGAAAATATGGAAAAATTTGGTGTATTTTACTTGGTATATTAAAGATAAAATACTGCTATAAGTAAAAGCCAAAACTGAATGTAAACCTTGGAGGAAAGCATCTGCTCCTTTGAAAGTATAACTGTATAGAAGAATAGAGCAAAGAGAACAACTATCTTTTGGAGCAAACATGGTTAGGAGGAGATATTTTTAGAAGTGATAGGTTTTATAGGGATGCTTTTTTCTTTTCTAGCTAAGGGAGAGGCTAATGGCTGGAAGCTGGTGTACCAATACAATCAGAGAAACTGCAGATTATGGATATGGATTTTGATATTGCTTTTTTAGAGGATCTGCTGCTGTTGTAGACAAAGTGTATAAATGTCTTCTTAAGAAAACAGAGTATAGAATGTATTGGTGCATGCAAAAGATTATTGATACGTCCTCATGTGTATCTTCACTGGACAGACTGTAGTCAAGAGCTAAAATGGGGATACCTCACTTTTGGCCTATTGCAAAGCACTGACCCTTGGAAATCAAGTACTTACATGCCATTTATATTTGCAGATGTCTGGAGTGGCTGCGAGCAAAATTTTACCTCAATACTACAGTACTGGAGAGTGAAGCTAATGACTGATGTTAAAGCAGACTAAAATAATGTGTTTTGCAGTTACAAAAGTTGAGGTCAGGTTTCTTCTTGACAATTTCCCTTTTGGCAAAGTAAAGTGAAAGTGGAACTCTCATACTCTTCTTCCTGATTTTTTTTTTCAATTAATTATGAGGGGGCATAAAGGTGTGAATAGAAAATTATCTCCCTCATGTTTGGTTCTCAAATAGCTGTTCTTGCCAGACTGAAGATGTCAAAACCCAGTAATTTCCAAAATCCCGAACTTGCCTAATTTCATGGGTTTCGTGGTAGTGTGAGCTGAGTTTATATTGCCTGGTCTTTTTCTTTCTATTTTTCCTTCTTTTTTTCTTTTTTTTTCCTTTTTCCTTTTTTCTTTTTTTCTTTTTTCCTTTCTTCTTTTTTCCTTTTGTCCTTTTTTCCTTTTTTTTTTACCTTTTGTCCTTTTTTTTACCTTTTGTCCTTTTTTCCTTTTTTTTTACCTTTTGTCCTTTTTCCCTTTTTTCATTTTTTCATTTTTTCCCGCTTTTTTCTTTTTTTTTCTTTTTCCTTTTTTCCTTTTTTCCTCTTTTCCTTTTTTTTCCTTTTTTTTCCTTTTTTTCATTTTTTCCTTTTTTTCCTTTTTTTCATTTTTTTCCTTTTTTCCTTTTTTTCATTTTTTTCCTTTTTTTCCTTTTTTCATTTTTTCCTCTTTTTTCTTTTTTCCTTTTTCCTTTTTTCCTTTTTTTTCTTTTTTTCCTTTTTGTCCCTTTTTTCCCTTTTTTCCCTTTTTTTCCTTTTTTTCTTTTTTTTTTTTAAAGCAGAAATGGACTTTAGAAGCAGGAGTATTACAAAAAAACCAGTCTGTTTTAATGCTAGGAGCACTGGACACGTCAGCGCTGAAAGTCTTTGCCTCTTGACGTGGCACATACTGTAATTCATCATGAGGAAGTAAGAGTGAGTAAAGCTTCTTAAGTCTGGGCTGTGCTTTTCTAAAGAGCATTGCCTACTGACATCCCAGAGAGGTGGAATCAGCTGTCAGGCTGCCTCAGAGCCTTATGGCCCTACTGGAAAAATGGATTTGTGTGGCATTAAGTTGTTCTTGCCCCCATTAGGTTGCATCAGTACTGCAGCCAAAACCTGCTTTTAAACTTCTCTTGTGTTTGATCCCCTGCCTTACGTTCTCTCACTGTTGTAAATTGCTTCTTTGGGGGAAGGACAGGGGCTGGCCAAGTCCCTGTTTGTAGCTCCTAGTAACAGGTATGTTACACTTCCTTCAGTCATTTTTCTTTTCATAAAAAGAAGTCTCATACAGTATCTTTTTTTTCTTTGTTTTGTTGCAGAGAAATACCAATTAATAAATTTAGAAATGGCTGGTAACTTTAATAGAAGAGACTGGGTCAGATTTCGTTTTTTAACTTGCAAAAATCTAGTCTAATATCATTGGCAGACAGATGTGTTAGTTTGCCTTCCCTGTATTTGCTACGATCCGCTGTTCTATTCTGCTTCTCATTATGCTAGAGTAAGTCTAATGCAAATCTTCTGACATCCATTGTCCCTGGGGATTTACCATGGGGACAACAAGGCAGAGCTGAGGAAGAATTAAGCCCTTATCCTGAGGTAAGTGAGCACATGGTGTCTGCCTCCATGTCCTGCTACTTGCCAAGTCTGATGGGCCTTGGAAGAAAGAATTAGCTTTCAGATCCTGAGTTTCCTCCTTTTTACTTCTCTTTCCTCCTTCATCTTCCCTTCCAAAAATCTCCACATACTCTCAGTATAAATACTCACAATTTAAAGATAATCCCTAATTTTGGTTTTGATCATGTATTATTTTCCCTAGTTGTATTTAACTGGTTTTTTTTTTTGTTTGTTTGTTTGTTTTTTTTTTTTTTTTTTTTTGCTGGGAAGGGTTGGCTCATGTAGTGCATCTGTATATTCAAACATAAATGATTCTCTTAGTCTATGAAAATATTAGAAAGTTATGAGATGACAGGGGCTTATATTAGGCTGCAAAGAGTAGGATCTGTTATGTTCCCACACTGAGAAGAATAATTTTGTCAAATATTTTTTCCTCTCGAAGGTGAGATAGCTTTAGGACCCACAGTCTGTCACTGCAAGCTACCTTTTGTACCAGGGGAGTGTGAGTGCTGGTACACACCAAGCCTGGGGGAAAGCAGCTCTTGTGGTACAAGCAGTCTTTTCAGTTTTTCTGTATTCTTGCTTAGTCATGAAAGGTAACTTAACACTGACTTTAGTATGATCCACAGGGTTTTGGCAGTAGTCTATTGATTTTTGTGTTTTATTTTTTATTTACTTCTCTGAATTCCATATGGCTTTCGATTTAGTTGTACTGAAAAAGGACAAAGAAAAATCCCACTCTCCGGTATGTCAAAAACTATACTTTGACTCAGCAGGGAACGATAAGGTAAAGGGTGAAAGACATTTTTCTACAGGCCTACAGAACACTGTAGCTGTTTCAATAATTCACATAACCAGTGGTTATTATGAACCATTGTCTTGTGCCAGGATGTGGAATGTACACAACTGAAATGAAAGGACAGATCCTGCTCCCATAACTGACTGTTCCTCATTTACCAGCTACAGTTAGAGACTTCCTTTGTTTATCGATCAGTTCATTCATCCTAGCTTATATTAATGTTAGCACTCAAAAAACGTGGATTTTTTTTTCTCCCTTTCTTCCTGAGAAGGCTAATTTTCTTTCAGGACTTGTTGTCCTTCCTCTGTTACTAAAACAGCTTTCAGTTTCCAGGCTACCTAGCTGAAAGACTGTTTGTGGCTATAAAAGAGCCAACCCGGGGCTCAGTACATGGATCTGAGGAGGATTACTAAGGATTCTAGGGCATTTTGCCTCTGTCCAAAATTACTTTAAGGCATTGGTGTCAGATAGCTTGGCTGTGTCTGATGGATCAAGGGGACGGAGTGAGAGTGAGAAAGAGAGGTGAAAGGGATAAGGAAAGGATTGAGGACAAAAGGAAGATCAGAAAGCAGTCTGGGTAGTGAAGGGAGAGACAGGAACAATATCTTACTTGTGAACTTCTATTTCTAACTCTTTGAATACCAAAGGAAATGGAGAGCATTTCTTCAGACATATTGACACAAGCTGGAGACAGGTGACTGGCTTTAAAATTCATTGCTGATTTTGAAGCATCTATATAATTTTAAGATTTCTATGTTTGAAAGTCTTTAAAAGTAGGAAGGTGTATATTCTTATTGTGAGTCATAAATAAAAATGAATCAAGTGTTTTTCACTGTGGGACTATTTCCTTTCAATTTCATTCATTTTGACAATTCTTGGCAGTAGCTGTTCAGGAAACATTCAAACCCACAATAAGCAGTGTTGGAGGTCAGGACTGCAGCATGTTTGCAGAGATGCATGTTAAAAGAGGCATCCTGACCGTGGTGTGTGTATGGCTGTGGGTGCTGAACAGGCTGCCTGTCATGAGCCCCAGTGCCTGATTCTGGGAACTTGTGTTAAAGTCGTCTGGAAAGCTGCTTCTGCATCTGCACTGTTATGCTGATGTCTGAGTGTCACTTGCTACCTTCGCCAGTGTCTAGTACTGTGGTCTTCAGGACAAGGTGCAAAATTCTCTGTGTGTTCTGCACAAGTAGGACTTAAGAGTAATTTTACAAAAGTCCAAACAGGAGCCCCAGGGCTATGAAGTTTCCCCCCACCCCTCTTCTTTTGAATAAAACCTGAGCCATAGTTGCTCTAAGTGTGTGTGTGCTGGTTTATAAGTATGACCAGTTTCCACATCTCACTGCCCATCTATATATACATATACAGTCAGAAGAGAAGGTAAATTTTATTCAGATACAAGAATGTCTTTCTGTGACTCTAGAGGTGTTATTTACAATCTGGTTCACCAGAGACAGAATGATGGTGATAATCGTGAGGGTTGACAATGGAAAAGCCACAGTTATATCTAATTATTTTTAGTGCTTAGACACAAGGGTCACTTAAACATACCTACAAGGTGTAAATAGACTGAGTCAACAGAACCAGTCTCTTAGATAGGAGTGTTAGCAGCACACTGGGGAGAGGAATGTGAACTTTGATATTGTGGGCCAAATTTTGTCCTCATGTCTTTTGGATTTGGTTTGTGTATTTATTACTCTCTGTGTATTTTACTAATTGAATTCATACATGTAGGTCTTTTCCCCCTTGCCCTATAACTGTATCCCTTTCATAATAATCTTCTATGCCATAAAGCATGGCAGAGAAACTGGTTTTGTAGGAGTTTTACTTCATCCTGCAATTTTCAGTGTTTTGCCTGAAATGTATGAAGTTATTGTGCAATCCAGAATTTTTGTTTGTAGAAGGTGACAATAAAAAACCTCAGAAGTTTTGAAGAACAGCTTTTATTTTCAGCCCAGGAAATAACACAGGGCGGGGGGGAATCAGCAAACCATACAAACCAGTAGACTGGAATTTTGTTATTTGCATTTATAAGTATGTGCAAAGAGATAAATATGTGCTCGTGGAAAAAATAATGTAGATTCCATTAAGCTTGCTTTCAGAATTAAATGGTTGTTTCCAGTGAAGGCCTGGTGATCCAAAGTTGGGTCACATTTGGCTCATAGCTATAGAAACTGTATATGAATTTATATCTGAATTAGATTTAGGGGGAGGGGAAAAACCCCACATCAGTATCTGAAACCTTGTAAAACTCTCTCCTGAGACAGAGCTATGTCTAAGTATAAACTACATACATCCATATAGTTATGTTTGCTTGTGTTTGGTTGATTTACCAGCAAAGAATTGGGAACAAAGTAATAAAGAAGCTGTGCACAGACTCTTTTTTTAAGCTTTTTTGTTGTTGTTGTTATTCAATCCTCTATATTTTGTCAAACTGCAGTTTCATTGCTGGATAATATGTTAAAAAAATTCATTGTAAGGGTTATCTAACATTGGTGGTGTTGATGAATAGTTGCAATTAATACATTCCCTTAATTAGTCTGATACCCAGAAGATGCACCTGGCAGGTCATTTTAATACTACAATTGATTTATTGCTGCTAGAAATGATTTTACCAGCTATCTTCAGAGAGCACAATTAGAGAGGATTTCATTTTTTTTAATGCATTTTCACTGAGGAATAAACATAAAAGGTCTATGTAATTCAGAACAAAGCACCTATAATGTACTAATGGTTTATGAATTTTATTAATATTCAGCTTACATTAGAGTCAATTTTAGAGAACAGCAACCTATTTTCTAGATGAAGTATCCATTTTTAGTATGAGAGTGTTTTATTTAAAAAACCAAAATAAACCCACGATATTTTAAATGAGTTCCTATTATCATGTATGGGAAACCTTATGAATGGTGTAACAGTAAGAATGTATCAATAGAACCTGCATGTGATGTATGTGCCAGATACACTGAGATTTAGGAAAAACTATAAATTATGTATATGTATTACATTTTTTGAATCATTATGAAGTCCCTTTAAACAAAGAAATATTTTTCAGAGGTTACTATAACAATGTAACTGAATCAATGTCAGCTTAGCCTGTCATAAAAGTATCAACTTCTACTTTCATATATCTAAATCTGCTGCTAAAATTGATCTTGAAATTCGCTTGTTCTGCCTTTTTTTCCCTTCACCTTTCTGTATGTTTCTCCATTTTTAGTGCTGCAGCAGACAGCATGGCTGCCTTTTGTTAGCCTCTCTGTGCACTTGTATCACTGACACTACTGTGGAAGCATCCAGCAGGCTCCTTTTCTACCTCATAGGAAAAAAAAAAAAGGTTGTTTCTTCAGTAACAACGTGTTAATTCCTAAGTTTTTTAAAAACTACTTTTTTCATCTATATTCTAAGTGAAAAAATGTTTTCCCCGGTGGGGGTGGTGGCAGGGGCTGTGGGGACAGACACGTAAAACTCTTCAGAGTTTGGACTGTCTGTTGCTTGTATGCTCAAAGTTTTGAGTAAAATAATGGGCAATTTGATCATGCAGCAAATGCAAGTTTGCCCTTTATGTTTTAGGCTACTCTAGATTCACCTAAGCTTTATTTGTCTTCCAAACACCTTCGGCTCTCCCTGGGACATGAAGGGCCAAGCCTTATATGCCAAGTGCATCTGCATAATCTTTAATGCTGTGTTAGGGTGTGGGGACACAAACTGTTCTCTCAGCCTTGGCATCTGGAGTTGAGTGATCTGGAGCTGGAAGCGAAGGTCTATTTTTTTTCAAAAGCTCTAGCAGAGTAACTCCTGACCTTGCAATAAATGTGCAAGAAAATAATTATAGTTCACTAATTATGGGTGGTATTTAGCCTGATGTGTTACTTTACATCACTTCAGAGTGCACACAAGGTGCCATTTTAAAAAAAATAAGAAAACATTCCCCTTCACCTTTGAATCTTCTGCTCCATTTTCAATATGACCTAAAAAGTGGCACTGAGCTCTAAAATAAAGTCGGAAATTGTTACTAAACAAAGATGTTATTTATAGCACAGTTAAGATTTGGTTCAAGCCTGCCTGAGCTCAAGGTCCAAGTCTGGGATCTCTGCTTTGAAAAGATGTAGCCAAGAATGATAGAAATTCTCTGTTATTATGACTAAAATCTTCTGGGCAAATATATATGTTGTTTTTAACTAGAGTTACTGGTGATTCTATGAGGAATGCTTGACCAAGAATCTCTTAGCAGCTTTGAAGACAACGTCTCTTGAGGGCCAGCCAAATATGGTGGGTGGAATGGGGAGACTTCTTGGTAGCAATGTAGGTTTGAACAACTCCTAGGGAAAGGAAGAGGGCAGTTTGGAGGTGACAATAAAAAAATGATAGCAAGAGATTGTCTACAAGGAATGCTGTAAGTAATGTGAAGACCTCCAGATCTTGGGGGACCTGGTGAAAACAGTCAAAGTTGTACCTGTGTCACAGCCAGATCAAAAGGACCATCCGCCGTCTGGTTTTTTTTTGAGGCTCGGGAAGAGAGAAATGCTTGACATTCATCAGGAAGTCCAGAGTAGATGAAGATGCAGCAAGCAGTGATTATGAGTGACTTCAAGGAGTTTCAGCTAAACAGAAATCACTTCCTTTCAGTTTAGATGACGGGGAAGCTGATGGATATTATAAATACTCTGAATAATAAGGTCACAATATGGATGCTGTACATAGGAAGCATAGGTTAAAATTGAAAAAGAATTAAAAAAATTAGTTAACTTATAAGGCAAAGAAACATGGAGATAATACCTCTGGATGTTTGGATTTGGGTTTTGGTTTTGTTTTTTGGTTTTTTTCCCCAGCAAAAATTCTGCTGGGGTGTTTGTTTGGGGAATTCTTTTTTCCTGGCTCAGATTCTCATTAGATTTGATACCTAAGGTTTAACACAAAGCCCTTGGATGCCATGTAGTCTGGAAGCTGTTTTTTGAAAACTGTCTCACCAAGTATTTCTGTTGTGAAAATACTGTTCAGTCTTTTAATCTTTCTGGATGACCCAGAGGTTTTTCTACAATTAGGACTTAAACAAGTTGATTGGAAATATTGCATAACGGTGTGTAAATATAATTTACCTTTAGTTTTTCAAGGTCTAAAACTACTTAATGGAACATGTACAAAAAAAGTACAAAACAATAGCATCTTATTCAAAATCCTTCAAAATATTTAATATAGAACAAGAAGAACACAAGCATTTCCAGTTGCAAAGTTAACATCAACATATATGTGGTGTGGTGTTTTGTTTAGTGTTTTTTTTTTATTATTTTGCTTTGTTTAGTTTCTCAGGGATTTTAGTGAAGATTTAAAATTATCATAGGTCTTGGTGCAGTTTGTTTGCTCCCCACAAAAGCAGAGATGATTTTTATTGACCAATCTTTGATCCAAGAGATTAAAGAAAGTACTGTAAGAGCAGTGAAAAGGATAACACTGTGGGGGTCAATAGGCTTACTGCTACTTGGAAATGAAAGTGAAGCATTCCATTGGGAGAGGGTGTAATTTGCCATTCTTTCTGGGAACTTGAGAGTTTTCCCTTTCCTTTTTTTTTAAATTTTATTTTTTAAGGGAAGAAAAATTATTCATCTTACTTACAGGTTTCTCCATGACTTAATACCGTGGCCATAATATGAGGTCGTTTAGAGGGCACTAGATTCACCCAACATAATTCTGCACAATGCTTTTTAGCCCAAATGGCCTGGCTGTCACATTCTCACTTCTTGATTGAAATGTTTCTGGTAGACTTTTGGAATGCAGTCTGAGGGCTTAGTGACTCAATATTTTCAACATGAATACATTTTCTATCTCATAGAAAGTTTCTATGAACTACTGCAGAGTTAATGTGTCTTTCTGTTGTTTCTTGAAGTGCTGTGAACTTTACACAAATCTGGTAAAATTGCATGAGTCAAATGGAAATGAAAGTCCTAGCTTGATACACTTTTTTTTTTTATGGCATTATTATCATCATGGCACTTTTTTATGAAGGTATCAAAATGCCTGCTGAAAAGCAAATTTTTCTTCTTGAAAGAGCCCTTAATATACCTTTCTTTTTCTGATGTGTGTTTTGCCTGGGTTTTTTTTTTTTTTTTCTTTGTTTTGTCTGTCTTGTCCAGGCAGTATGATTTTTGTCTTCCCTTCCACTGCAGCACCTGGTATGACTTTGTTTGGGAATGTGCTGAAGTGCTTTTGTTTACAGAATATTCAGAGACACGTGAGGCCTGGCAGAGTACTCATGTCATGCTTCTCCCCATCTTTGAAAAATTGCCAAAGGAATCTGATTGAAATTGGCCAATTGTATTGGCCAATTGTATTGTTTTATTTTGCTGTTTGCCAGAGACAGGTTTGCAGGCTTAAAGCACTTAAACATTTTATTTAGTTTCCTGCTGGCAAATAATAGATTATTAACTGATTTTAAGAGGAAAGGGGGCCCAGAAAGTTCTCAGAAAGCTTCTTGTGTCCTATGAATTTAGGCAAGATATTGCTTACAGCACATCACCTGGGAGACTGATTGGTTTAGTCACAAGGGATATCCATAGTTAATTTGGCTGGTCCCAGCTTGTGAAACTTAGCTTTTTTTGCTGGTGCAATATGAAGTAAACATTCCTTTACTCCAAAATCAGAAATCAACTGTCTCTGCTTCTAACAGTCTCCCAAAGCATTAATGAAAAGGTAATTCTACAAAGAACAATGATAGAATGCCCATGAACCTAAAAGAAAATTACTCTATTTTTAAATTTATTTTTAAGAATTTCCTACGTACTAGTGACTTTGGGTGTTTTGGTAGTCATATAAAAATAGACTTAAACCAATTATTGAAATTCATGAAATATCAAGATAAAATGCCTGTTATGCTTATAATTAGGTGACGTGAGTTTTTTTACAGTTCATTTTTTATTTGCAAGTGGTCCTTTGCAACATTAGCTATGTCCTTGGAATTCTGTGCTAAAACATATGTTTTTATGTACCTGGTTCATGTTAGGTTTTCTACAAAATCATCAGCGGCCCTGTTGTTATTTATGACTTGGTCATGGCTGGGTGTGGGTGTTCTCAGGTTTTGTTCGCTATTTTGTGCATCCCTGACCTTGACTATTCAGGAACTTGTAGTACTTCATTTAGTTAATAAGCACTAATGTGGCAAAGAGTGTTTTCAATTAGAGCATGGTGTGAAAATCAAGCTTTCTGAAAGTTTAAAATCCATATTTATTCCTTTTCTTATTAATTTTTAGATTCTGCGCTCTAAACTTACACCTTTTTCCTGATTCTTTTTCTGTAGGGTAACTTGCATGTTTTCCATCTCTTAGCTGGGGCAATGTAAAACTGAAAGTACATATTTGACTGAATTCTAAAGTTTCAGAAACAAAAAGAGGTAGAGAATTAATTCCCAATGTACTAAGGAAAAACAAAGCCCTTTTGATATGGAAGGACCTACCTTTTTGAATGCTGCTGTCTTGGGGTGATGTTCAGTGAATCTGGCACTGTTGCACAGTAGTATATTCAGGAACAGGAAAGACCCTGAGTGTAGCAACCAAGATTAAGGCTCTTACTGGCAATGTTAGAAGTGAAATGAATTCTGTACTCAATGCTGCATTTTGGTGTATAATGGACAGGATGTGGTATTAAATTTTTTTGTGCCCTGAAATCACCACGTTTTTGTATTTTCTCCAGAACCTAAGAGTTTTTTAGAAAGTGATGGTTTTGGTTGGTTTTTTGTTTTGTTTGTTTGTTTGGGTTTTTTGTTTGTTTTGTTTGATTTTTTTTTAAAAATTATTTCTATTTTGGAGACAGACTGTATATGAAAGCTAGTAAAAAATCTGTGTAAGATTTAATGGGCATGTTTTTAAGATCAATTGTTACTTGGAGTGGGTTTTGTCAATGTTACGCACGTTTCTGAAATTCTAGCATGATCCACAGGTATGTGAAAAAGAAAAACTGAAAATAAGTAGCGCAGATTTTCTGGACAACTTCATTACTAATCTCTGACTTGTGCAAAAATAAACAGGTATTTTCCCACTAAATTTTGGATTAAAGAGACATAGATTTTCCTTGCTGTTAAAGTGTAGGGTTTTGGCTATGACAAACTGAAGGGTATATTAAGTGTTATCAAAAATGTCCATTTTTGTTTTCCAGTTCAAAACTCCATGACTTATTTTAGCAATACACAAAGGAGAGAAAAATGTTAAAGTGAGCTAACTGAATATTGTCAGGAACTGTGAAAGACATAGAAAGTAAGTGAAGGCCATCACTGAAAAGAAACAAAAAACAAGGTAGAAAATGCTGTACACTGGATTCTTTTTCTGTGTTTTTTATTCCAGTGAAACCTTTTGGTACCAAAGCTTTGCTAGCTCGAAGTGCCAACAGCAGCTGACTTAAATTCTGTCCTGGGAATTTGCAGTCTAGACAGTTTTGGTCCTTGTCTTTCAGCTTGCATCCTTCCACTCAGGGATATGAGTTTGGTTGCCACAATTCATTTAATTGTAGGGTTTTTTATATTTAATCATTAGATTGTCACCAAAAGAATATCCTCAAGGGAATGAGAGTTATTATAAAAAGGTCACTCCAAAGTGATCAGGACTTTGTTTAGAAATCCATACTGATTATTTCAGTTCGCATGAAACTTCACAAGCAAAGGTAGGGAGTTTGGATGTTTGTTTTTTTAATTTTTTCCAGTCTCTAATTTTCAGAGGCACTTCTTTTACAAGCAGGCGTTACTGCTAAGTTTTCCTAAGCTTTTTGGCAGGTATGGCATTAAGTATGTTTGGTAATTTAGTATTCACATTTCAGTATCCCAAGTTCTCTAGAAGGTCATGAGGAATAAAAGAAATAGCTTTGAACGATCTTCAGGATTTTGATAGATTAAATTCTGTCAAATTCAATATATAATAAAGAAAATATGAATATAGCAAATATATCTTGGAGCTACCTTAGTGGAGTGGACATGAGGTGGGGGAGGAGAGGAGTGTTGCTGCTCAGAAACTGAGTCCTTCAGGCTGTCAACTTCAACCAAATTAAAAAATGTGTGCCAGCCTTAAGTTGGCACGCTTGAGTTCACTTCACTCCAGTCAATGAGGCACCTTAGCGCAGTAAGCACAATAGAGACAAAGAGATGCCTTGCAACTGACACAGAGAGAAAAGAGTCCTTTGAGATGAAATGTTAACATAAGAAGTGAAAATGGTTTGTGGTAGTCTCAAGCTGTCTCTTTTGGGTTCACTTTCCTATAGTTACTGAACTATAGTGCTGTACCTTAACAGAGGAGTCTCAATAAAATTAGAAAGATATCCTAAAAAGGACAGAAGACGAGAGAGAGTAAAAGAGAGGGAGAGAGATGGAGAGTTCTTTTGATAAGGAGCTTAACAAAAGTGGAAAAAATGGTTTATGTGAATGTTAGTTTTCATGGCAGTCTCAAGCTGACACTTGGGCTCCCTTTATTACAGTCAGTAAGCTACTTTAGCAAACAAAGGAGAATGGAGAGAAGGATGGCTGGAAACAACAGAGAAAGGGAGAGAAAAAGAGACCTCTTTGACAGCATATAACACAACATGAAATCTCTGCCTCTGTGTTTCCATTTTTGAAACATTTTTTGTAAGAGAGAGAAACACAAATAGTTGAATCTTTGTGAAGATACTTCATAGATAATGAAACAAATGCTGAGATTTTAAATTTGCTTAAGCAACATATAAGCTTAATTGTGTTCAATTAGGCAAGGGCTGTGAATTCCCTTCTTATCTCTCTACAAATATTTTTTTTCAGCATGCTGCTTTCAGAAATTAATAAAGAGCATCCAATCTTAGAAATTCTATAATAGTGTTGAATTAATTTAAAATCCTCTTTATATGTAAAGATGTGCGGAAAAAAAGTAACTAGAATTAGAGTTGAGGATTTTTTAATATGTCAATCAGTAGTGCTGAAAACTGAATGGGTGCTGGCTTATATTTTCGTCAGGTAGTTTGAGCGAGTGTGCCTTTCTAAACAGGTGAAGGAAAATTTCTTCCTTTTCTCTGCATTTAATCCAGTCCTTTAATTTTAGTTATTCAATTCAGTCTAATATTTCAAATTTTAGGTACTGCAGTTATGACCTTTTAGTTCTCAGTATCATTGGAAAGGAAATACATTTGATTAGCTTCCACAAATTTAAGCTTTGCAAGGTGAATATGATAGTAAAGAAGATTTCAGGCCTTTTGTACCTGTTATGTAAATATATGAGGTAAACTAAACCATACCCATCAAAGCTATAATTAAAAGACCCATGAAAATTGGCATATTTTGAACATCATCTATTCGCTGTGAAATGGGCCATTAGATATCTGGCTGACAAATGTTTTCATTCTGAACCTAATGTGCACTGCTCATACGTCATCTGCAAGTTCTGTAGAGGCACACTTTGGAAAGGAAGGGAAGTCGCAGTCACAAATTATTCTTGCCCTCCATTAGGCAAATTGTCAACTTTGTAGAATCAATAGAAGATTCTTTATAATATACAAATTGGTATGTAGCCATGAGCAAAAGAAATGGGACAGCCAAGGATGGAACTTAATTAGGGAGCAGAACTTGCATTTAACAGTATTGGATATAATGAAGATGCACTGCTAAGCAAACAACATTGAAGCTTTCAACTTCTTCATAATTTTATAATGTAAAATCCATGGCGCCTCAACCCTGCTCATTTTTTAAATGAAATTTCTGTATGTAGAGAAAGATTACTTTTCATAGCTAAATGTTAATTTATTAAACTAGATGATTAACTTTATAGAGGTATTCTATACTGGCATTATACTCAATATTCAATACTATAGTCTGCAGTAAACAAATAAACACAGTATTTGCAGATGGACAAGAGAGTAGGAAAAAGTGACAAAAATTTGTCTGTGTTTTTTCTTAAATTGTTCACTTGAGCTTTATGCTCTTTCATATTGCATGATTGTTCATTGAAGTCATGTGATACCTTTTCTGCTCTGCAATGAGCTAGTTTGAAATGTTTGAACATCAGTTTAAAAAATAACACATTACATTATTTAATAGGATGAAATTCAATTCACAGTAAGTCATGAAACTTGCAATTTAAAGTTTGTCATTAATATCCTTCTTTAGGTCAAATATTCAGAAACAACCTATAAGATACGAGAAAATCTACTGATATTGTCAATTCTTATTGGAAAAGTATTTACTATTTTCATTAATATTCAATGAAAATCTGCATTTGTCCCTGACCCTGGAATTTAGGTTACTTTGTTCTGATGGCTCTTTGAAAGCCTCTGCTAAAGGCTGGAGATAGCTGGGGAATGAGATCTATGATTAGATCATAACCAAAAATGACAATATTCTGGTATCTGAAATATACAGAAGATGGTGTTTTGTGTATCTGTAACCTGGCCAATATTAGTCAGAACATGGAGAACAAGTGAGCAAAAATTGGTGAAGAAGACAGCATTTCTTTCAGCAGTGAATATGTGTTCTTATGTTTCAGAATAATAGTGCTTCTTTGGCTTTTAAAGCTACTGTGATGTTCACAAGGGACTGCCGTATATCCACAGGGCTAGGCAGCAGTGCTTGTGACCAGTCTTCTCGTGTTTGTTTTGTTACTAATCCCTTAAATTGTGACAACACTCTGGACTGACTTTGTATAAGCTCATTTAGTGCTGAAAAATGGATCCATTTAACTTGTGCTGGATGAAGAAATAAGAGTGGGAACTATACAACTATTCAAAAACTAAAAGAATAGAACCACAACAGAGAAAACTGGAGAACAGTGAAACAAAAGAATAGATTAAAAGAGGCTGGAGAAGGAAAGCAAAAAGCTGGTTATTGTAAGACAAAGAGAAATTTTTTAGTCAAGCTAAGCAGTACTGGTCCTGCATTTTGGAGTTCTATAAATTCTTCTCTACATTTTTATTAATACTCATTTTGACTTGATGAATTACTCAGTCCCCAAATTTAGGGGATTTGAGAGAGCAGATCCAAAGCAATCAAGTTATTAACTACCAGTAATATGAAAACAATCAATTTTAATTGGCAATGTGAAAAACAGGTGGCGAGAGTAAACTTTTAGCATTAAATTAAAATATTCTATTTTTCTGCCTTGCTAATGTGGTGGTTTATGTGTGAGAAAGAGACAGACTGACATCCATCTGCTTGGACTACAGAGACTAATGTGAACAAACATGCAGCATACTAAATGGGTCACCTCAAGAACCAGCACTTCTATTTAGCATTATTGTGTACCGTCCAGTTTTGTAAGCTATGGAAAGACAGACCCCCAGACAGTTCATGTAAGTTATGTTAAAGATTACTATCCACTCTCTGTCAAAACCAGTACTGATAGTGCTACCTTTGCATCATGAAATCAATTCTTCCTCTGCTTCTAGTTTCTGTAATGAGCCTTAAGGTAAAACCACATCAGAAAGAAGCCTGTCCCTCTCCTTCCCCTGTATATTTTGGGTGATGATTGTTTCTGATTTGAAGGCTCTAGATCTTCCAATTGGATTTGCTGTCAATGTGTCCTTTTCCAAGAAAGTGATTGTGCTTGTCAATGACACAGTTTTAGTGTCTAGGTGAAAAGAATAACATTTCAAGAGTTTCAGGTACCTTCTCTTGGCCGTTTGCTTTTCATTTTATGATCAACTGTATCTCTCAAGAGAAGTACATTGAGTTGCTGTTGATGCATACATTATGCTAGGAGTGATGCCTATAAAACAATTTTTCTCCTACTTGTAAGGAAGAAAAGAGAGGACTATGGATAACAGTCAGGAGAACTAAAAGATCCATTTTTGTTTCACCTAATACTAGCATAATAGAGAGGGAATGTCTGTCTGGAAGCACAGGTCTGCTGCATGATAGTTCATTTTTGGCTTGGACACAATCAAGCTGTCTTATGTGTGCAGTTGCTTGTCTGTGTCTGTATCATGCTACTGTATAATGTCCAATCTGAATTAATACAGCTGGAGCAGATGCTAAATTAATGTATCTAAGTCACTTGTGTCCTATTTTACACTTCACTTCATGATCTGTGTGAGGCTCTGTGAACATTTGATATTCATTTTAGTGTCTCACCATATGCCCTCACATTTATAGGCTATAAATCCATAATCAACTACTATGTTGATATTGGCATTACTTCTCAGCTGCGTATGTGGAAGAAAGCATTTGGAAATAACCTTTATCACTAAATGTGCTTACATGAATCACTACTAAAGAGTCTGAGATTTTGTTTTATGTAGCACTACCAATGGGTAGAAAAAAGAAAATTGGAGGCCAGCTAAAGTTATTGGATACTTCATGTAAACTTCTGTGAGAGTCTACTATGCCCTCTATTCACAGGGTTTGAAACAAAATCCCCAAATGTGTGTACAAAACTCTTTCATTACTGCATAACTTCCTGTAGCAAAAAGAATGATTAAAAAACCCTTTCAGTATTGTCTTTCTTTTAAGAGAGAGTCCTTTTGTCTGTGGTAGAAAGCAAGAAACTATGTTATTTTCTACTGTGTGTTCCCTTCCCACTGGATAGTCAAACACCCTATATTTATCTATTCTTTATTCTGCAGTTCTTTGATAAACAGCTCTTCTTCCTGTTTTCTTGTGTCCAAAGTAAAAGGTTTGTTAAAACACTAGTTTAAGTTCTTTGTCCCCCTCCTACTCCATTAAACACATGATATGTGATTTCAGATTTTTGAAAATTCTTAATAATTTTTTTTTCTTCATTATTAGCAATCATTGCAATGAAATAGTGAGTTTATGCCTCTCTGAGCAGACTTCTGTACATAACATTTTAGACAGCGGGCAGTTACCCTAATTTTCAATTGTTTTGAGGCTGCAGGTTCCTTTTGCAGTTTCATGCTATATGCTTTCTTACAGTGCTCATAGCATAGCTTGGTCACCCAAAGTGAGTTTTGTATTGTGGGGTAGTAGTAAGGCACAGTAGAAATTTGAAGAAGTTGCTTTGCCTTTTTGTTCCTCACTAGGTTCCAGAAAATGGGTTTTAATACTGGCAACCTCTCTGAAGTACTGTCAGGATTAATAGAGTGCTGTAAAATGCTATTTATGTAAACAGGGCAGATCATGTTATGAATCAAAGAGCTCTTCTTGAAGGAGCATGTGATTAATCTTTGCTTACGTGAGTAGCTGTGCTGATTCCAGTAGGTTATAGTATTGGTGCATGGCAATATTTAGCTGCATATGATCAGGTTATTTGCCATGCTACTTTTCACATGAATTTTTTCTTCCTCTGTCTCTTTAAGAAATCGAATCTTCATTGACTTACAGCTGACTGTATTGGATTCATAAAATAGTCTTTCACTTTTCTCTGGGTATATGCTGTATCATGAATTGTCTCCTTAGAGACAGCAGGCCACCTCATTATGGTTACAATAGACAAATTCCTAAGCATGTGGTCTGCTTTTATGGCCTTGACTTGTACATCTTTTACCTCAGAGACTTGCCACTCATGTTGACACAGATTTGTTGTGTATGACGAAGTGATAAAATCAATGAAGAGGACGCATGTGCTTCTCTAGCTTTCAGAAAGACTTTATTATTTATTGTTTATTGATGTAAGTTAAATCTACTCAACAATGTTCTGAAAAGGTACATTTACTTTTTGGATTTGTTTTATTCTGCTGCATCTTAGAAGTGGCTCTTAGTGCATACTGTACGTGTTAGCTCTGTAAAAGTTCCACTGGAAAATAGAGTGAATATAAATATAAATGTCTTGGCAAGGACTATACCCAAGGGGTGGGGGAGAAATATTAAGTAAACAATTTTAGACAAATAAGCAACCTGAATGCCAAACATTCCTGTGTTATTCCTATTGTAATTCTGCCCTCCAAGATACACTGCTATTTAAAAGGATAGAGAGACCCAAAAACTTACTTTTTATCTTTCAGTTTTAAGACCTACAGGTAACTAGAAAAATGTTACTAGTTACTTTAGGCAGGGGTTGAAGAATTGTTTTCTGAGGACACTAAAAGTCAATGGTACTCATAATTCCAGACAGCTTAGAGTAGTACACATCAGCTAGATTTGTCAATGGCAAAAGTAAATTTATTGAAAAGAAATCTAGAATAGGCTGAATTATAGAAACTATGCTACAGGCTTGAGCAGTATGACCAAAGAGAATTTTATCAACCAACCTTTAATAGAACCAAAGTTCAGTTATATGTGAGTTAATATTTGAAAAGAACTTTTATGAAAAGTGTATTTTTTAAAATCCAATACTACACAAGTATTTTTAGGATGAGAAATCCTATGCTATTACAAGTATTTGTAGGCTTGAGTATCTCAGTCCATGTGTTTTTTTGTTTTACGTGTTCCTTGACTCATTTCCCTTGTTTCTCAGACCTAAGAAACAAGGGAACAAGTTATTGTTTGGAAGCATTTCTAGTCAACCTAGGAAACACTTACAGTCCACCTAGGTTGCTGACAGTCTCATTGATTTGGTGAAATAAGAGTAGCTGTTAGCAATTTGTTGTTATTTGCAAATATTTTTAAGCTTTTATGGAATAAGGACATTCTCAGCAGTTGTAGATTGCTGGACTTTTCACAAGTGTATTACTTTAGAGGAAAGAGCGGTATTAGACAAATTACTTGTCTTTTTCTTTCTTCTCACATATAGCTCAACTTAATCCATATGACCTGTCGAGTCCATTCAAATATAATTTGATGAGAGACTGAAAAGAAATGGAAAAAATCTGATTAAAGTGATTTTTGAGAGTCTGAATTTGACTGACAGACCACAGTGTAGATGACTGGCTGGGGTATTTAGGAGGTTTTGTTGATAAACATACAAATGATTATACTTGAAATAGTCTGTTAAAATGTAGACTATCTGGAAGAAGTAAAGGGGGGAGGTTGTGAAAAATTGGCTCAGAGTTGGAATCAGGAAGACAGAAGAAATTAAAAATTTGAGAGACAAGATTAAAAAATTCAAACTCGCTGTAAGACTGACTATGGTCCTGATTCAGGGCATCTGACCAGATGTATTATAAGAGAGTGTGATACAGTGGTGTTCTGCCGGACTTCTCTCTACCCAAGGACACAAGATGTTTTTATCATCTTTGATTAATCAGTAATTTTACAGTTGAGGACTTTGCTGAGGTACAAATATAGATCACTGCAATGCATTGTCTTGCCAAGGGCTGAATACAGTGGTGTCTCAGAAGCAGTAGCTGAGGTAGCATGAAGGAGTGTGATGCAGGACATGACTATGTGAGAAGAACAACATGGGTTTGTGAGGTTTCTTGCTCTGGGGAAGGCAGCAGGACCCCTGAAACCCCACAAAAAAAGGGTTGCCGCCGCGATGCGAACCCCCATGCAAGTCCGGGCCGGTCGGAGCCAGGGCGCCGCGAGCACGCGGGAGCACACAGCCTGACATGAGGCTCAGGCGACAGAAGCTCGGCAGGAAACATGGGTGAGGCGAAAGAACATACTGGACACTGTCTCTGGTCTCCCAGGGAGGTTTATTCGGGTCTTTGGGAGGGTTGCAGGGGGAGGGGAAAGGGGGAGGAAAGTGGGGGAAGGGCAAAGGGGCTGGGAGCCCAAAAACAGTGACGTCGGGCTGACGCTGGCATGGGCTTATAAGGGAAGGGAAGGGGGGAGGGATTGGCTCTGGAGAGCCAATCCCGGAAGGTCTGAGGGGAAGAAAGGCAGGGGAACACACCAATAGACTTCTGACAAGGCAGGGTGCGTATTTCAAAACAGCCAGTAACATACAGAGCTGGATAACAAAGGAAAAACCTCATGGAGCTTTGCAGAGCCACACTGCAACAGGTTTGTGCTCAGCCACCTGCATTTGTCATCTCCTTTGGTAGTTTTTATTTTTCATTGATATGTTTAAAATTAATCTTATTTTAAAGGCTCTTCCTTCCTGCCTACTGACCACATATCAGGAAATTTACAGTGAAAAGGTCAATAATAAGAGTTCCATTCAGAGGAATGGATCAGAAGTGAAACCCAGAATCTAAGGTGCTTGTTACAGAAATGGAATCACTGCATGGAATCACTGAATGAGCCCAGACTGTTCTTGCTGTCTGGTAAGACACTGCCACCAGAAGCTTTTCCTCCACCCTATGGAAAGATTATGCAGAGATTATCAAATAATTTCATTTAAAAATATTCACTGTCTAGGTTTTTGACAGCAGATAAATCCTGGTGAAGAAAGGGTAGATATAGGTTAGGACATAAATTAATATTCTAATGAATGAATTAACACTAATCATGTTGTTTGTTTTTTTCATTTCCATAATCTTAGAGAATATGTAGATCTTTACAGCACCAAGCCTTAAAAGCTTGCTAGCTTTTAACTTGCTGTAGGTGGCCCTGCTGAATCTAGTGAGACTATCTGGCAGCATGTGAAGTTAGGCATGTGCATACATCGTTTGTGAAGTCAAGACATATTTTTAAATTAGTGACTAGAATACAGAGGCTGTGGTTCTTAATGGTGACCCCCTGTGCTGTACTCAAGTTAAGAGAAGTTACTTTGTCTATGAATTTCAAATAAGTTCTGAGAATAGAAATCCTGAGGTGCTCAAACCCAACACACTGAATTTCAGGGCTTGCAAAATAAGGCAAAACATTTCTTAATCAAGTCACCCCCCACCACCCCCATCCCTCAACTGTGTGAAACGTTTGAAAAGGAATATGCACATGCTGTTTAGTGTGCTCTCAGACTGTAAGAGGGATGTGGTTATTCTACATTGCTTCACTAATTATTTCATAATTATCTATTGGATTACAAAATAGTAGAATACAAATATCTTGTTTTATGTTTGTCAAGCACCATGAGGATTTGGAGGGGCAGGGAACCCACAAAAGCAAACCCCAAATCTGAGCACTAAAATGGGACTAACCCTATTCTCAGCATTGCGTGCCCTGGCTCTTCAGTGTTCTGCAGCATTATCCAATGCTTTTAGAATGATTTACTTATCAATGTGTTTTGAAATTGCATTGTTTTTTGGTTGGGTTTTTTCTTTGTCTGTAGCAGCAGTTTTATTTGAATACTCATGTTTACTTACTGAAGTGCATTTCACTTGGAATGGAAATGCAAAACATTAGTGCAGGCTTTGTGAAATTTACCACTTCTCTGATATGTGAAAAGTACTTGAGATAAGGACATCTTTTCAATAGTTGTAGGCAGGAGTGGGGATGTGGGGGGGAGCCCATAAGCTCTTCAAACAAATATAGCTTGCTTATTTGTCAATGTTGACTATATTTAACAGTCTCACTGATTCTGTATGCTTTTTGTTACAGACTAATTCTACTGATTTCTTCAAAGATAATACCTTATTCCTAGCTGTGCTAAACTTTTTTTTCCTCTGCTGCTTTTGTTTGTCAGTAAACAAGAATGAAACACTTACATACCAAGGGAGCTACGCTATGAAGGGCTATGCAAAACTAGAACAGATACAAAATTTTAGTCTTTTACTTCATCAAAACATTATCTAGCTAAATTGCTTGATGTTTCCTCTACTGGGAGTTTGGTACAATCATACTCTGATTTTTCAATATCTTTATTGTATAAATTAGCCAGGCCCTAAATCACTACATTTTGTTTAAATAGTAAACGGAAATGGCATTTAAAATCTAGAAAGCATTAAAACTGCTTACAGATTACTTACATCAGTGGCTCATAACCTTTTTGATTTGTAGATCCCCAAGTACTTTTCAGCAGAGGCATGTATCTCTGTGCAGCAAAAATTAACTTACTGCAGTAGGCTTCCTTTTCACAGCAAGGTCGTGTGAACCCAAAGAGTCTGCAGACCACATGTTGAAAACTATTGATCTACATTATTTATATATGACTTGTTCACTGCTGATGTGTTCCTGCTTTTGAGATGATTCAGTAACACCATGCCATAGTTTTCAGGAAGGAACTGGGAGAGGAAAATGTAACCCTTAATGGGAGAGATTTAGATCGATAAAATGTTTCCACAATTCAGGAATTAGACCTTCTTGCCAGCAATGATACAATCTCCAAAAATTAAGAATGGATGTCTGTTTCTTATGTGGTATTCTACAATATTTTGTTGGTGTCATGGAATCCCTGCAGCTGGACAAATTGGTTCAATGCTTATTTAGAACGATGGAAATTCCATTGCTTGGTGGCTGCCAGATGCTGGATTCCTTGTGCACTACACTGTTTTAAAGATATTTAGATTATGTCTTCTAGCTGACTAAAAAGGTCATCCCAGGCATGTATCACACACACTTCTACTTTGTGCCTTCACTGAATTCTAACACAGAAAGTTATGGATTTGTTCTTGAGCTAAACAAAGCGGTTCCCTGCCCCTTAGATTGAAAGCATGGGGGTTTGGGGATAAGAGCTTTTCCTTTATTGTGCTCAATACAAACCCAGTTGAAATTCAACAACAGCATAATATAGTTCCATGTTCTATTTTCTGTCTTTTTAAATGTTTCTTAGCTTCTCAAAATTTCTAATAGCCAACAGGCTGACTTCATGTTGACGATATGAGTTGTGATAATACTGGCAATATTTGAAGCACGAGATGCTTCTCATAATGGTGAATATTTGTAACTGAAGGTGTGCTGGGTAAAGGCAGGGTATAGAGCCTTGTGCTATTGTGTGCAGCTGGTGAGGTGCTTACACCTCCCAGGATGAGTTGGCTTCACTGGTAAGCAGTTGTACAACACGCAGGTGACCTGGGGGTCTTTGAGGATTTCATCATTGTTTTAGTAGTCAAATAAAGAAAAATTTCTAAACATTTCAATATGATTATCAAATATTATGATGTTAAATGAACACTTTTTTCCTTCTGATATTCATGTCAACAAGTAGCTAATCCTGTTGGTGTGTTTCTAAGATTATGTTCAGTAATGTAAGAGATACTGAGTTTCACGTGATAATGAAGCTGTTGTTTTCCTCAAGCATATATTGCTTCTTGAGCTATTCTTATGCTCACACTTCCTAGTGTGCCATGTTGTGATATGAAATTCTTTTAAATGTTGAGTAAACCCATTTTTTTTGCTTTGTTAATTGATCACTTTCTATCAGCTGATTTTTTTTTTTTAATTGGCTTCAGAACATGATAAAAATGGCAAGTTTTGAGGCATAATGGCTTTTTATGGAAGGAATATATATAAGTAAAATGCTTATTTCCTACACATTTTAAAATATTATTTATACTAACAAAAGTTGTTGTATAAAATGAAGGTATTTGTCCTGGAAAAGACCAGGTTATTTGATTATAACCATAGCATAATTTTGGGAAATTATTTTTTAAAAATTGAATCTCTGTATTTTATTAATATATCACATAAGATTCTCTGGGCATCTTGTTGCATAAGCTGTCTTTCTGTAGGCCACTCTCTAACCGAAGTGTTGGTATAAGCAGTCGTTCTGAAATGCTGATTCTGTTATTTGATTTGGGATTAAACAGTCTGTTGCAAGCCATCTGTTTCCCTATGCATGTGTCCTTGAAAGGTTAGATTTCCACAGATATTGCCCCATAACTTTAGCCAGTGCTTGAAAGATCAGAATTAGCTGAGACATATGCCACTGAAATTATCTGTCTTATCCTAGAGGACTGGCTGTTTTTTGACATCAGTGCCCATGTTGGAGAAAAGTTTACTCTCTCTCTTATTGCTGCTGATTTAGAACCCTGCTGCTTTTGGCCAAATGCCATGAGACTTAGGAGCACATCCTTTGAGGGTATTTGAACTGTTGATACTCAATGAGTGCATGAAAAGTTCCATGAGCTTTCTAAGCCACAGCCCTCCTCCTGAACTGATTCCTCCAATGGATGCCACATCGCTCATGTCTAACTCACACTGCTGCTACTACCCAAGCAGCTGTGGCTTGGGTACGAAATTGGTGTGGGTTCAGAGATTCTTTGGAGACTTAAAGATGTCTTACATAAGACACAAGATTGTACATTGCTATTGGGCAATATTGTTGGTTGGTTTTCTTTTTTTTTTTTTTTTTAAGTATTTTTTTGTGTTCTTGTTCATGCATCAGCATGAGGGTGCTGGGTATGTGTGTGATGCACACATGACTACTAAAAGACAAGTGTCGTGGTAGGGATCTAGCCCTGTCAGTTTGATTTAGGTGTTGAAAGGAGCTCAGGCTGGAGAGCAAGTGCCTGAAGGCACTGTGGAAACCAGCATGTGAGGAGCTGCCCCTGGACGCTGTTAACACAGGTATAATTTGTGTGGTAACTGAAGCTTGGGATTCTTAAAATGTAACTTTGTCATAAGCCATACAGGGCCTTGCAGGTCTGTACCAGCCCTCTTAAAGCCATCTAGACAGCCTCTCCCAAAATACTGCTTCTAGAGCATAAGTCCTCTTCATTTCAGCTCAGCCAGAAACAAATTCAGGTTTTCTCCTACTTTGGTATTCCAGAGGCATAAGGATTTCAGGGTTGGTTTCATCCCTTAGTCTGTAAAATGTTGCACTACAGACCAATTATCTATTAAACGTGTTAGAGTTTAATGATGTTTTTCAGCCAACGTGATAGGCAATCTTGTGCAGAATTATTTATTTTTACTCTTGAATGTGTTTGTTTCAAGTCCTGTTTGAGATCCAAATTTCTGAAAGCTCTGGAGGATATGGATTCACAATAGGATATCGTTGAACTGGCTAGTCCTATTGAACCTTAGGTCAGACTTTTTTTTTATTTTTTAATGTTGAAGACTGATTTTGAAATGTTTTTGCTTTTACTCAACAGTCTGACTACAGAACTACTGATGTTTCTATAGTTCTGGCTGGAAATTTGCTAACTCAGGCGTTACACATATGGCAAATTTGAATTTGTACACACAAACCAGATGATTGGTCAAGTTAACGTTTGCAAACTGCCCTGTTTATTTGCACAAATGTAGTTTTTATGTGTGCAAAACTGATGTGTTTGCAATTTTGTGGGTTGTATTAAGGCAAGCTTGCTGTGAATGTATCCCCTAAAATTTAGTTTTTGATTAAAAATACTTACTAGGCAATCCTCCTGATAAAATTTCCCAATTTACATTTCCAGGTGAAAAGGAGGCTTTAAAACCTTTAAAAGCAGCCATGGAAACAGAAGCTGCACAGAGCTAGGCAGTGACATAGGGCATTACATCTAAGAGGCACATTTAAGGGGGAGCTTGTCAAGAGCAGAAAATGATGCTTGCTCTCTCTCTTACTGCAGAATACTGGGCTGCTGACGTGATCCATTACTAGAAATATTAGGATATGAGAAAAATGAGAAATTTTCATGGAAAAGAAAAATCTCCCTTTTTTGCTTCCCTTCCTCCTTTTAGGAAGTATTTAGCAACTCCTGTAAGCAATAATCTCACCTTCAAATAATTAGTGAAAGAGTATTGAAATGTTAGTGAAATCCAAGAGAATTATTTTAAATAATAAGCTACCTAAAACACAGAAATAGTGCATTTTAAATTATGTAATCCTAGGATTTACTAATTCCTGCTCAGAGAATACCTGGGTCAGTATAAGCCTGTCTGCAGGTATTGGCATGCAATCCAGTCAAACCAAATGAAAATTTTGAATTGTTGACTTGCAGAAAATGTTTTCTCTTGTTTATGTCTCCTAAGTCTCCATTTAAAACAATTAGCATTTCTGGAAATATCTGATTTTTGGTATCCATAGATATTGCTAATCCTTGACAGAGTACTATATTAACTGCATAATGAGGAATAGAAATGGATAGGAGCTTTTACATTTTTTGAGGGATGCATAGTTTTTCCGCTTTTACAGAATTTGATTGCAAGCACTGTTTCTGAGCTGGATGTAGCTGGCTTTCCTGTTAGTTAAAATTGTAAGAAAACATTCTATTAGTCATCAGGTATTTTCTTCAGGCTCATTAGGATCCTGAATGTAGTGCAATGCTACTGCCTACATTCATCACAACATCGGGGTTAAAATGTACATAATTTGCAGTTATTTAGTTAATAAATATCCCCAACAATATTTTACATAAGGCAGCTAAATTGTATAGTGTACATTCTTAAATAATAAAATTTAATTTTAGAGATTCAGTTTTTTCCTGAGAGTTCTGCATTTAGATAGAGGTTGGGGACAAAAGAGACTGCTTTTCTCCACCTTCTAAACTTCCATTATACTGTACAGCAAAGGAATTGTAAACAAACCATTGTCCTGCCTGTAGGAACATGGGGTACCTTATGTGATAGTGACAGTTTTATTCTTCTTTTCTGAAGACACATTCCCAATTTAGTGCCAGAATTAAAATATATTCTGCATTGTTGAGGTATTGTTTTCAATAATTTTGAACTCATAGGTCTGGAAAGCTGCTTTGCAAATGAAAGAAGCAGGAAACATCTCACTACAGACAGATCTCGTGGCTTGTCTTGTGTTGTTGCTGATGGAAAACATTAAAAACCTTTTCTCCCCCTCCAATATATTACTACATTGAAGGCCTAATTTGGAGAAACTTGAATTAATCTAGAGAAAAGGATAAATTTCTAAGCAAAACCAGTACTTCCAAGAAGAAACTTACAATGTTAAAAAAAAAAAGTCCTTTGAAGCATCCTTTCATTTGTGCTGTGTTCCAACAGAAAAATGATTCTACTCATCTTGTCTATCCTCATGATTCTTTTCCTGTCATTCTGGATTTAGTGGAATAAACTGTTTCACCTCTTATGCCTTGGAGCTCATTCTAATTTATTTGAACTTGATTTCTAAGATTTCAGCACATTAGACCGGAATTTTCTCCCACTGGTATCTCTTTTTGCCTTTTCCTAGTTTTTTCTAAAGCAATTTCTTCTAATTTGGGAAAGTAAGGAAAATGAGAAAGAGATGATGTTTTGCTAAGTGCCAGATAGACATAAATTCTGTAGGAGAAATTTATATTTGTGCAGCAAGTCTACGTGAAATTTTTTCTGTATATATGCCTGACTTGGTGGTCCAAAATAGGAGAGAAAGTTTTTACTAGACTTTTGTGTAGGGGTTAAATCCTCCTCAAACAATATGTGGGCTGCTGGGGGATATTGTACTTTGAAATTTTTGTGGGTGTTAAGTCGTCTTAAAATGATGATGTACCAATACCAAAGCGGTAATTGAGTTTAAGAGAATATAAACTCAGTTCATTCTTTCTTGAGTTTCTTTGGCAAACAGAATATAACAAGAATTAAAATCATGATGTCTTATATAGATATTTTTGTTCTTTTAATATTCCATTTTTTATTATTTTTCCATTACCACTTACACACAATACTGATAAAATACTTCTAGCCAGGTTTGCTGGTAGCATCCATTTACTATAATATAAAACACTGACTTCCTCTCTGTTTCCTGGAGATATTTCTATCGATAGTCTTTCAAGTTTAGTCTTAATATTTTTTTGTGTTTTCATCTCTGCATTTGATTTATTGAGTGAATGGAAGGAAATGTGACTCACCGTTCTCTCTTTTTGCACCTTGCTTATTTCTGTCAGTAGGGAGAATAGAAATGATCTTTCTAAATTCTATGGTCATAAAGATATTATTCTGTTGTTCTAATCATGACATGATTTCAAAGAATATTAAGTACCTACCTTCAAAATTAAGCAGATTAGAATATGTTGAACAGATTCTTTTATGGCATAAAGGACCATCAAAAAGATTTTCTTTGAAAATATTCTCTACTTTGAATTTAATTTGCAACTAATTCCAAGGAAAAAGAAGAAAAATCAATTCCAGGAAAGTAGTAAAAAACCAGCAGCCTCAGGCTTTTAAATATTTTGTAGGGGGACTGGATTGCTTAGTATCAGGAACAATTTGTTGCTACTGTTTCCACAGTTTTGGTAACCAGCCAGAAAGACTTTCCTTGCATTTGTTCTGTGTTCCCTTCTAGTGATGCTTATGGCTTAGAACTGTTTCCCAGCTCTTGCTCATCTTCACGAAAGGTGGCTACATGTGATGAATGTTTGTCACATTTTTTTTTTTTTTTGTGTGTGTGTGTTAATTTCCGCAGCCTTCATGGCCCTTTGCCTCCTAACGTGTAGCACAAGCACTACTGAATGACCCCATGTTTTAACTCTCAGTCACTGGGAGCTGCTCTATGAAAAAGGCTCACCAGCTCATAAACTGAGCGCAATCCTATTTACTGCCATTTCTAGATTCATAGATTGCTTGCAGCTTGTTAGTGTTCTAGCAACGCTTGAGGCCAGACACCTACGCTACTATAGGTTTTTCTTGATGTTTCTTGGATAGGGTTGGTCTTGTATGAATGCTTGTAGTGTTTCATCTGATATAATGGGATTAGACCTGAGGGTGACTATATCAGAGCTCCTGACAGATTTTTGCAATATATTCTGCATGAGCAAGTCCAATATATTTTTTTTTCCCTCCTGGATTAGTAGATTTACAAGCATTATTTTTGTTCCTGCTGTGGCAAATTCTGAAGGTAAAACTCCTCATTTGCTATGAAAATAAAGTAATTATTATTATTTGTTAATTTTGTTCTTTCCATTGCCTGTTTTACTTTTAGGTTGCTGTCTCTGTCAGCATTTTTATTCTGTTTGTGCTTTGCAGTTCCTTGAAGGGGTAGATGTATATTCTGAAAATAAACTTGAATCTATTAAAGTGGCTAACATACAGTGATGTCTCTGTTTTGTAAATTGAGTTCAGGCATAGGCTATCTATCTCTTTGGCAGCAGTGGAGGTGCCTTTTTGCTTGAATTTTACTGTTTAAGCTTTTAGACTTGCTTTCGAAGGTGGAAGAGAGGTCAGGGTAGCATCAGATTCACACATTACTGTCTTTACTGAATTTATATGAATGACCTCCTTTGAAGATTGAAGAATGTGGCACGAGTATGCATAAAGCCTCTCAGACTTTGAGGAATGTGATCTTTTGTCTTTTGTGCATGATCTTCTATTTGGTTGTTGATATGTTTTGCTATTCAGGGATGATGAATTTGGATACATTTGATTAAAGAAAGAAATTAAAATGCGATCACCTCCACTTAGCATCACTGAACCTCTGCTTGAAGACTCTCTAATATTGCTAAAATTACTGTGAGGTTAACCTTGGTTTTGTTTTATAAAGTTTTAGCCATGTCATCCAGCTCTGGCAATGGACCAACTTACATGGGCTGCTGCCTGTTTGTCATCTGTCTCATCCTTCAGCAGGCAGTGCAGAGTCTCATTCAGAGATGTTTCTCCAATGGGCCCCAGCATAATTTAAAATATTTTCTGCTTTTATTGAAGAATTGCAATACATAAAGGACAATCAGCTTTACTCATGAAATTGCTGGCACCAAGGAGGACTTAATGCAAAAGCAAGTGTATCCCGTTATCTCTTTCTTATTCTGCATATCACAGCTAAAGCCATGAAAAACTCAGTTCTGCACTTATGGCCTAATCCAAACTAAAGTCTGGTTGGTCTTCTGATCCTTACTATCTTCAGAGCAATGAAAACAAAGGACCAGAGTTCTCCATTTTCTCCTTACTGGAAATCAATGGCAGATATCTGAGTAGGAAATAAAGTTAGAGCACAAAGGGCAAGTGAATTTTTTCTTTACCTAATTATGCTTTTGCCTTTATTTTTGATGATTCCCCCCATCCCATACAGCTAAAGCAAAATACCTCACATATGGCCTTTTTTGCAGCTGGAGTAGTGGTAGCATTTTCCCCAATGGGTAAGAAACATGTAAGAGTGATTTTATTTGTTATAAATAATAAACAAGCTCTCTATTTTTTTCAGGTGGGGTTTTTGTGTGTGTGTGTGAGGTTTGTGTATGTGGTTTTTAATTTAACTATTTTTTAAATTTGGAAAGAAGGCTCACAAGTTTATTGTTCATTCTTAGAGCATTTGACCATACTGTCAATATCTTTCTCAAGTGCTTGCTGGTTTCTTTCCATTCTCTGTTTAACCTATCCATATTTGAATAAACAATTCACATAAAGCTATGACTAAAAAGTGTAGATTGTGCATAAAACCTACTCTCTCATCCGGTACAATGAGAATTTATAATAATGGAACACTTGTGATATTTTATTTTTCTATTAAAAATAAAACATGTTACCAGGCAAGTCAAATTTTGAGAAGTGGAAATGATTATTGAATTCTCTGTCTCAAATAGAAATCTGGATGAAATTAAGAGCTCCTGTTGACTCAAATGTGATTTCAGCCAAAAGTTTCCATTTAGCTGTGTGGGAAACCCTCTGGATTTCTAAATTTTATAAACAGTAGGAAGAGTGCTGTCATTTTAAGTCTATGTAAATAGTTGTGCTTTATTTTCAATACTGTCATATCTGGAAAAAAAAAAAAAAGGAGTGCTGATCTTGGTAGTCAGGAAAAATATCAAAGAGCTTAAGTCTAAGGAGAATTGACAAAGACATTTCTCTGGGGTGTGTTTTATGTGTTTTATGCTCCCACTGTCCATGGTTGTTTTCTCCATTCAGCTGAGGGGCTCTCAGATGGAATTGCTTCCTTAGCTGTAGTGCCCTACCAGAGAGCACCTGCATGGCTTGAGCCACTGCTGCTTATATCATGGAGAAGAAAATCTTTCCATCAGATCTTTGAATCTGTGAGACTAAAATTTATTTTCCCCCTTCCAGTGAAAGCATAGATAATTCTGGGAATTCTTCTTTTATTTAAAAAACCTGCAAAATGAGAATGGAATAAGTATGAGAAAATAAGGGGCATTTCTTTCATTACTTCATAAATTTCAGGGTTCCTAAGAAATTCTTGTTCAATTTTTTTTTGCTTATAAGCAAACATGAACATTTTGAGGCAGCTCTGACACACAGCTGGCAGCTTGCAAAACATATACAATATGGGCAGTAAGATAAGGTGAAGGCTCATTAACTTAAGAAACTAGTATCAGATGCCTGGAATTTAAGTAGAAAAGCACAACAATCACTTTATTTTGAACCTATGAAATATACACAAACATATGCATATATGATATACAACTTATGTATATCTCTCTGCATATGTGTGAATATGAAAATATTTTAAGCATTGCATTTTTATAAGCTCTTGCTATGCTTCTATTGAAAATCAGTGATGTTTTTCCATACTCGCATCTTCTTTTGCTTTTACGTTAAAATTAATTCTCTTTGTCTTGAGGGATAAAGGTAGGACTTTTTCCTTAGTGCAGTTCCAATAGAAGATAACTTGATGCTTATAACAGCTTGTCAGTCTGAGAACTGTTAAAATAAGACTGAAAGAAAGAAAAGCTCCATTTGCTGTGGAAACCCCTAGTGGGATGAAAACTATAGTTCGTTTCTTTAGATAACAAAAGACACTTCCATGTCCTCCTCACTAGCAACTTTTTTTTTTTTTTTTTTTTTTTACACAAAAGGCAGAATGAGGGGGCAAGCAATACCCTAATTAGAACTGCTTTAACTGCTTTTCCCCAAGAATTTTACCCTACTTTGTGTGCTCTGGCTTAGCAGGACATCCTGCTCTATTTTACTTCAGTAATAAGAAATATGAGTAAAGGGTTAATTTCTCCCGTTTAGATGCTGTGTGCAGTGCTGGAAGAAGGACAGCAATATGCAATGCAACTTTGACCTTCTCATTGTTCTATAATGTCATTGGCTGGTTACTCCCGCACGCTTTCACAGCCTCAGCAACTTGTGCTGTGGCGAGGAGGGGTCATCAGTGACCAGCCAAACACAGAATTAAAAACGCATTAAAAAATTACAAGTTATTTTAGGCCTCAAAATTGATGTATTGTTCTTTTATAAAGGCAAGAAAACAATGTTGCATTCACCTGTTTTTATAAGTTTGTGTTGGGAGGAGGAGCGAAGTTAACATGACGTTTACTGAGTTCAGGGTAAATCTTGCTTTACAAAAATATAAGTACTTTGTATATATGTGTGTCTGTATTGTTATCATTTTTGAAGATGTGTGTTTTGTCATCGCCTTCAATGTTATAAAATGAAGTCAACATCTTGAGTCTGCTGAAATAATTGTCATATTTCCTGGGGGAAAAAAGTGGTCTGTTTTGTCGCTTTTAACAATCTTTATATCATTAAGTTCTTCAACATTCTTGCTGCTACTGCTCCTTTTTTTGTTCTCTTTTAATGTTGGTGTCATTGTCATGAAGGGGTAGGATAAAACATACACTAAGATCAAGGTTAGAGGGTGGTGAATTTTGTTCTAACACCTCTGTTCTGAGGACTGAGCAACGATCAGGAAGGGTTTTTCTTAATCTTCTAAAAAGGGCATTATGCGCCAGGGAATGGGTGAGTATGAGGCCCAAAATGCAGCAGTGGAAATGGAAGTAACTCTACAACTTCACTTTAATAACCTGAGTATGTGCAGATATAGGTTTGCTGTTATATATATACACACACATATGCACACATATATATGCTTAAGAAATGTGTGATCTCTAATGGCAGAATCTGTGTAAATCATTTGTGTGGGAGGAGTTAGAAGGAAGTGGTTGATGGCTAAGGAAAACCTCAAAGGAAGATGATAGGTTTCTTCTGGTCTGATACTCCTTGGCTTCTGAAATGTGAATTTTAAAGTAATCCATGTGCTTTATGTATTGTTTATTCCACAGTGTCAGTAAGAGGAATGCTATCCTGGGCTGCATGTCAGTGACTGAATGGGAATGTAGTGGTGAAGATATGAGATAAAAACCTAAGTTCTCCAGTTACTGTCTGTAACAAATGCAAATGACATGCACCATAAAGAAAGAAGTGTGCAGAGCACATGGTGTACCAGACTGGATCAGTAACCTGTTCCTCCATGAAGTAGCACTTACATGCTACAATCTTAGGAATAATAGTGTCCTTTTCCTTTGCAAAGTTCACTTAGGTGGTTGATCACAACATGAGGCTACTTGTAAACATGCTAGCATAGTACCAAGTATAGAAATCAATTGGAAGTCAGCTTTCAGCTGGGGGAAAGCTAAGGAGAATAGTAATGCAGGTTGCACTGGTTGTCTCATCAGAATTTCCACTCTCAAAATCAAATTATTTTGTGTGAAATATCACAGGGATTTGCCAAGGTTGGTTATGCCTCTGATACACTTTAGTTTATCTGTCAACTTTGCAGGATCCATGAAGCCTTCATTCTTGGAAGATTTCAGGTATGGTTTAGCCTGGATGGCGTAAGAAAAAGATTGCATCTTCTAAGGAAGATAATAGCGAGAAAGCAATTAAATTTTATGTCCCTTATCTTTTGAAGAGTCTGTTTCTAATATTATTGTCAGAAAATGTTTCTCTGTCTGTGTCTAAAAAGCTATATTGGCACCAAGCTAGTCATGGTGTAATACAGAGTCCAAGCATAGGGCCATTTGAGTTGATTTTGAAGAAATGATATGAAAAAAAGTCAGCCACTCCCATCCCTTTGTCAATGTAAATTTTTGCTGTTTTCTTGATTCAGATTTAAATGTATGAAAAGAAAAATCTTCAGTCATGGTCTCAAATACGTATCCACAGATTACTATTTTTGGGATGGAACATATTGATGGCATATATTTCATATGAATCCTTCTTTTAGCAAGTTGGTAATGACATCTTGTGCGACATGTGTTCTGTTTTTCGGTTTATCGGAAGCATTTAATAGTATGATGCACTGGTACAATATGTGCAAAACTGTATCTAGTTAGGGCTCCACACTAACATTCTTCCACATAATCAGCTTCTAAAAAATGCTTTACTGCTGACTCTAAGACCCAAAAAAAGCAACAGCTTTGATGATAGATTCAGAACATGGGTGTCCTCTCTGGTATTCCTTACTTTCTTAATTCTAAGTTTTATTCTAGTTTGATAAGAGTGAAGGTATTTCCTATAAAGTCAAAAGTGTTTTAAAGTTATGGTTAATGTTATTTATTTTTGTGCTAATAGTAATTTGAAATAAGTAAGTAAAGTGCTAAGCACACTCCCAGCCTGGAAGTGTGCTTGGCACTTAACTTACAAGATTGAAGACGTGGTCCTTTCTGTATGAAGACTTTAAGATAATA
Organism: Entomyzon cyanotis; assembly: GCA_024500445.1. Classification (NCBI taxonomy): domain Eukaryota; kingdom Metazoa; phylum Chordata; class Aves; order Passeriformes; family Meliphagidae; genus Entomyzon; species Entomyzon cyanotis. The sequence goes on along the minus strand of JAKEPQ010001027.1, from coordinate 7,075,312 downwards.
CCCATTATGCATGCAGTCAAAATTCAGTTCAAAATTCAAAATTTAGTTAGGTAACTAAATTTATGGTAAATGACTTTGCTTTCAAGTTTGACTGTGGAATTGGGAAACTTGATGTTCAAGAGTAGTGACAGAAATCTCACCATTTACAAAATTTTCTTTCTTGCAGCCATGTTATATCAGCACTTAGTGGTAGCTGCTATATGGACACCTCTATCAGGTAGAATTATAGTATTCCACAACATCATCCAAGAAAGCTATGACATGGGGTTTTTAAAAAATTTTGACAGTTTTAGAAGATAGTCCTTTATGTACTTTGTTAAATCCAGTCTAGAGGGCAACTTTCTTTCATGGGATAATCTGTCTTGTGTGCTATTTATCTCACTCACGCTAACTTACTGAGTTAAAAATGAGTCTACAGTTATTGTGCATTTGTACCTAGTGTACCAGATGTCTGTATAGTGTCCACATTTGTTCTGTTTGAGAGAGTTTAAATTATATGTCCCCAGAAAAAGCAGTATGTATTCAAAATATTTAACCTCGGATTTTATGCTCTTATTGCCCATTTGGTTTGTGATGTTGTGCTTTGGAATGTGAAGATAGTCACAAATTATACAAGTTCTGCTAGTATATATATAGATGCTGTGCTTTGAAATATGAGCTACAAAATATTTGCAATTATTTTGGTTGTTAACGTTAGCCACTTGTTAAGACACACCACTATATACGCTTGTATGCTGAAATTTTAAAATCAACTAATCCATGAACATGTTGTTTATCAGAAGCATATACAGATTTGTGTGTGAAAGAACACATCTGAAATTTGGGCCTATGGAATCTGAAAGTTGGGGTTTTTTTTACCTACCTTGCTTAGGTACCTTATTGCTCGCCAAATTGCAGTAATAGGTTTTTATCTGAAAATTTTGAGGAGAGTTAAGATAAAATGGGGAAAAGGGCAGGAAATTTGAGTTTTGAATAACATGGTATATGCAGAAAGCACAGTGAACATTTTGCATTCAATTTTATCCATTCAGTGGTGGCTCTTGTTTGCTGGAGAAGCACACACCAGAAACCATTGCAAGTTCTCTATAGTTGCTCTGAACAGCCTCTAAGCATGCAAACGGTGTAAGAGCTGCAGAACGTGTTTCTCATGATAAGGTACACATTTTAATGCAAAGTAAATATTGCTATGCTGGGGCATTGTGTATTTCTTTTTTGTCACCTGATGGAAGTTTTTGTTGGAATCCTATGTGTCAGAATTGCAGACAGTGTTATTGCAATCATGACTACAATTGCTTTTAATTTTATTTTTTTCTGCCACTGTGTTCTCTGTAACTATATTTTGGTTTTTCCCTATTGTTTATAACTCCATAAACTGTGGTAAATTTTAGATGATATTTGCTAAACTTCATAATCGCAATATTTTTATTCTTGGTAAGGAAGAGGGGGAGAAAACAGAGGATTTTTCATTTCTCTCAGATCTATTGGTCTATTCTCCAAATGACAGGTTCCTGACTGATCAACTATGCCACCTGCTACTAAAGCTCAGTAATATTAGTCTGTGCAATGGTTTCACTCTCATCTCACACCTCAGAGATCTTGAGCTCAACCCCAGGCATCCCCTGTGTGTTTAAATCAGCTTAACGGCTCATACAGTGTGCTGATTTCCTTGTAGGCCTCTGTTTTCTCAAAAAGTGATCACCTTTTGCCAATGCCCTCAGGATTAAACAGGGCAGTCTGGTTTTCCTTTTCTGCATTGGCTATACCTTTGTAGTCAATAAAAGACTAACTAGAAAAGAATCAGCTGATGAGAGAATCAATCTTCTGGAAGCCTCCCCACAGTTTTCTCATCATTTTTGTGCCGTCTGTCATCTCAGATTGTAAAATGGAAACCAAAACTCAGTATGTGGGAAGACTTTTAGTGCTCCTTGTTAACAAAAACAGTAAGACCAGGGGTTTTGATCTTATGAGTGTATAGGTAAACAGTAAGCTGTAAGTGTGCACTCTTGAAGTAGCTTTTCCATGTTTCTAATGGAGGTCTGCGAAAAATTATCAAAGAAGTATCACAAAGGTCTCATGACATACTGTAGTGTAGATATCCATTCTGAGTAGGTCAGGTTAAATCTGAAGTTCTTCTCTGTAACAATACAGGGGTATCTTACAGAACAGCTGTACCATTTATCATGGTATAAAAGCCATATAAATAGAAAAGGTCTTTAAAATGTAAGTGAAACTTTTTTTCGTTTTACTGCTTGCTAAGTTAAAACAGTGGTCTGTCTTGATAACTAGTATTATGCAACTAATTTTAAGCTTTTTGAATAATAGCCTATTTCAAGTTGGTTTATAATGACAGATGGACATCTTAAAAAAGAATCGGAGGTTCATCATAATCATAATTCTTTACAGTTCTAAATTTTTCATTCAAATGTATCACAGTAGTTTACAAATATTAATTCAGTGTTATAATCACCCACCCACGAAGCAGGTCAGCATCCTAGTTTTACAGAAGTTCAAAGCAGGGTATCCAAAGGTTAAGAGCTGTGAGGAATTAAGGGGTCTGTTGGTATGCACCATAAGGCTCATGCTGGGGACTCTATTTTTTCCACATCATACTTTAAACTTCATTTGAAATCTGATTTCCTTTCCAAGGACGAGTAACACAGAATGTGTGGGCTATATTAGTGACTGGTTGACAGTCATGCTGAAGCACTGAGAATATGGACAGTTTAACTAGAATCACACAAAGTAAAAAAGGTGACTGCATCACCATCTTCAGCAGGAAATGTCCTCTTTCTCTGTCTGCAGGTGCTCTGGGCATTGCCATAATGTTCATACAGAAGGGGAGCTCTCAATATTTGCACATTCTGCAAAAAACCTGTCAAATATCACTTTCTTGCGGTGAAGGGCTATGGCAGACCTTGGCTATTCTCTCTCATTTGCCTGACAATTGGACAGTGTATAAAATGCCAATAAAAAGGTTTAAATACATTACCTGTGGTTCTTTGTTGTACAAAAATTCTGTCCCATAAAGATGGCTAATTTCCAGAACTGAGACACATCCCTCGTGCAGCTTTTAGTTGCCTAAATCACAGCTAGCAATTAGGAAACTGGTAAGAACAGTAGTATCAAATACATTTTGTCACCAGCTGTACATACTACGGTGCTTTTCTATCAAAAATTCAAAGGTGAAGAAGTGGAATTTCCCTTCTAGGGAAATTTATTTCACCACCTTGAAACAACACTTGAGAAGCTCAGAAACAAGGTAAAGAGGTACCTGGCTCTGTTCCTCCCTTAAAAGAGGTCTGGACTATGAAATATTTAGCAGGTAGTGGCTCCGTTGAAAGCCCAGGAGACATAATTTCAGAGTAGATGAGTCTCCCCATTAAGAGATCATCTGAAAGCTTTCAAACTAACTTTCATTTATTTCAGAGCTATAGAGTTATTGATGGGTTGTGTCTCAGCTGTGAATTCCACAAATATAGAGGCATCCCTTTGCTTGGAACATGGTACCACCAAGATGAGTATAGCTGTGATGGCTTTTTGTAGCAGTCATGGATTGCTTCATTCCTTGGCAAGTCTAGATGGTCACTCATCATAGAGTTGCTTTTATTTTTATTTCAGAGAAATTTGCTAGAACATGTGTTCTAGAAGACCAATCTATTGAAAGACTCCCATCTTTAGGCGGTCTCTTCAAGCCTCATTTAGGGAAAGATTTTTTTTTTTTTGCCACAGTTTTTTCTTAATGCCATTAAGACTTTTAAAGATAGAAGAAACAGGCAGTGTAACAATTGCATGCGTTTCAGGGGCAATCCAACAATTTAGCTTGTGCTACTGAAATTCTTGATCTCAACATCTAAAGCAGTTGCTGGATTGATGATGCCTATTCTAATAACACCAGCTATCAACCCCCTTCAGACTTTGCATATCTTTGAAATGCACGTTCTGCTAATAAATATTCTTTCTATTTTAAGTCTTAAAGTATGTTGTCCTTCAGCATTAGTAGAAATTTTCTTTGCAGTCATATCAACTTGGTATCTGCCAGGTGGCTGCTCTTTTCATACTCCACCAAATCAAAGTTTCTCAAAGGATTGTTACAGATTTAACTGCTGGTCGAAGAATCTCTTCAGGGCCACTTCAGCTTCATGGCACCACAATTAGACTCTGGAAAGTTGCCTAGATCATCTCATTTTGAAGTCAGTCTGTTTATCTGAGGTTTATGTGATTTTAGTACACACTATGCTGGGAATTTTTTACTGAATTACTCAGTCCAAAATTTTATCCACTTGTTAAATCTACAGTTTGCCAGATCCATGCTCTGGGAGCAAATACAATCACATACTAAATATATCCCATGCAAAATTTTTCAGGTTGTTTTATCAATTATTTCTAGTCACAGACAAATACTTGAAGAGATACTTCAAAGCATATCAAAAGGGGTAATGCAGTTTATCTCATTCTGTAACCTGTTAACTGGTATACTACCCTAAACATCAAACCCTACTTTACTGGTGCACAAGGCACATTTTCTTGGATTGAGGGCAAAAATCAGAGTCTGTAAAGGAATGTCACAGAATAACTCAACAACATTTTCACTGGAAATGTTTTCATTCGAGAGTATCCACTCTTATTTTTCTTACGGTTTTGTAAGCAAATGAACTTTGTAAGATTGTAATGTTCAAATTGCCAGTACTTGGATGTATCTCCTAATACTGCAAATACCTTTTGGTAATCTGCCATTGATTTCCTTTTGCAATATCTCTTAACCTCATAGACATTGTATGTTTAAATCAAGTCTGACAGAAGTTGGAATAGCCTCTATTTCCATTATAATTGTCATATGGTGAAAACATCAAGTACTCGATTAATTGAAATTATTGAAAAATGGACTCTCTAAATGGTAGGAAAGAAGGACAGATTTTTCTTAGAGCTGCAGTTACAATGACTGGACCTGAATACCACCAGAAATATTGTCTTCGTAGATTTGTTTCCAGTCTGTTGAGTTTGTTACGTTCTTCTTTACCTGTAAAATAAAACAAGAAACCCAAGATCCAGAGAGTAACAGTAGGAGGTGCAATCTACCTAGGTCCATGACCCGTTTCAGTCCAGTTTATCGTGTTCAGATGCCAAAATTTAGAAATGAGGAATGGAATGGGATCATCTACTCACCACTTTTTTTGTCTGCTTGGCAGTGGTTATAATGCACATTTCTGACTTCTGCATAAAGGTCCTGCCAATGCTTAGTGTGAAAATTTCTTGTCACAATTTTTGCCTTCCACACTTTGGTTAGTCTTATACAACTTGTTAAACTTATCTTTTTCTCTGTTGTGCTACATGAAACGGATTTGTTCAGGACAGAAGTTAGGATGAAAAATATTCTCAAATCAAAACCCCTTTAGATTTGCTTTTGATTGTCCCAAGGTATTTTCCAGTTGCAATTGCATCCTTTGAATTGTTTGCTCAGAATGTGCTCTCCTCTCACTACTAATCCAACCTGATATGCCATGGCATCAAAGTCCCCCACAATTCACCCCTTGGAATCAGCTCAGATGCTAACATCCAATTAAATCCAGTAAAAGTCTTCCCTGTCCTCAGCACACGTTTTGTGAAGGACCTAATTTAAAACAGGCTAGAGTGTAGGTTTATATTGTCAGGCATCTTTTTTGCATGCAAAGCAGTCTCGATAAAATGAGATACCTACATAAGCACAAAAAATCTCTAGGTATAGCTCAATTAATTGAAGCTAGAATTGTTCTTTGGTTCCCCAGGAGTCACAAATCATGGCTTTTACTAGCAAGCATTTGCTATAGTGACTACCATTTCTGTAGCCTCATCAGAGAATAGTTGTCCAGGTGTGTTCATTGCAGTCTGGTGTCCACTGGCACAAAGGCACAGGATTAGGAGTGCAACAAACAAGTCATTTCTACACTGGAGGGAAAAAATGAATAATGTGAAGAAACAACTGAATGGATAAGGATTAGCATTTACTCTGTGTAACAGTCAGTCCAGATTGCAGAAATAATGGTGTACCTGTCAATCATTGGCTTAGCTAAAACGTTGCCTGCATCAACATCTGCCAGCATTGTCATGTGGAACCTTTCAGAACATTTTGTAGAGAATAGAGATCATTGCTAAAAGTGTCTTTATGTTTTCCTTGTTTGAATATTTCTCACATATAGTAAATATAAAAAGATAAACTGAGCAAATGGAGTGCAGTAGGAATGAGGAACAGAATATAAAAGAAAGGCTAGAGAATACAGAGTCTCTGCAGTGGAAAATGAACAATGGATTATGAATTTGTTAAAATTATGTTGCTTAGAGTTGAAATATATTGAACTGCTTCTGTATGTAAGGTAGACACAGTTTAAGTTAATGTCAGATTGCATCACTGCAGCCTTTGGGAACAGAAGCATATTTTTGTGGTATGTATGAAATGTGAGTGTTCTGCTCTTAGGTGTCTGCAAATGATCTTCAAACACACTCTCCCTTAGAAGATAGCTAAACTGACCCATTGCAGGATGAACCCTTGTGTGCTGAAGAGTGTGGCACTCCTCAGAGCACCTTTATCTAGTCTAGTAAAAAACTGTTGGAAGTTTTCACATGAGGTGAAGTAGTAATAAAAAAAGAGATTTCTTGGCCAAAAATGGTATTTAAAATTTGTTCAGAAATTGCATTTTGCTGAATTCAGACAGATTTGTGACAAAGGATCAGATGTAATGTCCTGTTCTTGCTTTGGTGTGGAGAAAGTGTCTTTTTTTGTCAAGAATTATTACAGTTTAGGTTAAAATTTATATATCGTTTAAAAAGATAAGCCAATTATAGCATAAAAAGCAAAATCAGGTTATATATTTCAGATTGTTAAAACAAGGAATGCTTCAAGTAGGAAAACAATTCATTTTGTTGCATTTTATGAAAAGAGGTATTCTTTATATTTCTGATTATTGAATCAGAAACAGTCTGATAATGAGGAAAAATGCTTGAAAGTTCTGTCAGGATAAGAAAACAGCTTTCTGTAGACTTCTTCCTGTTATAACATGTTCTATTTTGGGGGTGAGTTTCTTTCTGGTTTTATGTCACCATTTCCACTGATAAGTGGAAAGACAGATTGTTGCTTCCCCTTTCCTTTCAGAATTAATCCCAAGTATTAATTAAAATATGGTTAACCTTTAAAATAAACTTGTGTCAAATTTCAGAGCTAGAAAAAGCTACTTAATGTAGAAATTTTGTTTTCCAGTTGTTTCAGAAAAGTATTTCTGTCAACAAAAGATGTGACAATTTGATGCATGTGGGATGCGTGCCAAACCACAGCCATTAAGAATGGCAACTATTTTTTGAAATTTAAAAGAAAAATACTTTATCACCACACTAGGAGTCTTGTATTTCCAATCTATCTGTGCATCTCTACATATCTTTGTAGGTTCCTTGTTTTACTCCTTCCTTTCTCCTTCTTTGACTTTGAAGATGGAAAAAGTAATAGGAAGATAAAGGTGAAAAAATAGTATTTGCATTTAATGTAGTTTCAAAATTATTCTTTTCTCTTTTTTTTTTTTTTTTTTTTTTAACTCTTGCTCTGTTGTTTAACAATACCTATTTTTACTCCCAGTATTTTCTGTCATCTCTTTTTTCCTCCTCGCTGTTTTTCCTGTTTCTGGTCACAGGACTAGATCTATTTTATTTATTTATTTATATATTTTTGCCTAGAATTAGAGTAATTTTTCTGGTTTGGTCTCCTTTGTTTCAACTTCTATGCATTTTCCTCTGACATGATTGTGAGCAAGGGCTTTCGTCTCTCTTTTCTTGATTTCTTCCTCTAAATTCCCTTGGCTTGGTCCAAGTTCCTTCTCTATTCAGCTTTACCTTCTCTTGTTTCCCTCTGGCCTATACATTCCTTTTTCTCTTTTATCTGCATTTTGCTTTTTTAAATTGTTTTGGGGTTTGGGTTTGTTTTTGGGTTTTTGTTTTTGTTTTTAATTTGTGGGGTTTTGCTTTTTCGTTTGTTTTTTTCTTGTCTCCTTTCCTCTCATTGTTGTGCCTTTTTGCATAGGAGAGAGAAAGGCAGCATCACAAAACACCTGTTCATCACCCATGGAGTGGCTTCAGCTAACTTTGAAAGGGACTATGAAAGAGCAGGGCAGAGAAAGGGAAAAGATTATGGGTTAAATGTCATAAAAGGGCTGGAGAGGTGGGGAAGGTGAGAACAATGAAGAAAACAACAATATTTGGGAGAGAAGAGAGGAAATGCAGAGTGACTATAGGGAAAGACAAAAGAAGTGATGATGGGTGTGAGGAAAAGAGTGGTAGTCTGGATGAATCCAGTTAGACAAAACTTTCCAGAAGAAAATAAGGTAGATTTCACTAAAAAATTTTGCTCCTCTCTTCTTCTGTAATTGTAGCCTTCCCATACTTGAAGGGAGCTTACGAGAAAGATGGGGAAAGATTTTTGCAGGGTAGTGATAGAACATGGAACATAGTGATAGAACATGGATGAATGGCTTTTAAACTGAAAGAGAGTAGATTAGGTTAGATATTAGGGTGTGAGGCACTGGAAGAGGTTGCCCAGAGAAGTTGTGGAATGTTGATACATAAAATTGTTCAAGGCCAGGTTGAATGGGGCTCTGAGAAACCTAGTCCAATGAAAGGTGTTCCCACCCCATGGCATGGAGTTTGGAACTAGAAGATCTTTACGATCCCCTCCAACCCAAGCCATTCTATGTTTCTGCTGGTTAACATTTACTCAGAGACAGGGGGACAAAGCATATGCAGCAGATTCACTCAAATTTGGCATGCCTTTTTTTTTTTTTTCTGGCTCTTTTTCGTCTATATTTATCTTTTTTTTTTTCTCTTTCTCTGCACTTGCTCTTTGCTAGAAGAGATCAGTTCTGCAAGGTCATTTGACTGTTCTTGGAAATGGTGTAATGATCTCATAATTATTCAGTGGCTGTAGTAATTTCTGAGGTTTTTTTGCTTTGTATCAATTTATTTAAAATGTTATGAAGTACATTATCAAAATATTGGGGAGTGTGGTGAAGGATTGAAATAACAGAAAATCCAGAAGCATTGTAGAGGTGTTTTTACAGCGGTTTCCTTCAGCTATGGTTTCTCTGTGTCTTTCTTCAAAACTAGATACAGAACACTTTTAGAGACTCAAGGGATGCACAAGAGTGTTCCATTGAAAGTCAAGGGAGCCTTTGAAATTGTGCCTTAAATGTATAAAACATACTCTGTGTTTTGTATTGTGTTAGAAATTAAAATTTATTTATGCAGTGGAGTAGATCTTATTTATTGCATTAAGATCTAAAATTTCCTTGGTCAGAAAACATTTCGGTGCTCTTAGGCAATAATAAAAAGGTAATAAGAAACGTAACTTTTGCACAGTTCACATTTTGTATCATTTATATAACAGTTGTACTTCAGAGTGTCTGTGAAGACAATGAAATTTCACTGTGTTGTGTGTTGCACAAATACTCAAGAAAAAGCAGTCTTTGTCACAGACAATTTGTTATCCAAATAGGTGAGGTAGACAAGAGATGACATGAGTACACATAAGAATAGACTGTTTCTTTTCTAAAAATCAGTCAGTTAGTGAATGGTAGAGGAAAAGAGCCATGATCTGTGTCTCCTTAGATCTAATATCCAGGCCTTGGACCACATCCATTTTTCCCATGCAGTCATGTAGTGTATTTTTCCAACTGCCAGTTGTTTTCCCTTCTCTGAAGCCTCAAATTTTTTACACTTGATCCGTAACATTTTCCTCTTTGTGTCTGCAAAATTGGTTACTGTATTCCTATTTTCTTAAAGCTTTTTGGGGTCCTATACCCATAGCACACACTTCTGTTGATGTTTCTTTGAGCCTCCCTGGTACCCACCTGATGTGTCGATGGTGCTGGTGGCTTTGCTGTTCACATTGCTTCCACCACCTGCAACCAGCATTGATTTCAGAGTTGTGGTGACAGAAGAAGCAAAACCTTCTTTTACTAAAACAGAATATTCAGTCTATGAATTAAGAAACACTGTGATGAACTTATTTGACTCACAGTGGCTAGAAAATATTAATTTTTTTTTTAATCACAATAATGTAAAATGTGGTTTGGTGGTTTTTTTTTTTGTTTGTTTTGTTTTCCAGGGTTTTTTCGTGGCTATTAGCAATACAAGAACTGAAATAGTCGTTTAGGAAAAGCAAACAACATAAATCAGAAACTCGGGGAATGCAGCAATTTTTTTTTAAACTAGAAAAACAACCCAACAAATCAGAAAATAAATACTCCCTTGCTCTGAAAAAAAGAAATAAACAATTGTTCAATTAACTTTGTATGATAAGGTTTTAAAGAGTTACATTTTAATACACATAAAAAATGGTCAAGAACTTCTTTTCACTATTTCTTAGGAATTTATTTATAAGACATCTGGAAATATAACCACACTGCTCAGTATGTGTGCAAATATTTTTCTGGTATTACCACATGGTGAATGTTTCAATGCTGCATATACACATTGTGTTTGAGCACATAATATGATATTTTATGGCTTTGGTACTGTCCAGTGGTCCCCCATGAACAGGATGTCAGATCTATTTATGTATTTCATTAGGTACTGCCCTGTTAGCCTAGTGCTAGCTTGGAAAGAGGATATACTCCTGTGCTGCTGTTAGAGAAGGGATGTTTCTACCGTGTAAGCAAAAAGATGCCCTGTGCCTCTAGAAATGAAGGTTGTGAGCCCTGTTCTCCAAGCCACATGCTCATAACTGGCTGCAGACCATGTATGTATGCATTCAGCTACCAGCTCGTATGCACCGGGAAGCTTTTTCTCCTGAAGAATTTCTTTGTTCTGTTTTTATTTCTGTAAACTTACTAATATTTCCAGAAACTCATAAGCATACACAAACCTGAGCCACTTCACCTGCTGTCAGAGATATGACAAGCTTATTTTCAAGTGTACAGTTCTACAGCTGCTGTACAAAAGATCATATGTATAAAGCCGATCTCTTATCTGAAGGAGTAGCTTCATTATTCTACTTCATTGCCTGATAGCCCCGACTCTGAGAGCTGTGTGAATGGTAACCACAAAGCTGTTCCATTATTTAACTCTAAGCTGCTCTCCATGACTCTCTCTGGGTTGATTTCGTAATTTTCCTCCATGTAGAATTTTTTAGTTTGTTCATATCTGAAGGAAAAAAAAAAGAGGTATAGAGAATAAAAAAGCCTGGTAAGGCAAATTTTACCAGTCTTCGAGCCCCTGCAAAGCCATTCATTTGGTGCCCTTGATTAAGGTATAGGTGAAAATGACCATTTTCAATCTTTTTTCCTTAAAGGGGCTTTGTTTTGATTGAGAGCAGTGATAAAAGTCAACATTGGCTTTTAGGTTTGAGCTGTATGGGCTGAAATTTTGACCACTTCATTTTATGTGAAAGTATTTGAACTTTTTGTTTTTCATAGCTGAGAAGAATAAAATGTTTACAGGATATTTACAAGGAATTGCTATTATTTTTTCGCACATTATTAGCGTGCATTTCTGGGTGGCTTGTAGGCAGTTTAAATCTGGCTATTGCTTTCTGAGTTTAAAATAAGACTTGAAGCTAACAGAAAATTCTCATAATAAACTGATTTTGAACAGATTTGTATTTTAATAAGTGACTTGTTTTTATCAGTCCTATATAACTGCTGATATTTTACACTTTTTACAAATGAACAAATTTTCAAATTTAGATTTGACATTTACAGATTAAAGCATGAAATTCATGCAGTTGCTTTTTGAATCTGATTTCTGATAAATATTAGTTGTGGATTCAGCTCTGTATTTATTGAAGGAATAAAGGGTTGTTAACCTTCCATACTAGCAATTCATGATCAGCAATGATAACCCTGTCTCTTCAGCACTGCCTGAGGCAGGCTGGGGACTCCCCACCTGCTGCAATATCAGCTGCAGGGCTCCCACTTTGCCAGTTTACACTGGGGTTGTTTCCATGATTAGTGGGGCAGTCCTTTCCATATGCCTCTAAGGCAATCACAAGACAGAATCACGGTAAATGGCAAAATCCCCTTTCTGGGGAGATGGCGAATTTTCATTAGTAGGTTGTTGTCCAATAGTTACTTAACACTCATTACTTGAGTTGTAGTTCAGATCTATTTTCCTCTAACTATAATGAAGAAGGTTAAAAATAACTTTCTACCCCATGGCAGCATTGCTTCCCAGACTCATCAGCCAGGCTGCTGGAGGGCAGTACCAGTCCATTTTTTATCAGTAACAGCAAAAATATTTATCTGACTGTCAGAAGTTTCACAGCTTTCCCAATGTTGTACCCCAATAGGCAGGCAGTAAGTGTCATGAAGCAAAGCTCCTTCGTCTGCAGGATCAATTCTCACAGGACCTACTGGGATGATGAAAACTAAAAATGTGGTTTCTGCAAAGGGGCTAGTGTGGAGGAGAGCCAGGGGTTTTTACTGTTAGAGGTATCCATTCACAGCCAGAGGGAGGCAGGTAGATGAATGAGGAGCTGTGTGGCACAAACTGCCATGGAGATTTTCCAGGCCGGAGTACCATAGTGTGGTTTGTAAACACAGACTTGTCATGGTAATTCTGTTACATTTGTCAGCCTCTAGGCATTATTGAAATAATAATAATATGAAAGAATAATATTGATTGTGGACTGGGCTTTTTTTCCCATATAGTTCCTGCTGAAAACATCTGCCTTCATCTGTGAGGTTTAGATTACAGTCTTGTCGGTGAATAATTATTTTGTGTGTTGTAAATCTCTTGGGATATAAACAGATTTCCTTTGTGTGTGCACTAAGTGAACTGAGTTAAGGTGAAAACTGCTTCTCTAAAAGTTGTTTTGTGGTGTTTGGAAAATGCTACTGGGACTTCAAAAGACTCTGTTTTTAATATAGCAAAGATTCATACACGAAATTTAAGCAAGTCAGAGCCTTTTTTTTCCCCATTCATCTTCATATATTCTTAAAATTAATTAAGTTCTTAGGGCTCTACAGAAGCATTGGGGGTGAGATTACAGAAGGGATGCTTTAATCTATTTCAGCTGACTACCTAGTCTCAGAAATCATGCTTTTTAGAGAAGGCAGCTTAAGAAATACATTTTGTATTTAACAGAATAATTAAAAATAATTTTTCTGAATGCCTGGGCTTATGTAAAAGATTCTCTTAACTCTTTTAGTTTTCATCTTCTGTAACTTGATTTTGAGGTGGTTGTGTTGTTTTATTGTGTGGTTTTATTGTCTGGTTTTTGGGGTGTTTTTGGTTGTTGTTGGGGTTTTTTATTTCTTTGGGCTTTTTGGTTTGATTTTTTTAGTTTGAATTTTTTGGTTTTTTTGTGTTATTTGTTTTTTTGTTTGCCTTTTTTTAAAAATTTTTTTAAATGCTGACATTTGCTTACGTACCTACAACCTACTGTAACTGGAGAAGGGAATTGAATGGACTGGAATATCTACTGGTTCTAGTAACCCACAATTGAAAGGATTTTGAAATTGAAAAGATCCAAGGATCTACCTTGGATCCAGGCTTCAGTAACATAAGGAATGACTGAGAACCCATGTCTTTCCCCAGATAAAAGTGGCTGTGGATGTTCGGGCCAGTACAATGTTTGCTTTAGATGTTTGCTTTGCACTGCAAATTGCTTTAGAGCATATATTAAGGAAGTTTGTAATAGCTTAATTTTGTGGGGTTTTTTGTGAAAGAATGAATTTCTCTGAGCTAGTGGAATACTCCTAAACTGGCCTAACTATGTTAGAGCAGGTTGTGCTGAAAGGTGCTCAGTGGCTGCCAAAGGCAGTCACAGACCTTGTGAAAACCAGTGAGTGTGCCAAGCATTCCTTTAGACTCATCAGAAGAGTTTAGTGCTCCTGGGAGACTCTCCAGGAGAAGGGCTCAGTAGCAAGCTGTGTTTGGTCTTTTGGAATATAGCAAGAGTTTAATAAAAACTTTTAAAGCTCAATTAAAAACACTCCTGGTCTGGGGATGTAACATTTGGTAAGTGTGTTATAATTGTCACAAAGGACGTGATCCAGCGCACGGTTAAGTCAAGGGGGCAATTTTATTGACTTCAGCAGGTGTTGGATGAAGCCCAGATTTATGAGTTAACATAGATATGTGTAGCAGAGAGTAAAATTTAAAACTTTGTAGCTGCTTTAAAAAAAGAAAAAAAACTGGAAGGGTTTGTTTATTTTTGGAATAATATTCAAATTAGCTTGGAGTTTTTCCTACTACATTTATGATGATAACGTTAAAGTGGACTTGGACTCTGTGATATTGGGTGCTAGCTTGGAAAATTGGTTTTGCTAGAAATGAAGCAGAGTTGTACTCTGCAAATATTGTTTAAAAGGTCAGAGGAAGTTGAAAAGTTTTCAGGATGCCTGCTAAAATTCACTACGAAAACAGTGGCTTCATTAATATTATTTATATGAAACATAAAAAAAATCTATAAATTTAAGCAATGACTCTACAAAATAAAACCATGAAAAATGCTTTTCAATGACCATACCAATATTTTATTACTGACTGACATTGTGTTAAAAAAATAAATTGTGTACTCTTTCCATCTTTCCTGCTACTATACATACATTTCTATATATCGTTCTCTATGTACATTTACACACACCTATTCCTGACTCTTGTGTCCAAGAGAGCTCTCATCATCACTTGCTACTCTGGAATTGGAACTCTTTGCAAAGTAACTCAACTGGGTTTCATCAGGCTGTAGCTTCACCCTCCCCCTCTTTTTTTCTGAGAGATTTTTAAGGACTAGGTGCAAAATCTCAAATAGATAGGCATTTCTTATGTCCATTTGCTGAACTTCCTAAAATTAAAAGGAAAACTATCCATTACTGGCTACTTGTAGGAAGCATTGGGATTGTCCTGTTAGACTACTTTCTACAGTTAGAGAACTTAATTAGAGCTGGAAAATGGGTTTCTTTCCAAAGATGGATCCTCACATCTTTCCTGTTGTGTTTATGTTAGTACAGTGTTCTGCTGTACATCCTGCAATATTTACATTTGTTTTGCAACAAGAAAGGTTGTAATGAGGGACTCTGCTCCAACCAACCTCCATTTCCAACTATAATTTCTCTTCCAGAAGTGGTGAATCATAGGAATCGCCTGATCAAAAGCACATTATGCTACTTCATTAGAGTTTGTCATGTGAAAGGAGGCACTTTCATTTTCTGATTACTTGTTATATGTTCTAGTGAGTGATCTGGATTGTACTTTAAAATTAATTTTTTATTGGGTACTAATGAATTATTTATTTATTTTAAAATGTAGTCATCTGCAATCAAATTTTTTCCTTCAGTTTCTATATTTGGAATCTGCTGATAGTTACTGGAAGCTGTTTGGGGATTGGAATACTCAGCACTATTGTATTGTGATCAATAATTAAACTTAGTGCTGACATGTATCTAGTTTATGCAGCAGCCTCTGACAATCCATCTTGCAAAATTAATCTTTTCCAATTTATTTAATAGGAGACTTGAACAATAAAATAATTTGAATGAGTACCAATGCGGGATTATTTCTGGTCAATATTACTTTATTATAAATTGGGTCCACGTACTCATTAGTAAATTAACTGTCAAACCTGAAAACAGCTTTTTTTTTTTTTTTTTTTTTAAAGGTAATTATTGGTACTGACGACAAGAAGGCACTTAACCTTGCTGTGCAGTCGTCCTTACCACAGTGTTTTTATTCCAGGCTATAACTACCCATCAAAGCTGCAGAGGGAAAATAATTAGAGATATTAAATGGATGGAATATTAACTACTGAAAAGCTGTGATCTCTTTGCGCTGTTAGGGCTTGTTTGGATTCTCTGTCAATGAATTATGTGTTTCCTTGGAAGTTATTGTTTGGGGTATTTTTTCCCAAACATTGAGAAATGTGGCTAAATCTGTGAAAATGAGAAACTAAAAAAAATGGCTGAAACTCTAAAAATTAAATCAAAATTTTTAGTGCAAATGAAATGTTGTATGTTTTTAGAAAGAAATATTTATAAGGGAAAGTTTAAAGAAATAGAAATCTAGTAAAATAGTCAGCATTGTGTTTTTTTAAAAGACTAAAATATGCTCTGTAATGAATTTAGGTTGAAACTATTGCCTACTCTGAAACTGGGCATTTTCCCATTTTGCTGCTACCTCAGTTCAGTATCTTTGTCTGTCTATTCTTGCTTAAGATATTTGATTATGCCCAGTAGAGCATTTGTAATAGATCCTCCATTCCAAACATTTGTGCTAAACAGTGTTTAGGATTTGAGAGTTCTGTCTTCAGTGTTGATGAATGACAGCCGTTTAAATTTTTATAATTATTCCCTAAATCCATTCTGAATCCATAGGAATCTCCAGAGACAAATATCAGAGAACAGGTAGAGCAGCAATTTTTTATTCTATTTTATTTAATTATTTATTTCAAGTGAAAGGCATCAGAACTTGCTGTGTGGCTAAGTGAGTACTGAACTCGTGGGTTCTGTTCTATATCTCAGGGCTGGCCAAGAGCTCCCACCACTGTGCACAGTGCAGAGGGGGTGGCAGCCCTCCCTTGGAGCTTTGGGAGCTCACTGGAATCTTGGATCCTCCCACAACTTTGTCTTCAGCTATGTACTGAGAGAGGTTTCTTCTCTGCCTGGCCACCTTTCCCATCCTACTAATAGGAAACTAAATTCCTTTGAAATCTCTATGTCTAGATTAAATTTTATGATAATCACTTGACAATTTCTGAAATTCTTTTTCCCCGGAGAAGGTTAAGATTAGATATTAGAAAAAGCCCCACTTTCACAGAAAGGATATTTAGGCATCAGAATAAGTTGCCCAGGAAGGTGGTAGAATCACCGTCTCTGGAAGGGTTCAGGAGGTGCCTGGATGTGGTACTTAGGGATATTGGTTAGGAGTGATTATGGTGGTGCTGGGTTGATGGTTGGACTAGATGATCTTGAAAGTCTCTTCCAACCCTGATGGTTCAGTGATTCTATTATTTATGGAACAGAGACTCTCTAACATTTGTTTAAAATATCATTCCAAGTAATGAACCCTTTAATTTCATGTGCATTTTTGAGAGTGGTTATACTGCATGGTATAACTTGGGTACTAACAAATATACATTTGCTGTGTTACAAATGTGGTAAAACATTTAAGAAGCAATTTTTTTATCAGATATATTTCATAATAATATATTTTACTATGCAACTGCTTACTATTATAAAGGAAAATAAGATAAATTCTATACAGATTATTTGTTAAAAAAACCAAAACCACTTGAGATTAAATTCATATTTCATTTTATCCATGGTAATATGGCAGAAAATACTGTCTGGAGTGTATCTTTCATGCTTAAATACGGTTTTCAGCTGAAGGTAACATTTACTTCTTAACTTGCCAGTTTAATAATTTTCTGAAAAAGTCCTTGACCCAAAACCAGCAAAACCATGCAGAAAAAAATCCCTCAAGAACCCCAAAGCCCCAAGTGCCTTTCAACTTCAGCACTGTTGAAGTTAATTATGAAAGAAACTGTGATTTTTTTTTTTTTTCCTTTACTAATTCAAGCCTAGGCAGATTGATGGAGCTTTAGCTGGCCAAGGAGTAAGGGCAGGTGGACTTAGCTACCGTGCCGGACCAGATGAACCCAGTATTGTGTGTGTACAAAGGAGAGAACAAGATGAATGTACATAAGCATGAAGGGGCCTTCAGTTAGCGTAGGTGGGGAAAAATTGTGGTATATTAAAGCTAAAGAAGGATGTATGAAAGTGGGTCACTGCACTACTATTCTTACTCCTTCTGTTCTTGTACATGCAAAAGGAAGCAAGATGGTATATATGCAGATGACTATGGAGGGCAAGTGTAAAGGTCAATGTATATAGTTCTGCCCTGGATTTCACAACAGGCCTGGCAATCACACAGTCTGTAGAGGTAAAAATGAGTTTTTCTGCCAACCAAGTCTGAAATGAAGAAAGAATCCTAATGTCTTTTATGGCCCATGTATTTCTGATACATAAAATACCCAATGGTTTGAGATAAGCTTACCAATCATTTTCGGTAATGATTGAGGTTTCTCCTCAATCATTTGAGGAGAAACACAAAGACCCACCATTCGGGTTTCCTTTAGGAACATTAGGTGTTTCCTGCAATCACAAAATTACTGTCTGTTGTATAAAACTGTCTAATGTTCAGACAACAGTTTCTGTAATTTCGTTGTAAGTTTAGTATTGGCTTGTGCTAAATACAGTGGCCCTTTTGGCTATGATGTTTTTTCCTTTTGTTTGATGCAGATTTATGTAAGATGGCTAGCTTTTTCTAGAATGCCTGGGAGTGAGTAATCATGACATGCCTTTGCACTGGCATCTCATGCATGATATTCCTCCACACATGGTGTTGGCAAAGTTGACAGAGATGTGTGTTATAACTATTTTTGTATTCTGTGCCACGGTAGAGCCTGAAAACAGACTGAGTCAGGATACAGCTTTTTAGTAACAATTCATAGAAATAAAATCTGCTCTTAAAGCCATAAAGATGCCACTCTGTGACTATAAGATATCCCTTAGGAGGTCGTTTCAAAGGCGCAAGATGATGCACGTGAGTTCTGGGAAATTATTTTTGCTTCCAGTGAAATCAATCAGTGCATGAGAGGGCCCTGAGTGATAGATGGACACTTCCTTTTATTGAGCTAAATAATTTCCTAATAAGGGTTGAGTAAATGGTGCTGTTAACCACAAGAAATGTGTTGAATAAACACAAGAATAAGGATGCAGTGATCTGCAACACTAAATAGTTGTTTGGAAATGGACTATTGTTTGTTAATCACAAACATTATAAATTGTTCAATTCAACAACATTTTTTTAGAATATGAAAACTGCTTTTATATCGGAAACATCTGATGTCAATTATCATGAACTTACTGAGTATCTATTCCATACTTTCTCTTACGTACATTTTCTGTTTCAATCAATAAAATGAAAGTGAATCTTGACTCATTAGGTAGTTGACTGTGTACAATTTTCAGAGTTACAATGCAGACTACTCTGAATTACAGGGCTATATATTATTTACGAGTTTATATGGCAGACTATATTGAAAGAGTGTAATTTTTTTTTAAAGTTAAGGTAAGCATGAGAAATATATCTTAATTGGAATCAGCCATTTTATTTTGCATGTGTATTTTTAAAACTGCCATTCATAGCTTTTTTAATAAAGAGTATTTTGGTTTTGAACCAAAGTATTTGAGAATAATTTTTTCTTCACCTTAGCTATGAAGCTAATTTAAAAATATTATTAGTGGTGAATGTGATTTTAGTCAGGAAATCAAGATGTGAATTTTTGAACATGTTTCTCCAAAGGTGCACTTCTCAAATTATTACTGTGAAAGTAATTTATTTCAGCCAAACACTCTTCCCACATATTGTTAACAGGAGTCTGCACTCCAACTCATTTAACAGCTTTTTAATTCAGTAGTTATTCCATTTTAATAGAGCCATTTCTTCATCATTCTGCATTTAGTGATAAATGGTGCCAGGACATATGATAAATTAAACCACAAAGAACTGTGTTAAAGTAATCTAAAGGGTTTAACTTGAAAGGAAGAAGCACCTAGTTTGCTCAGCATAGCTGTCTGAGAATTCCTATAGAGAAAACCACTTCATCTCAAAGCTAAACTGTGAAATAAATTTAAAAGTAAAGTTTTAAAATAACTGCTTTTCAAAGTTCATCCTGATAGTAGCTACCAGGCTGCACAATTGCATGATGGTGTCACCAGTCTGAAAAACTGTCTTAAACTGCTCTATAATTTAAAAAATGTAATAATTTGGATGATATCTGTTTAAAAATCTGATAGTAATAAAATCTCAGAAACCCAACGCCCAGTTTCTTGGAAGGTATGTACTGAACGGACAGCAAAACATAGCCCAAAAGTTACATGAACTGTGAAGATAAGTAGTTTTTGACATCTGAAATACAAGTGCATTTGGTGGGTGGGTGCTTGGTTGGTTAGGATGGTTTGGGATATTTTGGTTTTTTATTTTGCTTGGGGTGGGGTTTTTTTGGGTGGTTTTTTTTTTCCCACAAGTTAAAAAGACTGTAACTGTCACCTATCCATATACAAGTGTTGGAGAATTGTGGTGCTGTAATTCGACAATATGGACATTTTTATTGATATTAGTTTTCTTTGCTTCAGCTGTCCTTTGTTCTCTCTGTTTTACAAAAATATGCACCAGGCATCCATCTACAACTTCCTTGAAAATGAACACATGCCTTTTGCCTGCCTCCTTGATTAGTTCAGGACTCAAATTTCTGTAGAGAATAACCAGTAAAATGGGGTAGGAACTAACATATAGGCATGTTTTAAAGTAGGTCATTCATTACAATATGCATAGTATGTGTCAGCTTTCTGCTCTCGACATTTTTGTAACTAAACCTTCTTAATTCTGAGCTCTATTCGATATGGTGGAGGTAAATTCGATGGTGAAAGAGTGCTTAGATAAATGATAATGAGGTATGAAACCCTTTTGAATGGGTTTGAATCTGTCAATAGAGAACTAAGGTAGCCATTAAGTAGATCTGTGATGTGGTCTGTGGGAAATGAATTTGAGGTCTTAGTCCAGGTTCTAATGAATGCTTTTTTTTTTTTTTAAGACCTTCTTACTTAAGCAATTTCTTCTTGGTAGTATGAAATGGACTGTGCAAAGAATCATCAAGGAGGTGATGTATATCAAGGGGAGGGAGTTTAAGGCTCAAAGTTATAGAAAGACTAGTCCTGTTTGTTATTTACATTTACAATTGAACACCTTTGTGAGAGATCCCTTAAAACTGGTCCAAGTATTTTAATTTTTTTTTAAACAGACAACAAAACAGACATGGTATAAGTTGAACTGTATGTGGTGTGGGTTTTTATTCCTTAATAGACAGCATATGTTCACATAGTGTATTTTTAAGCCCTTTTAAAACAAGACCTCTCTCCAAATGGCTTGTTAGCAAACTGAGTTTTTAACCAAATTGACTTAGGAAATGAAAGTATTTTGTGATCAAGGGGGCAAACTGCTGGAAGATTCAAGAAGTCTCTTCAGTAGTCCCCTGACAGCTTTGCCATTCAAAAAAATCAATGAGATGAGATAATTGACAAAGACAATTTTTCAGTGCTTTGAAATACTTAAGGAGTGCATTTTCCTTTTCAAAACTTAGTGGGGTTTGTTTTGTAGCTAGTGGTTGAGAAAAATACAGTCACTTCTCTTCAGCTTTGCATTGTATCAAACCTGCTAGTTTGTCATTCATTAGGAGCAAATAATTAATGCATTATTGTAACGAAAATGAATTGTGTCCAACTGTAAGAACTTGAACTTTTGGTGTTAAATTGGAGCGTATGAATTGTAAAACTCGGGCTTAATACTCTCTAAACACACAATTTTGTAGGTGATCCTGAAACATGGTATTTCATAGTCGATGATTTCACCTGTAACAAACAATAGTTTTACTGAAGTCAGTAACAAAGCCTTGATTTGAGTGTTTACATTGCTTAATACGGGTACAAAGGTCATTTATGGTCATTTTCTTTTTAAATTATAATAAAAAGTTTCTACTGTAGGTGTTTTTCAGGCAGTGGTGTGTTGGGATTACACAGTTTTATTTTAAATAAAGGCCATAAAGGACAGGTGCTTTCTTGTTAACCTGGCTTTTGGTCTAAAATTATGTTTGTGACTTGTTAGTCCTGTTTGAAAAATGCTCTCTTGAACAGATCAAGCTCTCTGATTTTAAAATCCACCAACATTATGTTCCATTTCTGTCTAATGCTGTCAGAAGTTGATGAAGTGCAATGCTAAAAATGCGTTTGATTTCTGAATTCTGTAGTAAAACAAAAGGAATTCCCTGGCATATGTGAGAACATGAGAGCAGCTGTACTGTGTTAGCCCCAAAGAGCTATGTACCTCAGTATTTTTGATCAATCTCCAGTGCTGCCTATATGAGGATATTTAGACAAAGGGATATTGCAAGCTGCCAGTGTTGGAGGACACTCTATTTGCATCTCAGGGTAAGCAGCTGGAGTGCTGTGTAGTGGAAAATGACCTGGAGGCGCTGGTCGACAGTGGCTGAACATGAGCCAGCATGTGCCCAAGTGGCCAAGAAGGCCAATGGCATCCTGACCAGCAGGACCAGGGCATTAATTGCTCCCCTGGTGAGAGGGCACTGGTGAGGCCACACCTGCAGTGCTGTGTCCAGTTCTGGGCACCTCACTGCAAGAAAGATATTGAGGTGCTAGAGTGTGTCCTGAGAAGGGCAGTGGAGCTGGGGAGCCGTCTGGAGGACAAAACCTATGAGGAGAGCCTGAGGGAGATGAAGTTGTTTAGAATGGAGAAAAGAAGGCTCAGAGGGACCTTACTGCTCAATACAACCACCTGTAAGGAGGCTGTAGCCAGGTGGCAGTTGGTCTCTTTTCCCAAGTAATAAGAACTAGGACAAGATTAAAGGGACTCAAAGTTGTGCCAAGGTAGGTTTAATTGAATGTTAGGAAAAATCCCTTCATGGAAATGTTTGTCAAGCACTGGAACAGACTGTCCAGGAAAGTGTTTGCCACCTTTGTAGGAGGTATTTAAAAGACATGTAGATGGCATTTGGCGACATGGTTTAGTGGTGGACTTGCCAGTGTTAGGTTAGTGGTTGGGCTTGATGATCATAGAAGCCTTTTACAACCTTAATGACTGTATGATTCTATGGAGCTTTGAATGAAACTGAGATGTTAAAAATACTCATTTTTGGGAGAGAGGAAACTTAGAGAAGGATCTAATATTTGGTTTTAGAACATCTAGCACTCCCTCTTAGGTTTTAGATAATTATGTGTTGTTAGGAATCAAAAGGTACTTTTTTGTTAGTACTGCGTGAATAGATTCTGTCTGTCTTAATCCTGGTAGTTATGGGAGGGATACCTAGGAAAATTTGGGTAAGGCAACTGAGGGTTCTATTCATAATCTCAAATATGTTTCTTGTAAGGAATATTAATGTAAAAGACTTTTCTTTTTTTTTTTAACTTGTCGATCCCTAGGTTGTTGCCCTTCAAAGAATGAGGCATTCTCAGTCCCTAGTACTTTCCATTCTGATACCTACCATCAGCAATTAAGTTAATACAAAATGTAATTTATTCTATGGTTTGTATTTTGTGGTGCATGGCAATATGCTTATTGTACTCTCATACTTTTTAATTGCATACTCAGAATTCAAGCATTTTATTCCATTTAATTATACTTTACCCAAAAGGGAATTAAGTGCCTTAAAACTTTTGCAAAGTTGGGAGAGTTTCTGACACATTGAGGGCAGAAAACCCTCATGGAGCTGCCATACTGCTTTAAATGGACAGTCACACCACAACACATTTGTCCAATATTTCTTTTTGTATACTGCTTATTACAATTTCTGGCCTTGGTAGGTTATTTCACTAAGGGCAGCAGTGCAAAAAAAACTCTACCTAAATTCTTTTAGTGTCCAATTCTCCCCCCAGCCTAAGTTCATAACCCCCTGTACTTCTATTTAACACAAGCTCAGATAGCCTGCAGCATCTCTCCTTTCTGTTCCCTTCAGGATTGTGTGTACCTTAATAGAGTTTCTTCATAATCGCCTTTGCTTTTGAAAAAAGCCACGAAATTTCCCTTAGCTTTATAAATAATCAAACTTTCCTCATCCCAGTCCTACCATGTAAAGTTGCTCTCCTTTGTTGTATGCTCAGCAACTCTAAACTATTCTTTTTTTTCTGAGGGGATGACTTACTGGTGTTATCCCAGTGGCTGAATTGCTTGCTTGTTATGGAGTGCTTTCCATGAGTCACCTCTGCTGCTTAAGCGTTTCAGAATTTGTTTTGCTTTTAACCATGGTGAATCACAGCAACGTGACCAATAAAATATATAATGCTATAGAAGCTGGTACGTTGTATTTTATCATATCTCTGTTGAGTTCTCTGAAAAGAAAATTAATTTTGATCTCCTGTTCCACTTCTCTTGTTTCATTATTTTATGATTTTTAGGATGACTTCTGGAACTCACTTTTATCCATTGAGACTCCTAGTTTGTCCTGAGACTTTCTGACCTGTATTGCTTTTCACTTTTGTATTGACTCACTCCCCCAGCCCATTTTTGTGTCAGCAAAAACTGCCTCACCTTTCTTCACATTTCTTCTGCCAGGTCATCAATACAGAAAGGAGAAGAAAAAAGCCCCAAACAAACCCAACAGTGTAAATTCTAATGCTCACGGCATCCCACTTATCAACTCCCTACATCCCCACAAGTAACCTTTGTGTCAAATATCCAGGCTAGTTCTCTAACCACCTCTAGTGCTATATTTTCTTGACCTTTATAGGGCAGGCTTTTCTGCAATTCTGTATCAGAAGTATTCCTTAATTCCAATGTGTTTTGTCTGAAAGTTCTCTAGTCAACGCTTTTGTTACTTTAACAAAAGAAAGAACTCTGTAATTTTCCATTCTTACTATTTGTTTCAAGAATCACTTCAGAATTTTTCCCCACTTCTCCTTTTCTTGGTATCTGTATCTTGCTATGGAATTGCTGTAATAGTCTTATACGGCGACAGATTTCATCTAGTTTCACCCTGTACCTGCAAGATTTGGTACTAATCTTTGCTGTTCTATGTTGTAGTATTAAGACAAACCCCTTCAACCTATGCTAATATGCCTTAAAGGCACAATTTGGAGCTTGAAAGCACTTGTAATTTTAGTGCCTAACAACATATCTGGATGAATAATTATTATGCATTCAGTTCCCCAAGTGTTTAAAATGTTTAGTTATAAATATTATCTGATATTAAATTTTGTGTCCATTTGCAGCTTTTCTCCTTCATACACTTTCTGTATGAAGTTATTCATAACACTGTTTTGAGACAGAATAGCATCTGAGAATAGTGCTGCATTTTGAGAGAAACATGCTAGTTACGTTCTGCAGGATTTTAATAGACAGGTATGCCAGGTACCACATGTCTGTGATTTACCACAAGATTGATAAGGACCAATTATTTTACCATTTATGGCTGGAAAAAAGGATGGATCCATCTAGCTGTTTTAATTATGCCATTCCAATATAAAAGAATGTATTATCATTGAGTTATCTGCATTTGCATGGTAAATCTAGGAGGCGGGAAAAGAAAGCTTGTGGTACCAAGATTGATTGTTTCTGTAGGAACCTTCTGTGTGCTTATGCTGTATAGAACTTGTGGTGTGTTTTGTGAGTATTTCTTGACAAAAGTGGATAAATGATACCTTCTAGTGTATAAGAAAAACACACTGTGCAATATCTCTGTGAAATAACTGCTCAGATTTTACTCCTTTCTTTTAATAAATAATTAAGAATCTGACTTGTGTTGTCTCTGAATTTAGTTTCATGAAATCTTTATACAGAACATTTGTGACTTTTTTTTTCCAAATTGCTCATAGACATTCCAAGCAGAGATTTTACTTTCACGTGTGATGTGAACAGGAGGTTTTAATCAAATTTTGTGTAGTATTGATGCCCTATTCTTCTGCTGAGAGATCACTTAACCTAGTTAATTGATGCAAGGTTATTTATGCAACAGATCACTGACAGAGCAGAAAAAACCAGTTTTGTTGGACAAGGTTTTTTTTAAAAAGGTCTGTTATCTACTTGCATTATTGTTGAATGAAGAGGCACTTTGCAAAAATGGCATGCAATGGATGTGGTCTTTTAACAGCCTTCTTTGCTCATCAATTTTTCATAGGTAGGGTCCAAAACATTAAAATTTGGACAGGAGAAACTCCTATAAAAAGGATTGCATTGAGATTCTCTTGGAGGCTTTCCTCTAAAATAATACATTGATATTCAAAGTATTCTTTGTTCATTTGACTAATGAGGCTTTTGTTAGTTTCATGTGCTAAAGACAGTGGCTCTTCAACTGCTTATTAAAAAGGTCTGACTGACTGACTTACACATTAATGATAGAGAGAAAAGTCTCCTTTAAAGAGATATGCCTGTGAAGCAGAGACTAGACATCAAATCCTGCTGTTAAAACATTTTCTGAAAAAAAAAAATAAAAATCTGTGTGAGGTTCTCTGGTGTGGTGATGGCTACTGGCCTTTGAAAAAAAAATAGTCTAAGATCTGCAAGACTGGGGGTTTTTTTTATTTCTTTTTTTTCCTCTCTTCTCTCCCTCTCCCCGCTCCCACCCCCGCCCATTTGCTGTCACAGCTTTTCTAAAGATTTTCCAAAAGAGGACACAGAAAAGGATTTGGTGGAAATGCATCAATAGGCTCAAAATAGTAAAGCATAATATCAAAACCACTAAAACTTATTAAACTGAAATAAATGAGGAATTATGGCAGAATTGCAACACTCCCTAACTAGTGTGAAGTGGAACAACAATGTAAAAATATGGACAACGTTCCCCCCCCCTTGTTTTTCTTAAAACAGCTTCATTCGGGTGATTAATTTCCTAATGTTTCTCAAAAACCTGTTAAGCCATTTGCAGAAAAAATGGACTCTTTTCTTAAAGATATTTGCTGCTACTGAAGTGTCTATCACTCTTTAGAAAGTACATGTCTTTGGAAGCTCCAGTGGGTTTTCTGAGAAGATGTGTGATTTGAGGTTTGGTTTTCTTAATGAAAATTAACTCAGGCATAAAAATTTAAGACCAATTCTACATCAATATATTTTATTTTTGAACTTGTGCATAATTGGATATTATTGATTTTGTAATTTGTTTTCTGCTAATTTCGTGTTGTATGAAGGTAATTCTAACAGCAATCTCTCCATCTCATATATGAAATGAGGATCATTCTACATTCAACAATACAAAATGCTGGTTAAGTAGTAGTCATATAACATTATATGTATCTTTTTAGCTGCTGAAGGGTGTTAAGAACTTTCAGCTACCTGAGAACCAGAATCCTCATTTCATGAATGGGTCAGCTTGCCACTTTGTTTGAAGCTGTTTTGACAAAACCTGCTTTTATTTGCAATAAGCAATACAAAGTGGCTGAGTTTAATAATGCTGCCATTGTAAAACTGGTTAATGTCTGCTACTATAACTTGGATGTTATAGCATCTTTGTCCTTTTCTCAATCCTTTTTGGTCAGAACAAAATGCTAGCTAAGACTTGGCAGGACTTAACAAGCCTGTCAGATTTTTTACCTCCAGCTGTTTCCTGTAACTGTTTTGGTTGTTTTGGATTCACTTTTTGCCTCTATTTCCCTCAAAGAAGTTTTTGTTCTTTGTAGCAAAGCATTCCTTACTGGGTATTGATGCACTCCGGGGAACCTGTGGTTTGTGGCTGTCATATAACAGACTGCCTGTGAAACCCATCAGCTTAGTCAAACCTTAGGTAAATTAGTGTTGCACAGAGGAGCAGTTGAGGATTTTTCTTTTTTATTAACATGTAGGCCTTTTTCAGTGTTGCACTCTGAGTGATGTCAATAAATCCCTTCCAAAGAATTCTGATAACCTCCTTTCATTCAAGTCTCTTTAAATGCTCCCTCTACATGGAGTCTGAGACTTGATGGATTGCATAGCCTTTTTTTTTTTTATAATATATTTTTACACGTTTCTGACTGCAGGGTTTGATATAAACTACTAAATATAACCCTGAAAACATTAAGACAGAGCTAAAATTAGAAGACAATTTCACATAATCTGGTGGCATAAAAGTTAATTCCTTTGTCTCTAGGATGGTTTACCAGGTCCAAAATAGTTACCTTGTATACCTGCACCTCATCTCTTTCCATAAATAGAGAGACTGCAGAACATGGTTCATGTATGACAGATGAATGGCATCTGTAATTTTTATCTTCAGGATAAACATATTACAATGTAAATGTAAACAAAGTATAATTTAGATTAAATAGTGTTTAATCCTGAATTTACAAGCACTGCTGCCTCTTTGGAAGTCACCTGTAAAAGGATTTATATATTTTAAAAAGCACTGAAGCTGCTGAGTTGGTGTAATCAGCATATTGAAAATGGCAAAGAGATGGACAAGGGGAGCATGGGCATAAAGGAACACAATGCACGGAATATATTTTACCTCAAATGAGGTGTCGAGGGTAATCACATGTATAATTTGATGAGAATCTGTCACAAATCTACATGGTTTACCAAAAATAAAAATTCAATTTGTAATAAATAAGCATCATCTTCCAGAACAAGCTCTGGAAATCCCTGCAAGCAATATAAAACTATACAATGCATAGTAGTTTTGGTTTTTTAGAAAACAAAGATAGAAAGTTGGACTAGCCCTGCAGGAGACTTTTGCTTTTTAGATAATTCTTCATGCTCTGAGACATGAGGCATCTTGCAATACCCTCTGTAGAGCCAAATAATGTAAACAAGATTGATATTGTCAGCTATTGTACCAGTACGGAAGCATGCTGAATACGAGATGATGTTAATCTGTCTTGATTTTGGGAGGTACAGAGTATGCTTGGAGCTTCCACAAGTTTAGCAAGAGGTATGGATGCCCAACAGATGGTTGGCAGCAGCTGCAGTCCTACTGAGTATTTTTTGTGTGTGAGTCCTTTATGGTCCTGTTCATTTACACCATGTACTTCTTCATATATTATTTGTTGCAGCAACGCAGGCTTTCATTGTTGCCTTAATTTCTTGGTTCTGTAGTGCTGTCAAGAGCTCTGTGCCAGTGATTTGAACTGTGCTGCACAAGTCCTCCAAATGTGTGTATTTTGGGCTTAAGATTGGAATGCCATTTACCTGTTAGGCAGTGATAAAGGCTAAATCAAAGATTGAACTGCTAACTGCTCCAAGGACAGGGGCTAGCAAAGGTGCTAGCACTTCAAAGTAATTGTCATGCTCTCATTCTGTAGAGAATTTTTTGAGGTGGATATTTTGTGCGTGTTTATGTGTAATTCAAGGCTTCAGCATGGCAGAGAGAGAGAGAGAAGGTGGCCTCAAAAGAGTTCTTTTAAGAACCCAGAAGAGCAAGAATTGTTATGTCTGTTTTATCTTCAAGCATCAGAAAGACTTTAATTAAGATATCCCTGGGTTTGTGTGAGTTTGCTAGAGCTCACTCACCAGGAGGGTTTTCTAAGCTCTTGAAACTCATTTTTAATGATACTGCTTCCAGAGAAATATCTGAAGAGGATCACTGAAAATGCAGTATATATTGTATTATCATATCATGTACTGTTACTGTTGTAACCCATAATAACAGATTTATGTGAAAAATAAATTTGGGAAGCCTAGTAGTCTGTCCAGAGAAATAGGAGACAGGAACATCTCAGTTTTAATTAATAGTTTGATTCCTCTGTAACCTTGTTAAATTTACCTAGGTTTCTTTGTGCTAGGTTTCTTAATCTTCTTGCCAACGATGACTGAAATAACTTTGTTTTAAAAGCATTCTGATTAGCTTTTAATGTTATCATCCTTACAAAATGTGAATACAGGAATTAAATCCTTTGTGCCTCTGTCTCTCATCTCTGAAATGGGTGGGGGGGACACAGTATTTCCTGCTTCACAGGCCATTTGGAAGTGGAATTTTGAAATTTTTGAGAGGTGTTAGATATTATGGTAATGAGGGCAATAGAAAAACTCATTAACTTGTTAATAATTAATTAGCTAATAATTGTGAAGGTAATAATAGGAAATGGAAAGAGCTGTGCAACGAAAAGCTCAGAATTACTAGTACTAAGAATGTGTCTTATTTTTAAAGATTGTTGAGCTGATTTAAAAAGAAAAGGAAAAGGCTGCAAATGGAGATCATTTTTCAGGACAGAAAATAATGCAGAATATGAGTACTATAGCTTAAAAGGACAGTAGAAAACATGTAAGACTGGACTCTGTATTCTGCTCAAAAAGGAACACCTCATTTCAGTTAGATTCCTATAAACTATTTATCCTGGTATGAAGTAGGTAGGCCAACAGCAATTTTAGATCAAGATACTCCTGGCTACTTTGAAGAAGTTGCATGATTTGTGAAATTATATTTAAATCAAGTTCTTTGAAATGACACACATATAGGTAAATAGATACATTTATCTATTTATTTTTTGATAAACCCCTGTTAAGGTTTCTTGAAATACTAGATTACTGTGTCAATGATTTACTTACATGGATATTATTAATGTTTTCTTCTTAACACAATCATATTAAATTTTAATGACATGGATTGTAATATCTAACTGGTATCTGGAAGCTTGTGGATAGCCCAAAGCTTTTATACAAATTTATATGTATAAAGCTCTCACTGATATACTTTGCCAGTAGATATTGTACCTTGAGTAGTCAGCTCTGCAAATCCCTTCTCACAAAAGATTAAAAACATCCTCCTATTACATCTAGAGACTTCTTTTTGTTATTCAAAGACATGAATATATTTAGAAAAATGTATATGATTTTAATGCCTTAAACCAGAAAGCTACCTTGATTCCCATTAAAAATTGGAATATTTAATGTTTTTGCTGCTTCTGTGGCACTTTTTTGATATTGTGAAGAAGAACAAAAAAGATTTCTGAGAACATATAAAACAAAAAACTGTGTTTGAAGTATTATAATAAAACAACCTTCTTCTTTTAATGCTAAGTCCCTTTTTAATGAAGATCCTCTGGCAGCTCTTGAATGTATAACTAGTTTATATCATGGGATGAAGCTGTCTGTTCTGATGATTGACATGAGCCCACATTACAATGTGATTCTGAAAATTAGTCCATAGAGGTCCTTTTCAGGTACTACTCAGACTGAGAGCTGCCCTCCAACTACAGTAGAGCCTTTTTAACCCCACTCATTGGTATTCTAATCTGGAAGTGCTGTCCTGCTTTTTAAATAACCCAGGCATTCAGGCTAGTACCCCCCTTGACACATTACTTAGCCAAAGGATTCAAATGAGATTCAAGAAACATGCAGTACAGCACAAAGGGATTGGAATATGCACAATTAATAATCACACAGTTAATTCATTTTTAATGCAAGGAGGTTTTCTGAAATTTCACATTCAAATTTGTAACACAAAGTAGTTGCTGTCTATTCCCATTATGCTGCCAAAATACTATAAGGATAAAAAATTCTTTATTTTTCTCTGTCCATGTGTGTATCTGGTTGGGTGGATGCTTGTACGTGCTAAAAAAAATAAGCCTGAATTACACTGAGATTATAATGCAAACATAAAAGCTAGAAGGTTCAAAGTTAAAGATGTCTTAAGTCAACTGTGAGCAGAAAAGACCTATGGCATAAGTCAAAGGATGGATGACATTTAGTTTAGGGTGGAAAATAGCCTAACAATTTTCCATTTTTATCTACATCAGAATATGGTTTGATCAGTTTGTGTTATCTTTGCCCCTCTTGTTGTTGGTTTTCTGTTTGTTCTTGCATATGTTTTTTGGCAAACGATTGCAGCCTCTCTTCTTGATTCTATAGTGCTGTCAAGAGCTCTGTGCCAGTGATTTGAACTCTTCTAAATGATTATACAATTTTGCCTCCAGGGAAAGTTCCCCACTGACAATGTAGAAAATATGATTTTAGGCACTACCAGCCACTGGACTTAAAAATTAAATGTTTATTTTCTTAAAAACTTATTTTGGAGCTTATTTTTTTACTGCATATAATTTTATGGGCTCCCAGTGTTCCTTCGGTACTGTATTGTTCGGGGCACGTGAGAACTGAACACGGAAACTTTTTAGAAAATAATAGTTATGCTGAGTGAAGGCCACTGCTCAAACCTTTCTAAAAAGCTATCTGTAGATTACCAGCCATTGTCACGGGGATCTGCCAGAAAAATACAGCGACTGCACTTTATTGTCAGTAGGAAGCTGACCTTTACCAACAGTTACCATGTTGAGGCATGATTCCCTACTCCTTCCTTTTGTGTGGCCCCTACTGCCCTCTGCTTAAGTTATTCAAGCCTTCTGTTAGTAAATTTTACCCCATGAAGAGTGCCTGAAAAAAATTAGGCTCAACTCCTACTTAAACACTGTTTTAAAGACTTAAGTGGTACATAAGTTTTATGTTCTCACTACACACAGGGATCAATTTCATTTTCTGGCTATGTTTCACGAGGGTCTGTTTGAAGAAATGTGTGTAAATGCTACTTTTGTATGTGCCTATTTTTCAAAAGGGGCTTGAACTATTTCCTTCCAGCAATTACATCTACCTGATCATACCTGAGATACAAATATTTCCTAAGCCCCAAAGCGACCACAATATTAAGAAAATTGATATTAAGAATTGCCTAACATCCTTGAACCAAATTTCAGAGAAACATAACTGTAGATATTTAAATAATTAGAATGTGAAGCAAACACTGCTTAGTATCTTTGATTTAAAATAGTGTATCTGTACACAGGAAAAAGAATTGTCATTTTTATATTAAAGGTGTCTTAAACATCCCCAGACAAAGTTTTCTGTGTCTGATGTAGTGGTTAGTAGGAGAAATGGAGTTAGATGAACATGTGAAAGGGAAGTGGAGATACTGTGTTTTCAACTACATGCTGGTCATCTGTCACCCCAAGCAGCAATTTCTGGGAGGTGGGAAAGGAGTCTGTAGCCATAACTGCTGGATGGCAAGTCCTGGACCCTGTACCAGTCTTGTGGGATGCAATATGCACTTAGATTGCCTGTGTCTATAGGGGGTTTTTTCTAGCAACCCTTTTGTAAAGGAGATGGAAACAGCACTGATAGAAATGCAAACCTGAATTTAAAAGATAGTTTCTAATTTTGCTGAATGATTCACTGATTCTGTTATTTGTCTGTAAAATAATTGCTCTGAATCAAACTAGTAGAGCTACCTCAATTTAAGTTTTTAAGCATAATTTGTCTGAAATCATTTTGATATCTTGTAAAACATGACTGGGAATGCATATTTTGCAGGATTTTTGTTGCCTGTTAGATTGTGTAAATCAGTATGGCTTGCACTTTTTTTCTGAAATGACACTAATAAGTGTTTATAATCAGATACAGTTGAATGGTTTTGGATAGGGAGGTACAACTAAATATAGAAAATTAACACATTTGTAGAAGCATCACTATCAATACTGTCAAGACATCACTATTGAAATAGTACCTAAGGATCACACAAGAATGGGATCTTTTTAGACTAAACGCTCAAACATAAAAAAGGTTCTGCCTAAATACTTATTGTATGTAAGTGTTTTTGTTAGCATACAATATTACTGTATGCTAGTCCACACACTAGCATTTCATTGTTAGTATGCTTTTGGAGTGGAGGGGAGGAGAACTTTAATTAGGCAGGCACTTGCTAAATAGAAGAGCAGGACAAGAGATGATCTTACAAAATTGTGAGGTGCAGAGTGAAAAGAATCTATTGTTGGGGAAGGGGATAGCAAAGGAAGTAAAATTTTAGCAGTGAGCAGTCAAGGTCATCATGAAGTAGGACAGTCAAGAATTTTTAGATGAAATAAATATATTTAAATCTTAAAGGATTTTTTCATTATCAGTGGTGATACAAAGATTCCTTCTTATTAAGGCAATCTTTTTACAGCCCTCTCTTTTACCCTCAAACAAGAGCTGATATTTCTCTTCAGAAGCACTTGTTGGGCAGATAGATTGTCTTGCTGATTGCTCACGTTTTTTCTGTTTTGCTGGTGCCTTAGCATTATCTTAAATTTGGTATGCATTCAGTATGCTATTACAGCTTGCAAAGCTCAGTACAGGCTTGTATATCTGGGCTACCTGTAAGTAGTGGCCAACAGTTCACTAATGGGGATTTAAGTTTTTAATTTTGAGCACAGTTGACTCTGGAGATTCACTGTGGCACTGAAGCAATAGTTGCACTTTGTTGTTACAATAAAAATCAACCTTTTGGACAGCAAATCCCATCCTAATGGCAAAGGGACGCTTTGTTAAACCCTTGTTTTAGTGTATTTCTTTCCAGTTAGGATCATATTCTTGTGTTCTTAGGGCAAAGAACGGCATTACTGGCAGGCAGTAATACATACGCTAAAAACATACACGAAAACTGTCCTTTACAAGTCACCTTGGGGGAGTTGTAACCTGAAGGGAAAAAGACAAGTCAGGAGTGGTTGTGTAGGGCTGTGAACCTCGCAAAGATGCTGGTTTCCTTCAGAGGGTTCTACAATCCCAAGCATAGTGTTAAAAGGGTTGAGAAAACTTGTGTGGACGAGAGAAAAGTGAGTTGACCAGCACGCCCAGCAGCAACAAGCCAAGGCTGGTTGAGGTGAACTTTCTATGGCACCTTGGTACCATTCTCCTTTCTGGTGACATTGTCTCAGCCTGGTCTCCATGTGCAACACTGAAAACAAGTCCAAGATTTGACTTGCACTGTGTTAGGCGTTAAACTGCTGCACCTCTTCCTGTCCCTCTGGGAGGTCTGAAGAGCAAGGGAATAGAACTAGAAAAGAGATACTTCTTTTCTGACTTTTATCCTAAAATACCCTTTAGGTGGCCTAACACAGTTTTACTGTATTGATCTTGGGTGTGTATAAATGTAGGAAGGGCGAAGGGCTCTAACGAAAGTATTTTCCCCTCCTCTTTTTTTTTTTTAAATTTTTTTTTCCCTCTCATTGAATAACCTGAGAAAACCCATAAACCTTGGCATAGCAGAATAACATTCAGGCAGACTTGTCTGATTATGCTGTAAAATGTCTTTGTGGATTTAACTTATAATTGCATTACAAATATAACAGCTTTTCTGGTGTAAAAAAATCAAGAAGACAGATCAAGAGACCATATGGTATATAATGGAAATGAAATAGTTTTTATTTTGCTGATGTGGAGGGTAGAAGTAAAGGAATTGTTTTGGTTAAAATAGACAGTGTAACAGGAGGATGGAGTGGAAAGGCCAAGGACATCTACCTGTTCACTACAGCATTAATTCCTTTACTTGCTCTTGAGTACCAACTGGGTGAAGCACTTCTTTCCTCAATATGCAGAAGCTGAGGTAGTTTCAGACCTTGGCATGGCAGTAGTTCCTCTTTTTCCTGTAAGATGCTGAAAAATGATACAGGTAGTTCTACACTGTTCCTTTCTGAGAGACCAATAAGTTTAGTCTGAAGGAAATAAAGCTCAGACTCTACGTTTGCACCTGGGTACCATTTTTTTCCCCCTGTCTTTTACCAGGGTTTGGCTATTGAAGCTGTCAGCCTGGTGCATCTGTTCAGAGTTGTCCTCCTCATGCCATTTTCCACTGGATGTAAGGGACTTGCTATTGCTTGTCTGGCAATGAGGTCTCAAGCACTTTTTGCCTGACAAGCATATGTATGATCAAAAAGGTCCCCCTCCTCCATGCTCATTTATGTTCACACTATAAATCTGCTTTCTGGCCTTAGAGCTGATCTCATCAGGAGTAAATCCAGACCATCACTTTCAGACAGTTATATTGAGAGTGTAACCCCGTGTGTGTATTAGCCTCTCTCTTTTGTAAAGCAAGGTTTAAACGCTACATCAACAGATTTTAATGGACAGTTATTGAAATCAGCAAGATAGTCTTATGTGAGACATCCATAAATTTTCTGGGAAATATTTTTCAAGTGTGAGGCAGTTTCTGGGATCTAGCTTGCTGTAGCAGGAAATATGTGCTACTCTGATATTTTGTTGTCATTGGGGGGAGGGTTTAACCTTTTTGGTTGTTTTGGGGTTTTTTTTGTTTGTTGTTTTTTTGGTTTTTTTTTTCCTTGGTCTTTTGGTTTGGTTTCATTTGTTTCTATTTTTTTTTTTGTGAACGGTGATATAGTTAAATCTCCAGGCTAAGCTGGGTTGCTTTGGAGTAAGTGCAGAAAATTAGAAGAGATTTTAATTTTATAATTCACCATTAAATTATTATATATCTTTTCAAACAGGATTTGGCTGGTTAATATCCTGGTTAATAAAAACATTCTGTCATTATTCATCAATATGGCTTAGGATCATAGAGTTTCTCCTTTCACTGAAGAAGCCTTAGAGCAGTTTTGAATGCATCTCTCTCTCCCCTATGATTGGGAAGTTGTGGGGGGGCTTTAATCCCTGAGTATTCACATCCCTCTTGCACTTCTGTGCCTTTGGTTAAGTAGAGACAGTAACTATGAGTCCCTCAGTGACTAAAATGCCAAACCACACACGACACCCTCTTTGCACTCCCTATTAAAATTTTACAGGTCAAAAATCCAAAACCCACTTAATAAAAATTGTTCTTCATCGTAAGTGACAAGAGAGAGTAGGTCAATCTATGGAATAATGGTGCAGTAATTAGAACCTTTGTAGTTGATAAAGTGTGACTGTTAATCAATGTTTGGCTAATTAATCAATATTTTAATCATTAGACCTTTTAAATTTGTTTTAATGAGCATTTCCTCTAATTCCCTTGATCCTGTTGCCTCCAACACTTCCATTATCTCTGTTAAACAGCAAAGTAGGTGTTCCCATACCCAGATTATGCTGTGGTTTTCTGGGATTTTTGTAGTTTATGGCAAAGACACATGAGTATTTCTGAATGTGAGCAAACCCAGATTCTTAAATAGAAAAAATTTCTTGCAGTATATGCCCTGTCCATGTTTGCACTAAGGGCCTTCACAACATAATGGTGCACTCCACTGATAAATTTTGATATCTTACTAATCTTTTCCTAAGGAAAAATTGCAAATAGGGCACCCATTACTAAGTGACAGTTACTCATTCCCTGAACATTCCTTTCTTACCTCTAAAAACCTTACCAAGTACTATCAAGGTATTTAGAGTTTGCAGAGAGTAATTACTCCACCATTAGTCAAAAACTATTATTTTCAGGATTTTTTCTGCCCTTTTTCTTCAGTTGTTTTCTGACCACAAGTCAAAGGTTTTTCATACATAGTATAGGTGATATACAGCATTTATGGCAATGGAAATTTGAATGTTGTAGATTTCATTTTAACTTTGAATATTCCAGTAAATATGGAATGTTTGTATCCTTCTCATATAGAACATTCGGACAGTTTTCATGCCTTGTCTGTACTTTCAGAAATCAAAATGGGGCACCATTTGCCATGGCAGATGGAATGAAACAGCTTCTTGTACTAATGGGTATCAGGAACTTGCTGCCCATCTTCTGGCAAGGAGACATTTTGCTGAGCTCTGCACAGGTTGGCCTGTTACATCATCTTTGATTTCTCACTGAAAAAAAAAAGTTGATTTTATTCCCTTTTCTGCTGTTTGTTGGTCTTTCCCTCATCGTTGACTAGGTGTCAGTGAGGGACTGGGAAATAACTTGTTCCAGACATGCAGAAATCCATGGTTACAGAACTCAGGCTGATCCTCTGCTTTATTTTAATCTGAAAGTTTTCTAAATCTTTTCTTGCAGGAAACAAGAGATTCATTTCCTTTACAAAATATGTCTCCAACTAATTTTAAATGTTTTGGTGGTTTTGTCCTCTGCAGATCCATACAGACTTTTGGCATCTCTCCATAACATTATCTCCTGAGACCTTTTTTTATTTATCAAAAAAATTGTGAACTAATTTGAATTTTTAAAGATAATAATGTTAACAATCTTTACTGGATCTGCATTCCTCGTTAGCAATGATTACTTAGTGTCAGAGTAATTCATCATATCCTCTTGCACTGAGGGCTTGAATTATCATCTGTGATTTCTGGATTTTTCAACTGAATTTTGGAAATTAACACATATTTTTGAGACATTTCTACAGTCTTTACTGTAGCAGGCTTCCAACTACATTCAAAGTGTTATTATGTGCTTCTGGAATACTTAAGATAAAATACAAGCTGTTTGTTGTAACAGTGATGTGATTTATAAAGGAACATCAGAAAGGCAGTTTGCATAATGCTTTCCAATGCACGTGAAACATCTGAGCACTTTGTTACCAGTTCCTGAGACTAGGTTCAGAGGGAAAACCTTAGGGTTTAACTTCAACATTATTTTTTTATGGATTGATAGTATGACCTACTTCAGCCAGCACCAGAAGTGGAGGGCTTTATTCCTAGCAAAACATCATAGCTTGAAGTTGGTGCAAAGCTCCAGTTGGCTGTATCTGGGCACAGGTCTTACTCTTTGTAGGCTGATATGGCCACTGTGGATCAAACAGGTGTATTCAGGCAGCTTGATCTAATGCAGGATTTGAAGAAAACATTTAAATGAGTATTCTCACCTAAAGCTGGTATTTTAGCACCTGAAGGTATCTACACATTTTCTATCACAGCAGAGAGAAATCTATAACAGCAGATAGGTCTAGTTAATGAGGGAGACTTGTTCAAAAGAGCCATACATTGATTTCTTGCAGTTGCCATGCACATTTGGAGAGGAAAATAAGTCTTCTTTTACAGGAACAGGTAGAGAAAGAAACTTGCTTTGGGATATTTTATGTAGATATTGCACAGTTTTCTCTGTTTTGTGATCTGAGAAGTATCGTTGCACGTGATCATATAACTTTTTTTCAGAATGAATCTCATTAATATTTATGTCAATAAACTCCTCCTCTTGTCTCATTTACTAAATCAGGGAAGTCTGAATTATGAAGAGGCATGCACTGAGGAAAAAACATGTTGGAAAAAAATACTATGAGGAGAGAAATATAATTTAAATAATTTTTCATCAGAAGGTTATTTTTATAAAAAATGCTATTTTTGTGTGTTGCATTAATATAAGCTGTTAAGAAGACATTAGTAATTTTTTGAAATGAAACTAATTTTAAATTTTTTTAAATGAATCACATTTTTAAAATGTGAGGCAATGGACATTCACCGTATCCTGGGACTATGCTATTAGCATGGATGATATCTTCTGATGCAACTACATTTCCAAGATGTGTAGTATTCTTCCAAAAGATGTTTTTGAAGAGAAAACTCAGAATATTGTCTACATTTTTTCTGTAAAATTGGATGTCTCTTATAGGTATGATTATTTTTTTCCAAAAGACCTTCATTGTACATTGAAATGAAGGAGAAAATGATGCCTCTTAGTTATGTTGGTTTACTGAGCCTCAGAAATGAGCAATTTTGTCTTCAGGTAAAACTTGAAGCAATGATTTTGACAGCACGCAAGGTATTTTAACAAACCCTAAGAAAACCAAAACCAACATTTTGTTTCCTTCCCCATAACTGACGCGGGCATATTTTTGCTTGGTTTTGGTTTTATTTTTGAATTTTTTTTTAAGGTTTTTGTCTTCCATTGCTGACTCAGAAAATATCTGATCAAAGGCTACCAGACTAGGTTCTAAAATTTTATGTCATTTTAGGAAAGTTTTGACTCTCTCAATCTTATGTTTAAGTTGTTGCCAGTTTCCTTTCCTACTTAACCATCCTTCTTCCATGTCCCACTTTCCATGCTCTTATTCTTCAGGATAGGGATAGCATTAAATCATCATATAAAACTGTTTGAATGGCCTTAAGTTGTATTGGGTTTTTTTCAGAAATCAAAGGGTGAAAGGACATTATGATAAGGCAGTTGGATGTTCAATCTGTCCATAATGTCCAGCAATGAAATAAAAATACCTTTAGTGACTTATAGGCACTCTCTGTTTTGCAGCATCAACGACAATAAACAGACCTGCTCTTAGTACTTTGCTGAGTGTGTTGACGTTGTGATGAGCACCAAGGCAGTCGACTCTATAACTGTGTTTGCTCACCTGATCTATGAGTAGCTAACAAGGAACTGAAAAGGAATTGTAGAATTACATTTATTTTTGTGCTGCGATTCTTGTTCATAGGAAAGCTGGCACCTGAAATCTCTGGCCCAGTTTTACAATGTGATGAGTGCAGTCAGCTGAGAGTGCTCTGTGCTGCTCAAGA
Source organism: Entomyzon cyanotis (assembly GCA_024500445.1). Taxonomy (NCBI): domain Eukaryota; kingdom Metazoa; phylum Chordata; class Aves; order Passeriformes; family Meliphagidae; genus Entomyzon; species Entomyzon cyanotis. Next base: position 7,035,670 of record JAKEPQ010001027.1, on the reverse strand, counting down.
AACACTGAATATGTTGCAGAATGGGATCTTTGGAAAGATTTGAGTGTGCTTTTGTAAGCATTTCCCTTTCTTCTACAGAGTCCTTAAGAGCAATTCGAAAGACAGATAACAGAATTCTTTTAGAGTTCAAATGTAAATCTCTTCAGAGTTATGTTCTCTAGAGGAGAGTAAACAAATAAACATAGTAAGAACTACAGTAAAAATATTGCACCTACAGAGAGCTTTTCTTGTGTCTTACAGAGCTTTTCATCTAAGGATCTCAAAGGGCTTTATAGATGGTACTTATTTCACCCTCATAACACATTTTCAAAGGTAGCACTTGGGTATCATCTTCATTTTCAGATAGGAAACTAGAAATGGAGGCACAAGAGAAGTGAGACAGTTTTCTTGTGTTTCTCATGTAGTCTGGGAAATAGGACTAGTGTCTCCTAATTCAGTGTGATAACAAGAGAGATTATTACAAATAAATGACATTTGAAAGGCCTTTAAATACTACATAATCTGAAGTGAATGGTAATCTTGCTACTTTATATTTGTGTTTTCTTTGGCATTCTGTTTTTCTAATTTACAGACATTGAAACCATGTTTCTTGTCATTATTGTTAAAGTGTTTTAATTTTTTTCCCCTGGAAGACAGTTGATTTACAACAGGCAGTCTTAAGGATTGTTATTTTTCTAGTTCACCTTTAATCATATCATAATCTGATGAATTATGAATTAATTGATTGTGTCATATTAATTGTTCTGTCTGGAGAATAGCCATTCAATAGCTAACCTTATTCCTCTAAATTTTGATGAAGAGATAAATACCAGTGGTAGAATAGAAAAAATAGTTCCTATTAATTTTATGTACCGAATCAAGATGTTCTTAATAGTTCTGTTTCATACTAAAAAAAATGCAAATCCTTTTGCATTTTCCACTACTGCAAAGCGTGAAATTTACAGACATTATTTATTTCAAGGCCTTTTCATCTTAAAGCAACTTGTCCATATCACATTTCACTGAAGCCTGCTGAAGAAATGCACAATTCAGAGCAGAGCAGTTATATCAACATCTTTCATATATTATTTTTTAACATCTCATGCTAACTGCAGTTGACATTTTTTGAAACGAAAGGGATACTACCCTATAACCTGCAAAAAATGGTCCCCAAAGAAACCACTTTAATTCTCCTTTATGTTATCCTGTACTTTGAACAGCACATCAGAAAGTTAAAAGTATATTCCTTTGTTCTAATATATGATTTGGTATGATAAATGTTCCTGAGAGAGTTCAAGGGAACAAATATAGTCTGATATAAGCTGTATTAAAAGCAACCATTTTAGTGGATGAAATATTCAATTACTACTAATTTGACTTTAAGTTACTTATATAATGCAGGTAATATGTTTAAGAAATGGCAGTATTGCTTTTGTGTTGCTGGAAAATATGATTAAGCCTTCTTGAAGGAGAGGTGTAGAAGTTGAGTCTAGGTGAAAGTTTTCCTCTCTAGATAAATGGAAGTTTTGTAACATATTGAGTTGTGAAGCCTGAATTATTTACTGGAGTTTTTCATGTCCTTTATTCTGTATCTTTGCCAGCTTTGGAAGACTTGGGTCTCAAATGGCTGGGTTGCACATTGTCTTGTACAATATGCACGCTCTCATGTTGTATAATACTGCTCTTTTTGACAAAACTAGGTAGAAATAAAACATACTCAGGAGGATCTATTGTCACACTAGAAGTTTTGGAAATTCTGGAAGTTTTGGCATGGAAGAGAAAAGAAAAAACCCTAAAATTAGGTTTCCAGTGCAGCTCATCTGAAGGCTGTCAGATAGGGAGGTTTAAAGGTCCAGATATTAAACTGAAAACACTGGAAGTCTCTTGAGCTTTTAGGAGCAGGTTTCCTTTGAAAACAAGAGTCATTACACTGAAAATAATCCCAATCCAAACCTCACACCCCCATTTGCATACAAAAAGAAAAGCATGCTAAATGTTTAGAAATGCTTGTTTGTAAAATGCAGATATATATGTACAAAGGCAATAATTCAATTTCATGGACTATTCCAGTACATTAACAACTATTTACACTTAGGGTCCACAGAAGTTATTCTGATGTTGATATTCTTGTTTCATACATCAAACAAGTAGCTCAGATATATTAACCCTACCTAGGCTCAGCTTCAAATGAACCAGTTCAGGACCTGCTGGGTCTGGCAACACAGAACTTCTCATGTGATACAAAGCCTAAACTTTCATCCAGCTTCTCACATAAGATTGGTGCTATTTATACTCAGCAACCAAGTTTGTAATCTAACTGAAATATTTCTTTATGAACAGTGTAGACATATTTTGAATCATGGGAAATTTTAAACTGTGGCAATAAAAGCCATATGGGATTCTTAACTTTGATGAAATCTGATGGATCATTTCACACATGGTCATGCTGAGTTTAAGGCTGAAAGAAAAGACTCAAACAATCTCTTTTGATAATTATTTCTAAATAACAGTTTGCAAAAAGCATGCACAGGCTGGCTAACCATACTTTCTTTGACATTAAAGTTTGAAATATTAACATTTTTCCTTTTCACGATTTTTGTATTTTCTTTTAATTGTGTGACAGTTTGTTCTGAGGGAATAGCCACTGCTGAGTTCTCCCGACACATTGAGTCAAATGGTAATACGTTGACAGGGAATCTGCAGGCTTCTTCCTCCAAGGCACTGCCAGGTGCTGGCATAGGCCTAGATAAAATACAAGCCTATAGACTGAGCCATTCAATTATCCAGCATTTGAAAATTCAAATCTCAAGCTAGGGGATTTCACAGATATGAAATCTGGCCCTACAGAAATGCTAAGTGAACTCTTGAGCATGTTTGTCAAAGTTAGTTTGTTGAAGAAGAAACTAATATTTGTGCAGAAAAATGAAGTATTGTTATGAATCAGCAATTAACTAGAAGGTTTTCATGCTCAGAAAATGGGTAAGGGGTGTCTCAAGTTATTTTATTAAATTTAGTATTTTTAATAAGCTGCAAAAAATAGGAAGATAGAGTAAGTAAAACAAAGACATAAACAGTAATTGTTAAAGTCAAGTTTTGTTGCATGATGCAAAATGCTGTTACTCAGTTATTTCCAGAAACTTTGTTGCAGAGAATTTCATGGAGACATCAAGAAATATCAAAGCAATAGATGCTGATGTATCAGATGGACTATATCACTCTCAAATACCCTACCTAAAGAGAATGAGAAAAGAACTATTCATCCACATTCTAGTTAATTGCATCAATCCAGAATATAGGATAAGATTGGAGGGGACTGGTCAGTCCCCTCCATCTTGTTTGGGAGCTGGGGGAATAGAATATGGAGTAACACCAAAGAAGTTAGAAATCCTTGCTAAAAATGACTATCTGTCTCATTTGTCTTACAGTGTTCAGAGCTGGAAGTTTGGGTCTGGTGTCAACACTAAAAAGAATAGAAGGTCTATAGAAGTACACAACTTAAAGTTTAGTTGAAGCATGCTTATTTAGGGAAAGAGAGAAAAACATTAGCTGTTGACTGCAAACAGAAAAGAAAAAACCAAGAAGAGACATGAAAAAAATATGTACAATACAATTACTCTTTCAAGTACATGTCTCTCTTAGATCATCCTTTGTGTTGTATAGTTTTGTTAGGACATCTTCTGTCTTAACAAGAATGGAATATTCAATTAAAATGAGCAGTGGGAAATTTAAAATAGGGGGAACTGCTGGCTAAAAAAATAAATAAAAATTATGAAGCTGTGCAACTCATTGCCACTGATAACAAAGCAATGTTGGTGAACATGGGTAACAGACAACCCAAGTTTATAATAGAAGACTGTGGAAACAAAAGCTTCAGGACTTAAAATCTGGAATTTACAACTTAGTTTTCAGAGGAATTTTCCCTAGAAATCAGATTTGTGTATTTAATATCTCTGTCAGCATATATCGGGGGTGGCATAGTGGATGGAAACATACTATTGCTCCTCTTCAGTAAGAAATTCTTGTACACCCATGTGGGCAGTTAGATTTCTTTATTATGCAGTGTAACAGAAAGCGTTCTGTGTTATGGAGTGTGGGTTTTCTGATACCTTTTCCTATATTTGCCTTTCTGCCAGTACTCTGGACTTAAAATGAACTAATGGACAGGATGCCCCATTTTCCTCAATTCATTGGCTGTAAAAGTGGTACAGAGTTGCTTTGTTTTTGTGAAATCTGTCACTGAATTGCAAAGAAGAGAAAAATGAGACAGTACTACCTGGCTAACTGAGTCCAAAAGAAATATCTAAAGCAGAAATAGTAGCTGATGTGCATTTGTGCCAGTGTTTGATGTCATTAGTAGAAGTGCTTTCCTTCTGGGTAACTGCATCTTCACTATTCAAATAAATCACTGTTGTGTTCATAGGACAGAAAATAAAAGATTAACAGCCTGCATGGTGCAGCATGTCAATCTGCCTTTGGTACAGAAACAATGTGTTACCCTCTAATTTATCTGTTGCTTGGGTGGGGCTTCAAGCATGAACGTCATGTTTCTCGAATGCAATGTAATTCAGAATGTGATGCACAGACTGGAAGAAGGGAATAAATTTAGGAGAAATGTGAGAAAATGGGTCAATTAAAATATTTAAAGGAAAAGGCTGTGGTATTCCAAACCTACCCAGTCATTACAGCTCATCATACCAGTGAATAGTGAAAGTCACATGCACTTATATGAGCATTGTCACCTGATGTTTCTGTCTCTCTGCAGAAGTTGCAGCATTTTGGCATCACCCCTTCATGTAGGATTACAACTTTCTCTGAGAGTGAAATTCTTCTAAAACCATGTCAACATTCTAGCATGGCAAAGCCATGGATTAAGGGAGAGCTCCCTTGGTGGGTCCTAGGACCCCCACAGGGATAGAGAAAACAGGCTCAGGTGTTGGATTCCATTCATACTCCTGTATCTGAATCACTTACAAACACACACTACAAATCTGCAGTGATGTTGGATAACGCAAGTAGAAGCTTACCCCAAATTCCCTTTTTTCGATAAGTCCTCTACCTGATTTTGTGTATGTTGCTGATGAGGATTATTGCATGATTTATTTTAAAGTAGTGTCTTCTTTTTGAGAGTGCAGGTTATCTGTGGTCAGTTTGCATGTGGAATTAGGGCAATTGACAAATTTGTTTCTTTTTCTTCTAAAACCATCTACTTGTTCCAGTAGATCCTAAAAAAAACCCAAAACCAAAACAAACAACCAAAACAAAAAAAACAAAAACAAAAAGAAAAAGGATTTTCTCAGCTGATCAGCCTTCATCATGTAAGACTTGGGAAAAGGAAGGGGTTACGGACTTTATTTCTAGTTTCAAGGTGTTTGTATTTTGGTGAGTGTGAAGATGAGAAATATCTTCTTGAGTAGGTCTGTCCTAGTTGGATATACATATTCAAGAAATGGATAATGGGCCAAATCCCCAGCATGAAGTCAAAAGAACACTGTTAATATAGACTAGGTAAGGATTTGGCACAGACAAATATATGAGTATAAGCATGCCGCAGCTCACCGGGTGTTATTACAAAAAGTCTGTCTCTTGCTGGCATTGACTTTCAAAAACAAGCTGTGCTTAGCACCTCTGAGTTTACAAAGATCACACAGCAACCTACATGCTATCAAAGCTTCAGGAACAAATAAATAAGCAGCTTATCTCTCAAGGTCTTTCCCCCTGATTTTATTCTAAGTGACAATAGAACCAAAGTTGTAAAGCAGTATAAGATCTTCAGTCCAAATATATGTTGTATATTTTTTCACGTTGTCTGAATCTGCTATTGGATTATTTTCCTTAACAAATTATAATATTAGGGGGTTTTAGATCTGTCAGAGCTCTGAAATTAATTCTCACTTTTGTTCTACAAAAGTCATGCAATATTTTTCACACATCTGCTTCAGGAGAAATGAACCTCCGTCACCACATGCCCATTTAAAAAAAGAAATGTCAGTTTTACGGCTCTCTATCTTTGTGCTGTAGTCTTTGCAGAGCTATCCGTGTCTACACAGAGAAAATTCAGGGAAGCTCCATTGTATTTTAACCTTTGAAGCAGATACACTGAATGAGTGAAAAACCAAGTAATTTCACTCATCCCTTGAGAAACATAATGAAAACCTTAAGGCAAAAATTTGCCCATTGTCTGAGGTAGGTGTGTAAAATTTCACACAGCAAAGATGACAACAAAATAAGATTTCATAACTACTTTTCTACTGTTGTTCTTCATGATCTGTGAAACAATAACAATCATGTTCTTGCTCTAATTCCCTCATTCCAGTAAAATCCATCTGTAAAACTGATGGGGATGACTGAGCAAAAACACCAGGTAGCCAGGACTTTTCAGCAGGAGGGAATCATTATAAATATGAATCTCATGAAGTAATATAAGCAAAAAGGCTACCTTGTCCTGGCTTTTAATTTAGCCTCCACTACCTAGTACTAGTTCTCTCTTTCAGCAACCAGCCCTTCAAGACATTTTTCTCATTATGAATGGTGGAATTTGTGCCTTCGTCTCCCACCATGTGATGCTGGACACTTCCAATGTAAAGTCAGCAAAGGCACATGCCTGGAATGGATTTTGTTGAAGAAACTGTTTGGCAGATCTTTTTTTTTTTGCCTGTTTAATTTTTGTGCTGTGCCCAAATGCCAAATGTGAGAGAGGGAAGTGATGGTTTGTATTTAGACTATTAGCAATGTGGTTTGGCCATAGTCAGGCATGAGCCAATATGCCTTTTTGTTTTTCTTTTGATTTCTTGCTGGCCTATGTAATCTTTTACCCTTCTGTGTCATAAGCACGTTTGGTAGCTTTACGCAGGGGCTGCTCCCGCTCCAACAGCATCCATTAGATGGCTGTAGTGGGAGGTCTTGCAGGAGCCGCCACAGTCAGGTTGTTCCCACTTCTTAGCTCAGCACATAATCAAATGGTGCGTAGCCACACACTGACTGTGTGCCACATATTTCCTCCTGCCATGTCATTACTCATTAGCGTCTGGAATTGCTGCCGCTGGCTTCTGCAAATGAATGCGAGAGCCCTAGGTGAGTTAAAACAAATAAAGTCTCTTGCTGGCCCCCTAATGTACTATTGCCTGCTCCAGGAGGAGGGAAGGAATCTGTCATTACCTTGGACAGATTAGAGCCCCTACAGTTACTCACCTGAAGTAGGCCACTTATCGTCTTCTCCCTGGGCTGAGTCAAACCTTACATATGTTCACCAGATGGTGGATTCCCATAATTATTATTCTGCAGGCTAAAACAACATGAGGAGAATGAAGAACTTCATAGCCTATATACACTTCTCTCCATCAAATCTACTCACATGTGAATTGAAATACATTTGTGCAAAGAGTACAAAGTGGTACCTAAAAATTTGAAATGTAGTAACCTAATAGTAATAATAATGTGTTATTAATCTTATTACCAAGCATTGCATTTACTTTATCAGAGCCTCTTGAAGAGCAGAGCATCATTCTTAAATGAAAACCACTGCATCTCTGATAGTTAAGGCTGACCCAAATACAGAACTATCAAGATATTTCTCCCTTCCCCTACCACTCCACACCTGATCAGTCCACAGACTAATGGCACATTTTTTAATGTTAAAATGCGATTTATGATACCACAGAGTGTTCATCTTATCTCAATTGCAAATTTAAGAAAAACTAACAACATATCAAACTTTAGGATGAAACCTCTGTGTGACCTTGAGGGCTGATACTGAGGGGGGTAGAGTTCAGTGTTTTCATTAGCAAGCTAGATGATGATGTAAAACTCAACAAATTTGCTGAGGACACTAAGTGATGTGTAGGGGATGATAATCCCCTCCACTAGAGCTTCAGTTGAGGAGAAGCGAGGGACAGGGAGGCTGGTCTGACAGAAACCTCAAAACCTTTGACAGTTCTGCACTTGAAGAAAAGTAACTCCGTGTGTCAGTACAGACTGAAACCTGAATGAATGCATAACATCCCTGGGAATATGATGGATACCAACATTGTGTATATATGGAGAGTAACCTAAGATGCACCCTTCCCTACATGAGGAGAAACGTGGCTAGTGGATAGAGATTGTTATCTACCTCTGACTGACACAGGTTGGGCATTACCTGAAATACTATATCCAGTTTTGGGCTCTCCTTGTGCAAGACAGATGTTGAAAAGTTAGAGATGATCCAGTAGAGGACCCACATGAAGCAAAAGACCTCTCGTTCTTGACCTAAGATGAGAGGTTGAGGAGACTGAGCTTGTTTAGGCTGGCAAAGAGGGAACTGCGAAGGGAAGCAGAAGTATCCCACAACTAGGGAGAGAAATCTTTTTTGTAACACCAGATGGTTAAAGAAGAGGCACTTGCTTGAAATGTTTTTACTAGGAGAGTATCCAAGTGCTGGTGCTGGTTATGCAGAGAGGCTGAGGATTTTCATTTGTGGAGTTTTTAAAAACTTGGCTTGTTCTGGCATTGCTGGTGTGCCTACTTGAGAAAAAAGACGTTTAGGTGAAGGTCCTTTCCTGGGCCTCTGTGGCTGCATTTTAACTCACAGCTATTTAAAGTTTCAGAATGTTTCTCATACACATCCTGAAAGTGTTGTCTTGTGTGAAGCTGTGGGATCTTCTTTGTTCATTCAAAAGGCCTCACGTGAACTAGCAAAATTAAGCATTTCTGTAATAACAAATCTAAGGGAGAAACTTTTCTGTAAATTGCCAGAATTGTCTGAAAAAATCTAGTCTATGGAGAAAATATTACAAAGTTGTCTTGTGGATACTAGACATATTATTTTTGCTCTAAATGCTGTAGCCCACATTCATGTCAGCATCATCATACTTGTTTGTTTTGGTAAGCCTTCTGCCTGATTTCATCATTCTTAGTGATGAATAGATTCCCCCATGTTAAAACTTTACTACTTGAATGCATAGCTAAAATGTGGAAAGATTTAAATGTATTGTAAAGAATGCCAGGAAGTTCTCAAAAAACTTAAAGAATTTCTCATTTGAAGCTAATTAAAATTGCTCATCAAAATATTTTAAAAAAACCCAAAACCCAACAAAACCCACAAACCAAAAATATTATTCTATTTTTTCCCCTGCTTTATCGTATTTCAAATACTGGAACTTTTAGCATTTCCAGCTGCAGATATTTTAGAACTTGAGTACAATTTTAAAGCTTTCTGATGTTTTCTTTTGCTGTGACAACTGTTGAAAAGTAGTCTGGTCTTGTAAACATGCCAGTACCAGTGAGAGAGTGCTATAGTGTTAGTCTCATGGGACCTCACAGTAAAAGGGATGGAAAAGTCATCCTGGAGATTCAGCAATTAGAAATGTGCAACCACATGGAATTTTATAGTTCTGACTGCTTGAAGTAGTTTTACAATATTCTTGACTATCAATGCAGAGATATTAAAACCACCTTGTACAGGTGTGACAATACCTCACTTGCCTGGAAGGTAATAAAATATCGTGTTAATCAGTGGTCAGTCTCTTTGTGATATGGCAGAGCCACACTGTTATGACAAATGGCTTTAAACAAGTTCAGTGCTATAATTATGGAAAAGGTTACATTGTTCTACAATTATCCTTTTAATCAATCTTGTGGGATAATCATCCTGCCGAAAAATCTGTTTCTCAATACCAATTTCATTATCTAGGAGATTCTCATCACTAATCATTAGAGTGTGATTCACTACATTCTTAACAACTCCTGTTTTAACTTTAAATGGGTGATTAGACTCAATATACAGGATATTACCTGCACTATCGTCTTTATAATACATTCTCCTTCCCAACTGTCAGGCCATCTCTCCACTAATAAATGTAAAAAAGCATTTCTTATTAACATCCTTTTCCATAGTAAATCATATTCAAATGAACATTACTAATGAAAGAGAAGAAGGGAGATCAGCTTTTTCACTGATGTTCCATCTTTCCAAACATTGCATGGGAAAACATGGGGCAAGACTGGGAACCTCCAGGCTGTTCTGGGAGGTTGATATATCTGAACTAAGACGTAAGAAGACGGTAGCTACTCTTTGCTTTTTAATTTGTACAGGTTCCTTAGACATTCCACCATAGAAATAAGGAAGGTTCTTACATAGAAATACGACTGCATTTTCTTCTGTTGTGAGAGTTGGCAAAACATTAAGAGCTGTTATGAGCCCCTGTTTGGGACCTGAAGATCAGGGACTTTTGTTGCACGGGTTACTTGTAGCAGTCATTCAGTTTCTGGCTTACTTTCGGATGTCTGTAAATTCTCTACACTGCTGGGTTACCTCTTGGCTCATGAGAGGTTCAATATCTGTATTAAACAAGAGTAAGGAAGTTGTATTAGTAATTTAATGTTTTAAAGATCACCTTTTATATTTTTTTGTTTAATACCAAGGTCTCTATCATCATAATATGTCAAAGAAATACTTTCTCAGCTAATCAACTTCAGCAGTTTCCAGTGGACTTCAGCCAGTGATGTAGAATGGGATTGCAACTTTTCATTTATGAAAAAAACAGGTCTTAATTACTTGAGAAGACAGGAATCCTTTCAACTTAAAAGACTGCATATTGAAAGTAACATAAACATCGGTAAAAAATTTCTGTGGAATGATTTTTGGTAAGCTGTGTTTCAAGAGCTTCAAGGACTTCCCTGTCAAAAGTAACTAGGATTGGTTTGTTTAATTATATTGCTTAATTGTTAAGTTCCAATGTTCTGGTAAACTCCCCAGTTCTGACTCTTTTATGCAGACAGAAGTTCAGTCCTGTCCAGAGCCTGTTTAACTCTGACCATGACAAGGCCCCTGTTGTGAGGGTAAACTGACTTTGGAGATGATTGCTTCTTGACACTCTGCCTGCCACTTCTGTGTGTAGATTTATGTACTATACATTTTCATTGAGCATTTAACCCTGAATCTTTATATGAGCCTACCATAAAGCACATGCCTATCATCCAGGAAATGCTTGGCAATGCTTTTCCTAGACAGGAATTATTTTAACATGAAGAAAAATTAACTGTACTGAATTTCAAATATCCTGGGAAATAGTTTCTGCCAGCTTTAAAATGAGGTTTAATTAATCTGCAGTTATTAATTTTCTTATTCACTTGAAATTATTCATTAGTATGTTTGGACTGATGTTTTACTGGGGTTTTTTGGCTTTTTTTTTTGCTACCATCTTCATGATCTACCGAATGAAAACATGAAAAATAATAAAGCATAAATGATGTGTAGTCAAGCAAGTCTTATAGATGTTGATTGCAAATATGTTTTCTACCTGTGAGAATAAACAATGAATGTATGTTTTCATTTAAAGCTGGACTCTGCTCAGTTGCTACTAACACAGACAAAGGTTTGTGGAGAGAGAAAAAAATGCTCTGTCACAATGACTTATACAAGCTTAAGCAGCAGACTTCCTAAACCGAGACTTATCACTTCAGGGTTATTTCCATGTGACCTGTGGAGGATGCCCATGAATAGCAGGAGAGGACATGCAGTTTTCTCTGCTGTAGGGCTCAGCCTCTCAGTGCAAGACTAGAAGGCAGTCCTGGGTGTTGTGAAGTAATCATTAAGTTACACGCTTGTCATTTCTTGTACATTCACTCAGAACTAATGCACATCACTTTTTCCAATTATAATCATTCCACCATTTAACAAGCACAAAAGGCCTTAGATTCCAATTTGCCACTGATGCTTCACTCTCACTTGCTTATTTCTTGGCATTTAGGTCAGGCTAGGTTGTGCACAGCTCCAATAATGGGGTATATTCACCCTTCATACCGCAAATGTACAAATGATGAAGGCTAGAACAGCTGGTCTCACAATGTGAGAGCAGATCATTTCCACTGGTATGGTAATTTCTCTATTCATCGTTTTCCTTTCAGTTATTGCAAATACATTTTATCTTTTTTGGTTGCTTACTGCCAAAGCCAAACAGAAAGCACACAATGTTATAGGAGATGCAGTCCTCTTCACACTTCCTTGCTGGCTAAATCAAAGTTGCTCTAGAAAGCATGTCACATTTTATTTAGCTTTTCAAACCTTTCCACAGCTAAAAACAAACACCAGCCCCACCCCTTCAAAACCAAAACAAAACCAAGCCAAAAAAAACTCCACTACAAAAAACTACAAAAGCAAAATACCAAATCACAGCTGCTGAAATCCCTAATCTTTAATCTTAGTTAGCCTCTCACTAATGACAAGTAACTGGAATGTGGAATCGACATGTTAATAAACAAGCTTTGGCTATATATTAGCCAAGAATTAAGAGTATAACACAGCATCTAAATTGCTTTTGCTCTTCTTTCTGCTGGAGTGCTTTACAAGTTTTGAGGTTTTGAGCTCAAATCTGCTTATTGCTATGACAGTATTCATTAGGAAATGGAAGCAAGGCTGCCTGCTCTCCTTTTTTACCCCAGAATACCCTTGCCTTTCCTCTATGCAGGCAGCAGAGGAGATAAGTGAAAATTTGCTGTTGGTGGAGTCTTGGCCCAGTGATCAACCAGGACTCGAAGCTGCTGTTTTTCAGAAGTGATGCTGTCTACCTGCCCATTCACAAATTTTAAGGAGAGGGAGGCTGTGCAAAAAACTTTGACTGTTGAAGGTACATTGTCACTGAAAGACCTCCCTGTCCAATGCCAGGAAGAGGTCTGTGGTCCCAATTTTGTCCTGTGTTAAAAAGAACAGTTTCATATATCACTTATTCATACATCCATGATGAATGAAAGTACAGAACAAAAAGTGAATAATACACAGCCAAAATTAACTGATTGAATTAATACAACTTTTCAGTAGCAAAGCACTGTTGCTGTCTCTGCTCTAGCATGTGTCAGGACATGAACCAGTTTTGTGGCATTTCAAGAGTTTTTATAAGTCAGCTGATTTAGCCTTTGCCCATGGTGTTAGCAGTGGCATCAGAACAGGTACAGTCTTTGCTCAAATGTGGCCCTGCTGGCAGCAGTTGTGCAGAATGCTAAATTTTTAGAAATTTGGGATTCTCTTCATCATATTTGGGTGATGAAACAGAACTTCTAAATTACCTAGAAGCTGCATGTCTTGTCTTTCCTGCATAAGATAACAAGTATTTTCAGAAAGACCACTAGCTACTGTTTGGGCCTGTTTTTATAAGAGAAAAATTTTTTTTTTTTTAAATCAAACATAACATTATGGCTTTAAATTTCAAAACAAAAAGGTACCAAATTAAAATTTTTGTATAACTACAGTTAGTGAGACTACACTGATTTTTCTCCAATAAAATTATAAAGTTTCTGTCATTGTTATTCTGGAACAAGTAATAAAGAAAGGAACAGGTGCTGTTTGAAAACTGTATGACTCAGATGCACAAGACATTCTCCTCTGAAACTTCCTCCCTCAGGTCCTTGTTTTCATAATGTCTTAGTGAAATCTCATAAATGAAGTTGTTTCTCTACTAGGGAAGACATTTAATGAATTACATATTTTAAAATATAAAATGTATCTTCAGCTTAATTAGTAGTTCTCATATTTATTTACATTCTGCTTCAAAATATTCTTTCAAAATTTGCTTTCTCACAGCTAAGAGACTCTGAGAAAATACTTGTATGAGCTGTGTAGTGCACAAAGTTTTCTCTTAAACTTAATTTTAAGACATAATTGAGTTGTAATCCACACAGTATTTTTGTCCCCGATTGCAAGAAATGCCAGTCTGTCTCTGTAGATAATAAATGATGGAGATGCAAACTCTGTAATGGAATTTCCCATGTACCTCACACAGCCTGAAAGATGAGAATTCTCTAGATAATATGTGATTGCTTCACATGCAGGGCTGCACACTCCCCTAAGCTTTGCCCACTATCAAGTATAAGACCACACAAGTATGATTTTTTTACCTGTTTGAATTCAACTTGTGAATCAGGATAAGACAATTTAAGAAAATACTACAAAAAGAGCAAGATTTGGGTCTATCCTCCAGAAAACAGGGAGTAGATAAAATCACATTTTATTTAATTCTAATATACAGCTGAAATAATTATTTAATATTTAATTCCCTATTTTACTATTGTCATTTATACTGTTCTGGTAAAGAGGAATCCTAGGAGCCATGATTTATGTACTAAGTTTTTCAGACAAACAGGACACACTATCACTGAAATCAGTAAGAAGAATTTTGCTTTTTGTAGTGAAAATTAGATTTAATTAAATACAAGAATTAATTTCGTTTAAAAAAAAAAGAATTTGGCCCATGTATAAAGCCTATCTATTTGGGGTATTAGTGATACATTACAGTTTATATTTAATTAAGTGAAATGTTCTATGTCTGTAGTCTGGACAGGAGATCATACATAATCTCCTATTATTAAGAAAATATAGGATATTTCACTTTGATAGAAGGCCAAAACCTTAGTTTTAGGTATTGTGACAATGTATGCAAGTATCCTGTTCTGCTGGACAGTGATTCACTACTGTTTCTAAAGAAAAAAGTGTTTTGTACTTTTTTACCAACATCACTTTTCACAGACGGCTTTCTTGGGAGATTTCCCATCATGCATTAATTTGGTCTGATGCAATTCTTTTACTGAGTTAACTGTGAACAGAACGGAATACTTTTATCTAAGATCACAGACATATTTTGTCTCTAATGTTTCTTAGCACTTAGTAATGAACAAACTGATTCAGATAAAAGTCTCCATCTGTAATACTTACAGAGACTTAAACAAGAACATGAATTTTGAGAAGTCTGACAAGTTTTTAAAATGTTCATACATCTCCAGCAGGGAGTCAAGAATCAAAATTCTAACATACAATGATTGAAACAAAGCAATACTATATCTTTGCCAATACCACTTATGCAGAGGGAATTGTTTTCTTGTGAAATGGTTAAATGAGGATTCTAATTCTTCAGATGCACAAAGAAGAGGTTTTTCAAATGCTGATTAATCCCATTGCATCCAGTTTGATCACTCATTTTCTATTTGTGAAGTCTGAATCTGGAAGTTTGTAGATTTTCTGGTCACTCTGATACATTATCAAAAGTAGTGCTTGTACAGTTTTGATATAATTGGTATCTATTTTTTTGCTTCCATTTAGACTTTCTAGTCAGATTCACCATGCAGTAACAGAACTACTTACATGAAGAAAAACCCACAAGTTTTGTTGATTTACAATAGCTCTCTCTTCTATAGAAGAGCAAATTAACTTACACTTTAGCTCACATGATTTTAAGCAGTTTCTTTTTGCTTTTTCCTGATCAAGTTTAAGCCAGGTAATGTCATACTGTTCTTAGTCCTTAAAATTCCTGTCTGGTTGCAATATGGTGTTGGTGGCCTCTTTTTTTGGTTGATAATAATAATTGACAAAATTTTGCCTAACATTTAGATCCGTTAAAAAGCTATTTTACACTGTGGAATATTAATTCCGTCTTCAAATTCTTCTTCTTATGATTGTTCTTGGCAGTTAGCAGTTCCTGGCAGTTAGCAGTTTCTCAAAGAAGTGTTGGGTAGTGTTGGTCATCTCCTTCTGAATCCTGGTGTGCTGGGTGGTGAAATTTCAGAAAATCATGTAGCACTTTCCAATATGCTATTATGGTTTATTGTGTTTCTTCCTGTCATTGTTTTGGGTGAGGTGGAAGGTCACCCAATACTTTCTCAGAAAGTGCTAGGGAGACAGAGAGGTGTAAAAACCCCTGCAAAGACTTCTGGAGTTGCTGTTGCTATTGGAAGTGAGAAACTGCCTTTCCCAAAGTAAAGACGGTAAATGCAAGAGGTTCATTTACTTTAAGCAGCCAGTCAACTGGATTCTCCACTGAACTCCAAATCTGGAAAGCTCTTCTAATCATTTGTTGAGATGCCAGTTTCTTGGATGAATGCCTATAGCCATATGGCATTGAATTAACACAGATTTTCACTGAATTAACACAGATTTTCAAATTTCATATGTTCTGATATCCAGTACTATTAGCAAAGTGTTTTGGGTCCCTGGTTTAGCTGTGTGGTTTATTTGGGTGAAATAGCTGGACATTTCAAAGATATATGTGGAAATTTTTCCATGACCTTCAGTGATTTTTAAATCTCATTCATAGTCTATTTTTGGTAGGAATTTATGTTTATATTAGCTGACCCCTTATTTATATGGTCCATCAGATACATGTTAGTGCTTAAAAAAAGCTTCTCTTTTTTCTTTTTTTTCAGTACTTCTCTTAAATGTATAATGCTACATCAGCTACTCTACCTGTTTCACGTGATCAAATATGGTTTTTACATCTTTTGGTGAGATTTATCTTTGTTCTCTATTGTGATATCAGTTTAAAGGTGTCAGTTCTCTTGAGGAATGACCAATTATCTGTAGGTAACTCACATTTTCTTGCTACCTCTCTGACAAGAATCCAGCAGCAAATCTTTGGTCACTGGCACATGATCTTGTGTTTCCTAACAAATTGTGTCTCTGTGCTGCACTGTGCCTTTACAGTTTTAAATAAGATCCTTAAGATCTGACATCTGTGCTATTGTCCTGTGTTGTATTTTCATGGGAAATTCTTTTTCTTAATTTAAAGACACTGTTTTTCATCAGATGACAGGCGTTCCTTATGGCTCTCCATTTTACCCAAGGTACTAAAGGCTATTTCAATTTGACTACAGCAGTGTTCTGCCAAATGGCTGCTCTAAGTTATATTGTGCACATTACCCACCAGAAAGCACGACTTGATAAGAGTGCATTGTCAACTACACCACACATCGATATGGAGGTTATTTGATTTGAAATTGGATTCTAGCCTTCCTTGATGTGTTGTATAAATGGAGACACGTGTTGAGGAAATTCTCAGGAAGTTTATGAAGAATGGAGTGTGCTATTTCTTTTTTTTTTCCCTTTAGAGTTTGACTTTTACTTCTTAAGATATCAGTTCCAGGTCTGATAAACATTCAGAGATAAAGTGAAAGATTTTTTTTTAATAGAAAGAAAAGTTGCAAAAATTATTAATTGAGTGGATTTCAACTCTGATATTTAGTAGGTTGCACACTTTTGTAGCAGGGTGTCTTTTTGACCCTTCTTTAAACATTTAAGACTTAGTTCAGCAGTTCATTCAATTGATGAGACATGTTTCTTAAGTACAGTGCCTTCAAAGTACTCTAAATATATAATATTCTCTGAGAGACGTGTCAGTCATTGTCAAGATGAAAATAGCTTAAATGCTAAGTTTCTTGTAAATTGTGTCCTTGTCTTAGAAGCCTATTCATAAAGCAGTGATTTACTGTATGTGTGACACTTAAAAATACTTGAAAAATAGATGCAACTACACAATTTCATTACAGGGCAGATGGAACTGTAGATATTGTGATGGGGCAGGGGGAAGAACTTGCTGTGCAACTTGCATGCATACAGCCAGCATGTGCGTGGCCCTAAGGGCATCACACAGAACTTCACAGAAAACATATTAAATGGGCATAGGGGAAGCATCCTTTGACCTACATGAAAGAGCCTTTGTGTAGATCTCATGAGCAAAAGTTCGTATTTTCAAACAGATAAAGATGTGCTGCTTCTTTGGAATCAAAGGTAGATTGGCAACACTTTTCAGGAAATGGTAAAATCATTTTAAGTTGTGTTTGGTATTCACTGTATTGGTATTCATCATTGTGAAAGGTTTTGGCATCAAGGAGGTTGTAATATATGATCCCACATGAATCCTGTCATAATTTACTATTAATTCATGTTCTTCTGTTGTAAAGTGCTGCTACTAACTTTAAAAGAAGCAGAATGAAGAAGGAAAACAGTGCCCTGACAAGCCATTTGCAGCCTGGCTGTATGATGGATTCAGCGATAACTGTAAAGTGATTAGCTCAAGACTCTGAATTTGCCAAGGAATGGGGAGCACTATGCAGGCAGGGCATGTGATGTGTAGTGCAAAACTTGGCAAACGGGATAAATTAACTGTATTATTCAGAGAATTTATGAAGTTCTTTTCTGAGTTATTGTATCACATTCATCTTTTCATAACAAATTGAAATTTGGCTTTTGGAAAGCAGGCTGCACAGATAAGGTGTTGTGAAATGTGCCAGGTAGGTTGGTCTGAACCTGAAATAACCTGTATTTACTTTGAGGATTACAAAGAAAGTTTTCACCAATAAAAAGCACTCTTGGACTTGTTAAGAGCAACAGAAAGCTCTTAATATTGTGGAACAGAATATTTTACTGTGTAGTCCTAAATGTATTATAAAGTTTTCATTTTAGAAAATCAGAGGTGGTAGGACAGGAATAAAATTATTTATGCACATTTTCCGTGTGGCTATGATTCAAGAAATCTCAATCTCTATTGCACTACTGTATTAAAATGTATTCATTAGGTATGTAAGAATAGCAGAAATTACGCTTCAGTTTTATCTAAAATGTTTCTCTGCTGTACAATTTTTTTTTCTGTGCTGGCTGAATTGTTTTGTATCCTACACAAAATTGAAACTTTGGAGTAGTGGTTCCATGTTAACTAGATGGAAATAATTCTTGAGGGGGGAACCTTGTTGAAAGATTTTTCACAATGATATAAAACAATACAATAGGTAAGTGCCCACTCATGTATTTCACTTACTCTGCTAACTATCAAGAATTTTTCACTGTTGAAGGTTTTTTCCTGATTTGCATATACCTGTTTAAAAAATTCATTCACTTCCCTCTAAGTAATCTGCCTCTTATTATTATAATTTTATAACAGTAGCATGTATAGGCCATGGACTCTGAGTGAAGCACTTTACAAATGTATAACAAAGACAATCACTGCACAGGAAAATCTGCGGTGTAAGTAAAAGGTTTACGCTTGTACACAAAGGATGGATGAAACAAGGATAACATAAGGGAACAATGAGACAGTACTCTCCTTTATGAAAAACAGTGGTCAAGGCAGTGCAGCTGCTTAGCATCAGGTATGAGAGAGTGTTAGGATGGGAAACTGGAGTGAGACTTAATGCTTTGGGAAAATCCTAAAGAAACCCCCCACCTCCATCGCTTTTCTTGGTGTAGGCTGTTTTACCCAGTTTTAATACGCATCAGCAGTGAGGCCTAGGCATGGAGTCCCAGTCAACCAGCCATCCCCCAGTGTAGTTATAATTTGACCCAGTGCACAGAGGAGGCTGGGTTTTCACCCTGTCTGCAGGGCAGGGCTTGACTGCAGACCCGGAGAAGTGGGCACCTCACTCTCTTGTGTGCCCTCTGCCTACCACTTCTCAGCTGACCATGCCTAACTCTTCCTGCCTTCTTATTTATACCTTTACATCTCTTGATTCTGCAGAGGTGATTTTAAATGGAAGAAAATTGTGGACATGATGAGAACACGGGTATAGATTTTGTTGTTTTCCATTGTACATTGGCTTCTTGCATAGCTAGGGAACAAACAGTGTTGACACCAGATGTTTTATGAGCAACTGCTGCTAACTTGTCCCGTGATAAAGTAAAGCAAGCCATGTTGGCAAACAGGCCTGCAGACACATGATGGTGGCAGCAAAACTGTCCCCTGCTTGAGCTTTGGATGCAGTTCCAGCACATGTGTGATCTGGAAGACAGCCAGCTCTGTAACGGAAGCTATGACCAATATCTCCCTTGTTGTGATCTCGCCTTTTTCATTTATAGTGTCATGTGTCATATGGCAGTGGGCTATTCAGTGCGGGAGATGAGACTTCAGTGAGCTATACTGCACACAAAAAAGTGTGACAAATTGCAATGACAAGGTTGCATTTGTACTATGAGGTACAGTCAGTTGTGATATGATGTAGTGGAATGAAATAATCTCTTCTTGGACAATGCTGGCTGTGGTATATTGTGTGCTGCCAAGAGTCAGTGCTACAAATACGGCTCACCATCAGAGAATTATTTCACACAAAATCAGAACAACTCCTCTCTAATGAAAGCACATGTTGTAATAAGATAATAGTGGTGATGATGCATCAGAAGTCTGTACATTCAGCTTAAGATACGTTTTGGATCTGAAAAGATTTGAAATCTATTCCCATGTTGAATTTGTAGTCCCCAAAACCTCAGTGCCATGAAACAGACAGGTTGTCTGGTTTGCACTATGTGAATATGCAGCAGTATCTGGCTTTTGCTGCTTGAGCTACAGCCTGCTCGAATAACTAATTTTTGTACTGTCCTGGAGCTTGCTAGAAAGATGTGAGCTCCTGTATTGCATTGCTAAACTAAAAGAAGTTTGTGTCAGAATTAAAATCTGCTATGTGAACAGTGTCTATCTAAACATGGTGAACATTTCTGAAGATTAAATGAATTTTAGTTTATGCACTTTTGTCTTACTAACAAAATTTTAAGGATTTTGACTGCTGCTTAAGAATATAGGAAAATCGTCCATTAGTCTCTGTCTTTTATCGTTTTCCTTTTCTCATACTCCTCTTTCTTTCCATTTTCTTTTGTGGAAAGGAGCTTTGATGAATTAAAATTTTAGACTTACATTGAAAAAATAGCTGATGGAAATAATAATTCTTCTTAATTCTTCTACTATTAAAATATCTGCTTTCTTTAGCCTTCGTTGCAATTTAAAACTATGTACATAGCTGGAAACAAACAAACCAACCAACCTTAGAAAGCCGTCTGTCTTTCTCGTTCACTGAGTTGTGTTCAAAACTTGTCTTAAATTCAGTGGAGAAATATACAAAGAGTAGTTATATAAATTATATTATTTCTATTAAGGTTTTTCTCTCAAAATGCTTTCTTTGTAGACAAAACAATGAAGTATTTTAGAAATAAATATGGTGATTATGCCTTTCGTTCTCTAGGAAGCTGAAGAAAACTCAAGGGACACCTCACTGGTAGTTTTCTGGACTAAGTAGCTGAGATTCACCAAGTTTACCTTCAGGCAACTCAGTGAATGGCCTCTGATTTACTTAAAGATGTATGCTTCTGAACACAAGATATGTGGGATTTTTTTGTGGGTGTTAAAAAAACCTTTTTATTTCATTTTGTAATATTGAAATTGTATCTTATTATCTAATTGTATTTAACTTACTCAAAAAAAGATACATCTAAATATACACATTTTCTTATACTGACATTTGATAATGGAGGAAAAGCCCAGACATGCCCCAGGTTGAAGCCTAAATTATGTAAACTCAACAGAAAGGAAATGTTGTCTATAGAACATTTATCTAAATAATCATCCTGAAGATTAAAGTATCATCATAATATTTAAAGGAAAATTTGAGAAGACGTTAAAGCTAAAATGATCCCTGACATCTTCTCCACCCTCTCTCTTCCCTTCCCCCTACTTCTCTGCATTCTTTCACTGTGAAGAGCCTGTAGTTTGGTTTTGGTTTGTTGGGTTTTTTTCTGTTTGTTTGTTTGGGCTTTTTGTTTCCTTTTTTTGCTTGTTTTGTTTTTTTTTAACAGTGTTGTAATATGTTTTAAACTGCTTTTAAAGACGTTTCTTTGGTGCAATTGCAATTTTTAACAACAACTGCTAAACTCTTTGTAGCAGAGCTCCACTGGTGTAGAAGTAAAATCTGGAAGTAATCAGCAACCACTGAACATCAGAAATTCTTCAAAAAACATTTAAACACAGCTGGAGTCTGCTAGTAGTTGGGATAGGATTCAGGTACCTAATCCCTTGAGGTTAGTTGTCATCCCCCATCTTCCTTGTCTTATATGTGGAACTAAAAAGCCCCAGGGTGTTGATGGTTGTAAAGAAGCTGCGGCATCGCACCCCCGCTGGGAGCAATAAATAAAGCCTCTGCTGCCATTGTCAGCTGTGCCTGCCCCGCCCGCCCCGCTCTGGCTTGGTACCGGGGCTGGGGAGGAGAGGGGAGCAATACCTGTTTAGCCATGGAAACAAACCCGATAAGTAACAGCAATCACTGCTGAAAAGCCGGCCGGTTTTGACACGCATGCTTGACCTGTAATACAGGCAAGCCTGCCTGAGAAGTAAACAAAATTGTAACTTCACTTCAGAGAAATATTGGTGTAATTATGTTAGAGATTACATGACTCTGAGAGTGTCTTTGGATCCCGCTTAGTTCACTTTACGACATTTCTTTTTTTTTTTTTTCCTGGATTGTTCCTGATTTCCTTGTTATATCTAGTTTGGATAGCCTCTCTGGTTTGGATTATCTCATCTGCTCATGCACTTCATAAGTAACAAATTAAGGACATCCATCATTTTGCTTTGAAATGAACTTGTGCTTTTGCTATATACAGAAACAAACAAAAATGCCTCCCTCTCACCATCACATGTAGAAATGTTTTCTCTCTCACCTCCTATACATGCAAACAGTGCTATGAGTCTAGGTGAACCGAGAGACTGGAGTGTGGCTGGGAACTAGCAGTGCAGGCTTTGAGCTTGGCTCCCTGTGCCAGTCTGCAAGGACATGCAAGTGCTGTGGACTGGCCTGAGCGGCTGAAAAGAGGAGAGGACTGATTTTCAATGGTCTCTTGCACTTCACATTAACACTCGCACCTATTCTGGAGGAAGTCTCTGAAGAGGAAAAGGTGAAGTCAAGTTACTTTGGGGGTCAAACTTTAGAATACAGTACAGATTTTGCTAAAAAAAGTTGCACTCAACTAGCAAACAAAACTTCTTCTATTCTTTATCCTGGCCTCTTCTCAGCCTTGTAATAATTTTCCTCATATGATTGGGACACATGCAATTAAACTGACTTTTTTTTTTACCGAAATGTAAAGCAACCTAAAAACTTTGTAGTTAGAGTAATTGCAATTTTCCCAATTAATCTGGAAGTCAGTGTTTAAACAAGACTTGAGTTCTGCTCTTCCTTTGTGATGATCCTCTGCACAAAAGTAAATTTTATCACTAGAGAATAGCACTAAAGAGCAGCCTTTTTTCCTTTGTTTTTTCTTTTGTATAATGCATACATTTTGCTTGCAGTTGTACATTATATTTAAGTATTACAAACCTATACAACTTCTAGAACAGAGTGCAAAATCTCATCAGTGCTATAGACAAGCATTGTAATAGAGTCAAGAATGTGGAAAACCACAAGAAAAGAATTAGTCATCAATGAAATCCACCTTATTCACACTCTTAGCACTTTGTAGGGCCACAAGACTTGTGATGGATTGATTAACTTATTGTAGAAAATCAAAATGGCTTTTGGGCGGAGTAGTATTTTACATCCCTGATTTTCCGGAAAATAGAAAATTTGCTCAAAAATTTTATCCTAACAATTGGAGGCTCTGCCACCTGACGCTGAGCTAATCAGGTTTCAAGTAAGCTTAAAAGAGTGATATACATTGTTCCTATTAATTTGGTTAAATCCCACAAAAAATCTGTTATGATCACTATCCTAAGTTTGTGTTGATTATAATGTTCAAGGACATGAAAAGCAAAAGTCTGCAATTTTTCATGTACTGCAGTGCAATTTCCCTATACTACCTTTGAAGTATGATGTGTACGAAGAGATGAGAGAATTAAATCTTTTCCACTGCTTGCCAATATAGGCAGCATCATAGGCCATTATGTCAGAAATAATTTAAAATCACTTAAACATTTAAAATAGTCTGCACAAAACCATCATAGAATGGAATTATATGGCTTTAAACATTTGATTATGATTATGTTTTATTATTTACATTTCAGTAGCTGAGACTATTTTCTGTTCCTTTCTACATGATATTTGCTTAAAGTAATTATACCAACTGAGAACAGTGGCAGATTGAAATTAAATGTTTGGATTAAATATTTTGTCAGCAAACATGCATCAACTGCTTTACTACTGCTTCTCTTTTTCTCTGCATACTGATTACAAAAAGATTGGCTTTTATCTTGTCATGATTTTAAAATGCCTAGATAAATGCCATTTGATGTTGCAGCTTAGAAGAAAATCTAGAAAGAATCTGGATCTAAATAATAAGGAACATATGACATGTAAGTGGAAAAAAAAGAAGCGATATGTCTATCAGCTCAGTGCCTCACCCTCTCCTCAAACAGGCTATTTTTGTTGTGTTTCCAATTAATCTGTGTTGCAGTTAGGATCAAAATATGATTAGCTGACGGCTTCCACATTGCTGCTGATCTAAATACACTAACTTCTCGTGGGGCTTTTCAGAGACCTAGAATGCAGGACACCTACTGCTTTCTAATCCTGAAACATGGGAAAACATTTTGGTATTGTAATAATAATGAAAAAAACTGTTATCGCCTATCTAACAGGAATTCTCATTAACCTTAACAAGACTTTCATGTGTAGATAAGTAAATCTAATACGACTTTTCAACAATGGCAGTTTCAGTGCAGAAACTTAGAAACAAAACTTCAAATTGATACAACTTAGCTGTAGCCTTCATTCCAGCTGTGCTACTGTGTGCTTTGCTAAGCCGCAGCTCCTCCTGGAACTGAGAGCTGGGAGAGTTTCCTCTTTTTCTCTGGCAGAGCAGTCACCCCTGCCACGTGCATTTGTGTGGAGGGAGGAGCGCCTTGGGCTTCCAGATCTAGAGTTTGAATCTCAAACTTCTGCTTTCTCCCTCCACCTGGGTTGATTGCTTCTTCTCTGGATGCTGCAGGTTCTATGACCAGTGCTCTCTTTTTCCTAGAGATTGCCCTACTAGAGATTGTTTGTGTGATTATGACAGCCTATGTGCTTCCATTTCTTCCCTAGGACAATTGTTACAGAATCGGATACGATCTAACTCACCTAGACCATATGGATGTTTCTCCCAAAACTGCTACATGCAATAGAAAGTCTTTATAATTTCCATAAGACTTTTCTATAACTGAGCTTCACTTTAAAAATATCAGTAGATAAATACTATGAATCTTTTTCCCTTTCCTCTTGCTTTCTGTATAGACGCAAGGAAGAAAATGTTTATACTGAAAGTAGTATTGTTTATGAAGGTATATTATCTTATACTTCTGTAAAAAGCACTCCCTTCTGTTTGGCTGCTTGATAAGCTCTTGTTCTTGTGCATTCTTGCCTAAGGAACAGACAGGAAAGTAGTAACAGTTTTGTCTCTTCTTGAGGATGAAGGGAGGTATATACAACAATCTCTAGTCTTTCAAGAAAAGGCAATTTTTTCAAGGTAACAGAAGATGATTTCTCTCTGAGGGACCACATTACCCCAGAGACTCATCCCATTTCATCTCACCATGTGTTGTGCCAGCTTCTGGAGTATCTCAGCACAGGATTTTCTAGCCTTTTATGTGATGCATATAACTTCAACTTCTGTAGGCAGAAAAGGCAGATATTCTCCTTCCAAGCCATTTCTTAATACTCTTTTACTATTTGAGAAGGATAGAAGGTTTCTAGAATCCTTTCTGTGTGTGTTTAAAGGTCTGCAAATACCAACTATACATCATACTGTTATTATAATAACTAAGCAAGTTAAAAAGATAGCATGATATTGGAAAGGTTAGTAGAAATATCTTAGAAAAGAGATGCATTGTTAAGGCTTCTCTAGGGCAAGTTTGAATAGTGAAGTTTGGAAAGCCGTTAGCACAGCTGCACCAACGTATGCTTTAAATATTCTGCTGGCAACAGTGTGAGTAATACAGTAGCAGATATGCAGCTGACCACATACGGTCATTTCTATTTTTGGTTTAATTGCCTTTTAAGGAGCACTGAGGAATTCCAAATAATTCTAGCGTGTTTCATCAGCCAGCTGTGAAATACACTATTGTAGCTACATAAAAATAAACACTTAAAAATAATATGTATGTGTGCAAGCAGCTTGCTTTCCCACCCAAGGATGTTAAAGGTGCTTGTGTGTCATGCATGTAACTGAACATTTGGAAAAGCAGACCCAATTCATACTGGGCATATGACATATGGTTTCCTATTGAACTATAAAGAGGAAAATGGCATAATCAAGTGCAGAAACTTTTCAGAGCTGTCAGCTAGCACAAAGCTGCTTCTGGGAAAACAAACTGCGCTATTTACAAATTGTGATATCATCAGGAGCTATTTATATAGTGAAAATAATTTACACTCCAATTACGTATTTGTAGATAGTCCAGCCAGAAATGGCCATTGTGTCATCCAGGCTGACCCCCAAACTAGAAATGAGGCTATATCTAGCTTTTTCATAATAAAATATACTTTTCCTGGTGAGAACAACTTCTTTTTTTATTAATATTTTTATTACAGCGTTGAAAACATCTCTGTTTTCAAAAGCCAAACACATTTCAGGAGAAGCAAAAAAAAGAGTTATTAATATGTAAAGGACTTTTTTGGCAATTAATCATGGGTTCATAGGATATGCTAGATCATCACTTGTATTTCTTGCCAGTAGAGTAATTTTTTTAGAGTTTTCTCCAGTCAAATTTAATTTGTGGTAAACCATTGGGTGTGTACTGCTTTACTTGGGAATTGATCTGCACTCTGTCATTCATTTGGAGTTTTCCTCTTTTCACTTCATTCAATTATTCATAATTATGTACATTCATAAATTAGATTAGGCTGCTAGATTTATTTTCTCTGTCTATAACCTACTAGCTAGATTTGATAGGTAGAGATTTCTTGTTTGGGTAAGCCACTGGGTGGGTAACTGATGTAAGATCTTTAATTTGAATCTGTGGGCCAAGACATGCTGAATTTGGAGACATCTGTTGAAGAGAACACTTTTTTTAATATGAATTTGAACAATTCTTTATGCCCAGTGCAAATTATCAAGGATAATTTGTCCCTGAAAAAAACAGTTCACTGAGCAAGAGGGCACCAGGTGTTTCACAGTGCTTAGTAATACCTGTAGAGAGAGGGCACACACTTCCCTGAAAATTATTTGGTCTCTCCTTGTTACAGGATTGAGATATCTGTAAAAGATTTGGTTAACAATGTATTTATCTATTTTTTAAAGTCATATATTTAACAGTGACTTGTGTAATAAAGACTTACACTGGAGTTTCTGAATACACTTTCAGCTTTTCCTGTCTGTACGTCTTGCACAAACAGCAAGTAAAAGCAATTAAATGGGCTGTGGGAGAGAATAAACTCTTAAAAAAATATACTCCGCACAAGAATATTGGCAGAGTTAGCTATGTTTACGAACCCTGAGAACTTGGGCAGATGCAATGTCTAAAAAAATTAACACAAAAAATTTTGGAAATATTTTCTGGTCATTTCAAAAGCCCTTATTATATTAGTGAAGATAATTTCTCCTCATATTTTTTAAAATTATTTTATGCATGCTCTGTGAACAGCATTGGGGGCTGCCTGATGAAAGTTACCTCTTACTGAAAAAGGTTCTGAATTGGACATACTAGGCTTCTAATATTTTTACAAATCTGTGTGGAGGTTGCAGTCTGCTTTGCAAAAGAAAAATCTCAGGGGTAAGCAGAGTATTCTAATATTTTCTGTAGCTAGTGAAGTCATCAGCCATCATTTGAGCATCAAGGCTCAACAAATACAATCATGTATGTCAGGGCTTCAAGAGAAATGTGCATGTCTGTGCTAGAGTTGGCTCATTAAGAAACATCATATATGTCTTGTGTAATGAGTACAGCTCTGATAGCACTAGCCATCAGGAGGATATCAGAAATAAGACAGAAGCTCAGTTGCTCAGTCTACCTCTTGATGCCAGGTAAAAAGCACTAAAGACAGGATGAATTCCACAGTGGCTGAATATAGCACATGATTTGAACAGGACTTTGCTGTCAGAGACCACTGTATCAGAAAGAAAGTAACACCAATAATGTATAAAAATACCTTAGTTTTTAAAGTGCTTTTCCTCAAAAATTATCATGAAGACTGAATGAAAAAGTTTCTGAAGTTATCTAGGCTATTTCCTGACAATGATGAATTGTTTCTTCCTAGGAATTCCCAAATATGAGCTTTTCACTATTAGATGTCTTAGCAAATGAGAGACTTTGTCAATTCTGCTGAAGAGGTAAAACAGAGCCCAGACAACATGAAGGTTGCCCTGAATTCAACTAAACAACAGCAGATCTTTGGTCAGTTGAACTTATTGCAAGATTCTCCTTAGTTTTTCTCTCCTTTCAGAACTCTTGACTCTTGAAAAATATCTCCTGTCATTTATCATCACTCTGAGGCTCTCCAGTCTGTAGCTTTCATTATAGTACCATGAGTGACTTGACCTAATATGATCTGCAAATGACCAAATTATTTCCACAGAAAGATACCAACATGACCTTATTTCTAGCTATGAATTCTCTACCTATTGCCCTACATTTTCAGTGAATCCCATAATTAGGATGGGTAAATGCAATTTCACTGTTTCCTAAGACTGTACTGAGATGGGAACTAAATCTAGGGCTGATGAAGTTAATGGACTTGCTCTCTGGGCCCCCTAGAGTGCTCTTCATTTTACTTGTTGCCAACAACCTTTTAATCACAATCACATCTGCTAGGAGAGTGAGTGAGTTGTAAGCTTTCATGGTTGAACCCTCTTTCACTGTATTCCACAGAGATGTAGTTATCCTGCGTCTTTATCCCAAATTGTTACTTAAAATTTTGTACCACCTGAGATCTTTTTCCACCCCTGTCTCCTCTATGATACATTACATCCCTACTGTAGAAAGAAAAGCATTTAAGGTCTCTTTTCTTCTTAAGACAAAAATGTGAAAATGTTGTCTGGATTTCTCATGTCCTCAAGGAGCAGAATGATTATCTATTTTACACTTTATCAATTACCTGGATTAAATTATATTTTGGTTTTTTGTTGGTTTTTTTTGAAGTGGGGATACTGAAAAATTACTGCATGTTCTTCTAGTCTAGAGCTCCTCAAGATAGTTGGATACCTTATTGCACTGTCTCCAACTCCAAAAGGCACACAAATAATCCTGCTGGTCGAGAATTCTCAGTGGTTCTTGATGTTAAATAGTAATGTGGAGCTTGTCCAAACTGTGCTAAGTTTTCTCTTCTCTTCTCTTCTCTTCTCTTCTCTTCTCTTCTCTTCTCTTCTCTTCTCTTCTCTTCTCTTCTCTTCTCTTCTCTTCTCTTCTCTTCTCTTCTCTTCTCTTCTCTTCTCTTCTCTTCTCTTCTCTTCTCTTCTCTTCTCTTCTCTTCTCTTCTCTTCTCTTCTCTTCTCTTCTCTTCTCTTTCGTTGTTTAGGTGGATTTGGTTGGTTTTTTTTCTATTTAGGCATAATTTGGTTTTTCTCTTTCAAAAATGGGAAACAGTTATATGATTACTTTTGCTGTACTTATCATGCACACTTTTTCTGTGAAAAGAGTGTTGCATTTTCTGGTTTTTATGGACAGCAATGGTATTCTCATTATAGCTCTAAGTGCCAATATTTTACACTCATAGTCTTTCTGTTATAATTAATTCTAAATTAAAAGATTAATAAGATAGTCGGAAATGGTGGCTAATTTTTCCAGCTGAAACTAAGGAGGGAATATAGATGGACAGAATGTAATTAAAGAGGCTGGAATTTGGCCAAGACGCTGGCATTGTTATTTCTGCTCTTGCAAAAATACCATGGGATCTTTAATGGCCCTGAGTGGCCTCAGTTGTAAGTCTCTTTTGAAAGATGGATACTGGTGATCGTCTGCTTCCTAGTGAATGCACTGCTAATGCCTGCCTGGCTGAGAGCTGAGAATAAGAGCAGGATGAAGAGATTCATTAAACAGTGAAAGATCAAAATGAATGAATGGCGAAACTGAGGACCCCTGCCTTCTCTAGGAAGTGTCTTATTGCTGCCTTGAGGAAGTGGTGGTCTGATCCACAACTCATTGAAATCAATGAAAAGAATCTAATTGATTTCAAAGGATTTTGGCTCAAGCCCTAAGTTCTATTTTATCTTGCTCTTTGTTCTCTGACAAGGATTAAAGTAACCAGGAAGTCTTGTATCTGACTATGTCTTCCCAAAGTATAAAATGAAATCATCTCTATCTGTTTAAACAGATTTTTCCATAAGAGCTGCTGCTCAAGGTCAGGAGAAAAGGGTCTAGGCAGGTCCCTCATTTGGAGCACAGCCTCACTTGGGCTGTGAAATGAATCAGTTTAGTACACATGGCCCTACAGAATTCAGTAGTCATGTATTTATACCTGGAGGGTGTTTCTTTTCAGTCTGAATTTAAAGGATCTGTGTACCACAGGTTGGCTTTACCTCATTTTTATGTGGGCATTCATGAAGTAGTATGTCATCAGATAAACCAAAGTCATGTTATGAGGAGCTGCATTGATGAGCTGGTTCACTGGTATATTTTTCCAACTACTTTTATAATTTCATCTCCTATTTGAAATTAATGTGAAGTCATTTCACCCCTAGATGAACAAAGTGCTTTCTGCTACCACTACCTGGCAGTTTTGATTTTATGCACTGTTTTCAGGCAAATAACTTCAAAAAAATTTAGGTTGTCCAAGAATTTGTTTATTGGTCTGAACTTGTGTTACCTCTGTAATATTTGGAGAGTAGTGGTTGGACTTCAAACCTGGCTATTTTATAAAGCCACTTTGCTTAATTGATATTTGTGACTATTGTGCACAAAAACTGGGTAACCACTGTCTTGATGTGAGAGTAGCAATATCTGTACATCATTTGAATTTGTCTGCTGGGTTGCACAGCTCCCAGGGGGGAATCTCATTTGTTAATCCTTGCAGAAAACTGAAATGCAAGCGAAGTTCCGTGTTTGAGTCCTACAAATGGCCCTGAGCCATGTATACAATGTTGTTGAAAATATGTAGGCAGTAACTTTAGTGGTGCAAAGTTAGAAGCCATACTCAAGCTACCCTTGCATATATTGAAATGGTATAAGAAGAGATATCTACCACTGTCCTACCATTTTCTTACCCTCTAGAAAGCACTAGAAGTTTTTAAAATCAAATATTTTACCTAATCTTGTTTTCCAGTGTCTTTCCAACGAGTCATTCCTTCATTTAATGTATTCTTGCATTAGCAGGGGAATGCAGTTAACAGTGTATGAGTTAGGGGGACTCTCTCTTACAAGGCCTTGTTTTGTAAAAATTCTTTTGAAAATGTAATGATCTAGAGGTTTTGGTTTTGCTTCTACTTACATGCAGCTTTTCCCTTGTTTTGGCATTTTAGTGACTGTGGAGAAATGACCCTTGAAGTTATAGTATAAGACTGGTAATGAACTGACATCCAGGGGTGAAAAACAAACATAAACTCTTATTTCCTTCCCCATCTTTTTCTGTCAGTGTGTGTTTTACTTCCTTTATTGTTTTTTCTTTCTTCCTAGTAATTAGACCTAGGAAGTTTTAACAGCATCTTGCTCACCTTTGCAGAGACAGAAATAGCTAAGCAAAAACTTGCCCCTCACTTTGGTACACCAGTCTGGGAGGTGGACAGAAACTGGTATTCACACAATCCAGTTTTCTTCTTGTATTAACCTTTCTATCCTCGGGGACAATCACTTTTTCTTTGCATGTTAAATCTTTGCTTTTCTCTTACTTTTGTGATTTCTGCCAAGTAGTCATGAAATCTGAATACAAATCACTTTGGTATGGGTATTGACATCATGAGGAAGCTTGAAGAGAAAGTCTGACATTTTGATGCTTCTGCCAGAGTTGCTACCCCCCAAATAATTTATTTTCCTTGGGAATTGTGAAATGTTGCTGCAGTCAAATGCATAGAAATGTTTTTCACGGTGAAAAGGACCAAAACATTATTTCTGCAAACCAAATCCTTCAGCTGTGGCCCAGATGCCGCAGTTTTACCAAAGCATCTTGACTGGATGTGAGATATCAGTCTAACTGTTACACTGTATAGATAGCTCAGCTTCTTTTTGTTTCCAAAACCACAGTCATCTACTGTTTATCTGCAGGAGAGTCTCTGTTATCTGGTTGTAGTAGTAATTCATGCCTTCGATGGTATTGATAAAGACAGTGACCAGCCTTAAACAAGTCAGAATTTGTCTATTCCATTTGCTGTTTTAATACACTAATTTTACGATTTGTAAAAGAATCATGTTCCCTCACATCTCTCATACCTGCAAGCTATGCATTATCAACACCCAGACCAATGCTCTTGCTTGGTACCACACAGACTTGCCAAAAGCTAGTCAGTGAGCCTGGCCTTCGTTAGGGCATGGTGCTGCCCCCATGCCTATTGGGCACTGTGAGTAAAGCAAACTGTCAGTCTGATGTGTTTACAGACAGATGGGTCAGGAGCAGAAGCAATTATTTCCAATGTGACCTGACCAGTGTGGAGCTGGAGAGATTTTGTACATTTATAAATGACCATCTTCATCAGACATCCAGCCAAGGATGTACTATCAAGCTAGTTGCCTGAAAGCCTTTTGTGGTAAATCAAAGAATTAGAGTCGATATTATTTGGACTTTTCCTCACCACTGCATGGAGCTTTCACAGTTTCTAGAACTCTTACATACCCAAAGCTGACTATATGTATGGACTTCACATATTGTTTTTCTGTTCATAGGATGGCTTACCAATAATGAAGAAAGAACCAGAGCACATAGTATAAATATACTTCTCAAATGAAAAAAAAATTATCTTTATTCCCTAATACTTCTCATAAGGATTCCATCAGGTCTCTCAATCACCTTTGTTAGTGTTTTTTCATTATAAAGACCCATCTTCCTCTGTAAGCCATTATCTAAAACAGAGCTTACAATTGTGATTTGCACACAGGGATGCTATTTTATGCCTGATATTCTTCATGACCATTTCTTCACTTTATCTCATTTTTAGAATAATGATAAAGGGAGCTTTGCTTCCCTGCTGCTCACAATGCCCTTCTCTGAGCTTGCTTTCCTCAGTCTTTAAAAAAAGCAAAACTCCAAAAACCTGTTTGAAACAAGGTATGCTTAATCCTTGGATCTGTCAGAAATGCTCTCAGTTACAGATACCATAAGTGTGCAAAATTTTCCATGTTTTGTTTACACCCTGGCTCTGACCAGGGTATAATTTGGCTCTGTGCACAATTTAGGGTAAACACAGAGCTCTTCAATGTAAAGTGAAGCTGTGGAGTCCTGAAAGGTTTTTGAGTACCTGTTCAGGCCTTATTCCCCCAAATCTCTTCTAGAATAGTAAGTATCCTAAAGATAGGATTTCAGTAAGTTGTCTGTATTGGAAGTTTCAACATGAATATTTAAAATGCATCCTGCCTTTTACTACAGCCACAAAGGTATGGAGACAGTATAATGGGAAAGAGGGAGAGTGTAGTAGTCTGTATACTTCTTATAGCCTATATACAGTGTTTATAAACTATTTTGTCACCCTTAACATTTATAGAGGCTTTTATTTGTTTCTTTATTATAACATTATTATTTCTTTCTGAAGAGACTGGCTATTCTGCCACCTCATCTTTGTCCAAATTTAGAAAACATTTGGAGGGTAATCATGACAAACCCTAGAGACTTCAAGAGGAGGTTCTTTGGTGCTAAAATGTGCTTCCACTGGCCATCTATCAAAGTCCAGGTCTGGTCACCTTGCGCATCACAGGGCAACATGGACATTTATGGGCTCTTAGTGTTTGTCAGGTGGTTGGGCTTTCAGTACAGGACAGAACTATGTCTGTGTCCCACCTTCTCCCCCTTCTAAAGTGATATTTTAACATTATGAACCATATAAAACCTTACAGACACTGAGACCATGTTAGCTTAAGATGGCAAAAGAAATTCTTAATTGACGCTGTTATACAGAAACCAGTTGCTTGTGGTCTTGCATCTCCTTCTGCATCTTGGAAACAGGAAGCATCTACCCTGAATATCTTCCATGCCCTTTAAGCTTTATTTTTATTTCTTTCTTCTTCAATCCCTTTGAGAAAGGAAAGAAGAGGAAAGAAAGATGAGAAAATAGAGGGAGGAAAGGCAACAATAGAAGTTTCTTTGCCACTTGATCTTCACGAAATTATAGAATTCAGCTCTTGGAGAGAGCTTCAGATGAGTACTTTTTGTCAACAGCACCTTTATACAAAGGCTTACACTATAAAATCTCTACTGGTCTATGCTCCCCTGATGAAAAAAAAGTAGCCTCACCCTGCTTCCCTGACATTTCCATGTGAATCTATAGGAAAGGTGCTTCTTTGAACCCTGTTGTCTCAAGGGCTGTGGCAACTCTGTGGACCACCTTCTAAGGCAGTTCCAGGAAGTCAGATGAGAAGAACAAAGATATTTTAAAAGATTTGAAGAGTTAACAGACAACAGTAAAATAATAGGACACTTTCTGGAGGAGTGTGGGGTATATATCCTCCAAGATATGACCAAAACAATGCAGAATGCTTAGGCATTTGTTTCCCAAGGAAAGAAGTGTTAGTTCTTTAGTTTGAGTAATTAAAATGTATATTTATGAGAACATGGAAGACAATACTGTCTTGGCCAGTACTACATTAAGGAATATGAGTGGCCTAGCTGATCCAATAGTCTTTTTCTGTTTTCAATGACTGTTGATGTACTTGGTCCCTGCCCTTGTGTTTTTCAGATTTCTTACCAAGGCCCAGGTTAATTCAGTGTGTGCTGCTAGTGCAGATGAATTTTGCTCACAATTTTTGATATTTTTAGTCCCAAGATATGCTTTCAATTTGAAGCATATGTCTGAAGCACTGTGATATATTTTTTTTTTTTTTTTTGCGTCACAGTGAAACTTATTTTCTGCAGTCTATGTGAGCACAGTGTTTTTAAAGCTTATATATGGGTCATATTCCATGCAAGAGCACTTTGGCATCATTGTCTTGACACATATCCCAGTTCCCTTCTCCTGATCTTTTTGACTCCTCTTACCCTGGGGATTGTATACTGAGTTATCAATACTGATCTGATTGGTGTCGCCAGAAAATAGATTGAGCTTTCAAATGTGTGAAGTAAAAATATACAAAATATGCTATTTTTACACCAAAACCATTTAATGGTCGGTCTAGCTTATGTGAACCTCATGGGTTTTGTATTTGAAGAATTCCCACTCTTTAAAATCTATCATGAAATAGTGTTCAGGAAAACTGTAAAGGTATTGGATGCTATTTAGTGACCAGGAAAGATGGGCTGGAAACATGACTTTTGGTTTCTTGCTGTGCTTACCCAGTTTTTAATCTATTTGGACTTGGTTTATCTCTTTAAGTTTGTAAACCCATTGTGCTTACTTGCACAGATCTTACAAAACATGGTGAATGCAATTATGATAAATTATTTACTTGTATCTTCTGAGAAGTGATAACTCAGCAGCAGGAGGAATATTTATAATTTGTATACTTGTCTTGTTTGGATTTTATTACTGTAATTTTTTTCAGAATTTAATTGCTTGCTCCCTTTTCCCAGCCTTGATCATATCTCTGCTCATCCTTGTCACTGAAACACTTTCTTTTTCTCTTTTGAGCCACTCACTACTTCATATATTTTCCCTTAAGCCCCTCCTTTTCTGTTTAGCTTATGATTGACTCCCTTTGAAAAGAATTTTGTGCTGTTGTGTGTTAACTTAAATTTTATTTTACATGAAAAGTAAAAGATAAGTAAAGGAAAGGGTGGGACATGCTGCATTAATGTGTGGGCTGAAAGATGGAACAAAGGGTTGCTTTTTAATTCAGGCTAAAAATAGAAAATAAGATACTCGCTGCACTTCTTTGCATGTCAACAAAACTATAACTTTACTCACTGAGTAAAAAGTATGAATTTTCTTTATGCTACTGAGATACGATAAGTTAAGGATCTAACCATGTCATTTGCTGATAAAAATAATCCTTAGGCTTCTTTTGAAACACTTTTATGTTGGAAAATGGGAGCAAAAGAAAATAATTTGCATTATGAAAAGCTCCTGTAAATATAGCTGCTGAATTGCAATGTGCAGTTCCAGCAGAGCATTGCTTATAGAGATTTTGTTTAAAACATTTATTGAAGGCATATATTATAGTATATCATTTACTGGCTGGAAGCCATGCAATATGTGTCTTAACAAAAAAAAAAAATTACCTTGTAATACGAGCTCCTCCAAGGCATAATTATATAATAAAGTTCTTATTGGGAAAACTGGAAGAAGGCCAAGCCTTGTCCAAATATAGTGAATGTCAGAGCCAAATTTATTATCCTTAGCTATTAACAGGAGAAGGCAGGTTTTGTTTACCAAGCCTAATTCTCTCCTAATTACAGCCACTATAAAATAATTACTATCCATGGGATAACAACACAAGGCAGAGTGACTAACAGAAGAAACTGCAGGGGTTAGAAAACAGAGTGCAATTCTGTGTCATTTTGAACAGCTTGTGTACTGCCATGAACAAATTAACGGACTTCATTAAGGAATTATGTTTTAAGAGTGGCTTTGCAGTGAAGCAGTAAAGCAATTAATGCATCTTATTTGGTCCTAGATGTGAGTTCTAGTGCGATTTTAGACAGCAACTTAATTTCTTCCTTTCTTCCTTTCTTTTTTTTAATGTGTCAGGTATAATAGGCTGTAACCGCATTACTGAATAAGATCAGTAATGAGTATATGGAAAGGGCTTTATTTTGGACAAATGATACCCATTCTCCACTGAATCAAAATGTTTCACTGAGTAAATTCACATGAACCCAATCTTAATGGAATAAAAAACAAAGAGAGAGACTAAATTATGCTTTAGAATAATTTGCATATTCAAATATTTATTTCCATTGCATTTTGACTAAAAGCTCACAGCACTAAATAAATGTTATATATAACCTCTGTGTTTATATTTGAGCAAGGAAAGTAGGTTCATGAAAAATTTTCAATATTTCATTGTTGTTCTCCATGAAAATCAGAATAGAGTACCTCTCAGCTGAAACACAATGCTTCATTAAATTTGAAATATTTTCATTCTCACTTTGCCTACTCTCTTCTGTCTTGTCATCCAACCCCAGAGGTGCACAAAAGTCCTAGGGCTAGGGTTTTTTCACAATTAATGTGTATGTATCAAAATCAGCCTGTACACAACATAGTCACAGTGTAAAAGGTTAGAGTTCAAGCTATCTTCTCTCTGTAGCAGACAATTCACCCTATAGCAGGGCTAACTCCCTGATTTTAGTGACTTAGTGGGAACTGGAAAACTCAACACACTTGGGAGTCTGTTTTAGATACTAGTTTTAATAGGCCTCCAGATGGCCACATGAAAGCTAAAGGATTATTATAGTAGCCCCCAGCCGTGCCATGATAGATAAAGGTATATTAGAGTTTCCTTTATAAACCCCTTTTTTGAGGGTTTTATAACTCCATTATAAAATTCTCTTAGCACCAGAAGTCAATATAAAGTACTCAACCCACACAATATGTTTTAGGTTTTTTTAAAGTATGGATGTCATTGTAGCCTCTATTTATCCTGTACACATAGCAGTGGATTAGATTACTTAAAAGAGTACTTTTGGTCACAACTTAAAAAGAAGCTAATTGTGAAAGTAAAATTTAAATATGTATACCCTCAGCTGGGGTGAATCAGCTGACTGTCTTCTGTCTTTTGAGATTTGAGATCAGCCAAGTGACTCGTTTATATCCACCAAGCATCCTCTCCTCATTATTAGTCTGACTCTAAGTACAAGGGCAAGAAGAATGGAAACCAAAGCTGAGACACGGAACTAAAATGATAGATGTGTTGCTGGACACCAAGTCTGAATATCATGATAGCACCCAAGAACACTGGGAATAGCAAACACAAATCCTTTATACACCCATCAGCATATTCTGGAGCTGTCAGAATTCTGTGTTTTGATACAAATCCTTCCTAGTTTACACAGCAATATTAGAGACAGGGTGCTTTTTAAGCTGGGACAAAGCTGACTTTGCTATCTGCATTTTTATGGTTCTGGTGGTTTGCCCATTTTTCCCTGGGTTCTAACATCAGTGGCATTAAGTTACTAGAAAAGTTTCTTTGCACATTTCAAACAAAAACTCAAAATCTAATTTCATAGAACAAGTCCAGACCAGATTTCTTTGAAAAACACACAAGGAAAATGCTGCTGTTGGTCAGTTATCTTTGTTTTTTACCTAACCATAAAACAAAAATGGGGTTTGCATTTTTTCCTTCTAGTTTGATCAAACAATTTCCCACTGTTTGACAAATTGTGATTAATTTCCTGAACAGCAAAACAAGGAATGTGGACAGTAAACCTAACTAAGTATTAAAGTGACTTCCAGGCATGAAAACCTTAACTGATTACTTTCCCTGGTTTAAACCCTGGTTTTCTGATATTAAAACAGAAGGTGACTTATTGCAACATGAACTTTACCTCCTCTGCATGTGTCACATCCTTTCAGGTTATACTTTAAAGTCCTCACTGCAAAGGCCAGTCCTGTGCATTAGCATTGTAGAAAAGGAAGTGCCATTGTAAGATATTGTGTCAATAATTCTACATATGTATGAAGCCAAATTATGAATTGATATGATCTATCATAATGGCTCTGCAATGTCAATGTCTGCATATTAACTGCTTCATTACAGGATGATACCATGTCAATCACTGTTTTTCACGAGTCCAGAATCACTGCTAAATTTTAGTCATTTGTCTTCAATTGCATTAAAAATGAAAGGCTAACATGTTTGCAGCATATTAAGTTATGCTTCTAATTAACACTTAAAGAAATCTGGACAATGAGCATGGAAATGTTTAATGTTTTGTATGTTCCCAGTGAGTAAATATCCTTATTAATTTGGAAAACATTATTGAACTTTAAAAACATTTCAGGAATACTGTAACTGTGCTGCATGATTTGCACATCATTCTATCACATAAAATTAAAAGCTCTACAGAGAACTACAGCTTAAATATTATAATAAAATACAACACTTACAAATGAAATTATAGCTAATTTTCCTTTAGATATGTGTCCCATATCTTCTTAATGGTTTTCTGAAGACCTCTGAGTTGATAAGTAGTGCATTTGAATGGGATACATGTCTTCAAATATTGCAGAAAATTCAAGTGTGAGATGTCACGTACTGTAGCAAATTTGCTACAATACCTAGGCACAAAAGGGTGAGTTAAGGATGGACTGTCAGCATGGAGGTCGTTGACCTGGAATGAAAGTAATGTACAGATCTAGAGCACTAATGAGGGAAACAATGACTTCCACAATAATGATGCGCAATGCTGTATAACATCCCATGTATTCTTGTATAGCCTGTAAATGTCACAGGCCTCAACTAGAAATCAGAATTTCCTTGCTTTTGATGGCTTGTCTTCAGATGTTTGGTGTGCTTTGTAGCTGTAGTTATTACTCTGCTTTATGCATAAACCCTTCCAGGAAGCTGTTGTTGAGTTGATGCAACGTCATGATCATTGGACAGTGAAATACTTGTTGGTTTTGCATACATTTCACAGGCCAAAAGAAAAAAAAATTCAGGACTCTAATTCAGGGAGTTACAGTAAGTTTATTCTATTTGTGCACTGGAGAGGTTTTCATATGTGATTCAGAAAGTAGGTCTTTATCATCTGAGGCAGAGCTCTATGTGCATGTTTCTGTTCTCAGAGTTCTATTTCAGGATAATCTTTAGCAATGCACTTCTACCCAATCCCCACTATTGTAAAATGTGATTATCTTTTGCACAGTTATGGATGCATTAGTTTCTGGGCTACTTGAGTTTTTGATTATGGACAGAAAAGGGTGATTATTTGAAATGTTGCAAATACAAATACTTTTTTCTGATTTTTGTTTTTGTTTTCCTTACATTGAAGCAGGGTTTGGGAGATTTATACAGAATAAAGCTTGCATTAATTATGACCTGTATCTACAGTTGAGGTGTAAGAAACATTTCAGAAAGTGTTCTTGTTTCCTAAGGATCCTTCACTTCTGACTATTGCTTATGAACTAGACTGAATAGATCTCTAACCAAAAAACCTTGTCTGGTACCACCATGGCCAGCTACAGTCCTAGGTATATAGCAAAATTGCTGGCGATTCAAGCTGTCATCAGTAGACATCTTTCTGGTCTTATAACCATGATTCATTTAAAAATATTTTAAATCATAATCATGCAAAAAAGCTGCAAAAGTCTCTAGCTGAAAACCTCAAGTTTACTATCACTTGAAAGCTACAACATAGGAGAAGCAGGC
The DNA here is from genome assembly GCA_024500445.1 of Entomyzon cyanotis. Classification (NCBI taxonomy): domain Eukaryota; kingdom Metazoa; phylum Chordata; class Aves; order Passeriformes; family Meliphagidae; genus Entomyzon; species Entomyzon cyanotis. The sequence goes on along the minus strand of JAKEPQ010001027.1, from coordinate 6,995,855 downwards.
ACCATTGTGTCAGAGTACAATTGACAGTCTGTTAAGGATACTAAAAAACAGGGCTGGAAATAGAAATAGAAACTAACTTTCAGCTTTATCAAGTGTGATGCTTCAAGGTCAGAATGAAATTCAGTGATGGGGCAGCACAAAGATGCTTGCACGGCAGGTGCCCTGGTCAATCTATAAACTCAGAGGCCATCAGTCTCTGCTTGTGCCAGCCTGCATTTTAATCAGAAGGAAAAATATGTGGCACAGTTAAGCATGCTTAGTGGTTTCCAATCAAGCAGGTCCCAAAACCACAATAGCAAAAACACATCAACGGAGTTTTAAGACGCACTGTACTTATACAAAATCTTGGTGATGCAAGTATTGCTAATGGAAAATTAGTTTAAAAATTAGTAATATCTCAGATTAGGCATTCCTTCCTTAATTTTCCTACAGAGCTGGAAAATGATCATAGTAAGAATATGAATTTCTAAGCCCTTTTAAATTTTGTCCTATGCTGATTCTCAGGCTAGAACAATGACTAAAAAGGCAGTATCAATGATAACACACATACACTCTATTTGGGGTCTTCCCCTCCTTTTAATTTGTTTGCTCAGTACCACGTGGTATTTTGCCTAGAAAAATCTGATGAGATTTGAGCAGGAATTTTGTTAAACGTGGTCCAGTTGGAGAGATTTGAGAGTGATAGCAAAGAGTATCTGAGGGACACCGAGAAAAACACTGGGGAAAGAGAAGCTGTAGGAGGAGTCAGAGAACAGAGCGAGGTCCAGAAATAGACAGAATTTTGGTGATTTTTTTTCTCTTTTTGTTAAACAAAATAAATACCTTCTCATTTTATGAGAAATGAGGGAAAAGCTAACTCAGCTGAATAGTTTTCTAGTTGTGATCAAATCTGAATTCGAATCCTGCGAAGAACTCATGTGTAGCAAGTGAGAATGGATATCTTCATTCTGCTCTGCAGAGTGATAAATTAAATGGCTTAGTGCCTAGCTAACTCTCTTCCCCCTAAATCACTTTGTCATGTGTACTTTACACAAAATTAAGAGTTTCTCCAGATGTTTCACTCTTTTCCTTCCTTCATATAATCTTCAGTCCCACTTCTTACCTTTCTTCTGGCTTTAAGATACAGGAGTTTTGTGATATGCAGTATTCCTTTCATGTACTCACAAATATACACAAATGTGCTGAATAGTGCCTGGGTGGTGAAATGTCCCCTAGAATGATGACATTTCACAGATGACCTTATATGTGGGATATTTTAGTTTTCCATGTCATCAACATAGTACGACCTAAGTGTTGTAATCTGTCTTCAACATATCAGCTTGCTGGGCATGTACTTCACCAAAATGGCTTATGTATGCACAGCAATCCTACATGAGATTTTCAGATGTGCCAAAATCTAGTCAGAGGTAAAGCAGCTGTTCTTTTACCAGGGCTGAAGGGCATCCAGACAGAAATCCTGAACATATGTTCAAAGCCTCAGATTTTGTCTAGACAAAATTTTGAGCTAGAAAAAGAGAACATATACAGGTCTTCATCTGTCCTAATCTCCAAGTAGCTGTTTGTCAGCATGATGTTAAAAACATGACTTCTGAATTCAGAAGCATGGGGCTTGCTGGATGGATGCTTTCCTCTCAGTTGTGTAGCATAGTCTTCTACTCTGATGCTTTCTCACTGTGAAATATATGTAAAATATACAAGACATGGCTCTGCCTGCTGCATACCACCAAGATTATCTGGTAAATTTCACAGGAAGAGTTTGGAAGCTTTCTGGCTTCTATGTGATTATAAAAGTCCATTGTTCAGTGAAGCATTTATTTGTTTTCTTGCATATATAGCAAAACAGATGTTATACAGTATTATGATAGCACAGAAGTGAAGAAACTCGAGATGTATTAATATGTCTTTGCTTTAGAGAGAAGTTTTAAGGGCAGTAATGCTTGTATTTCCTGCCAGTCCATACTCTCACATACTAGCAGTTCCTCATTATACTGCTCCCTTTCCTTACGTTTCAGGTAGATAATTTACTGTAATGATACAGCAATAATAAAGCTCTTCCACACCTATAATAACAACAGATAATATTGTAACAGTGTGCAAGAGAGGTGTTTTCAAGTATTTTATGGTTATTTTCCCTGTTTTCTTTTTGTCATATGCTATATAGCCACAGCTTATAAACAGTTCATTAACATATATCACTTTCAATGTGTGCATGATTTTAGATGTAACATTTTTGAAACTGTTCCTCAAACATGTGCATTGCATTCAGTTTGAAACTGAGATGTATGGATTAAAAGCCTCCAATAGTATCTTGAAAATAATACTGAAATGCATATACAGGAGAAGCAGCAAAAAGTCCTATGAAAGCTTAGTCATCCTAAGAGGTCTTGACCAGCGTCCTTCTGAATTTCACACTGTAACACAATACACAACTTCAGGCCAACCCACCAGTGATAATAAATGAGAAATTCTGAGGGCTACTGAGCACTGTGCAGGTTTTCCCAGTGGACCAGGACACAGTTTGTTAGCACAGGTGTTCCTGTAATTGTGATTCATTGGTGTAAATGCTCCCTGCTCAATGGCCCTCTTCCACTTCCGCCTTCTCCTGGGGTCGTATTGATCTGATGGGTACTGACCTGCAGTACTGGATAACAAGTAAGCCTACACAGATGGGGGCTCTATTCATATTCTAAAGGTTAAACCACAGCCCTATAAAATATTAAAAGGGATATTTTTTCAAGTGCACAAGAATTTCATAGCACAAATTGCAAAGACTTTCTGGAGATCACCGATGCTTAAATTCCACACGTGCTTTTTGAAATTATTTCCCTAAACCACTTAAAGCAGATAGTCTGTGTATATACAACTCATCTCTGTTTCATAGAAACCTGCACTATGGTCTTTATGTAGACTTGACAGGGGTTTTGTTGCATTAGTATTCTGATGAAAAATATTCTTCCTACAAAGCAGGAGTTTATTTATTTATTTCTTGCTGTTGGAGTAGATGGGTTTTCTTCAGGAAAATCCAGATGACAAGTCTTACTCTGTTTACTGGAATATTTTTTTTTATCAATTAAATTTTCTGTCTGGAGGCCAAAAAGTTTCATGTTGCCTAAAGATGATTTTTTTTTTCTCAAGAAATTTTGCAATTTCTTTCTTCAGAATACTTCTTGGTTTTGACTTTCAGTGATCTTGAAGAAAACTGTTTTCAGAATATGAATGAAGCTGTTTTCAGAAAATGACTATTGGGAAATACATATGTGCATATTCAAATGGTCTCACATACAAATTTGCACATAAACATTTATATGTATGTGTATATATATATATACACATAAAAGTGGGATTTCTTTCTGAGACAAGTCTAATTCATCCTCTCTGTTTGAGTGGAAAAGGAGCTGGACCAGGGCACCCCATTCTTGAGACATCTCTGCTTTCCTCTGTTGCCCTTATGCTCCACATCTGCTCCAGGAACCTGAAGAAAGGCCAGCAAAAGTCAGTAGTTGGAGATGAAAATTGATCACATTCTGTGTAACCTGCAATTAATGTGGCTCATTGTAGCCTCCTCTGCAAAGCTCATGTTGAGGCCTCTTTGCTGTGCATGTTGCATATTAACTGAGTTCTGTGTCTGGAATGGGGATGTTTGGTGTACTGTCCCACACCACCCACCTTTAATGGTAATTTACCAAAATTTACATCATGCTTTCCTAAAACTTCTCTTCCTAGACTGAAAGTAATTTGTTGTGTTTTTCAGTCTGAAACAAGTACACAGTAAGTCTTATGCCTGCAAGCATGGATTATACTTTGGAAAATCTGAGCTTTTTTTTTTTTTTTAATGTTGATAGACAAATTGTGCATGCAGTGTGATATATGAGCTTTGATGTGTGCATACAGGTCTTGCTTCAGGCATGCAACACACCTTTACCTGGTCAAAATGTAGCTCTTGGCAATTAACTGCTTCTTAAGAGAATAGTGTTGTAGATGATGTAGAATATTATTGTAGCCTTTTATGACTACAGATGTATTTCTGTGTACTGAAAGGACCGATTCATATCCTTACATAAAACATTAATAATTTCCTGTGCTTTTAAATCACTGCATTAGTCCATATGATCCACTGATAAAGAAAAGCAATTTATTGTGAAATAGATATAGAGAAATACCCTGTGAGGATACAATAATTGTGTCCATTTTCCTGTCCCCAATGCTATGAAATAATAAAATGCTAATAAATGCAAATTATGCATGCTCTTTGATGCATGCTAAAAAGGGGCCATTTTAAAAACCAGAGGTACCTTTAATGCCAGTGGTCATTGTTGTTTTCTGTTTACATCTAGCTTTAACCATAAAGCTCAGTTTCATTTTAAGGGATTGTGCATCTACCTGTCTATGAACTGACAGGCTAAGCAAATATGAGTTCCTGATGGTTTAAAAAAAATAAATCCTTGAATTCAAAATAAATTCCACAAGGAGATCTGGGAAAGGAAAAAACAAACATTGCCCCCGATAGGACAGTCACTGTGAGTTAAAGAAAAGAAAATTGAAATACATGAAAAATCAATGAGGTAATAATTAAATTGTGGAGCCCACAGTACAGTGACCAAAGCTCAGCATGCATTTGTTAATGTATACTGGGAACTGGGGTAATCAGCAGTTAAAGGAGAGCAAAGAATGTCTGTCACCCTGAAGCTAATTTCACTATCAGACTCTTTAAAAACACATACCTCCTACAGCATACAGGGATATTTATAGGAGGTTAAAGATACAAATTAAAGTCCTGGAGACTATACATTCCTGATTACCCAGCATTCTTAAATCAACCCCTTCTTGGTTCTCACACCTGGGCCTCAGCTGCAGTGTAGCTGTCATTTACGCTATCCATGGCACAGGATTGATGACAGTCATTCGCTGATGAAGCTGTATACATCATTTCTGTCCAAGCTGCACTGGCCAGATGGACCCTGACCATCCATCGCCTGTCAGGGACGCATCTGTTCACACTCCTGCTAGAGGTACTAACAAGTCATTGGCTTTCCAAAAGGACAGTATCAGCTGAATAGGGCATAACATAAAAAAAGCTGTTGTTGTTGTTCTTCTATTTTAATAGGGTTTCTAGAGCAGCTTTTTAAAATGTAAAAAAGTATGATTTCCACTAACTTGTAAGTTAACAGAGTTGCAAAAATCCTTCATACTGTTGTGAATACTTTTTGAATTCAAAATATAGAGGGCCTGGCAAATAATTTCTGGTAGATGTTTCTGCAGAGAGATGGACTGTTGAGCTAAGAATTTATTAGATGTGACTACATGGTGATCTATTGGTTCTTTCAAAAAATAGAAATATATGCATATTTTCTTGTACATCCAGCATTGTTCATGAATATTTTTCATGTGGAATTTCTTTGATATGGATTAAACTTTCTATGTCACTAAAACGAAGGAGCAGTAAAGGAATATTTTACAGTTCATTCCTAGCCAACAGTAAAATAAAAACAAGCTCCTGAAGTGATTGTTTTCAGCAATGGACTTTATTTACCAACAAAAAAGTGGCTTTTGCTGGAGATGCAAAAAAGAGGTTGTAAAGAGCAGAGGTTGTAAAGAGCCTTTCACAATTCGAATGCTTCCTATCCCTGCCAATGGCGTAGGACTACTATGTCCATGAATATATAGAATCATTTATTATGATGTTTTCTTAGCTGGGAAACCAAAACTATTTTACTACATGAGAATCTGCTTGGGACTGTTTTGAGAAATGCTTTTTCAGTATGAAGACTATATGGAATCAGTTCTCCAAAATAAAATTGAGAATAATCAAAAAGGAGGAAAAAACAAATTCTGGTGAACTAAAGAATGAACAGGAATAGGAACAGCTCCACCACTAAAGGCATGTTCTCCTGCCTCCTTGACATGCCCACCTGGCTTGCTGTGGACATCCTCTTTGCTTGTTGACTGAGGAAAAATGTCCAATACCCGTTAGCTATCCAATTTATTTTTTCTCCTATTTCCTGTGTCCTAATATTCTTTAGCTTGCTTTTTACTGTGTCCAAGAATCTTTTGAAGGAACTACTCAATGTCACGTGCATTTACGGCATAAACAGTGGGTTAAGGAAAAGATCTTAATGGTGGAAAAGAATAGGGAGAATTGTGAAATATGGGTTCTTCTACAGGTAATACTCTAGTTTTGGCTGTATTAATGATACTTTATAATTTTTACAAGGAGGTCTATTCTGAAGCTCTCTTTTGGAGTGATAGAATGCTTGATGATTCTTTAGCAGCTCACACATCCTACTCATTAATTTAGGCAGTTATTCACAAAGAAACCAAAGAACAAAGAAAAACTGAGCATATTAATTGCCCTTCCATGTGTTTAAGAATAAGGGTTTCTATTAGATATTTGCACCTTTTTTTCTCTACAGCCCAGCTCCACTCTTGTATAAGTAGGGATTTAAGAGTAAACCTTTTCCATTTGTATTGAAAGTTTAAAGCACATGGTATTGTCTCTAGTTAGTGCTCTGTGCTATCCTCTGTTCTAGAAAACAAGCATACACCTCTATTTATTATCTTTTGAAGTTTTACACTTTCTATTGATTTTGATCTTAGCTATCAGCAAACTGCCTAATCTGTCTTCAGTATTTTCACTTTATCTTGCTTTGTTTCATTTATCTGGAGATCAGGCTTGATTGGATATGTTACTTTTCATGTTAAAATTTATTCCTCCACAAGCAAAATTTAAAAAGCAAGAGGATTTTGGAAAGCATAATATAAAGCTTTGTTAATAAAAATAATTATATTTCAGTGTAATTTCTATTATTTAATAAAAAAGACCAATACATTTTATTTTATTTTATTTTATTTTATTTTATTTTATTTTATTTTTTTTTTAAAGATACCTTCTTACAATGATTTTGTTTTGTTCTAAGTTAGGAAACTAATATATGTGGTAAAGGAAATAGTAGCTGGTGAATTGTCCTTGATAGGTAGTTGTAAGAGGGAGTCTGACTTCACAGTAGTGATAAATTAACCGGTCTCTGTTTCGGAAATAATGCTGGATGGGCTATAATTCTAGCATGGTCAATGTATTAGGCACAGGTCCTGAATGCATGGTCTACACAGCTTAAAGAAGGGTTAAACAGAGCAAGGACTGTAGATCATAGCGTAAGTGAGACAAAGGCCATCAAAACCAAACCAGGCATAAACCTCCAGCAGTTCTGTAGAATAAAAGGACAATAGTTGGATGCTGGGCTTGCTCTGTGGTGGCAGGAGCTTCCAATGCACTGCAGTTCTGTGGTTTGTTTTCTGCAATACCCTCAACCCACTGCAAGATCACATTACAGAGACAATAGTGATATGAAATTCACAATGCGTGCAAAGCAGGTATTGATATTTAATCAGTCTGCTTTTTGAATAGCAGATACTGTGATATTTTATACAAAATATTTGAGGCCTAGAGGTTTGGTAGGGGATTTTTTTGTTGCATTTCTAGTAGATGCGCTTAAATTTTTTAGTTTTGGGTAACTGAATCAATATGTTACTTGTTTGGTGATCACTGGCAGCATAACATGAACTGCAGTGTTACTGAAACTCTGTAAAATTTCTCTCTCAGAAGAACCTTATGACCTTGTACATTTGGAGCCAGAACACGAGTTCTGCTTACATTCTTTTGGGTGCTAAGAAATTGAAAAAGGATCCAAAGCCATCTGAGTGACCTCATGTAGATCTGGGACAAGTGAATCAACTATTGATGAGGGCTGGGAGGGGGTGGTGGTAGAAATTTAAATGAAATACTTTATTTCAATAGGGTTTTTGTTCAGAATTGTCCATTTGCTTCACTCTTTGTCAGATTACTATCTTGTGCATTTAGAATAATATTTCAATATTGCAAAACAATTAAACATTTTCATGTATATATATTTTATCTTTCCATTGCATTTTATAAGGTAAACAAATGCTTCAGACTTGAACTTTCTTCTAGGGTGGAAATATCCTTTTGTAACTTGCAAAATAACTGAGTAGAATAACTGAATAGTAGTTTGTTTCACAGTAAACAAAACTCCACTAACACTGCAGTAACATATGCTATTCTTATTGAAGTTTACACTCAGTGATAAAGCTTCAGTTATTGAGGAGGATAATCTGTCCCAGGTAAAGAAAATAATTTTAATTAAGAAGAAAACAGTAAAAAAAGAGGAAAGTTATAAACTTGCTTAATTAAATTATATTTTTTATATTTTAAAATAGAATATATGAATGTATGGAAATAAAATATTAACATATGATATATGGTATATAATACTTCAAATAGGTGCTTATAGAAACTGCTCACAAATACATCTACAACAAATAATAGTGGAAACTACCTTGATAGAGAGAGTTCTTAGAGAAATTTTATTGGAGGACTAGTATTTTAATGTGCAGGCTGAAATGAGTGACACATGGGAGTTAATGGAAGCGTACTCACATAGCAAAAAAACTGTGGGTGTAATGGCATTGATTTGCAAGACTAAAAGAGAAAGGAAAGAAACACATTTCTGTTCTTTCATGGCATAAAACAGTTCCTAATAATGTCTGCTATTGACAATGGTATTATATCATATATGTTTAAGTACTGATAGTTTAACCACACTTTGTGGAACTGACTGCAGGAGAAGGAATTAAGAAGAAGGATTTTCCCACTTATTTCAATTTATCTAACACAATAAAAAAGGAATAAATTTTATAGGCTATATTCACACTTATGTCCAATAGCCAAGAAATAAAAGCAAAGTCTTGGACATATTTCAAATTCCTGCTTGATTATATGTCCATCAAAGAGAGGCTCCTACACCATGTGCAAGAGCCTATGTGCTGTATTTTAACATCAGAAAGAGAGAATACCATGTGGAGCATGTACCCACCGAGCCACACAGAAGATCCACAGGATACAGAAGGGCACATGTGTGAAAGTAAAAAAGATCAAAACAGGATCTCAAATACCAGATATCTTCATTTTGAAGCCCCTATCAATTAGCAACTGTTCATTTTTAGCAGCCACAGCCTTACCATGCAAGTCACAAAGCTTCAACTTCTGAATTCCCCCATAGACAATGACTGTTAGAGTAGATTTACCTTAGGTAATGACAGTTTTGCAATATTTTTGGGAATGCTGACATTTCATCCCAGGATTAGACACTGAACTGAAGGTTACGATTTTCTCACAGCAGAAGCTGGGTTAGGTTTGGTCATTATTTTCATGAGACCTTGTCAAGAATAGCCTGGATTGCTGGTTGGTGGCAGTCTTAGTGGGTGGCATTCTACCTTCAGAAGCAGTATAAAAAAAAGCCAACATCATATCAGCAGCTCTGTTGCCTTCCAAATATAAGAGAATGTTGGGAATTAGAGAAGCTGGGATCCTGCAGAAGTAGGCTGTTAAACTTTGTCAAATAATGAGTTTATGTTGCATATTTTTTGGGTAGCTACTAAGCTTGGACTTCCTTAAATGTAAACTCTAATTCGTAGTTTATGCACCAAGGTCAGTCAGCATTTGACATTTCATTCAAAGACTGGTACTAAGAGCTGTCAAAGTACAGTGTGAGGTGTCAGCTATGTACTGGTCTCAAATCCTAGGGAACACCAGGCTTTTTACTTAGAAACCTACAAGGCTGAATGATCAGTTGAAAACAAAAGGTGAAATTAAACAGAATGTGATTTTAATTTTTTATCCGTGATTTGCTCTCTTTTAAGTGCTTTGTAAGTATAAGAACACTGAGCTTGTGTTCCTTATTTTCTTGTTATGTTGTCTCAAACATAATTAATGAGCACTGAGAGGTGGGTAAAATGTCACAGCAGTGTAAGTTGTTTAAATTCAGGACATGAGCATCTAGGGGACCAGTGTCAGCAGGCACTAAAATTCATGTTCCAAAGAACCCTTCAAATATCTGATAAGGTAGGCAAGGTTGGTGATGTGCACCCAACATCTGGATGGCAGAAGATGTAGTTTGACTCAGTTCCAAAAAGCTGGCATCTTTTGACAATCTAGTAATTATATTTTGAACCAGTGTGTAATGCTGAATTATGATACCACTCCTGTATGTGCCAAAAAAGTAGGGTTTGACCTCAGCATCAGACCAGATTTGAACAATTTCGGGATACTTTCTTGGATGAAAGAAGGCATTGTGTCTGCCGAGATTTAAGTCCTTTGTGAGTTGGGTTCACTTCAAACCATGATAAGGGATTCAGTACCACAGGATTTCTTTATGCTGCATGAGGCTGAAGTGACTGAATGCAATCCTGCATGAGGTCTTTGGTAGTCTGTCTCTTGCACATCATCAGCCAACAACTTCTGCCATGAACAGCAACATCTCCTGTACAGAGATGTGATGGCTGCTGCATACTCAGTTACTTATTCAATCCAGTAGTGTCAAATTGGAAGTTAAAGATTATAAAGTGTAATAAATTTTGAAAATTAATTTTTAAATTAAGGGAAGTGTCTCAGCAATTTCAAATGGAAATGGATTCCTCACTTCCCAAGTTGCTCTGATGGGAGTGTTGTACAAAAGGAGAACAAATAAGATGTGTATCTATATATTAAGCCTGATTTGATAATATGTGATTATTTCTGAGTAACTTTAGTTTCCAAAAGGTTACTTTATATGTTTTATATACAGAGAGACACCCCTGCATGTATTGGCCTGAAAAGAATTTGAACAGGTAAACTGTTACATATTTTTTTTAATGCTGCACAAAATGCAGACCTGTAGCATTAAAAAAAAAGAAGATTTGTGTGGGAGCATATACTGCATATATTATTTCAAGGATATTCAAAATTATTCTGTTACCTTATCTTAAGCAATATTTATGTTTCACTCTTATTGTAGCTTAAATCTTGCCTCTTTTAAAGAGTTTTTTTCAAGGATGTAAAAATGCCATTATTGGTGCTCATAGCTCAGAATAGTAACATAGATAAGTACTATTTAAGAATGTGCATCACTTCTAATCAAGACCTGGGTGAAGAAAGGCTGGATGGATGGCTACATGTCCCTGGGGAGCACAAAGACTTAGCAACAAGCTGAGCAAATGAAGGGGCTTAGTTTGCTGACTTGAGCAGACTTTAGTTTGAGGCTTGTATGTTTTGTGTTCCAAGATTAACCATCCTTGGTTTGTCATAATTATTAAGAAATTGCTACCTATAGGTCCAGGGGCATCTTTTTAATGCAGTGGATGCATAGCCACTTATTTGACCTTGACTGCACTCCTTCAAACTACAAATATAACCTGTTGAGACTGACACATAGAAGATATTTTCTTTCCTTCCAATCTGAAATAAAAGTTGATATAGATTCTTCTCTCATGAAAGTAATCAAACAAATTAAAATGGAAATGACTATGAGAAGGCCTGCCTGATGAGCAGATGCTCCATGAAAAAAACCTAACTTCTCAAACTTAGGAATTTAGTTAAAGACAATAAACAGTAATTCTTCATGAAAATCTAGCTTGTATAGGATTTTTTGTTTTGGTTTTTTTTTACTCTCAATTTCCCTCATTATGACATTGGCCAGGTTGCCAGTAACAATAATGATTCAGATTTTTTTCCTTATCTCTTCCGTAATATTTCCAGGCAGAAAATACCTTTCAGTTGTCCCCAAAATGCTCTGTAAACTGACTACTCTGGGCCTGTGAGAGAAGAAAATATTATTGTGCCTATCTCAAATGTGAGTAAATCACAAGCATTAGTATATCTAATTGCTTAATGTTTGTGGGAAAGGATGTGGGTATTCACACAGTCCCACCACAACCTAGCTGCCGATGCACTTTGTAGTCAATGGGGTAATAGGGCTAGAATTAGGACAGTTAACTGAAGAGCAGTCCAAGTAAAAGAAGAGTTAAAATATAGGATTGTTCTGAGAGAATGGAGAACACTTATGATCAACACCAGTCAACAAGTGTTAAGAAAGTAGAGACTGTCAAATAATCCTGATTACATTATTTGTTTTGATTAGAAATGTAGTATTCCATACAACTGCACACTTGTGCTCGAGAACTTGTATTTCTCAAGGATTCAGAATCACTTGAATTGCTACCTCATGGAATCATGATTAAAAAACACATCAGTCAGCAACTAGAATGTCACCTATTTTTACTATAACAATGAATTCCCTTTTTTTCAAGTAGAATATTGCAAGTTTTTATGCAAAGTCACTTCTTTTTTTTGTCAGGATTCTAAAAGCAAACATGAAATAAAAGCTGTGACAAATACAAAATACTGGGGGAAAAAAAGCCAAAAGTCTGAAGCCATATAATTAGTAGCTAAACCAAGACCACTTAAAGCATTTGCTGAATGCAGATAAATTGAAGAGTTAGGATCTCTTTATACACTTGCTACTTAAGGAAAGGGACTGTATCTTGTAAGCCAGTGCCAAAAAACAGCACTGAGAGAGTGATAGGAGGTAAATATCTTGGTACACAGTCCCATTCTGGTGCTCTAACAGAAAACTAAGTGGGAACTCCTGAATGCTTTAGAACAAGCAGGAGAGGGCTGTAAGTACTGCTTCATAGCACATTGGTGAGACCACTGTTTGAATAACACATCTGTTCCTCTTTTTGAAAAGATAATAGAAAAGGTCTCAAAAATTGCAGAAGAATTGGAAAAGAAGTTTTCTTTAACAAAACAAATTTTAATCTGTTTATTCTCGCTAAAGTTTATTCTGTTTAGAGAGCACAGGTTTCGTCTTTGTTTGAGAAAGAAAATATTGAGTGTATCTGATTCCTTTGATCAAGTGTAAACTGTCACAGGACTGAACGGTCACTATTAGAGCCAAACATATTCAGATTAACCAAACACAAATTTTAACAGCAAAGACTTATCAATCATCAGAATAACTGGAATATAAGAACATAGAATATAAGAACCAAAGTAAGAATTACTCACACTCCTTATTTACGCTTCTCAGATATGTAATTTGCAAAATGTTTATACATAAAGTTTGCAGAACTTTGAAATGGCCAGAAACTGCTTAGAAATACTTCAGGCAGTGGAGGCACACCAAAAACTTTTAAGGAAATGTACATAAACTATAAATGTAAATGTAATGTTTTATTTACTTGTTTTATCTTAAAAAAAATATACATTGAAGAAGATTTATTACTTTTTTTGCTGGTTCTGTAAACTGAAGAAAATGTGATTAGACTGTTGCTGTGCTGTGGGATCCTTGCTGAAACTAGCACTCAGATGGAGTACCTGCATTTCTGTAGTTCCTGGAGATCGTGTCTACATTTGGGGGGACAGGCATTTGGCATGCTTGCTGCTCTTTCCATACCCCAGTGGTTTTGGAAGTACATTGACTTTATTCCCCCAGATTTGGGGCAAACTTTTTCTTCAGGTGCAC